>OX438663.1:9644091-10948994 GCA_949316385.1 Globia sparganii | reverse complement strand
AGTACGCACGGCTACACATCAAGCTATACATAACCAGTATGAGCTGACTTCTGATTGTACGAAAAACCTATACAGTGCGAGGTCAGCTAAAACTGGTAATGTGTAGCTTGATGTGTAGCCGTGTGTACAGACGCCAGCACATGAAGCTACCCGAAACTGTAAAATTTTCCCAATCAACTTTGAACCTTATGCTGCAGCGATAAAGTTAAAAATGTATTTCAGAAATTTGACAGATTGTAGTAGCTTGATGTGCAGTCTATCGATTCTGTAAAAATCTCACGTGAGCGTGAAGTAAACTATCAATGGAGGCAATCCCCAACATCAGGTGGAATGACAGCTAACTTCACCTTAGTCTTCACGGTGAGATTTTTACAGCATAGCACTGCTGGCGTCTGTACATTACTAGAAGATATTTTAGGTACATCAACCTATGATCAGTAAGAGTGAAACGATAGTAAGCCTCGTACAGCTAACGGGGCGTGGCGGAGGGGCCCGTGGATAAATAATAACAGCCGCACAGGGCCTCAAGTCTGCTATTAAAATAGTGTCAGAATGGTCTATCATTGATTTCATAATTATTGATTTTGACAAGTTTGGTAATCTACTAATATAATGGCGTCATTATGACTTTCCAATGGTCAACCACTGACACTCCATTGAAAGAAATGGCATAAAATGGTAATCTCGTACATAATGATAAATGAATAAATCTAATGTTTATTGCTATTTACGAACTTCTTACTACTTCAGATTGCAAACACTAATACGTAATATGTAAAAATATATATTAAAATATGAAATCTAGCATGAAAAGTTGTAGTTTTTCTCAGACCATTGACCTACCAATGATCGACCATCATGAATTTAACAGATTACGAACTTTTAGCAAAATGACAATGGGATCGTGTTGGAATGACGAATTTATAAATATAGCAGACTTGGGCCCCAGGTCGATCGATCAGGTCAAGCTACGCTTGCCGCGGTTGGTCTGTGGGGGTGACCATCCTTACATACCGAGATCCCTCCGTGCCTCGGAAAGCACGTTAAGCCGTTGGTCCCGACTGTCATTCGTAGATCTCTGACAGTCGTTACGGGTAGTCGAACCCCAAAAATCTGACAACCCGTCTTACCAAGGGGTATCGTATTACCCAGTAACTGGGTTGTGGAGGTCAGATAGGCAGTCGCTCCATGTAAAACACTGGTATTCAGCTGCATCCGGTTAGACTGGAAGCCGACCCCAACATAGTCGGGAAAAGGCGAGGCAGATGAGCTAACGGCGCGCGGCGGCCGTGTTGATTTATTTTAAAACTATGATATCTCCTAAGATATTCATTGAAATCAAAAGATGTCAAGAGCAATTTTGTTCAAAATTAAATATTTGTGATGAATAACGTATTTATTTGGATAAGGATTAATATCATGTTTATAAAAACACCTTCGCAAATAATGAATTATTTTAGAACAAATTTGATTATCATAAAAACGGTTATAGTGAGTGAACCTGAAAAGATAGACATATATGCTGTCGCGGACTTTTTTTTAGAACTTTTAAGCACTTTGCCCACGACACCAATCAACACGACGGAGCTTTTGGGCCTCTGTGAATTTATGAGGTATCCACCGGGCACAAAGTTTCCTGACCGCTAAATGTTCATGAAAGATTTTGTGCATTTGACTCATACCGATGCCTAAGCTAGTCCAAAGCTGCTGATAAGTCACTGTTTTGTCAATCTGTATCATACGCCGCACAACACTGATGTTATCTTCAGTCGTCGCCGTAGAAGGCTGTCCCTCACGCAGATCATCGGTGAGATTAGTGCGACCACGTTTAAACTCATTAAACCAATTGCAAACAGTGGCACGAGATGGGGCTTCATCGTGAAAGGCCAATTGAAGTCTATCATAACTTTCTTGTTGACTTAAATGACATCGAAAGTCATAAAAAATCATTGTACGATAATTTTCTCTCGTTAAATTCATGCTGACGTGACGCAGACAATTTTCAATTTGCCGCCAAATCGTAAACAAATGACAAATGAATAAAATAAATACACAATAATATTGGCAAAGAATTCCATTTTCAAAATTTGAACTTATTTTTTTATTATATGGTTTACAAGTGGCCAGTTCTAAAAACTTTCAGTGTCGCCCTCGTAGCAAAGGGCTACTTCACGGTATAATGGTTATGGTGGAGGTAACTCTTGCCAAGGTTTTTCACAAAGAACTTTACTACTTTTAGTCCTATAGTCATTTCGGACATGGCGGCCAATCTCAACGGAGACTAGACTTCAACGCGGGAGATATTATAGTGGATAAGTGTGTGCGCTGATACAGGTGCACTCTCTCTTCTCTCACTCTCATAGTCCGATGGAACGGCACGCAATCCTGCACGACCAGAGTGAGATCTGGCGCAGGACCAACGGCTTAGCTTCTATGACTCTGGGATATCTCACCATCAACTTCCAAACTCTGGGCTGTTACTAAGAAATTCCTAATGGAAAAACCCAATAACACTTTGCTCGACCTGAGAATCGAATCTAGGACATCACACTCAGCAGTCGCGCTTGCAACCACGAGACCAACGGAACTAAGTCCTAGTAAATCCGCTTGATTTAATATAATACCTTCTAACGTATAATAAATTCAGGTTACTTACCGAAACCGAAGCTTTTATTTTGACGACTGGCGAGGGCGCTGTGAACAACCGATTTATTTCAGGTCATTTTATATGTGATGGATTCTATAGTAGAACTTAATTCGTCAAGGGAACCCAAATAATGAAATGCCACCGATAAGCGACACCATAGAAACCATGTAATTGGATTTTTTGAAAATGAGAAACTTGCTAGTTAGCCAGTGGTGTTCCACTTAGAGCACTAATTTCAACTGCACTTGCCCGAACCGCACCTGAGCACTTCCACTAACCTCACCACAGAACACATATACTCCTAACGGAGAAGAATGCCAACTCCTTACAAATTTTAGTAGAACGGTTTCTACCAGCGCCATCTATATTCGGCCCCACAAAACAAATTTGTATGGCGGTAAATTCGAACGTTTGAATAGCATTCCCAGAATATTTAAAAACATGATTTTTTGGTAGGTACATTCCCTTGTAAGAAAACTCAACTTTGAGCATCTTACAAGAGAATGTACTTGCCAAAAATCCTATGAGTGAATATGTTAAAATAAAACTATAAATGTAAATAGTTTCTTATTTATTTCAAGTTTCATTACAATTTGTTAATATTGTGTTCATGTTAGTAGATTCAAATGCTTTGTTTACAATCTTTTTGCAGTAGCCTCAGAACACAGACTAAACCGAAAATTTGCTTTAACTACATTTACAGAGATCTTACAAGGTTACACAAAAACCAAATTTCAAAATGTCGTCGGCTAAATATTCTAAGCTGCTAAATATTTTCTCTTTCCAAAAAGTCAGTTTAGCCAAACAAGCTGCTAACTCCATATTTGACTAAACTGACTTTTTGGTAAAAGAAAATATTTTTCTCTTTCATTTGATACCAAAAAGTCAGTTTAGCCAAAATGGAGTTAGCAGCTTAGAATATTTAGCCGACGATGTACTCAAATAGAAACAGTAGATCAGTAGCAATAATGAAAAAAATGATGAGCACAATGACCCCTTAGGAGGAAAACGGTGATTATCAACCTGTATAACGAGTCATGAAGATACATGGTAGATTAGATTTTATTAAGAATAAATTATTCTACCAAAACATAAAACGGTTTCATAGATTTGGTCCACGACTTGCGCGCAGGTGAAGCAGCGAAATATTTTATGATCATAGAAACATTGCTTATAAACCTAAATTCATGTCAGTTATATTAGATTGTACATGTTAATGTTCTCAACTTCTTTTTATTATTGTATGAACCTTTCTGGCCCTCTCAAAAGTCGTTATGCTGTGTATTTAGGAAGCGATCATTTAATCATTAAAATTAAATTAAACTATCAGGATCAAGTGAATATAAAAAAAAAACGAAATTTTAAAAAAGCTAACTGGTCTAAATATAGTGAAGATATAGAACATGCCTGTGCAGAGTTAGATTACTCATTTAATATACAATATATGTACACTTCTCTCATCAATATCATTAATAACTCAGCGGATGACAATATTCCACTATATAAAATTTGTAGCGTTCCTCAAAGAAATTTTAAACCCAAACCTTATTGGAACCAAAATCTCTCTAAGCTTGTAGCAGAGAGAAGACTTGCTTTAAGTCAATTTAGACGTAACCCGAGCCCTGAAAACCTTAGTGTACTGGAAAGTAGAACCTTGATAGCTCAAGAAGAGATTCGTAGAGCAAAAGCAATTAATCGTCACGAATTTTGTTCAGAGATTGATAGTTCTGTATCAGCGTCTGATATGTGGCGAAGAATGAGATGGATCAAGGGTAATATAAATAAAAACGATATATCTATGGATAAAAAAAGAGACCTTTTGCGTAGTTTAACCCCTGATGCAGTTCTATCTCCGAAACCTATGTTTATCTCGAATAATTTATGGTTAGAATCAGATTTTAAACTACAAGAACTTGAAGTTTGTATCAAAAAGAAAGATACAGCTCCTGGGGATGATGGAATTACTTATTCCATGATTTATAACCTCCCTCCTGTAGCAAAACTATATTTGCTTCGAATATATAATAGCATATTTAATTTAAGTTATATTCCTCAAGAATGGCGAAATATTCAAGTAATTGCTATACCAAAGGCTGGTAATAATAATAATACAAATGTTAAATTGAGACCTATATCATTAATTTCATGCGTATGTAAAATATTGCATTTAATGATATGTAAGCGTTTAGAATGGTACGCTGAACATAATACTATATTATCCCCGAGTACATCTGGTTTTCGGAGAGGTCAATCTTGCCTGGATTCTCTCACCCAGCTGATAACATATATTCAAATTGGATTTACCAAAAATTATCCCACTCTAGCATGTTTTCTTGACATTGAAAATGCATACAATAATGTTTTAATTGAGAGTGTTGTTCAGTCCTTAGATAAATTGAAAGTTGGTAGTCAGATATGCAATTATTTATGGGAATTTTTAAAGGAACGGCATTTAGTAATTAAAGATGAATCGGAGGACGGGAGAGATATCGTGAGATGGACTAATCGAGGCTTGGCACAAGGGGACCCCCTCTCCCCTTTGCTCTTTAATATTGTAACTGTGGATATCTGTAAAACGAATTTAGTACAAATATGTCAATATGCGGATGATTTCGTTATATTTATTTCTAGTAAAAAATTGAATGATAGTATTAGTAAGTTGCAGATGTCTCTTGACAATATAATTGAAATTTTATTGAACATAGGGCTTGAAATATCAACCACAAAATCACAATTATGTTTATTTAGCAGGGGATTTAGACGACAACAAATACAATTATATATAAATGAAGTTCCTTTGGCATTAAATCAAAATGTAAAATATTTAGGTATGTGGTTAGATTCGTCACTGAGATGGGGAAAACACATCAATGAACTGTCTGAAAAATGCCAGAAAATGTTAAATATCATTAAAGTATTGGCTGGTCGTGATTGGGGGATACATCCAATACATCTAAGACGTTTGTATGTGGCTCTAATTAGAAGCCGGATCGATTATGGTGGTTTTCTATATGATAGTAGTATACAGTCTCGTTTATTTAAAATAGAAAAGATCCAGAACCAAGCCATGAGGATAGTTGGAGGTTTCATTAGAACCACACCCATTCACGTAATGGAAAGCGAATTGTGCTTACCCCCATTACATCTTAGGCGTAAATATTTGGCTTTTAAGTATTGTTTGAAATCAAAATCATGCACCAATGGCAAGACGAGTAAGTTATTGTCCAATCTCGGTAGTCTCTGTGACAATAGATATTGGTCAAGTAAAAAGAAACCTATTTTAATGAGTACTTTTAATGAGATTCAAGAAGACAAAGTTTATTCATCAAATCCGTTGGACATGTTCAAATCTAGCTTTTGGTATAGTTACATTGCCATCCAAAATGTAATTAAAACTGAGTTGCAAAGTGTAAACAGACCTAAGAAATTGTATGATACCAATTGTTTAAGAAATGACATCATACTTGAACTAAATGGGACCTATATGGGATGGCATAAGCTGTTCACTGATGGTTCTAAGAGTACAGACATGGGAGCAGCTTATTATGATCCAATAAATAAAAATAGTGGTAGTTATAAAATTGTATCTAAGGTGTCCATTATGACTGCAGAGTTATTGGCAATTTCTGAAGCACTGTCGTATGCAGCAACACTGTGTCGTACAAATATTGTTATTCTCACAGATAGCAAGAGCGCTCTTCAGCATGTGGCTCGATGCGCCTATGGACACAGAGGTGTACCGATAGCCTACGTCGTGTTAGGTAAAATTTATCAATTTATGGATGATAACATTAATGTAGTGTTGCAATGGACACCGTCCCATATTGGTCTGCGGGGAAACGAGGAGGCAGATAGATTGGCTAAAGTAGCAGGAACTTCCGGGGTAGAAATTTATATTAGACCAATGTATTCCGAAATCATATCAAAATTCAAAAACTATTGCCATGAAGAGTGGAAAAATCACTTTGATGAGAGGTCAAAATCTAAAGGTATTTGGTATAAAATCATACAAAAAGAACCTCCTCGTATCCCATGGTTTAGCAGCGGTGCGTTGACACGAAATGACATAGTCACAGCACACAGGGTTCGTTCGGGCCACATGCCGTTGAGAGGTTTTGCATTTCTAATGAAAAAAGTCAGTTCACCTAATTGCGAATTTTGTGATGGTAAAAAAGAAGATTTGCATCACGTCTTGATGGAGTGTGGTAGGAATGAACCCGAAAGATGTAGTTTATTAAGGAAATTAAAATTAAATAAACTAAATGTACGACGTTGATGTTCGAGGTGAATTTTAATTTCCTTAATAAACTACATCTTTCGGGTTCATTCCTACCACACTCCATCAAGACGTGATGCAAATCTTCTTTTTTACCATCACAAAATTCGCAATTAGGTGAACTGACTTTTTTCATTAGAAATGCAAAACCTCTCAACGGCATGTGGCCCGAACGAACCCTGTGTGCTGTGACTATGTCATTTCGTGTCAACGCACCGCTGCTAAACCATGGGATACGAGGAGGTTCTTTTTGTATGATTTTATACCAAATACCTTTAGATTTTGACCTCTCATCAAAGTGATTTTTCCACTCTTCATGGCAATAGTTTTTGAATTTTGATATGATTTCGGAATACATTGGTCTAATATAAATTTCTACCCCGGAAGTTCCTGCTACTTTAGCCAATCTATCTGCCTCCTCGTTTCCCCGCAGACCAATATGGGACGGTGTCCATTGCAACACTACATTAATGTTATCATCCATAAATTGATAAATTTTACCTAACACGACGTAGGCTATCGGTACACCTCTGTGTCCATAGGCGCATCGAGCCACATGCTGAAGAGCGCTCTTGCTATCTGTGAGAATAACAATATTTGTACGACACAGTGTTGCTGCATACGACAGTGCTTCAGAAATTGCCAATAACTCTGCAGTCATAATGGACACCTTAGATACAATTTTATAACTACCACTATTTTTATTTATTGGATCATAATAAGCTGCTCCCATGTCTGTACTCTTAGAACCATCAGTGAACAGCTTATGCCATCCCATATAGGTCCCATTTAGTTCAAGTATGATGTCATTTCTTAAACAATTGGTATCATACAATTTCTTAGGTCTGTTTACACTTTGCAACTCAGTTTTAATTACATTTTGGATGGCAATGTAACTATACCAAAAGCTAGATTTGAACATGTCCAACGGATTTGATGAATAAACTTTGTCTTCTTGAATCTCATTAAAAGTACTCATTAAAATAGGTTTCTTTTTACTTGACCAATATCTATTGTCACAGAGACTACCGAGATTGGACAATAACTTACTCGTCTTGCCATTGGTGCATGATTTTGATTTCAAACAATACTTAAAAGCCAAATATTTACGCCTAAGATGTAATGGGGGTAAGCACAATTCGCTTTCCATTACGTGAATGGGTGTGGTTCTAATGAAACCTCCAACTATCCTCATGGCTTGGTTCTGGATCTTTTCTATTTTAAATAAACGAGACTGTATACTACTATCATATAGAAAACCACCATAATCGATCCGGCTTCTAATTAGAGCCACATACAAACGTCTTAGATGTATTGGATGTATCCCCCAATCACGACCAGCCAATACTTTAATGATATTTAACATTTTCTGGCATTTTTCAGACAGTTCATTGATGTGTTTTCCCCATCTCAGTGACGAATCTAACCACATACCTAAATATTTTACATTTTGATTTAATGCCAAAGGAACTTCATTTATATATAATTGTATTTGTTGTCGTCTAAATCCCCTGCTAAATAAACATAATTGTGATTTTGTGGTTGATATTTCAAGCCCTATGTTCAATAAAATTTCAATTATATTGTCAAGAGACATCTGCAACTTACTAATACTATCATTCAATTTTTTACTAGAAATAAATATAACGAAATCATCCGCATATTGACATATTTGTACTAAATTCGTTTTACAGATATCCACAGTTACAATATTAAAGAGCAAAGGGGAGAGGGGGTCCCCTTGTGCCAAGCCTCGATTAGTCCATCTCACGATATCTCTCCCGTCCTCCGATTCATCTTTAATTACTAAATGCCGTTCCTTTAAAAATTCCCATAAATAATTGCATATCTGACTACCAACTTTCAATTTATCTAAGGACTGAACAACACTCTCAATTAAAACATTATTGTATGCATTTTCAATGTCAAGAAAACATGCTAGAGTGGGATAATTTTTGGTAAATCCAATTTGAATATATGTTATCAGCTGGGTGAGAGAATCCAGGCAAGATTGACCTCTCCGAAAACCAGATGTACTCGGGGATAATATAGTATTATGTTCAGCGTACCATTCTAAACGCTTACATATCATTAAATGCAATATTTTACATACGCATGAAATTAATGATATAGGTCTCAATTTAACATTTGTATTATTATTATTACCAGCCTTTGGTATAGCAATTACTTGAATATTTCGCCATTCTTGAGGAATATAACTTAAATTAAATATGCTATTATATATTCGAAGCAAATATAGTTTTGCTACAGGAGGGAGGTTATAAATCATGGAATAAGTAATTCCATCATCCCCAGGAGCTGTATCTTTCTTTTTGATACAAACTTCAAGTTCTTGTAGTTTAAAATCTGATTCTAACCATAAATTATTCGAGATAAACATAGGTTTCGGAGATAGAACTGCATCAGGGGTTAAACTACGCAAAAGGTCTCTTTTTTTATCCATAGATATATCGTTTTTATTTATATTACCCTTGATCCATCTCATTCTTCGCCACATATCAGACGCTGATACAGAACTATCAATCTCTGAACAAAATTCGTGACGATTAATTGCTTTTGCTCTACGAATCTCTTCTTGAGCTATCAAGGTTTTACTTTCCAGTACACTAAGGTTTTCAGGGCTCGGGTTACGTCTAAATTGACTTAAAGCAAGTCTTCTCTCTGCTACAAGCTTAGAGAGATTTTGGTTCCAATAAGGTTTGGGTTTAAAATTTCTTTGAGGAACGCTACAAATTTTATATAGTGGAATATTGTCATCCGCTGAGTTATTAATGATATTGATGAGAGAAGTGTACATATATTGTATATTAAATGAGTAATCTAACTCTGCACAGGCATGTTCTATATCTTCACTATATTTAGACCAGTTAGCTTTTTTAAAATTTCGTTTTTTTTTTATATTCACTTGATCCTGATAGTTTAATTTAATTTTAATGATTAAATGATCGCTTCCTAAATACACAGCATAACGACTTTTGAGAGGGCCAGAAAGGTTCATACAATAATAAAAAGAAGTTGAGAACATTAACATGTACAATCTAATATAACTGACATGAATTTAGGTTTATAAGCAATGTTTCTATGATCATAAAATATTTCGCTGCTTCACCTGCGCGCAAGTCGTGGACCAAATCTATGAAACCGTTTTATGTTTTGGTAGAATAATTTATTCTTAATAAAATCTAATCTACCATGTATCTTCATGACTCGTTATACAGGTTGATAATCACCGTTTTCCTCCTAAGGGGTCATTGTGCTCATCATTTTTTTCATTATTGCTACTGATCTACTGTTTCTATTTGAGTACATCGTCGGCTAAATATTCTAAGCTGCTAACTCCATTTTGGCTAAACTGACTTTTTGGTATCAAATGAAAGAGAAAAATATTTTCTTTTACCAAAAAGTCAGTTTAGTCAAATATGGAGTTAGCAGCTTGTTTGGCTAAACTGACTTTTTGGAAAGAGAAAATATTTAGCAGCTTAGAATATTTAGCCGACGACATTTTGAAATTTGGTTTTTGTGTAACCTTGTAAGATCTCTGTAAATGTAGTTAAAGCAAATTTTCGGTTTAGTCTGTGTTCTGAGGCTACTGCAAAAAGATTGTAAACAAAGCATTTGAATCTACTAACATGAACACAATATTAACAAATTGTAATGAAACTTGAAATAAATAAGAAACTATTTACATTTATAGTTTTATTTTAACATATTCACTCATAGGATTTTTGGCAAGTACATTCTCTTGTAAGATGCTCAAAGTTGAGTTTTCTTACAAGGGAATGTACCTACCAAAAAATCATGTTTTTAAATATTCTGGGAATGCTATTCAAACGTTCGAATTTACCGCCATACAAATTTGTTTTGTGGGGCCGAATATAGATGGCGCTGGTAGAAACCGTTCTACTAAAATTTGTAAGGAGTTGGCATTCTTCTCCGTTAGGAGTATATGTGTTCTGTGGTGAGGTTAGTGGAAGTGCTCAGGTGCGGTTCGGGCAAGTGCAGTTGAAATTAGTGCTCTAAGTGGAACACCACTGGCTAACTAGCAAGTTTCTCATTTTCAAAAAATCCAATTACATGGTTTCTATGGTGTCGCTTATCGGTGGCATTTCATTATTTGGGTTCCCTTGACGAATTAAGTTCTACTATAGAATCCATCACATATAAAATGACCTGAAATAAATCGGTTGTTCACAGCGCCCTCGCCAGTCGTCAAAATAAAAGCTTCGGTTTCGGTAAGTAACCTGAATTTATTATACGTTAGAAGGTATTATATTAAATCAAGCGGATTTACTAGGACTTAGTTCCGTTGGTCTCGTGGTTGCAAGCGCGACTGCTGAGTGTGATGTCCTAGATTCGATTCTCAGGTCGAGCAAAGTGTTATTGGGTTTTTCCATTAGGAATTTCTTAGTAACAGCCCAGAGTTTGGAAGTTGATGGTGAGATATCCCAGAGTCATAGAAGCTAAGCCGTTGGTCCTGCGCCAGATCTCACTCTGGTCGTGCAGGATTGCGTGCCGTTCCATCGGACTATGAGAGTGAGAGAAGAGAGAGTGCACCTGTATCAGCGCACACACTTATCCACTATAATATCTCCCGCGTTGAAGTCTAGTCTCCGTTGAGATTGGCCGCCATGTCCGAAATGACTATAGGACTAAAAGTAGTAAAGTTCTTTGTGAAAAACCTTGGCAAGAGTTACCTCCACCATAACCATTATACCGTGAAGTAGCCCTTTGCTACGAGGGCGACACTGAAAGTTTTTAGAACTGGCCACTTGTAAACCATATAATAAAAAAATAAGTTCAAATTTTGAAAATGGAATTCTTTGCCAATATTATTGTGTATTTATTTTATTCATTTGTCATTTGTTTACGATTTGGCGGCAAATTGAAAATTGTCTGCGTCACGTCAGCATGAATTTAACGAGAGAAAATTATCGTACAATGATTTTTTATGACTTTCGATGTCATTTAAGTCAACAAGAAAGTTATGATAGACTTCAATTGGCCTTTCACGATGAAGCCCCATCTCGTGCCACTGTTTGCAATTGGTTTAATGAGTTTAAACGTGGTCGCACTAATCTCACCGATGATCTGCGTGAGGGACAGCCTTCTACGGCGACGACTGAAGATAACATCAGTGTTGTGCGGCGTATGATACAGATTGACAAAACAGTGACTTATCAGCAGCTTTGGACTAGCTTAGGCATCGGTATGAGTCAAATGCACAAAATCTTTCATGAACATTTAGCGGTCAGGAAACTTTGTGCCCGGTGGATACCTCATAAATTCACAGAGGCCCAAAAGCTCCGTCGTGTTGATTGGTGTCGTGGGCAAAGTGCTTAAAAGTTCTAAAAAAAAGTCCGCGACAGCATATATGTCTATCTTTTCAGGTTCACTCACTATAACCGTTTTTATGATAATCAAATTTGTTCTAAAATAATTCATTATTTGCGAAGGTGTTTTTATAAACATGATATTAATCCTTATCCAAATAAATACGTTATTCATCACAAATATTTAATTTTGAACAAAATTGCTCTTGACATCTTTTGATTTCAATGAATATCTTAGGAGATATCATAGTTTTAAAATAAATCAACACGGCCGCCGCGCGCCGTTAGCTCATCTGCCTCGCCTTTTCCCGACTATGTTGGGGTCGGCTTCCAGTCTAACCGGATGCAGCTGAATACCAGTGTTTTACATGGAGCGACTGCCTATCTGACCTCCACAACCCAGTTACTGGGTAATACGATACCCCTTGGTAAGACGGGTTGTCAGATTTTTGGGGTTCGACTACCCGTAACGACTGTCAGAGATCTACGAATGACAGTCGGGACCAACGGCTTAACGTGCTTTCCGAGGCACGGAGGGATCTCGGTATGTAAGGATGGTCACCCCCACAGACCAACCGCGGCAAGCGTAGCTTGACCTGATCGATCGACCTGGGGCCCAAGTCTGCTATATTTATAAATTCGTCATTCCAACACGATCCCATTGTCATTTTGCTAAAAGTTCGTAATCTGTTAAATTCATGATGGTCGATCATTGGTAGGTCAATGGTCTGAGAAAAACTACAACTTTTCATGCTAGATTTCATATTTTAATATATATTTTTACATATTACGTATTAGTGTTTGCAATCTGAAGTAGTAAGAAGTTCGTAAATAGCAATAAACATTAGATTTATTCATTTATCATTATGTACGAGATTACCATTTTATGCCATTTCTTTCAATGGAGTGTCAGTGGTTGACCATTGGAAAGTCATAATGACGCCATTATATTAGTAGATTACCAAACTTGTCAAAATCAATAATTATGAAATCAATGATAGACCATTCTGACACTATTTTAATAGCAGACTTGAGGCCCTGTGCGGCTGTTATTATTTATCCACGGGCCCCTCCGCCACGCCCCGTTAGCTGTACGAGGCTTACTATCGTTTCACTCTTACTGATCATAGGTTGATGTACCTAAAATATCTTCTAGTAATGTACAGACGCCAGCAGTGCTATGCTGTAAAAATCTCACCGTGAAGACTAAGGTGAAGTTAGCTGTCATTCCACCTGATGTTGGGGATTGCCTCCATTGATAGTTTACTTCACGCTCACGTGAGATTTTTACAGAATCGATAGACTGCACATCAAGCTACTACAATCTGTCAAATTTCTGAAATACATTTTTAACTTTATCGCTGCAGCATAAGGTTCAAAGTTGATTGGGAAAATTTTACAGTTTCGGGTAGCTTCATGTGCTGGCGTCTGTACACACGGCTACACATCAAGCTACACATTACCAGTTTTAGCTGACCTCGCACTGTATAGGTTTTTCGTACAATCAGAAGTCAGCTCATACTGGTTATGTATAGCTTGATGTGTAGCCGTGCGTACTAAGTAATAATATTAAAGTAATCCTACTAATATTATAAATGTGAAGATGTTTGGATGTTTGTTACTCAATCACGCACAAACGGCTGAACAGATTTGGATGCAATTTGGCACACAGATCTATACTAATACTAATAATAATAATAATATTAATTATAATCTATACTAATATTATAAAGAGTAAAGATTTGTATGTATGTTTGTAACGAATTGGCTCAAAAAGTACTGGACCGATTTTAAAATTCTTTCACCATTTGAATGCTACATTATCACTATAGGTTATTTTAAATGCAAGAAAAAAAATGTTTAAAAAATAAATGTCCACCCGTGCGAAGCCGGGACGGGCCGCTAGTAAGAAATAAAACGCCACATTTTATATATTCTCTTTATCAATCATCAATTATTTAATTTTGTTTATCAAAAGATGCATGTATCTTTAAGTGTGTTTTTTAATTTAAGGGTTTTTTTTTTACAATATTAAGTAATTTTCTGCTCTGAAGTTCTTTACTTATAAAATCTAGTGAATGCATGTCGAAATTATCTTGTTTGCTTACAACACATTGTTTCCAGAACAATAAAATAGATTTTTTTAACTTGTTTAATTTACTAACCAAAACTTGGGTAACCATAGCCTGCTCCGTAGCCAGGTGGTCCACCATAGCCTCGTCCATAGCCATGTCCATAGCCATGCCCATAGCCATGAGCCCCTGCCCCTATGTGACCGCCGATGCCGGCGTTAATTCCAATGCCAGCACTAATACCACCACCAATTCCACCGCCACCACCGCCATAACCTCCCCAATGCGGATAACCGAACCTGCTCTCAGTCTCAGGTGATGAAGTTACATTCAAAGATGGTGACGCAACATCTAGTACATATTCTGAATTTCCTAAATATTTGGCAATGGCAGCATTTAGGTGGTCACTGGGTAAAGTATCATAGTCTGGATTAATAAAGTCCAGATTTCCTGTGTAGCCTGGAGCTCCAAGATTTGGAATGACGGCTGGTTGGAGATTGGTTATTGGTGAGTAAATAGGAATTAGGGATTCTTGTCTACCAACGTTTACTAAGTCACTAGGATTAGAATTTACTGAGTTTAAAAGATTTAAACTATTTGAGTTTCCTTCTCTGCCAACATTTAGCAAATTGTTTGGTAGAAAGTTGTTATTTTCAGAGCTCAAAAGATTATTGTTTGTATTTCTTAATCCCAATGCCAGCACTGATACCACCACCAATACCACAACCGACTCCACCACCTAACCCACCACCACCTCTAAAGGGTGGTTACCATATCCAGCACATCCATATCGAGTACAACCCGCATATGGAACATAACCCCCATGATATGGATATACCCCGTGATGACCAAACCTGCTCTCAGCCTGAGGAGTTGCATTTACGCCTGGAGGTGGTAAAACTACAGGTACATGATTTATATTTCCTATTTTTTTTTCTAAATTATCATTTGTTTGGACACTAGGTAAAATATTGTAATTTCCTGGAATCACATGGGTCGAGCTTCCTGGGTAGGATGGATTTAGAACCTCGGCATTTTGAAGGAAGGCACTTCTTTTTCTTTCATTTTCCTCCCTACCAGGATGTATTACGTCACTTGGCAAAAGATACAAATTGTTTGGGTTTCCGTTTCTGCCAATATTTTGTAAATTATTTGTTATAAGGTTGTTATTTTCTGAGAACAATCTTTCCATATGTAAATTACTTCGGTGAAGATTATTATTTTCAGAGTACCCTTCTCTGAGTAAATTATTTCGTAGAAGATTATTATTTTCAGTGTTCAAGAGATCTTCGTTTGAGTTTCCTTCTCTGCCAATGTTAAGTAAATTATTTCGTAACAGGTTGTTATTATTCGGTAACAGGTTGCTTTTTTCTGAGTTCAAAAGATTTAAATTGTTTGAGGTCCCTTCTCTGAGTAAATTATTTCGTAAAAGATTAGAACTTCTTGACTCAAGAAGATTTGAATTTCCTTCTCTGAGATTTAAATTTTCTGAATTTAAATTGTTTGCATTGCCAACACTTGCATAGTCATTGTATAAGTTGTTTGATAGATTTTGCCCATTTTCGTACTCCAAACTGCGTGAGTTGCGCGACTCAACTGAACACGTGACGACTATAGCGAAGAAACATAACTGTAATATGAAAAAAATCATTTGTAATTCATTATTTTTTTTATTCCATAAACATTTACCGTGAACTTGGTTATGTTGAATTCCGGTAGACAACCACCATAAACTTGTCTACGGATTCATCCTCATCGTAATTGGCAGCCATGGCAGCCTTGTTCCACCCACCGCAGAGTATACTCATCATTGGATGGAACATCATTCATTGGTCTCATAGCAATTTATGCTGACGACGTTTTTTTTGCAATACCCGAGGTAGAAAGAAATGGCTTTGCCTCAAAACATAAATAGGTATGCCACCATAATCCTAACATATGATTTTTTTTTATTTGTCTGGAAAAATAAAATCACGACATGGCGACACTAGTACACATACACATAAACATAACACACATACGTACATAATGACCTTATTGACGTGCAACTCTCATATACTATTCAATAACCTTTTTTCTATTAGACCCTAAGATTTCCAGTGAAACCTAGAATAAGTCCGTAGGCCTACCTATTGGTATCGTTCTGTGATAAATCGTAGATTTCGGACTTTCAAGTAGGTATTAGCATTGAAATGGAACCAAGAATGCTTAAGCGAAAGAAGCCAGCTCGGGTTGCTTGCAATGACGGGGGCTAGTGGGCAAGCAACGCAAGCGGACTATAAACCCCCAGACATCGATTTCTTTTATTTTGCACTTTTTATTGAAATAGAAACTCCGCGAAAAAATTATTTATGTTTTAAGGAAACTTAAATTTACCAACTCCTGTTGGTAAATCCTTAGAATTATTGAAAATTTATTACAGCAAAAGGATGTAGAAAATAGGTATACTTCACTTACCAAAAGATAGACTTTCATTTTGTCTCTCGCGGTGCCACGTAGAGTTGGTGTTGCTACTAATCCAAGACTTCGTTAACCTGTTCTTATAGCAGCCATAAACGCTACAATCTAATCATCATCATTTGTCACGCCTTTCCTTACAAATTAATCCCCAGTGAACACGTGATAAAATCGATAAATTCAATCAATAATTTTTAAGAACACAATTCAATTCTTACATGATATTAATTTTATTGTTCATGAAATCGAAAGGTTTTTTTTTTCTCTTTGTGTGTTGTCGAGGCATATTTAGATTTGAATATAAAGATGAGATTAAGGTGAATGCGGGTTTTCGATATCTGACTAACTTTTAACACAATCAAATAAAGATTATATCTCTTTTATAAATAAATTGCTATGACTGGTATACACTACAAGTTCCAGTGTAAACATCTTTATTTAATCAGTACACATGTTAAAATAATAATATATTCAGAAGTGCCCATTAAACAGTTGATAATGCTGGCAAAGCTAAAATTTGCAAATTGTTGAAAAATTCTACAAAAACATCTACTCTACTTCACAATTTGACAAAATTAAAAAAACACTTCATGTAACCAAGTGTTCTAAAACACAGTTAAAATATTTTAACTGTGTTTTAGAACACTTGGTTACGTCGAAAGCTTTGTTTATGTATTAAATTTTTTTATTATTTATGTACACACAGTTGTAATTTTCAGGTCAGTGTCAGGTTGTATCTTGATCAAAATATGATTCGCGACTATAGGGGAAGGTTGCTATGAATGGACCACTTAACTTTACGACAACATATCTCAAAAAATATAAGTGATCAAATGAAAGCAGTTTATTATTTTTATTTTGTATGACTTTTATTTATAATAATCAAACGCACAAACAATTCGGCCTTACACTTTTTGGTATAAACGAAGAAAACTAAATCTTGGGCTGTTACCTTCTTTGGACCATGGGCACCTTCATTGAACCACCCGGTTGCCATCAATGGACTTCGAGAAATTTGTTCTAGAGGTCCAATCAAGGAAACTTATTATAATTATCAATATGATTAAATTATGGCAGACGACAAACAATACTCATACACATACGACAAACAAACTATAGTTATAGGAATACTTAGTTATTAATTTAATTTTACATCCGGTATTTAGACGTGTTCTTTGGCTTTTTGGTTTACTCCATCTAACCTTCGTTTAAGTGTTGCTTTCGGGACTCCGTATATTCTACTTGCTTCATTTCAACCAGTTTTTTGTTTCCTTACTGATTCTAAAGCAAGGTTTCATACCTGTTTCATTCCATGCAAAGCATTTTCTTTTATTCGGCGACATTCTGAAATTTTACATTTATAAGTACTTAATCATTATCCAGAGGTTTTTTCCATAATTAAATATTAATTAGTGAAATACTCGGTGCCTATTCCCATAATTATGACCAAAAAAAAAATACAAAAAAAAGTTGCTATGATTGGACCGGTCCAACGGTGGAACTCCCTTGAGGTCCATTGATGGCAACAAGGTACTCGTTAAGAAAAGAAAATCTAAAATATACATGGACATGATTAGAGAAAATTTAATAACACACATGGAATCACAATTAAATTGTCTAATATTTCATAACAGTGCACGCAAACAAATATGAATAGAATGATACTTAAATATCAAATTGTTCCGAGTCAAATAATAAGATTTTGACCTCCGCAAACACAACCACACGTGTCACTCCTCGCCACGTGCCGCAGCGTCACTGAGGTAAGAGGGGGGTACAACTGAGCCGGCACGGACTCGTTTCTACTGGTTTGGGTGTTGCTAGCTTGGACAGTTTTGGAAATACCTTGGTGGTCCAATGAAAGAACTAGTCCAATGATCGCAACTTTCCCCTAATAGATAGCTATGTATTTACAGAATTATAGTCATTAGAATCTTTAATATATCTCTTTAAGTTAGATTTGTTCCCTAAGAAGTTTTCCATAAGAGATTTGTTCTTATGGAACAAATCTAATTAAGAAAGATTTATTAATGATTCTAATGATTATATTTATGTAAATACGTAGCTGTTATTTTGATAAAGATACAACCTGACACTGACCTGAAAATTACAAAAGTGTTTGGGAAAAATTTAATTTCACGGTTTACAACTACCTACGCATTCACCTTAAAGTAAATAAATTTTAGTTCATTTTGGGACCAAAGACAATTGAGACTATTTAAAAAAAAAAAGTAAAATTTGGCCCGCGAATTCCTTTTGGCATGAAGTATCTTTGATGAGATTAAAAAAAGCGCACATCTATGACTAGTAAATAGTTATCTGTGGCATTATCGCACTAATACAGTTACGTAAAGTAAAAAGCACGCGTTTTTAATACACTGCATTATGGACCTAAAAGCGCTTCACGTAGATGTACTCTAGGGTTCAATTCTAGGCCTTCTTCTTTTTAAGATCAATTTCAAAATCAGACAAACTCACAGTATTACTCAAATATTCATCAGTCCAAATTGTTATCTAAGGTATTAAGTGTGGAATGTGTGTAGGCGAGAAAAAAATAATGTAACGGACTCAAATTGTAAGGTCAATACTTAAACTTACATAAAAAGTATATCCATGTAGGTCAAAATAAAATAATAAACACTTTAATTTCCTGAGCTAATTTATTTTTCTGTTCCTTGTTTTATTCACACAAACTGGCATTTACCATTTTTTCGTTCAGTTGTCGTCGTTTTGTTTTCTTCTTTTATTTACTTGCGCTGCGGTAACCATAAGGAACAATACCTAGGCCACCTCCAGCATTAGCACCGATGTGTCCGGCGATATGGGCACCGATGTGACCGCCAACTCCGAATCTAGATTCCAAATCTCTTTGAGCATCAACCTCAGAATCGTACAGAGAGTTTGCCCGGCGGTAAAAATCGCCACCGATGCCACCACCAATACTTCCGCCTATACCACCGTAAGCACCGCCGCCAATACCACCGTAAGCACCGCCACCAATACCACCGTAAGCACCGCCACCAATACCACCATAAGCGCCACCGTTAGCAGCACCGTAAGCACCGCCGCCTATACCACCGTATGCACCACCGTTGGCACCACCGTAAGCACCGCCGCCTAAACCACCATAAGCTCCGCCGCCTATACCACCGTGAGCACCGCCGCCAATACCACCATAAGCGCCTCCACCAAGCCCACCATAAGCGCCTCCACCAAGACCACCATAAGCGCCTCCACCAAGAACACCATTAGCTCCTCCACCAAGACCACCATAAGCGCCTCCACCTACACCACCACCCAAACCTCCTCCTACACCTCCACCCACACCACCACCAATACTACCGCCTAAATGGCCACCAATACCACCGCCAATGCCTAGCCTACTACCAACGAAAGGTGGCGAGCCATATGCGGCATGCGGAATGTACGGGGCATAGTTGGCATATGGAGCATACGGGCCATATGCAGTATACGTGCCATATGCAGCATAAGGGCCATATGCATATGTGTGATAACTGGCTTGTCCGGCAAGAGCATCTTCAAACAGCAGTTGCTGATTTAATGGTGGATAATAAAGCGCTTGACATACGCTGACTATTGCCCAAAGCAGAACCTTAAAACAAAAACGTAAATATTAGTTCAATTTGATTTTATTGAAAATGTATGGTTGTAAATTTTACTAGATAAACGATGGATGTCATATTTGGTCGATAACTTCAATTTGGAAATGACTTTACCCAGCGTCGGGATGATACAGGCTACAAAAAATAAACAGACTAGAATTTTAAATAGCCGGATTTTACCATTAGAAAATTTTGGTCTAATAATAATATAATGTAATATTTCGCAACTGCAGTGCGATTCTATAACCATCTCAGCGTGAAAACTTAGGTGAAGTGAGCGTCGAGTGAGCTACAGTCAGTGTCATCCTGATGCTAGGGATTGGTAGGGGGTAATCTCCGGAATTGCCAATCCGATTTGAAAAATTATTTTCGCATATGATAGCCCAATTCTTGAGAAACTATAAATTCTGAGTAATTCATCGTTTGTCAAATTGGTTATCTACGTAAATTGTCCGAATACCTATACAAATCACACTCATTCTTTGTCAGAAAATAGATTTTTTTAAATATAATATTAAAAATTATTTTACTTTGTTCCCTTCCCCCAGCTGGAAAGTTCAGTCAAACGAAAAAACAATTTAACAAACTCCTGGTAAAAATGATGTAACTTTTCGGGTGCGTTGCACGTCCGTTTAGCGTTGATTAAAGTCATTCGCCATCTGTGGTAACGCACTCAGCGTTCGCGGCTTTGAATAATAAAATGGAAGAGTGCAACCACGTTGGTTTCGAATACCTACTGTGTTTAATTTATTGTAATGGTTGGTTGTTGAATGGGTACCATTCAACTTGATCATTAAAATATTGCAGCACTGGGCCTGCGAGGTGGATTACACTGCCCTCGTAACAGCAAATGCAGTAATCGACATTTTTACGATTTTCCGTTTTTGACAAAAATGACATGGGAAGACTTCAAGTATGGGGAGACTTTGTATTTTTATGTACCTTTTTCGTAACAAAACATATGAGTCTTATATCAGTTAAAGTAGAGATAAAAAAAAACACTTAAACGCGTTTTTCTCGAAACCGCCGTTTTGCAAGTAATGCATTTGCTGTTATGAGGGCAGTACATCTCACTCCCTCTCGAGAGGAGACCTGTGTCCCAGCAGTCGGAACATTGTCTGATTATGCTAGGTGAGTGATGCAATGGTGGTGAATTATTTAAAGGCAAACATAGTCAATTAGTTACTTTGATTTTCAGATCACTCTGAAACTTGACTTTACTTCAGATTACAGTCATATTTTTATTTTTTCATTTGACAAGGTTTAAACACAATATACGATCTTCTAGCAAATAATGGAAAAAGAAGGAAAGAGCTCATTGGGCATTAAAAAATTCGTCCGCTTCGCTTTCAGTGGGCAAAGTGCCCAAAAGACTGACAGCCACGTTGGATGGCAATGCTGATTGCGTTGCTACGTTGGATGTCAATGCTGATTCTTTGACATAAAAATTGTTTTTTTCTTAGTTATATAAATAGGGATCGATTACCTACTTATCTAGATTGAGTAGATAAGAATGATGATAACGAAAATTATAATGCTGGTACATTGATAGATTACACCGCAAAAAAATAGCACCGCACAGAATAATAACAGTCACACTGGTCGATCAATCAGGTTAAGCTACGCTTGCCGCGGTTGGTCTGTGGATGGGTGACCATCTTTACATACCGACTACCGAGAACCCTCCGTGCCTCGGAAAGCACGTTAAGCCGTTGGTCCCGGCTGTCATTCGTGTATCTTTGACAGTCGTTACGAGTCGTCAGAAGCCCGAAAGTCTGACAACCAGTCTTACTAAGGGGTATCGTATCACCCAGTAAGTAACTGGGTTGTGGAGGTCGGATAGGCAGTTGCTCCATGTAAAATACTGGTATTCAGCTGCATCCGATTAGACTGGAAGCCGCGTCCAACATACTTGGGAAAAGGGTCGGCAGATAATGATTACCGCAAAAAAATTTAACAAAATAAATCATATACAATCAGCACTTATCCGAAAATTAATTAATGTTGACGGTATTATATTTGAACTTAGGTAGCTTACTCTCAGTTTTCACACTAAGATGCACTGGGTTTAAATTAATTTGGCGAACTCCTCGGCGTCTCATTATTAGGCGGGGTTCGCATCCAGGCAAGTTCGCTGAAAGGCTTCGTTTAATAAACTGTACGGAAGATAGTCTTTCGCAAAAATTAGAAGCAGTTGCGCTAGACGGATAGCTAATCTAATTTTAATTACGGCAACGTTTTCAACTGTTTGCGAAACAGCGAGAAAACACATGCGAGCTAACAACACGCTGAAATGAGCACTGTTTAATGACACTGGAAACCTGGTTGATAAAATAACATTGCTTTTTAATAATTATTTTTGAGAATAAATAAAATATAATCCATTTTGTTCGCATACAACTCTGATAAAAATATTGAAAAGCAAAAATGCGTCCAATTTTAGTTCGCATTTTCTAACTAGATGGCGTTGGCGTCGAATTAGAAGTCGCTATGGTTTCGTTACCGCGCAGAGTATAAGTACTCTGCGCGTCTAAGTATTTGTCTACCCACAAAAGCTGGACATAGGCCTCTCCTATTATAAATATTTTTGATATTAGCGACTCGCAGTGATGCGATAGCTATTATAATATCCGTAATCAGAGTTGGGTTAATACCGATATTTCTACGTATTAGCTAATATGAATATATTCGTCTAGTAATATTATAATACCTAAACTAATATTTGAGATCAGTGATATTTAACTACGAGTAAGACCTAATAATACTTATTACTGCCGTATTAAATATTAGTGTTCAATAGACTGTATCATCTCGGTATTTATTATTACTAGGTGGATTATGAATGTTAAATTGTTTTAGCTGATAATACGTATCACTGCCGTATTAAATATTAGTGTTCAATAGACTGTATCATCTCGGTATTTATTATTGCTAGGTGGATTATGAATGTTAAATTGTTTTAGCTGTTATGTACTAATGAAGTAATGAGTATAAATAATACAACATTTAACATATCGAGTCGTGGTGTGGGAACGGAATAAATAACAAAACACTCAAAAAAATTACTTTTTATTTGTGTTTAAAAACATAAATTTTTTCACTTTATCTGATGATAGCCGAGTACGTCGGTCGGAAATCAACTCAAACAAGATTTTGAAAAAATCCTCTCACAAGGCACTGAAGTCGCCAGTACACAACAGTATTTTTTTAATAATTTGCTGAGGTTCGGATACAAATACCAATGTTTACGCCACCAATCATTCGGGCTCGCGTTTCTGGGTAACATTTTATCGTTTAGATATCTTTGAACCTCAGCAATTGCAATGGCCAGGGGTGATTCTAGTGTATGGACGTCTTGGACGTCGATATCTGCCCAAATATCAATATAATTGTACGGCTTGCTAGCATTTTCAGAACTTCTGGCATCCGCTGTAGTAGTTGGTGCTGTTGCCAGTACCGTTGGTGTTGAAGAAGATGTCACTGTAGCCCATTCTTTATTTATTTCAATGACATCCATTTCGATAACCTTCTTCTTAACTGCTTCGGCGGCCAGTTTGTCCAAAAAAAATGCTGTTTTAAAACGTGGATCAAGGAACGTAGCTACGCTGAATGTGCCGCTCATTTCTATATTATTCAGTTTTGTCATTATACCTCTTAATATTCTATTACACACGTCTTTACAACTGGAATGTAGCGTTGCATCACGGGAAATTTTATCAGAATAAACATTGAGTAATAATCTATTGAAAATTATGACAAGACTGCCTGTGAGGTACTTTTCTCCACTAATCTGTACCGTAACCTGTTCTAATGGTTTTAAAACCGTGCATAAATCTTGACACAATTTCCATTCATCAGCAGTTATATTTTCAAGGCAAGCACTGCTTGAGGAGTCTAAAATCGCCAGTGTACTTGTTACTGCTTCCTTCAATAACAACGCTCTCTCCAACATATAAAAGGTAGAGTTCCATCTAGTTGCGACATCTATTATCATTTTTTTTGGTTGGGTTACGTTATTGTTGATTTGATATTTCAATAGTTTCTCTACAGCTGTGTTACTCCGTCTGAAGTGACTCACGATGGCTCTTAACTTAACTAAAAAATGTTCAACCTCCGGTAAAATTAGGCTATTTTTAGCTATTAAGTTGATGGTGTGAGCAAAGCAACCAAAATTTTTATAACTGAAGCTCTTTAATACAGTTTTGGACGTTGGGAGCGTTGTCAGATACAACTAGTTTAACTTTTTTCGTCAAATTCCAATCACGTATTATCTCATTCAACTCTACACTCAAATTAACAGCTGTATGCGGCCCAGCTAAAATACGACATTGTAAAAGAGCCGTTTCTAAATTAAAATCATCATTGATGTAATGCGCTGTCGCTGCTAAATAGCCCTCTTGTGCCCGCGATGTCCAGCAATCTATTGTAATGCACGCAGAATCAACATTACTCAGATTTTCTTTAACTTTGTTAACGCAGCTGTAATATTCTGCATCTAATAGTGTATTAGATAAGTGCTTTCGACTCGGCAGTTGGTAAGCGGGATTTAATTTTGCCACAAAGTTCTTAAAAGCATCATCCTCAACTATGGAAAAAGGAAGAAAACTTTTAGAAAATAGGTCCATTAGCGCGTCGTCTATTTCTTTTCTTTGTTTTGTAGATAACTTTTTTGTATTACTGAACATTCTTATAGTTGATTGTATTGCATTAGGTGGTCGAGGACTTGATGGCGTTTGTGTATTTGGGGCACTTACAGAATGAACAGAGTGTGAAGATGATGCAGAAGGCGTCACGTCATCTGTGGATGTACTGGCTTGCGGAACGTAAGCGCCATCGTTGGATTCAACCGCTGTCGCTGTAGAAGCCGTAGAAGTTGGCGGCCTGACTTCCTGTTCCGATCTTGTAGTTTTGTTCGGCGTAATAATTATTAAATGTTTAGTTTTTAAATGTTTATTTGAATTAGATACTGTTGCCTTAAAACTTATTTTCGATTGGCAAATCGTACATTTTGCAATCTTATTTTCTTCCGAATCCACTATGAAGTAATTCCACACTCCACTTACCCGAGCGCGTTTCATTTTTAAATTACTTATTTTAATATGTAATCTAATTTGTTAAGAGTTGCACACACACTGCACTTAAAGTCAGAATAGTTACTTATACTAATCCCGATCCGCAAAACTAACGTAGGTAAGTTCGTAAAACGAATAGGTACACAGAAAAGTAAACAAAGCTCAACAGTCAAATAAGTGTTTAAATCAAAGTGGGATCAAATGAACAATGAACCTTTTATTATTTGAAAGTGTTTAGAACTTAAGTACCTATCAAAATAAATAGCACAGCATAATTATAACGTAATATTTGCTTGATAGGTTGATACTTATCGAATTATTTTATGTGTTAAAAGATACCCAAAAAATATTACGATTATAGAACTCAGACTTTTAAATCATTCACATCCTGTCCATTTATCTTGTTATAATACAAAAAAAATCAGTAGCAAAAGAGAAATCATTGCTCTAATGCTCAATATTTATAATTATAATTAATAAATGTTTTAAAGTCAACTAGAGGGCAAAACATTATAAACCGTAATAATAAGTATGTGTACAATTTTTAAATTCGCCACCATCACATCATAACATTACATCTGTATTTCTCACCGGGAGATATTATATCCGTCTCATTCGTACGTAGGTACTTGTACATTCATACGAATGAGATGGATGGATGTTGATGATGACCGATACAATGAATTCGTTTGTCGCATTTGCCATTCGACATTCTTCGTTCGTTCAGTGTTCATTCACTTCTCAACCCATATCATATTATAGTGTACTCTGTGGTCAACCCGATCCGTGGTCCGTGCCAAGCGAAATGAATCCCAGATTATGTGAATATTAAAAATATTATCGTATGAGAGTTCGTCGGATTACTAATATGTGAATCCATAGAATATTACTAATCTCTTAACTAATATGAATATATTAGTCACACCCTTATCCCTAATCCCTATAATTAGAAAATTAAGCTATACACTAGAAATGAGCAGGTTTAAAAAATATTAAAAAATAAAAATCTTTTATTAACAGGCTACCTAGGCCGACATTGTGTTAGTATCTCAAATTAAGTATAAAAACTATGTTAGTATGTGAAAAAAAAAAAAACTGGTATAGCTACAGTTTACTGATTAAACCGTCAAGAACTGAGGGCGCTGCTGACGATTTGACTAGTCTGTTTTTCTTAGAAGGGTATTCAGTCAGAGCCGCAAAAATTGTAGCACATGCAGTCCTGAGGAGTCCGCTAGTTATTTTTTAATACAGTTGCTCAAAAAGTGGCGTATTGCAGGGACGTATAGCGTTCGGGATTTGGGCTATTACATACTCGTGCTTTTTTTTACCTTTCCCGAACTCGTGCGTTCTCTTTCCCAACTGTCAAAATAATGTCTATTAAAAAGAAAAACCAACCATGAAGTTTTTACTTTAAAAAATTCATAGAAGTTTTTATGATTCATGCAAATACGTATATTTCTAAAAAGAAGCTACTAATTTGTTTCAATATCAGATTTAATGATTTGATTGAATAAGTTAGATTATCATCATGATCATTTCATTTCATCTCATTAAATTTCATTTTCATTTCATATCAATAAAAAAAATCTACTGAAGACTTGGCTGTATGGGCATAGTTCCCTTTGCCTACTAGAATGGGTGAAGAAAAAAAAATCTCTGCTTATATTCTGCGGTTGGCGCCATTTTTCAGAAATTTTCTTTGCGAGTTTTAGTTGTTTGTTGCACAAAATGAGTAATGTCGACCCTAGTTTTTTTTTTAAATTAACACCACCTAATTTTATTAAATTGCTTCATTTTTTCGCAACTGTATTAAAAATAGTCGTTCAGTACACGTGCGAAACCGTCATTGCAACTTGTTCCGACTGTCAACCCTCGCCTTCGGCTGCACCTCGGCTCGGGTAGACATTTGTCGGAACTCTTTGCAATGACAACCTTTCCGCACTTGTAATGAAATATACTATTTAATAGTAACATCCACATGCTTAATTACATCGCGTATGAGAGGTAAACTCTGTTTTCGTGGAATGAATTTTTTTTAATGTTTTTTACACCGCATTGTTATGCATATTAATAGGCTCGTGATCGTAGCACAATAATAACAGTGTACGGGTCGATCGCAGGTTAAGCTAGGCTTGCCGCGGTCCGTTCATGGATGGGTGACCATCTTTACATATCGACGAAACCCCTCCGTGCCTCGGAAAGCACGTTTAGCCATTCATTCCGGTTGTCATTCTTAGGTCTTTTACAGCCGTTATTCGGCAGCCCAAAAATCTGACAACCAGTCTTACTAAGGGGTGCCTTATCGAGAAGTCAGATAGGCAAATGTTCCATGAAAAATACTGGTATTCAGCTGCATCTGGTTGGACTGGAAGGCCGACCCCAACATAGTTGAAAAAAGGCTAGGCAGATTGGTGGTTTCGCATATTAATTTAACAACTAATAATTGTACTGTAGAATATAAGGGACTAAATTCTACAGAACTATACTTGTTTAACTAAGTTCAGTCTTGAAACAGTTATGAAGCGCTAACTACTTCCGACTGTCTGCGAGTGAAGTAGTTTAGCTAATCACACTGAATATTACTGAACGAGAAGGTAGGGAGAACGCTATAATATCGTATGTGTATTATAATTATTATTTTACACACAGAACAGAATAATAGGTATAAAGGTGATGCTTATTTCATAAGAATTTCTTTCCAGCATACCTGCGATGGGACAATAAATAGAGAGATGTAGACAGCGTGTGAAAGAGTAAAGGAGACAAAAAAATAAAATACATAAAATCATAAACAATTCACTTAATAAAACTAAAGAAATGTTATGAGAATATACTTATATACATACAAATAAACATACATACTTCTAAAATAAATGAATGTGTATGTAGATGTTATATATACCTAGCACTTGTTGATACTTATACTGTTCTCCCATACCTATTATGTATATAGTCCTCCTTATCGATTTAGATAACGGCGAACCCTTTGAAATAGGCTTATCAATTGAAAAATCTAATAAGTCCGTCAGTTAGATTATCAAAAAATATTTGATTTTTTCTTTTGTTACATAAACCAAAATTGACGAAGATACGACGCTTTTAAAATTCTCAATACGTCGCACCGTGCCTTGGTATAATTTTTAGTGCGTTCTGACGTCACGAGCCCCCCCTTCCCGAGTTTTGATGCGTTTTATGTTGGTCAATATTCATTTATTCACAAAAACAAAAAATAGGTGTCCATTATTTTCCAATACTCTAATTGACGGACTAAATAGATTTTCAATTTATTGATGGTGGCAACTAGCCTATTATTATTTCCTAGCGTGTGCCCTAATACGACTCGCCAGACCGAATTTCGTTTTAGATACCCGGTCACAACGAATGCAATAGAGTGGACATACTTATTAACAGTGTAATTAGAAAGCTTTGTAAAAGTCAATTATTTTGTAAGAGCAACCGTGGAGTTTCTTGCCGGCGTTTTCCAGAAGAAACAACCATAGATATAAGAATTATACTTCCAGGGACATCCTGTATATATCTCGTATTATTTTCAATTCAATTCAAAATATTTTATTTCACATAAAGCTTTAAGAGCCTACACTACCTCAGCTAAAATTCACTCTTTATCTCGCTCGCACGATACTGCTCGCGGACTGAGCGAGAGCGAAACAGAGTGCGGTGCTAGGCGGCAGGCAGCGCCAATAGTTTAGGTATTTGCTTTTTACGGTGAAAATAATGGTAATTAAAAAAAAGTAAATAACACAAGACCTGCTTTATAGTTAGTTCGGTTAGTATACAAAGTTTCATGATCTAATTTGAAGTACTTTTAATACCAGCGGTTTATTGTTCGGTTTGGAGGTAACTTTGGATTTTTTTTTTCTATCGAGAAAATTTTGTGAAATCGTGTTTTCGTCTAACATAAGACCTAGCATTAATCCTCCACTTTACCATATAGTTATTTCAAAATTAATGCTGCAGTATTTTCGACATAACGGAGGATCATGCTAAGCCATTTGAGGTAGTATAGGCCCTTACATATATGAAACGTCAGACCCTAGGCGCACGGTTCCAATTGGTTGTTTCCATGGAAATATAATAATTCTTATATCTATGGTTGTTTAATGATTCAACATACCATGTACTGAAAAACACGTTATAGTTAAAACGTTAAAGTTTACTGTCATTACGGTAACATTTTGCCTGGAGCTTTAACTGTTTTCGGATCAGTAAAAAATACTGTTTTGAACGTTAGGCTCATATAGAACTGTTTAAAGCAGTTCAGATCAATGTTTTTAGTTTTTATTTACTGCTTATTTATTTCAGTGATGTTAGGTTATGTTAGGCACCTAGGTTTTTCCATAAGAATTTCTCAGATGTAGCCCGGACTCTGGGTTATCCAATTGATAGCAATAGGCTTGCCTCCTAATATACGGGATTTAAACAGAACTGGCAAAGTACACATCTGCCTCTATCTTCGGAGTACAGAGGCGTGATGTCATTTTATAATTATATTTATTTTAGAAAATGTACTTACAAATATATTCACTTATCCTACATTTTCTTAAAGTGTTAATACTTGATTATGTAAATGCGTGATGTTAATGTGAAAATTCTACGTTAGTGCACTGAAAAAAAGAAATAACAGAACCGATTTTGGCTATTTCAGAAATAACCGAAATTTGTTTAATCAAAAATAAAGTTAATTTAAAATAATAAAACTAGTTTATGTAACAAGCCCTAAACTGGTTTTGTTATGTTCAGTTCAGTAATATTTAGTCAACATTTTTGTTGTTATTTACCGAACTTCTGTAAACAAACCGATTCGTTATCCTGTAACCAAACCTTTGTACGAATTATAACAAAACTCTTCGACAATATTAAGCTTAGTAACATTGACTATAGGTAGCAAAAGCATTCTACATAATAATTTTGTCTATCTATTACCTAAAAAAATGTGCTATTTTAACTTATCACTCTGTAATTAATACTTAACTGACTTAGTAGATAAAACACACACGACCAATGTGCTGCTTTGCAAAACTTTGGATAGCAATAAATTAGTTAAACAACTATATGTTACAAATGTATTGTAACGTGTAATGGAACGCTTTGGTTGTAGCCATCGAAGACCTGTCGAAACCTACATTTCGAATATTTCGATTTTCGCGTGACGTGAAGTAGCTGTGCAGGCTGTGCAAGTCAAGTGTACACTTTTACTTTAGACTCTTTTTCCCTTGGCGTTTGCTAGTGTTAATTATCGAAGGAGTAGGTACGTGTTGCGCGCGCGGGTCAACTTAATTTTACAAAGAAAGAAAAAGAGAAAGTTTTACATATTTACATTAAAAGGTATCGGCTTTTAATTAAAGGTAATAACCTCTATAAATCTACCTACGTTTCGGGTGCTGGCTTTTATGTTCGTGAAATTACTGAAAGACCATCGAAGACCACTGATGGACGAAGACTATCTTGATCGGCCTGTGGATGACTATCTACGGCAGTGAGGCCTTGAAATGTTCCTGGGTAAGCACATTACTGAACTGAATCTAGTAATTAATAAGTTTAATTGCAGTAGGGTCAGATGTCCAACAATAAAACAGTGGGACACAATAAAACACTGCGATATTTCTAAAATGCTGCATTGCCAGATTTTGCATTATATCACGTAAGGACACTCTCGAGAACCCCCCGCCCTATACCAGATTGCGTCGGCGCGCCACGTGGAGAAGACGGGCCTGCGGAGCATTTTTAATTTTTTTGACAAAAATGATGATCACTTACATTGTTTTGAAGTAAAAAAAGCTGTTAATGACTGTACTGTATATACTTTTCAGGATGCTTTGATATCATACATTCCAGGTCATATTAATGTCACCTCAAGTGGAAAAAGTTATGTAACGCAAAGAATTGTGTTTTAGAACTAAGATATATTAAGTTATACTAATTATGATGAATAAAAGTTTTAATCAATAAATATGTGTATTTTTAATAGATAATAAAGTCATCACTAAATTGCTCGATGTGCTGGCGTCTGTACAACTGAGGATAGCCCAATCGTATAAGTATTTTTGTCGAGATAATATTCTAACCTACTTTTCCAAATTTTTGTTTGGGCCACTCGACACTGGACTCCTAATATGGGAAAAACGCTTTGGTAGACCGCGAAATTCAAATTTTCTTACGTATTTTTGCAATTTGCAGATCAGTTTCAAGTTGTATCTTGATCAAAATATGATTCGCGACTATAACAGGTACCTACATCTTTACAGTATTATAATCATTACAATCATTAATACATATTTATAAGTTAGATTTGTACCATAAGAACAAATCTCATAAGGAAAAGTTCTTATGGTACCTACAAATCTAACTTATAAATATATTTTAATGATTTTAATTAGTATAATCCTGTAAATAAATACCTATTATAGTCGCGAATCGTATTTTGATCAGACACAACCTGACACTGGCCTGCAAATTGCAAAAAAAACTAAGAAAATTTGAATTTCGCGGTCTTTCACTGCACATTCACCTTAACTAAAGTATTAGGCACTATATTAGCAAACTACTAAATTGAAAATAACAAATTAATTTTGTTATTAACAGTCAAAGCATTTGGAAAGGCAGCAAAACTGATCAGCTAAACTTACTGGGAAGTTTGACTACTCACTGCAAAAATGTTTGGTAAGGAAATGAGAAAGTTAAGTTGCGTTAATAATGTTATTTGGTAATAATTTACAAAACCGTTCAAGTAATATAGCCACAAATACAATTACCTATAGACAAACAGATATTTTACTGTAACATAAATGAGGTGCTCTATTGACCGAAACCTTATGCAAATGGTAATTTATAATGAGTTAAGCCGTAGACAAACGGTTTTAGAACAATGAGCAAGGGAAATTAGCAATACAAAACAAAAATAGATTAGCTAAAAGCTACATTACTCTAGTAACCCAACTGGCTTTTGTTATGTGTTACACTGGTTCGGCTGTCACTAATTTTATGTAACTGGTAGACAAAGTTTTGGTTACTTAGAACGAAACATTTTTTTCAGTGTGTACCGCTTGTTTGGACTTTACAGTGCTAAAAAAAGTATTTTACTAGAAGTTAAAACAAAAAAAAACATTTTTTTTTAATTTTGTCTGGCATTTTGCTAATCTCCGAAATGGCTGGACCGATTTTGAGGCTGATATTATAAGGAGTAACTAAGTCTAGTTTTATTTTATAAATATAATTAGAGTTCCGCGCATAAGACAATTTGTTTTCCAACATTCACGCGAACCAAGTCGCGGGCACAGCTAGTTTTAGGAATAAAAAGCACTTCCAACATCATTTAGGATTTATTAGTTACCTGTCAGTATAGATAATGCTGGACATAGGGCTCTCTTCTCACGTTCATCTGAACCCTAAACCAGTAATTTTTACGAAGATGTGGGTTCGGTTAGGTACATAACTTATTTCTTCATATTAAAAATTTACTATTTAAATGGCTCTCGCAATTAGCATTCAGATTGGATATAAACATGCTAACTAAAAGCCTTGTCACATTTATCTAATCTTTAAACCCTGCTAATTCTCTAATAGCCCACGACTCGTGATTCGGGAGTCTATAAATCCCGGATTTAATAACCATCAAGGGAGCCATTTGTATCAAAGAAAGCCTACCTCTGTTGTGCCAGTTTTTTAACCGACATTTAAAAGAAGGATGTTCTTATTTCGCCTATTTTTTTATAAATCTTCTTTTCGTGTCGATGGTAGATTCCTCGTTTTTTTATCTCTATACAGGGTGAAATTGGAAACATGCGACAAATCGAAATGGGAGATTGTACTCATCATTAAGAACAACTTTTACTATGGGACCAAACCTGAAATCGCATAAAAAAATCAGATGTTCCCTACTTTTATGTTCGCATAACTCGTCAAAATGTAGGGAACAGCTGATTTTGTTTTGCAATTGCAGCTTTGGTCCCTTAGTAAAAGTTGTTCATAGTGATTAATTGTCCATAGTAACTTAGGTGAAGTGAGCTATCAATAGGGGCAATCCCTAACATCAAATGGAATGACAGCTCACTTTACCTTAGTTTTCACGGTGAGATTTTTATAGAATAGCACTGCAGTAGGTAGCCACGTTGATTGCGGCATCAGTAGCAATGTCATGGTCATCCAAGGTGTGGGTGAACGTGCACTTAGGACACTCTAGCATGTGGGACCTGGTACTCGTATGATCAGAAGCACCGCACTCGCACTGGGGTGTTGGATGTGTCAGTAATCCCCCACTTAGAAAAATTGTGTCTTCAGCGGCTTACTTTCCCACCTAATGGGTTGAGAGTTTATGTAATAAATAGGTAATAAAAATATCGAATAATAATAATATCTTTTTTTATGTATTTATTTTTTATATTCTAATAGGTATTTAAAAATATAATTTATATGTATTTTTGAAATAAAATCTTAAACTATTGAAATAACTGTTTCACAAAATACTGCAACAAAATAGAAATAGTTACAATATGGTTGGTTTATGTTGTATTTTTTTGTGATTAATGAATTAAAATAGTTTCGAACGGGAATGTGAAGTACATTTATCTGAAAATATTTTATAAAATAAAATAAATCATCATAATATCGAAATATATTTCTAGGACCGTAATCGAAAATACTTTATTAGTTTCTAGAAGAGAGAGTATTGGGTTACCCAGTAATTGGATTGTGGAGGAAAGATAGGCAGTCGCAGCATGTAAAATACTTGTATTCAGCTAAATCCGATTAGACTGGAAGCTGACCCCAAAATACTTGGGAAAAGGCTAGATAGATTGTTGTAGTTCCTAGAAGGGAGGAAGTGGTATAATGCATTACTTGCAAAAGGCGGCTATATACGTTATAAGTCCCAGTATCTATACCTATAAGTAAATGCACTATATACTTTATATGCACTACCTCCAGCCCACGGTTTCACCAGCATAAGTCTCGAACCTGTGGCAATATCGGGATAAAAATTCCGTGTTCTAATAATCATTGTTTATCCATGTGCCAAATTCTATCCAAAAACCATTCAGTCGTTTTAGTGTGGAAGCGTAACAAACAAACATACAAAAATCAAATAAGTCTTATAAGTGTACAAATTTTGATGTTATCTAAACTAGTTGAGAGTTTAGATAATATCAAATTTTTACGCTTAATTTGCAATTAACGCAAGCGCGTGCGCGTGCGCGTGCGTGCGTGCGTTTTGACTTTGACTTTATTACTGAAGGCAGAATTATGAAAATATCGAAAACTTTTGAACTCTTTATTTTCTCAAATAGGTATCTACCTAATTAAGAATTTATTATGAAAAAGAAAGAACAGCATAATTTATTTAGTAACTGCAAAAAAAAAAAAGAATTCGTGTCATTTTGATTAACTTTTTTTTACACTAACTTGCTTCATTGCTTGTGTTTCCCGGTGCTTTTCTTGTACAAACACGCCATGAATAAGCGTGTGTAAGCATGTGTAAGCGCAGGAACTCTCGCGATCTCGGTATCGTTCGAGACAAAGGCGAAGACAGTAGTGTGTGTGTGTGTGCACGCGTATGTGTGGTAGCCTATTTATGCTGACGCTATTCGTCTTGACGCACACATTCACATCGTGTTTTTACACTTGGTTACCACAAGAAAAGCGCGTGTTCGTGTAATAAAAATACCTACTGTAAATAAAATTATTAAAAAAACGAAATCAACCTTTATGCAGTGTTCTCGATGTCCCTTACAGAGTACAGTCTGTATATATTTTGTCTCTTTTCACCACTTTCTCGTGTGTAGAATGACATGGGTAGACAATTTTGTTGATACTGGATTGGCCCTAATGTGTTCAGTGTGAAGTCAACAGCCGGATGACGTTTAAGTAATGTTTGCTCGCACTAAAAGCTGGATCGTGCTCTCACTACTACTATTTATAGATTCGTGTGTTTGTGTGCTTTGCTTAGGGAGGTTTAGTTAGGTAGGTTCACTGAGCGGTAGGTACACAAACACAGAGACGATTGTTTAGTTTAAAAAGCCTGGTTCCACCGAGGTTTACAGGAGGATTGGTAGAAAGCGTTAGGTATACAAATTGCTTTGTAAATAGTTTTTTTTAGCATAGCGAAGTAGTAAGTATATCGACGGACGATTTATAATTCTAACAAGTTTTTCGAGTGATTTCAGGTTAAACTTGCGCACTTTTTACTAACTGCTAGCGAGTAAGGTACTTGTTGTATGTCTATTTGATATACACGATGGCACATTTTTTTTTTTAATATCTGACGACAAATTTCAGTTCAGGGGGATTCAGAATCCATTGTAACAGGTTGCGTGGCGATGTCCCTGCCTACCTGTTTAGATACCTATCTATTGCTTCCGCTGAGACCCGTTTTTTACTCGAATGCAGCGAAGTTCAAAACGAGGACAATGTTTTTGACTGTTAAATAAAAAACCAACGCTTTACATGCATGCATGGAAACGGCAACGAAACGGCCAAGTAATGTGAATACATGTATTCAGATTGCTTGGCCGTTTCGCTATCATCACATGGGCGTAAGGTGAAAAATTTATTCAGTGTTCATCACTTTTCTATTATACAATTGTTCTTGTAGTAACGAAACGGCCAAACCTCATATTTTGACTAATGTGTAGAGTTTGTGAAGTTAGGGCGTGTAGAGTTAGAAGCTTGGCTCTTTAAGAGATCTGATAAATTTTTGACAGTGCGAGCCATAAGTTCTAGTCTTGGCAACATTTTACATGAAAATGTTTTTGGTGGGTTCAAATTTCTTTTAAATTGAAAATTATACATTAGTAATTTTCAATTTAAACGTATTCTTAATGTAATTTTTTTAAAATTTAAATGTAATTCTTTAATGTGATTGATAATAATTGGTTTAAGTTTATTGTATGATCCAAAGTTGATTGAAATAAATATAGAAAATAATACCATACTTGATATTGAAATAGTGTACACGTAATACGTGCAGCATAAATGTTTGTTGTTATCCCATACCTGTATTTTGTAAGCAAACAGGACTTTTTCATCTAAGGGCGAATTCCGCCAAACTTTTATAACTCTTAGTAAGTCTTATCCTGAGACTAAATTTTGAATTTTTTCAGTTTTTCCATACAAGAACTGTCAAACGTTAATTTTTTTCCATGGATAAAAGATATCAGAGGGAAATTCTCGTAATTTTAAGAACGTTCATAGTCTGAAGGCCAATTCTCGTAATTAAAAACGTTCAAAAACTAGTCGCAATCTCATTTTAGTGACAATTAATTTCAAAACACTTGTCAAAATGTAGGGAAATTAGAAGTATTTTAAACAGATTGAGAGTGAGATCAGACTGTGAACGTTCTTAACTACAGGAATTGCCCCTCTAATCTCAGTCTCAATCTGTCAAAAATACCTCTAATTTTCCTACATTTTCACAAGTTTTTTACATTTGTTTGTCGGTGAGATGAGGCTGCTACTAGATTTTGAACGTTTTAAATTACGAAAATTGGCCTTCTGACTTTGGTGAAACCCTTAATTGTAAAATCTTTGAGTACGTGTAACTTATGTATATATTGTTGTGTGCTGTAAAGTACATAATTACAATATATTGCGTTTTGAACTATTAACGTCACATATAAATAAGAATATATCTAATATATTTTATTGTTAATACATTTATTTGGCTTTTTAAAAAGGCTAAATGGCAGAATGCACAATACCTAGTCTTATATATTTTCCAACATAATCCGCCTGATAAGATTTGTAGGCGAAGTGCAATAGCTGCAATTTGCTTAATAGGCTTGCATAGCAAATACAGTTTTGCTATACTTCCTTAGCTGGCAGAAGATAAATATGCATTGAAAGTTGTATGCAAACAAATATTTTAACAATACTAGTTTCCAGTGTAGGAAACACTGGAAAATGATAATTAGTTTGAAAATAAATATTAAATAAATATTATAAAATAAATAATTATAGTTCACCCGCATCTTGTCATTTCTATAGTAGTTTTGTGGAAACAAAAAACATTTAATTGATTCGATGTTGTCATTATATTTTTAACTAGCTGACCCGACAGACGTTGTCCTGTCTTAACTATGAATAATTATTCAATTCGAACTGGAATAAATAAATTATAAAATAATTATTTAAAAAACCTAGTGTTTTTTTTTGTAATGCTCTTTGATACACAACATTATTGGTTTTATTTTCTGGCGCGTAAGTAAATAATGTTGATGGTTTTCCGACACGTGAAGAACATAAATGTACAGAGGCGGACTTTATGCCATTTCGTTGACATCAACGTTTTTAGCAGCCAATATAACACGTTTGCTCAACCAAACATGATTTTTGTAATTTTGAGCAATGTTTGAGAAAACCTAATCGATGAGTTCGGTCTTTGATTCAGTAAGTAAAGTGACAAAAATTGGTAGGGAATGTAATGTATCCAAACGATGAGTCAACAGAAATTTTGCCATTACCAATATCGAACAATTGTTTGAAAAAAACTTCTCCAGATTGGCCTTTCTGCAATTTCTCATCTGGAATGATGTTGGCCCACGAACATTGACTAACAGTAAACGCAAATAAAAACACTCGTCTTGGCTGGGACGGACTGTACTTGGCTTTGTCAGTGTGTATTATGAAATAAATAAATAAATTATTTACCCCTTTACTAATAAACGTTGTATAGCGTCTGTATAGTTACACAGCGCTCTGTTTCTTCTTTCGAAAGTCAAATTACTGACGACTGAAAGAGAGAAATCGGTGTGTAACTATTCATCTAATATGATACATTTACAGCCTCACTAATAAACTTTTACGCACGATGTATACCGGAGTTATAACGCTTACTCTACCAATATAAGATATTCGACAGTTCAGTTGTACACATTTGTTATAGCGGAGTTTTTACTGTATGAGAACTTATACAACTGTTATTTAGTTCTCAACCCTTGTATAGTGAGCGCGTAACCGTAGTAACCGGAGATCTGGCGGCAATTTTACTAATTTATAGGAACGTTCGCATCCAAATCTGTCTCATATTTGCATTATTTCCAAGAAAAAAAGATGTTACAAAAATCTTTTCAATCCTTTTACTTTATAAGACACAAGCTTACTGAATGAAGTGATTCAGTGAAATATATGTACGGAAAATAGTTGAGTTAGTTAGAAGTGATATCAACTCTGATTGCTGCTCGTGGTGGCGGGCTGGCTGTAGAACTTCAAGTTTGTATTGCTCATAGGACGTGGGCTAGGCAAGAAGTTCAAGTGACGCAGCAGACATTCATGGAATTAGCCAACAGGCCATAACGAATGTATGCCGAAGAGCGGCTCTCTCTTTTGCAAATAAAACTGCACAATGACACATAGCAGCACTCGCTGCATTGCACAATATTGCTCTAGGCATTGATTTTCTAAAACCTCTCATATCTAATAATTTTAGACAATAAATACCACGGTAACGGAAGGAACGGCACGGAAGGTATTGATGGCCAATCTGGTCAAGAAATAAGAAGACTTTATAAAAACACAGTTTTAGCATGAAAAATAAAATATTATGTTTATTTTTGATTTTAGGAATAACATTGCCTGTTTTAAATTTATTTTCTATTTTAATATTTTCAATTCTCGGCTGGGTTTCTTCTTTCTCCAAAATAATTTGTTAAATTTTTAAATGGTGTTCTTCCATAATAAAAGTACGAGTTCCTGACGTATTTTACTTTTTCACATCATGTTGCTCCTTTATACAATTGAAAAGAACATAATGGCTTTCCCTTGCAAGGTCCTGTCCTGAAATTAATTAATAATAATAATAATAATAATATTCCACAACTATCACACAATTGATAAATTATTATTAATCACAAAGTACCATATCTTATTAATATTATAGATGCAGTTTCTAAGTTTGGTTAAATCTCCGAAATGAATTTGACTGTCAGAAAAATACCACCATACACCACATCCATATCACCACTGCTCTCAAAATGGTGAAGGAAAACATCATCATTCACAACCCGTACGAGTATGTCCTAGAACCAAAATTTCGAAGAAATGTGACATCCACCAACTCGCACTGGGCCCGCGTTGTGAATTATGACCCACACCCTCTCACAGAGACCTATGTCCCAACACATCACACAAGTGGGAACATTTTAGACTGATTATGCTTATGTTTTTTTTATCAGGGTCTGTAAAATACCATGTTTACTTATACTTAGTTTAATATTTCTGACAAATTATCAGAAATATTTAACTAAGTATAAGTAAACATGGTATTTTACAGACCCTTTTGCGACCGCTTGCCAAGTGTGTAATAAGATAAACCTTTAGAATAACGGTTTTAATCAAAAAAGTAAACGATAATAATATATATTAAGATAAAATAGGACAAGTTATGACATAAGTGACATTACAATACAAAGTTTCCTGAACAAATCACTTAACAGTTTGGTTGGTATACCACACCAAGCAATGGTTTTATATTTGTTGGTATTAGTGTCAGTGTTTTTGTTTTCTATTAAGGATGCTAACTCCTTCATACAGCTTTTCAATAAATTCTAAACAGTATAATGCGCGAATTTGATCACAAATGGTGACCGTGTGGTAATTATGTAAAGCCACAAATCTTTTTGAACCTTTTGTAGTGTCCCAATTTACAGATCATTTTCTTTTTGCCTTCAACTGATCACTATTTATGTTATCATTCGCCTCTAATAAAGAGACAATTTTCCCAAATTTCGTTGAGACATTAGTTTCACATTTGAAAGGTGCGTTCTTCAACTTACTGACATAGTAGTAACTTAGGTAGGTTTCATTCTTCCTATCGTTTCGTTAAAAACACAATTAATTTTAAAAACATTTCAAAAAAATATTTTTGGCACAATTTATATTACTTATTAAAAATAAGCATTTTTTATGCTGTTTACAAGGTTTTTTCTAAATGTCCCTTCAATTTGACTACGAATAAGTAATTAATTATTCGTAGCAATTTGATAATCCAGTTTCAAAACGTCTCCGAAGAATGTTGCCAGTAACTTTTGTTATAAAGAATTTATAACTATACAATGCTTACACACCCATTATTAGTAAAGGGAGTGTGTAACTCTTATCCATAGCATAAACAATATATAAGCATACAGTTGTTATGCAAGTGTTTAAAAAAATTTTATTAGTGAGGCTGTTATTAGTAAGGGGGCTAATCTATAGATTTCGACCGATGCAGCTGTTAAACGATGTTTGCAGCGCACGATCTGTCAATCGCGCGAACTCTGGAATGACTGAAAGTTATGTCAAACGCGCCTAGGGTACACACGGCTACACATCAAGCTATGCATTTCCAGTTTTAGCTGACCTCTCATTGTATAGGTTTTTCGTACAATCAGTACCTACTTATACTGGTTATGTATAGCTTGATGTGTAGCCGTGCGTACACCAGAAAAGTTTATATAGTCGTTAAGTTTTCTTATATTTTCTAATTTTCTGCGCAACTTTCTTAATTTTGTTTTTCGTAAGAACCTTCTACAAATTTTTACAAAAATAAAAAAAAGGGATGAAATCGGAAAATTAGTTCTCAAGTTATGGCGTGACTAAGGGAAATAGGGATTCATTTATATATATATAGATGGCTAATTATAACGGTAACACCAATTACATTAATATAAACTGAAGTGTGCAAATTAAATCAATTAGACATGGGTTAGCGAATAAAAAATCGATTACACGATCTGATCCACAGTTCGTGCACAGATGCCACGCTAAATGATACTCTTTTGTTACATAGCTAAGGTTCATTTCACATATGGTCCCGTCAAATGAGAGGGCAAGAACTAGTTATAATACCATTTATTCTATAGTATGACATTTTTTGTATTGTTTATAATATATTTTTAAATGAAGACTTGATTGGGGTGACCGTATCCAATAGCAATTTATTTCTAGAGTTTATATCGGCTGTAAGGCCACCTTAAGGGAACCAGTCTATTTTGGTTAACTATCATAGACAGCAATGCCGAAGCCAAACAAGTTATCGGAACAAATAAATATGAAAATATATTCTCTGGTAAGTAAGGTGCATTTTTGTTAAGCATAGTAAATAAGCCATAAATCGATGACCATAGAGACGAAATGTTTATGAGTTTTTTTTTATGCCATGTAAGACGTCCCCTGGCTAGATAAAGTAATGATCTTCACTGGGTGGCTGGTAGTAGCTGGTTGAGCATGGCTGAGAATCGATAATTATACTCTATTGATGGTTCCTGGTCACAAACCGATCGTTTTATAAACGTGTGATGAGAACAAATAGTTGGTGTCCTAGTATGAACCCTTGGTGAAATCCCGGCTAAACTGATACTTAATTTAATTACATACAAGTAATACGACTGTTATTATAAACTAGTAATCCTCAATTAGTAAATTGGCTTGTACAGTCGCCAAAGGAGTTAAGTAACCAGGCACGCACAATACTAAACTATATCGCTACTGGTAAAACGATTCATTCGCTCAGATTCATAGGCTTGTTACACCTTGTATAATAAAATAGAATATTTTTGTATTTTCAAATTACTTGCAATTCTAACTCCGTTTACATTAAGTAATTTTTGACAAAAATATGATCTTTATAGCTTAGTTTATAGAAGAAGAAAATACCTTAAAATGTTGTGTTGTTGAATGTTTGTGTACTAAATATTTAAAAATCAACTTCATTTTGTAAATGATTTTAGATTAGTTATTATGTTTGATAAATAATTGCGTAAAAATAAAGGCATCGTGCGCGCAAGGCACGCGAATCGGAGCGCACGTTCTATATGAGAGTTTCGAATAATAAATAGATAAGTTTAAAAACTAAAAACCGACTACTGAAAAGGATGAAACAAGAAAGTACCTTCCCGTGGTCGCATGCTACCATGGCTTATAAGTATGTTAGTACAGTGGCATGGGACTACGGGAAGGTACTTTCTTGTTTCTCTTTTCGTCTTTTTTTTTATTTAAATTATTTTGGGGTTCATTTCGTGATAAAGTATTTGCAGAGCCGCTTAATTTTTTTTTTGTTTAGTTTTTATTGTTTTACATGTACCTAGATTATATAACAAACTTATACTTACATAAATATGTTTGGCTCAAATCTGAGGCGCAATTTCCAACCAGCGGACGGTCAAGACGCTTCTAACTACTTCATTTGTCAAATTATGACAAGTACTTTAGAAGTTATGAGGGAATAGATGAGCAAACATACATAAAAACCGGTCAAAATTATAACCCTCCTTTTTGCTTCGCCGTAGTCGGGTAAAAATAACTTTATCCGTCAGGCATACATTTTATTTTGCATTAACAATAGACGAACGAAAGCAATGGTCATGAAAGGAACAACACTGATTGGTAGTGTGCCCTTTTCGCACAATTTGTTAGTGTCCATTAATCATGTACTAAATTGGTAGTATTCAGTATCAATACAAATCATCTACCAACGACTGTCAAAGTGAAAAGTAACACAAGTAGCTATATTTGTCTACATTACATTACATATTATTTATTTTTTTTATTTCTAAACGATTTTAATAGAGAGCAGTGGTGGCCCAATTGTATCAGCCGCGACTTACGAGTTGTAGGTCGTTGGTTCGAACCCAGACCGGCGCTTTACTTTGTGTAAATTATTTTATCACCACTGCTCTCAAAACGGTGAAGGAATACATCGTGAGGAAACCGGCATGTCCTAGCACCAAAAATTCGAAGACACGTGACATCTACCAACCCACACTGGGCCCGCGTGGTGGTGTGCAAGGGCAACATTGTACAAAAAGTAACAGATTTGATAGAATAGAAGTACTGAAGTCACTCAAGCCGCCATGACAGAATGCATTTTGGTAATAAAAATTAAATTCAGCTATAAAATTCCCAGTTTATCATTTCGTGCACGTTCATCGATGTTAGGAATTATTTAACGAAATCAACCTTAATGCGAAAAAGATTCAAGTAACATCCGTATAAAATTCAAATCGTTCAAGATTTACACGATTTAGTCGCTCTGTAACCGCGTATTTGAAAACATGCGTGCTAGACTTGACGAGTGAACATTTCGAGGACGTGGTTATCAAAAAATTTAATCTGCATTTATTATTTTTAAATAACAACAAACATTATTTGTATTAGAGGTGTAGTTTTTTTTTACACTGAATTCTGCCAATAATTCTGCCAATGGACACCCTGTATATGTGACACAAGACGCATAGAAAATAAAGGAAGAACCGTAATCATTGCAGATGGCACACTATATAGCTATATAGCAATAGCTTACTTAATAGCTATAATAATGATGAACTCCCCCTAGATCGGAGCACATAGTATCAATACGAAGGGTTCTTGGACAAGCATCCATAATCATCAAAAATCAATAATGAAATTTCCTAAAAACTGTTTTTTTACAGGTGTTCCTCTTCAGCGTAATAATCACAAGTCAAGCAACTGCCTTGCGTGGAAGACGAAACCATGGTAGTAACTTCGAAAAAGGCGTGTCTGATAGTTTGCTAGGAGGTAGTCTCCTCTTATCAAATGACAATATAAAGAAAATTCATACCAGAAGCCTTGACACTGCCAAACGTGATGCCACTGGTTACATCTTTACTCGAAGTGGAAATGGATTACCAATTGGTGGTGCGGTCACAGTCATCAAACAACATGGAGATGGAGAATTCGCTCAAAGTAGTAGTAATGCCCTAGGTAGTGGCAATTCTGTCACTTTTGTTAACGGAAATGGCAATGCAGGTGGAAATGCTCAAAGCAGTTCTATCAGTTTTGTCCAAGGTGGAGGCCATACTGGAAGCTATGTTCAAACTGGTGGAAACACTGTAGTAATTTCTAAGGGTGATGCTACCGATGTTGTACAAAGTGGTGGTTTAGTTAACTTGTTACAACTGCCAATTAGATCAAATTTTCATAGTCGTGGCCACGCTAAAAACCATGCAAACGCTGGCAGCATTTTATTCATTAGAAGACACGGCAGCAGTCATGCAAATGCTGATAACGTTATAAATGGTTGGGAACAGGGTAGCAGTCATGCAAATGCTGACGCTGATGTCAATGCTTGGGGCCTTGGCCACAGTCATGCAAATGCTGACGCCGATGTCAATGGTTCGGGACATGGCAGCAGTGATGCAAATGCCGATAACGTTATAAATGGTTGGGAACAGGGTAGCAGTCATGCAAATGCTGACACCGATGTCAATGCTTGGGGCCTTGGCCATAGTCATGCAAGTGCTGACGCCGATGTCAATGCTTGGGGCCTTGGCCACAGTCATGCAAATGCTGACGCCAATGTCAATGGTTTGGGACACGGCAGCAGTCATGCGAATGTCGATAACGTTATAAATGGTTGGGAACAGGGCAGCAGTCATGTAAATGCTGACGCCGATGTCAATGCTTGGGGCCTTGGCCACAGTCATGCAAACGCTGATGCCGATGTCAATGGTTTGGGACATGGCAGCAGTCATGCAAATGCCGATAACGTTATAAATGGTTGGGAACAGGGTAGCAGTCATGCAAATGCTGACGCCGATGTCAATGCTTGGGGACTTGGCCATAGTCATGCAAATGCTGACGCCGATGTCAATGGTTTGGGACACGGCAGCAGTCATGCAAATGCCGATAACTATATAAATGTTTGGGAAAAGGGCAGCAGTCATGCAAATGCTGACGCCGATGTCAATAGTTGGGGACACGGCATCACTCATGCAAATGCCGATAACGTTATAAATGGTTGGGAACAGGGTAGCAGTCATGCAAATGTTGACGCCGATGTCAATGCTTGGGGCCTTGGCCACAGTCATGCAAATGCTGACGCCGATTTCAATGGTTTGGGACACGGCAGCAGTCATGCGAATGCCGATAACTATATAAATGTTTGGGAAAAGGGCAGCAGTCATGCAAATGCTGACGCCGATGTCAATAGTTGGGGACACGGCAGCACTCATGCGAATGTCGATAACGTTATAAATGGTTGGGAACAGGGCAGCAGTCATGCAAATGCTGATGCCGATGTCAATGCTTGGGGCCTTGGCCACAGTCATGCAAACACTGACGCCGATGTCAATGGTTTGGGACATGGCAGCAGTCATGCAAATGCCGATAACGTTATAAATGGTTGGGAACAGGGTAGCAGTTATGCAAATGTTGACGCCGATGTCAATGCTTGGGGCCTTGGCCATAGTCATGCAAATGCTGACGCCGATGTGAATGGTTGGGAACAAGGCAGCAGTCATGCAAATGCTGATGTCGATGTCAATACTTGGGGCTATGGCCATAGTCATGCAAATGCTGACGCCGATGTCAATGGTTGGGGACACGGCAGCAGTCATGCAAATGCTGATAACGTTATAAATGGTTGGGAACAGGGCAGCAGTCATGCAAATGCTGACGCCGATGTCAATACTTGGGGCCATGGCCACAGTCATGCAAATGCTGATGCCGATGTCAATGGTTGGGAACAGGGTAGCAGTCATGCAAATGCTGACGCCGATGTCAATGCTTGGGGCCTTGGCCACAGTCATGCAAATGCTGACGCCGATGTCAATGGTTTGGGACACGGCAACAGTCATGCAAATGCCGATAACTATATAAATGTTTGGGAAAAGGGCAGCAGTCATGCAAATGCGGACGCCGATGTCAATGGTTGGGAACAGAGCAGCAGTCATGCAAATGCTGGCGCCGATGTCAATGGTTTGGGACACGGCAGCAGTCATGCGAATGCCGATAACTATATAAATGTTTGGGAAAAGGGCAGCAGTCATGCAAATGCTGACGCCGATGTCAATGGTTGGGCACATGGTAGCAGTCATGCGAATGCCAATAACGTTATAAATGGTTGGGAACAAGGCAGCAGTCATGCAAATGTTGATGTCGATGTCAATACTTGGGGCTATGGCCATAATCATGCAAATGCTGACGCCGATGTCAATGGTTTGGGACACGGCAGCAGTCATGCAAATGCTGACGCCGAGATCAATGGTTGGGGACACGGCAGCAGTCATACAGATGCTGACGACGATGTCAATACTTGGGGCCATGGCCCCGCTTGTGTAAATGCTGACGCTGATGTCAATGGTTGGGGAGACGGCAGCAGTCATGCAAATGCCGATAATGTTATAAATAGTTGGGAACAGGGCAGCAGTCATGCAAATGCTGACGCCGATGTCAATTCTTGGGGCCATGGCCACAGTCGTGCAAATGCTGACGCCGATGTCAATGTTTGGGAACAGGGCAGCAGTCATGCCAATGCTGACGCCGATGTCAATGCTTGGGGACACGGCAGTAGTCATGCAAATGCTAACGCTGATATTAATGCTTGGGGCCATGGCCACAGTCATGCAAATGCTGATGCCGATGTTAATGGTTGGGGATACGGCGGCAGTCATGCAAATGCTGACGCCGATGTCAATGGTTGGGGACACGGCAGAAGTCATGCAAATGCTGACGCTGATGTCAATGCTTGGGGCTATGGCCACAGTCATGCAAATGCTGATGCCGATGTCAATAGTTGGGGCCATGGCCACAGTCATGCAAATACTGACGCTGATGTGAATGGTTGGGGACACGGCAGCAAGCATTTGTGGTATCTGTCTAATAATTATAAGTTGCGTGTAGGCCGCAAATAAACAGTTGATTCGTTGAATTGGTATTTCATTGAGTGCGCTCCCGAAAATATTCCTTAAACAGTACTGGCGACGAGTTAAATTTATTTAATATACCGCTAGTTAGTATACAGTGTTATTGTGAAGTGACAATAAAATGTCGATCAGAAAAATAGAACAGATCGATTTATCGAGCAAAAAATGGCTGGCATATATTCGACGCGTGGAACGACGCTCAACGAAATCAAACCAGCATTACGAGTGGCTTCGTTAGTCACGTTAGGTGGGCGAAGCTACTTATGACCAGAGGGGCAATTCTCATAATTTTAAGAACGTTCACAGTCTGATCTCAGTCTCAATCTATCAAAAATACCTTTAATTTCCCTACATTTTGACAAGTTTTCGATATTTGTTTGTCGCCGAGATGAGACTGCGACTAGATTTTGTACATTTTAAATTACGAAAATTGGCCTTCTGATGTGTGATCTTTGTGCGCCAGACAATCCGGAGACCAAAAGTTTTCAGGAGTTAGTGAACATAGTTGGCGACCATTTCGAACTAAAGCGCTCAGAGATAGCTGAGCGGCATATATTAGGTCCTTACATATGAAATTGGTGTTTTGTACAGGAGGAATGTAAAGTCAATTTTTTTTTGTAAAATATTTTTAATTAATCAAAGTATGCACCATTGTTATCTATGCACTTTTGCCATCTCATAAGTAGTTCATTAATCCCTTTACTAAAAAAACCATGGGGGCGAGAATCAATGGACTCTTTGAAGGCGGTTTGGACTGTCGCATCGGAGTTGAATTTTTTTCCTCGTAAGAAGTTGTCCAAATTCCGGAAAAAATGGTAATCTGTTGGAGCAAGGTCCGGGGAGTACTGTAGATGTTGCCGACATTCCAATTATAGCTCATCTAACTTAGTGGTTGTTTGTTGTGCAGTGTGTGGTCTTGCGTTGTCGTGACGCAGCAGTGGCCTAGAGCGATTGACCAATCTCGGTTGTTTAGCAGCTAGTTCTTCCTGCATGGTTTGCAGTTGCTGACAATAGATATCTGCTGTAATCGTTTGGCCAGATTTTAGAAAGCTGTAGTGAACGACACCGGCGCTAGTCCACCAAACACTCACAAGTAATTTTTTCTGAGTAAATTTTAGTTTAGGGCAGGATTTGGCTGGTTCTCCAGGGTTCAGCCATTGCGACGAGCGCTTCCGATTATCGTACAGTATCCACTTTTCATCACAAGTAATGATTCGATTTAAAATTCTTTCATTATTGTGTCGGTTGAGCAAAGTAACACAGCAGTCGACGGGCATGAGGTACCCATCGTTCAAGTTTTTTTACTTTCCCGATTTGCTTCAAGTGGATTAATACAGTTTTATCACTTATCACTTTCACAATAGCCTTTAATTCTTCATTTTCCACTTTGGTCTCCGGCCGTCCACGGGGTTGGTTCTGAAGGTTGAAATTTCCAGAACGAAAACGTTGAAACCAAAAACATACCGTGCTTTCTTTTGCGACACCAGCGCCGTACACATCATTAATGTTTAGAGCTGTTTCTGCAGCACTGGTGCCACGGTAGAACTCATACTCGTAAATATACCGATATTTCATGTTTTCCATTGTGCGGTAATAAGCAACGCCAAAAAAAAAAAATAATGAGGAAAAAACAAATGAATGACTGTGTTCAAAACTCAAATGTACCAGCTAAATGAATTTATAAATTTGAATTTGGAATTCTTAACCAAAGAGGAAATATTTCAGATCAAAGTGGTCAGTACGACAAAACGCTAATTTCATATGTAAGCAGGATTGTCCGAAAGGGTTACCGCTACCCCGGAACACAAAGGGCTAAGGAAGGAACACGGGTGGGGTTTAGTCAGTAAGAGTCTGACACTCCCTTCTGCTCCACCCAGAGCGGGAGGGGTCATTGGATGATTTCCCATCCACAAAAAAAAAAAAAAGGACCTAATATTATTTTAGAATGAGAATTCAAAATGGCGGCGAAAGTCTGAGCGATTATTTGCAAGTCCTCAAACATTAGAAGTAGTCTGGAAGAAAACCTATGAGCCCAATTCGTGTCTGGTCTTGTGAGCGATGACATGAGATCGCGTCTCTTTGCCGAGTCGACACTGACGTACAAGAGGTTGGTGGAGTTGGCCTTCGCACTGGAAGCGACTGACCGGCACGCTCAAGCGAGCGGCACGGTGCAGCGTCGGCGACGTCGACGAGTTCCGGGCGCCCGAGCCGGTGCACTGGCCGCGACGGGACGAGGCACAGCGCGCGCTGCAACAGCCTTGTTGGCGGTGCGGAAAGATTCATCGAGAGTCATGTGTCGTTTTAAAAATTATTCATGTGAAGTTTGTGGGTAAAAAGGCCATGTGCAAACGAAATCCCCGTCAAGGCGAGGTCCGGTCGTCGCGAGGTGATCAACATGGTGATAGCGACTTGGACTGAGATGTACAGGGTGGTCCAAATAGTGACGTCAATAAAAAAAAATTGATTCCTCACACCTAGGGTTTTCGTTTTCAATTTTAAAAATGTTAATTAATGTTTCAGGTTCTACTTAGTCAACTCAAACTTTTAATTGATATATCTTTTAAACTTAAAATCAACTTTCAATCATAAGTATGTAAATTTCTCACTTTCTTTCTTTCTTTTTTTCTTTTGGACCATCCTGTATATAATCTAAATGTGTGCAATAATAGTATTTGGCCATACAATGTGTGCGTAAAAGTTAACGGTAAGGCGATGACGTTTAAACTGGAAAATGGCAGTAAGTTGTCTGCAATTAGTACTCATTCATTTGACGAGCATTTCAAGGAGCTGCCGCTTATTTCAAAAGATGTTTGTTTACACTCTTGTAATGGCACTCGGACTGAATTGATCGGTTATATTGTGGTTAATGTGAAGATCGGGACACACTCGGCTAGAGATTTAAAGCTATTTGTCATTCAGAATGGTGGACCACCTTTAATGGGTAAATCTTGGTTAAGTAAATTAAATATCGATCGCATTCAAATTAACGAATTGATGTTGAACTTATCAGACGACAAAATTAGTAGTTACTTTGCAAAAAGAATTACCCACCGTGTTTGCCCTAGGTCTGGGCACATGTACCAAGCAACTTTCGTTAAGATTAGGAGAAATCACTCCCGTTTTTATCAAAGCGAGATCATTACCACTAGCTTTACGTAAACTTGTAGAACTTGAGTTACAACGACTCGAGGCAGAGGCGCAAGCATGAATAGTACATTCGTGCTTGCGGTCTGTTAGGTCCGGTTCCTATATTGTACAGCCGATCGATTCTGTAAAAATCTCACCGTGAAAAGTTAGGTGAAGTGAACTTAGAGTGAGCTGTCAAGAGTATCAATCCCTAGCATCAGGATGACGCTGACAGCTCACTCCACGCTCACTTCATCTAAGTTTTCACGGTGAGATGGTTACAGAATCGCACTGCTGATCTCATAATGAACAAATCTCAAAATCACCTTTTCCCAAAATAACAAATTTTCTAAATGAAATGAAACTTATCAGTCTGTTTTTGATAGTTGAAATATTCTTTAAATTTGGTCGTAGTTTTTTCTGGGCATAGAACTATTTAGGTCGGTACCTATACGAATGAAGCTCCTAATAGGCTGCCGGTTACTAAATTAATAAATTTAATATAAAAATAATATCATAAGTAAATGTGGTTCTAATATAAACAGTATGCAACGTGGAGTGGCTGAAACGTTTTTCAGTCACCATAAGCAGTTGTGGCTAAGAACGTGTAACGTTAAATGCGCAAGACCTGAAAATAATAATAATAAAATAATAATAATAAATGTTTATTCAGTATTAATATTGGTAAAATTGTTACAAAAAAAAAACTTGAGAGGTGTCAAGGGACACCCGGATGGAACGAAGTTCCTTTCGATTAATTAGTGAAGGAATTGTAATAAAATTTTATTTTTTTTAAGTTATAATAATAAATAATGTAATGTATTGAATCTTGTATAAAATAATTATATTCAATGCGAAATAGAAATGAAAATATCTGGCTTGCTTTCTATAAGAGAGAGAGAGACAGACAGAGAAACATGCGACGCCGCACAGCTTACAATAGCTTACTATAGCAAAAAGTGTCGTGACAACTTTTCGTAAGAATTTTTTCCGTCTAGCCCCCTTTCACAACGCGCGATAAGGAACTTCGTTCCAAAAGTCTTAGAAATTATTTACAATAGGTATAATAATGTTAGATGCCTGTACTAGGATGAACCTGTATCACAGGCGGCATGAGCATATTTTATGGTAATTGTAGGCCAATATAATTCTTAAGAATATTTAACATTAGAAATCTTGAAATAAGGACAAAATTGTATTAATTAATATTATCTTATACCTAGTTTACTTAAATACTATTTACTTAAAGATCAAAATAAAGTCTTATATACGTAATTATTTAGTCAGCGTAAAATAGATTCTTACAGTTTAAAACTTAACTAAACACATACATATGATTTTGCGTCAGCAGAAATTCGTAAGTGTGTTAAAGTCAATGTCGCACAAAATTAAATCACGTTCGAGGCAATTTGTTTATTCGATTTTTGCTGCGGGCGACTAATGTGCTTAAACATCAACAAAATCGAGGGTTAGTAGGCCAGTGCAGTGTTTTGTTGAGTCAGCAGCAGGCATTATACACGGAAGTCTGGCCTGAAATATGACGCTCTAGGCGCTCTCGTAGTCGATAGAATTGATGTATCTGTATTCAGCTATTTTCCTAGCAGGGCACTCAGCATCTCCCGTTTTGTGGTTATTGGGCTTTTTGAAGCGTGAGCAAGTTGCACATTTAGATGTGTCAGTTTTCTTCGCGCACTCTGACATCGTTGAATAGTTTGTTCACAATTAACTACTGAGTCGATTTGAGTATCTTTTAATATAGGTATCCGCCGATTGAGCCAAAGAAAATTAAGTCTTATTTTAAAGCTATAAGACTCAATTTTGAATGCATAAAATAATGCTAGGATCAATATGATTTTCTTAATAATAATAGCTTTAGAAAAAATAGTTTTGGTCATTGTATTATGCTTTTAACTCAATGCTCTAATTGGGGTGTATGAGGTTTTGCGCATTTAACGTTACACGTTGTATTATGGTACGGAGCCCTCGGAGCGCGAGTCCGACTCGCTCTTGACCAGTTTTTTTCGAATTCCCACTTGCTTTATAGAAAAGTCGTGACTGTTATTGTACTTTCGTGATTCTGAGCACGATCAGACCTCTTTATTAACTCTGTTGGGTAACTCAATTTGGCGTTGAAGGGATGACGAGAACCCCCCGTACGTGTTACGGCTACTGGTGTATTACTGCGATATATATCCGTGAACAAAAACGAACAATGGTGGTGACTTTGTTATTGGTATACTAGGGACTCGCTCTTGCTTTGCACGGGTGCAATCTATTAATATATATTATCTCAGTTAAATATTAATATAAATCTATACTAATAATAAAGTTGGAGAGTTACTTTGTGTGTTTGTTTGAACGCACTAATCTCTGGAACTACCAGTCGGAATTGAAAAAATATTTCTGTATTTGCCAGCCCAATTCTCGAGGAAGGCTATAGACTATTCAGCATCACGATAGGAGCTGAGCAAAAAGGCAGAGAGAACTAAGCGAAAATGAAGTAATAGCGCGGGCTAGCGATGCGATGCGACGGGTGAGTCGGAGGATTTAGAAATTACACGCGGATGAAGTCGCAGGCAGAAGCTACACACATTAACCATTAGCTACTAATGATAGTTAAAACCGCAACAAAATCCATTGTGAAGTTTAGAAGATCTCAGCGGTCACAGACGGACACGAAAAGTGAAATTGTTTTATACTATTACTTTACTTAGATACGATTCGCGTGCACAAAATGATCTGATATTTATTTTCTACGACTATCATAACTTTTTGTTTCGTGTTACCCAGTAACTGTGTTGTGGAGGTCAGAAGGCCAATTCCCGTAATTAAATAAAAACGTTCAAAATCTAGTCGCAATCTCATCTCGTTGACAATCAATGTCAAAAACTTGACAAAGATGTAGAGAAATTACAGGCATTATTGATAGATTGAGACTAAGATCAGACTGTGAACGTCGTTCTTACAATTACGGCAATTGCCCCGATATATACGGTGACTGATAATTAGTGACCGATACTTAAACACGTGCTTGTACTCATGATAACAAACAACTTTTATTAGGGGACCAAACCTGAAATTGTGAAAAAAATCTGGTGTTCAGTCATTTATGTTCGCCTAACTGGTCAAAATGTAGGTACTGGACAGCAGATTTTTTTTTCGCGAATTCAGGTTTGGTCCCATAGTAAAAGTTGTTTGTTATCGTGAGTACAATCACGTGTTTAGGTATAGGTCACTAATTACCAGTCACCCTATATAGGCAGTCACAATCAACACAATCAGCCTATAATGTCCCCACTGCTGGGTCGCAGGCCTCCTCAGAGGAGAGGAGGCCAAACCGCACTGGGCCCGCGTTGTTGGTTACGATAAACTACGCGGGCCCAGTGCGGTTTGGTAGATGTCATAATTATGTCGAATTTTTGGTTCTTGGTCATGCCGGTTTCCTCACGATATTTTCCTTCACCGTTTTGAAAGCAGTGGTGATTAAATAATTTACACAAAGCAATGCACCTGCCTGGGTCTGATATTCATCTGTGTTCCAGTTAGGTTGAAAGCCGAGGTCAACATTAATAGTTGGGAAAAGGCTAGGCAGATGATGATCATACCTTTTTCTTCAGAGCGCTGTGCGAACCTTTATAGAAATGAATAATTTTTTTTTTCATTTTAATGTTGTCGTTTCTGAAGTCCAAATCAATTTCTAGTTGAATTTATCAAACTTGATATGATATTCGGCGTGTTTATTTGTTTAATTACGTACATTTTAGTAGTAGGTATCTACTCAGTAATATTATAAATATTACATACTAACACTGAAAATAGAAATTATGATAATAAATCATTGCTACGCTTATTTTATTACGATCATCGATCTCCAAAATCTGTTTTTAGGTTCATGTATCCCTTAGAAAGTATGTAAAAAGTACATATTTTTCTTATCAAATAATATCATGTCATGCCATGTCTCTGTTCTCTGTTATTTGTAAATGTTTGTGTTGTTAATGTGCCTTAATAATAAATAAATAATCAAATGTAATATTATTTCGAAGATATTTTCATATCTTCAATCAATTCTAAAAAAAAAAAACACTAGTTTCATAGTGTGATTTTAATTACGAAAAACAACCGACTTCCAAAAAAGACCACAAAATGAAAAATAACTTTAATTTAAGAAGTCGGATATTTTTTTTTGTAAAAAAGTTCTTATTTTTCACTTTTAAGTTGTTACCCCACACAATATCGTATAGCACTACTTGCTATGTATTATCAGTGACAGGAAGTCATTATATCATCAACAGGCAAAAATACGTATTATTGAAGCTAACTCAAAAACTACCCAAGCAAAGTTAATAAAATTTATATGGGACCACCCCTGAGGCATACCCTATCCATTAAAAAAGAATTTTTGAAATCGATTTACAATTGCCGGAAATATCGCGTAACAAACATATAAAAACATACAGTCGAATTGAAAACGTCCTCCATTTTGAAGTTGGTTAAAAACAAAAGTTTTTAAAATATCTTTGCCTTTTATATACTATTTAAGATACTGCAGACTGTGCAATGTAATTCTACTAGAAATGTAAAGTATTCAAATAACAAAGCTGCTGTTATTTTATTAAACATTTTCTTTAAAATATTGAACTAACTGTTTCACAAAATACCGCAACAAAATAGAAATAGTTACAATATGGTTGGTCTTTGTTGTAATTTTTTTGTGAATAGTGAATTAAAATAGTTTCGAACGGGAATGTGTACTACATTTCATCAGAAAATATTTTATGAATTACAAAAATCATCATAATATCGAAATATATTTCTAGGATCCTAATCGAAAATCATAGTCGCTGCATGTAAAATACTTGTATTCAGCTAAATCCGATTAGACTGGAAGCTGACTCCAAAATACTTGGGAAAAGGCTAGATATATTGTTATAGTTTCTAGAAGGAGGAAGTTTAGTGGTATATTGCATTACTTGCAAAAGGCGGCTATATACGTTATATGTACCAGTATCTATATATATACACTTCCTGGGGTCCACGGTTTCACCAGCATAAGTCTCAAACCTGTGCGAATATCGAGATAAACTGGCTCAGCAGTTAACTAGTTGAAATGTGTATTTAAAAACCGTTATATTTTTCTAAATGAAATCATGAAATACTGTACCATGTTTCTATCTAGGAAGCTAGAAAAGTTAAGCTATGTTAGGAAACTATATCGTTTAAATACGTGCCTGAATTTTTATAATGAATAAATCGGTAAAATCTCAGCATATGTATGAAAATCGAGAAGTGCTTATCAATCGTACGTTTACGGTCGCCGGCGTAATGTCTGCCGGCTGTCTTTTGTTGGATAGCTTATATTAATACAATACTTACTTAATAACTAATTACTAGATTAATTCACCATACGAATCTATGAAACACACCGTTAGACCGTTTCATTCATAAAAAGGTCCTAGGTAACCGCCAAGTCCCGATGGGACCGATTTCGCTGAACATCTATTTAATTAGATATATGAAATGAAGCCTTTTTTATGGTTAAACACGAATTAAATAGTTAACTAATTTCAGGTAACCAGGGCCCAAGATATGGTTCTTGGAAGACGTCCGATTGAAGCACTTCTTAGAGGATATTCTCATAATTATTGAAGATGAATAATAAATATTTTATACAACTATTGTTGTTTTATTTTACTTCCTCTTTTCCCTTTTTTAAAAGGTACCTAGTGTTTTTAAGTGCAGGATATTGGATGTAGAGACTTGTCTTCGACTGTAGCGACTGAATAGGGCGTGCCAGACACGTCAGACATGGAGGCTCTCTCCTTGCACTACATGCATACAACCATTACACAACCGAAGCTATTCAAAAATATTACGCAAATAACATCTAAAAACTACAATGTTATAAGGTAACCTCACTTTTACTATACTTCATATAACTTGATTCCTGGACAGCCATCATCAAATTTTCAGTGAGGCCTTGTTATTATATCCTCTTGCAAATAAGGCTAGTTTGATCGAGTTAACATCTGGGCCGAGGAAACTATGGAGACTTTCCTTTCTCCTTTCAGTTCAGAGGGATTCAGAATCCATGGTAATAGGTTGCGTGGCGTCCCTGCCACAATGTTTAGATACCTACTTATTGCTTCTGCTGAGAGCCGTTTTTTACCCAAAATGCAGCGAAGTTCAAAACGAGGACGATGTTTTTAACTGTTATATAAAAAGCTAACACTTTACATGCATTTATTCAGATACGACCCTTTTAAAATATGTATACTATAAAAAAAAAAAAAAAAAAAAAATATATATAATATGTATGTATAATCAGCATTAAAAAAAACTTCTAAAAAGAACTAGGCAAAGAATGAACTTGAAGGTCATCATCATTTCAGTCCGGAATCGCCCACTGCTGGGTATAGGCCTCCCCTTTCTTCTGCCATACTTCCCTGTTCTGTCATCTAGGTATCTCCTGCGACTTTGACGATATCGGTAATCCAACGCACTTTTGGACGGCCCTGGTTTCTTTGGCCTAACCTTGGCCACCACTCGGTCACAGCTTTACTCCATCGGCCATCTCTGCGTTTAACTAATTGTCCTGCCCAACCCACTTGAGGCGCATCGCACTATCCCCCACGTCGTAGACTTTCGACCGACTACGGATCTTGTTTTTACACACTCATTCTAGTAGCCAAGCTTGGATTGCTCCATGGACTTTTGTGCTACTCGTATGCGGTGTACAATCACCTTTATGAGCGTCTATGTCTCGGCACCGTAGATCATTGTTGGCAGGGAACATGGTTGAGAAGGCGGGTTTTTAAGCACTGAGGGATCCTTTTGGTTCGAAAATATGTTCCAGCTTACCAAATGCCGCCCACTCAAGCTGTATTCTCTTGGAAATGTCTTTGCTGTAATGTTCCTTGTCAAAAGAAAGAACATGACCCAAATAAACATAATGGTCAAGAGACTCCAGACGCTCGTTTCCAACCATAACAGCTGAAACTGAGTCATCCGGGACGCCTAACATCACTTTCGTCTTGGACAGGTTGATTATCAAGCCAATTTGTAAGGAAGCACCATAAAGTTCTTTTAAAATGCGTTTGAGGTCTTCCAGGGATTCAGCGAATGCAATTAGATCATCCGCAAACCGAAAGCGCGACAAGTAGACACCATTGATGTTTATACCACGTTGGTCCCATTCCAGTGTATTCATCACGTCTTAGAAGACGTGATGAAAACACTGGAATGGGACCAATTTTCACTGCTACTCTAGAGAGTAGCAGTGAAAATTTTAGGTGAAACGGTGTCTCTTTGGCGCATTCCCCTTTTAATCGGATCGAATGCAATCTGATCTGCATTGTTGCCGCATAGTACAGCTCCTTGAATACATCCACTTATTGAGCATCGGTCTGACAGCGATGGAGAGAGTTGAACACGGCCCAGTGCTCGACACTATCGAATGCCTTCTCATAGTCGATGATAGCTAAACACAAGGGCCGATTGACCTGAAGGCCAATTCTCGTAATTAAATTTCAAAATTTTCATTTCGTTCATAATCTAGTCAATGTCAAAAACTTGTTAAAAATTTAGGGAAATTAGAAGTATTTTTGACAGATTCAGACTGAGATCGGACTCTGAACTTTCTTAAAATTACGACAATTGCCCTTCTGATTTCACGATTGCAAATAATAATAAATAAAACATTTTTTTTTTCCTACAATATATTTTATACTTTTTACATCTGTTCAGCGTCCATTTGTAAGAAGATACAGTACGCTCGCATTTATCTAATGGAAGGAAAAACAAAGAATGTTTTGGTTTAATAAATATATATTTTTGTAAGTACGGGGAAAGCTATAAATCGATTAGGCAGGCTGGCTTTCGTCGGTAGATGTACTCTGAAATATTAGCCTCTGGCGCAAGTTATGTGCTTATGAGTTCTTAAAAAAATAAATGAAATATTTGTTTATGTATGGCAACTAGGCCCAATTGTTAGTAACATTATTCAAGTTAGTAACAAAACAAACAAAAAAAAAAAAAAATTTTTAAGGTTAATTGTGAGGTCTTCTGATCAGCACCTCCACAGAGAGCGACAACTAAGGTCCGTCGTAGTTTTAGAATGATTTGTTGGAACTAGACCGTGTTCTTGACAAGATGGAATTTGATTTTTTTTGCGCATTATGGCGCAAAAATCATCGGCGTGCGCAGATGCGAACATACCAGACGCACTAAAATAGCGCGGCAGTCCCAACAGCATCCTGAAGCAGTTATTAAATATATTGAATACTATTGTAAACTGGCAATGTAATTATATTTAGTTGGTAACATTCGTTTAAGTTTTTATATGTTTGACACACTATTTTTTTGGTTCCTTCCGGTTTTACGTTTTTACATTACTCGTACCAAGCATGTACGAAACTACGAAGTGATAAAATAAACTAGGTATTTGGTTATGTTAATATCATCTTTATTTAATCGCTACAAATACGCACGTTCAGTATTCGCGCTTACAGGAAGGCTCCAGGTGATTAATTTTAAGACATCAACATCAACAACACCAACATCACCAACATCACCAACATCACCATCATCAATCATCATCATCAGTGACAATGTAGCATTCAAATGGTGAAAGAATTTTTAAAATCGGTCCAGTACTTTTTGAGCCAATTCGTTACAAACATACATACAAATCTTTCCTCTTTATATTATTATTAGTATCTATAGATTTAAAGATTCAATCAATCAACTCGCCTATCACAGTCCACTGCTGGACATAGGTCTCTCCCAGGCTGCGCCACAACATCCTGTCCTCCGCCTTCCTCATCCAGTCCCTTCCAGCCACTTTCTTTAGGTCGTCCGTCCATCTAGCTGGGGGATGTCCTACACTACGAGAATTTAAAGTTTACCGTATTAAATATCGCCTCGAAATGCCCCACGATAAAGAGTGATTTTTGATAGCAGTAATAAAAATTGAGCATGTGAATGGGACAGCTCATACTTAATCGGTGACAGATGAATGTTATGTTAATTGACTTCTATTTGTTATAAACAATGAATTTCTTTAACGTTCCAGAAGACAACTGTTTGACATAAACGCTCTGATATAGTAGACTATCACATTTTAAAACAGTTGTTTAGCGCAAACGATCCGCCGTGTCTTCTCTATAGCCACGGCTAACTTCCTACCGGTGGTGTGCCGTTTTACCGCAGCTGATGACTGTTGGCGAGCGGCTCGTCCATTTCCATTAGCAAGAGAGCGGATCCGGTTTAGCGAAGTACTGATAATGGAGTGTTAGTGTTTAAATGTTATATACTGAAATAACTGTTACCTTGTCGGTGTGTCATACGGTAAATGTTAGTGTACGGAATAGTACATTATGATACATATAAGTGCGGTAAGTTGAAAATTACAACCGAGGCGATATTGCTAGCCCGAGCCGTAGGAGAGGGCTATAAGAAACCCGAGGCTGTAATTATCAAAGCGCACGTATGTCATACGTCGTTTTATAACATATTTGCGAGGAAATAAATAATAATATAGCCTTTTTAGCTAACTCTGAGACTTCTGGCGGTGTCGAATTAATAAATTCATCATAACTTGACGACATTTTCAAATAAAAACAATATAGCGAAAAGAAAAAGCGCGCGGAATAATTTTTACTTGTTCACAAATTAGCGATGCACGCGCATCGGCTCTTTTTTTTTAAGGCAAAGGCACAAAAACGGCCAGTATTACCAATAAAGTTAAATATTTTTTTGTTTTTGTTACAGATAAATTGTTGTAATTTATTGTCAAAATTAATTAAATAAAAGAATTGAATGTATATTTTTTATATTTTATCTCCTAAAGTTAATTTTATTCATAAAATGTTGACCACTTTTCTGACATAAAAACTTTGCTATGATTTAAAAAAGTACCGTTCGTTTTAGACGGAGCATCTTGCACCGTACGTTTTACCTTATTAAAAAGAAAGTCGTGCATTTTACATTACAATTACACACAAGTTCGTAATGACATACATTACGATATTGAAATTGGTGAAATAAGAGACCCTTTACGAGCAAATGTGTTATAAATGTTATTATGAGACACAAAGCCGGAGCCGACGGCGACGGCCCGATTTTACAGAGGCATTGCAGATGCGTTGTCAGCCAAGAGACAAGGAGAAATGTCTGATGTGCCTGTAATTACACCGGCACCTAAACCCGGCAGAAATAGATTATTATGGTGGTACAGTCGTAACTTGGAAAGGTTTTGGCGTAGTTGGAGTAAGTTTGCGCATGTACACTTAGTGCAACAAAACAATGGTCATTATTATTGCTTCTCATGTATGATTATTGCCTCATTTTTTTCTCTCAAAGAAAGTTAAAAAAAGGCAAAAGGCACCTAAACACTCCTGCCAAGTTACGTGCTGACGACTGTAATAGTAACTTCCCCAGTAGATCTCTTTCAAAAAGAGTTCTACTGTTACTAAACAGTTTAATCTGAGTTATACGTCAGTAACAAACAAACTCCTAGTTCCCACTTCATTTACATATGTTGGACATAAAATATAGCAAATGGTCAATTAATACACAAAATAAGGTGTACATAATAAAGAGTATTATATTCTATTCAATACGACAACAATTCTATATTTGCAACTCGTTCTTCACTCATTACTTAACCAGACATTTTCATTTCTCGCTTTTCGATTCCTATGAAGCAAATTGAGCTTAAAGGGTTGTAAGAAATACGTAAAGTGAAAAAGGCCCTCTCTGCCAAAAGTCCTTTCTACTTTCGTCTGGCGCGGCCAATGCCTTGATGGAAAGTAGATTATTTTTTAAATGGAACTTTTGAATCGTAATGCAAATAAAGTCAAAAGTTCCCTTTAATAGAAAAGGAAGGAAGTCATTCGAAGCAACGTTAAATGCATTGCTTTGAAAAAGGGGACTCTTAGTGAGGGGGTCTTATTAGTGGTGGCCCAGTGGAATCGGAGGTGACTTACGAGGTCGTAGGTTTGAATCCTGACAGGTGCTTTACTTTGTGTAAATTATTTCATCTCCACTGCTCTCAAAACGTTGAAGGAAAACATCGTGAGGAAACCGGCATGTCCTAGAACCAAAAATTCAATGACATATCAAACCGCACTGGGCTCGTGAATATGAACAACAGAACATCTATGTATAGGTTAGTAGTCCTAATTGAAAATTATACTAGCCACTAATACACAGTGTTATAAGTCAGTAGAAAATCTAAAATTAAACTAACACAACTACAAGAACACCAGTTTATTCACTCCACAATTACATTACCGTAGCAAACATTTTTCACACAAAAGAAATTAATATAGTCAGCAAACAGCGCACAAAGGGCTGCAAAGAAAACGTTATAACGCTTTTATAACACGCCTTTATAGCAATCTCTGCTACTTAACATAATGCTGCTACTTTCAACGAGAAGAAATTAAACCGTACCCCGGGGATAATCCTGGGCAGACTCCGGACCTGTAAGTACATTCATTAGTATTAATTAATTTTGTAGAGCTCATAAACTGTGACCCACACGAATGAACTTTCGCGTATTATTAATGAACGGTGTGGCTAAGTAATAACAGTACGGGTGGATCGGTCAGGTTAAGCTAGGTTTGCCGCGGTCGGTCCATAGACGGGTGACCATTTTTATATGCTCAGACCCCTCCGTGTCTGTGTAAGCCGAGACCGCTATCATTTTTGGCTCTTTGACAATCGTTATGGGAGTTTCGGCTTCTGACATACGGTAACGACTGTCAAACACATGGAGAGGTGCGTCGAAAAGCACGTTAAGCCGTTGGTTCCAGCTGGTTCCATCATTCTGGTATCTTTGGCAGTCGCTACGGGTCAGAAGCCCGAAAGTTTGACAACCTGTCTTACCAAGGGCTATCGCGTTCCCAATAACTGGGTTATGGTGTAGAGGTCAGATAGGCAGTCGCTCCATGTATAATTCTGGTATTCAGCTGCATCCGGTTAGACTGGAAGCCGACCCCAACGTAGTTGGAAAAAGGCTAGGAAGCTGATGATAAACTGTGACCCACACAAATAAACTTTCGCGGATTATTTATGAACTGTAAGTGAAACTTGATGTTATCGTTAAAAACGCTGACGTTAAAAACAAGGGTTGGACTGCTTTAATTATTAAGGACGCAATTTTGGGAAAACCTATCACGGTGAATAAGGAAGTTGGGGGCATTGTGCTTTCATCACTGATGAGTGCTTAGATAAAAAGGTGGTATCGTGGTCCAGTCGGTCTATTCTGTAAAAATCTCACCGCGGAAACTTCAGTAAGCTTGAAGTGAGCTGCGATTTTAACTGTTGCTATGGATTGACACTATTGACACCTCACTTTAACCTTAATTCACCCTATAAGTGTTCACGGAGAGTTTTTTTAACAGAATACATTGGCAGTTGTTGTACCTACTTAGTTTCTTTTTTCTTCAACGGAATCGAAGATTTTTATATGGAGCTTGGCATACCGACAGTGTCCGCCATTTTTTTTTCCAAATGGCGGCCACATGAAACTTGTAATCTAAACCAAACTCCGTCAAGCGTCTCGGTTCCGAGATATTAACGTTCAAAGTTAATAACGTGACATCCGTATTTTTTTAACTTGCTTACCTCATAATTATCAATTTCAAACATCTATGCAACAAGAATGCTTACATCTTGTTGCATAGGTGATGATGATGAAATGGGTATGGATGTAACGTGATCAAATCATGCGTGGCCGCCATTTTGAAAAAAAAAAAAAAACAAAATGCCGGACAGTAAGTATGCCACGGACGTTCAAAGCCCTTTTTCCTATGTTTCTGTTTCCGGCACAGCTTATTAATTCTCCAATAACCCACCGTCTTTTGTTCCCGGTCTTTTAAACTTCATGTACCAACATCCTCGCATTCCATTTTGTTTCGCGAGAACAAAGTATTAAAAACAAACGTGTAAACCGGATTGGCAAACAGAAAGCGTTAGAACAAAATCCTTAATGTAATTTAAAGTTTGCTCGCTACTTTCAAAAGCTGAGTATTGTGCTCATTTCAATTGTCAACTTTGTTGGGGAAAAAACATTATTGTTACCTCTGGGGTATCTTTTAGACGAGCCTAAAGTCCGCCACTGTCACAACTGTCAAGAACTTAGAAGGATACAAACTGCGGTTAAATCTCCAAAGTGAGTAATTCCCTGTGTATTTGGACATTAGCTGAGCTTGTGACGGCCTTGTTTTCACGGAAAGTGGTTTTTTTGTTTAAAGAAAATTAGTACATCGTCAGGCTGATAGAATCTACTATCTGCCTCAAAAAGATATACAGAGTTGATACGACAGAGGGGCATTAAATTACACTACGTATACTATACGTGTTTAGTATTAATTCGATATGGTATAAAAATAAAAAGCATCATAAATGAGAATTTTTTTGTTTCAAACAAACTAAATAGCTTACAAATCAGAATAAAACGCAACCACCCTTTGTAAATAAAGGAGAAACCCAAACTTCATAAAAACTTGGGCCTGGTGACTGACCTTGGATAACTATACAAAGTGGCAACGTCCAACGTCGCGCGCGGGCAGAGTAACTCGAAACACACTGTGGATTTTCCAAACTGCAGTACCGGAGATTTTGCCGATTCCAGATCGGTCCGAGTAAAAGTACTCTCATCGGTCCATATTAAATTAGTTAAGAAATGACGGTCTTCGGATGTTTTATTTAGTAGCCATTGGCAGTAACTGTTGCTGATCGGCAAGTCTCTCGATAAAAAAGTTTGCACCTTCCGATATTTAGAAGGTTTGCGTTTTTTACGTTTTAGAACCTTGTAGATAGTTCTATGGCAACATCTAAACTGCCGGGCGGCTCTGTGGAGACTAGTCGGGCTGCGGGAAAAATTGTCTAAAATTCTTTCGTCCCAAGCAGCGGGCATTTACCGCGGTGGCACTCCCTCCTGTTACAGCACTATACGTTTATTGTCCCGTAATCTTTGTACTGCCAACTGTATGGTGCGGGCATTCCTAGGGCAATTGCGGCTATCACCATACCTTTCTCTGTAAGTTCGTAGAGCTAACGTTGCGTTTCCACGGCATTCGCCGTAGATTAAAATCATGTCAGTGTATTCTGACGCCGTGTCAGTTACACGAGGTATCTTTGAACACTTTAATTATACACACACACAACCAAAGTTTAACTATCACAATAGAAACAGTCAATTACAAAAAAAAAACACTAACACTAAATAATAATAATCCCAAGTTACGTGTCCTGTCCTGTCACAATAAAAAAAGGAATACTGTCTTAAACTTATTTAGTGTCCTATCACAATAACAAAACAAATTCACAATTATTGTCAGCGCACAAGTTCGACAAAACAATAAGGGCGCAGGAGCTTCCGCGTACGTACCTACGTTCCGGAAGGGTAGCGTCGGCGCACTGAAAAAACAAGTTTTTTGGAGGCCCCACTTACTGATCGCAAGCACAAAATACAGAGAGTGCAGAAGTCAATCTACATACAAAGTGCGCTCGAGCAACGCACACATAGACACCGCTCACGGACACGATATCTCGGACTGGTTGGGACTAGTGCGAGCGCAAGTGCCATCCGCTTGAGACATGCGTCTATGAAGTGCAAAAATGGAGCAATAAAAAAAAATTATAACTGTTCAGTGGACGGTTGTTTAAATTCAACATTAAATGGTGAATTGTCGTTTTTTAATCTACCAGTTGTTTCAGAGAGGTAAGTAGGTATTTGCTTGTATTTCGATGGTTTGTATTAACGTAACACAGTAGTTAGGTAGGTAGGTAAGCGCCCCGGCCCCCAGTCCCGCGCCGTAAAGTAAAAGCGAACATGACTTTGTGACAAAGTAATGTAACAATAACATTAAAATTAAAATATTTTAGTTATTATTGGTTTTTTCGTTTCTCATCATCATCAATAAATCAAACAACTAGATGCGAGTGCCACTACCACGATAGTTTTTTGTGCATAAGCCAAAGTTAACAACCATAGCGCGACCGCCGAGCGTAGACTTCTGTACTCTCGGTATTCTGTGTCGCAAGGATCTAAGATACAATAGCAACACACTGACCTATTTCTATTTCTTTTACGCACGTGATGTTTTGCCAATAGGATTGTCACTCTCTTATGTACTACGTATTGGTTTATGACTTGCGTAAGAGCGGCAACAACGTATCGTAGATTTATCGTTTTAAGGTGCATGACCTATGCCTGTAGACATAATCAGCTGTTAGGAAAAATACATCGTGTTCAAACGGTGCAAAAACTTAAAAAATCATTTGCGACTAAACTACTGTTTCAATTTAATTGATTTTTGGTAGAGAGCTTGATAATGATACCTAGTATAGGCAGTTTAAAGGAAAGCCCATCTGTCGTATCAACTTTGTATATACATCGACGTACATTTTTGATTGTCTACAGCTTGTGTTTTATTATACTGTATCAATGTATTATAACTATGATTTGTCACACGCATTGAAAACAGGTTGTAAACAACTAAATTAATTCTTGTCGAGGACCTCTACTTATCCTTCGCCAGAAAAAACTTGATCAAAATTACTTCCTTAGTTTAATCACTAATATTTTTCGGTTTATTTTAAAGTATGGATTATGATTTTTGGGAGTTTGTTTGATTTGAAACAATAACTCTAATTTTCAAAACAGTTTTAATTATGCTATTCGTAGCGATTGCCAACATAAATGTCGAATTGGAATTGACGCAGCAGCGTGCAATTAATTATAGCTTATATAACTTTTTCGTGCAAATATTTATACTATCTTCTAAAAAATAGTAAAATAAACCTGGGAACTATATTTGAATACAATGGAATGCGTATACATATACATACACACGTAATTACTACATTTTTAATGATTTTCATAGTTCACACATGGTCATGGTTACCTCCAAATATAACGGAAACGTGACACTTTAAGATACCATATTATTTGACATGTTTTGATTGTACAAGTGACCCTTATCATATACTACTTTCAATGTGAGTGGAAACTTAAAAAAAAATAATAGCTTCGAGTTTGAAACATGTCTGTTTAGAAGAGAAAAATGTTTGTGATGATGTGTCTTATTGCCGTGATGAAAAATAGTATTTAATGATGACACTTATTAGAAATATTATCGGATTAGTTGGATCTGAACCGAAAAGTTATATATTAAAAAAGTATATAAATAAGAAACTCAAACTCAAACTCAAACTCAAAGCATTTATTTCAATTAAACCATTTCCAGGCACTATTGAATTGTCAAAATTAACTAGTCGGTTAGTTAGTCAGAAAGTCGAAGCTAGTTGCCCATTCCAAAACGTAGATCTCTTGGAGAAGAACGGGCAAGAAACTCCAAGGACACTCTTTTAAATTAAGATATTACAAAATCCTTAGTACAGTATTCTTGTTGCTTCTATATGTGAGAACAATGTTATGAAGAAACAATTAAAAATAGGTATAAGATTAAAAAGAAGCCCTGGCAGCTAAGGGATGACCAGTCTCAACTGACAGCGCCCGTTCACGAACATGACGCATGGATCAGCACCATCCAGCTCAACCATTTTGAAGGGAACCGAATGATCCAACACACGCGCCACCATCAGTGAGACATTTAAGTGAGCATGACACATTCTCAACTGCCATGCTCTTTCAAGTCAATATAAAAAAATTATAATAAATGGATCCATGGTTCTTACACTTACAAAATAAAAAAAAAATGCTTCTAAATTATACAAAACTATAGTTTCCAATTTATTTACGAGATGAATAAAATTTTACTAGAAAGAGGTATATGATATTAAAGTAACAATTAAAACTTGATTGAATTAAAAATACACATTAAGTTCGATTGTCAGAAACACAAAAAAAAGAAAAGGAAAAAAAAAGGAAAGCATGTCTTCCAAATATTGAAATTTTAACTAGTGAGCCCAAGTGTCTGTGGAGCAGGACCAGCATTTAGCCAAGCATTTTTATCTACGATATAATCATCCAACTTATAGTATGCTTGTCTACATAGTGTGCGTTTAATGCACGTTTTAAATTTCTTCTCATTTAGTTGAAGAATATCGAGTGGTATTTTATTATAACACTCTACACAATAACCCATAAAAGAAGTTTTTACTTTAGACAATCTGAAACGAGGTTGATCTAATTTGTTCCTATTTCTAGTGTTAAAATTATGCCTGTCACATATCTTACTAAAAAGATGTAGAGTTTTTCGAACGTACATAATGTTTTCATATATATATTGACAAGGAACCGTCATGATGTTAATTTTTTTAAACAGTTCCCTTAGAGATTCACGTCTGCTGAGGTTGTAGATAGCTCTGATAGCCCTCTTTTGCAAAATGAAGATAGATTCAATATCTGCAGCCCGTCCCCACAACAAAATACCGTAAGACATGATGCTATGAAAGTAACTAAAATAGACCAGTCTCGCGGTATCCACGTCTGTTAATTGACGGATTTTCCAAATAGCGTAAGCGGCTGAACTTAACCGCCCTGCAAGTGATGTTAAGTGAGGACCCCACTGTAGCTTTGAGTCAAGCGTGATCCCCAGGAAAACCGTATTTTCGACGAATTCAAGTATCTCCTTATTCAATACAACGTGACATTCACTACTTCTAACATTCGGTATAGCGAATCTAATGCATTTAGTTTTTTTCTCTTTTAATACCAAATTATTTACAGTAAACCAATTATGGACCGCAAGCATAGCGTTATTTACGTCGTCAAGCTCCTGTGCACGTCTGCTTACTTTAAAAATCAGTGATGTGTCATCAGCAAATAACACCATTTGTGGTCGATTTTCCAGTAAATAAGGTAAATCATTTATATATACTAAAAATAAGAACGGCCCCAATATTGAGCCTTGTGGTACACCCATTTTGACTTTTAAACCCAATGGATTTACACCGTTTATTTGAACTTGCTGAAACCTATCATTTAAATATGATTTTATTAAGCTAAGAGCGAGTTTACCCAGTCCGTAATGCTCAAGTTTCAAAAGCAGTGTTTCGTAATTCACGCAATCAAATGCCTTGGATAGGTCGCAGAAGATGCCTATTGCATCTTGTGCCTCTTCCCATGCGTCAAGTATGTGTTTTTATAAGGTGACACCGGTGTCGGTTGTACAACGTCCTTTGGTGAAACCATATTGTTGATCGTGTAGTATGTTATTACGATTAAAATGATTGAGCATCTGATTTAACATTACTTTTTCAAACACCTTGCTGAAAACCGGCAAAACCGATACGGGTCTATAATTAATAGTGTCTTTGCTGTCCCCAGATTTGAAAAGTGGAATAACTTTACTGAACTTCATTAAATCCGGGAATACCCCTTCATCAATACACAAATTAAATATTAAAGCTAAATAGGGTGCAATTGTCTCAATAATGGATTGACAAACTTTAGTAGACAAGCCCCACAGATCTTCGGTCATTTTGATCTTAAGTTGCTTAAATGCCTTTATAATTACTGAAGGGTTTACATGTTTAAATTTAAATTCCGCAGGACAGGCTGAGACATTCGCTCTTAATAATTCAATAGCAAGTGCGGGCGAGGAATTTAAAGTTTCTGTAGTTTTAATTGGGATATTGGTAAAAAAAGTTGCAAATTCCTGAGCAACATCGATGTTATCGCTAATAAGGCCACCGGAAGTGTTCAGTGTGTAATCAGTATTATGTTTTTTATTCCTGTTCGTTTCATTGTTAATAATTTTCCAAACTGTCTTTATTTTACTATCTGCTGATTTAACCTTGTTGCTAATGAAGGAAGCTTTAGCTGTTTTGCTAATATTTTTAAAAGTTTTAGAATATGTAGCAACATACTTATTAAAAGTATCCGTGTTTATATACGGCTTAAGGCCATACAGTTCAAATAATCTTTCCCTACTCTTCCTGATTCCTTTAGTTGCCCAGTCACTGAATAAAAACTTAGGGCAAATAGTTTTACATTTCTTCTTAAAAGAATTATTGAACTCTGTTTGCACTAACGAAAAAAATTCTTCATACAAAATATTACCACTATTCATATTTAGGCCCTGAGCACTTAACTTACTAATTAAAGTGATATTAAACTTTTTCAAATTTCCCGATGTTATTGGTCTAAATTGAATCTGCACTTTTTGTATTGGTATGTTGGACTCAAAAGAAACGGTTTGACCGCTGTGATCGGAAGGGAGATAATTTACAATGGCTTTATCTAAATATTCGCAGCAACAAAAAACATTATCAATACATGTAGCAGTAGCTGTAGTTATTCGCGTTGGTTCCAAGAACACATTTGACAAATTGAATGATTTAAAGAGGCCTAATAATCTACTGCTATTTGAATTATTTTCCAAAATATTAATATTAAAGTCACCGCAAACAATTACTGATTTATTACCAGTTGCCAGTTTTCCCAACACATCTTCCATTACAGACTCAAAAATAGAGTAGTTTTGATAGTTTGGAGGTCTGTATACGCACACTATAAAATGCTTATCCAGCTCAACACAGGACAGTTCGATGCTATGTTCGACCGATAGTTCCACTATGTCTTTACGAGTCTTATATTTTACACAATTTTTCATTAGGATTAATGAACCTCCACGCAGCATGGATTTTCGGTTAAAGCAACAGCCTACACTATAGTTCTCGTAATTAATCAGCATTTCGTATTCTTTCAACCAGTGTTCAGTAATACAAATAATATCAAACATTGTTTTTTCTAAAATCAATTCCATTTCTAATAATTTGGAAGACAAACCTTGAATATTTTGATGAAACAATTTCAAGGAATTCTGCTTAGCCCCTTTTTTGCAATTAACTAATTGAGAGCTAGAAGATACCTTGTTGGAGGTGAGAGTAACAATACTGTTTTTGGTAACTTCTGTTGTCTTACTGACTAGTTTAAATTATTGTGGTTAACCACCTTAATATTAGTATTATTACTAATTTTTGTGGTGCTAATTACATCAGACTTCGACATACTACTTATGTCTGAGTTAATAATAAAAGCTAATAGCCATGCTATTTGACGTTTAAAACTAATAGGCAGATACGCTGTATCCCTAGTCGATTTTAATTTCTCAACAAAAGTGTTGGTGTCAAAAAATATAAGTTTGTCACTATAGTGATTAGCTAACAACTGCATCTGGTTATTTAGCTTATGTATATAATGATTTTGCCTACTTGATAAGTGCTCAAAATATGGGAAAGCACACAATATTATTTTCTGACAATTAATTTTCAAGATTTCAGTGACACTGTCTGTGATGTCATCTATTTTTACATTCACACTATTACCTACAAATACAGAAATAATGGCATTTGAATTATATTTATTGCTAGTTATTGATGACATTATCTCTTTGTAGGATTTCCTAGGCATACAATAATTAACAGCAGACTGATTCAGGTTGTTACTCAATAATTTACCTAACCCTCTCCCTAAACTATCTGAAAACATAACAGAACAACAAAATTTACTAGAAGAAGTGACAGCTCTCTAAGTCTCTGTCTGTGCTACTTGAGATGTACCTTGTACAGCATGTGGTGTATCTTGATTGGGGATACCTTCCCGAGCTCCTCCAGACTGAGACGGGTCCTCCGTTACCTCAAGTTGGATAGCCTCAAGGTTGGATTCCCTTTGACAAGCACATTGATGTGAGCTCAGAGTCATCGGGTCCACTCTACCTGCCTCATCATTACACATTTCTACCAACTCGTTTGCAGCAAGGATGTGTTCCTTTATTTGTTTTTGAGAACTCACATACTTAATATAATACACATACACAGAAACATAAAGCTATTTTCTCATTCCAAAGTGTAGTAGGTTCCTATGGAGAAGAACGAACAGAAAATTAATTGAGATGTAGATGGAAAGAAGATATCATTACACTGAAATAGAAGTTCAGTTTTCCGACATTTTCCTTAAGCCTGCCTTTATTTGGAAATAACAAAAATATTGAGGGCTATAATATTTACTGGCTGAAAACGAAATTAGTTTTCAAGTTTACTGACCCATTAAAATTAATAAGCGAGGCTTATCAAAACATAAGTTAATTAATTTTTTGATTGAATATTTTGAATATTTCGTGTTGGAATAATTTGGCGAACCTTTGTGGAATTTTGATTTTTATGTTATTAGAAACTAGCTGTTGCCCGCGACTTCATCTGCGATCGAGGATGAAAAGAAGCCCTTCTCCAAGCACCCATGTAGCAAATTTTATCCACATTCGCTCAGCCGTTTTAGCGTGAAAGCTTAACATGTTCTAGAACAGTTAGTTGATATCTTAGTATTCGTGAAGAATATGTGGGAAAAAGCTTTCAATAATCTCAGTATCTAAATGGATATTTCACGATACACTAAACTATGATTTAGATTTTGTGGTAAGTAGCCCAACGATTTGAGATATTAATATCAATTATTTGTCTAAAACATGGATAGACAAGGTGAATTTTTGGATATTTGAGATATGGCAGTGAGTACCTTAATCCTCGTAGCTACAGAAAAACGGTCTTAGGACCGTCCTTATTTTTTTGAGAAATTTTGATCCCTATTCACTAATTAAAAAAAAAATTGTCAGCAAGAAAATGGGTAAATTTGACAAAAACTTTTTTTAAATATCAATCAATCAATTGAGGTTTGAGTACTAGAAAAGTTAGAAATCGCAAAAATAAGTTTCGTAGGAATTCATTTTTTGAGGCTCCCAACTTACTTTTTTATCAGGAATCAACATTTCTTAAAAACAGTCTCCGAGACCGTTTTTCTGGTAACTATCTTTGCTGCCCCGTCTCAAAATTCCACCCTGTATACACACATGGTACGCAAGATATTATATTAAATTATATCACAGTCATGATATACACACACACATATCGACATAAATAAACATAATAATTTAGTAACACTTCCCTGAGAACTGTTCAAGCTTTGTTAAAAAATATATTTTAAGATACCCACCTTGTAAGTTTTCGATTTTTCTATTATTCTTTGACACATTTCCCAGTGAACTCCTCTGTCTTACCCTGCTTATAATGTAATTGCAGCCTAGACACTAACCGTAACATTATGCGTCAGTAAGTCCTTTAATAAAGTCCTTTATGATTATCTGACGCGACAATAATGATAGGACATCCCTAATAAGCACTTGTGTGTATGTGCGTGACTGTTTCACATATTGTACAGCCAAACAAGCTATTTGCTATACAGGGATGAATAATTCAATATACATCATAAAAAAACAACGGCGTGCATTATCGTTATTTAGTTTTAACTCCGCCAAAAAAAAGTTGCATAACTTTTTCTTGTCATGGATTTCTGCAAAGTAACGCCTGAATCTATAACATAGTCATTTTTTCACTGCACTGACTAAAGCAAAATGGCACCATGGGCACTTATGAAACCTCAGAAGCTAGGTGCACGGTTCCAATTGGTCGTTTCCTATGGCAAAGAGCCGGCAAGAAACGCCAGGTTTTTTTTATTTATTTATCCTACATTGTATCTCACTGCTGGGCAAAGGCCTCCACTTTTTTCTTCCCTGTTTTGTGCGATCTCTGGCTATGCTGGCCCTGCAAATGTTACCACATCGTCGCACCACCTTCGCCGTGGTCTACCTCGACCGGCGATGTCCTCATTCAGGGGTCTAACTATTTTAAAAATGACTGGCTTTTACAATGTTTTCATATTGATAGGTGTGGGAGATACTAGTAATAATAAAGAAAAGCTTATCATACTTAAGAGATTGATCTAAAATAATTAACTACTCAGCACACTGACAAGTTGTCCAATTGTATTACAGAAAATCACTCAATATTCAAGCATTACTTAAAAATATATTCAAGCCATTTGATTGGTTGAAACTAGTTTTATGTAATGCTTGAGTATTGAATGACGTTCTGTAATACGGGACTTAAAGTGGTTGCAAGTTAGCCTGTATACAGGGTGGCAAGGACATCGACGCTCAACATGTTACTATGGATTTAGTACATGATTCTGAATCCCCTGCGTTGAAATTTTACGTCGGTTATTTATAAAAAAAATTGCTGTTGCATACATTTTGACCGCGTAGGTATTATACTTTGGTAACATCAGATTTTTTTTGATAACGCTATTGGTCTTGAATCGTGTGCTGAATTCATCGTTATAGTTTGTGTGTCGATCTTTACGCATCTGAATGACATTCACAGGAAGTTGTTGTTGGTAAAAAATTGTGAAATTGTATTCACAAAACAATATGGCGGTGTTAGTTTTGATTTTGGCCACGCGCCAAAAGATCCTTGTATACCAGTGTACCAAATTTTTTTGACTGTACTTTCATGCTGTCTCTTTCAAGCTCGTTCCATTGATTATAAAGTTCATTACATTGATGTGTTTACTTCGCGACTCCTGCAACACAGTTGATTCTAACTTTCAAGATTAAGTTTCAACTATGGGAGTTATAAGTTAGTTGGGTATAGACTTTGAGACCTTGATTTGAAGCAGAATTGATGGAGAGACGTTGTTGATATTGTTGGCCTTTATTTGTGTATTGGCAAACATATTAAAACCACATTACATTATTATAATATTACTGAGTTGTCCGACGGCAAACATGGTTGTTCTTGGCAATCTTATTTTGTTTACTAATGGCATTAAATAGTCTTAGGGCTAATTTTTACATCGCCAGATAACTTTTATTCGAGGAATAGGGTTTGACAGTTTTTGCACAAAATAACTGTCAAAATTTCAAAATAATTCCTAGAATAAAGTTATCAGATGATTGATAAATCAGCCTCTAATGAATATTATTAGTACTCTATTCGAAGACATACAAGTTAGGTATTAGGCACCTATATTATTTTATTTCACTTTTTGTGACATGATCGTTCTGAAAGCATCTACCTAACATCTGTAGTGTTATTCTGTAAAAATCACTCCGTAAAAACAGCTGAAGTGAGCTGTCAATAGTATCAAATCTCTAGCATCAGGAGGAATGGCAGCTCACATAACCTATGTTTTCATGGTGAAAATTTTACAGAAAATATCGGTTGTTCAATTCTTAAAAAAATAATAGCTTCCTTCTCTCGCTTGATAACAGAATATTGGGTGACCTATGTTCATCTCTAGGCAAAAGATCATCGCTACGAAAATGTAATTTAATTGTGATCTTGAACAAAAAGATAATAATGCCTATCCTTAAATAAGGATAATCTCCGAAAACAGATGAGCAGTTTTCTCTACATTTGATCCGCCAACTCTTGTCATAATCGGTGTTGCTCAAATTTATTCAATATACTTCGACTCTTAGTTGAAATAAGGAAATACAACGTCACCAAGAAACCTAAAGACTCCTTTACGAGACTCTCAAACGAACCTGAGGAACTGTTACGGGCAAGTTCAAAAATAAATTTAATGCTTACGCCGCCGGCATCGCAAAACGTTCCAAATAAATAACTGAAAACTTTTTCAATTTCATCCCACGATCCACAAATTGTGTTTTGCGTCTGAGTAAATCGAAAAATGAATAACAAATTTTGCCTTCTATAATAATCAAGGTAGCAAAATTAATTGCGTTTAGAACACATTTTGCGCTGTGTTTGACTTCCATTTTGTTATTATTGAAGTTATATTCAGTGGCGAAAAATAATTTGCTTCGATTGTAAAGAACAAATGGTTCGACGTCAAAATCAATTTGCGTCTAACTCGATGTGATAAGGAAGATCCCTTGTGGCGTTTACAATAGGTCGTTGGAGCTACAATTTGTAGTATTGAACAATAATCAAGAAGGAAAACAATGTGGGCTTAATCGAACAAACACTAGAGTGGGAACAATGTCCGGTTATAAATATTCATCGGCTATTAATTCAATTTTCATTGGAGGTTTTCACTCAGCCGGTTGATTTTGGTTCATTTGTCACTTTTCACATGAATAATTTTCGGATCTTTATTTAAACAGTGCTGGCACTTGTGTGTCGCTATTTGTGTATTCTCTTTCATATCAAAAACATTTTGTTTAATGATTCGATTTATTTAAGTGTCGTGTGAATGAAGTTGATGTGTTTTGTGCAAGTTATTTGATTGCGATTTCCTTGTATAGATGATAGGTTCGACGTCACGCGCTTTATATTAATCCAATTTTTACATATACTCATTTTAATTTTATATCCATGTTTTAGTTTGTTATTAGTTTTAATCAGTTTAGGTTATTATATATTTATTTTAATAGTTTGTTAGCTAATTTATTAACTATAAGAAGTTTACCCAGTAAGTACATCCATATTTATCTTCATTAATTTTACATTAAATAATCTTTTTTGTGCTTCATTATGAAAAATATATACATCATACGTAGATAAAATGCAGTGGAAATTTATAAAAGTCTATCTCAATCTTTGAAAAATTGTTGTTTTCAACTCGACCATTCCAAATGACGTGGAATAAAATACTTTTATAGATAATCTAGCATCAAGTTGATAAATATACTTAATATTCCACGACCTCGCCTAGACACGACATATTTTATACAAATATGTACTCATACTGGCTGACTAGTTAAACTAGGAACATATTGAAGAGGGTGTTTATAGAGGGAAATACATATGGCAGTCGCATTTTTGCCTTCCTTAAGCTCAGTTTGGCATCAATTTAATCGAACTTCAAATAATTCCAATTTTGCTTGTCTAAAATAAACGCATGTGAACAAAAGAGTGAATATAAATGTTGATACGTGGAGAAGGAGAAGGCGGAAGGCAAAAGAAAAGATGGATTGTGTGAGGAACGATATAAAAGAGAAGGGAGTGAATGGTAGCGTGACTGTTGACAGGGGCCCCAAGTAACATGGGACAAGGGCAAGAAGATAATACAGATGATGATGGTGCTTGTCTACAATTATTATTGAACACTAAATAGTCATATCGCTTCGACCGAGTTGGACGTAGCACTCACATTGCTCGCTCGGCCCGCGTGCTGTTGATCACAGTTCTAGGCCGTATTCAGTGCTCTCCAGACGGTCAGGACTGACGGTCAGTGCGTACGCGCGTATCAGTATTGCGATGCGAACGCGGTCAGTACTGCTCTGAATGCACGTATTGGTTTCTATGGCGATAGCTACGGCAGACCGACGTCAGTTCTGACCGTCAGGATAGCATTTAATACGGCCCTAATCTACGAGTAACCTGACCCATTGTTCCAACCTAACCTAACCTGTCACCCCAAAGAGACTCATTTATAAAAGCGTGCATCTTTAGAAGCCCAAAAAGTTTTAAAGGATCATTCATTTCAAAAGTGTACATCATTAGATGTTATATGTTTTTAGAGGTTACTTAAAAAATGCCGGTAAGTATTCCATGCATCAGGATGGCAACCGACCGATTATCATTTAAAGTTAAGGTTCGCGAGCACATTCGCAAGAAGCTGGCAGTATCATCACAACGGTAATATTTTCTCATTGTTTGTCTTATTTGTTTTTAGTATATTCATGTATTTATGTGTATTTATTTGTGTTTATATTTATGTATAATTAGGTATATATTATATTTATAATTTTAATAGGTTTATGTGTATATTTAAAATATTTATTCCTCAATTTTTATGATTGCATCTACCACTGTTTGTCTCTGCATCACCCAAAGGTTGACTGGTAGAAAATGCCTATGGCACTAAGTCCGCCTCTGTAAATTTATGTGCTTGAAGTAATAAATAAATAATATTCCAAAAAATATACCAATAGGTATTTGTTTAATTTTTAGTGACTTATCAAAGGTCAGTTTATCCACCTGCGTAAGTACCTACACACACTTCGCAGATGTTACCACATGTCTGTAAGGTATTCTTTAAGATTTATATAGGTAGGTAGGATACCTATCAAGTGCTAGTCTTTAATGCTAACATCAATAATAATTATATTATTCTTGAAAAAGTCTCTCGTTTATCCAGTCACACTGAATAATTATGTCTATCACTATAATTATTATGAGACAGTAAAGTCAAATGAATTTCTTACATGCGACTCTATCGATCACAGAGGTTTACAATAATTACTGACATTTAAGCCGAGGACACATGGACTACAATTAAAACGGGAAGTCTTTTGTTTTTTAAAAGATCGGTCTCATAATTTATGTACCGTTCGTTCACCGGTATTTTACCTCTGACATCATAAACCTTATTGTAACTAGAATAAAGATCACAATGGCTTGGACAGTGATGCAAAAGCAGAGGTAAAAATAAAAATATGTGAACGGACTGCAGTGTCTAATGACAGTTCATATCAAAGATTTACATCAAAGTCAAATCATTTATTTCAAATAGGCACTTTTGAACGTCAAATATGACAATAAAAATAATATAATAATAGGAAAATCTTGAGTAAGGAATATTTCAATGGGTGAAATTCGTTTGTGGTTTATCGCGGCATACCTACCTATTTTCCATGCCTTTTTTCTTTAATCTTCATTTTATAACATTGTAATTTAAATGTGGAAGCTTGTAATTAGCAATTGTCAGTTGTTAATTATTTCGTTACCATTTTGTGTATTAGTCTGTAAGCTTTCTTAAAATTGTAAAAATAAAATAAATAAAATAAATAATAAAATAGTAGAATTTATTCTAGTCGCCCCTTCCAAAAGCTAGTGCTCGTATGGAGAAGAATGGGCAAGAAACTTCACCGTTACTCCTTTAAAATGTTTTACAAGATTTTGTATACATTCATTATGTAATTATAATGTGAAGACCAGAAAAGGTAAAAATAATTAAAAATAAAGCAATGACAGGTAATTCAATTATGTGATAGATAATGGTGCTCACATATTTACAAATATTGTAAAAGTAGATGATTTTCTGAGAATTTTTACAAGTGTGTGAGTTACAGTAGTAACAGAATGTAAAAATCAGTATCATAAAAAAAAGTTAGCAATCAGTTTGATTTTATCTGGCTTTGCCCTCAATAGGTACACATACGAAAATGTTTTATTAAAATAATGTTAATGGGAACTAACATTATTTTAACTTCTGTATTTACCTTTCCGTCACCTCACACTTCAGCAGTGCTATTCTGTAAAAATCTCACCGTGAACACTTAGGTGAAGTGAGCTGTCACTCCACCTGATGTTAGGAACGGCCACTATTGATAGCTCACTTCACGCTCACTTCACCTATGTTATCAGGGTGAGATTTTTACAGAATCGATCGACAGGTCCAGTTGAAAACCAGCGTCAGGCACTAGTTGTCTGGCATTTTTGCTGAACTGGGCCTTTTTGGCGCAGCCGTGAGGCACACTTTCCTGCTAATTTCTTACATCGGACTTTACACTTATTTGATTTTTTTTATCAGTTTTTCTTGTAATTTAAAACGTTCAAATCTAGTCGCAGTCCCATCTCGGCGACAAAAAAGTTGTCAAAATGTAGGGACACTAGAGGTATTTTGATTGAGACTGAAATCAGACTGTGAACGTTCTTAAAATTACGAGAATTGCCCCTCTGGTGTATTGTGTGTCTTTAAGTCTGTGCTAAATAAACGTATTTTCTTTCCTTTGGTTAACTGTCAGATATTGAATTATAATCGTAATCTCTTCTCGTAGACCGTGTCTTAAAACCTTACAAAAGATACTTAAAATGACATTATGGTTAATTTGAGGGTTCCTTGTTCAGTATTTGTTTATAGACTGACTAGCACTTCGCCCGCGACTTCGTCTGCGTGTATTCGTGCCAAATTTCAAGTTTATTACTCAAGCAATAAGATTTTTCATACAAACAAAATTCCCCCTTTTCACCCCCTTAAAGGTCGAAATTCCAAAAACCCTTTCTTAGTGCTGTCCTACATAATAAAAGGAAGCCGTATGCAAAATTTCACGTTCCTAGTCCTTGCAGTTTCGGCTGTGCGTTGATATATCAGTCAGTCAGTCATTCAGTCAGTCAGTTTCTCCTTTTATATATATATATAGATATGATCATCATCACCTTCCTGCTTTCGGTCTTACTTGAGGTCAGCGCAACACGTGTTCTTCTTCCATGCTCCTCTGTCAACCGTCACGCTATCATTCACTCCCTTCTCTTTCATATCATTCCTCACACAATCCGTCTATCTTTTCTTTGGCCTTTCTCTTCACATGCGTTTCCTCCTTCCTAATCACATGCCCATACCAAGTCAAGCGATTCCTTTTCAACTTTTCTGTAAGTGGTACCGCTTTCAAAGTTCCCCTTGTATACTCATTCCTTACTTTATTGTATATTAAACTGACATTCACTGACACTCACTTTCCACTAACCCGCAGTGGGCCCACTCCCTCTCACAGAGGGGAGGCTGTGACACAGCAGTGGGAAAAGTATAGGCTTAAAACTGACATGATCCCAGACAGTATTTTATTTGTACAATACTTTTGTAATAATAATGTTTTCTTGCGTCACAAAAGGTTGACCCTTTTACTGAAATAACCTGAGGATAATTCCTTAATCGCTGCCAGACCCTCGCTTAAAATAACCTTGGAGCAAAAAATGACTTTGTAGCAACCATAGAAATCTTAATAAGTAAATAGAAACCACATTATTTCGGTGAGCTTGTTAATGGACCATTGGACACGAGGTTTTGTAGAACTATACAGGGTCAAATAAAACTAGCTGGCGAAACTTCACAATCGATATCTAATCAAGATTCAATTTCAGCTAATTTAATTTCACCCTGTGTACTGTATGGAAACCACATATATGCAATAAATTATACCACATACTTGTTATCGCCATCTGACGATATACAAATAAACAACGAAACCGGTCGCGAAAAAAAATTTGCAGTTTCCTACACACACAGCTGATTTTTTTGTATAAATACTATTTTTTTTTCTGTATCGGATTGTAATATCAGTCTTCAGAAATATTTAGATATTTTAAAATAATAATAAAACATATGTACAAGTATATAAGAAAGGAAAGAATCTTAAGGTATCAAAAAAATAATCTGCATCGTTGTCAACAGGAAGTGCCTAAAAGGCTGGTAACATTGCGACGTTGTATGGCAAAGCTGATTCTTTGGCCAAAAAATAAGCAATAAATAGGTTACGTGAAGAGTCGACCAACCGCTTGGTCGCGTCTCTTAAAAATGTCTTCAGAAAAGTCCTTTCTATAACCTTATTTAGATTTCTGTGGTAAGGCTTCACCGTTGTTATATGACAAATGGGTGGCGTAAGTTAGAAAGATGTGATGCGGGTCTTTCTTTATTTGCGTCTGCACAAAGTAGGTCGACGCATGAAGCCGACGTAAATTGTTATAAAATACCTTATATTTTCATATTCATTTTCCTGTTGTTATTTTCTTGCAATAAGAAGTATGATTTTTTTCTTCATCTTAATATAAGAAGTCAAATTAAATTAGCTGGTGAAACTTGACAGACTTCATGGGTCTCGATATTAATTTGATAAAAACAAAAAAAAAAAGTGAAATTACACTGCCAGCGGTCGTTAACATCGTGATCTGAAATTAGGTAGGTAAGTACATAAAATTACAAGTCAAGAATTTTATTTGTGGAATAAAATTGACGCCTGACAGATTTTTTATGGAAGAACTGTCAAAAATTCAAGTTTATTTCTAAGATAAAATTATTTGGCGTTGGAAAAATCAGTCATTAGGCGTCATGTGCGAGGGCAAGGAGGCATATTTCTGTATTCAGAACATTTTTAAAAAATATATTTTATGTTCGGACCATAAGCGAATTCCGTTCTACGTCAAATGGCACAGCTAGTGCTGCGCCAAGCACCACCCGACTTCGGTGGTAAAAAATCTGAAGAGGAACCCCTCTTCAGCCTTTTTACCACCGAAGTCGGATTTAATAGTTCAGTAACTAGTGGGTTTGGATACAAGGTTAGGCGTACCTTGTGTTTTCTGTTGTTCCGGTCGATTTCAGAGTTTACTGATGGCATTATTTTGTAACTAAAGGACATTTCATTGTTCTTAGGATACCATCTTGGGATCTTTTCAGGTGGAATATGTTGGTTTTGAAGGATAAATCAGGAATTAAGTTATCCGGAAAAGAACCGGAGTAACTGACATAGCTCACGATATAGCCCAGTGTCATCGTGTTTGTCGGAGGGCCGATAGTCGGTGGAGCAGACGGGTCCTGGGGCGGAGATCACGCGCAGCGTAGTGTGGGCCGCCTCTCAGCTAGATGGACAGACGGCTTAAAGAAGGTGGCTAGGACAGACTGGATGCAGAAGGCGGAGAACAGGGTGTTGTGGCGTAGCCTGGGAGAGGCCTATGTCCAGCAGTGGACTGCGATAGGTTGAATTGATTGGCTGCTGGGCAGCGGGATTGTCCGAAAGGGTTACCGGTGCCCCGGAACATAAAGGGCTAAGTAAGGAACACGGGTGGGTTTTAGTCAGTAAGAGTCTGACATTCCCTCCTGCTCCACCCTGAGCAGGAGGGATCATTTGATGATTTCCCATCCACAAAAAGAAAAGCCTGGGAGAGGCCTATGTCCTGGACTGCAATAGGCTGAGTTAAGTTGAAGACCACTGAAGGACATAATCCAAAGTTAAATACCAGTTAAACATTTCGTGTTTAAAATCCAGTAAAAAACTATTCCTGGTCGCAACGCAGGGATAACTTTTCCAGGCAGTCTCAAACTATTCGACTGTGCGAAACGTTCACTTTTTTATTTTGAAAGTTTTGTCACAGTGTACATGTACAGTTTTATATGAATACGGAACCAGGTCAGTTTAAACAATTACGTACCGATTTAAAGTTTAGCTTTTTGCTGGCACTTTTTGTCACAAGTATCAAGAACTTTTTTTTTGCTGTTACAACAGCGAGGATATTACAAGTATGTATTCGTAAATTCATCATGCTCTTGTTACTGAAATTTTATTGGTACCCATTCCAAGTGTGCTTGTTGGTAATATTTTCTAGGAAATACGAGAATCTAAAAGTTATTCCTGTATCATTAAACAGTGTTCATTTCAGCGTGTTAGGTCGCACGTGTTTTCTCGATGTTTCGCAAACAGTTGAAAACGTTGCCGTAATTAAAATTAAATTAGCTATCCGTCTAGCGCAACTGCTTCCAATTTTCGCGGAAGATTATTTTCCGTACAGTTTATTAAACGAAGCCTTTCAATAAACTTGCTTCGATGCGAACCCCGCCTAATAATGAGACACCGGAGAGTTCGCCAAATTAATTTAAACCCAGTGCATCTTACTGTGAAAACTGAGAGTGAGCTACTTGAAATAATACCTACAACAACATAATACCTACAACATTAATTAATTTTCTTGTGTATTAATTATATTTTCCATGATTAATTTCAGTGTTGGTTTTTTAATCTTCTCTCTTCAAATGATCTGACCAAGATTATGTCTGGACTTTAAAAGAGACTGTAACATCTGAGTTTTTCGGCCTTTCTTTTCAAAGTAGCCAGATAGGAAACGCTGACTTCATCTAGTTTTTGAAATATGATGGACTTGTAAAAGTGTTTGTACAAACCTACTAACATAAATAAAATTCTTTACCATTTATTGTTGATATGTCGAATATATCTCTAGCATTTGGTACAGTAACAATAATTATAATCGATGCCTGACAATCAAGCAGGCGATCGGACGCAAGTGATAAGTGGCCGTCACCGAGGCGTATCATTATCATTTATTTATTTTCAGATCATAAAATCCAATTTTTTAGTAATTACATACAGAACTTAAACACAGTGTTAGTATATCCATAATAATTGTTAGTTTCCAAGGTCTTAAAACTATGTTATTATTACACTACAGACCAAGGTTAACAAAACAATGACAAAACTAAGGAGATATGAACAGATCATCGCAGATGGGTTACGTCATTTTATGTATTTGGAATTAGTTCATCAAAAACCACAAGTATCAGAACTCGGAATCGCTGCCTGGCTGCTGAGCCAGGCTTATGCTGCTATGGTTTATTTATGCTGTATATTTAGATACAGCATACGCATACAGCATGACAGCATAATGAGCCTATAATGTTTCCATTGGAGGACACAGTCCTCCTCTCTGTGAGAGGGAGTGAGCCGAAATCCATCACGTGGGTCTAGTGTGGGTTGCTAGATGTCATTTCGATTAATTGAGGCCGATTAGCAATGGAAATCACTGATCTCAACATAGAAACAATCACAATGTAACGTAATAGCAATCGTGACATTGCCAAATCCTAACTACCTAACTAAAATTTATTATAGGTAACTGCGAAAGCGAGGTAGTTTGTTACGCTTTCACGCTAAAACGGCTAAACGGATTTGGATGAAATTTAGCACATAGAATAGAACATGACCTAGGTAAGGACGTAAGGTACTTTTCATCCTGGATCGCAGACGAAATCGCGGGCAACAGCTAGCAATGATATTGAACAGGCATCTTCGGGGCTGGCTCGCTCCATCGTAGACTTCTTCTATCGTTTTCCACCAGGTGAGATAGAAGTTAAGAGCTGGTCAACTTCGCAATGATAAATCACCATCATCATCATCATCTGCCTAGCCTTTTCTGGGGTCGGCTTCCAGTCTAACCGGATGCAGCTGAATAACAGTATTTTACATGGAGCGACTGCCTACCTGACCTCCACAACCCAGTTACTGGGTAATACAATACTCCTTGGTAAGACCGGTTGTCAAACTTTCGGGCTTCTGACTAACCGTAACGACTGTCAAAGATCCACGAATGACAGCCGGGAGCAACGGCTTAACATGCTTTCCGAGGCACGGAGTGGTCATGGAATGTAAAGATGGTCACCCATCCACAGACCAACCGTGGCAAGCGTAGCTTAACCGGATCGATCGACCTGTGCAGCTGTTATTATTTAGCCACGGGCTCCTATGATAAATATATTATTTAAAAAATTGCAATAAAACGTCATACAGTCGTCAGTCGATTCATATTTTAAATATCTTTTGTCTTATTTTATTGTGTGAAAATATTATATGGTTAAACTATAAAGTTGTTTCAGTTAATAGTTGTATAATGTTAAGTGAGCAGTGGTAGCCCAGCGGTAACTGCCGCGACTTACGAGTTGTAGGTTCGAACCAAGACAGGCGCTTTAATTTGTGTAAATTATTTCATCGCCACTGCTCTCAAAACGGTAAAAGAAAATGTCGTGAGAAAACCGGCGAAGGAAAATGTCTTAGAACCAAAAATTCGAAGACATGTGACATCTACCAACCCGCACTGGGCCTGCGTGGTAGATTACAGCCCACTTTCTCACAGAGAGGAGGGCTATGTATCAGCAGTGGGAACATTATATTATATTACTAGCTCTTGCCAGCGACTTCGTCCGCGTGGAATAATGACTTCCGGAAATTGAGGCACTAACTCTCATAGAGTTTAACCGATGTGCTCTTTCTTCTGCCGATTCTTGAGAACGCGTATTTCTCATTCAACGCGTTTTTCAAGACAATAGCGGGCGGACGCCGGCGTCCGCTTGGGGCTTGAATAACTAAAAATATATAACTACGTCTAATATAATATATAATAAAACCTACTTCACTTAAAACTAAATACCTATAACTACTATAATTAATAATACCTATACCTATAATTAATAAAAGTACCTACGCTTTTACCTACTTAATATTAAAAAAAACTGAACATAAATAACTAACTACTACTAACCTATTACTACTTCACCTAAAAAGAAATCCTGTTTTCCCAACATTTCCCTTCACTGCTCTGCTCCTATTGATCGTAGCGTGATGAAAAGTATACTATAACCTGCCCAGGAGTATGAAGAACAATTGTACCAAGTTTCGTTGAAATCCGTCGAGTGGTTTTTGTTTCTATAACGAACATACAGACAGACAGACAGACAGACAGACAAAAATTTTACTGATTGCATTTTTGGCGTCAGTAACGATCACTAATCACCCGCTGATAGTTATTTTGGAAATATATTTCATGTACAGAATTGACCTCTCTACAGATTTATTATAAGTATAGAAGAAGATGACTGATTATGAATGTTCAACTGGAAAATGAGGTAGTTGTTCATTTCAATCCAAAACAAGAAACATATTTATTAATATATTTTATTCTCACGCACGTGGGACGCAACTTGCGTCAGCACTGTCGCTGCCAGTCACCTGAGTCGCACCACGCACACTGCCTCTGCCGCAGCTGAAGACGCCTGCTCTGTAAAAAGGCTCAAATACGCTTCCTTGGAGCAGCCTTACTATTTTGTGCTGGTAGCTGTGGAGACCCTGGGTAGTTGGAGTAGGGCAGCGAAGGTTTTTGTGGGGGAATTGGGCCGTAAGCTCAGGGCGGCAACCGGTGACTCCCGCTCTGGGTCGTTCTTGGTGCAGAGGTTGGCCATCGCTATTCAGCGAGGCAATGCGGCGAGTGTTATGGGCACCTTTGCGCCGGGAACGATCAGGGGCGGGTTGTTTTCTGACTTTTGACTGTGTGTTTATTTAATTTACACCATCGTTTTATGTTTAATTGAATGACATTAAATAATTTTATTCTCAATATCAATAAGTAATAACTTGTTTCTTTTGATAGCTGAACAAATTATTTTCATGTCGGTTTATTCTTCCTATTAGGTACAGTAGGCTGCATGTCTGTGGTTATAAAATCAAACTCAAAGCATTTACTTCAATTAAACCATTTACAGGCACATTTGAGTTGTCAAAATTAAATAGTCGGTCAATTAGTCATAAAGTTGAAGCTAGTTGCCCTTTCCAAAACGTAAATCTCTTGGAGAAGAACGGGCAAGAAACTCCAAGGACACTCCACCACACCAGTATTCGCTGTCCTTCATAATCTATCGAAACTCCATACTACGCTAGGCAATCTGTTCAAGATCAAAGCGTTACCCTCACGAGCGGCTTAGTATACGATCTAACTATAATTCTAACTAGAAATATAATTTTCATCTTTTTCATAAATTTGCGCCACCACCGTCGCGGTATAAGGCTTCATGTAGGTCCTGAGCACGCTTATTTCCGGACACACTTCTAAGCTCCCGACCGCTTCCGAGAATTTCCTAATAGAAAATTTAATCAAGTGCGAGTAGATTTCTCCGTAAAGTCATGTTTAATTACGTCTAAACTACAACTTAACACCTAATACTCATATGATATGAGCTATACATATAAGAACCGGTGACCCTAGCGCGAACGTTCGACATTAACTTACTTAACTTAAATTGTAACGAGTTTTGAATCGAAAATAGAACTATTCCTTAAAACGTTAGTTTAAATGTTTGTGACAAGCACAATGTGTATCATCTATAGATATGATTAAAGACTCAAAAGTACAGACGTAAATATGTGCGAGTATATTAAGCCCTTACTAATAAACGTCGTATATGATGTTTATGTTTCTCACCGTTTTAAGCTTCCCTGAACATCCACAAATATTTCAAGATTAAAATTTGCAAAATCGGCCCAGCTATTATCGAGTTTTAGCGAGACAAACGAACAGCCATTCATTTATATAATTACTAGCTGACCCCGCAAACGTCGTTTTGCAAAAAAAAAAAAAATAGATAGTAGTCGGTTCTCAGACCTACCCGATATGCACACAAAATTTCATACAAATCGGTTCAGCCGTTTCGGAGGAGTACGGTAACTAACACTGTGACACGAGAATTTTATATTTATAATAGATTTTTCTTACCGTCACTAAACGTCAAATTTGACAGTAGGCTACTACTTTCAAATTTGACGTTTAAAAATAAATTGGTGATAAAAAAATTATGAGGCAACGTTAATCTAAACCGCACCACACACAGTGTGGTGGCAAGTGTGTGCTCGCCAATTGGTCAAATAGCTATAAAGCCGTTTGACCAATTTGCGACAAATTACATATAAAATATTATGTCTGTGTCGAAAAGCGATGTAGTTTTATCGTGATAATCAGCTATAATAGCCTACAAATAGTCAGGTAATCTCGGAAACCTGCCCCAATCGTAGCTCAGCTCACCGAGAGACAACAAGAAAAATAAAGAAAAATGAAATTCTACCTTCTGGTAAGTGAATATTAGAATTTTACCAGCTAATTACGTAAACTGCAGATGGTGGATCGAAAAAAAAAACCGAAGTTTTTTTGTAAATATTTTTTATAAGGGAAATTATTACAATTAAAATTGGTGAAACTTTTTCGATGCTAGAATATGGAATGACAAAAATACGTATTAAAATTACTAATAGCTAATGTCGAATTTCGGCTCGTGACTGGACGGATTGTCGATGCAGTTTCTATGCGCTTGGCGTAAACTGAAGGAATTACAAGGTCGGCGATATCCATTAGGGATCCGTACTTAACAAACTAAAAAAACATTATTTTTAAATAACCTGAAGCCAAATGTCAACAGACTAGAGTACTAGTTATTTATTAAGCTCAAATCAAATAATTTATTTGGTTCAGTATGGGTACATGGTGATACAGATAACAAAAGTTTTGTAAACTATATCCTCCCTCAACAGATGTGCAAAAAATATTTGCAAGTCTATTATTTTTAAATAACCTCAAGCCGAAAATACTAACCGACTAGTCAGTGCTAGCAGAGATTACTAAATAGTTAGGTACGTGCTAGTTCATTCATTAAGCTGGAGATTAACATTAAAAAACTAGTTAAAACAAAACAGTTTATTGAATTACAATCACCGTTCCCTGTGCTGAATTTTATTTAAAAAAAAACCGGTCAAGTGCGAGTCGGACGCGTGCACCGAGGGTTCCGTACTAGGTATGTAAATAGTTTATCACGGGATTTTTTTAATGACGTAACTACAAATTTACGGTTATCGGATTTTTTCTTTACTTGTGTTATATGACATTGCTTCTTGCCAAATTTCATGATTCTAGGTCCATGGGAAGTACCCTATAGGTTTTGATTCCGGAACATAAACACCCGTATCTTTTGATTGCTTTGACTTAGAATTTTGATTTTTTTTACTGCTTCAAGGGATAGCAGCCCTGAGTATTTGATACTAATTTCAACTTGATAAATCCACGTGTTCCTGAGAAAAAGGGTCTTGATCGATGGACAGACAGACGGATAACGAAGTGATCTTACAAGGGTTCCATTTTTTAATTTGAGGTACCCTAAAAATGTGTGCTTTTTAAATTAATTTATATTTGCTTGTTTCAATTACACTGGGTGGTGGCATCGGAGGTGGGGTTGGTGGTGGTATCAGCGCCGGATTAAGCGCTGGTATCGATGCAGGTTTAGGTGTTGGTGCTGGCGGCTATGGTTATGGTGGGCTCGGCGGTGGTGTTCTTGGTGGTGGCTATCCTTATTATGGTTAAGCAATAAAACTTTCGCCGATATCGGCTCTCAAAAAAATAGAAGGTTATGAGGTGGGTCGAATTTTTTGCACGCAAGTGTATTAGTAAATCAAATTAAATTATTCAGGATGATTAGTAAATGGACCTGTAATCCCATCCAGTTGGATTAAAAATTAAAAATAATATATTATTCTAAATTAAAAGTGTTAAAATTATACAAATTACATTGTTTTTAGCAAAACTGGATAATAAATTGACTTCTGAATCTTTAGAGGAATTGTTTTATTAATTTGACATGTGTTACCACAGATATAGATATACCTAGATAACGCAAGTATCACGATCTGTATGAAAATCAAGCGTGGCATTTTTTTGACTACCTGCTATGACGTCACAAGCGCTCTTTCTTATTCACGCTCACCCAGCCAGCAGTACACAGGACTGAGCGAGAAAGTGGCAACTTACGATTTTTGAACGCAAGTTGGTGCGAATTTTGGCACGCGAAGTAGTTGCTAATTGCTCTTGCGTTATCTATATCTGCGTGTCTATATCTGTGTGTGCTACCGACTGCTATCAACCCTTGCAAAGACAAACGTAATTGTTTTCATGATGCGAAGAATGAGGAAAATGACACGAAGAAAGTTTAGAGTATGATTGTGAATGGCTGTAGTAGGGGTAGACCGTTGCGGATGGGGAAAAAATTATGGAATTGATTTACGTGCATTGACGTGGAGTGGCGGACACCAGCCCGTATTGCCTAGAAGTAATAACGATTTACTTTTCTGTGAGTCTTCTTCTTGTCGACTAGGAGACATGTGGTGCGTTATCATGGAAAGAAAAACCTCGTAAAACCTCGTCTATAACGATGTTGTTCTTCTTAGCATGTCGATGATAATCTATATAGAGTCAACTCGGAATTTAGCGAAAAAGACGTGTGTCATGCAGCGAAATATAATATTCCACTAATGCCAATACTTATCTGTACAGAAGCCAGCACTTCAAGCTACTACAATCTGTCAAATTTCTTTAATATATTTTCAACTTTATCGCGAAAGTATAAGGTTCACTGTTGATTGGGAAAATATGACAGTTTCGGGTAGCTTGATGTGCTGGCGTCTGTAGATACAAAATATAAATCAAAGTCCTTTTTCGTGTCTGTTTGTGTAACTGCGTATTTCCTCTAAACTATGATTGTGATGCGGTTTTCACCATAAGTTAGAGAATTGATTGCGGAAGGTTTGTGTATTAACTGGGGTTATCCGAATATGCCTGTTTTAGAATCAATTAGTGAAAATAGTTCATTTAGTGTATTTAGGTCCAGAAAAAAATATATGTCATAAATAAATCCTTGTTTTAGTGAAATTAACAAAACAAGGATGTTCAAAATACGAGAAATTGTAATTTGCTCGATAAAGCAAAATCCGGAACAGGGTCGATTCCAAATCGTAGTTTAAAAAAAACCACAAAAATTGCAAATCACGACTCGCGGCTGTCCTGCAGGAGTCCTACATATTAGAATAAAGAAATCTCGATATTTTTTCAAGTTGTAAAATTGTACGAAGCGGGGCGTAGTTAGTTATATTATAAACGTAAGTTCGTGATGATGTTTGGATTTTTGTAACTTAACCAAACATAAACGGCTTACAGACTTACTTCATTTTTTTTTTCGCAGAACCCTAATTTGTTGTTCTAAAGTGCAAGTAGCCTAAGTTATTTCTTATAACATCAGCTATCTGTCAGTAAAAGTCCCGTCAAAATCGGTCCAGCCGTTTCGGAGATTATCCGGAACAAACAGATAGACGGTTTTTTTATAATTTAAATTTTTACTTTCATATGCATATAGTAAAAAGCTGCTATTTTGACATTACAAACAGACCCTTAAATTTTACTTATGTTTTGTAGATGTAATCTATTATTCATAGCCTTAATCTTTGCTGCAATAGAAAATGCATTTAAAAAATTAAAGTTTTCCAATGAGCCACTTATCTGCAGCTGTTGAAAATTTTCGGAGAAACTCCTCCCGGCGGATATCCGACCCGTTCCGATAGCGCCAGTCGTTTTAAATCGACCCACTTCTGTTGCTGGCGTAAGTGATACCTTACTTAGATAGTTTTCTCTACTCTAGCTTACAGTTACTCCTTTTTAAACAGTTTAATGGTAATGTAGCGGTATCTATAACGCCACATGCGAACAACACATCATACTGATATCACGCAAAATCATGCATCTCGCAAGCAGAGTTTACCGCGCAACTAGCATATATACAACGGCCCGACACGAATCATCGGGCAGTTGCCCGATGATTCGTGTCTTAATCAGAACAAATTTAGAAAAATGGCTATCGATTTACTTTCTGGTCTTCCTTAACGATGACTGCTTCTTGCTGATGTTATGGTGTGATCTGATTGGTGACTTCAGACTAAATCTGGACGGGGAGCGCTGTCTTGAGTTGGTTTGTGTGACTTTTCAGGTTTATTTTTATTTTCTTACCGTGCCTTTCTGTATACGTCCGTTTCCTTACTTCTTTTAAAATCGATATGATTCCGTGGACAATAGTGTGGGTTATGCGTTTGTTTACTTTTATACCATAACTAACTATTAATATTGTAACGCTTAACTGTTTTTTGTCCCAAATAAATAAAATAAAATAAAAAATAAATGACTGCCAGAAGTTCAGTCCCACGAAAAATCTTCATTTGGGCTGATTAACATTGTCGCCAAATGATGCTTCATTATTATTTTCTGGAAAGCGATGAACTGAAAAAGGTTTTATATATAATCAGCCTATAATGTTCTCACTACAGGGACACATGCCTTCTCTCTTCGAGAGAGAATGAGGCTGTAATCCACCCAGCGGGACCAGTGCTGGTTGGTAAAACTCAAACTCAAAGCATATATTTCAATTAAACCATTTCCAGGCACTTTTGAATTGTCAAAATTAACTAGTCGGTCAGTTAGTCAGAAAGTTGAAGCTAGTTGCCCATTCCAAAACGTAGATCTCTTGGAGAAGAACGGGCAAGAAACTCCAAGGACACTCTTTTAAATTAAGATAGGTATTACAAAATCCGGAGTACAGTATTCTTGTTGCTTCTATATGTGAGAACAATGTTATGAAGAAACAATTCAAAATAGGTATAAGATTAAAAAGAAGCCCTGGCAGCTAAGAGATGACCAGTCTCAACTGACAGCGCCCGATAGATGCCACATGTCTTGGATTTTTTGATTCTAGGAAATATCCTAATGATATTTTCCTTCACTGTTTTGAGAGCAGTGGTGATGAAATTATTTACACAAAGTAAAACGCCTGCCTGGGTTCGAACTCACGACTCGATAAGATTCGTATTTCGGGGCCGTTACCACTGGACCACCAGTGTCAAAGTCAAAGTCAAAGTCAAATCATTTATTTCAAATAGGCACTTAAAAAGCACTTTTGAACGTCAAAATTTAAAATAAAAAAATAGAATTGATTCTAGTCGCCCATTCCAAAATGTAGTTTTCGTGTGGAGAAGAATGGGCAAGAAACTCCACCGTTACTCTTTTAAAATGTTTTACAAGTTTTTGTATACATTCATTATATAATTATATGTGAAGACGATGCACCTAAAATAAAATTTAGTCTACCAAAAATGGTAAAAGAATTAAAAATATAACAGACTGGTAAATCAATTATGTGATAGATACATGGTGCTCACATATTTACAAAGATTGTAAAATTTTACTAGTATTTTAAAAAGTGTGTGAGTTACATTTGTCACAGAATGTAAAAAACAATGTAATGTGTAGTGCTCTTTTATGTGTAAATTAGTTATTCTGTGGTAAAGCTAGCAAATTTGACGTCATTGTGTTCCGGTTTGAAAGTATATATAGGGTGTCAATGCATTTAAGGCATTATGAAATATTTCAGTCTTTGTCGCTGGGTAAGACACGCACCTGCGCTGCTTTTTCTATTGTTAATTGAATTCTGTCTCAACGGGCTAACAACAGTTACCCTATAACTGTTATAGTTAGCCCGTGACAGGCAGTCAGACAGCCAGCCGATTTAAGCTTAGTAATAAGATACTATTAGATCAGTAAGAGCCTAAAAAGGAAAAATGTAATAGTAGTTTGTTTTTCTCTATATTGGGCCGTTATTGGCCGATAACTCGTAGGTATGTCTAGTGCAAACTGTAAATGTAAGTTTGTTATTAATCTATACATACATACCTACTACATACAATTAAATAAAATCTAAGTGTCTGTTTGTAATGTAAAAATAATAGCTTTTTACTAAATGCATGTGAAAGTACATATATACGGTACTTAAAATAAAAAATAAACTATTTTTAATTTTTTTGTCTAATTGTTCCGGCTAATCTCCGAAACGGTTGGATCGATTTTGATGAAATTTGGTATGGGAATACTTTGAACTTTTTGGAAGGACAAAGGCTACCTTTTATCGATATACCACGCGGGCGAAGACGCGGGCAGAAGGTAGTAATAAATAAATAGATGCCATTTCATGGTATAAGCATAAATAGAATTTCTCAAGCTATATTTTTGTATTTGGGTAAAAAACTATTAACTCAACTATGTGTTATGGATAAACTTGCATGTTTTAATATTTGAATACAAACATTACATTATTGCGATGATAACATAATAATATTATTGTATGGGGTACCTTGACGAATTGTGAGTTACTTTCAATTATTGAATTTAGCCATAAAACGCAAGAAATAAATCGTTTGATCTAGGACACTCGCAGCGTTCGTCAATGATTACGGTAAGTTAATCTTCTGTGTTCATAATTTTTCTAAATAATTTTACTTAAAATACGGTACGTATAAATTACGGAAAAGTTATAACGATATTGTTAATCCATTGCTTCATGCGTTCGAAAAATTTGTTTGCACAACATCGTAATTAACGCAATGAATGTTGTTGAACTGTGAAAAATACGCTACTGTTAGTGTGTTACGCAGGTAAGTACATACATTTTTCAAATTATTTTTTTAAATTTATAATTTAAAAAATATATCCTTTAAAAAAAAGTCCCCACACTTCATGTAACATTATGTACACACATACCCAGAATATTCTGGAAAGAACAACAATTAATAACTACGCGATGGTATTATTGGTAGGTAACAAGTCAGTGTTGCCTATCTTAATATTTGTTTTTAAAGTTTTTATGTTTCTTTGCTTTAGTCATCGTGAGTCAAGCGAAGCCGCAATAGTAATCAAGCCAAGGATTGTGATTCTGCAGACTTGCAGAATCTATCACTGAGGCGACAAAATGGCTTCAGCAGTTTGGACCTCAACAGCCAATCGCTCCAAAACCGACGTCATTTGTGTTTTGGATAATTTACGCCTATTATCAGACCAGACATGAGAATCCCAAAATACTTTTTCATGGACCGTCCTAAGAACGATATGCTGTGTGCATATCGATATGATAAACAAGAAAAAAAGATAAATAATAGATAAGTGAAATGTTGGTAAGTATCTTAATCGCGATATCCTGACTTTGATTATAATATGTAAGTTAAAAACTTGTTCCCACAAAATCAAGTTAATTACCACCCAAAACAGAGCTTTCTCTATCCTACCCTTTTGCTGTGCTTTACAGGGTCCATAATGATCTAATTATATAGTTACCACCTAACTACACATTATGGTAAAGCAATAAAGCTATTGAGTATTGACCACTGACTGTTCTAAAATGATAAAAAAATCTGTACTGTATTGGAATAAAATGTTAGATTCATTATTAGGAAATATGATTAATATCTGTTTTACTGAATTAAATGGCATTATCACGTTTTCTTTTACATATGGCTTTTATTTGTATTTAGCATTATGTAATTATATCTATGACAATATTGTACAACATCTCAGAATTTGTCCAAGTTGCCACGTTGTGTAAAAACACTCGGAAAAAAATCAATCTGCCTCGCCTCAACTACATCTCTTTCTCGTCTCTACGTCTCTTTTCTCAACTACATATGACCAAGTACCGGATGCAGCTATCCAGTATTTTACATGGACCAACTGCCCACCCGATCTCCACACCCCAGTTACTGGTAACGCGTTACCCCTCGGTAAGACTGGTTGTCAGACATTTGGGCTTCTAAATACCCGTAACGACTGTCAAAGGTCTACGATAGCCAACGGCTTAACGTGCTTTCCGAGGTACGGAGGAATCTCGATATGTCATGGATTTGTATATCACCCACGAACTGAACGCGGCAAGCGTAGTTAACCCCGTTTGAATCGACCCGTGCGTCTGTTATCTTTAAGCCTGGAACCCCCTCAAAAACACATAGGCAGGTACTAAACTTATATTACCAACAACATCTGCGACCAAAGCTTAATAAAAATAATAATAAATAAACATTTATTTCTCTTCCACAAAGACGCCTTAAAAATATGAAGACAATATACATCTGATAAATCCTTTGTGGGAGACTAGTATCTGCACTAGGAAAAATCTGTCATACAGATTACCAGGGGGGTCCAAAAATAATGATTGAGTATTAAATCTTAAGATAAACAAATTATTTTAAACCTTTGACAGGAGAACAGAGTAAACCAAAATAACGGAGAAAAAAAAATATACATATGAATTGTTACTGAGTATTAGTGAAGAAGTGTGGTATGGTGTGATGTACTGTGGTGTGGTGTGTGTATAGGTAGGCTGAAAACACATTTATCTTAACACTATTAAGATGCTTTCAGTGCTATCGTAATCAGGGTTGCAAAACACTTTAAAAAAGTATGTCCTAAATTCAAATATGTTCAACGTTGAAACTTTTCTACATAATCTGTTTTCCCTGCCTTAAAACTCGCCAGTTCGCCTGTCCCACTTTTTTCCGGAACACATACTTACATATCGGTCGTGTGGAAGCTATCAAATTAATAAAATAAAATTCAGCGGATAGTTGGGTCAGACGAATAGGGCAGTCCACTAGTGTTTGAATATTTAATATGCTGGCATTCGGCATTCGGCCTCGCATCCACTACGAGACACATTGACAGCAGTTATCTCGGCTAATACACATTTGAATGGCATTTGCAAGTTAAATTTAGGTCGAACTGACGTGTTTATTAAATGTAACGACATCTGCCTATTTATTATGTCGAAACGGTTAATATGCGATTTGATGACTAGAACTGGAAATGTGTTGACTTTATTTAATTAATCTTTTCGCACAAAAAAGGTACAAAGGCAGACTTAATGCCTTAGGCATTCTTCACCAGTCAACCAAGGATGGTGAAGAGATTAGATGGCAGGTGACTTTCTATTCATTCAGAGCTGTAACTGTATTAACTGTAGGAACAACTGATTGTAGTTCCAAGTTATTTGTTCTTGGCGAGGCAGGCATAACTTCCAGGGTTCCAGGCTTTATTTTACAAACGATCTAGTAACAACGAAATGGTAAAAACGGATTTATATGTAGGCCCAGTGGTAACCACCTCGGGTTACGAATCTTGGGTTCGAACCCAGACAGGCGCTTAATTTTGTGTTGATAATCTCACCACCACTGCTCTCAAAACAGAGAAGGAAAACATGGCGAGGCTTAGAACCAAAAATTGGGCCTGCATTGGGCCCGCGTAGTACAGTACAGCCCACTCCCTCTCGAAGAGAGAAGCCTGTGTCCCACCAGTGGGAATATTACATGCAGAATATGCTTATAAAAGCTTTGCTATATCACCTGCTATTTAAAAAAAAATAATATTAAATAAAAATAACATTACGCCCGTACATCCTTATTTAATCTGTTATAGGGTAATCCCCGAAAGTACTAATCCGATTTAAAAAATTCTATCACTGATAGAAAGCTATGCTATTGCCGAGTGCTGTAGGATATGTTTTATGTTAAAACACGCGGACAAAATCACGAGCAGAAGCTATTCATAAATAATCTGACTGAATAATCTTAGACGGTACTCAGTCAGAATTCTTTTAGAAGTTTAAACACTATCTTGATGAAACTGAAGTATTCTGTCTACGGAACTTTCCGCTAATGTCCAATGCCATAAAAAACTTGACCAGTTTTATTTTTAATTATTTAATGCTCTTGCTACTTGTAAAACGTAACACCTGATGTTACAGGTGCGACTAACTGCGGCAGTTCTCTAAGTGTAGTAAGTTTTTTGTTGAAAAATATTTTTATTTGTAGTACGGAAATGTCCAGTTCTCTAGTCGGTTGTATTTTTTGTAAAAAAGTTTTTTGTTATTATTTATAACAAAGAAACATAGTATTTCGCCTGTATTCCTCGTAGAGTGAGGCCGTGGAATAAATTGTACAGACGGCAGCATATCAAGCTACTACAATCTGTCAAATTTCTTTAATAGATTTTCAACTTTATCGCTAAATCATACGGTTCAAAGTTGATTGGGAAAATTTGACAGTTTCGGGTAGCTTGATGTGTTGGCGTCTGTACATGCTTACTTCGGCAGTTAGCTACGTTTCAAGACTCATGTAATATCTAAGGCTACCTTGGCTACTACTTTGACCCTGGACCTGAGTATCAAACTCAGGACTCTCAGAAGCTCAGCAGGCACGTTTGCGATCACTATGATTAACGCGTCCGCAATTTTCATTAATTCAGCCGGAAGACATCCATTGCTGGACAAAGGCCTCCGGTTCTGTGTCTCCCGCCTCTAGCAGATTCCTGCGGCCTTCATAAGGTCATCGGTCTGCCTTGTGGGAGGCCTTCCAACGCTGCGTGGTCGCCACTCCAGAACCTTTCGGCCCCATCAGCCATCTGTTCTACAAGCAATGTGCCCTGATCACTGCAACTTAAATTTGGCAATTCTTCGGACTATGTCGGTTACCTTTATTCTACTGCGGACCTCTCGTGATTCGATCACGTAGGCGGTCGCCGTAATCTTATTAAATAAGTATCCTAGTACTCATGTAAAAATTTCAAGCAAATTCATTGAAAATGAATACTTTCAGAAGTTTAATCATGCACACAAATCAACCTTTTCTTGTCAGTGAAGGTTTTTTGTCTACGGAATAATTTTACGCCAATGCCCAACGCCATAGAAGACTTGAAATTTTTTTTTTGTTTTTTTTTATGCATTGTTGCCTGTAATACCTGATGTTACAGGGTGTTACAGGTGCAGCCAACTGTCGTAGTTCTCTAAGTTTGTGTAACAGTAAGTACACTCAATTTTTCTTGTTACCCACAGCAATGTCAGGAAAAAATATTTCTGCATCTACTAACTTACTAGTTTATTTACCTTCATGTTTTTCATAAGTTCGTATTTCAAATGATAAGTGAGTTGTGTTCTTTTTGAGGAATAAATGTCCTAAGCAATAAGTTTTTTGTCGAAAAATACGTTTCTTTGTAAGTAGGTACTATAAAAATGTCCAGTTCCCAATAAATACTAGTTTTATTTTTGATTGTATTTCCACACGGTTCGTTCACGGTACAATCATCCATTTTAGTTAGTCTTTTATACCTTCACTATTTTCAGTTTCAATTTTCAGCGCACGATTTTTCTCATCGAACGGTTTTTTTACGACGATGTTCCATTCCTATTAAGATAGGGATGAAACATTGTCACTGTTCTCCATTAGTTTTTTACACAATACGATATGATAACGATCTTCAACTATAATATGTCTTAGATGTCTCAAATATTTTATAGCATCTTTATAAAGTCAAGGAAAATAATTGTTTATTAAGTTGCATAATAGCATAATTAGCATATAATGTTCCCACTGCTGAGACCAGGCCGTAATCCACCACGCAGGCCCAGTGCGGGTTCGTGGATGTCAAGTCTTCGAATTTTTGGTTCTAGTATATAGGTACAGTTTCCTCACGATACATTTTCCTTCACCATTTTAAGAGCAGAAGTGATTAAATTTTACTGTTTTGGTTTTAAACCATGATAGAAAAAAAATCTTATGGTTATACACTAAAATGTTTGTAGTAAGTTCAGCATACTGTTCTATAATATAAACTGTAGTATTGTTTCTTTCCTTGGGGACCGGCTCTGTACAGGAGTCAAGGATGGCATAGGTTATCTATTAACCTACCTAGGACTATGCAGCACCTCACCCGCCATTAAAAAAAAGTTACACAAAGTAAAGCGCTTGTCTGGGTACGTACTTACCATCTACAACTCGTAAGTCGCGGCCTTTACATTGGGCCACCACTGCTCTCATTAAATTGACTACCAACTAAAATATTGAAATCACAACTGTCATTCATTGATTTAAAATCCTTGTGGCACTTTCCTCTTGACCTCGTGACATGACATGACGAATTTAGTTTTTCTTAAATGTCGTATCGTAATCGTATCGACTAGTGTTAAATTATAAAAGCGTCCTTAATATCGATGACAGTAATAGTATTCAACGATCATAATACTAGTATGAAGTCTCTTTTTATCTATTTACCCCTTATCTACCCTGTTAAGTAGTGCTCTCCCTATTACCCCATTTTTACCCTCGCAGATTACCCCCCAGACAGTCGTGTTATAGAGAACGCGAACTGTGAAGAAATGGTCTCAGTCTAAAGTACATAGATTATGAGGCAGTGGTTTTAACATGATAAGGAAACTGCTTGTGATAATCGCTCTAAAAATATACGGTTTTTGGTGTTAGTGTGGCGGTTTCATAGTCGCTTACTTAAAAAAAGCACTTAAATATTGCTTCACATATGTTTTCCATTATGGTTTTTTATATTTTTTTTGTTGCAAAGTGAGCCTGTTTTTGTCCTCGATCTCGCTTGGTAGAAAGTGATGGATGAGGGTCCACGATAGAAAGAGTGAGCCCAGAAGATGCCTATTCACTATTGTTTTGAAGGCTGACGGTTTATACAAAGAAGGTAAAACAGACGCTGGTGGCTTGCTTTCCTAGCACACTTAGTATGATCTGGACTGCCCCGTTGGTCTCGTGGTTGCAAGCGCGACTGCTGAGCGTGGGGTCCTGGGTTCGATTCCCGGATCGGACAAAGTGTTATTGAGTTTTTCCATTAGGAATTTCTTAGTAACAGTCCGGAGTTTGGAAGTTGGCGGTTTAAATACCCCCGTGCCTCGGAAAGCACGTTAAGCCGTTGGTCCTGCGCCTGATCTCTCTCCGGTCGTGTCGGATTGCCATCCCATCGGACTATGAGAGTGAGGAAAGAGGGAGTGCACCTGTGTCTGCGCGCACACTTGTGGACTATAATATCTCCTGCGTACCTGGCTAATCTCCGTTGAGATTGGCCACCGTGACCGAAATCGGTCGGGGAGGCTATTATTATTCTTAGTATAATCTATTATATCTCTATTATAAGAATAATAAACATTTGCCCTTTTATCCAACGTGGCATGTATTCTTAATTTTTGAGATCGTGGTTTAAGGCTCGAGAACAGGCGCGACGCGACTCTAGTAGAACAATGTATATGAAAACTTCGTGGAAATTATTCTACAAGAATCGCGTCGTATCGTCGCGTCACGCCTGTCTGCGGGGGTCTTTAGAAAATGTTCTCTTTGTAAAAAAAACTATCTGTGGACCAGTTGTTTCTTGCCATAATTTGAATCCCATTTCGACAAATAGGATTTTTCTAATCAGTCTATTAATGTACAGACGCCAGCACATCAAGCTACTACAATCTATATAGCTTGATGTACTGGCGTCTGTACTAAGCCTATTCCCATCTTTCCAGTACCTACTTCAACTACAACAAACTAAGTTCAATCTTCTCTAAGCCTGTCTCCTGCCACTACTATCAAATACAACGTGATAAAGTTCCTAGGCATACACTGCCGAGTTCGTATCACATATCACGCAACTGATCGGTAACATCGGCTACACAAAATGGTCTCAACGTTGGCCCCAATGCCACTTGACCCAAAGTATGGATCAGCGGCAATTCCCGTAATTTTAAGCATGTACACAGTCTGGATCTCAGTCTCAATCTGTCAAAAATACCTCTAAAATCCCTTCATTTTTTTGACAAGTTTTTGACATTGATTGTCACTGAGATGAGATGAAGACAAGTTTAAGAGTGTTTTTAATTTCGGGAATTGGCCTTCAGGAAAATAGAAAATGGCTCCAACGTTGGCCGATGGCAGTTTTTAGATCCAAACTTTGGACGGGCGGCGAGCCAACGTTGGGACCAAATGTGGAGCCGGCGTAACACGCGTCGTGTTTGAATGATCGGTTAGTGCATAATCTTGTTGCATGAACACTGAACAGGAATAGAGGCCTCCGGAGACCAACAGAGGTCGTTAGAGGCCGCTCTATTTAGGCGAAATGGGTAAGTAATTGGTGGTATGACTTTAAATATTCTGCAAACAGGTTAGTAGTTATGTGATATTGTACGCCTACAATATTTAGCTATTTGCTTACCCAATAACTAATCGAATTGCTGGAACTAGTTATCCAACCCTCGTTTAGCAGATAATTATACATGCAACTCTTTATACAATTGCAGGGACCTATATTGTTACCTGGAGGATTCCAGGTATATTTTCGATAAAGAAAGACAGCAGCCGCCTAGCCTTTTCCCAACTATGTTGGGGTCAGCTTGAAGTCTAACCAGATGCAGCTGAATACCAATATTTTACATGGAGTGACTTCCTATCTGACCTCTACAACCCAGATTTCGGAGTATTCCCGATTGAGCACCTATTTTTATAGCACCTATGCATGGAGCACCAAAGGTATTCTCATTTATTCCCCTCTAAAATAGGTTCTCTAAAAATAGGAGCTCAAACGGGAATACTCTCAGATTTCAGATGTTTTGGCTTCCGACTACCAGTAACGACTGTCAAAGATTTATGAATGACAGCCGGAACCAATGGCATAACTTGCTTTCTGAGGCACTGAGGGGTCTCAATATATAACAGACTAGCTGCCCCCGCGGTTTCACCCGCGTAAGTTTCGATTCCGTGGGAATATCGGGATAAAAAGTATCCTATGTGTTATTGTGATGTATAAGCTATATTACTGTACAGTTTCATCAAAATCCGTTCAGTAGTTTTTGCGTGAAAGAGTAACAAACATCCATCCATCCATCCTTACAAACCTTCGCATTTATAATATTACTAGGATTATATATTATTATATTATTATTATATTATTTATATATTATATTGCTTTACTTATGGCATTTTCCATTATTTTTAAAATGAATGATTCAGTTAAAGTACACTATTTCATTAAAAATTAAAATTTTAATTATTATATTATTATAGTAGGATAGTAGGAAGTAGGATAGGATTAGCAGGAAGTAGGATGGTCATAAGCTGAACGCAGCAAGCATAGCTAAACCATCGATCGACCCCTGCGGCTGTTACCATTTAGCCACAAGCCATATGAAGGCACAATCAGCTAATAATATGTAGGTGTGACATTTTCGATAGTTCAAATGTTCGTTTCAAGAATCATAAATAAAAACATGTCACAATATTCGAAAAATATATAGATAAAACGTTGACCAGACCACCGATGTAATTGATACAAACTAATCAAATTATCCATGCTGAATGTAATCAACGAACATTCAAAATATTTACAGTAATTAATACGTCAAAGTTAATTGAAAGAGTGATCGCCAACTAAGCCTAATTCAATTATCGAAAATTATCATTAATTCACAGATTTTCGGACATTTAACCTGAAATTGCTTTAAATCCAATTATGTGGTAATTGCATCCTAACGGAACATAACATCACACCTGTTTTACATAAAGGAGTAAAGGGGTAGGCAGAGTTATTTAGGCGCCAGCACGTTAACCGAAACTGTAAAACTTTCCCAATCAACCTTGAACCTTATGCTGTAGTGATAAAGTTAAAATCTATTAAAGACATTTGACAGATTTCGTCTAGCACTAGCGTCTAATAGCAGTAATTATTAGACTATATTCGTAGCAGCAGAATTTGTAGTCAATACATATAGATTAGTATGCATATTCAAGAATATGTTGTTTGAAAGCGTAGCTGATGATTACGAGTATGCTTTAATATTATGCAAGTGGGCCATATTAATGTAATGCTTGATTTCTGTAAAAATCTGCTCTAATTTTCTGCGTTCAGCAATTATTTAGGGGACACAATTAATCTTCTACTGCACGCGTATCATGAACACCATAGAAACGTAAGAATAGACAAAACGACAGATTGTATACCTGGGTGAATTTCAACAAATGCCAATTTTTTTATCATATCGGTGTACGGAAAAAATAATCCGTGCCGGTTTGTCATATCGGTGGAAACCGGAATTCAAACTGAATTTTGATGATATTAAATTTGGGGATATTTAATATCCTAAAGATTACATAAAACCTGAAAAATATACAAAAAAACCATAAATGAAAAAGTTCACCGATATGATAAAAAAATTGGCATTTGTTGAAATTCACCCACCTAGAGATTGACTCGAGCGGTGGTGGCACAGTGGTAACAGCTGCGACTTATGAGTTGTAGGTAGTAGATTCGAACCCAGACATGCGCTTTGGATAAATTATTCCAACACCACTGCTCTCAAAACGGTGAAGGAAAACATCGTGAGAAAACCGGCATGTCCTAGAAACAAAAATTCGACGACATGTGACATCTACCAACCCGCACTGGGCCCGCGTGGTGGATTACAGCCCACTCCCTCTCACTGAAAGGAGGCCTGTGTCCTAGCAGTGGGAACGTTATAGACTGATTATGTACTCGTCGTAGTAGACAGCTTAGATGTTAGCTGGACGAACTAGACAAAACTAATAGCCGATGGTCCGCGGCTACCTAGACCGAAATCGCTACCAGTCCTTTGCCCAGCAGTTGGATGAAGCTGGCTGATAGTAAATAGTAACGTAATGTTCAAAGTTTAAAAAAAATGCTACTGTTTCTGTTACTCTAATCCTGCATCATCCCACAGCTGGGCAAACGCCTCTAACTATGACTTGCAGCTGTTTCGATCCAGGACTAATGTGGACCACTGGCCGTTTGTTTTCTCCAGCTCGTCGCGCTGTCTTTTACGGGGTCTGGCTGTGGCAGGGCTCCATATAGTGGTTAATATTTTGGCCCTTGGGCACACGGCAAACGTCGCCTGCAGTTAGTGAGAATTTTTCCTCAGTATTTGAAAAAGTTCGAGTGTATTACGTGACTTAGAAAAGTGTAACATCGATTATCACGTCCCCGTAAGTTTACTAATAAGAATCACTTAACAACGACTGCACGCTACCACGAAAAACTTAACGCCGTAGCCATGCGATCTCGAATAACCAAATATCTAATTCACGTATTCGAAACATTTAACAATGAATGCACGCTACCACAAAAAACTTAACAAACTTAACTTTCGTGGTGCAATATTTTTCACAACTCCCTTTATCTTCCACCGCTTATATCACGACAAGATTTTCCTCCAATTGAAATTACCCACACAACAGCGTACAAAGCCTTCCCTCTAAAATTGCAAAGTAAACATTCAGCTTTGTTGAATAAATAAAGGCTCAACACAGGTCAAGTTCCGCGTTAATTATACGAAGGAAATTCAAAAATGTTACTTCCTACTTATAATATTAACGAAAGTAGGTTTGTTTGTGAATTTTGTGTGTTTTAATCAATGACGCCTTAACGGATAAACGTAATTGCGTGAAGTTTGGGTCATAAATACACCGTGACCATGTACGTAGGGAATTTATATCCCAGTAGTACGGTAGGCTGGCCTCTTATTCTATTATAACTCCGTACTGCGCTAGGACAACTCTAAGTGACGTGCGGCCGACTGGTACGCGTGACGAAATTTAAAAAGAAAAGTCGTTATATTAAAGAAATAATACATTACTGCAGCGGCCAGCAAAAGAGACATTGATGCATACGTAAGTCCATCAATGCCTAGTTGTGGCCAAGGCTTGTATAGGTACTTTGCTCAAATAATTCGTGGAAATTAAAACTAAGTAGTACCTAGGCAGAACTTTTTATTTGAAAATACAATTACTTTTCAAAATCAATGACGAACGACGTACAAACAACAATATTTTTTCCCGCGCTAGAGTGTTCATTTGTTTTATTTTTTTAATAAACAGCTTTCTATTTGCAAGCCAGTTCGAAATTTAAATAAAACCTTTGATAAATTACCTTCTTGGTTGCCATGTTTTGGAGTAAAAGATCGTTCCATTTTTAAATTACACGACAGTTATGAGTTTACTATGTAATTTATTTGGCCCCTAAACCACGACAGGATTTTCATACAACTTTTTTCGGCCGCTGCTCGCATGTATTTAGCCAGTACAGCAATCTGGGGGCACGGGAGTGCCCCCGCCAAGACGAGCCAAGCGAAGCGCAAGGGCACTACCTACCTTTTCTCGAAGCACTGCGTCGTATTTTTGAACCTTCTTAACTTGGGTTTGGATTATACCAGATAAACAAAATTTTCGGGATATAATGTCAATGGTTGACTTATTAAACCTATAAAGTTTCAATTGCATAGCTCTTATACTTTAGATTTAATTGATATCTAAAATACCCCGATTTCGTCACTGATCCACTGACTTACTGACTCACTGATGATCATCAAAACACTTTGGGTATTTCCTGAAGTTCCAGATAGCTGAAATTTGGTATGTAAGCTAGTAATGGTACACCAACAACAAAAAAATCTTAAAACTTGAAACTTTTACCCCTCAACCTCTTAAACTAGGAGGTGAAAGTTTGTATGAGACTTCCATAAATTTTGATGCTAGAGGTCAAAAAATTTATATAGCCGTCCTTGTTATAAATATTAGGATATGTATTTCAGGATTTTTAGTAAATCATCCCCTACCCTTTAAATTAAGGAATGACTTGTTTCGGTTTTCCCATACAAACTTAATTTCATGCTTGAGATCTGAAAATTATACTAGTACATTCTTCTTACAAATTAAAACATAATTTAAAAAAAAAGATCCCTCAAACCCTTGCATTACGGGATAAAAGTATATCATAAGCAACTTACAAAAAGAAATGAAATCCCACAAAAACATTTCATGTTAAATGTTGCCAAGACGAGACCATGTAGCTCGCATTGTCAAAAAGTAATTAGATCTCATGTAGAGCCAAGCTTCTAACTCTACACGCCCTAACTCTACAAGACCTAACTTCGTAACTACACCTTAGTCAAAATATATGGCTTGGCCATTTCGCTACATTGACATGAGCGTAAGGTGAAAAACTCTCATACTGTTATACAATGGTTCTTGTACTAACGTAACGGCCAAGCCAAGGTGTAGTTTGCGAAGTTAGGTCTTGTAGAGTTAGGGCGTGTAGAGTTAGAAGCTTGGCTCTACATGAGATCTGATTACTTTTTGACAGTGCGAGCTACATGGTCTCGTCTTGGCAACATTTAACATGAAATGTTTTTGTGCGATCAATTTATCTCGAAGAAGGTTGTCAAAATAATGCTCAAATTTCCAAGCATGTTTGAGAAAACTATATTAAATGAAATAAGGTCATATGATCATTAGAACTGTTGCTATTATATCAAACGTTACACACCCTATCAAGCTATACATACATTTCCAGTATAAGCTGTCTTCTCATTGTACAAAAAGCCTATACAATGCGAGGTCAGCTAAAACTGGACATGTATATGGAGACTTGATATATCGTGTCTTGATGTGTCGTCGTGTGTACGTTTCTGAGGAATTTCCACGTTCTTTTTGTCGTATCCCAACCTTTTAGCTTTTACATGCGGGCTAAGCCACGGCCCAAAGCTAGAATTTTTTTTTAAATAGATCGTTACCGTGGTACTTAATGTACGCATGGCATGAAATTACACGGTTTCCAGCGCCAAAGAGTTATGTTGTATTTATTCTTCTCTGACATTGTAATTTTCGAGTTCTTTACGTGTATCTTTTAATGGCTTTGTTGTATGGTTTAGTAGGGCTTTGTAAATGGAGAGTAATTTTAATATGAATTCAAACTGTAACACAGCACCTACTTAAGTAGTCCCGAAAAATGAAAAATGAAAATATGACCAAAATATCCTTGCAGTTTATTGCAGCGCATTTTATAAACTAAAATACTGATATATTAATGCAAGTTACACTGGCTACCCATAATTTGAATCATTTTACAGTCAGGATTTGATTTCCTAGGAAAGCGAGAAAAATCTGTAATTTGCACCAGTACTTGTGTTTGGACTCTCTGTATTTAGACAGACATTGTTTTGTGACAGTTCACCGCTTTCTTAGGAAACCAAAGCTTTTCAGACCTGTCTGCATTCAACAAAAATTACGGCTGAATGACATTTACGCACGGTACGCGCCCACCTCTACGTGATCGGATTAGAAATGAAGAGATCTGCAGGAGCAGGTAACCGACATAGCCCGAAGAACTCCCAAGCTTAAGTGGCAGTGGGCAGGGCACATTGCTCGCAGAACGGATGGCCGATGAGGCCGAAAGGTTCTGGAGTGGTTACCGTGTACCGGAAGACGCAGCGTTGGAAGGCCTCCCACAAGGTGGATCGATGACCTTGAGAAAGCCGCAGGAATCCGCTGGATCCGGGAAACACATTGCAGAACCGGTCGAAGTGGCGGTGCTCAGGGTAGGCCTATATCTAGCAGTGGACGTCTTTCGGCTGAAACGATAAATACGCACACCAGATATATGTATATGCGCATATGGCACACCAGATGGCACATCAAGTTTTTGAAAAATTTTGGCTTTGTAGAGCATTATCTCTGTCACTCATGCCTGTGTGACAGTCTCTTTACAAAGCTCATGTCATGTGTTATGTTTACGCCCGACTACCCTACTATTAGCTAAGAGTTCGCACAATACGTTCGCAATTTACCGTCAAATGACGTCGTTTACACGAAATGTTATTTATAATATCGTTTAATGCGGATCACATATAAAAATACACACAATCCTTATAGAATTAGTAACAACAACTTAAAAACCATGTTAGTAAAACTTACAAGTTAACCTAACAACAATTACTACGTGGCTCAACACATGTTGGCACGTACCTATGTACCCAGTACCTAATAAAGAGGTTTTCCACCTTGTCAACCAATGTCTTCAGGATGGTGTTGAGGTTTCCATGAAACCTACCCATAATTGACGCCGCCCTCTTTCTTATTATGGCATGAAAGTCATCCACACGGGCTTCCGCGAACATCTGCGAAGCGCTGCACTTTTTTTCTTTATTAATAAGAACTTAAGTTTTTAGTATGCACTGCATTTAGTAAGTTAGCGTGTTTTCCCAAAGATTTTTTTGACAGCGTAAAGTCGAAACGACTACGATATCTTCCAGAAATAGTGCGAGGCGTCGCACTTAAAATACTGATATATGATTGGATATTACCCAACAAATATAAAAACAAAATAATTTTAAGCCTATTGTAATGTACCAGTGACCTAGAATAAGTTTATTACAATATTATGTTCTCATGTAAAACAACTCTTCTCTTTAAAACATCGCTTGAAAACGGGCATGTCCTAGAACAAAAAATTCGAAGACATGTGACATCTACTAACCTGCACTGGGCAGGCGAGGTGGCTTACGAACCACTCTCGCTCACATTGAGGAGGCCTGTGTCCCAGCAGTGGGAACATTATAGGCTGATTATCCTAATTGATCAGCATGCCTAGCGTGAACAGTGCTGACCACTGTAGAAACGAAAGACAACATAACAAATTGTAGGAAGATTTCTACGGAGCCATGTCAGATACTTATGAAAAAAGAAATCTCACTTTGTATTCGTGGAATAGAGATAGAATTGGTCATACTACTAGGCCAGTACATCCATTTAGCGTCACAGACCAAAATCAAAAGTTAATGGTCATCAAAACGTTCACGCGCCGCGCGCCGTATTTCATTTCACAATAATTGAGCCACAAAATTGTACCTAAATACAATATTAACTCCGAATGGTTATTTACTCAGTAATTTCGTATAAATATAGATTTTTGACACAAAAGGTCACCAAATAATTGCAATGGCGACGAGATTGTTATCGTTGACGCCTTCCCACCCAAATTACTGAATTAAGCTTCGAAACACCGACCTACATACTGTTTTTAACATAAAAACCCTCGTTTAAAATTAAAAATAAACACCGTATTTATTCGTGTTTCAAAGACTTTCTAAAGGATACAGTTTTATAAAATGTTGCGAGCAATTATGACTACGTCGTAGTTACGAATTTAAAAATTCCAGTACAATGACTGCACAAAAGTGCAAAGAAAGCTCGCACAAAGAGATTTGAAAGCATCTGCAGCTTGGATACAGCTTTGGACTGCAAATTACAGCTGAGATAAACAGTGGCTATGCGCCGAGCCGCGACGCCGCTCCGTCTACGCGGTCTACGCCAGTTCGTAGCGGCAGTACGTAGCGAGCGGTCGCCCGTAGCCCGTCGTAGCGAGCGACTACGCCGGCGCGGTATGTACGAGCCAGCACAGTGCGTCCGCAAACATAAACAAATAGTGATATGAGTTGTGCGTCCCCAAGCCTAGTATTCCGACTAACTCTCCTAATATTAACTTTCATAGTGTCGTGTACATTCGTCGCCAGTGTGGTGTGGTTATTGCGAACGAGTGGCTCCTCTAGCCAATATGAGAATTATTACTTGTCGAGAATTAATATAAGCGCCGTTAAAAGCGACGGTAACAATATTTCGACGACACCGCCTGTATCGGACCATTATAAAGACTTGATTAAAATAGAGATAGCCATGCGCCGGGTGGAGGAAAATAGTAGAAGATTAAAAGAGTATACGAAATCGTTATTGTGGGATAATAAGGACAAGTCTTTGTGGTGTGTGTTATTTAAGGAGAATGGGAGGATGGAGAAGCCGTTGCAAGGCGGGAAGCATAGACATACGATTGATGAGGAATATATTCGAACAATGAGGGAACAAAAAATGAGAGAAGCTTTGATACATTTGAGGCACCACGGCGCTCACCACCGGCGGAGACCCGACGTCCTTCCAAACCTGCCCTATATAAAATAAATAACCGTTCACTGAATAACGTTTCGCGGAAATTGCTTCGGATTCTCTATGGAACTGTTTCCAACTCAAAATATTATATTTTCACTGACCTCACTATGCAGGAAAATGATTCATAAATTATTGCAACAATTCGTATAAAGTCCGATTCAATTTCGGTCGTGTTAAGTGGAAACATTTTAATGATAGTATGTTGTAAATATTTTGTACGTCGGTTTAATGTAAATGACTGTATTCAATGTGTAAATATATAATGTTGGCATAAGTGTAAATATAATATGGCACAATTAAATAAATGTCTGTTGACTTCAGACAATATCTGAAAATTATATCGGAAATGTTTCAGAATTAAATTGTTTCCTGGTTGTATTTCTTGATTTACGTTGGCTGTAGGTCGTTTATAAATGCTCTTGGAAAAATATACGTTAGTTATATTGTTTTGCAAATATCCAGTAAATAAATATTAAGGATCTTTAACATAGGAAATATTTTGCTAAGATTAACATTAACCGTTTTGACATTAACACGGTGTTATAACATCATACGAGTACAGTTATAAGCATTGCTTATTGTGATTATGGTTATCATTATTTTTGCTGTTTGAATAAAATAGTTTTTATTCATAGAAAAATCTTTTAACAAAATGTTGTCATTTTATTCGTAGAATTGCCATACAAAATCTGTGATTTAAATCATTTTGGCCTAATTCATTTATTATTGTTTAGTGGTTGAGATTTTTTTATTTGTTAACTTAAAATATTAGTATCATTGTCATAGAAATAGTACTTCCTTCTTTAATGTGTGATCAATAATTGTATTATTTTGATTGCCACTGTATGTGTCCAAGTAACAAGACAGCTCTTTGGGCACTCACTGACCTTGTTAACTGGGTAATATTTTACCGCAGCTGGCTAATATTTTATTTTTTTTAATATTGTCATAACAGTTCATACAGATTTGAGAGGAGAAAGAGTGGCGACGATGTATTGTTAAGAGTAACACGAAGTCACACAAAAAAAAAAACTGATAATGATCAGCTCACGTACACAAAAAAAGCGAGAATTGTAATGAACCTGTCTATACCCGTTTTTATTGTATTCAGCCTCAAATGTCGGTGCTTTATATTCAAAAAGTTTTGATTTCAATGGGACCTCATTTTTCAAAGTTAATTGTATGAATCCATTTAATTTATTACGATACGATTCAGCATTTAATTTGCTCAGTACCTACTTTAACATTTCATCGTGTTAAAAGTATGAATAAAATGGTTTTTGTATGAAACTTTTGTTTTATTTGTGACAAGTTCAATTAATGAAGGGGTGACAAAGAAGATTAGGGGTAAATGAGAGGGGTGGCAAAAATAATTAAGAACACCATCTTGTATTTTTGTTTTAACGAAATAAAGAGAAAAGGTTTTATCAAAATCGGGTTAGTGACTTTGGTAATCTTTTGTAGTTATCTACAAAAGATTACCAAAATCACTAACCCGATTTTTTAAAATCATTATTTCATTTCAAATCATTTTTCATTTTTTTTTAAATCATTATTGATTTAAAATATATTTATCGCAGAGATTTTCATTAAAATAATAACGTATTGTGCTGTGGGGGTAGGTCATTGCATAATTACAATGGGGAAAGTTAAAATGTCACATTACTTTTACTACTGGTTTTCAATCAATTAACTAAGACTAACTGCGTTGGCAGCCTAGCTTCCTAACTCTAAGACGTTCTTAAAAGTCCTTCTGTTGCCTTAACACACCTAAAAGTGTCAGAGACCGTATATTATTTACTAATGTATTAGAGTATTCGATTTTTACTAAGCGAAAACATTCCTTAATATGCGTGAATTTCTAGTAATGTGAATAAAAATGCTATGAACATGTAACGTTCAGCTGTTTCTTCCCACAATTATTTCCGTCTGTCACGGACAGTCCGGTTCAAAGAATAATACTGGACTTGGACGACTGAAATTAATGGGTGAATTTCTAACTTCCACGTAGTTTTTTATGATGCTATTAAAACTTCTACATTGACAATTGCATTGATGGTGTTAAGTGAAAGCGATACAAAGAACCATACAAAAACTAAAATCTTTCTCTTCATAATATTAGTTTTTAGATATAAGTGCAGACAGATACTTAAGACAATGCGGTCAAAAAGTCACTATAAACATTTATGTACGTATCTATACAAGGTATACACTCCCGTATATTTTTATGGCACTATATAGGGTGACTACCGACATTCTTACCCGGTGCTATATCGGTGCGAGCATTAACCCCTAAAATAGATTATACTAAGGAACTGGTGATATTCACGCAGGCTGCGACCGAATTTTTCGGAAGATTGTTATGGCTATAAGCTTTCTGAAGGAAATATAAGATTCATATCACCCTGTGGAAGTATATACATAGTGCTTTGACGTAGGAGTGCAAATACTTTTTGTAGTAAGTAAAGATGAAGACGAGATTACGTCATGAAAGCTAAATACGCTAAATTTTGCGTTAGTTTCATAATAGAGAGGGTAGTAAATCCATACATTTTAACCGCGTAGATTTTGCACTTTTCTATGAAATAGCTGATATTTTTAATAACAGACGAAAAATTTCTACACTATGGGAGTCTAGAATCGTGTGCTGAATTCATGGTTTCAGTTTGTGCGTCGATGTACAGACGCCAGCAGGTCAACCTACCCCAATCTGTCAAATTTCTTTGATAGATTTTCAACTTTAGCACAAAGGAATAAGGTTCATATTCAATTGGGAAAATCTGACAGATTGGGGTAGCTTGATGTGCTGGCCTCTGTGCCTGCCATCCTGTATATAAGCCACACTTTGCGTGGGTTTCATAATAAAAAGGGAAGTCAAAATCTATCTAAAATATAAAATTCAAAGTCCTGAATGACTGATATATTAACGCAAAGCCTAAGCCGCTGGTCCTATAGACATGAAATTTGGAGGGTGTGTTCTTTGTGAAGAGTAGGTATCCACTAAGAAAGGGTTTTTCGAAATTCCACCCCTAAGAGGGTGAATGGGGGAGGGTGAAATTTCACGCGGACGAAGTCGCGGGCAGAAGTTAGCAGAAATATATAATAAGAAAATTGAATAACTTAACTTATTTGTAGTCTGTGGCAAAATTTGAGTAACGAAAATAAGTTTATAACATTTTATTTTTATCCTTTGAATGGGTGTTTTAGAAATATCACCAATTGTGTGGGACATAGTACTGTCATAAGTAGAATGTGGGTGTATATGTATGAAAGGAGAAGCATTTTGTATGAAAAGTCAACCAACAAGAATATTTCGGGTCTGATTGTGAAAAACACGCACAAGTGCGATACGGACTCCCACACGAAGGGTTTCGCACCACAAGGCATAAAATGCCGCGAAAAACACGTTTCTTGTATGGCCCCTTTTAATTTTTAACTTTATTTAATTTTATTATTTGTTGTTGTAGCGGCAATATAAATAAAAACTTCAACTATCTACTTATTACTGTTCATGGGATACAGCCCGCTGACAGACAATCGGACACAGCGGGGGCTTAGTAATAGGGTTCCGTTGGCACCCTCTGGGTACGGAATCCTAAAAATCTAAATGGTAGGCACTGTAGACGGTGAGATAAAATAGTTGCAGTTTACTTGGGCCGTATCATAATACCTGTAAATTGCCCAAAGGTACCTAGTTTACCCACATTTGGCTGTAATTTAAATTATGCCATGTAATAGGAGGCGGGGTGGTATTGCTATTAACCAAGCCTCTAATTTTGTTAATACAGGGTGTAGTTTACCACAGGGCCACTTATTCATTGTTATAATACTCTGTATGTAAAACTGGCTTTAGAAAAAGACAAATTACTACCTAATTACTTAAAGCCGCGTTTACTTATAGTCGGCCACTGTGAAAATGTACGAAAAAAATCAAGTAAATGGCGAGTCGGACTCACACACGAAGAGTTCCGTACCACGAAAAACACATTACTTGTATGGAGATCCCCTTTAATTTAATTTAATTTTTTATATTTGTTGTTATAACAGCAATAGAAATAAACACTCTGTGAAAATTTCAACTGTCTGCCTATTACGGTTCATGAGATACAGGTCGCTGACAGACAGACGGACGGATGGATGGACGAACGGATGTACAGCGAAGGCTTAGTAATGGGGTCCCTTTGGCACCCTTTAGGTATAAAACCCTAACAAAGGACAGTCAGTCAGCGGCTGAAGTTGTATTTTCATAATATTATATTTTGATCTGGACTTTCGAAGTTGGAGACCAACTATACGCTTTGGTGAAAGTACGATCCATTTCACTATAACTTAGGGGCACCTAAATGAATGTTTAAATAAAAGTTGGATTTTCAACTCCTCGCGATTAATATTCATTTAGATAAATTATCATTTAGTTTCATAGTGTGAGAGTTAGTGGTGTTTTAAGTTTTATTTGTCTACCAGTTTATGACCGCCGCATTACCCACGTGGAGGTCTGAAATTGTCACACGGGAACGTCGTACCGGGATAAAAGTATCTTAGGTAGGTTATAAACTACCTATCTGTGTACCAAATTTCATCCAAATCCGTTCAGTCGTTTTTGCGTGATTGAGTAACAAACATCCAAGCATCTCTGAACCTACAAACTTTCACATTTATAATATAAGATAATATTAGTAGGAAAGAAAAAAAAAAGAAAAGAAAGAAAAATATTACTAATCTGCATTCTTCGCGATTTATTTGCAAAAATGTGAACACATATGAGTTTATGGAAAAATAACTTTAAATCCTACACAATAAAGTTCAGTACACTACGATAACTTTTTCAATTGTCCTAGTCACTCTAAAATCAACTTAATTACCATTAAAATAATTATATACTAGCTTCTGCCCGCGACTTCGTACGCGGATCCTGTTGCTTATGCCAGCGACAACGGGGTCGTCAAAATCGAAGATCTGAAACGTCTGATATAGAATTTTAACAGCCCGGGGACGAAAACAACGGGATGCGCGAGACGATTCGAGACGTTCCAGATCTTTCATTTTTGTAAGTCAACAGCTATAAGTGACAAATTAAATAAATAAATAAATAAACAGAAAATTCCCATCAGACTAAACAACTTTTGCTAAGACGCCATTCCTATATATTTTGTAGTGTCGCTGGGCTTTGGAGTTCCACAACAGGTGTTCCAGATCTTCAAATTTATTCTCACAGCAGAAAATGCTCTTCACGTGGAATAATTTTTGCTATGGCACCATTTTTATACATATTTTTATAGATTATAAGGCAGATTTAAAACTGTGTACGTAGGGATTTACTTCATGCAACATATTTTGAAGCAGTGAAATCAGACTTAATCTTACTTTCTCGGAAAGTTTTGGTTTCTAATATTTGCCTGATCTTGATAATTGGATACGAAATATATTTGGAGAAACTTGGGGTCATTTTCAGACAATAATGAACCAATAAGGTGGTAAACTTGGCCTTGCACTTTGAATGTTGGCATAAATGGGCCTTTTGAAATCTGTTTCGCTCCAAAAAATGTCATTTGAAAGGCATTATTGTATGAACGGATGTTGTCCAAGAAATATTTTGACTGTGGATGGTCACCAATTAGCAGTGATCTTAATATTTCTGGTGAATTTTGTAATATTTCAATATGTACTTTTCCACCTGAGCAAAACATACCGTTTGTTTCTTTTTGCCGTTTAACAGCTTCACAAAAAGTACAATTTTGAACCATACCTCCGATGGCGGAATATGTGGCGTAGTCAATCATAGGAGTATACGTAAATGCACTCCGTTCCTTATCAACCCAAGGAAGGTCGCCACGCCCTACGGCGATATCTTGAGACACATCCGATTCTTCAGATGATATCGACATTCTGTTCAGAGAATGTCGAAGTCGATCAGAATTCAAATGTTCGTTGCGCTCTTCTTCTGTCTCTTCATGCCGTACTCCAGCAATTCTTTCTCTCTCACTTTCTAACTAATAGATAGGCTGAGAACGCAGGCGTGCTTCGCGATCCGAAGAGGTTTCCACGGAGCGAGTTGCATCCTGATGTTCTCGAACAGCATCAAGTCTCTCCTGACGCTCTTCGGTAGATTCTTGGGATCTTATGATCCTCAATCTTTTAACTCCTTTGGAAAATTGGGAAAGATTTGACCTCTTTCTAGGCATGGTTATAGTTTTATTGTGAACATACCTGATCAATTAAAATCTAAGTGACTGCTCCCCTGCGTTACCAGGTAGGCTACCATGTCACGAAGATAAATGGCAAAGGAAATTAAACACTCAAATAACATAAGCCCGAAGGCATATTTATTGATGAAGTAAAGAAATAAATGGGAGTTTTGGCCAGTAGAGTCAACTTTTCAATGATATACCTACCATCGTCACCGAAAATCAGTCCTAAACTGTTACCGCCTTCACCGCGTGGAGGTACTCCCAGCTTATGTTATTTTATAATTATACAGTGAAATTAGTGATAGCTTTGATTTCCACAACAGGTGTTCCAGATCTTCGATTTTTATAAGTCAACAGAGAGTGCTCATCAGATTGAACAACTTTTGCTAAAACGTCATTCCTATACATGTTATAGTGTAGCTGGGCTCTTGGAGTTCCACATCAGGTGTTCCAGATCTTCGATTTTTATAAGTCAACAGAGAGTTCTCATCAAATTGAACAACTTTTGCTAAAACGTCATTCCTATATGTGTTATGGTGTAGCTGGGCTCTTGGAGCTCCACAACAGGTGTTCCAGATCTTCGATTTTTATAAGTCAACAGCGAGTTCTCATCAGATTGAACAACTTTTGCTAAAACGTCATTCCTATATGTGTTATGGTGTAGCTGGGCTCTTGGAGTTCCACAACAGGTGTTCCAGATCTTCGATTTTTATAAGTCAACAGAAAGTTCTCATCAGATTGAACAACTTTTGCTAAAACGTCATTCCTATATGGGTTATGGTGTAGCTGGGCTCTTGGAGTTCCACAACAGGTGTTCCAGAACTTCGATTTTTATAAGTCAACAGAGAGTGCTCATCAGATTGAACAACTTTTGCTAAATCGTCATTCCTATATATGTCATGGTGTAGCTGGGCTCTTGGAGTTCCACATCAGGTGTTCCAGATCTTCAAATTTATTCTCTCAGCAGAAAATGCTCATCACGTGGAACAATTTTGGCTATGGTACCATTATTGTATCTCTTATACTTTAGCTGGTCTGTTGCGGTTTTGCATCAGGTGTTCCATTTTCCAAAATAAATTATAGCCTATATGTTGCCCAGACTTAATACCTATACAACAAAAAAAAAATCATTCAAATCCGTCCAGTAGTTCCGAAGATTAGCGTGTACAAACAAACAGACAAACAGACAAACAGACAAACAGACAAACAGACACTTTTTTTTTTTTGGATTCGGGCTCTATTGCTGTTTCTAAACCCCCCTCAAGTATTTTTTTTTTAATATATTCAATGTACAGACACAGTTTTTTTACTGTTTTATTATATGTATATAGAATATAGATATATAGATATATACCAATAAATTTATTTTTGTAGGATTATTAACGGTTTTATAATTTCGACATCCCTACACTACAAACCCTATTGACTATACCTCATACTTGCAAACACATGACCCGCCGCATTAATTGGATCAATCCATTCCAAAAGAGGTCGAATTAAAATTCAGAGCGCATATTTTGGTTTGTTTCAACCACATATTTGAAAACTGGCCCATTTGTTCAAAGGGCTAACTAATGCTTCACAATTCGGTTGCTAAGCTTCAATCGTGGTTCGATAATCCTATGCAAATATTGAATTAAAGTGGCCTTAATACTCAAACTCTGGAAGTTTACACACTGCTGGGTTCTGCTTAATAGGGATCAATCGATAGTTGGTACTGGAGATGGTTTGGACGGCTGTAGGTACTTATTTTGTCAAATATGGCTTGCTTTATTGCATAATTATGAAATTACACTAGCTTCTGCCAGTGACTTCGTTCGCGTGTTTCTTGTTACCCCGTCGCATTGCATCGCCTGCCCGCGCCATTACTTCGTTTTCCCTTAGCGTTGTATCTGACTTTTTTTTTTTTTTTGCTCTTCTCGTAAGGGCCTTAGCGTGATGTTAAATAGCCTATAACTTTCCACAGAAATTGTGGCGACTGTGGTGGTGGTGGTGGTTCAAACTCAAACTCAAAGCATTTATTTCAATTAAACCATTTACAGGCACTTTTGAATTGTCAAAAAGTCGGTCGGTCAGAAAATATGAAGCTAGTTGCCCATTCCAAAGCGTAGTAGATACTTATGGAGAAGAACGGACAAGAAACTCCATGGACACTTTTAAATAATATTTTTACAAAATTATTAGTTACATCATTAATGTTGAATTTATAATTATTCTAGCAACGCCCCGCGGTTTCACCCGCATAAGTGTCGAACCCGTGTGAATATCGGGATAAAAAGTCATTTGTGTTTATCCTGGATTTAGACTATCTGTGTGCCAAATTTCATCCAAATCCGTTCAACCGTTTGTGCGTGAAGCAGTAACAAATATCGAAACATCTTCACAAACTTTCACATCTATAAAAATAAAACAAGGTATGTTAGTTACACCATTTATAAGAACGGCTGGACCGATTTTTATGATCTATGATTTGTTGGATTTGTCTCCTCCCCGAATAGCAGAATAACTCACTCACTTGCTGGAGAATCCAAATGTACCTACACTTGCAATTTAGAGGACATAAAACACGCCATAGATGCCACGATTAACACGGCAGCTTATTGAGGTCAAGTAATTTAACAAGACGTAGGTATCATTGACAAGTACCTAAGAAGATTAAACAGTCCCTAAGACATCTAAGGATCAATAATAATTTATACATTTTTTTTAGTAGGATATGCGAAACCTGAATATAGTTTGTTCAGAAAAAGTAATTGAATCGATTCCAATATATTTTACACCAGTTATATTTTGTCCCAAAAATATTAAAAAAAGTTCACAAGTTCGACACCGAGCGACACACGTACCTATTCACTATCGAGCGCAAGACGACGGCGCTGCATGCGCGGGCGGCGCGGGTGTGTGTTAACATGTTTTTGTACGGACAACTCGGTAACAAAACAAGCTTATAACTTTGTGATTTTTCATGATAAAGTTTTGAAATTTTGTACATAGATTCTTTACATAAAAATTCTAGACACATATTTCCGGTTTCGCATATAATAAAACTAATGTTGTACAAACTGTATAAATGAATATTAGGTAAGTATCATTTTAGCGTGCATTACTATAATAATACTAGCTGACTTGACAGACCTCCTCCGTCCTGTCCAAATTTCAATAAGTCGTCATAGAGTTCATACAAAAATCCCATAGAAAAAAGGACGATCAGTTTTTCCCGAGAATCTTTACCAATCTTTTTTTCTTTAAAAAAATCTAATAAAAAAAAGTCCTCCAGACCGTATTTTGGCCACGGCGGCCAATCTCAAAGTGTGCGCGCAAACACAGGTGCACTCCCTCTTAAACAACCTAATACGGACAAACATTATTAACCAAAAAATAGCCAAATCGGTACAGCCGTTGTCGAGTGATGCGCTTACTAACGAACAGCATTTCATTTTTATTTATATAATTTCCTACATCGCACTTCACACTCTAATAGTTAATAGATTTTTGTTTTTATTTTTTTATCTGCTGTTTATATTGTATCGTGTGCCTTTTAGTCTCTGGTAAATAAATGTATTTACTGTCTTCATTCTTTATATAGATACGAGTAGAAGATGGTTTCGTTTTGATTTAGCTTCTACGAGTGGCGATACGTTTCAAAAACCAAGTGTACCGGTGACACTCAGCTCCGGTAAAAGACATTGTCGGGTTTCAATTGTCATTCCAACACGACGGTAACTCTTTTGAAATCACTGCCTATCGCTACTATACCATACAGTCCCACAGTTTACTCGTAACAGTAACATATTGGATTTATACTCAATAGTTGAGCACGAATAGTGGCAGGCTGCCAGCTAACTGCGATCACAATATCCATTTCGCGCAGTTGACTCGTATGACTGGCGGCACTGGTATGGCAAGTGTGGCGTGAAAGCCATGTCATGTAAGTATTCAAACGAGGCATGACTAACATCAAGATTTTTTTATATTTGTGGAATCGGTTTTGTGCCTGATTTCTGTCTTGGCCATTATCGAGTCGTTATGACTTACTTATATAGCATACTACAGTTTTTATTCTACACTAAAGCTTTAGTTTCCAAGGAAAGCGATTCCGTCGTTTTATAACTGCCGACATATAACTGTCGTCGTCAAAATCTGTAATTTTACCATTATTTGATACTAGCTGCGCCCGGCAGTTTCACCCGCGTAAGTTTCGATCCCGTGGGAATATCAGGATAAAAAGTATCCTATGTGTTATTCTGATGTATAAGCTATATTACTGTACAGTTTCATCACAATGCGTTCAGTAGTTTTTGCGTGAAAGAGTAACAAACATCCATCCATCCATCCTCACAAACTTTCGCATTTATAATATTAGTAGGATTAGTAGGATTATGAGGAAATGCGGGTGATCGTTTGTCCATAGAAACGCTCTCGCCTGTTTTCTTTCTGGTTATGACCATAAAAACTATGATTTTTTACAGAAAAATAAATATATACTACTTGTATGTCCTTATGTTTTCCTTTAAATTATTTTTATAAGCACTAGAACTCTCAAAAAGTTCTCAAAATTGCCTATTTAAACCGCTGCCTAGTGTACAAATTTGACAACTATTGATGAAAAAGAAAAACATAGGGACACAGAAGATATCCTTCTTATTCAGTTTATGAAATATTTTTTAAATTGGTCCAATATTGGAGGAGGGAATAGGCAAGAGCCAAACCTCAAATTATGACTTTTTACTGAGACTTTTTCAAAAGTCTCTGCGACCGCATTTCCTTTTAAGGTGTCAAAAAACGCTCCCTATTTAGACAGCCGTTAGTGTGTGGCCGTTTACCGTTTCTTAGGAAACCAAACCTTTAGCATCATGAAGTACACTACTATTACACACTACAACACACACACGCACACTAACTTTTATACTTTGAAATACTTTTTGTTTCTTAAATTGCCTTTAGTATTTTCACATAACGTGACAACGCACTTTGTACTGGTAGCAATTTTGAAAGATAGAATATTTCAGTGTGTATGTCGTGAGAGACCCGTGGCTAAATAATAACAGCCACACAGTTTGATCGATCAGGTCAAGCTACGCTTGCCGCGGTGGGTCTGTGGATGGGTGACTATCTTTAGATACCGAGACCCCACGTTAAGCCGTTGGTCCTGGCTGTCATTCGTGGATCTTTGACAGTCGTTACGGGTAGTCATTAGCCCGAAAGTCTGACAACCAGTCTTACCAAGGGGTATCGTATTACCCAGTAACTGGGTTGTGGAGGTCAGATAGGTTGTCGCTCCATGTAAAATACTGGTATTCAGCTGCATCCGGTTAGACTGGAAGCTAACCCTAACATAGTTGGGAAAAGGCTAGGCAGATGATGATGGTGATATCGTGAGTGGTAACTATAGAATGCCTACTGGTTGCGTACGTAATAATACTCACCCTTCACGTATTTGATCGTATCGCAGTACACTAGCCAATGTGCGACTGGCTAATTAAGGCATTGGCAACGGTTAAATAAAAGTGAGTATTTTAATCAGAGTTCAATAACTTAGTCGGGGAATGTTACCCATGCTTCAAGCATAATAGAATATTCAAGATAAACTTCACAGTTTAAACACCATGTTTAACAAATATAAATTTAACTTGTCCTTGATATTTTAATGTCTTTAGAGTGAAAGGGCAAGGAAACTAAAGAACCATTTAGGGTTTATTGTAAAACTCCGCGAATCATTGACCCAATTGGACCGATACAGTCTGCCCTTTGCTGCACGGAGAGGGCAGCGAGGCACAGGCTAGATCAGCGATACCCTAAGCTGAAGTCCTTACACCAGAGGACCTTTAGCTAGAGGCCTTAATTTATTAGGGCATCCAGAGGATAGCCCAGTTAAGCAGCTGACAACTTCCTAGCTTGTGCTGCGAGATATAAAAATAACATTAATTAATGGTTTTCAGTCATTAATTGTTTTCATAAATGATGCTCTTTTCTCGCAAACATTCGCAAGAGGAAGTCACACGTAACATTTGTTATAATAACTACTATGACTCAAGTTAGACACGATTCGTTTGCGCTGTAAAGTTTTTTAACGAGCTGTTACTCGTCGCCTTCACGCTGTTGATAAAATATTTCAATGCAAAACTCTTTCGTATACAGCATAAAAACTCTTTCTTGATTCAATTCTTTTTTTTTTTTAAACAGGACATACCGAGCTTTTTTTTTAAAGCGGAGGCGATCAATATAATTCACACATCCATCAGTACCTGCTCTAAAAAAAGCCGCGCTTGCCATTTAATGGGTGTCTCTAGTGTAAAAATACTTATTTACCTAATCTTATTTATAAAAAATATCAAAAATAGAATCTTATTTAATTTAATCTATTTTTAATTCGTTGTAAGTAATCAATTTAGCTTTAACAGTTTTTTTCATTTTAAGTATTATGTACTTGTTTTATTTTATTGTTATATTAGTACTCCTAGTATTGCTTGTTTTGTGTTATTATCTTTATGATGTAGTGTATGCTGTTGTAAGAGGCGCTTAGACTTAAGTTTGCAATGTACAGACGCCAGCACATCAAGCTACCACAATCTATCAAATTTCTTTACTAGATTTTCAACTTTATTGAAAAAGATAAGGTTCATAGTTGATTGGGAAAATTTGACAGTTTCGGGTAACTTGTTGTGTAAAATTGTTGAAAAGTCTAATAAATATTATGGCGTATTACATCTATACGCACTGTAGGTAAACGTGTCAATCAATCTGCATAGCCTTCTCCCAACCACGTTGCGGTCTGCTTTTAGTCTAGACAGATGCCGCTGAATACCAATATTTTACATGGATCGACTGCCTAACTGAAATCCACAACCCACTTACTGTTTAACACGATATCCCTTGGTAAGACGGGGTGTCAGACTTTTGGGCTACCCGTAACGACCGACAAAAATCAACAAATGACAGCTGGGAGGAACGTCTTAATGTGTTTTACGAAGCATGGAGGGGTCTAGCTTTCCTCAAGAATTGGGCTATCAAATGCAAAAAACCAAGTGTACGACCAATGTCTGGAACTCTCTGCATGCCGGCGTCATCTGTGTTCCCTTCCACATTTAACCCGTCTGCTTTCAAAGCAAGAGTGAACGGGCTGCTTCTGGGCACGCTCATTCTATCATAGACCTCATCCATTGCTTTCTATCAGGCGTGATTGAGGTCAAGAGCAGGCCCATTTAGCAGCCTGCCGGGGCAGCGGGATTGTCCGAAAGGGTTACCGCTACCCCGGATCACAAAGGGGTAAGGAATGAACACGGGTGGGTTTTAGTCAGTAAGAGTCTGACACTCCCTTCTGTTCCACCCAGAGCGGGAGGGGTCATAAAAAAAAGGCCCATTTAGCAATAATAAAAAAATAAAAAGCGTTTTTCAAATCCGACTGCTATGGTAGTTCTAGAGATTAGCGCGTTCAAACAAACAAAATCTTCACTTTATTATTAGCATAGATACGAGTATAGATTATGTAATCCTCTAGAAAAGAAAGAAAGAAAATCGTTTATTTGGACACAGTTCGTGAAACACAAAACACAAAGACAAAATAATGTTGCAAACAACAATTGTGTGTGCCTCATGGCTGCAGCAGCTAGGAAATCTTACGACCCAAAGACGCGAAGAGAGGTTAACTAAATATATTTTCATGGTCGATACGGGTCTGTAAAAAGCTAATAATATGACACCGAGGTCGTATAGTGCGGGACTATTTTATGCGTTTTAATATTCATAAAAGCAACGAACAGATACACTTACGCATTTTAGTAGACCGACCTAGTTAGAATGTGAGGTTCATAACATTTTATACATAAAGTTGCTTTTTTTCGAATAAACTCGATTTTTCAGAAAACATTTTTTATGAATAAACAAATCCCAACTTTTATTGAGTTTTACGAACAGAATAAAATTCTTATGGATAATAAACCAGGGAATAGATATATTCCGTTTAATAAACCGTCATAATACTTTGGTTAAAAAAAGTACGCTGTAGAAAATAAGTATAGGGAGTTAATTATTATTACTGAGAAGTGCCTCCACGTTATAAATAGATTACAATTGTACATATTCAATGATTCCAGAAAACTTTGAACAATCTATATTATAGTATTTTTATTTTACGAAGCGACGCGTGCTTTTACTTGTGGTTACCAAGTATACAAACACGCTGTAAATGTGTGTATGAGCTCTAGGTACCGTCCGGTCCGAGACAATGCAGAAGTCGGAAGTGTTTGTGCGTGCGTGTGTTATGTGCTGTCGCTACAGACTCGTCTTAAGACACATTCACAGCGTGTTTATTCAATTGATTACCACAAGTAAAGCACCCGTTGTTTCGTAAGAAAAATAACGTGTCTTCTGACTTTAGGTTCTTGGGTTGGAGTGTAACCTTAGAGGCGCTATGGCACGAGGACATAGTTTTGTTTTTTTTTTGTTCTCGGAAATTTCCCAATTTTATTGCAGATTCGGGTTAACCTTGACCATAGAAACTATTTAGGTTTTGCAAAGCTTTTCCCTACAACGCGCCGTTGCCGAATTATGGGCCTCCGAATTTTATTTTATAGTATAAGACGATCTATATATTTCCAAAATGGTGGCTCGGATGAAAATCAATCAAGAAGTTGGTCAGTCAGAAAATATGAAGCTAGTTGCCCATTCTAAAGCGTAGTAGGTACCTATGGAGAAGAACGGGCAAGAAACTCCATGGTCACTTTTAAGTTATATTTTTACTTAAATATTAGTTACATCATTCATGTTGAATTTATAATTAGATATAATTATGTGAGAACGATGTAAAAAAGACGTACGCGTTAAAAGCGTCCAGAGTACAGCAAATAGTAACAAAACAACAATCCAAAATTAAAATATATTCGAGCCACGAGCCTTTAACGAGCACTTTAACAACACCTAATGGAATATTTTGTCGCAATATCTACTCAATATTCAATATTCATATATACTATGTACATAGCACTGTTAAGGTACAGACGCCAGCAAATCAAGCTACTTGAAACTGTCAAATTTTCCCAATAACCTTTGAACCTTTTGCTTTAGTGATAAAGTTGAAAATCTATTTTAAAAAAATAACAGATTGTAGTAGCTTGATGTGCTGGCGTCTGTACATAACGAGACAGTTGCGTGAGGCGGCCGTCGACACACGAGCAACAAAAATAATTGAATAATACATAATTGATTAATAGCCATTACAACGTGACAGATATTGATTGCTATCGACGTGATGGTAAATGGTGTGTGCTGTTGACTCTTCCGTAATGTTGTGCTCCTAGTACTTGTTTACATTTCGGTGATGGCTTTTTCAATATTACTTTACAATTATGTTTTCAATTCTAGATATAAAATTGTAGGTGATATTTTACACAGGCCTCTTCTAGGTGAGAGGGAGTGGGCCATAATCCACCAAGCGGACCCAGCGCGGGTGGTTAGCTGTCACATGTCTTCGAATTTTTGGTTTTAGAACATGCCGGTTTCCTCACGATGTTTTCTTTCAATGTTTTGAGAGCGAATAATAACGTGGTGATAGAATAATGTACACAAAATAAAGCGCCTGTCGAACGCGTGTGTTTGAACCTACGACCTACAGTCGCGGCCGTTACCATTGGGCCACCACTGCTCCTACTGATATTTTACTTGGTGTTATGTAAAAATAGCCCGAGGCTTCGCCCGCGTGGATGTCGAAAAATCTCCCATGGGATTGTCCAGGTTATAGTTGTTTGTTATCTGTGTGCCAAATTTCATCTAAATCCGTTCAACGGTTTACGCGTGATTGAGTAACAAACATCAAAACATCTTCACAATCTTTCACATTTAGTACCTAGGATAATATATAAGGATTATAAACATAAACCTTCCGGAATAAATCAAATTGTCTAAATTATGGTAAAAACCGCATCTATTCATCCATTGTGTAGTTTAGAAGACTAAAAATACGGTTTCCTAGAAAAGCGTTCCGTCATATTGATGACGGAAACGCTTTTCTAAGAAACCGTAGTTTTTTGTAAAAATTACAGATTTTCATGACTGTTATATTGATAACAGTCATGAAAATATGTAATTTTTACCAGTATTTGATATAAAAGTGTTAACAAACGCTCTCTCTATATTTGGTCATAACGCTACGGACTCGAAGTCAGCGGGCGCGACGTGGCGGCGGCGGCGGCGGGGCGGGGAAAGGCGCGTTTCAATGCATAGATTTATATGGAACTAGCCTCCAAGCAGTGTTGGGCAAAATGTAATTAACTACAAATTAACAATTACAATTACAAATTGTAATTGGCGACTTCAATTACAAATTACTTGAAATTATTGAAAAGTAATTCAACTAACAATTACAATTAGTAATTGTAATTGTTATTTGCAATTACTCAATTACTTATGTATATCATTTCTTTTAAAGTTGAGGTAGTAAGTTAAATAAAACGATAAATGATTCATAAAAAACAGTAAGCCACTTATCCATAAATCGAGGATAAGAAATAGTTGCAATTACTGCCTTACTGCCCCTAGACGTAAACAAATCAAAAAACTCTTGAAATCTCTCATTGAGTAATGTAGGCAGTACAATTCCGTAAAATATTTTTTTATCACCCTGTAGAATGTGAAGTGCTTTCTAAATAGAAAGTCAACTTATTTATGTTTAGAGCTAGGTGTAATTGTGCACTCTTAGTACGGATTGACGCTATTTGTTTTAAACTGTCATAAACACTGTTCCACCTTGTAGTCCCAGGTCTTAAAAGTGTATGTCCTATGATGCTCTGAATCCACCGCTAAGGACGCAGTGACGCCGGCGTCGCGTCGTTGCCGTTTCGTTTACCGTCTCGTTCTATCCAATGTTATTTGTACGCGTGTTAGCATGCGCGCAGCAAGCGAACAACCGCACAATTTAGGTGGTTTTGTATGTTACCCGCAATGTTACCCCGTAAACAGTAATTGGGTAATTTGAATTACAAATTAATGTAATTAGAATTACTTGTGACTTATGTAATTGAATAACAGTAATTTCAATTACATGTAATTTTAATTAAAGTAATTCAATTACTTTTCATTAATTTAGTATTTAAATTACAAAAGTAAATTAATTGCGCCCAACACTGCCTCCAAGGCAGCTGTGCGGGGAGCGGAGTTTGAGCAATACGCACCGGTCTAGCGGTGTCCTCGCGTCTACATTGATGTCGTGTTGTGCATTTTATTTTTTGCTTTTTAACGACCAAAGTTTTAAAATGTTTTATCAAAAAGATGTTGTCTTCACTATTTAAACATTTCGTTCGCGAACAAAGACACTAATTTCTCATAACTCAACATTACGCCGCTCTAGCGCCGTGCGATCTGCCCGCTGGTTTCGAGACCAAGTCGGCATTGCCCCGCCAATCCCCGTGCCGCCACCACCGCCGCCCTGCAATCGCTGATTTCGAGGCCGAAGCCTTACGGCCGCATGTGGCGGTCACCGCTCTTCTAGGAAACCTTATTTTAGCGGTCACAAAGACACAAAAACGACTTTGTTTTATACTGTGGAAAAAAATCTAGACATAAAAGAACATCAGCTATAAATCAAATATTGACCTTTTAGAGGGTTTCATAGATTAGAACGTGGCGATTAGAAAGTCGAAAATAAATTTATCTTTAATATTCTGAGAGAAAATGCTGTCAGCAAAATTTGTAGGTAGGTGTTAGGACTAAGTTGATTGTCCTCAAAAAATATTTTCAGTCTGTAAATATTTCTTGATGTTAACAGAATATCATGCCTTTATTTCTCGACAGATAGGCAGCGGTGCGCGGTGTACAATACACCCACATATGGCCAGTGTCGGGGCGAGACTATTGTCGACTAAAATTCAAACTCCGGGCTGTTATTGAAAATTCCTGTCGGACAAATAATGTATTTATTTAGTTTTAATATTAAAGCGAGAAGTAAGTAGGTACTGTAAAAAATCAAAGAACGTTATGATTTCTCTACGTTTATTTCAAGCGAACGTCCTTACATCAGAAAGAAAAAGAAAGAAAGAAAGAAAAAGTATTTATTGCGACTCGTACAGGAGGATCACAAACTAAATTAAACACAGTCTAAATTAAATACCAAAATAAAAACTAAAAAAAAAATTTAAAAGTAACAAAATGAAAAATGAAACAAAAAGTCCTATACGAGGCCAAAAGGCTCCTATCTCAGCATGATGCTGCGATATTTAAAAATAAATATCGCAGCGCTGGTATTCTGATAGGGCCCGCTGTGATGTCACGGGCACTCGCTAATTTATCACAGTTTTCTTCCAAACAAAAATCCTGCACTACTAAGGTCGACTTTAGCAAACAACCTTACAAAGTACTTACCAACTTAATAAGGATTTGTATGTGAGAGCTTATATCCTACTATATAGGGTGTTGGGAAGTTGGATGCAAAGCCTTAAGAGGGTGATATTTGACACCATTTAGAGCATTTTGTACATGTCTTAGACGAAATATGTTTTTTTTATTTTTTACTGCAAACTTTTAGTCGAAAATAATATACCAACTTTAACTGAGAAAAACATAAAAAGACATACTTTCTCTAAGACAGACGAAGTATGTATGGCTCAAAATGCTGTAAATGGTGTCAACTATAAAAAAAGCACTTAAAGTTTTGCACTTAGCTTCCAACGCTTACTCAATTACGCAAAAATTGCTGAACGGAATCGGATCAAATTTGGCACACAGATGGTTTATAACCTAGATTAACTTATAGGATACTTTTAATTCTGGTAGTACGTTGCCGTGGGATATTTCCCGACATCAACGCGGGCGCAGCCGCGGGCAAAAATTGTTGAAAAATATTTTGTTTCTATTACCACTACTGCGAGTGCCAAAATATAAATACGACAGTGCCATAACAATCAATCATTCTAAATTTTTAGCCAATGGACGTAAGTACAGACTAGACAAATATTATAAAAAATACGCTTTTTTATTTTGATTCCGGCTATTCTGACAGATTTTGTTTTTGTTACATTTCATAGATTTTTGTCGTTTTTTTTTATTTTGCTTGTACACAAGCCGAAAATCGCAGCTGCACATTTTCAGTACAAGCTGACCTCTTTTAGTACGAAAAGCCGAACCAATGCGAGGTCAGCTTATACTGGAAATATATAGCTTGATAGACCAGACAGTTATGCTACGGTTACTAGTAGAACGGTGGCCGCCACATAAAGGCCACAGTGTAGCTGTCATAAAAATGATGGGGTTTTTTTTTACGGTGTTATAAAAATCTCTCTAGGTAGAGAAACACACCAACTTACTTTCTTAAAATATAACGTTTCAGTGACGTCATTCGACGGTAAATCGCAGTCTTAAAAAACCCTAGCTCCACAGAATGGCTCATCTTTTCACCACTGTCTTTGTTTATATATACTTTACTGTACACCACAAGTTAACAAAAAAATAAATCAAACACTACAAAATGTACAATGGGCGGCCTTATCGTTTTCTGCGAACCTATCTACTTAAATGAGTTTTTCTCGGTATAGATGAGGGAGAAATGAGAGAGAGAAATCTAGTATCAAAACAAAACAATATGTATACTTTACTGAAATGTTAGTATTATAACTTGAGTTGTACGTAGTTCAGAGTTAATTTCTCTCAACTTGAATGTTATTATTGATTAATTTTTTATGGCTTAACATTCTGGTACTGGCTGAATTTATTGATTTTGGTAAGGATCGTAGCAGATGGCGTTCTGTAGTTTTTGCCAGGCCCCCACGGGAAGATGGCGTGAGTTTATGTACAGTCAACAGCAAAAGTAGATGATGAAAATCAGATATTCAATACTAATGAACGGAGTTCGCGTCAGAACCGTATGGCGTCGAAGTGTCGTTATGTGATTGTAAATTATACTAAACATTTACTACTTCGACGCCACACAGTTCTGACGCGAACTCCGTTCATTAATTAGTATTGAATTTCTGATTTTCATCATCTACTTTTGCTGTTGACTGTACATACTAGCTTCTGCCCGCGACTTCATCCGCGTGAAATTTCACCCTCTCCTATTCACCCTCTTAAGGGTAGATATTTTGAAAAACCCTTTTGGATACCTACTCTTCACAAAGAACACACCCTCCAAATTTCATGTCTCTAGGACCAGCGGTATAGACTGTGTGTTGACAGTCAGTCAGGACTTTGAATTTTATATGTATTTTGCATTTATACAAAAATAATCACTACAGACCCACCGCTGAAAGCATTTTTAAATAGCATCTCATGTATTCTCTTTAAAATTCGCAAAGCTATTTCTCAGAACATAAGTACCTCTTCGCCCTTTGTGTTGACATCAAGTAAATGAAAATTTGCATGTTTAAAGTTTGTACTCATGATCCACATAGTCTTTTCCCAATTAGGTTGGGGTTGGCTTCTAGTCTCACCAGATGCAGCTGAATACCAGTATTTTACATGGAGCGACTACATATCTGAGTTACTAGGTCACTCTTTGTAAGACTGGTTGTTAGACTTTCGAGCTTCTGATGATCCGTAACTTCCGAGGCACGGGGGGATTATGGTATCTAAAGATGGTCATGCATCCGCGAACCAACCTAGGCAAGCTTAGCTTAACCAGATTTATCGACATGTGCGGTTATTATTAACTGAACTCTTGTGAAACCTTTACAGCTTCTAGACCCAGTGGTTCAGGCTGTGCGTTGTTTGTCAGTGAATTATTAAAGGCTTAAACGATTTGGCACACAACAAATAAAATAATCATTACACACCACTAAAAGCATTTTTAAATATACACCATCGCTCGTGTATTCTTTTTTTTATTTAATTCGCAAAGCTTTAAATATTTCTCAGAACATTTGTATCTCTTCGCTTTTTGTGTAGACATCCAGCATGTGCATGTTTAAAATTGTACTAGAGCTCTTGAATGTAACCACAGAGCTTGCAAATAGTTTATTCATATTGTCAACAACTTAGTAGTTAGGTATGTAGCAGTGTTATTTGAAAGAGTAATAACCTTAGAATGGATTTAGTGTGGTATAATTTAAGGTGCTGCGCAAACCGTAACTATAGAACGCTGAGCTTTCTGTGACACAGTTAGGTGTATTGGTCCTTATTACAAGCCAGAAATAAATATTTTTCGTCGCATAATTCTCAAATATTTGAGCGTAAACTATCTTAATAATATTTTATGTGATTATAATAAAGGGAATTCAATCAAATAAAGAAACACCTAAAATTATACCACTGAGCCTTGAATTTATTTAAAACTGCAAAATTACTTTTATTTTAGTGGTCATTCATTCAATTAACCTCAAACGCACGATGCGTTTGAGTGTTATATTAAATTAAATAATTTCTTAAGGAAATTTCAAAACGACTGGTTGACACTTCCCATGACCCAAGGGCTGGCTTTTACCTTGGCCAGAGGCTAAGCATTGCTATTCAACGTGGTAATGCCGCCAGTCTCTTGGGTACTTTACCAGTCGACAGCGATGCGGATGAATTTTTCGACGCTATATTTTAGTTTTTTTTTGTTTTATTAAGTTAGGATTTAATTTTGTTATTTTTTTTGTTGATAATATAAATTAGCTTTTTGTTCTTACAATAATTTCTTTAATTCAAAAAGTGACAACATAGTTACAGATATTACATTTACAACACACAGAAGTAGTATCTCAAACATAGGTTCCCTAGCTCCCAAACTAGGTTTTTCCAACCAGTGACTTGGGAGTCATTTTTCGAACCTAATTTGTTGCCGCGATGCGCTATTGTCATTTATCTAAAAAAAAATCATTCTGATAAGGTGTTCGTTTCAACTTTATTAGTCCTCATTGTTGCACTCAAAGATTTTTGCTTTTGGAAGAAGATAAAATAAAGACTGATGAATCTGTTAGTTCCGTTCCAGGTTTAATTAAGACAATTAGTCATTGCGGAAACTCAGGCTGAATATAGTTATGTAGTTGAAGAAATATTGACATTTCTTTTTGTTAAAACCAGTTCAACTCAGCATGTTTTCTCAGGGGCGGATAATTCATAGTGTTGCACCGAATGTGGGTCCTGCCGAATGTCGAATTCAGCCGAATGTTCGGTTTAAATATGTACCGAAGCCGAAGTTCAGCCGAACTTCGGCCGAATTTCGGTTAGGTACATGTCGCGCGCTTTTGCTCAATGAACAGGTCAGGGGCCTACCACCACTCTTAAAGCAGTATTATTTTAATCTTACTTCAGTATGGGAAAGAGATGGAGCTACATGTCCTGTATTTCTCCATCTCTTTGCCACACTGAAGTAAGATTAAAATAATACTGCTAATTGCTATAAGAGTGGTGGTAGGCCTCCAGATCGTGGTCGTTCCTCGTCGTCGCTTGTAATTTCACTCACGCGCGCGCCCTGCTCGCCACCCGCGCCGCGGTCACTCAGAATGTTATGTTAAGGTAAGGCTGATAGATAATAATATTACAATCGATAATTTTAATAAAGCATATTTTGATACGAGATGTTATTTCTTTTCTACGGAAATAAAAACAAAAACGAACATCCACGTTACCTATTTACTTACAAATCATCATTTGATCTAGATTTCATTTTAAAATAATTTTTTCTTCATGTTTCCATTTCTTATTTAAATTAATTTAAGCTACCGAATTTCGGCCGACATTCGGCAGATCTAACCGAATTTCGGCCGGAGACGAAGTTCGATAAAAGCTGCGGAACTTCGGTAATACCGAATGTGAAACGAATTTCGGTGCATCTCTAATTAATTCATCAGTAAATTTTCGAGCCCCTCCTAATAATCTATATTGCTAGAAAGTTAAAATGAACCATAGTTAGGTACTACGTTCGCCAGAGAGATGTATTTCCTATTCTTATTGTTTCTATCAAAGAGAACAGATACAGCTGCCAATCAGCTTGAGAGAAGAGAGGTTCCTGGGTTCCTTTTATAAGGCCTCAACAGTGGCAAAGGGGAGACTTAATCCTTATCAAGAATACCAGAGAACTCTTCAAGATCATCAGCTAATAAAGGGTAACTTAGAGAAGGGTGAAAGACTGAATGACATATGTACTACATTCCTATGTGAGAAATTCATATCTATTTAATAAAAAAAAAGTCGGGTTAGTTAAACCATTTATAACTCAAAAACGGTTGATCTATTTTTACGATCTTTGATTTTTGGTTTTGTCTCCATCCCGAAAAGCACAATAATTATTAAAATATGGGAAAAATTCACGAAAAAAAATTTGAGGCGGCACGAAGTTTTCCGGGTCAGCTAGTTTAAAATAAATATTAGGTACCTAGTAGGTAGTATCTCATTAGGTAAGTCATTTTAGTTAGAGAACTAAAACGACTATTATTATATTAAGTTTAAACTTTAAAAATGGTTGTGACCTTCTTCTCAAACTAGTCAGTTAAGAAACCCGACCTCTTCTAGTTTTTAAAATATGATTGAGTAAAAGTGTTTGTGTAAACTTACAAAAATAAAATCATTTATCATTATTATTTATTAGGTAGGCTAGGGATCTGCCTCTGCTTTGCACGGTTTTGACGACTTGACAAAATATCGAGATTACTTATAATACGTAAATTTAATTTGTATGTACAGACGCCAGCAGGTCCACCTACCACAATCTGTCAAAGTTCTTTGATAGATTTTCAACTTTAGCACAAAGGAATAAGGTTCATATTCAATTGGGAAAATCTGACAGATTGGGGTAGCTTGATGTGCTGGCCTCTGTACTAAACACATAAAACTACGGAAGTTTTATGTGTTTAGTAACTCTTCTAATCTATGGTGAAAAACTGAAAACCCACATCAAAATCCATTGCGTAGTTTAGAAGAACAACGGCTCACACAAACAGACACGGAAAATGACTTTGTTTTATACAATTTATAGATATTTTATATTTAAGCCACTCCGGTAGAGCTACCTATACAACGAAAAAATTAAAGCCGATATAACTCATAAAACATAATACCACAATATACATAATTACATATTACTCAACGCATTATTTAACCCAACAAACGCGTTACCGACAAAAATTCGGCAATGAGTCATCAATTTCCATTTCTTTATCTTATAAAAAAAATCTAAAAGTGTATAAAAATAGCGCGTTGACTCGCGATATCGACATTCCATTCAGTTGGGCACCTGTCATGGCGGTGATTGATTGCTTGCTATATTAAAAAGTAAATGAAGTGCCTTTTAAACGCGCCACCTATATTCGACGAGGATAAAGTGGATTTACAGCGTGACTTGATGGAAATGTCTAAAAAATTGTCGTAAGTTAGTTTGGGTATAAAGGCCTTTGTTTTCAGAAATTAAACAAATTACTTTGTGATTTTTATTTGACAATATTGTACAGAGACTAGCCTCATTGGTAAGTCGTAAAAAAGAATATGGGCGAATTTCAACAATGAATCTGAACGCGATCAGCATATAAATAAATGAGTTATTCAATCTAAACCACTTTCAGGAGCTGTCCGTGTCATTAAAATTGTGGATTATAGTCACTGGGGGCTCGTTTCATTGGTGACATTTTGCCCTAAGGAATTTTATTGTATAGCAGACTGAACATAATATAGAAAACGAACAGTAAGGTCTTCCTTTCGGCTAAAATACAGCAGTTAGGTACATTTTCATAATTATTATTGTCAATATTTGAGATGCTTATCAGCCGATCGATTCTGTAAAAATCTCACCGTGAAACCTAAGGTGAAGTGAGCTGTCATTTCACCTGATGTTAGGGATTGTCCCTATTGATAGCTCACTTCACGATCACTTCACCTAAGTTATCACGGTGAGATTTTTACAGAATAGCACTGCAGTAGTGGATGGTAAGGCGCCAGGTAACATGACGAGTACCTAAATCTCACATTTTGGGCAGAATTTTGTGGTCAAGCGTAGTCAAAATTATGAAATTTAAAATGAGGTTTATCGAGTTAGTAAAAAAGGGACTTCTTCTGTTACGTAATTAGCCTTACCTAGCACCTTAATGATAATAATATTATGTTGAAAAACTAACCCAACTTCGCAAATATAAATAGCAGTAAAGCTTTCCCATATAAAACCTACAATGTAAGTGAATCCCTGATTGTAATGAGAATGCATCAGTGTAATACCGCTTGTGCTTGCTCACTACATTTCTATATAAATAGAGTTATTATTTTTCAATACAAGTTGCAGACATCTTTTCTATCTGTATTTATTTTGTCTGGAAAATATACAACCCTTTTATCTATATCTTTATCTATAGATATACATAATTATTATAAATTGAAGTCACTTTTCGTGTTTGTGTGACCGCGTTGTTCTTCTAAACTGCGCAACGGATTTTGATGTCCTTTTCACCATCATTTATTGGGGTTCCGTGGAACGCGTAGAGTTATCAAGTTGAAATTAATATCTAATTTTTAAGGCTACAATCCCTTGAAGCAGTGAAAAATCAAACTTCTATATCAACGCAATTAAAAGATACGAACGTTTATGTTCCGAAATCAAAAGCTAAAAACTACTTCCTGTTGACCTAGATCATGAAAAAAAAAGAAAGGCAAAAATTCGAAAACCGTATATAGCAACGTTACCTAAAAATTATTTTGAAACTATTTACATACCTACAAATTTGTTCGGAGCGCACGGCGCGCGAGTCTGACTCGCACTTGACCGGTTTTTTTTGCTACAGCTTTTGGGTATAATATAACTTAAGTACTATAAGTAACAATAGGCGAGGATCATTTAGAGAATTTCTTCCGAAGGGTTCCGGTAAGTGTGTAAAACATTCATATTAAAAACTTACAGCAGTGCTATTCTGTAAAAATCTCACCGTGAAAACATAGGTGAACTGAGCTGTTACTCCACCTCATGTTAGAGATTCCCACTATTGATAGCTCACTTCACGCTCACTTCATAACTTAGGTGAAGTCACGGTGAGATTTTTACAGAATCGACCGGCAGATTAGAATAAAGTAATTTCGATGTTTTGTCAAGTCGTAACAACTGTGCAAAGCAGGGGCGGGTCGCTAGTTTATAATAAAACCACATTAAAAAGATTACCTTATAGATAGCAGCTAATGTTAAAAACATTTACATTCGGCAACCCTAAGCTCATTGTGAAACATTAGACGCTGATATTCATAATATTATAGTTACCTCTAAACTCCGTGTTTCAAGAGGATAATTGGATATTAATATTTCATGACCAACGATTATTTTCACTACTAATTGAATCCCAGACGAAAGGTATTATGTTACATAACATGTGTAAATATTTTGCTTTATATTCAAAGACTAATTACTAATCTAAATAAATTAAATAAATTCATGAGTAATTTATTGTTGTTTTAATGAATATCGTGTTCAAAACCTTGAAATTGGTTAATGAGTGTTATGCTTAGTAAAGACCTTTTAAGAGATAAATTCGAGTTATCCTTTATTTTATTAAAAAGTTTTTGATGAAAACTCGAAGTTTTTGATGAAAATTAACACATTGTTGAAATTAATACGAAAGGAGTTTTACTTTTCTGTTCAAAGTTTTTAATTTTATTCATGACTGGTTCATGTCTGCGACTTCGTCCACGTGAAATTTCTCCTCCTTTGACGCACCCCGTCGGCGTCGCAGCGCATCACCTGGTCGCGCTATAACTTCGTTTTCGTTTCGACGCCTAAGATTCATAGCGTAAGGTATACCTTACGCTATGAACCTTAGGCTTAATCTCACTGGGCACGCCACAATTGCGGCGATAAGTCCCCTCTTTGAGGAGTGGTTGGAGAGGCGCCACGGCGTCCTCACTTTCCGCCTGACGCAGGTCCTCACCGGACACGGCTGTTTCGGGAGGTTCCTGTTCCGGATAAGGCGGGAGGAAACGCCCGGGTGTCACCATTGCGTGGAAAGCCCGGAGGACACGGTGGAGCATACGGTGGAGGTCTGCCCAGCTTGGGCAGAGCACCGCCGCGTCCTCACGGCGGCGATCTCTCGCGTCCAGTCCTAGTCCAGGCCATGGTACGGAGCGAGAGTGCATGGGAGGCCGTCACCTCCTTCTGCGAAGCAGTAATGCTCGCAAAGGAGGAGGTGGAGCGCGTGAGGGAGAGGCAATCTCTGCGCCCTCACGCCCCTAGTCGCCGCAGGAGACACCCTGGGCGTCGGGAATCGACAGCCGATTCCCGGCTAGGCGCGGGTAGGCGCGGGCTTGCGGACGGCGAGCAATGGGCAGCTCGCCGTACAGTAAGGACCAGGCCCGGGTCGACGGCGCGTTGTGTTCCACGTGCGCCTCAAAGAGATGTCAGCAATAACTGACGGGGTCCGCTAGGGCCGATGCCTGCCAGGGTCGCGGGTTGTTCGAGAGAGATACCGTGGCCCCTGGCACAGGCAACTGAAGGAACACGGGTGGGTTTTAGTCAGTAAAAGTCTGACACGCCCTCCCGCTCCACCCAGAGCGGGAGAAGTTATTTGATAATTTCCCACCCTCAAAAAAAAAAAAGGCTTAATCTCACGGGAAGGCTATAAGCCTTCCTTAAAAATTGGGCTATCAAATTCAAAAATAATTTTTCAAATCCGACTGGTCGTTCCAGAGATTAGCACGTTCAAACAAACACTTTAGTACTAGTATACAGGGTTATTGGAAAAACACCAACAACCTCTTAAGAGGTCATTATACTCATCGTTACGAACAATTTTTACTATGGGACCAATTCTGAAATCGCGAAAAAAAATCAGCTGTTCCCTACATTTATGTTCGTTTACCTCGTCAAAATGTAGGGAACAGCTGATTTTATTTATTATTAATTTTAACTATACAGTATAGTTACACAACGCTTTGTCTTCTTCTTTCTGAAGTCAAATTACTGACGACTGAAATAGAGAAATCGGTGTGTAACTATTCATCGATATAATACGTTTATTAATAAGGGGGTTACTGTTTTTTATCGATTGTTACTGTTTTTTATCGATTGTTACTGTTTTCACGTGACCAGAGGGCTGGTCTATTTTTAGATCAAATACTGCATTGCTATCCAATGTGGCAACCTTACCAGCTTTTTGGGCACTATTCTCACTAACAGCGATGTGGATGAATTTTTTGATGGCTAATAAGCACTTCCTCTTTTTTCCTTTACACAGGTTAAATGTTTAACCAGTGGGCAAACTAATCATATATTCAGCATATATTTAATTCTAGACCTAGGGTAGAAATATTTCGTCGGTTATATTAAAAAATATTAGTTGTTTTCATACATATTGACTGCGTAAGTATTGCACTTTTATTTCTATGAAACAGGTGATTTTTTTTTTTTGATAACTAACGAAAAATTTCCCGTATACTTATCATTTGTTAGATTGTTTATTGCATTTAAGATTTCTTTTATTATATCGATATATACTTAATTTATAAAGTAGTCCCTTCCAAATTAATCGGGTAATGTTAGAGCAAGTACAGCAAGATTTGCAGTGCAATTTAAACAAGAGACTACGAAGTTAAGAAAAGAGTGTTTCTTTGTTAAGTAATAAATAACTCCTTCAATCGATACCGAACAGACGGGCGTTAGATCTTTTTACGTCCAACACACAGGGTATTCTATTCTATCCAGAAATCGAACAGATCCTGCGGGAATTCTTCCCACACGGAGTGGCAGGTATAAGCCTGAGGAATTTAAAATGAAGGAAGAAAACATGGCGAAAGAACTAACCGTAGTAACTACCTAAACCCGACTCAATATCTGCCAAGATCCTTTTCAAAGTTAACAAAGATTGCGCCTAATCCCAAAGTTTGAATTATAAAGTTTGTTTTAGTTAGGCGAAAATCTTTTTTGTTTAAAAATTCAATAGACACGGAAAGGATTTTTAAAATTAAAGCGAAAAGTGAGCTCTGGATTTTTGAAGGCAAAATAATATTTAGTCTTTATTGCCGAGAGAAATGAAAACCTTGAAATAAGAGAATTATTTTAATTATAACTGAAATAATGTGGTTATAACTAAAAGCGACAAAGGCTTACGTGAGTTATAATGATTAAACTAACGTTCCTGTCGCTCAACGCTTAAGTAAATTAATTAATTAATAATATAATTTCTCTGGCGTGTTCTAGTGCCGCAAACGTGTTTTCCGTAATTACTCGTATGAATTCCAAGGTCGAATGGATCAGGGTTCTCATTTCGGATATTTTTACTAGCTGCCTTTTTGTTGTGGGGCTAAATACTATTGAATGATGGGCACATTTCTCGCAGAGCAGATGGCCAATGGGGCTGAAAGTTATCTGGAGTGGCGCTGCGTCGGTAAAGAAATAAAAAGAAAGAAAGAGAGAGAGAAAAAAAGAAAGAACGAAAGAAAGAAATATGTTTGTTGTGATCTCCAATAAGGTTCAACGCTGACCTATTATAGTGAATTTAGCGGGAAGATATGAGAAGCACGGGACCGATCGAGGTGGCGACGCCAGGGAGTCCTATTATATGTCCAGCAGGGGTCGTCTTTCGGCTGAAATTATAATGAAGATGATGAACGGGAGCTTTTAGCTATGTTATAACAGCCGCACGCCGGGTCGATTGATCAGGTTAAGCTACGCTTGCCGTGGTTGGTCCGTGGATGAGTACTTACATACCGAACCCTCCGTGCCCCGGAAAGCAAGTTAAGCCGTTGGTCCCGGCTGTCATTCGTGGAGCTTTGACAGTCGTTACGGGTCATCAGAAGCCCGAAAATCTAACAACTAATCTTACCAAGGTGTATCGTATTACCCAGTAACTGGGATATGGAGATCAGATTGGCAGTCGCTCCATGTGAAATTCTGGTATTCAGCTGCATCCGATTAGACTGGAAGCTGACCCCAAAATAGTTAGGAAAAAGGCTAGGCAGATGATGATGATGACGAAAAATTATGAACCCAGATACTATTGTCTTAGCATACCTATGGACAGAAGGTCGCAAGTTGATGCTAACACTTTGACCTTGAGCTGGCCTAACATAGTACGAAGTTTCAATAGAATGCGAGGTCAGCTTATACTGGTTTTTAGTATTACTGACGTACAACCTGTACGTTGTATGGATAACTAGCATTTGCTTACGGCTTCGCTTGCATGTAGGTCGGAAATTACCCTAGGGGAACGTATTATCGGGACAAAAAGTTCTTCTTTGTCCTAATCTAGGTCGTGGTCTACCCATATGCTAAACTTTATCTAGGTAAATCCATTTAGCCGTTTTAGCGTGAAAGCGTTACAAACAAACAAACTTACTTTCGTATTTATAAAATTACTTAGGATATACGATGAATATTAGGACCTTCACGCTCCTTCCTTAACCAAGTTTGATAAATATTGATGGCAATAACAGCTCAGCCATCATACATCTTCCTTTTTCCTCCAGTCACCAAGAGCTGTTGGCTGTATACTAAACAAATTGGCAGTCAGCAATATTGCAGGACTAACTGCCCTGGAATTACCGAACTTAGGCTACAGCCGAGTTGCTCAAACCTTTGTCAGTTTTCAAATTCTTTCCTTTATCAAGTCAGGAGACATACTATCTTTTGAAGATACGGCGCTGAGCAGACTGCATACTGCATAGAAAACTACATTTAATCACTTGAAAATAAAGGTCAAAACAGCATAAACCTTTGACCAATGTCGAGTTATCTTGCATGTCTTTAAAAAAAGTTGGGGTGAATGGAATGGCAATAATTACGGCATTTCAGTGTCATCATAATTCTAGTGCGAGAGAAGAACATATATATACATGATTGATAGCACCATCTCTTTTTCGGACCGAATTCATGATGGCATTCCTATTACAGCCCCTCATTTTGTAGAATCTAAATCAAATCTGGGTTTTTTTTGTATCTGTACTATACTATAGACGCAACCAGAAGGCCAATTCTCTTAATTTAAAACGTTCAAAATCTAGTCGCAGTACTCGCAGTCTTATCTCGGCGACAAACAAATGTCAAAAACTTGTCAACATGTAGGGAAATTAGGAGTATTTTTTGACAGATTGAGACTGAGATCAGACTGTGAACGTTCTTAAAATTACGAGAATTGACCCTCTGTTATTATGGATTCTGTACCTATATGATTCTTCCACCCGGAGTTGAAATTTTCGTCGGTTATTTAAAAAAAAAATGCTGTTCGATACATTGTGACGGCGTAGGTATTGCACATTTTTATGAAACAGCAGATTCTTTTTTGGTAACCGACAAAAATGTATCTGAAGTCCCCGTCACGAAAAGCTATAAATTTTGTAAATAAAGAACTTCTACTAAGTTGTAGCGACAATTCAATCAACTACAAATAATTCCAAATTCAATCAATTCAAAGTAACATACGTGTAATACGAAACTAACGAGCAATTTCACTTGTTTGGGTTATATTTTAGCGATATAAAGCGCTATCGTCTGATGATTTGTGGTACTGGAACGCCTCTGACTCAAACGTAAACGTAAACATTACAGCCGCCATTTTGAAGTAAGTTCACACTGACGCTGCCAATGCTGCAGAATCCAGATGCAGAATACTCGGAATCGACTGCCGACATTAATTACACGTGTGTGTTAACATAAATTATAATTCTATATAAAAATAAAAGTCATTACATTACTTTTTTTTTAATTTGATCCAAAGGTTGCGAACCTGATGGGGACTTTAGAATCATGTGCTGAGTTCATGGTTACAGTTTGCGCGTTGCCACCCTGTATAGTTACTTTATATTGTAAAACAAAGTCCCCGCGAGGATTTTCACATGGTTTTCATCAATGGACGGAGTGATTCATCTGGAAGCTTTAGGTGTATAATTCATTAAAGGTTTTGTGTACATTGGCTGAAAAATTACGATGATTGTTGAAGATGTTGTAAAATATACCGACTGGGAGATTTACTGGCGTGCGCCGCGTAAGCCAATAAATACAGTTATATGAAAACCCCGGTAATTAATCCCTGTGTACATTGTAGTACATTTCCGTGGGATGTTTACCGACATTCACGTGGGCGAAGTCGCGGGCAAAAGCTAGTACATACTAATCTCATGTTAGTATCACATTTTTAATTCTCCACAGTGCCGTTCTGTGACAATTAGATTATGACAATATTGAGTCGGTCAAGCAGTAAAGCGGATTCTATCAAGCACGGCCCAAACAAAAATAAACCTTAGTAACCGACTTATTTTTAACTGTGACTGTACCTACTTAAGTACCTATCATCCAGAGGCTCCTTTAATAGAACTCATGAACATGAATAGATGTCGTACCTATATGAAAAGGTCAATAGATGACCTTGGGGCTAGTAAGATAATAAACTAGTTGGAATTAACTTCACCTACAGTTAAACGATTCAACGATGAATCATTTCTATGAACACAATTGCGAATTCACGTGAACTCCTTTATATGTTTCGCAGAAGCTTTGTTCCAACATTTTATTTTTTCACGTTTAGTAAATCGAGGAAAATAAAGGTTTCACACAGTTTTACTTTTAAGGTAAAAAATCTTCTCACGTCCCTTTCATTCCGTGTCGTTGGAGAAAGGTGAGGTAGAATATAAAATCCTGAGGATTTATTTATTGACTTTAATAATGCCCAACATTTAAGGTAAATCTGCGGATAGTAGGGTGCTAGGCAGTGAGGTTGATGTAGTATAGAGATTGGTTGACGTAATAAGGATTAGGGATGCACCTCTCCCTACAAAGGTATTAGGAGATTAGTTCCGTCAGTGGGGTGGTACTGAAAAGAGCTGTCTAAGAACATTAATGATGTCATGGTGCGTTACTATTTTAGAACATTGGATGTCACAAATTGTTGCAAATTTCGTGTTGTGTTGGTAACAGGATTTGTTACTGAAAGCTGTCAAATTAATCAGCGCCTGACACTACTCCATACAAGTTTAGACGTGATTAAAAACTTGCCTACTAAAATAACGTCAATTTACGTCAGGCGCTGATTAATTTGACAGGACTAAACCAAAATTTATCTTCTGCCCTTTTCATAATGAAATAGAAAGAAAAAGATGCACTGAACTTAAATTTAGTTTAGTTTGTGAACAACATAATCGGCACCACTGTCTATTATTTTAATGGGTACTACTTATATTTATGTTATTTATACCGTGTCAGGTGCACCTTTCCAAATTGCTAGTGAGCCTGCCTTCGTGTCCCAAATACGACTGTCAGACCCTTATCAAGCTCTAATTATACATTACCGTCGTTTTCATTTGGACACTCCGATATTCTGGTGGATTTCTTTAGTGACAATTTACTGTGTGACGTCATTTCTTAGGTAGGAAAGGGGTTTTTGCATGTTGGGTTTTGAAAATGAAAATGGTTGATTTGAATTTGTTTTGTAACAGAACAACAGCACGCCGGTAATCCTCGGAGGGTTCGGCAGAAGTGTACATAGAATAGTACACTCACATATCGCCAAAATTTGTTTGTATGTTAAAGTTTTTGGTTGTATTGTTATTTGTGGTTTTTATTGAGCTTGGTAAGTTAATGAGTCAGCAATTATTTTCATAGAAAAAAAAAAAACGAACAATCGAATATTTCGGGACATCACCAAGCGGTTGGTTGACTCTTCACGTGACCAGAGGGCTGGCCTATTTTAAGCCCAAAAACATTGCCATCCAACGTTCTTAAGCTGCCAGCCTTTTAGGCACTTATCCCGTTGACAGCGATGCGGACGAATTTTTTGATGCCCAACGAGCTTCATCCTTTTTCTTTTAATGTTTTATTATATGCTTGTATATATATATTAGTTTTAGTTACCTATTAAATATTAAAAACCTGTCCGGAAAACTTTGAGTGTATTGTGGTGGCTGAAATAGTGTCGAAAATAGGCCAACGTGTACATTTTTAATGTGATAGTAAATCAATGAAACTTTTTCCATCGATACGTTAATTTTGCATAAAAATCAAGCCAGTGAACAGCAAATAAACAGTAAAATAATGGCTAAGTATTAATTACAATAAAACTGAATTCATTAAATATTACACTCGTTAGATCATAAAAAGTTATTAAATGTCGCAATTTTTATGGACAACATACTTTTTCGTTCGAAAGCTCTTACAACAGAAGCTGTTGCTTTTTACGATGACTGCAGTCTTAAAACAGGAGTTATGATGTCATTAGTGTTCTATTATATCCTTAGAAATGAAATAATGCCTCGGGAATATTTTTATTTTGTGCTGAGAAAATTTTAATTTAGGAATATAATTAGGCTTTGAATTGATTAATGTCTAGACTGGAAATTTGGGTAATTAAATTGCTGCCTTTTCATTTCCACAATAATGGGCCTGAGACTTTTTTTAGGGTTCCGTACCACAAAAGGAAAAACGGAACCCATAAAAGATCACTTCATTGTACATCTGTTAAGACCTATTTTAACCGACTTCAAAAAAGGAGGAGGTTCTCAATTCGGATGTTTATATTTTTTTTTCTCAGGAACCCATAGTGTTATCATAAGTGGAAATTAATATCAAATCCAGCTGCAATCCAGTGGAAAAATCAAACTTCTAAGTCAACCCAATGAAAAGATACGGGTGTTTATGTTCCGTTTATGCCGCATATTCTGACACTCGATAAGGAATCAAAACCTATAGGGTACTTCCCGTTGACCTAGAATAATGAAATCCGGCAAGAAGCAATGTCATGTAGCACAAGTAAAGGAAAACATCCGAAAATCGTAAATTTGTAGTTACGTTACTAAAAAAATAACTATTTATTTATTATTACCACTTACGTTTGTTTTTACAGGTAGCAACCCAATACAACAATGTAGTCACAATTTCCACACTCAGGGACATCACCCAAAAACCAATTTGATACCACCAAAAACAAAAATGAAATTTATATAAGTACCTATAAATTTGTACGGAACCCTCGGTGCGTGAGTCCGACTCACATTTGGCCGGTTTTTTGTATTTTAATGTCTCATAATCTGCATGGGAGGGAGTGGGCCATATTCAGCGCGGGTATGTGGATGTCATGTCACATGTCCTCAAATGTTTGTTTAGAACCAAAAATAGGAAAATAGTTTTCCTTCACCGTTTTGAGAGCACTTAGTGGTGATTAAAATAAACACACAAAGTGCCTGCCTGGGTTTGGACTACCGACCTACAACTCGTAAGTCGGGGCCAATACCACTGAGCCACCGCTGCTCCCATAGTTTGCATAAAGTTATAAAATACAAACATTATTATTTTAATAAGTTAATGTGAAACCCCTATTATGACAAAGACCGCGACTGCACTTTCAGAATAAATAGATTTCCCCCACATCTCGCCTGAAATGAATTTATAATTCCCTAAAGGTAAAATTAAACCCCCTATATCTATCTAACTACCACTTGTTCTCAGAAATTAGTCACTCGGATATCGCCTTTCTCTATGAACTCGAACCAGTGGGCGGTGCTATAATCCACTCCTAGAAGCTAACTTCGAACTTATGAAATGGCGTGCGTGGGTGATTAACCTTTCGTCGTAGAAATTATATTAATTTCTTTTTAAGCAAGAGTATGGTCACGTAGATTCTGCGTTTTCCTTGTGTTTTAAAAAGGAAATTGTAGTTCGTACTCCGAATGAATCCTTTGTAATCAAAGCTATTATAGTTATTTTGGGTAAAAAAAATTGTGGAATAAAACTTTTTAAATCAGATTTTCATCATATTTTTTTTATTGCTAAATGGGCCTGCTCTTGACCTTGATCACACCTGATGGAAATATGATTCATTTCATTTCTTGGACATTTTACTATTAGGTATTTGAAAAAACAACTTTTCTTTACAACACTTTTATAACTGTCCACTTCATAAATGAACCTTACTTAATTTATTTTGTAAGCCACTCGTGTGTTTAACCAACCAAAAAAATTATATAAAAATCCAATCTGCATCAACGCTAATATTCTCTTCAACTGTCCACCTTAAACATTGAATTATCAGTATGACACGTTTGTTTATCCAGTCTACCGGGTGCTTAAAACCCAAATCCTTAAAATTATGTCTTAAAAAATTTAGCTTAATATTCATTCGAGAACCACTAGTACCGAACTCCAACATTCTCCTGGGAAATTCGTGAGACGCGCAGTTGTCGGTGCGTCGCCCGAGATTGCAGCTATTACTTCTAACACCCTCTGTTTGCCGCCAAATAGTTATGCCCTCCCCTAAATTATTAGCCCCAGGTACACACCTGTATATATGTGGGCTACGCAGAGGGAATCGAAAAAATAGGGGACGGAAATTGAAGTTTACTAGACTGATATGTCTTCTGCGCACTTATTACACTCACTTTGTATTGATATAACGTTTGGAGGAAATGATTGTCGGTTTTTTGGGGGGGCTATTAATGCTCGTATATTTCTTTTTGTGTGGTTTATTGGTTAAGGCACCCATAATGGTAGGTGGGTGGAATTTTATCATCGGTTACAAATGACAATAGTTAAATACATACTTCCGAGGTTGTAAGTACAGTAAAAGGGATTTTGTTTTTATTTTTATTCCAGATGGCCACTATCGGCAGTACCTACCTACTACGCGTCTTTTTGTTTATATACAAGCGTTATATGATAATGGTAACTCACATATCGTCCGTTGAATGTCCTAAATCTGCCATTCAACCATTTACGGGTGCATTAATATGGCTCCCGGCGCAACCAAGTCTACCTTGATATTAAATCGCAAAGTGTCAACAGTTACATTACGGCACCGCTTTCTTAGGAAACTGCCCATTATTTTCCCACAACATGGGTGATTCTCATAATTTCTTAGTGCCGATACGTGAAACAAGAACATTCAAGAATTATTAATGAGCAAGACGGTATTTATTTATTTTAGGATCTCCAACAAAAGATATACATTAAACATTATATTGTTAATGGACGACAAAGTATTTTGTAGGTGCACTCTTTCAATTACAGGAGACCACAACATGCACAACAAAATGAACAACTAAGCTTACAAATTAAATACCTAATACATAATAAAGGAAAAATTTAGAACAGTATTTATAACGGTCACAAAAATGACCGTTTCCAAACTATAGTTGTCACGTTTTAGCATGGCAATAGCGGTCATTGACCAATATTTTCTAGCATTTTTTAAATTTCAAAAACTGAAAAAAGTCCGTTATCGTCCAGACTCAGTATCTACGAGTATTGTCATCTTCAACATGTTCCAATAGCGAAAAACCATACATAACTGTTTGGTTTCCTATAGAGAGATAATATGGAAAGGGCAATGACCGCAATTGCTATGTTAAAACGCAACAACTATAGGTAAATACTGTGCAACAAGCGTTGCCTGCAGCCAGCTTACGTAAAGTGAAAAACGTAAAAAACTTTCCCCAGCTACAGTCTGCCGCATTACTATCTACTGTCATTGATAAGAAAAATAGGAAATGAGAACGATGTTTTTGCTTTGATATTTATATTTGTACTAGCTGTGCCCGCGACTTCGTTCCCGTGCATGTCAGAAAACAATAATATGTAATTTGGATTTCATGGTTTTTAAGTTTTAAAGTTGCTGAAGTTACTCATTATAATATAAGCTATCTGCCAGTGAAAGTCCTATTAAAATCGGTCAAACAGACAGAGAGACAAAAATTTTAAAGTGGTTTTTTTTTTAGGTGCCATATATACTTACTTTCATATGCATTTAGTAAATAGCTGCTATTTTGTAATTACAAACAGACACTTTAATTTTATTTATTTGTATACAGGGTCAAATTAAATTACTTAACTAGCGAAACCTCACAGACGTGATTAGTATCGATATCTAAACACTTAAAATACTGGTATTCAGCCGCATCAGCACCCTAATTGCGTAACACACTATTAATCGGAATCTGAATAATTTTGAAGCAAATTGCTATTCCATTGCTTCATAAGTTCGAAAAATTTGTCTGCTCAACCCGTAAATAACGCAAAGAATGTTGTTGAACTGCCAAAATGAAACCGATTCCGATTGATAATCTGTTACGCAATTGTCCCGCCGGTTAGACTGAAGCCGACCCCAACATAGTTGGGAAAAGGCTAGGCAGATAATAATCTAAACACGGTAAAACATATTTTCTCAACTCATATTTAGTACAAATTACGAGTAAACAATGTGATGTTTTTTATTTATTTTTAGATAGAATACTCATCACGTCTGCAGTTTTGCTATCTAATTTAATTTGACCCTGTAGAGTAGATGTATGTACTTACAGATAAACGGTCGCTCGTTTCAAGTAACTGGATGCTAACAAGACGACTTTGAGTAGTATCATCTAGATAATGCTCTTTGAAAACAATATTCTTTGATATGTTAATATAGACTTTTAACTTACTTCTTCTTCTTTCTTTCTAACTTACTTTAGAGTATGAAGGTATTAAGGTTATTAATGGGTACTTAAGTTTGTTAATATTTCATACTTTAACTTATTTCGTAATGTTTGCGTAGGAGCATCAACGATACAGACGTTTGTTTTCCATTTAAACACATCATCATCATGTCTTCATTTTTTTAGTACTTTAATGTGTATCATGAATATTTAAAAACTACGATATGCTATACTAGTTTTCATTAAATATTGATGAACACGAGTATAATACTTAACACCTTAGGCGCCATGCGTATCTTTTTATCACACAGTGTCATGTGTATCTTTTGTCACACATTGTCTGGAACACTGTGTATTCAAAAGTATACACATCTTTCTACTTAGTACACGCGCCGCGTATCCTCTAGGAACACGTTTTCTATACATTTAATACACAAAAATGAAAGCCCTGGCCTACGGTCACTTAGGGTCTGGCGCTGAGGGTGTTAAGCAAATTATTTGGCAGAACAAAAAAAAACTGCGGAAGTAGCGCTTGCGAGGATTAGACCAACGAGGTCTAATCATCGCAAGCGCTACTGGCGATTAGAAAGAAAAATAGGTTTATTTGTCACAGAAACACGTGCGTACAAAAAGTTAATTAATTCAAATAATAAGGAAAAATAAAAACAAAATATATCTATAATCACGAGCGCAACGCAGAAATAGAGTAGACTTTAATTTCGGAAGTCGGTGTCAAAAAACGAAAATGCCGACTTCCGACGTTAAAGTTATTTATCACTTTGTAGTGTTTTCTTTTGAAGTCGGTTGTTTTTGTTGTCAAAAAGTTTTTATTATCTAATAATGTACAAACTTCTAATTCCACTATATATTATACATATTTATATATCACATCACATCACGTGACACTAATATTTTAAAGGTGAAAGTTTGTGAGTGTGTTTATATGTTTGTAACTTCTTCACGCTGAAACGGCTGGACCAATTTTGATAAAATTTTGTATAGAGGTAGCTGACACCCTGCATTAACATAGGCTACTTTTTATCCCGATATTCTCACGGGGTCAATACTTATGCGGGTGAAACCGCGGGGCCTTGGTAGTATTAAAAAAAACTAAAAATTATTAAAATAAAAATATAACCAAATCTAACTAAAACTATTAAAAAAATTGGCATATCCGAATATAGTATTAATTTTTTTAAATTAATTTCGTCACTGCGTGTTATATTTAAAAATACTTAATAGCGATTCACGCATTCCACATGGCTGCAACGTATGGGCCGAACATTCAGACAATACATTTATGGAACTAGCTTCTGCCTGCGACTTCGTAAGCGTAAAATTTCTTCTTTCCATTTGACCCATCGTATCACATCGCATTGCCCGCTATTACTTCGTTTTTGCTTAGCGGAGCCGATAAAAAAGAAAAAATTCAGAAATAATCTGATTTTTTTTCTTTTTTCTCGGCTCCGAAGGGTCGTATCGTGGTGTTAGACCGTCAATAACCTTTCTAGATAATTGGGCTATCAAATTCAAAAATAAATTATTAAATCCAACTCTCAAATACTAGTTCCAGAGAGTAAAAAAAACAAACAAACTCATAGGCTTCATTATATTAAGATTTATAGTATAGATAGCAGCGATTCACGCATTCCACATAATTGCATCGTATGCGCCGAACTTTCAGAAAATATACGGAATATTGCGTTTTATGCCCACATCTCTATGAAACAGCTTTTATTTGTTGTTCACTAAAGATTCAATGGATTGTAAAGAGTGCAATAGCGGTAAAACACTGCGATAGTCTCATTGCAGTGCAATATTTACAGAGACCATTTTGAAATGAATTTCGACGGTACTCGACGTAAATTCTCTTTGGTATTTGGTTTTAAGGGTTCCGCACTCAAGGCTGCCAACGTGTATTATTAATTTATTCATTAAAACTTTATGCACAAGTAAAAACTGTACAAAGGCGGACTTAATGCCTTGGGCATTTTGTATTACTAAGGCTTAGCTGTTCGTCCGTCTGTCTGTCTGTCACAAGTCAGTAAGTACCTTTTGAACCGTAGTATCTTTTGAACCGTAAAAGTTTTCACAGAGTATGTATTGCTATGGTATATTGTGTGTCTATTAGTCTGTGCTAAAAAAATTTACAATTTTCTTTTCTTTCGTTCAAAAGTAAAATAAAGTTTAAAAAAAAAGAAAGGGGATTTCCATACAAGAAACATGTTTTTTTTACTAGAGTATTTTTATAAAATATTTAGTGTTAAATACTGTACGGTGTTAAGGAACCCTTCGTTTCCGTATCCAACCCGCACTTGGCTGCTTTTTTTCTACTACTAACCGTCGGAAAAAGGCCGGTTTTTCAGCCGTCTGTCTGTGCAAATACCTAGGTATTGTTTCAGCAAACGAATGATGGTTTTTTTTTGACGTAGCTCTGTCCATTGCGGAATTATTACTTTGTTTTACCTATTTGTGAATAAAAGGAGAACTCGGTATTTGGATTTTTCTTGTCTCTCATATAAACATGGTGTAGGTGTTTTCAGGAAAACAATATAATACGTTAAGAGGAAAATCTCCTAATAATAGGTTCGTACTTTCTTTTTTCCCAAAGTGAACTCTGTTTCCATTTTAACAAGAATGGAATAGGTATAGACGCCAGCACATCAAGCTACCCGAAACTGATTTTCTCAATCAAATTTGAGCCTTATGATTTAGCAATAAAGTTTAAAATCTATTAAAGAAATTTGATTTGTAGCTTGATGTGCTGGCCTGTACCTTTATCTACCACCAAACAATTATAAATATTAAGATGTTTCTCTTACATGTTAGTAAATAAATGTCATTCCTGTTTTGCTTTTTTTTTAAGGATTTCAGGAGACTACTCCTGAAATCCTTTTTCTTAATTCCCATTTTCCTTGCATTTCGACTTGAAATAGCAATTATTCGAAAACATAATATATAATCATAATCAGCCTATAATGTTCCCACTGCTGGGACACAGGCCTCCTCTCTGTGAGAGGGAGTGGGCCGTAATCCACCACGCGGGCCCAGTGCGGGTTGGTAGATGTCACATGTCTTCGAATTTTTGGTTCTAGGACACGCCGGTTTCCTCACGACGTTTTCCTTCACCGTTTTAAGAGCAATGGTGATGAAATAATTTATTTTTTTAGAGAGGGGCCCGTGGCTAAATAATAACAGCCGTACAGGTCGATCGATCAGGTTAAGCTACGCTTGCCGCGGTTGGTCTGTGGATGGGTGACCATCTTTACATACCGAGACCCCTCCGTGCCTCGGAAAGCACGATAAGCCGTTGGTCCCGGCTGTCATTCTTTGATCTTTGACAGTCGTTATGGGTAGTCAGGAGCCCGAAAGTCTGACAACCAGTCTTACCAAGGGGTATCGTATTACCCAGTAACTGGGTTGTGGAGGTCAGATAGGCAGTCGCTCCATGTAAAATACTGGTATTCAGCTGCATCCGGTTAGACTGGAAGCCGACCCCAACATAGTTGGGAAAAGGCTAGGCTGATGATGATGATGAAATAATTTACACAAAGTAAAGCGCCTGACGGGGTTCGAACCTACGATCTACAATTCGTAAAACAATTTTTCAATGCTTCTGTTATCTTCAAGCTGAAACGTCAGGCTGTAAAAATATATCAAAATTAAGAACTACAATAGTAATTGTGTAATTTTTATGGTTTTACATTGTTCAGTTTATTTATCTTTACAACTTATCATTGCTAACCATTTCGAGCTTTTGGTCGGGAGCTTTTTTATAATAAAACTATTTACATTAAAATTTAGCATAATTCCAATTAGTGGCAAAGCATAGCATAAGCATAATCTACCTATAATATGCCCACTGCTGGGACACAGACTGTGTCCTGTGGCTGATTATGATGTTTTAGCTATGAAACCTAAGCTTTAGGAAGGTATCAGCGAGGTTGACTAGGTTGCGCCAGACGGCCATGTTCTCCCAGGTGGAGGCCAGCAGGCAACGGGTGCGGGGGCACCCTTGCCTGTATTGCACAGGCCTTCACCAGTGTCGGACGGGAGTGGCCAGGTGTTCCCGACCACTCCCGTAGCCCCCCAACCGGGGGGGCATGCCCGGCCCACCAGCTAGGTGGGCATGCGCCGGGAGGGTTGTGGAAGTAAAGGCTGAGCCGGTTTCCCATGGCCCTCCCATCACGGCGATGTGGGAACACCGCTTAGTTTTGGGTATACTGTCATTCCGACAGGGAGTCCCACATATCCCGTCTCGTCCCTCGCGAGCGGGAATGCGTAATGCATTTCTCAGTGGAAAAAAAAAAAAAAGACGGCCATGTTAATGCACCCCTAACGGGTTGATTCTCACAGAGAGAAGAAGGTGTTATTTATTATTTGTTATTCATTTATGTTGTTTGTTAGTTTTTTTAGTTGTCTGTTACACATACCTCCTCTCTGTAACAGCGTGCCGTATTGTATGTGACATCTTCGTAAAATTTCAAATTCAATTTTAAAATTTCATTTCATCATCGTCTTAAAATTTTCATTTCTGGAACATTTGCCGCATTCCTTACGATGTTTTCTTTAACCGTTATGACAGCAGTGATGATGTACTAATTTACACAAGCAAAGCGCTTGCCAGGGTTCGAACCTACGGCCTACAACTCGTAAGTAGCGGCCGTTACCACCAAATCAAAATCAAAAGTAATTTATTCAAATTAGCCTGAGAATTAGCACTTTCCGAACATCAAAATTACATAAGACAATCTTCCAAAAGAGCCGTTCTTTACCCTCCATTAAATTTTCAATACATAAAATTCGTCCAAATTTCAATTAAGGCTGATTTTTCAATCGACAGATAATGTTTATTCGTGGAATGAAATTGACATTCAAAATTATTCTTGCGATAAAATTATCTGGCCTTGGAAAAATCAGTCCTTAGTCACCTTAGTGGAATATATAAAATTGTATTCATAACAACTTTATTTGTTTAACCCGACCACATGACCTATTGTTCGTGATAAGCCTTGAAGTAGTTTCGTGTGAGCCAACAATTTACGACCTCATTAACGTGATGTACGCACAATAATAACCCATTGCTTTTAGCTCAGTATTTCAGTACCTAATTATTCTATCGTAAGGCTTACTAATTTTATTCCCATAGGATAGACAGAGCTCACGAATCTATACTAACCATAACCCTACTTCATAATACTTATAAAAAACTAGCTTTTGCCACCCAAACTGTCGCATCGTAAGATTTTTACAAATCTGACCGGCAGTTCTAGAGATTAGCGCGGACAAACAACCAAAAAAGAAACAAACCTTTCAGCTTTATTATTCGATGTGAAAAACTCTGTCTCAATCAACTGAGCCCATCGCAGTCCACTGCTGGACTCTCCCAGGCTGCGCCACAACACCCTGTCCTCCGCCTTCCTCATCCAGTCTATTTCTTTAGGTCGTCCGTCCATCCGGTCGGGCTGGTCCACAAATTCAAGGTCGCTCGGCGCGCTATGGAACGAGCTATGCTCGGAGTTTCTTTGAAGGATAAAATCAGGAATGAAATTGTCCGGAAAAGAACCGGAGTTATCGACATAGCTTGCAGAGTGGGCAAACTGAAGTGGCAGTGGGCTGGCCATATTTGTCGAAGGACCGATGGCCGGTGGAGCAGACGAGTCCTTGAGTGGAGACCGCGTATCGGCAAGCGTAGAGTAGGACGCCCCCCAGCTAGATGGACGGACGACCTAAAGAAAGTGGCTGGAATGGACAAACTTTGTCTACTTGTCTGTTACTATTCACGCCTTAACAGCTGAACGGATTTAGATTAAATTTGGCACACGAATCGACCATGACTTGCGGGGTAATTACGTAATACACTATCAGTAGCAATGTGATTAATTTTGACTATTCAACAACATTCATTGCGTTATTTACGTTGTTGAGCAGTCAAGTTTTTCGAACATACGAAGCAATGGATTATCAATATCCTTCAAAATGATTTAGATTGAGATTGATAGTGTTTACGCATTTAGGTTGCTGGTTTTGGACAAAGGGCCTTTTTATCCCGGTAGTGCGTTCCCTTGAGATCTTTGAAACCTCCACGTGGGATAGAAAGATAGTAAGTAATAGTACATTATGATATAAGTGCGGTAAGTTGAAAATTACAGCCGAGGCGATATTGCTCGCCCGAGCCGACAAGATAGCAGAGGCTTTAATTATCAAAGCGCACGTATGTCATACGACGTTTTATAACATATTTGCGAGGAAATAAATAAAACTCATACTGAATTTGCATCTTTGCTGGAAAACAAGCAAAGATGCAAATTCAGTATAAGATGAAATTTTGATACGCTTGTAAGTACCTATCTATCGACTGTCGATTTTTCGGGCAAGAGGCTTAGAGTAGCCTTTTCGCTGCTTCTGAGACTTCTGGCGGTGTCGAATTAATAAATTCATCATTATTTGACGACATTTTCAAATAAAAACAATACAGCGAAAAGAAAAAGCGCGCGGAATAATGTTTACTTACTAGTTCACAAATTAGCGATGCCCGCGCATCAGCGCTTTTTTTTTAAGGCAAAGGCACAAAAACAGCCAGTATTATTAATAAAGTAAATTAATATTTTTTGTTTTTGTTACATAAATGGTTGTAATTTATTGTCAAAATTAATTAAATTAAAGAATTAAATGTTTATTTCTTATATTTTATCTCCCAAAGTTAATTTTATTCATAAAATGTTGACCACTTTTCTGACATAAAAACTCTTTTCTAAGATTTCAAAAAGTACTGTTCGTTTTAGACGGAGCTTCTTGTTAAACCGTACGTTTTACCTTATTAAAAAGAAAGTCGTGCGTTTTACATTACGATAACGCATTAGTACGTAATGACATACATTACGATATTGAAATTGAGAGAAGAATAAGAGACCCTTTACGAGCAAATGTGTTATAAAATAACACTATTTTATTAGTGCTGGGTTCACATTTCTAGAGGTATTTCTTCGTCTATTCAATTTAAAATAGAAGGCAGTAGATGATGTCGGTGTATAAGATATACTTAGATATGCATGCTACAGTTGGTTGGGAGTCTTCATAATGTACACATATCGAAATGAGGGAAACTGAGCTGAATTTTATCGACGGGAACTAAAAAAAAAAAGTAGCTTTTTTAAAATTCTTGTTCGTTGCTGTGACCCCTGTGTATACAAATCATTGTGACTTTTAAACTAAACGATCTGTAACGATGAAATGAACTCAATAATGATTGGAAATAACAGGGCGTCTCTTAAAAATAAAAACTAAAGAAAAAAATCGCCCTCAGTTGAGAATTAAGGTGTTTTTTTTAACAAAATCAGATAATTTATCATAAATTTTTACAATAATTAGAATAAAATTTCTCAATAAAAGACCCGATTACTTACCCTTTTTTGTTACTTTAAATTATTCTCCACCGTATCAGCTTTCTAAAAGTAAAAATACTATGTTTATAACTCAATCACATTTCCTATAACTGTTAAAGAAAGGGCTTGCACTCGGATACGTACAGACGCTTGATATGCAAGCTACTACAATCTGTCAAATTTCTTTAATAAATTTTCAACTTTATCGCTAAAGTATTAGGTTCAAGATTGATTGGGAAAATTTGACAGTTTCGGGTAGTTTGATGTGCTGCAGTTTATATAATACTTTAGCACTACCTGCTAGACCTTTTTAATTTTCTTAAAATATTTTTTTGCGTCGATAAAATTAAGCTTAGTTTCCCTCATTTCGATACGTGCACATTATGAAGACTCACACTGTATAATGATTTTTTACAAGTTATTATTGGAGGGAAATTGCAATTATAGCCAAAAAGATAACTTTTTTTAAAATTTTATATACGACCTTCAGAATATCGCGGGGAAGACTCGCACAGACCAGGGAAGCATGAGACCAAAAGGGAACTGGCCTATACTTAGCAGTGAGTGGGATGGCAATAATGATGATGATATTCGACATTATTATAAATATTAACTAAACAATTCATCATCATCTGTCTAGCCCTTTTCCCAACTATGTTGGGGTCGGCTTCCAGTCTAACCGGTTGCAGTTAAATACCAGTATTTTAAATATAGCGACTGCCTATCAGAACTCCACAACTCAGTTACTGGGTAATACGATACCCCTTGGTAAGACTGGTTGTCAGACTTTCGGGCTTCTGACTACCCGTAACGACTGTCAAAGATCCACGAATGACAGCCAGGACCAACCGTTTAACGTGCTTTCCGAGGCACGGAAGGGTCTCAGTATGTAAAGATTTTCACCCAGGCACGTACAAGCGTCACCCAACCACGGCAAGCGTAGCTTAACCTGATCGATCGACCTGTGCGGTTGTTATTATTTAGCCACGGGCCCCTCATTATCTAAACAATTATACAGGGTTATTAATTGGGTTATTGCATATAAAAAGAATACACATCTAGGCAATCTGAGGCTTGGTGCTAGTTTGAAACTTACGAGCTAATTCTATCTTAAAAACATTGTAGGTACGTATTCCCGGAAAAACTTCATAAAAAAATCACAACATTTTTCGGCCTAGTGACGCGATGTTGAAAGAACTTATTAAAATAAACTACGTAAACAAGTTTTTATCACAGGATAAAACTTTATTAGCATTTTAAATTGTGCTTAGTTGTGTATGTGTGCTTAAACATTCGTTTCCGCTTAGCTCTTTTATTCATATTTCGTTTAGTTCTGCAAGCAAGGAAAATATTACAGAAAACTCAAGTATATCGTGCCAAAGTGAACAATAATGCCGCTCTGCTTACAGTTGCATTTGTGGTGGAGTTTCTATTTTGATATAAGTAAGCCATTACTTTGCACACAGCTGGCTAATAATATTTCAGTATTCTATGTTGGAATACAGACGCCAGCACATCAATCTACCCGAAACTGTCAATTTTTCCCAATCAACCTTGAACCTTATACTTTAGCGTTAAAGTTGAAAATGTATTAAAGAAATTTGACAGATTTTAGTAGCTTGATGTGTTGGTGTCTGTACATAACACAAGAGTCAGGACACATTGATCGACGGCGTTCTACGGTTTGTCCATATAAAAAGATAGCAACATATGGAACGACGTTCGTCGCGTCGATACGAAAGGATGCGTACGTCGTTCCATACTACTAATATCACGCTTGTATTCCCCGAAGGGTTAGGCAGAGGTGTAAGTACCTATAGTATACTCACATTTCGCCATATATGTTTAAGTCCCATATAATAGGGGCCTATGTCCAGCAGTGGACGTTTTCCGGCTAAAATGATGATGATGTATCAAGCGAGCCTATTGCCATCAACCGGTGTACCTGGTTGATTCAGACTCCGGAGTGCTACTGAGAAATTTCAGATGGAAAACCCCAATAACCCTCATCCCAAGCCGGGACCTTACGCTAAGCAGTGGCGCTTGCGACTTTCAGACCGACAAGCAGTCTATTTCGTAGTAGGCTTAAGGTCATGGCAGCACACGTAACGGCACCGCAGCATTAAATCGTGTGTCGTATTCGTGTGTCGTAATCGTGTGTCGTATTTCATAATGTCAATATGAGAAAGCCAGTGGAGGGCAGTCAGCGCGCTGGCGTCTATCCGTAGCCTAAATTCGAAGCGACGTCGTGCTGCAGCTGGACAGTTGCAGTGCCGGTATAATGTATCATGACCTTTATTCATCTTCTTAGTTTTTAAGTTTTCTCCAGAAGAGGAAATATCTGAATAAATGACGACAAAATTAAGTATTTCAACTCCATAGCCAATCGAGTTTTCTAAACACATTCATTTTTAAAATGGTTATAGTTTTCGCCAGTTTTCACTAGTAGTAGTTTACCCAAAATAATTATCGATTTGTGACAGACATCAATGCATCATAGTATCATAAATAGCAGTATATTGATACCAATTTACCAAATACTTTTTTTTACATAAAAAAAAACCATCGACTTCTAAAAAAAAAAACACTATGAATGATGTTTTTTATTTATCACTGTTACTTATATATTATACTCGTACCAACACAAATTCGTATACCACTACTAGGTATGTAAACAGTGATAGGAAGTTATAACATCGACAACATACACGAAGTGGAAAAATTATACGTATTAGGGAAGCTAACTCAAAAATTACCCAAGCAAAGTCAACAACATTTTTGACCACCTCAGGAGTGCTTAGACATACCTAGCCTTTTAAAAATAAAAAGAATTTTCAAAATCGGTCCACAAAAATTCATGAAAATATCGATGAACGTAATACAGACGAACATAGAACCTCTGAAGTCGGTTATTATGTGTCAAGCCGATTTCCAACTCTAAGGTTATCCAACTGATAAAAATCCTTCAGTCTATATATTAAAATGAACGTATTAAATTGATAGTGCCTTTGAATACGCCAGCAATAAAACCGCCAAAACTGGCGATATGAATGAACACATCACATAATGCATTGGTACGTTAGTATCTTTATCGAATACTAGCTTCTGTCCGCGACTTCGTCCGCGTAAATTTTTTTTGTTTCCCCGACCCACCCCGTCGCAACGTGTCGCCGGCCTGCGCTATTACTTCGTTTTCGCTTGGCGAAAACTTCAGACTTTTTTTTGTTTTTGCTCAACTCCTAAGGGTCCTAGCGTCACGTTTAATAGAATATAGCCTTCTTCAAGAACTGGGCTATCAAACGCAAAAATATTTTTATATATGCGACCAATACTTCCAGAGATTTAGAGCTTTCAAACCGTGTTTCAAACAAACAAACTCTTCAGCTTTATTATTAGTATTATTTTAAAACTGTGATATCTCCTAAGATATACATTGAAATCAAATGATGTCAGAGGCAATTTTGTTCAAAATTAAATACATGTGATGAATAACGTATTTATTTGGATAAGGATTAATACCATGTTTATAATAATAATAATACTTTATTTCAGACCATGGAGTCCATTTTGTTAGTAACAACGTTCTTATAGACTAGTGTTAGTAAACTTAAAACTACCCACAGCAAAATATATGTATAGACAGACAGAAAGACCACAGAAAGTAAAACTCAACAGTCACTACTGCGTCATTCCATGAGAAATGGCGCAGCAATTATTGATATAACTGCAGTCCAGCCGTTTAGCGATCATGCTAAGGATGCTGTTGGCGCTGCCGCGAACTCTATGCACCAGGGATGCGCATCTTTTACGCATCGTAGCGTAAAAGCAGTCTACGCGATGTACAGCAAACATCCCTGATGCACTACAGAATCGCCGCAGCCCCATCAGCACCCTGAACGCATTATTAAATTGGACTCGGAGGGCACTGTAAGACTTTTGAGTATAGTTGGCCCACAGGCTGCACGTATAGAAAGAAGTACAATAAGACCTAAAAAGTGTAATTTTGACCTCTGTCGAACAACGTGCAAACCTGCGAGCCATCATGTTCGCCCGCACTGCCAGCGCCCTCCGTTCCCTCTCGATGTCATCATTGTCCCTGAGGTCAGAGGTCAGAATATGTCCTAAGTACTTAAATTTAGACACCCTACGCAAAGCTGTACCATTAAGCGTAATATTGGGAAACACGTTACCTGTCTCTTTTCCTCTGGCCTCAAAGACCATGACTTCACTTTTGAGTGGATTATATTTTAATCCATGTTGTTCGGCATATGCTTCACAGATGGTAAGCAAACACCTTCGCAAATAATGCATTATTTTAGAACAAATTTGGTTAGCATAAAAGAGGTTATAGTGAGCTAACCTTAAAAGATAGACATATGCTGTCGCGGACTTTTTTTTTAAACTTTTAAAGGGGAACAATTCTGTCATATATGATTTTTGCGAAACTTTAACCGTTTACGCAGCGCACGCAGCGGAAGCTCTCAATAGGAAAAAAATCCCCCGATTTTGAAACATTCTTCATTGGTGCTCCGCTCCTATTGGTTTTAGCGTGATGATATATAGCCTATAGCCTTCCTCGATGAATGGCCTATCTAACACTGAAAGAGTTTTTCAAATCGGACCAGTAGTTCCTGAGATTAGCGCGTTCAAACAAACAAACAAACAAACAAACAAACAAACTCTTCAGCTTTATAATATTAGTATAGATATGCAGTTCATCACCCACAAATCGGATTTACTCTATTGGCGCGTTAAGCCACGCTAATTTCGCCAATCGCTGGGAAATTTCGTTGGTATGCGATTTTACATACAACCGGGAATAAATTCATTTAGCTTTGCATATTCAGAATAATATTGGGGAATATCTGGTGTTTTAATAATTTTGTGGGGACATATAAAAATAGCTCGATGGTATGAATAATTTCGTCATGCGCGGTTTTTAATTGGATTTTTAAAAGGTGGTTGCAACAAACTGCTAGTGTTTACAAAATTATTGATAGTGTAAAAATAAATAAAGAATTTATTTTGGACAAGTGTTTGCACTTGTACACATTGCATAAACTTGCCAAACGGCGTGTCAATTTGTCGGCAGGATTAGCGCTCGTCTTAAAATATTTGGTAGGTATCAACAATCTGACAAAAGATAATATCATCGTCTCTAAAGATACAGATACATAGTTTCAATAGAAGGTAACAATATTATCATTATAGTAGCGCGGGCCGCCGCGGGTAAACACGCCGGCGACGAAGGAAGGGAACGAAAGATTTGAGGAAACCGTATACAGCGTGTATCAGAAAAATGTGGTATAACCACTTTCTCCGTAGGACCATCATCGTAATCGCGAAAAAAATTAACAACTGTCCCATACAAAACTTCAACACCTACATGGGACGGCTGATTATAGGGCTGATTAACTAAAAAATATTGCCTTTCAGTATCGGCTGCTACTTACCAAGTTGTAGGCCGTGAGTTCAAACCCAGACAGGCACTTTTTGTAAATTAATTCATCACCACTGCTCGGAAAACATCGTGAGGAAACTGGCACGTCCTAGAATAAAAAAATCGAAGACATGTGACATCTACCAACCCGTACAGGGCCCGCGTGATGGATTACAGCCCACTCCCTCTCACAGAGAGGAGGCCGGTGTCCCAGCAGTGGGAAAATTATAGGCTGGTTATGCCTTTCATGACCTATTTACATTAAAATTTAAATATGTAAGTAGGTAGGTAATTTATCCTACTAATCCTATCCTACTAATATTATAAATGCGAAAGTTTGTGAGGATGGATGGATGGATGTTTGTTACTCTTTCACGCAAAAACTACTGAACGGATTTAGATGAAACTTTACAGTAATATAGCTTATACATCAGAATAACACATAGGATACTTTTTATCCCGATATTCCTACGGGATCGATACTTATGCGGGTGAAACCGCGGGGCGCTGCTAGTACTGGTATAAAAGCCCCGCTATTAAAGCAGAGAGATTACTTTGCCCCAAAACACTTTGCCTGAAAAAAAAACATAAATAGGATGCAATAATAATAATCCGATTTTACAATACCGAGAATACATTCACAGGGCCTATCTCTTTTGGTACAACAATGGCGGAACCCAATCAATCATCCACATGATATTTCCATCTCTTCATTAGTTATTGAGCTATATTTAACGTCATTCTGAAGACGGCTTTTCATATGGGGGGGCTATTGAAAAATGAACAGTCTCCAGTAAGTATAAATTATCCGCCTGGTATTTCGAAGATTAATGACTTCAGAATTTCTCTGAGGATGTAAAGTCGATGAAGCCATTTTTCCTAAGTCCACTGCCAGAAAATGACATAAAGATTGATGTTTGCAGGCATTTTAGAAAGCTGTTAGGCGTAAACGTGATGAAAAACTGTTTAAAGTTCGATGCGGATTTTTTCTTTAGATGTTTGTTTTGAGTTTTTTATTGATTACTCATAGGTAATAGACTTCAAAATTGTATATTAATTTAATCAATTCAATATACCAACCCGCACTGGGCCCGCGTGGTGGATTACGGCCCACTCCCTCTCGAAGAGAGTAGGCCTGAGTTCCAGCAGTAGGAAAATTATAGGCTGATTATGATGATTATGATTGTGTATTAACCCTTCGTGTCGGAACGTGGATCCACGCGAGACACAAGTGCTTTTAACTGTTTTTATAATTACGACATTCAACCCGTTATGTTCAGGCCGTTTTCACTAACTCTAGGCGACACAAAATGAATGCCAATAAAAGCGGGCTGTCAAGTGTAGTTAGCACTACATTTATCGCTAGTAAAATTGTGGGTTTATGCTTAAGACGACCAATATTGGATCTAAATCAATCAATCTACGTAGTCTTTTCCCAACTATGTTGGGGTCAGCTTCCAGTCTGGTCAACCGGATGCAGCTTATTACATGGAGCGACTATCTATTTGACCAATATTGAACATAAATGAGACTAAATAAAGATAATCTCGGTGAAAATTCTTCACTAGAACTTTTTTCGCAGAAAATATTATATATTCCAGGCCCATTAGAGGTGTAGTTTATTTCTAAAGTGCCAGTAAAATCTAAAACGCTTAAATACTAAATAACCTTTTAGTTCTACAATTTCATTAATCTCTAACGCACTTAAGTGCTTCGCCATGTCTCTGAAACGGCTACATTTTTCATTATTATTATATACCTACTGTTGAATCTGAAAGCCTGTTTTATTATTAAAGCCATAATTGTGGCTTTAAGTGTAATTTCGTGTTGACTAATTGTTCATTTATGATTTTGCGGACACTCGATTGATGGTTGGCACGGATTAGATAATTCGTAAATGTGAATAGCAATAATGTATTACGAATTATCAATTTTACTACTCGAAATTCAGGGGAATGTCTTTGAGCAAAATGTGCCTCAGAAATCACGCGAAGCCGTTGGCCCTGGCTGTCATTCGTAGATCTTTGACCGTCGTTACGGGTCGTCAGAAGTCTAACATCCTTTACTAATAAACGCACTATAGAGTACTCACACACCAATTTCTCTCTTTCAGTCGTCAGTAATTTGACTTTCGAAAGAAGAAGAGAAAGCGTTGTGTCACTATACAGACGCCATACAACGTTTATTAGTAAGGGGGTAAGAGTCTTACCAAGGGGCATCGTATTACCCACCCAGTAAACTGGGTTGTGGAGGTCAGATAGGCAGTCGCTCTATAATTATAAAATACTGGTATTCAGCTTTATCCGTTTAGATTGGAAGCCAACCCCAACTTATTAGGTAGTAGAGATAAGGCTAGGCAGATTGATTTTTTGTCTTTGGTTAAAATAATAATTGTAGAAATCTCTACAAGAATATCTATTTAACTATCACCTAATCGATTTAATGTAACTTGGTGGGTAGCTATTGCTACAGTACTTACCTAGTGCAATTCTGTAAAAATCTCAAAGTAAAAACCTTTGGTGAAGTGAGTTGTTAATCCCTAGAATCTAGCGTCAGGTAGGGTTGGTCCACAGATATAGACAGACCTAAATAACGCAAGTATCACGATCTGTATGAAAACCAAGCTTGCCATTTTTTTTACTACCTACTATGGCGTCACAAGTAGTATTTGATGGGAAAATGAAATTCAAAGACGCCGCCTTGCCGCGTACAGAACCTGTCAGCGTAGGTACAACATTTTTTTTAACGTCAAATATTTTTATTTTATTTCTTAAGAACACTTACAGCTAAGATACAGATAGTTGAAAATTAGTGAAAGAAGGTCAATTAAAAGTTTTCTCTGATAATATTAGGGTAGCACAAGAAATACTAGACAGGCAAGCGAAAGTAAGAATAAGTAAGCACTCTGAGAGAATTAAGAAAATACTGAATAGGCTTATATCATAGCAGACATTTAGTAAGTCTGTTAACTTAAGATGATTCGCTTAAGTACACGTCATTAAATACTACATAATATAAAAGTAACTTTATGAAAATAAAACCTACTGACTGGAGCGCTTCTTTAATAAATGGCACTGACTGTTTCACAAACTGCTCCAATCTTTTCACTTCATAAATAATTAAGTGCTTATAATGACTTTTCTTTATAGCTTGCTCCAAGTGTACTCAGTTCATTACATAACTTTATTATAATAACGCTGTATAAAAATATTGAAATCTTTTGGTAAAAAAAATTGTGATTGAATCGACGTCGTCAAATCAATTACCTTCCATCAAGGGTTTCGCGAAATCTTTTGATAAGATTGCCTTTATAACGTTATCTTATGGCGCAATTATATCGGGATTGTTCAAAGTCTCTGTGAAATAGGATTTGGTACCTTTATTGGTTATCTTTTCACATCTTTAGAAAATTAACTTCTACCGAACTTGTGTGTACCTACTTGATATTATGAGATGGTTGTCCCATTTAAGTAGGTACCATTAGGTACCTTTATGAAAATGTTGAGTAGTATATGAGATTATATTCTAATAAGCACAATGTACAGACGCCAGCACATCAAGCTACTATTTATTTATTTATTTAATACTTCAAGCACATAAATGTACAGAGGCGGACTTAATACCATAGACATTTTCTACCAGTCAACCTTTGGGTAAGAGAGAGTGGTAGGTGCAATCATGAAAATTGAGGAATAGATATTTTAAATATAAAGATACGCATAAACCTATTAAAACAATAAATATAATATATACCTAATTACGAGTTCGCAGTCTGAGACTTTTTGTGAGATTTAAATGAGTTTTAAAGCTTTATAGGCGAAAATAATCATTCAAATACGAGCTATAAGAGGGCGACACAATCACATAATAAAATAAAATAAAAAAAAAACTGCTAAAATAATCATGGATTCTCCTAACAATAACGTCACACATCGGAAACAGTACACTGGATCTCTGACTAACCTATCGGTTATGTCGAATACCGATGATAAAACTATATTGGACACCACTATGCTAAGTATACCGGACAGCCTGCTCGACAACTATAACGACGACTTAGTAAATGACCTTAACGAACAAATTAAAACACTTAAAACGCAACTTATGAGCGCTCATCAAGAGATAGAAAACCTCAACAGTGAAAACTTTCGTTTGAAAATAGATTTACAAAAGTCAATAAAGACGGTAGAAACTTGTAAAAAAATTTGCTTAACGCCTGATAGAAAAAGTAGCACACCATCATTATCTCGCCACAAAAAAACCAAACACTACAAAAATTCTCCAATTGCGTTAATTAATGACTAAGACTTTGGCCGAACCTGACAAGGAAACAAAATCCGACATGCACCACAAAGAAACTCAAACATCTGATCTTACTTATGATGCATTAACACAAAATAAAAAGGTAACACCAATGTCAAAACAGAATGATATTGCTATGAAAAAATCATCAGGTGTTCCTATGCCAAAATCTAAAAACAAACTTGCAATAATCAGCAGCGGTTGCACAAAAGGAACTCTACCGTTAATAGAAGAAGTCTTTGCAAATCAATTTGATTATTGTCACTATCTGCTACCAAATACCTTCACAGAGGAAATGACGTCTACTATTGCAAACAAATTAAAAGACTTCTCATTGCGTGACTACTGTTTGATTTTCATAGGAGAAAATGAACTAAAAAACAGTACTTATTCAAAACTCCTTGAGATCTTAAAAAAATCGCTTAAAAACGTTACAAACACAAATGTCGTGGTATGCGCACCAACGTATATAACAGGAGCACTAATCTATAATTATAAAGTAGAACTATTTAATAATCTTCTTTATTTGGACATAAATAACAACAATTATGCATATTTTTTCGACAGCAATCGCTCTCTGTCGTTTGACATGTTTACCTATAATACAGGTAAAATAAACAAAGTTGGATGGAAAAACGTCTTTGACCAGATAATGTCCAATATAATTATAGACTACAACTTGTTCGGTTCTCAAGATCCGAATAAAAACAATACTGAGACAGATGACAGAACATTGACATCGAATTATCATAATGACGAGGATTTAATTAACCGAGATAAAATGACATCAAATGACCAGTTTTTTCTATTGTAAGTACATGAATATTTTGCATCAAAATATAGCAGGACTTCTGAATAAATCAGATATGTTGACCGTGCATATAGAAGAGTTACGTGCCGGAAAATATATATATATTGACATATTATGTATAACTGAACATTTTGTAACTTCCGGACATGAATCTTTAATTAACATACCTAATTTCAAATTAGCAACGTGTTATTCGAGAAATAATCAAAAACGTGGAGGGGCGTGTATACTTATCAGAAAAGGGTATGAGTATAAGGAACTTCCTAACACGTCCATTACGGGTGTGTTTGAATATTGTGCAATAAAATTAAGTAAGCAGGGATTAATTGTTGTATGCATTTACAGACCGCCAAATAGGTCAGGTATTAATACCTTTATGGATAATTTAGATACCTTGTTAAAGAAATTGTGTAATAAGGTCAATCAAAAAATAGTCTTATGCGGTGACTTCAATATTAACACACTTCAAAGAAATAACTTGTCTTCAGATTTTATAAACTTGCTGTTAAATTATAATCTTAAACTAGAATTCAATCAACCGACTAGACTAAAAAGTGGTACTTGTTTAGATAACTTTGCTCATAATTCTAGACAAAAATGTGAGAGTGAAGTTATAGATTTAGCACTATCCGATCATACCGCACAGATTCTAAAAATACAGGTTAATAAAACATGTAAACTTAATTCTTGGCGAACTCGCAAACGTAACTTATGCAAAGAAAATTTAATGTTATTTAGAAAGCACATGCAATCTCTATGTTTTACAGAAGTTTTTAAATCAGACAACCCCAATGAGGCATATGATAATTTTATTGACTTGTTTCGTTTATTGTATGACTTATGTTTTCCTAATCAACTAGTTAATGTAAAACCTGACAAAAAAAGTAAATGGATTTCACGAGGAATAAGGATTTGTAGCAGAAAACAAAGAAACCTTCTGTGGAAATATAGAAAAGCACCTTCATCTGAAAACAAAATGATATTTAAAAATTATTCGCAAAGACTTAAAAAAATTGTAAATCTCACTCAAAAAGCTCAAAATAATTACCTAATTAACAGTTCACAAAATAAGTCAAAAACAGCATGGCAGATAATTAATAATTGTACTCAAGTAAAAGAACCAATTTTACAAATTGACACAGGTGACAAATTAGTAAAGAATCCGCAGCAAATTGCTAATTCTTTTAATGATTTCTTTGTCGACCAGGTTCAAAATGTTTCTAATAACCAGCCGGGCAATATAATTGGTACTACCCCTATCCAGAATTCTTTGTTTATGCCTCCGGTTGTGCCTCAAGATATTGTACGTGTAATCCAAAAATTAAAAAATAAAAAAAGCTTTGGACTTGATGGTATTTCTACCATTGCCGTTAAATTTGTTACTGACATTATAGCAAAACCACTGAGTCATATAATAAATGCAAGCATAAGCTCAGGTATATTTCCTGAAAAATTAAAGACTGTGATTGTAAAGCCACTACATAAGAAAAACAGTAAGGAAGACATGACAAACTACAGACCAGTAGCCTTAATCTCAATATTTTCTAAGATACTTGAAAAAATTATATATGAATCAATGTACTCATTCATGACTAAAAACAATATATTATGCGATGAACAATACGGCTTCCGTAAAAATAAAAATATTAATTTGGCTATTTTTGATCTTCTGAAAGTGATCATGAATAATGTAGATAAGAAGAATCCTGTAAGTGCAATTTTCGCAGACATGACAAAAGCGTTCGATTACGTGAACCATGATTAACTAAATTAAACTACTACGGTGTAAGAGGTAACGTTTTAAACCTAATAAAATCTTACCTCATGGGTAGAAAACAGTACACAGAAATTACGAGAATTTGTTGTAGAACTAAACGTGAAGTGAAATATTTATCAAATTGTAGAATCATTAAATTCGGGGTTCCACAAGGAAGTGTCCTTGGGCCCTTATTATTTTTAATTTATATTAATGACCTGCCTCGCCAAATTACTCAACCGATGACATTATTTGCAGACGACAGTACAGCCATAATTGAATGCAGAGATAAAATTCAATACGAAAAGGAAATAAACAGTACACTTAAGTCCATGATAGATTGGCTGAATAAAAATAATTTAGTTATAAATTTACAAAAAACTAAAGTCATGCATTTTTGGCAGCGGCTTCAGCCACAGAATATAAATATTGAATATAATGGTCAAACTGTAGAACCAACCTTAGAGGCAAAATTTTTAGGAATACATATTGACCAAAAATTAACATGGGAATCTCATGCTAATATCGTATGCCAAAAGTTAAGTAAAACTGCATTTGTACTTTATAATTTAGCTAAAAAAATGAATTTAAATTCCTTGTTGACAGCCTATCATGGTTTGGTTGCCTCATTGTTAAGATTTGGTGTCATATTTTGGGGAAATTGCAGCGAGAGGGAACGCATATTTAGAGCGCAAAAGCGTTGCCTTAGGTCAATCACTGGTCTTAAGGTAACAGAAAGCTGTCTACCAGTTTTCAAATCTCTCAAAATTCTGACTTTCCCGTCGTTGTATATACTAGAGGTTGCAATATTCGTTAAAAAGAATCTGCACTTATTTACGCCAATGAGTGATATAAGGCAACACTTAAGAGTAATAAGGGCCCAATATAAAAATCAACTATATACCGGTGGTCATAAAACTGCTTTATTAAAAACGAGTATTTTACACATGGGTCCCATTATTTATAACACTTTGCCGAGAAATGTAAAGGAATTACCCTTACGAATGTTTAAAAATCAACTAACCAAACTTTTGCTGGATAAGTGTTACTACTCAATCAAAGAATTTCTGTATGACAAGACAATCAAGTAAACTTGGTGCCTGCTAGGATTTTATTATTTCACTTCATATGACATTGTATTCTATTTGATGGCATTTTATCATCTGTATGACATTTTATTATTTGTATGACATGGTATTATTTCGAGCATGACATTGTATTATTTTTTTTGACATTATATTAGATTTTTTTATGACATGTATTGGAATTTGTATGACATTGTATTGAATTTGTATGACCATATCATTTAAGTTGATCGATTAAGTTAATGAGATGGCAATTTTTTAACTTTTTTAACTTTTTTTAATATTCTCCTTAATATTTTGCATGCCGTAGGGCAAAATGTATTGGGACAATCAACAATTATAACACCTTATCTGTATACCTACATTATTAGCAAATAAATGATTATTATTATTATTATTACATTTATATATATATCCTGATTTCCTCGGGGAGCGCATTCCACAGAGAGATAGACTGAACGAAGAGGGAAGAGTGAATGAAGTCTGTGCGGTGAGTGGGACATTGGAGAAGATGATTGTGTGATGAACTACTACAATCTGTCAAATTTCTTTAATCGATTTTCAAATTTATTGCTAAAGCATAAGGTTAAAAGTCGATTGGGAAAATTTTACAGTTTTGGGTAGGCTGATGTGCTGGCGTCTGTACATTGGAACCAGACCCGTCCAAAAGCGCGATAACTTTACAAAGTAACGGGAAACACCTGGATGCCCTCATCCAGGTGTTTCCCGTTTCCGTGCGTCCCTACGTACGGAACCGGGAATTATGGTAGAGGAAAGGAGAGACTTGGGTGGAGAGAAGTACTTAGGTGATTCTGGGCTGAAATGATGAAACACAATGCTTCATATTACAATACATAACATTCGATACCCAACAAACCTGCGCAAAAAAAAAACTCAGGAATTTTCCTTGTGCCCTTGGATATGTCACCATCAATTTATCAGCCACTAGGTATTGTAACAAATTCGCTAAACTATAAAACACTTTCGAAGATTGACTACCCCGAAAAAACATTTCAACGCAAATAAATAAAGTAATTCCACGAAAATGTTTACGACACCGCCGCCGCGCCGCTTACGTCTGAAACGACAGACCATCGTCACAAAATAGATAAGTACAGAATGTCATATTTATACAACTAGCGAAAACAGGTGCACGCACACACAGATGCGTACGTACAGTCACTACCACATAATATATTACTATGAACAGCTCGGCAATCAAATTATCTGATTTCATGATTTACCCATTAATATCTGTCGTCAAGATGACGGCATCAGATATTATTGCCAAGCTGTTCATAGCAATATATATTTGTGCTCGTGACTGTACAGCAATCTTTCAATCTCTTAAACTATTTCAAACGAATGCTCGTCGCGACATAGGCTTGCATACGAAGCTTTTGGCTCCTTAGATTATTTTATTTTTATTGTAGGACTTGCTTCCGCCCGCGGCTTCGCCCAAGTCGTATGTCCATAAAAAGTATATCCTATGTCCTTCCCCAGGGTTCAAAGTATCCCTATACCAAATTTAATCAAAATCGATTTAGCCGTTTCGGAGCTTAGACGGAACAAACTGACAGACAAACAGACAAAAATGTTGAAAATAAGTTTTTTTGTCATAAGTAGGTACTATCGGTATACACTTTCATATGCATTTAGCAAAAAAACACAAAGTGAAAAATAATTTTAATTTTGGAAGTCGGTGTTGTTGGTTCCGCATTTTCGTTTTTTGACACCGACTTCTGAAATGAAAGTTATTTTTCACTTGTGTTTTTTTGGAAGTCAGATGTTTTTTTTTTTGTAAAAAGTTTTTATTAAGTATTCACTTTTTAGTTGTACATACCCCACACAAATTCAATTAACACTAGTACATTGAAGAATTAAAGACACCGACTAGAAGAACCATCAAAATTCGCATAGAAATGCCGGAGATGCAGTACATTCGTGCATATAACTTTGTACATAAGAATAATTACCTAATGTATTATATATAATGTATTATAGATCACATTAATTAAAGAATAATCAAAATTGAATAATTCGTTTTTGAGAAAATCGCGAACATACAAACATACATACATACGGCACCCTAATTGCACTATCAATTGGAATCTGAATCATTTTGAAGCAAATTGCTAATTCCATTGCTTCATAAGTTCGAAAAAATTATTTGCTCAACACGTAAATAACGCAATTAATGTTGTGTCAAAATGAAACCGATTCCCATTGATAATATGTTACTCAATTGCCTCGCGGGTCGGTTAAAAGCTGTTGAAATTACAAACAGATACTTCAATTTACTAAACTAAATTATACGAATAATAATAATAATAATAATATTCCACAACTATCACACAACGCCATCTAGTCCCAAGCTAAGCAGAGCTTGTGTTATGGGTACTAGACAACTGATAAACATACTTATATATTTCTAAATACATAAATATTATAGATACATTACACCCAGACACAGAACAAATGATCGTGCTCATTACACAAACATTTGTCCTGGGTGGGAATCGAATCCACGACCTCCGGCATAGCAGTCAGGGTCACTAACCACTAGACCAACAGGCCTGTCGAATACGTCTTATTTGTGCAGAATAAACAAATTTTCTTTCTTTTTTCTATGTTTATTTCGCTGTAGGTATGCGAATCATGTCTATGCGTGCGAGCGTAAATACGCTCGTTGTATGGGCCTGGCCTTCTGTACCTATATTCTGTGTCAACATTGCGGATCGGTCCATATTCAATCAACCCCTTCGATGGTGATAAATGGATAGCGTCACTCCGCTGATCGATGCGGCCTTTCATATACCAATGTCGACTTAATCCTTCGGTAATATTCTTAGTATAAACTCATCATTACCAGCTCGTGAAGGATGAACATTATTGATGTGACGTAGTTCAATGGTTTTGACAATATTGAATACTGGGTTGGCCATGTTTGCCGAAGGACCGATGGCCGGTAGATTTGACGAGTCCTGGAGTGGAGAGCACGTATCGGCAAGCATAATGTGGGCCCACAGCACCTCAAAAAGGTGGCTGGGACGGACTGGATGCGAAAGGCGGAGGATAGGACGTTGTGCGCAGCCTGTTAGAGGCCTATGCCCAGCAGTGGACTGCGGTAGGCTTAGTTGCGTGTTTATTGTATTACTAATAATTGCCTAACACACTATCAAATCAGAATCTGAATCAGCATCATAAACAAATTAAGTCTTACTATGGGTGCCAGAGTTCATCGAAAACACTCTTTCCAATAGTTGTAACGCTGCATAGTATTTAAATAAGTGTTTTTGTACAACAGGAGGTAATAAAAATCTTTTGTTTCTTTTGAAGGTTATTGCTAATCCATTGCCTCGTATGTTCGAAAAATTAGTCTGCTCAAGAAAGTAAATAACGCAAGGAATTTCGTTGAACTGTCAAAATAAAAGCCATAGCTACTAATAGTGTGTTACGCAATTACCTCGCCGATTACTTTGCGTAATATTCATCATGTTATACTAAAAATAATGTTAAACTTTCTTCAAAATTTTATAGATAAGGTACTATGATCGATTTGGAGTAGCCGAAAATGTAGTTAAAAATTATGAATATGAATTATTCACACCTGAATACCTAATCTAAACTATTGTTATCTCGAATAAATAAACCCATAAATCATAACGTGGTAATTTGTACCTTCTATCTTCTTTGTAGAGTACATAATGCATTAAGGTAATCTAAAATTCATTAAAAACTATTTAGCGGCTTTAAGAGTAAACTAGTTGCGAGCTCGAACTCGTTGGTGGTCATGGCCAAAAAGCACGCTGTCTCGCCTGGCTTCGTGTCCGACAGTGCTAGTATCAGTGATGAGCAGTTAAACGCTAGTCTACATGAATAACGTCTAGTTCTCACGCACAGAAACACCGTTCCGAACTGATAGGCGCGTAAAAAAATTCGAAAAGTGCTTCGAAAAATCGAGTTTTATGAAAAAACCACTGCATAAATCAATTACAAATAAAGTTTATTGATCTCTTCGATAACTGAGCTTTGTCGGTACGGACTTGGTTTTGTGAACATTAGTAAATAAATAGGGTAAGAAATAGAGGATGTTTTGTCTCATAATCATAAAAGTAACATTGAACAACCTTCCTTTTAAGTTCTTTTATTACTTATTTACACCCAAAGTAACGTTAAAAATAGCAAGAAAAACAAATCTTTGTTGGCTCATAACTTTTTAATGGCTTTTTATTTTACTATTCTGTTTCCGTACATACACAATTATTAATAAGTCTAAACGATATAATTTTTAACTTTGGATGCAAAATGTCTAACAGTGGAGTAATATTCTCCCGAAATTTGTATGGAAAAAATATCGTAAAGTGGCACCTTAAGGGACGCAAATGTTGCTTATTTACTACTATAATACTTTAAAGACTTACTGTGAATAGATTTAAATAAACTCTACGGTCGGCCAGCATAATCAGCCTATATTGTTCTCTCTGCTGGAACATAGGACTCCTCTCTGTGAGAGGGAGAGTGACCCGTAATCCGCGCGAGTCCTCTGCGGATTCATAGATGTCACATGTCTTCGAATTTTTGGTTCTAGAACATGTCGATTTCCTAACGATGTTTTCTTTCACCGTTTTGAGAGCAGTGGTAATGAAATAATTTACTAATGTTTTTAACTATAGCACCTGTTTGGGTTCGAACCTACTACCTGCAACTCGTAAATCGCAGCCGTTACCACTTGGCCACCACTGCTAATCGGCCAGCATGAGAGCATTTATGAAAAACTTATTTAGATTAATAGTAATAATTATGATATTGTTAAAATTATGTTAAATTACGAATTTCTATACAGAGTGAAATTTCAATCACCGTTTGTCTCATAAGGTGTCATTGTACTCATCATTATGAACAACTTTTACTATGGGATCAAACCTGAAATCGTGAAAAAAAATCAACTGTTCCCTACGTTTATGTTCACATAACTCGTCAAAATGCAGGGAACAGCTGATTTTTTTTTTCGCCAGTTCGTGTTTGGTCCGATAGTAAAAGTTGTGTTGATGAGTACAATGACCCCTTAAGAGGAAAACGGTGATTAAAATTTCAACCTGTACGCACGGCTATACATCAAGCTATATATAACCAGTACAAGCTGATTTCTGATTGTACGAAAATCCTATAAAATGCGAGGTCAGCTAAAACTGGAAATGTATAGTTTGATGTGTAGCCGTGTGTACAGTGAGTGGCCAACAAAATCAGCAATTGAGCAGCATCAGCTAAAGCAGCCGGCGATTCTGTAAAAATCTCACCGTGAAAACTTGCGTGGAGTAGTGTCAACCCACTGATGATAGGTACTGATCAAGCAACCATTTACAATCATGATTCAGATTTTAATAATATTTTTATTTGAATTTGAGTCTTAAACTTGAATGTTTTATTTTAATTGTTGTTCGCGCGTGACGCCCTCGCGCCTCAGGCTATCTAAGGATTAGTCTTGGAAAAACAAGAAAAAAAAAAAAACAAAATTGAGATTGTGACTAAGTTTCTGTTTTGCTATTTTATTTAAAAACCTCATAAAATAGTAATGTTTTGACAACTAAAATACTAGCTCTGAAGTTAAATAAAATTATCAATAGAATTAGCATAACAAATGTTATTAAAATCTCGATTATGATTGTAAATGTATGCTTGATCAATCCTTAGTATCAGGTGGGATGACACTGAGAGCTCACTCCAGGCTCACTTCACCTAAGTTTTCACGGTGAGATGGTTACAGAATCGCACTGTAGTGGCCAATGGGAACAGCCGTTACTTACCAGTTTGTAGGTTCTTTTTTCGAACCCAGACGGGCAATCTTTTTTAGTTACCCTACATTACTAAGCAACGACCTCCCCCAAATCCTTTCAGGCATCGTTTTTCAAAACCACCTCGATCCAACCCTTGCGGTACGCGTCAGACAGGCATTTTACTTTGTGTGAATTATTACACCACCACTGCTCTCAAAACGGTTTATGAAAAAACATTTTTACAAAAAAAAAACAACCGACTTCCAAAATGACACTACAAAGTGAAAAGTAACTTTAATTTCGGAAGTCGGTGTCGTTGGTTTCGCATTTTCGTTGTTTGCCACCGACTTTCGAAATTGAAGTTTTTTTCACTTTGTAGTCTTTTTTGGAAACCGGTTGTTTTATTTTTTTTTGTAAAAACGTTTTTGGTATCATATTTAAATTGTTTCATCCAAACTTTTTGAAAACACTCAATTATTTCCATTTTTTTCGCCAAGGATACAAATAATTTCAAAAAACTGTTGTTTGATACTTCGTTTCGTCTAAGGAAACTGGAGAATTCATATTTTTTTACATTCCATGACAAAGGTACGAATTCAAAGATTAAACGCGGAGTTTATCGCGGTTGGTTTTTACATTAGCGATAATTACTTATTTAGAGTCATCTATTTATTTATTTGTAGGGGCTCGTGGCTAATTAATACCTAACAGCGGCACGGTTCGATCGAAGGTAAAGCTACGCTTGCAGCGGTTTGTTTGTGGATGGTGACTATCCATTATATACAAAGACCCCTTCGTGGCTGGTCTCGGCTGTCATTAGATCTTTGACAATCGTTACGGGTAGTCAGTGTCTGACATCCATCCTTACCAAAGGGTATCGTGTTACCTACCTTACTGGGTTATGGAGGTCAGATAGGCAGTCGCTTCATATAATACTGGTATTCAGCTGCGTCCAGATAGACTGGAAACCGACCCCAACATAGTTGGGAAAAGGCCTTAAAATATAAAACTGCAAATAAAAGTTGTTTGTATTACTAACATCATTTGGATCAGGGTCTGAATTAAAGTATTATTATTTTAGTTTTGTACTAGCTTCTGTCCGCGACTTCGTCCGCGTGAAATTTTCTTGTTTCCCCGCGTCGCATTGCATTGTCACTTAGTTTTCGCCTAGCGATCTTTGTAACTTTTTTTCTTCTTGCTCGACCCCTACAGGTCACAGAATGATGTGTATCGTGCTCAGAGGGGCAATTCTCCTAATTTTAAGAACGTTCACAGTCTGATCTCAGTCTCAATCTGTCAAAAATACCTCTAATTTCCCTACATTTTTGACAAGATTTTGACATTGATTGTCGCTAATTGGTCTTCAGTATGCACATGAATTCCTCAATTAATACCGTGCCTAAATTATTTTGTCGTGTGTCACCAAAGGTAGGAACGCGTGCCATTGGTTCGCCATCCCTGGTACAGAGATTGAGGTATTTAGAACAAATCTTCTAGGAAAAACGGTGTCTGTAATAACATAATGTTACTGTAGACATAGCTAGTGTTGCTACCAGACAGTCATCCTGTTCGTTCCCCAAGGCAAAACAACTGTGAAAATAAATTATGTTGGAAACGAGTTTTTACCCACCAACCGCGCTAAAGTTTTTGAAAATATCACGTACTTCACTGTGGGAATTCCAATTTATTTACTTGTGTAATGTTATTTTATGAAACTTGTTAATGTAATATATACTTGTAATATTAATATATAGGTTTTTTGAAGCTGGATGCAAAGCCTTAAGAGGGTGATAGTTGACACCATTTAGAGCATTTTGAGCCATACATGTCTTAAACGAAGTATGTTTTTTATTTTTTTCCGAGTCAAAGTTGGTATGCTATTTTTGACTAAAAGTTTGCAATAAAAAATAAAAACATACTTCGTCTAAGACATTAAAGCTCAAAATCGGTAAATGGTGTCAACTTTCGCTCCCTTAAAGTTTTGCACTCAGCTTCCAAACACACTGTATACTTGCTGACTCTGCTGCTGCTGCGGAAAACCGCAAGCGACGAAAATATAATAACCTTATCGGAAATTATGTATATTTTAGAGCCGTTTGGGGTTGAAACTCTTGGGCCGTTGGATCCCTGTGTTCATGGTCTTTTTGAGGAAATTTCGAAACGGCTGGTTGGCACTTCCCGTGACCCAAGGGCTGATTTTTACCTAGCAGCCAGAGGCTAAGCATTGCCATACAACGTGGTAATACCGCCAGTCTCTTGGGTACATTACCAGTCGACAGCGATGCGGATGATTTTTCGACACTATATTTTAGTTTGTGTATAGTTTTAGATAAGTTAGGATTTAATTTTGTAATTATTATTAATTAATTGGGTATTAGTTGTTATTTGCTTACTTATTATTTTATGTAATATGTATCAGTAGTTATGCACAGTATACGCCCGATTTAGATAATTATTGATGATAATATTGTGGAAAATGTTCAAAGTTCCAGAAGAGATCTATATCAATTTAAATATTTTATAAATTTAATTGAAATGCTGTTCGTTGGTAAGCGCATCACTTGAAAATGGCTGGACAGATTTGGCAGTTTAAAAAAAACGTCGGGGGACCCCCGGCAGGAACGAAGTTCATAATGAAAATCCAAGATGGCGGCTGCGAAAATTTTAAAATATTCGCAGCCGCCATCTTGTAGTTTCATTTTGACCTCACTAGTGGCTTCAGCACCCTTGAAAACCATGAAAACTATCTCTCTCTCTTTCTCTATTGTTTGTAATAAAAAGTCGCATGGAGGGGACATAACAATTTTTCATAACGTGACGATTTCTCCAAGTTTATTCGTACCGCAAGCACCGTTAACGAACTTCGTCCAAAAAATAAATCTAAGGAAACGTCCGGTTAGGGAAAATGGAAAAATCGGGAATGCTTTCTTTCTTGAAATTGCTTTCTCTATGAGATTTTTGTATTTATTAGAACAGGACAACGTCTGTCGAGTCATCTAGTTTATGAATAAAACTTATATAACCTAATAGGTTTAATAAATATAGGTAATATAGGTAAATATAGGTAGGATTACTGACCGTACCAAGTGACGTTGCAAACAGTACCCGGGCTAGGGTTTCAATCAATTAATGACGTTTATCTTATTGCGTCTTCTAGAAATGAATATGACAACCTTTAATAAGAGCTAAGCTATATTTTGACGTAATAATTTGCAGACTTATTGCTACAATAGTTACTGTAGACATAGTACTGAGCTAAAATTTTATTATTTGTAACATACATACCATATTGTTCTGGTTAGATTAAAATGGAATACTCTTTATTATGTAAGTACACCATATACAAACGTAGAAAATAAACAAAGGGTGACACAATGGGCGGTCTTATCGCTAAAAGCGATCTTTTAAAGACAACATTTGGATGGATTTAAATAGAGAGATACAATACGCGTACGGTGAGTACCTACCTAATCTTTAACCCGCATCCGTAGATTTTGATATAAAATGTATCTTCTATATGTAAATATCCAAAAAATATGTAAATTAAACGTCAGGAAATTAACTAAATTGTAATTTACACAAATTACACTAATTTGCATTTACAGCAGTTAATGAACATGTTATTTTCACACAACCCGAAATTATTTCATTTAAATACGTAAACATTATATCCGTACAGGAAGCGTCATATGAGAGAAATAGCGTCATTCGTCGTAATCGTTCTCGCTTAATAAAGACGGCTACACTTTTAATTAAGCCAAATATTTAAATTAACAATGTAACGAAATACCTATTAAGAATTCACCCCCAGTTTACTTCGTTACCCCACCAACACGAAATCGTACAATAAATATCTTTTAAGGCGTCTTTAACTCGGTAATTGTACTCTTTGCTGAAAACAAGAGAATGCAATTTACAGGGCAACGTTATGCATATAATTACGTTTTTTGTAGCTGTTTTTCCGTGTGAAAATGTCGTACTTAGCGAGAAGATTTACTAAGTCTCGGGTTGACATTAAAAATATTTCAACGTTAGTCCAGCCTTCTACGCTTGGGTTAAATGATAATTGTTTGAAAATGTGACGAGATTTTTTGCTTTAACATAATGCACAGATTTATGCGCACACTCAGGTGCGCTCTCTATTCCTTTACTCCCATAGTCCGATGGGATGGCAATCCGACATAACCGGCGAAAGATCAAGCGCACGACCAAAGGCCTTATGTGCTATCAGAGGCATGGGGCTACACACCACCAACTTCCAAACTCCGGGCAGTTACTGACACATTTATAGAATAACCCAATAACACTTTGCCCGACTCGGAAATCGAACCTAGGCCCCCACGCTCAACAGTCACGTTTACGACCACGAGCAGTTTACCAACGGGGCAGTTTAATGCAAACCAATGCCAGCTCCAATGTAATACCGATAATGACCTATTTAGCAGGCCAAGTACTTAGCAAACGAATGTTGACGATGTTGAAAGAGCTGAATTGCTCAACAACATTATTATTTACGCAGAACTCAATTTAGGCAGCAAACAAGACGAGCCAAATGATAAAAGACCTTCACACAACACAAATACTTACATCCAAGCAACAACAAACATGTATCAAACTCTCAACACGTATTCCTAAGGAAAAAACAATCAGTAAGAGCAAATTAAGCTCACATTCATCAACCACATTCCTATCAGCGTTCATAGCGGGCTGACGTTGATTTGTTTCTGTGTTGTCCAATCGAGGTGGTAAATCGTAATTACGGCTTGACGCAGGTCTGACGTGCCAGCAACTAACTGACGTACTGGAATTACGTGCAACTTTGACTTGCATAGATAGTCTGATAGTCTGTTGGATGTTTACTTGTTTGTGTTTGAAGGGGAAGAGCAAAAAGGTGGTGTGAAAAAAGTAGTTTTTGCGCGGGATTAAAAGGTGTAAAGCGTGCGGTGGACTAGAAAGAGCTTGATGCTTGCCTAGAGAAAATGAAAATGCTTGGCCGGAGGCTAATGACAAAGACTGTCTACTATTATGACATTATTTTATAGAAACATGACACGACATGACGAGACAGCTAAAGTCCTCGTCAAGAGAAGCTATAAATTTTGTAAACACTCATTCAGGGGTTTGCAAACTTTGGATCAAATAAAAAATAACAGTTTTGTAATGATTTTTATATGGAGATATATTTATTTTATTACACACATCTTATTACTGTCGTCAAATGATTACGAGTATTCTACATCTGCATTCTGCAGCATTGACAGCGTCATCGTGAACTTACTTCAAAATGGCGGCCCATATGTTTACGAGTTATGAATCAGACGCGTTCCAGTACCACAAAATCTTAGACGACAGCGCTATACAAAGTTGATACGACAGAAAGGCTTTCCTTTAAACTGCTTATACTAGGTACCATTTTCAAGCTCTGTACCAAATATCATTTAAATTGAAACAGTAGTTTAGTCGCAAATGACTTTTTAAGTTTTTGGCCCGTTTGAACATGATGTATTTTTCTTAACAGCTGATTATGTCTATAGGCATAGGTCATGCACCTTAAAACGATAAATCTACGATACGTTGTTGCCGCTCTTACGCAAGTCATAAGCAAATACGTCCTACAAAAGAAAGTGACAATCCCATTAGCAAAACATCACGCGCGTAAAAGAAATAGAAATAGGTCAGTGTGTTGCTATTGCATCTTTGGTCCTTGCGAGGGGGGCCTCTAAAAACTAAAAAACTTGGTTTTTCAGTGCGCCAACGCTATCCTTCCGGGACGTACGTTACGTAACACGGAAGTCCTGTGCCGCTATTGTTTTGTCGAACTCGTGCGCTGACAATTGTGATTTTGTTTTGTTATTGTGAATAGGACACTTCTTTCTTTTTTTTTATTGTGACAAGACACGTAACTTGCTATTATAATTATTTAGTGTTAGTGTTTTTTTTTGTGATTTACTGTTTTTTATTGTGATAGGACACGTAATTAAACTTTGGTTGTGTGTGTGTGTATACCTAATTAAAGTGTTCAACAATGCCTCGTCTAATTTACACGGCGTCAGAATACACTGACATGATTTTAATTTACGGTGAATGCCGTGGAAACGCAGCATTAGCTCTGCGAACATACAGAGAAAGATATGGTGACAGCCGGAATTGCCCTAGGAACGCCCGCACCATACAGTTGGCAGTACAAAGATTACGGGACAATAAACGTGTAGTGCCGCAACAGGAGGGAGTGCCACCGCGGCAAATACCCGCTGCATAGGACGAACGAATATTAGATAATTTTTCCCGCAACCCGACAACGAGTCTGCACAGAGCCGCCCGGCAGTTTAGATGTTGCCATAGAACCATCCACAAGGTTCTAAAACGTAACAAACGCAAACCTTATAAATATCGGAAGGTGCAAGCTTTGTTATCGAGAGACTTACCGATCAGGAACAGTTACTGCCAATGGCTATTAAATAAAACATCCGAAGACCGCCATTTCTTAACAAATGTAATATGGACCGATGAGTGTACTTTTACTCGGAACGGCATCTGGAATCGGCAAAACCTCCGGTACTGGAGTTTGGGAAATCCACACGTGTTTCGAGAATCTGAACACCAGTACAGATTTTCTCTCAATGTGTGGGCTGGTATCCATAATAATAATATTATCGGCCTTGTTTTTATTGACGGCACCCTTACAGCGGCGAAATTTTTAGATTTATTAAGTGGTCCTGTGGCCGAGTACACTGACCAACTACCTTTAGCCGTTCATCGCAAGTTGTGGTACCAGCTGGACGGTGCGCCTCCACATTCTGTGATGGCTTCCAGGGAGCGGCTCACAGAAATGTTTGGGCAGCAATGGATCGGTCGATTCGGACCTGTTCGGTGGCCACCACGATCTCCGGACCTCACTCCCATGGATTTCTTTTTGTGGGGATACATTAAGGGTGAAGTGTATGCCTCCGAGGTAAATACAATTGTTGAACTAAAAAACAGGATTATTTTAGCATTTCACAAATTAAAGTGCTTAGCGACGGACAGTGATTTAATTAGAAAACTAAATAACAATATTCTCCGTCGGTATAATTTGTGCATTAATGTGAATGGAGGACACATAGAGAATTTAAAATTAATGCCCCTCTGTCGTATCAACTCTGTATATCACTAAAATATAACCCGACCAAGTGAAATTGCTCGTTAGTTTCGTATTACGCGTATGTTACTTTGTTGAGTTGATTGAATTGTCGCTACGTAACTTAGTAGAAGTTCTATTACATTTAACAATTTATAGCTTCTCGTGACGGGGACTTTAGTATATTCCTGAAACATTCGATGTATCTATTGCCGAAATACGAATATTGAGAATTTACGGGGTTTTTGTTTCTATCTCAGAAACAGAGACCCGTGAAAAGACTGTCTTCATTTTTCTTAAAAGAAATATCATAACGCAACAAAAAATCACGCCTGTGTTCTCCTCAGGGTTAGGCAGAAGTACATACCAATTGTGTTCTGCGAAATGAAGATGTACCCACATTTCACCAGTTATGTTTAATTCCCATCTTATCGGGGGTGAGCCTATTGCCATCAACCGGTAACAAATCCTGACTCCGGGCTGCTACCGAGAAATATAAAAACTTTTTACAAAAAAGAACCGACTTCAAAAAAAGATACTGCAAAAAGTTTTTATTTTTCACTTTTGAGTTGTACTTACCCTACAAAAATCGTGTAACACTAATTTCTATGTATATATCAGTGGCAGGAAGTTATTATAACGTCATCAATATAAACTAAGTGGCAAATATACGTATTATTGAAGCTAACTCAAAAACTACAAGAGCAAAGTTAATAAAAAATTATATGGGGCCACCCCTGAGAGTAGGGTATGCCCCGTTCTTGAATTTTTACCAGTAATTTGGTTTAAAAACCAAACTACTGAACCGATTTTGATAACATTTCTATGGGACCAATCTGAAAGTATATCCTTTCTAATAACTCTAATAAAAAAGAATTATTAAAAACGGAGTTCTGAGGTAGCAAACATAAAAAATAAAATATTCAACCGAATTGAAATAACCTCCTCCAAGTCAGTTAAAAATAAATAATCCAGACAGAAAAACCCGATAACACTTTGTCCAACTCGGGAATCGATCTCATGCTCAGCAGTAGTTCTTTTGATCACTAGGCCAACGAGGTAAAAAAAAGATATCATTAATAGTTGTTTAAATTATTATTTTCTTAGTTTAAAGGCTTTCCAGAAATAAGGAATTGATTCTCAGATACACAATTAAACTCTCTCCTCTATACGAGGTAGGCCAATTTATGTAGCAAAATAACCGCTCGTTGATTAAGCGCGGAAAATACGCAGTGAATCCAATCATAAATGCGGTGGCTTTGAGGGAGTGTGAACTTTGTACCACTTTGTAACCACAGACACTTCACAGATTGTCTTGATATTTTCCATTTGTCTAATTAACTAGACTGAAGTTTGACCGCAGTACTAGCTTTCAAATCAGGATCCATCATAGTTGGTGAAGGGTGAAACGTTGTGTTTAACTATTCACGAGTATCACTTGAAAGTTTTGTTCACAAGATGTTGTTGGGAGTTTCTAGGTCAATATGGGGCTAGGTTTTGCTTGGTTCTTGAGACAAGAATCAAGCATAGCTAAACCTAGATATAATTTTACAACCAAAACAAATCATCAATAACCATCGATACGAAAAGAAGAAGATAAATGTCTTCTTTTATTTCGTATTGATGGTACTCTTACTCGATGTTTTTTTTGAAGTGAAACTTCTTTACGCACGCTTGACTTGGGGAGTAAGCTGGCGAACGCGTGACGTAAGCGTTACGAAAAGTGTGATCGGGCAAGGCGAACGGAAGTTAAGTGGGGGATATAAGCAAGAGACAGCAGTGCGCGCGCACATTTTCTTTCTCTCTTCCTCTCATAGCCAAATACGTTCCGTATATCTAAGCAATAGAAGATCTAAAAATATTAATTTACCAATGAAACCATGAAATAAATTTAAATATTTGTAGAAAATTAATATATGTATATGTGTATACATGTATATATTGTACACACATATATATATATATACATACAGATGGAGCGAAAGAAGTTTCACTTCAGTCGTGTGGTCATAAGCACACTCGTTTTTTTTTATTTTTATATAGTTTGTGTTCAGTGGCCAATTATGACAATATAGCATTATTTAAGTCACTGCTTTTAATTAATTTCCTTTATTAATATAAAAATTGTAGTCAAACTTGAAACTTTCATGCAAATGGAACCCTTTGTACGCACACTTTTTTCTTGCCGTTATAAACAACGGTTTACTCGCCTGATACGGTCGTTAGTGTTGTATGGATCACTATGGAAGCTTGTTGATAGACACGTTTTTTTCTACGAAGCGGTTTATACGCTGTACCGTAAAGATGTACGAAGGTCTTCGACATCGGAACACGTATTACGGAACTCAAATGGACAGGACACCTGGCAGCTCCCAGTGATGAAGTGTGGTGTTCAAGGACTGGAAGACGAGATACCGGTCGTCCGGCGATGAGATGGCCAGACGACGTTGTTGCCTTCGCGAGTAAAACCTGGATGAGGCTGGCACAGGAGCATGGGGATGGCCCAAGAAATAAGAGGCCTATCATATGCCCAGCAGTGGGTGAAGTCTGGCTGTGGACGATGATGATGATGACCGTGAAGAAACCTATTCGTGTACAAAGGGCCTGAAGAGGGAAAAATAATCGCTAATTACGCTAAGGTTTCCAAATTCGAGATGTGCTCTCACAAGGTTAAACTCTAGAAATAAATAAGTACCAATAAACAGTGAGTTGGTCATCAGCCTAGATGGTTTGGCCAAGATAAGACTTTAACAAGAATAGCGTGCAACTTTAACGTTTACATTTATACGAAAGTTATATAACAAATTCGTATTCAAGTGATCCTACTTATGTTTTGTAACATTCGAATGAGATTACGGTTATACGCACAAACTTATCAAGGCACTTAAGCGTTTCCCAAAAGTTCTATCAAACTCCCAGAGCGTCGAGCTTAAAGGGAAAACTAAATTATTCAACAAAAGCAATTTACTCGGTATGTTTAAATGTTCCTTGAAAATAACTGTTGACATGGTCCACATTGACAGTTTCAAAGAATCGTTCGGTACGTCTGTCACAGAGTTTTACAGAAGGTTGGCTTCATACAAAGAGCAAAAATAAGCCCACGTATACATATGGCGATTTCGGCCTATCCCTATGTCCTAACTACAAGCGAATGTCGCCCAAATACGTTACTGTACGGTCACTTTTTTGGTCGGAAAACCTGAAAGCGTCCTCTGTCGGCGCGAACACGTATTCTGGTCCACAAAATGAACGCGAGGGTCGCGTGTTGGTTTGGATCGTTTTGGTTTGGACACGGCCTTATTCATATTAACGAGCTTGACAATCGCTTTCGGTTAGGACGCGACCTATCTTAGCCGAATAGGCTCAGGTACGCACGGGCGCGTTTTTTCCGCAGCGATTTGTTATTGCCCACTGGATTTTCAATGCACTGCTTAGCGAAAATCCAACGGTGTGTTATTTTGACGCGCTGGGATGCGCTTTTTTGGATTCTCAATGCTCGGCTCTACAGCGAGAGTTTAAAATCCAGTGCGCTATAAAATCCCGCCGTGATATTTTTACGTTCATGCGAACAGTCGCGAGTCCACTTGCACTCGCTGTACATGAAGTATGCCTATGTATGCGTGATGTGTGGAGCCGAACTTCTGTGTTATTCTGTTTGTTTCTGGCTCTGTGCTCGTCGCAAACCTTTTGTATAAGACGTTCGTTGATATAAAGGATATTGTTATCTCTTGTTCGCTTAGTGCCTACCTTTGTAGTGTTTACCGTATTTCTAAGCGTTCAGTTTTCATTCCAGTAAAGTGTGTGCTCAAGGGATTCTATCTATAGATAGAATACATTTTCCATTGACCTATATACAGGTCAATGGAAAATTGGAGGCCGTTACCAATCGAAATGAAGATTGTATTTCTTATTTGCGTCAGACATTTTCTGAGAAAATATTTTCTGATATTGTTGGGTCATTAAGAATTCATAACTATTGTGTTTATATTGAAAACTGGTTACTCTGAAGACTAGTTTAGTGAACGTTTTTCTTCTCGTCTTGTTACGGAGTTGTTTATGGAAAATGAGAGGGCATTAATGATTGTCCTATGGTTAAAAGTTGTTCAAACAAGTTTGAGTTTCTTTGTGAAGACTTGATGATTTAACAAATCGAAGGTCAGACAGATTCTATAAAATATTTGAAAAGAAGATGTTATACAGGGTGGTTACATTGACGCGTAACCACGAATTATGTACTGGATTCATGTAACCATGAATCCAGTACATAATTCGTCGATTATTAAAAAAAATATTATCTGTTACACACACACTGTACATATATATGTGTGTATCTCTGTGTACATTTTGACCGCGTAGAGGGGCTCGTGGCTAAATAATAACAGTCGAACAGGTCTATCGATCAGATTAAGCTACGCTTGCCGCGGTTGGTCTTTGGATGGGTGACCATCTTTACATACCGAGACCCCTCTGTGCCTCGGAAAGTACGTTAAGCCGTTTGTCTTAATCTTTGACAGTCGTTACAGGAATTAGTAAGCCCGAAAGTCTGACAACCAGTCTTACCAAGGGGTATCGTATTACCCAGTATCTGGGTTGAGGAGGTCAGATAGGCAGTCGCTCCATGTAAAATACTGGTATTCAGCTGCATCCGGTTAGACTGGAAGCCGACCCCAACATAGTTGGGAAAAGGCTAGACAGATGATGACATTTTGACCGCGTAGGTATTGCAATTTTGTATGAAATGAATGAATGAATGAATGAATGAATGAATTGCACCGATCCCAGCGTGGTTAAACCAGACTCGATTAATCGAATGAACCCCAAGATTCGCACTAGCTCCTGTAGCCTCATGTTCATGGTGCTACAGCGACCATTGCATATCAAGGAATAGACCGGGGGGCGCGATAATTGGTAGGGAGGACGTGCCCGTAGGATAGGGAAGGATTTAAGAGCCTACCGGATATGCATCCTAGAGCAAGCATTGGACTAGTGGAGAGATGGGTAATTATTATCTATGGATGGGCATCTTTTAACGACCTTGCCTCCAGGTTGGTTCAGGTCGAGCTTCATCGGTGAGACTTTTAGCGGTGTTTACTGCTTTCTCGGTTCTTTTGTATGTCATTGCTCTGCTGTGATAAGTTGTGTTAGATGTTGCTGTTTTCAATGTGGTCGTCGGAGGTCTCGCTACTATCCGTTTCCGGTTTTTGTAAATCTCACAAGCAGCAATCTTGATCTTATTTCTCCAGGTTGGTTCAGGTCGAGCTTCATCGGTGATTCTTTTAGCGGGGTTCTACTGTTTTCTGGGTCCTTTTGTATGTAATAGCTCTGCTGTGTTATGTTGTGTTAGATGTTGCTGTTTTCAATGTGATCGTCGGAGGTCTCGCTACTATTCGTTTCCGGTTTTTGTAAATCTCACAAGCAGCAATCTTAATCTTATTTCTGTTTTCCGGCGTATACATTCAAAAATTGATTCTCTTGTCAAAGAACTTTATGTCCTGTTTTAAGTTGTCGTTCCATGTGTAGATAGGACGGCCGACCTTCTTGTATTTGGCCTTGTACTACGTTACTGTATGCACTAGGGTTGTTTTGCGGTGCCTTTAACATGCGCGATGTATCACATCCTGTCGTTCTTGATGTGTTTGGTTACTGTTTTTCCGTTTAAGATTTCATGCATTTTCTTTTATCTTGGTTTATTCCTAGAGTGTTTTTTTTTTTTTGTGGTAGTAAACGATTTGGGGTTTCTCATGGCCTGTTCGCAACGATTTTTAATAGTGATTTTTCTGCGTAATGTAGATGCTATGTATGTTGTACGTAGGTATTTAATTTCATCACATGTTGGTATGCTTATTCCATTAAGATTGCTGTTGACTAATTCCATTTGGACATCCTTTCTGATTAAAATTGCAAGTCCCCGGTATGCTTTACCTGCGGGTCCAGAGAGCCGCCATTCGTGGTGTGTATAGTTTAACTACCCCGTTGGTCTCGTGGTTGCAAGCGCGACTGCTGAGCGTGTGGTCCTAGGTTCGATTCCAGGATCGGACAATGTGTTATTGAGTTTTTCTATTGGGAATTTCTTAGTAGCAGTCCGGACTTTGGAAGTTGGCGGTTTAATACCCCCGTGTCTCGGAAAGCATGTAAAGCCGTCGGTCCTGCGCCTGATCTCTCTCCGGCCGTGTCGGATCTCCGTCCCATCGGACCATGATAGTACAGGAACGGAGAGTGCACCTGTGTCCGCGCGCACACTTGTGCACCATAATATCTCCCGCGTACCCGGCCAATCTCCGTTGAGATTGGCCACCGTGACCGAAATCGGTCGGGGAGGCTATTACTCGTATTAGTTGTATGCTCCTGAGTTCATATCATATCACATGAATGCCCCTATGTGAAAGTTCAGTTGTGTTTTGAGGTTTGGTTAATTCTTGAGTTAGATCTAATGGGTTGCTGTTGTGTAATGTTCGTCGTCGGTCCTGACACTGCTATCATAGTGCTTCTCTTTGTAACATCCTTGTAGAGCATGCGTATGTTAACGCTGCGATTAGAATATACTCTCTTCCCCAGAACGTCTCGTTAAAATGCACGGTTATGTATTTTGTTATCCTTTGTTCCTGAGAGACATTACTGTTAGGGAGAATTTCTTGAATATTATTAAGAATTCTTTTGTTTGTAGGCTGTCACAAGTGGTGAGCTCTCTCGACATGTGCAACTTGAGTTTGGTAACCACTATAGACCAGACTTGACAGGGGACCGTGTACCGTCTGAAATTTATGGGCTCGGTCTTTGTTTCTTACCAAAAAATTTTTTGTTATGCAAACTTGAGAGTTCGGGTAATGTTTTTTTTTTTGTTTTTTTTGAGCTGTTGGTGCAAATTTAATGCACGTGGGTATGCAGACTTACTAGCTACGAATTAGATACCTTGTTCAAGGCAGTTTTCGGAATTCAGTACAATGTTACAATAATAGAAAGTACGAGTATGTCTTGTAGTAGTAGTAGTAAATCTTAGTATTTTGTTTTCGTGAATTTACTATTGAGGGCGGCATAATAGCACTGTTTATAGTTAAAATCCTTGGCCGCAATTGTTGTTTCCTTCGCGGCTTGCTGTTGTCTTTATGTAATAATGTGTTTGGTGTTTTCTTTTTGTTTGAAATTCGGTTTGTTCTTAATAGACCCCAGATTATTTTATGGTCGAATGTGCCCCTAACGGCCCCTTCGCCTTTAATAAGTTCAAAAAGTTTTTCTGATGCATGTTGCGTTGTAATGTAATCCAGTTGGGATTTCTGAGTGCCCTTTGACCATGTTACCTCACATGATGATCTCACTCTTGTCGTTTCTATTTGCAGTTTTTCTCTGTTGGCTATATCAATTAACATTTCCCCGTTGTAGCTAGATAAGTCATGGTGCAGGTTTTGTTGGATCAGCCCTTAGCGTTGGAAACTTTGTGTATTATGTCGACCACTATGAGCGTTAAAGTCGCCAAGAGTTATTAAAGTAAATTTCCTTGGTTTTTGTCTGATGAAGTTTAATAAGCCTGTGAAGGGTCTGCTTTCTATAGATGTACAACTTTTGATGTGAGAATTGATTACATACAGATGAGCAGGCTTGTCATTTCCCCTGTTAACTTTAATAGTAGGTGACATCGCGTCTGTCACCTTTATCCTGTTAACTAATTCAATCTGAGCATCTTTTCTGATTAGAATTGCAAGTCCCCGATGTTTTTACCTGAGGTTCCATAGAGGTGTCATTCGTAGTGTGTATATACGTCTGTGACTTCTTCTGATAACGGTGTACACATTGGTGCTTGTTGTTCATACTGTGTTAATGAGCTAGATAAATTGAGGGCTGTCCGTATGAGACTGGGGTTTCGTGAGTTGACCTTTCTCTTCACTTGTGTTGTACTAGTTAATTATAGGCTTATTATATAGTGTTGTTGAGACATTGTTCGATTTTTGCATTAGATCTATCGGGTTGCTGTTGTAGTGTTTGTCGTCGGTCATGACCCAGCTATCGTAGTGCTAGTCCTTGTAGAGGATGTGTATGTTGCCGGGTACTGGTTGTGGTTCGCCGGTAGGTGCACGTGCAAATTTACCAGATAGAACTCGACTGCGGCGATTAAGATATCCTCTCCTCCCCAGAACGTCTTGTTAAACTGCGTGGTTATGTATTTTGTTATCCTTTGTTCCTGGGAGAGAATGCTGTTAGGAAGAATTTCTCGTATATTATTTAGAAGTGCTAGGCGGATTCTTTCGTCATCTCGATGCTCTAAAACATATGAAGCAAGATCCCGACGGACAGACACGTGATCGAAAGTTAAACCCATTACATTATTTATGTGATGTGCTATGGCCCTGAATAGGCAGTTCCCGTCTTTTGTCATACGCACAATTGTGTCCATTTTAAAAGAAAAAAACCTTTTTGTTTTTATGGTATTACAAGACCTGCTCTGCACACATGTGTTGTATAGCTTTGGGTTTGAGAACCACTATAGCTGACAGGGGAACTTAACGCCTGAAATTTATGAGCTTCGCTATTTTTTGTTACTTAACCTTTTTTTTTATACTTTGAGTCTAATTTTGCGAGCTTGGGTATACAAATTTGACTTACAATCTAGGAAATAGGTAGTTTGTTCAAGGCAGTTTTGGTAATTTAGTACAATGTTAAATTAAGAAAAGCGTGGAGTACTAATTCTAGAGCGATACCGTATTTCATGTTAATATAATAGAGTGTATTATTTTATCCTTCGCTCCTAATTATAATATGAAGACATTTCCTTAAAGCCTATTTACTTACAATGATGTTAAATTCACGCGTGGCTTCAAAAGTCCAAATTAACAAAGCAAAACGCAGTTTTATACAGCCTCCAACGGAGATCCCTGAAATATATAATGGAAAGACCTCACCAAATCCACGTCGTCGATATTCTCGGCCGGAAGGCCTAGACCTCAGGCTTGTATATCAGGACCACACGTATGCCACTTTACCACCGTTTTAAGGTGTTTTAATTTGCACCCACAAAAACACTGCAAGCGAAACACCGTTCGAGTTTCAAGCTCAGAGTCAGCCACGTGTTGTGCACATTGCATCAAGTATAAACAAAGGCGGGTCACGACGCGACACGTCTGTCCCCTTCGGCGGTCACTATCCGAATCAGGTATTGCAATTTTGTATGAAACAACATTTTTTTTTTAACGGACGAAAAATTTCTACTCTTAGGGGGGAATCATGTGCTGAATTCATCGTTTCAGTTTGGGCGTCGATGTCCTTCCCACACTGTATATTGCTTGATTAAGTCTTAAATTAAATAAGCACTCTCAAATCCAAGAATGATCTATCCCTGAATTCATTTTCAAAGTTTATTGTGCTAGAACAGAAACTTTATAATTAAAGTACCTAACGTCAAAAAGAAGTTCGTTAAACATCCAAATTCCTTGTACACACCTACTTAATAGATATGCCAGTTCCAGGGACGGTCTCGGTCCAACGAAGTCTGGCAATGCCAATGTTTGAGAATTCTCCCAATAGATGGGTTCCGACCAAACTTTCATACCGCTAAGTGAACTGGCTTATAACTTGTAGGTACTTATACTCCGTTGCGTATTATTTACTAAGGACTTGGTATTTAAATAGTAGATTTAAAGTACAAAGTTGAGTATTTTATAGGTTACGTAAAGAGAGAATTGAGCTCAAAAGCTTCACAAATAAAGGACCAGAAAATTTCGAAAGGTGTCGTACACCAGTGAACGGACTAAGGCAAGGTTTAATGATTGATTGTGATGTGCAAAAATGGTGGCTGTACCTGGGTCATTCAGTAAGTACCCGTGTTTGACGACAGATGGCATTGTTAAGAGAAGCTGACATTCCCGCCATGTACTGTCATCTGTCAAACGACACCACACTACAGACTGTTTCATAGGTTAGTTTTTATTTGTCAGTCAATTTGATCATACGTGTTTTATTTTTTTTGATAAAATGGAAGAAGAGTAGTAATAATTATAATTTATTTACTCAAACAGACAGATTGTAGTATCGAGTTTTATTTTTGGATGGAATAACAAGCAAACAAATCACAAGTGAAGTTGGATGCTATCCATGGCGACACTTCGTCATCAGATGAGTACAGACTAGAGAATTTACTTGTAACAGAACGTCGAACATTCGCCGTTTTCAAATTTGATCGAACCGCACTTCGAAACGACGCTCGATGTTTTGTTACAACCTGATTTAAAAAATCAACGAGCGTACTAGTGTAACATTTTATCGAGCAAAGGCACCACTGGCACCTGTAGCTTTGAGATTTCAACAATGAACGCAAGGTAGAAAGAAATATTACAGGTAAATGATCATTCGCCGTGAGCATTACGTCGAACGCAGCACCGAGCATTCGCAGAAACGTTACATTACATGGAAATGCTTTTGAAACTGAGCTTTTGCCTGTATTTTACCATTCGCAAAAACGTTACATTATAAGGAAATGCTCGAGAAAGTGCTCTAGTGTATACTCACCTATCTATAACAACCGTGCGATATTGGTTTAAAGAATTCAAACGTAGTCGTACATCTGTTTTTGATGAAGACAGGCCAGGCCATCCGAAAGATATGTTTTCCGAAGAAGTCGTAGAAAAAGTTCATGACATGATTCACGCTGATCGCAAACTAAAGTGCACGAAGTAGCAGCGACTCCGTAGGCGTGTCATACGGACCGGCAATAAATATGTTAGATGAGAAACTGCCCCTTTGCTCTAAGAAAAAAGTGCTGTTTCACCACGATAACGCACCAGAACATTAATCTAGAATTGTCGTGGCCGAATTGCATAATCTGCGCTACGAATTGCTGCCGCATCCACCGTACTCACCTGACCTAGCTCCCAGTGACTTCTTTCTGTTCTCCAACATAAAAACATATTTTGACAAGTCGAATTTTTTGGATAGGTAACAGAAATGGCAGAAACGTTGGGACAAGTGTAAAGACCTTGAAGGGGATTACGTAGAAAAAATAAAATAAAAACATTGAGAAAACTTGCGCTTTAATTGCTATCACGGATACTTACTTATTAATCAACCCACTTATGTAGGTATGAGTCTGCAATAGAAAACTAAAATGAGTTCTTGAAGTATCTAACGAATGTCGTACAAGAACTAAATACTTTTACAAGAACATTAATATGACTACCGTACTTTTAAGACGATTATTCTTTTACTCTTCATCCGGACAAAGTCGAGGGCATAGTTAGTATCTCAATAAAACTACAACATCAATTATATAATAATAAGCATGAATCAAAATAGAACAAAGTGTAATAAATGCCAGCAGCAACAGAGTGTAGTACCGAAGCTCCTATACGAACTTTATTTCGTGCCACACAATATATTTAATTAAGGATTTAAATGTAGCCTGAACAAGCCTTTACATAATTGAGGGGCGGGCTGTACTGTAATGTTCGATCATTTTCATCGAATTGATTCTCATGGGACCGGTTGAAACCTCAGAACAGTTATTGAGTCGGTTTAATTACAAGTTTTGGTTATACCTATAAAATATTTCCTATAGTTCGGCAGGGTAATTGTGTAACACACTATCAGTAGCAATGGGTTTCATTTTTACAGTTCAACAACATTCATTGCTTTATTTGTGTTGTTGAGCAGACACATTTTTCGAACATATGGAGAAATGGATTAGCAATATGCTTCAAAATGATTCAAATTGAGAGTAATAGTGTGTTACGCAATTAGAGTGCTGGTCTGAATTCTCTTTTTAAATAAAATAAGTTGGTTTATTGACGTTGTTGATGATCGATTGAGTTCTGCGCATTCGCGAGTTCGCAAGCACTGAAAAATCTATCTGTATGGTCTAACTAATGGTGGTAATGGTGTGTGAGTAAAATGGCTGTGACAAAGAGACAGACGGACTGACAGTAGGACATTATAAGGCTTCCGTTTTTATAATAAAAGTTTCTAAGTGAAAGTAAAAATACACAGATTACTTTAACCAGGAATGAAAATAATAATAACGGTAAGATTTAAATGTAAATAAAACGTACTAGAAAAGTTTAGCCAATTAACCTTTACCTACTTATGAAAAAAAATTATGTATATTATTTTCCACTGGACAAATTAAATAAATAAACAATAATTATTATAACAGAATAGTATTACCAGTAGAACATAAAACAGGATTCTATCCAGCTTCAATATCGGCTATATACTTTCATAATAGGATACTTCAAAAATCTAATCCCATCTCCCAGGTTTTCGATAATGGCACAATAGGCCGTTACGGTCTAACGACTAAATAGCAATATGAATAAATACTCATTTGGAGTACCAACGAAAGGTATTTACTTCTATTGGGAATTGGGTATTGTGGCTAGAATAGGCTCTTTTATTGGCCCAGCGGGGCTCTTCGGCATCTATCGGAGGCTATCGGAAGCACTCGGAAGCTCTCGGAGGCTGTCGAAGCTCTTCTGGTATAAACAATGTTCCTTTGTTTCAGTACTGTTAAGCAAGTTATTTATGTGATGAACGCGACACGGGAGAAATGTGGGGTGCTGGCCGAGCAGATTTGTGACGTATGGGCGCGTAGGAGATTGGTTTCCGATTGTATGAGAATTTTGGACGTATGAGATGTGACAGGTATTATTTAGAGTGTCTTCAGTTAGCTTTCTGCGAGTTTATTCTCAAATGATAGTCGTGATAGTAGGTATAATATTTAGTATAAGTATTTATATTAACACGAGTTGTAAATATTTAGGTATAATCACAATGTATGAGAGTCACAGACATCTTTATCTTCTATTAAATGCATATAATGTTTTGAATTTAAAAAAAAATCTAGTCTGTTTGAAAACACACAATTTTATTTTATTTTCATATACATATTATGTTAATATTATTATTTTAAATGTTAGCCTATATTATATAAATAGTTGGTTAATAATAAATAAATATAAATTTACTTAGATTAAAAAAAAATAGGTATTAGTAAACGGTAAAATTATAATTCTGAAACAAAATTTCATTCTGGGTACGGTGGGGCCTATAAATTGTGTTAAGTTCAAATTTTTTCACGAAACACTGCAAAAAATATCATACTTTATTCCATGGATTATTACTCTGTGGCTGCTACGTCACATTCGACGAATCCACCATGACCTAGTAATAATTAAATCCATACATAATGGGTTTGCATAAGCAACACTCGCTTGTTTTCGTTTTTATCGGTAAGATGAGTTTATGGTCTCAAGTTATTTGGGATCAAAATAAGCAAAGCATTACATAGTCATAATCAGCCTATAATGTTCCCACTGCTGGGATATAAGCCACAGGCTCTGTGAGAGTAAGAAAAACACAGGAAAACGGAGTACAAATTAAGGACTTTTCATAAAAGTGTCTTAATTGTCAAATTCGTTTCTGATGTATTAAAAAGCGGAGAAACTCATCATCTGCCTAGCCTTTTTCCAACTATGTTGGGGTCAGCTTCCAGTCTAATCAGATGTAGCTGAATACCAATATTTTACAGGGAGCGACCGCCTGTCTGACCTCCACAACCCAGTTACTGGGTAAAACGATACTCCTTGGTAAGACTCATTGTCAGATTTCGGGCTTCTGATGACCCGTAACGACTGTCAAAGATCCACGAATGACAGCCGGGACAAACGGCTTAACGTGCTTTCCGAGGTACGGAGGGGTCTTGGTATGTGAAGATGGTCACCCGTCCATGGACCAACCGCGGCAAGCGTAGCTTAACTTGATCGGTAGGCCCGTGTGGCTGTTAACTGCTGTTGACTCAATTATCCTGACTGTAAAGTTAAGCACCATAAATTGAACAACAAAGTTGAACAACATAAATGACAAAAAATTTCGAGCTTCATAAAGCAAATTATTATTATTATAAGACTAATGTAAATGCCTCACTGGTCTGGTGGTCGCAAGCCCTATAACTGAGCACCAGGTCCTGTGTTCTATAAAAAACCAATAACACTTTTCCCAGGTCGGGAAAAGTGTTATTGGTTTTTTTTTAGTGACATCCCGAAATCTAGATTTGTGCCCGATTAATGACAACAGGCTCGCCCCTTATTACGTGGGACTTAAAAATAACTGACAAAATTTGGGTGTACTCATTTCACCTCTGCACAACCCTTCGAGGAACAAGGCGTGATATTCTGTTATATTAGTGTTAAAATAAAATGAAATGTTTATTTCAGTAAGTAGATCTTTTAAGACACTTTTACACGTCAATATTTTAAAACTAGATGGCGCCGGCATTTCCTAGCTGACTGATCCATGAGAAGAAACGCCGAAACAAACTCAGAGACCATGGTCTCTTTTAAAGTCCAAACATTATACTATTAGGATAATGGAACCCTTAATGCTCATGTACATGTGAACGTTAATTTGAGCAGTACCTTCACATTAATATCTAGACTTTCACAATAACTGAAACTATCATTACGTCTTCACCAATTCTTTATTTCTTCTTCTTGCTGGCCTTCCTTGAGGAGCTGGGATGGATCTAATACTCGATTTTCCCACCCGTACGCAAAATACGCGCATTGATGTGGAGTTGCGGACACCAGCACGTATTACCTACCTACCTACGTCTTCACCTACAAACTGCACAATTTGCGACAACTTGTCATACCCTTGCACAGTCCCACAAGATATAATCATAATTTGCATCAACTTCATCAGGTTCACAAACAATACTCGCTTCCTTTGTCCGTGTGCCTGTGATACACGTCTGGGTACATAGATCACAGAAACAAAAGAGATACGACGTGAAAGATAATGGCTTGTGACAAATGACTTCAATGTAGGTATGTGTTGTTTGGGCTATTTCTTCTCTTTTTGTAAAGAGTGCTATAGATATAGCTCTTTAAATATTAAGAAAACAAAATGTTCTCTTGTGATTTGTGCGTCTCTAGACCAAGTGCACACTGATTTAAAACTTCGCCATATCGGTACCTAGATGAAAATGTAGTATGTTTTTTGAATAATGTATAATGAGCCTATAATTTTCCCACTGCTCCTCTCTTCGAGAGGGAGTGGGCTTAATAAATCTATTACGCGGACCCAGTGCGGGTTGGTGGTGGGTCAACTGTCTTCGAATCTTTGGTTCAATCTTTGGTTTCACGATGTTTTCTTTCACCGTTTTGAGAGCAGTGGTGAGGAAAATATTTACACAAAGTAAAGCGCCGACCCACCCGTTCGCGCCCAAGACCTACGTCTCGTAAGTCGGGGTCGTTATATCTAGCCCACAACTGCTCCAATGTATGTTTTTTATGTTACATAAATTTTATTATGGTGCATTTCTATACCTAACTTGCATCTTCAGCTTGGGAGATTCCTACGGATGCGATAAGTTTAGTTGCAATGACGTGGCCCAATGAGTCTTATCACACACAGTTTATGGACTTAAGAAATCAAGAGAAACGACGAAATAGGCAGTCCTTATAATTTATACCTTCCCCAATAATTATACTACCAATAATCATTTGTACTTTTCCCAAGGCAGAGGGGAATTACTCGGCACTCGGGGCTAAGTAATAACGGCCTCATGGGTCAATCGGCCGAAGAAGTGCAAAATGCGGACTTGATGCCAAGAGGGATGATAAGAGGGGCCAGCGGATGATAGATCGGGGACTCTATTGTCCACGCTGAACGGTCCTTGAAGTTGTAGCGATGTTCCAGTGCACCCGGACATCGCTGAAGGAGGATGGAGCCCGGAGGCGGGCCAAGAAGAGGGATCCCGGAAGTGGGCCATGCTGGATGGGTAGTGAATGTCATACGTAACAGTTCTCGCGGCCCACCCGAAGTCCAAAGTAGGTGCATATGCGGAGTTTTTATTGGGTGCACACACACACACACATCCCACCCCACTGCCCACATAACCACGTCGTCTCCCCGGACGACGTGGTATGCGTTAGGCATTTCAATCTCCGAAAAAAATGGCTTGCCGCGGTCGATCCGTGGATGGTTCACCATGTACTTTTACACACCCAGATCCCTCCTTGCTTCGGAAAGCACGTTAAGCCATTGGTCGCGGTTGTTATTTGAGAATTTTTGACAGTCGTTAGGGGTAGTCAGAAGCCAGAAAGTCTGACAACCCGTCTTACCAAGGGCTATCGTGTTACCCAATAACTGGGTTGTGGAGGTGAGATAGGCAGTCACTCCATCTAAAATACTGGTATTCAGCTGCATCGTGTTAGACTGAAAAGCAACCCCAACATAGTTAGGAAAAGGCTAGACAGTTGATGGTGACTCAAAAAGGTAGGTAGTCCACATCTGCGGCATAATACCATATCTCCTATCCTTCTACAGTCTTAGTACAGAACTGCACGGTTCGGTACCAGGTGAAGAGCTCCTCGTAGACCACATGAATACGAATGTAGTCGCAGTAAGTGAGACAATTTAATAAACGCGCGTGTGCCTAGCTATTTGCGTAATGCTTCTAAAATGGAACGACCGTTAGTTATGAATGAAACAATATTATAAATAAGTATACCATAAACTTCAATTGGTAATTTTATTATGCTTCCTAATGTAGATACAGTCAAGAAATTGAAAAGAGCTAAGGAAGCAGGCAGTCAACTACAAATAGTTGTATGAAATTGTTAGCTAAAAATAAAAAACTGCTAACACGTGCATAGAATTTACCAGATATAAGCGTTTCATCTAAAATATCTATTCGCTTAATACGCGCCGCATGAGTCGACCGATCAGGTTAAGTTACGTTTGCCGCGATCGGTCTGTAGATGGACCACAAACAATTTTCACATACCGAGACCCCTCTGTGTCTCAGAAAGCACGTTAAGCCGTTCTCCCGGCTGTCATACGTGGATCTTTGACAGTCGATAAGACAACAAGTCTTACGAAGGGGTTATAGTGTTACCCAGTAACTGGGTTATAGAAGACAGACAGGCAGTTGCTTCTCGTAATTTACTGGTATTCGGCTGTATCTGGTTAGACTGGATGCCGACCCAATAAATAGTTGGGAAAAGGCTAGACAGATCATGATTTATTGCAGCCGTGCTTTTGAATACATTATACTAAAGAATCCTACGATATCTACTTCTAAAGATAATCCCAAGCTTTTTCAGGAATTCCACGAAATGGTATTGTACGTATATTTACATGTTCCTTGAGACACAAAGACAAATAGTAGTGAAAGCGATAACATTCGATCCTCTACTCAAACAAAACCCTACATTGTACTGGGTGTAATTTTAATCACCGTTATCCTCTTAAGGGGTCACGATTTCATGTTTGGTCCCAGAGTAAAAGTTGTTCATAATGATGAGTACAATGAGCCCTCAAGAGGATAACAGTGATTAAAATTACACCCTGTAAATGTAGCGAATAACTCCCAAATTGTTTTATTTACAAAAGATCAAGACATTTTCGTGAAGAAAATAATATTTTTGTCAGGTTAATCAAGTCAGGTTACTCAGTTTCAAGGTTTTTGTTATTATTTTTGTTTACGAAGTTTGTGAAACAAAAATATTATGTACAGTCAAACAAATCATTTGTTACTAGCTTTTTTTTTTTTTTTTTCAGGATGGGAAATCATCGAATGACCCCTCCCGCTCTGGGTGGAGCAGAAGGGAGTGTCAGACTCTTACTGACTAAAACCCACCCGTGTTCCTTCCTTAGCCCTTTGTGTTCCGGGGTAGCGGTAACCCTTTCGGACAATCCCGCTGCCCCGGCAGGCTTCGGCCCTTTCGGGCCCCTTCCTTTATGCTGACATCTCTTTGAGGCGCGCGTGGAACACGTACGCGCCGTCCGGCACGGGCCTGGTCCTGATCGGACGGAGAGTTACCCATTACTCTCCGCCCGCAGGCCCGCGCCTACGGTGGCCGGGAGTCGTCTCGCGGCTCCCGACGCCCGGAGCGTCTCCCGCGGCGGCTGGGACGTGAGGCCCTTTCCCTCAACCGTCCCGCCACCTCCTTCGCTAGCATGACTGCTTCGCAGAAGGAGGTGACTGCCTCCCACTCCCTCTCGCCCCGGACCATGGCCTGAACCAGGGCCGGACGCGAGAGGTCGCCGCCGCCGCTGATCGCCTCTGCGAGAACACGGCGGTGCTCCGCCCAATTGGGGCATACCGCCACCGTATGCTCCACCGTGTCCTCCGGGCGACCCTCGCAGTGGTGACACCCGGGCGTTTCCTCCCGCCCGATGATGTGCAGGTACCTCCCGAAACACCCGTGTCCGGTGAGGACCTGCGTCAGGCGGTAGGTGAGGGCACCGTGGCGCCTCTCTAGCCACTCCTCAAAGAGGGGTCTTACCGCCACTATCGTGGCGTGCCCTGCGCTGGGTTGCGACAGTCGCTCTTTCCATGCCGCCATGAGATCGCGCCGGAGGTCGGTCCGCTCCGCCGCGATTTGCCGCGGAAGCGCAGTTTCCCCCCGGCGTAGTGCCTCCGCGCGCCACTCGTACTGGCGCGCGAGGACTATCGCCTCCAGATCCCACGGCGGCAGTCCGGCAAGGAGGCTTGCCGCCTCGCCCGAGATCGTGCGGTACCCCCGGATCAGCCTTACGGCTACCACCTTTTGGGGCGCGTTCAAATAGTGGGCGGCTCGCCGCCGCAGTGAACGCGCCCATACCGGGGCCCCGTACAGGGCCATGGACCGCACGACCCCCGCGTAGAGCCTCCGGCAGGAGGCGTTTGGCCCCCTCAGGTTGGGCAAGAGCCGCTTGAAGGCGGCCCCGGCCCGTTCCAACTTGGGAGCCAAACGTCGGAAGTGTTCGACGAAGTTCCACCGGCTGTCGAGGACGAGACCCAGGTACCTCATCGTTGTCTCGACGCCGATGTGAACCCCTCCTACCGTTAGTTGGGATCCCGAAGGTGGCCCGTTCCGAGGCCCATGAAAAGACATGGCCTCGGACTTGTGCAATGCCACCTCGAGACCCAACTGCCGGATCCTCTCCACGACTATCGCAACCCCGCGTGTCATCGCGTCGGCCGCCGCCTGATGCGACCTCCCCTGCGCCAGGACTAGCGTGTCGTCAGCGTAGCAAACCACGCTGACTCCATCGGGGAGATCGGCCCGCAGCACCCAGTCGTACCCGATGTCCCACAGGAGCGGCCCCAGAACCGATCCCTGTGGGACACCGCACGACATCTCTCGCCGGTTCCATTCCCCGTTGCGACCGGGGTAGATGACGGCTCTGTCCGTCAAGTACGCCCCGACTATTCGACGGAGGTAGGTCGGCACCCGGTGATACCGGAGTGCCTCCCCAATGCAACTCCAGGGCAGGGTGTTAAAAGCGTTGGCGATGTCGAGTGACACCGCCACGACCACCCCACCCCGGGACACCGCGTCCCCCGTCGTAAGGGCTCTCACGCGCATGATGGCATCCACCGTCGAGCGCCCCTTGCGGAAGCCGAACTGGCTGTCCGCAAGATCCGGCCCCGTCCTCACCAGGTGCCCGACGAGGCGGCCCCCAATCACTCTCTCAAAGAGCTTGCCGACCTCGTCGAGCAGCACGATGGGCCGGAATGCGGACGGAGAGTCCGCAGGGCGCCCTGGCTTCTGTATGAGGACCAGCTTCCCCGTCTTCCAGCGGAGTGGAAACTGGCCCCTCTCCATGCATGCGCTTAAGAGCGCCTCTAGCTTCTGTTCGCGTCTTCGTTCGCTCGGAAATCGTAAAACAGCACAATTTACTAAAATAATACAGCCACTTCGTCCGCGTGAAATTTCTTGTTCCCCAAGCCACCCCGTCGCGTCTCATCGCCTGCCCGCGCTATTAATTAGTTGTCGGTTTACGTTGTATCTGACTTTTATTTCTTTTTGCCCAGATCTTATTGGTGGTAGCGTGATGACAAATAACCTATAAATAGCCTTATTCAAGAATTGGACTATCAAATGCAAAAATAATCTTTCAAATCCCACTTAGATTAGCGCGTTCAAACAAACAAATAAACAAACTCTTCAGCTTTATTATTAGTATAGATAAAGATTCCTGTAAACTACATTTGTAAGTTTGGTCTCAGCAGCCAAAACACCAAGATAGTCAGGATTAGTGACGCGGTTGCAAGCGACGTATATTTATCCGTGTAAGAAGCAGCTCGTTTGTTATACAAACAGAAATATTCATCTTTCCACTGCACTGTCAATTTAAACTTAAAACGTTATGACGTTGCGTGGTTAACAACCTTTAAGTTTGTGAGTTTTAAGAGGGTTTTAAGTTTTAAGTTCATAAAAAGAGAGATAGTAATGTAAAAGAATTGACTACTCAGCGCACTCACAACACTGTTTCAAAGAAGTTGCAACTTTGCAAGTTAACTGCCTGTATACCCAATAGCTCGTTCTACTGTACTCTGTGAGTAGTAGCTGACATTCTACGTCTGCTGGGAGCTATAAACCACGGAGATACGTTTCGCGGCGACAAACTGTGTTATCGAAATTTTACATTCGTAATAAAATACAAAGGGATTCTAAGTTTTCGTTCACGTACGAAATAATAATTATGAGGCGAGATAATGTTGGGTTGTGACTTGTGGGTGATAATGATATAATGTACTTAATTATTGTACAATTAAGGAAAGGACAACGATCACAGTGGTATATTTATGTCTTCCGGCCTGTGTATCAAATGGACGTTTTCTCTGTTATATCATTACATAATCGCGTTCAGACAAACATAATAGCTTCCCCGACCGGTTTCGGTCACGGTGGCCAATCTCAACGGAGATTAGCTAGGTACGCGAGATATATTATAGTGCACAAATGTGCGCGCAGACACAGGTGCACTCTTTGTTCCTTTACTCTCATAGTCCGATGGGACGGCAATCCGACACAACCGGAGAGAGATCAGGCGCAGGACAAACGGCTTTTTTTTTTTTTGTGGATGGGAAATCATCCAATGACCCCTCCCGCTCTGGGTGGAGCAGAAGGGAGTGTCAGACTCTTACTGACTAAAATCCATCCGTGTTCCTTCCTTAGCCCTTTGTGTTCCGGGGTAGCGGTAACCCTTTCGGACAATCCCGCTGCCCCGGCAGGCTTCGGCCCTTTCGGGCCCCTTCCTTATGCTGACATCTCTTTGAGGCGCGCGTGGAACACGTACGCGCCGTCCGGCACGGGCCTGGTCCTGATCGGACGGAGGGTTACCCATTACTCTCCGCCCGCAGGCCCGCGCCTACGGTGGCCGGGAGTCGTCTCGCGGCTCCCGACGCCCGGGGCGTCTCCCGCGGTGGCTGGGACGTGAGGCCCTCTCCCTCAGCCGTCCCGCCACCTCCTTCCCTAGCATGACTGCTTCGCAGAAGGAGGTGACTGCCTCCCACTCCCTCTCGCCCCGGACCATGGCTTGAACCAGGGCCGGGCGCGAGAGGTCGCCGCCGCTGCCGATCGCCTCTGCGAGAACACGGCGGTGCTCCGCCCAATTGAGGCATACCGCTACCGTATGCTCCACCGTGTCCTCCGGGCGACCCTCGCAGTGGTGACACCCGCGCGACCTCCCCTGCGCCAGGACCAGCGTGTCGTCAGCGTAGCAAACCACGCTGACTCCATCAGGGAGATCGGCCCGCAGCACCCAGTCGTAACCGATGTCCCACAGGAGCGGCCCCAGAACCGATCCCTGTGGGACACCGCACGACATCTCTCGCCGGTTCCATTCCCCGTTGCGACCGGGGTAGATGACGGCTCTGTCCGTCAGATACGCCCCGACTACTCGACGGAGGTAGGTCGGCACCCGGTGATACCGGAGTGCCTCCCCAATGCAACTCCAGGGCAGGGTGTTAAAAGCGTTGGCGATGTCGAGTGACACCGCCACGACTACCCCACCCCGGGACACCGCGTCCCCCGTTGTGAGGGCCCTCACGCGCATGATGGCGTCCACCGTGGAGCGCCCCTTGCGGAAGCCGAACTGGCTGTCCGCAAGATCCGGCCCCGTCCTCACCAGGTGCCCGACGAGGCGGCCCGCAATCATTCTCTCAAAGAGCTTGCCGACCTCGTCGAGCAGCACGATGGGCCGGAATGCGGACGGAGAGTCCGCAGGGCGCCCTGGCTTCTGTATGAGGACCAGCTTCCCCGTCTTCCAGCGGAGTGGAAACTGGCCCCTCTCCATGCATGCGCTTAAGAGCGCCTCTAGTCGGGGCCCGAGAGCCCTCGAGGCCAGGACCCAGGCCTTACCCGGCAAGCCGTCGGGTCCTGGGGCGGTATTTTTGGCCTTCAGCCTATCTACCGCCACTCTCAGATCTACCCCGGTCACTTCAGGGATGTCGTCGTCGTCCGCGTGGTCCGCTTCAGGCACCGCAAGTTGCGGAGCCATGGGCGGGGGAGTATGCTCCGCCCGTGAAGGGAACAGAGCGCTCACCACCTCCTCCACCAGCTGGGGGCGGAGACTCTGCGTCAGCGGGGGGGCCCAGGTGCGGAGTTTATTCCGCACCATTTTATAAGGGCGCCCCCATGGATCTCTGTTCAGAGTCTCCACCATCTCCTCGCGGGCCATATCCTTGGCCCGCTGGACAGACTCGCGGAGGGCGGTCTTCGCCGCTCTGTACCCCTCGTATAGCTCCGCCTCCGTGGCTTCCGCATCCAGAGGGCGGATGCGGAGCCTGCGTTGCCTGGTGTACAGGTGTCGCGCGTCGACGCACGCCTTGCGTAGTGACTCCACCTCCCGCGACCACCAGTACACCTGACGTCGGGCGCGTCCTGGCCGGACTCGAGGCATTGCCACGTCACATATCTCGAACATGGCCTCCCGGAACCACTCCGCCTCATCGTCAATATCGGCAGGCCTGTCCGGTGATGACACCCAGGCCTGCACGATCGAGGCTTCCAGGAGGAGCTCCCGGTCCAGCTGCTTCAGCGCCCACCGCGGACCACTCGGGGCCTGTTGGACCGGCGCGCTGGAGGTCTGGGCGGAGACGTCGAACCGGATATACCGGTGATCGGAGTAGGTCTCCACCTCCTCCATGACGCGCCAGTCAATGACACTCTGTGCCAGAGCGGGGCTGGAGGACCAACGGCTTTACGTGCCAAACCGCCAACTTCCAAACTCCGGACTGTTACTAAGAAATTCCTGATGGAAAAATTCAATAACACTTTGTCCGACCCGGGAATCGAACCCAGGACCCCATGCTCAGCAGTCACGCTTGCAACCACGAGACCAAAGGGGCAGTTACAAACATACAGACGCGGCAAGGGGACTTTGTTTTATAATATTCACTTATTGGCAAGAAAAATAAATAAAATTTGACGCGTTCACCTCAAGATTGCAGATTTTTTAGCTAAGGCACCTTCCTTAACTAAGAAATCTGCAATCATGCTGAGATAGGAGCCTATTGGCCTCGTATAGGACTTTTTGTTTCATTTTTCTTTTTGTTACTTTTTTAATTTTTTTAGTTTTTATTTTAGTATTTTCATTTAGACTGTGTTTAATTTAGTTTGTGATCCTCCTGTACGAGTCGCAATAAATACTTTTTCTTTCTTTTCTTTCAATCTTGAGGTGAACGCGGCAAATTTTATTTATTTACTAGCTGACCCAGTGAACTTCGTAACGCGTCAGAATCAATAAATATTGAAATGAATTATCTCCATATTTTTTTATTGAATTTTCCCCATGTTTTATTAGTTATTCTGCTATTTGGGGCGGAGACAAATCCCACAAACTAACGACATGAAAATCGGTCCAGCCGGTCTTGAGTTGTAAATGGTGTAACTAACCCGACTTTGCTTTATCTAGATAAATAGATATATTTAATACTTACTTCAAGCATCTAAATGTACAGATGCGGACTTAATGCCAAGGGAATTAATAATGATTGAAGATTTTATTCTTTTTGCTACAAAAAACGCTTTATTTACTTACGAACAAAACGCTTTCTTTCCTTAATTTTTGCTACAATTACGTTACACCTAAAAATGAGGAAGCTAGAAAGGTAAATCATCATAACCAATTTATTTTTTTGTTTTTTAATTACTTATATCATAGTTCTCCCGCCGCACCTGTCTGTTTGAACGCAATAAACTCAAAAATAGCCGAACCGATTTTCATACGGTTTACAACAATAGACGAAAAAATTATTCATGAAGAAGGTTTAGGTGTAAAATTCATTAAGATGCTGTGTAAATTAGGCTGAAATATGATGATTATTGTTGAAGATTTTCCCATTTAGACCAGGCAAACAAATTTTATTGCTATGGTGTTAACAAAACTAATGTTTACATATAAGTTCGATGCTCGAATTCAACACAAACTTTTTTTAATGTCGATCTTGTCGAATTACAGTTTTTGGGCATTACTTAAAACCTACCTACTTTCTATACATTCGTGCTTCGGCGTCAAGTAAATGTAGAAACGATATATAAACTTCATACGCGAAGTTGAAACAAACACTCAACCATCCCAACAAAGACGACCTACAAACGGTTCCACATTTATTGTTCAAAGAACAAATACAAAGTGAACATATTGAGCGATATTTTGTGTCGCTGGATACAGATGGATGTATAAGGACATTAGCAGAGCCTCGGGGAAGCAGCACCAATTTATAGTCGCATAAATATATCGGACAGTAAGGGATGGATGTGTTTGCAACAAAGCACTAGCTGAAGTCTATTGCGCTGGGATGTGCGGTAGTCTGTGGGTTAGTTTAAACAGTAATGAGGGTTAGTTGAAACAGTAATAAGGTATGTTATAGGTACTTGTCAAAGAAAGTATAATAATTTCTTTATCTACAAAATCATCATCATGCTATAAATCCCTTATAAAAGTTTCTGAAACAGTTAGCTTATTGCCAAAATTAAAACAGCCAGTGTCATAATAATCACAATATCATCCAAATGAGTGTTATAAAGTTGTACAAAATTTCACTATGCAACTCCTTTGCCTTTTCCGATCCCTTCCTTACTCATCAAACAGCCATATTCTCACTACTCAATTCGTGGTATCTTTATGAATTTAAAAAAAGAACATTGTCATGCACGCGCGTTTCTCTACCACATCCACCAAATAAAAAAAACTTATAGATTATTCGAATCCACGTCGCATCCCGCCATTTTTGATCGATATGAGTATTACAAAAATGTATTACTTTGTTGTTTACAAAAATGAGTGACAAACGTCTTGATACTCAGCATTTAAATTTTCCATGAATTTACATAGAGTTCTTACAACACTGTACAAAACCCTATGGTTTCAGAACCTTTTATAGAGGATTCATATCATGGGTGTAGATAAAGTCTTGTATGCAACTGTACATAATTAGGTATTAAAACACTCATATGATACTAATATTGTTCCACATTCGTGTTTTAATACCCTTATTATACAACAGTTGCATAAATAACTTACACATACATAAACATAACATCACATTTCGCGAATTATGTTTAAGGGCCTATAACTACCTCAAATGGCTTAGCATGATCCTCCGTTATGTCGAAAATACTGCAGCATTGATTTTTAAATAAATATAAATGGTAAAGTTGAGGATTAATATTTGGTTTTATGTTTGACAAAAACACGATTCCATAAAATTTATTCAATAGAAAAAAATTCCAAAGTCACCTCCAAACCGAACAATAAACCGCTTGTATTCAAAAAATACTTCAAATTAGATCATGAAACTTTGTATAGGTACTAACCAAACTAATAGTTAGTTCGGTTAGTATACAAAGCAGGTCTTATATTTTTAATTTTTTTAATGACCATTATTTTCACCATAAAAAGCAAATACCTAAACTATTGGCGCTGCCTGCCGCCTAGCACCGCACTCTGTCTCGCTCTCACTCAGTCCGCGAGCAGTATCGTGCGAGCGAGATAAAGAGTGAATTTTAGTTGAGGCAGTATAGGCTCTTAAGTCCCATTTTACAGGGGGCTAGCCTATTGCCATCAATAGGGCACAAGTCCAGGCTGGATTACCCGTGCTACTATTGATTGTAAAACCAATAAAACTTTGCTCGACCCGGGAACTGAATCCACTAACTCATGCTCAGCAGTAGCGAATTGCGACTACTAGACTAATTAGGCACTTAGCGGACCTTATAACAAAGGTGACAGCGAAGAAATAATATCTACTTGGATGTAAAAATTAATAATTATTTTTTTTTTATCAAGCGTGCGGGTTTTTGTAGTATGTCTAATAGAACATTATCTCGGCGTTTTTAAAGGCGAATTTACATTACGAAACAAGTTGTGCAATATTACTTTCATTGCATTAGTTGCATATAGAGTTTAACATGTAAATAGATGATTTCATCGAGCATACATTCGTTTTACAGGGCTGTGAACGTTCGTGACATACCTACTTGTCCGCCATTTTGTTTCTTTTTTCAAAATGGCGGCCACGCATGAAACCGATTTAAACAGTTAGCTGACATCAGTGCAAACAGAAAACATAATAAGACCAATCTCCGTAAAGTGTAACGATTTTTGTAGGCTTCATGCGTGGCTGCCAATTTGAAAAAAAAAATAAAAATGGTGAGACAGTAGGTATAATAATCTCCATATAAAAATCTTCAATCCCCTTTGAATTAAAACGCACCGCCTTCACCGCCTGAGTGCAACTAGTGTTTTTTTTTTCAATTTAGCATGGAAGTAAACGCACTGACAACGCGCGTCGACGCGACGGCGCGGCGCGTATATTAAACGCCGAATGAGCACTTAGAAGTTATCCTGAAGGTCGCAATATGGAGCCCATTTAAAGAGGCCGATATGATTATAGGTGGAGAGGTATAATATTATAGGTATAACCGAAATTACGAGTATATCGAGCACTTTAGACATCTCATTTGTTGGTGGCACGTAGGCCTTTTTTTTTTTTTTTTTTTTTTTTGTGGATGGGAAATCATCCAATGACCCCTCCCGCTCTGGGTGGAGCAGAAGGGAGTGTCAGACTCTTACTGACCGCTTCCTTGCTGCTGACATCTCTTTGAGGCGCGCGTGGAACACGTACGCGCCGTCCGGCACGGGGCACGTAGGCCTTCAAGTCTCTTCAAGGGTAAATTTAATTTCTTTTCAATAGTCCGCGGAATGTCTGGACTCTGGATATAATCTTCATACCTCAGTTATTTCACCAATCAAATTATGTGAGATTTTATTTATTTACTGATATATAGGAGTATGTAAGGATCGTGAGTGCAGTGGTGACCCAGTGGTATCGGCCCCGACTTACGAGTTATAAGTCGTGGGTTCGGACCTAGGTAGGCGTTTTACTTTGTGTAAATCATTTCATCACCACTGCTCTGAAAACGGTGAACGAAAACATCGTCAGGAAACCGGCATGCCCTAGAACTAACAATTCTAAGATATGTGATAGCTACCGACCCGCACTAGGCCCGCGTGGTAGATTACACAGTACACTCCCTCTCGAAGAGAGCAGTGGGAACATAAATTATGGTAATTATGTGTAAGGATCGTAGCAGGAGGCATTCTGTTGTTTCTGCTTACCTACATAGGACGAAGGCGTGATTTTATGTATGTATGTATGTATGTATATGTATATATGATATTATACTAATTGATTTTATTGACTGAAGATCACGACCGAGTTGTTTACAGTCCAACTTTTACTGCAAGTTGCAAACACCAATAATTACTTTTCTTGTGAGGCATGTTCGTTGATGAAGATAACGAAACAATACCTACGTATTTGCACAGACAGACGGCTGAAAAACCGGCTTTTTCCGACGGTTAATAGTACAAAAAAAGCGGCCAAGTGCGGGTTGGATACGGAAACGAAGGGTTCCTTGCCACCGTATAGTATTTGACACTAAATCCTACTTAATAATATAATAATAATAATAATAATAATAAGCCCCCTAAACAACCACACGTCCTGATTGACCATCTAATCACGTAGGGGGCGGACACTCGAATGAGCCCCCTAAACAACCACACGTCCTGATTGACCATCTAATCACGTAGGGGGCGGACACTCGAATGAGAAATTACTGGCGTGGCTAACGTGGCTCTGGAAACCCATTCAACATGGAGACTAGATCGAAGAAAATACGTATAGGACCGCTACCCGAGGGCAATCGTCGGGGCGCAACTGGGGCCGATGCTGGGTGTCTCAGCATACGACCCATCGGCGGTGGGGGACTGAGCAGGCGGGTTCTCCCCGATAAAAATACTACAGCCGAACCGACAGACAGACTAGACAATAGTGATGACAGTAGAGCAGTTACATCTGCCTTAGATGTTTCGCAGGCGGCGTCAGCTACTCAGCCTGCGACCACTAAGGCGGGAAAACCCAGAGTGCGCATGAAATGGACTGAAGATATGAACATATTCATCATGCGCACGTATTACCAGATTACAAAACTTGAAGAGGACAGAACAATGTACTGCACACAATTATTCGAACATTTTAAATTACAATACCCAGACATTAATGTAACAGAACAGAGAATAGCAGACCAAAGACGGGTTATTATTAGAAACAAGCTCTTATCAGACGACACGTTAAATAGAATTAGATTTGAAATAGAAGAACAACTCAAAAAAGAAGAAGAAAATATTAATATTTCACAACAAATAAATACCTTGCAGATGAGTCAATCACTAACACCTTCTAATCCCTCATTACAACACGACACGAGCCCAGCCACTGAATATTTTGATACCGAACTTACCGTAAACACACCACACAGCATTCAATCAACTATAGATGATTCCGCATCACTACAAACACAAACTGTGTTTGACCCTACTTTAGTAGAGGCATTAGATAACGAATTAGAAACAAATATATTAAAATACAATGGAATGGATCCTGCGTGTAGACCATTACTGCCAAAAATGAGACCAACCCGTAAATTATCGGATATCATTAGCATATTTAACCAAAAAATTATCCCGCTTAAAGTTTCAGCTTTAGAAAACTTATCCGATACACATTCATTAATTTATTGCATAGCTCTTACGGTCGCTAAACACTTTAAAATAAAAATTAATATAGATAGGTCTAGCTATGAAACCAGATTAACGAACGAACCACCATGGCAAAAAAGATTAGAAACAGACATAGACCAACTAAGAAAAGACATAAATAGATTAACACAATATAAAAGCGGTAACACATCTAGAAAACTTGAGAAAAAAGTCAAACAAATCATGGAAAAAACCAAACAACACAGCTCACATGAAAATTTTAATAAGAGAATTGAAGACCACTTAGACACATTAAAACAAAACCTTTTAGTTAAGAGTCATAGACTGAAAAGATACAAAAAAGCCAAAGAAAGAAAGGATAACAATAGATTATTTACAACAAGCGAGAAACAATTTTATAGAAAGCTTAAAGGTAACGATACCACAGTCATAAACCCTCCATCTCAAGAGGCCCTAAAAGAGTTCTGGCAAAGGATTTGGTCAGACAGCAGTGAACATAATAAAGAAGCTAAATGGATACAAGAAGAAATAGTTAGATCAGAAACAATAGATGAAATGCCGTTTGAGGATATAGATGCTCTTGAAATAAATACAATTGTAAATAAAACGCACAACTGGAAAGCAGCAGGAATAGACGGCTTACATAATTTTTGGATAAAAAGATTACATGCACTACATAGAATATTATCTGAACAAATTAGTGATATTTTAAAAGGGAACCAAAATCTCCCAGAATTTCTAACTAAAGGAATCACATACATGATCCCAAAATCGAGTAGAACCCAGGATTCCTCGCAGTATAGACCAATCACTTGCCTCCCAACTATGTATAAAATCATTACATCATGTATTACTAATAAAATTATTAAACACACTGAACATTATAATATTCTAACTGAAGAACAGAAAGGCTGTAGACGAGGACATATGGGTTGCAAGGAACAATTAATTATTGACTCCACTCTTTTAAAATACGTTCAAAAAGCAAGAAAAAACTTATACATAGCATACATAGACTACAAAAAAGCATTTGACAGCGTGCCACACTCATGGTTGCTTCAAGTATTGAATATATATAAAATCAATCCATTACTATTAAATTTTCTTAAGAATGTCATGGGGTCCTGGAAAACTACACTTAAACTACAAACAAAAACCGCAAACTTATCCATAGATGAAATAGCAATTAAAAAGGGTATATTTCAAGGGGACTCACTCAGCCCTCTTTGGTTTTGCTTAGCCCTAAATCCACTCTCTCGCGCATTAACTGAATCTAGACTAGGCTTCGACATCAAGAACAATAGAACGACATTACACCAAATAACACATTTACTTTATATGGATGATTTAAAATTATATGCCAATAAAAATACAGATTTACATGGTTTATTAGACATTACAACATCATTTTCGAAAGACATTAGAATGGATTTTGGATTAGACAAATGCCGAAAACTTAATATAGAAAAGGGTAAGGTTGTGGGAGGAAATTACTCAACAGATTCGGAAGAAGTAATAGAAGCAATGAAAAATGAAGAACTTTATAAATACTTAGGATACAACCAAGCACGACTCTTAGAACACAAAGCTATTAAAGATAAACTCAAACAAGAATATTATAAAAGAATTCATTCACTATGTAAAATGTATCTAGCCAGTAAAAATTTATTCAAATCCATAAACACTTATGCTATACCTATACTTACTTATTCTTTCGGCGTGATAAAATGGTCCAACACAGAATTACATGCACTCGAAATTAAAACTAGAACAATTCTCACACAACATAGATATCACCACCCTAAATCAGCAACAGAAAGGGTCATTATGTCCAGAAAAGAGGGAGGCAGAGGGCTTATTGAAATATCACATCTACACAAAAGACAAATAATAAACCTTAAACAATTTTTCAATAGGAAAAAGAACACCAGCCAATTACACAAAATAATAGTAGAGATAGATAAAAAATATACACCACTGAACCTTAGTGAAGACAATATTGAAACAATAGATACAGCTAGACATATAGAAGAGATAATTAAAAAGTGGAGGCAGAAAGAACTACACGGAAGACATCCAAATGACATAGACCAAACACACATTGATAAAGAAGCTTCAAACAAATGGCTGGAATTAAGTGGACTATTTCCAGAAACAGAAGGATTCATGCTGGCCATTCAAGACCAAATAATAAATACCAAGAATTATAGAAAATATATAATTAAAGATAACACGGTAAAAAGCGATTTATGCAGAAAGTGCCACAGCAAACCTGAAACCATACAGCACATCACAGGAGCTTGTAGCACACTAACCCAAAACGATTACACTCATAGACACAATCAACTTGTTAATATTATACACCAGAAACTCGCAACAAAACACAATCTCATGAAGGATCCATACACACCATACAACAAATACGCACCTAGAGCTGTATTAGAAAACCAATCATACAAATTGTATTATGATCGCACTATAATTACAGATCATACCATATATAACAACAGGCCCGATATAACACTTGTAGATAAAGAAAACAAACACACATACATAATAGATATAGCAGTACCAAACACCAATAATGTACAAAAAACTATCACTGAAAAAATCAGGAAATATACAGAACTACAAGAAGAAATTACCAGAGTTTGGAAAATGAATAGAGTAACAATAGTCCCAATAGTGGTATCAACGACTGGTATCATCCCGAAACAACTACACACATCAAAAGTGTCTAGGGATCAAGCATTTTTATGCGGATTTCTTGAGATTGAGATGTGGCTTTGTAATAAATTTATGATTTTATAAATTTATATGGATCCTTTTTGGTGCATTTCATAATTTGAATCAGGAACTGTGAATCAAATTCGAGTAAAAGATGAAAATCAGCTGTCAATATTTTCCCTATAAAAACATACAACGCATTGAAGACATTATTAGTGCTACTGTTTCCCTACTACTGATTAAAACCAACGTTATTATGGAGCGGCGACGTCATTTAAGCAGGGAAGAAATGCTCAGAGCCGTGGGAATGATAGAAGCTGGTTCCCGGCAACGTACTGTGGCTTTAGCTCTGAATACAAGTCAGAGTGTTATCAGTCGACTTTGGACACGTTACCGAAGCACTGGTACCGTGGCTGAGCGCCATGGAGGACGGTATCGCTGCACCACACGGAGACAAGACCGATACATTCAAATCTTAACTCGAAGAGCTCCAACAATAACCGCCATGATGTTAGCCGTGAGGCTTCATCACTCTTCAGGGAACTTAATTAGCGACCAAACAGTCAGAAACCGCTTGCATGAAGTGAACCTTCATTCCCGAAGACCGCTACGGGTACCACCTATAGCAATGCACAATCGTAGGATTCGATATCAATGGGCTCTTGAACACAGAAATTGGGCAGAAGAACAATGGCGTTTCGCGTGCTTTTCTGATGAGTCTCGTTTTGGTATGAGACCGGATACAAGACGTATACGACACTGGAGAACCCCTGGACGCCAACAGCGATTAAAATCCTGCCAGGAAGTCCATCCTTATAGTGGTGGAACCATCATGGTATGGGCGGGTATTTGGATCGGCGGAAGAACTGAGTTGATTTGGATCAGAGGCAACCTCAACGCTCAAATTTATGCTGAGACGATTGTATCAGACGTCATCGTTCCTCTACAAGTGCAAATCGGTCCCTTATTTCAGTTAATGCATGATAATGCACGACCGCACACCGCAAGAGTTGTAAGACAGACTCTCGCCGCAGCTAACATCAATGTCCTGCCCTGGCCTGCTCAGTCGCCAGACTTGAACCCGATTGAGCATGCATGGGATATGCTACAGAGAAGAGCTCTGCCGAATATGGAGGGTATCCAGTCGCAAGAAGACCTTTTTTTGTTGTTGCAACGAACATGGGCGGCCATTCCACAGCGTGATTTGGATGAACTCATTTTGAGTATGCCAAACCGATGTTCTTGTGTTGTTAGTGTTCGCGGTAGAAACACGGATTATTAATTGTTTAAGTTACCCAATAAAATTTTAGAGAAAACTGTTATTTCAGTCTTTTTTTCGAACTTTTGTGTTAGTGGTTCAAATGTCAAAAATCCCTTTATTAGGAAAATGGCAAATTTCTTTATTAATGCAAAGGTGACTTGGTTTATCGTTACTGTGACAAACGAAAACACTTTATTTGATGAATCCTTAAAGAAAATTTTAATTAATATCAATCAGGAGAAAAGTTATTGCAAAAATATATGTTGATCCCTAGACACTTTTGATGTGTGTATTTGTCAGTTTAAATGAAATCAATCTTTCCAAATATACATACCTTACACTACAGAAAGCTGCTATATTAAACACATGTCGCATAGTCCGGAAATTCTTACAATTAGATTTTAGACAATAATTTCAGTGCAGTACAAAAAAAAAAAAAAAAAAAACTAATCTACTCTAACTTAAAATCTCACCTTGGTTTACACCCGTGAGATTTTAATAAATACCAGGTTCCTGGAACCTGAGAAAATAAATTTTAAAACAAATAATAATAATAATATAATAATCCTACTATAATATTATAAATGCGAAAGTTTGTGAGGATGGATGGATGTTTGTTACTCTTTCACGCAAAAACTACTGAACGGATTTTGATGAAACTTTACAGTAATATAGTTTATACATCAAAATAACACATAGGATACTTTTTATCCCGATATTCCCACGGGATCAAAACTTACGCGGGTGAAACCGCGGGGCACAGCTAGTCATTAATATAGGCCAGCGTGGTAATTGCGTAACACACTATCAATAGCAATGGCATTTTGACAGTTCAACAACATACATTGCGTTGTTTACATTGTTGAGCAGACGATTTTTTCAAACCAATGAAGCAATGGATTAGCAATTTCCTTCTAAACCTCGTATTGTGAATTAGGGTGCGGGTGAATAAGATCAATCGACTACCACAATGCAACAAGTTTCGAGCACAATTTGTATGCAACCTTAAAGCTAAACATTTGTTACTCTCAAAATCTCCACTAGTTTACTGGACCGTATCCCCAGGAGTTTAGTTATGCGAATCTAAATTTAAACTTAGTTTACGACTTAGTATGGATTTATTATACACAGCTAATTTTATTAATGACCACTTCGGGGTCGTTTGGTTTGTGAGATGACCCCTTTATATTGGCGTTTGGAGTTTGTGAGTTTGTTTTGTGGTTTCTCAATCTTAGTTTTAATTGATCTTTGGAAGTTTTTGGGGTACTATCAAAAACTTTTAGGTCTTTGGTTTTGAACTTTCAAGAGTTCGATTACATAACATAACATCACTCTTTGATGTTTCCCCGAACTGTTGCGCAGAGGTGTACTTATAGTACAAACGCCAGCACATCAAGCTTCCACAATCTGTCAAATTTATTTAATAGATTTTCAACTTTATCGCTAAGTATAAGGTTCAAAGTTGATTGGGAAAATTTGGCAGTTTCGGTTAGCTTGATGTGCTGGCGTCTGTGCACTCATATTGTGCCAGTTATATTTAAGTCTCATGTAAAGGGACTGGTGTAGGGTGTAGACTTTTCTTTTTTCTCAGGAACCGAGAAAAATTTAATATGGGTATGCACGTGGAATATTAGATGTAGGAAATACTAGTAGGTAGCAGATTTTTTTTCGCGACCGATTAAATCATTTTTTGTATATCGTCAAAAAAGGCGATAACAAGTATGTGGTATAATTTATTGCATATATGTGGTTTCCATACTGTATATGTAGTAAATCCCACATTAAACTTATTTCAACGATAACCTTGTAGGAGAACGTGTATATAAGATCAAACGTTTGAGGATTTCAGGAAGGATTATACTATTTCGAGGATTGTGGTGAAATTATACAAATTGTAATACAACATTAACGTTCTGTCTCTATGTATTACTTATTTACGTAAAGACAAACATGATGACAGCCTATTAGGAAACTACCGCTGCTTATTACCTGCTTTTTCCAAAAAAGAGTCTGAAAATTCTCCAAAAAATTACAAACTAATTTCAACAAAAACTCATACTAGTTTGACTACCGCGTTATCTTGGTGTACCAGAATATTTCAAATTGTTACCGTAGCAACAGCATAGCTTTAACATGCTCATCACAAACGAGATGCGACAAAGGAATAGTTAACGAATATTTGCTCTACCCGCGTACTCGCGTACCGGCGGAGTGTCGTATGAGTAGGGAGTCCCTGCAAGTTCGCTTGCTTAGCTCGCGTAGTCGCGTGTCGTGGTAATGTGAAATCGTATGAGGTGACGGTAATTATTATAAACATGATTAGCTTATTTATATCGTTAAACCACATTAAACACAGTGTCGTTTCATTATTAGTTTATGTTTATCCACATAAACGATTATTGTTTGTTATTGCAGACCGAAATGAGTAGGTAATTTATGTTAACTGTTAAGTAAGGGGTCAGCTTGTGGTAAGCATACAATTATGATTAGAACATGATGACCTACACTCCAAATGCGTAACATGCTGTCAATGACGGTAGTGATGGCCCAGTTGTAGTGATGGTGGTGGTTTGAACCCAGACAGGCGTTTTATTTTCTGTAAATAATTTCATCACCACTACTCTCAAAACGGTGAAGGACACATTGTGAGGAAACCGGCATGTCCTAGAACCAAAAATTTGAAGACATGTGACATCTACCAACCCGCGCTGGGCCCGCGTCGTAGATATACCTATATATGTCACGGCTAATGGTCGAAGTGCGGCTACACCTAGTTTTAGCCGGGTACAACTAGGTACAGCCGGCCACATGCGGTTCGTGTGTACTTCGGGTGACATCGGTTGCATGATTGCGGTGAGTCGATAGGCGACGTAGGATGCAAGAGCGATCGAAGGGCACCCCGAGGTTAGGTTTGGTTAGATTACTTTAAACCTTTTACACAGAAATAGCTCCATCGACGTAGGACGCACCTAGTTGTACCCGGCTAAAACTAGGTGTAGCCATACTTCGGCATTTAGCCGTAACATATATATGTACATATATATCGCCTACACCCTCTCGAAAAAAGGAGGCATGTGTTCCAGCAGTGAGAACATTATATGCCGATTATGGTGTCAATAACAATCCGAAGGATTTTAAAGGAAATTACTAACTCATTGCGTCATTATGTTTGAAAAATTTCGTTTGCTCGACAATGTAACTGACGCAGTTAATGTTGTTGATCTCTCAAAATTACTGCCATTACCATTGTGTGTTACGCCATTATTACCCCAAATCTAGATAGATGACGATGACGTCATGTATAGCTTTTATCAACCCATTTCATTGTAAATGCCTTTAATACTTCCCAACTTCATCACAATCTTGTCCAAAGTTACTTTGTATCTAAATATACATATATGTGACAGTTATAATAATTGGGAAAATTGTAAATAATATCTAGTGGTTAATTATAGTCAAAATAACTTCCTCTACTTCCACCGCTTAGACGTTCACGCAATATTTTAGTACGGTGTGTGTCAGTGTAATTAAAAAGTTTCGAATATATGTCGAGGTCGACACATAACTGATTATACATATGTGACAGTTTAATAAAATAATTGGGAAAATTATAAATAATATCTATTGGTTAAAAATAGTCACAATAACTACCTCTACTTCCTCCGCTTATACGTTCACGTAATATTTTAATACCAGGAGTGTGTCAGTGTAATTAAAAAGTTTCGAGGTCGACACATATTCGAAACTTTTTAATTCCAGCCTTATAATATACAAGGTGTAACAGAATAAAAGCAAGTCCTGAAAGTAGTTTGTTCATAATTAACTACTGAATCGATTTCAGTAACTTTTAAAATAGGTATTTTTTCAAAAATGATGTATTTTTTCATACTAACCGCCGATTGAGCCAAATAAAATTAGATCTTATTTCAAGGCAGTAAGACTCAATTTTAAATGAATAGAGTAATGCTAGTGTCAACACAATTTTCCTAATAAAAATAGCAAACTTTAAAAAAAATAAGTTTTGGTTATTGCATTATGTTTTTAACTTAATACTCTAATTGGGGTGCATGAGGTCTTGCGTTAATCATGTTACAACTTGTATACAGGGTTATTTGTAAAACACCAGCAACCTCTTAAGTCATTGTACTCATCATTATGAACAACTTTTACTATGGAACCAAATCTGAAATCGCGAAAAAAAAATCAGTTGTTTCCTACATTTTGACGAGACAGATGAAGATAAATGTAGGGAACAGCTGATTTTTTTTTTGCGATTTCAGGTTTAGTCCCATAGTAAAAGTTGTTCATAATGATGAGTACAATGACCTCTTAAGAGGTTGCTGGTGTTTTTCAAATAACCCTGTATAAGGAGATATTACTTTGTCAATGGGACATTCAAATCGAACCACTCATTATCCTACAAACTTCTGTACAACAGCGAACATTACGCTACTTAGCAGTATGTAAGAAAATAATACTAGATACCCTGAATGAAGCATTTGAAAAACTGAACTACTACTAAAATCCCATCATGTTCATTCAATTGGCACCTGACCAAATTAAATAATTTAGAAAACATCCGGCATCCCTGCCTCAAATACTATTTTTTAAATTCTACACGCGTTGTATACTCGATTCTAACGTGCACCTCCTGACTTCCCTGGGTTACGGTTCGCAGATTTGTTTTCCCACTTTATCGTCACGTACGACATTCGTACGAGGATCATCTTGTTTGTACTGGATCTCCTAAAGGAGTATGGAAAGCCATATTTGGGAAGAAGCGTCTCTATTGTAAGTAATCCTTACTTCAGAGAGATTGTGCTTTTTATTGTCACGTGGCTCGTTCTGGTTTGCTTTGTGTGAAATTCAATAAGGTTTTGTACGGTTAGTAGCGTAACGAATTTATTTTGAGAAAATATAAATAGTATTTTTGGTTGTTTGAGAACATTGATCCAGTTTTTTCAGGGATATGTAACGTATGATAAATAAAATATATAAAAAAGGTTGAAAATTTTATCAACCTTTTTTAGACATTAATTTCTTCATCAAGGAATAGCCTTCTGTAATGAAAGAAACTGAACCAAGTTAGTCAAAAATATCCCACACAAGAAATCCAAAAGTTCTAAGCTTACTAGCGGAATGCAGCAGAATACCAGCGTCAGGTATTGTACCTGACATATGCTGAGCTGAGCTGGACTCCCATTTGGTGCAACCATGAGACACACACCGCCCAGTAGTGATCGACCGTTATAGATATATCTCTCATATACGTGTCTATGGGTCAATTTATCTTTTTAATCTTTGTTTTTTTCTTTCACCTTTTTTGATGTTTTTTTTTTTAGTACTTACCTGTATTGTGTCTTTTGTTGCACTGAATAAACGTTTTATCTATCTATCTATCTATCAATCCCGGCTAAACAAAGGTACAAAGCATACTCTGTAAATTGTGTGCTGGAAACAGAATCACATATCAATCGACTCAACTGGGCACTTCTACGTCCAATGGACATATTCGGTACCATCAAAGCGATAGTTTAGAACAGGCTCTGTATTTGTGTAGTATCTACTTACCCTCACATACATGACACATTAGATATCTTGTGAGTAGAGGACATTTAACATGTCATTTGAGTGCCTTTGTACTGTGCGAAAGTGCAGTATCAATATCGCGATGACGCTATGGATCGTAAAGAAAATTAAGCCACAATGACGCGGCGGTATCGTCGCGTTTGCACAGGGTCTACGCTGCGAAAGAACGATGGCGTAAGACCTAAGTCTGCCTATTTTTTCCCTAAAATTGCATTTTGGGTTTAGTTGGATTATTTTAGGTTTAAATCATTTCATCTGCGTAGCCTTTTCAGCCGGGACCAACGACTTAACGTGCTTTCCAAGGTATGGAAGGATTTCGCTTTGCAAAGATGGTCACACATCCACAGACCAACCGCGGCAAGCGTAGCTTAACCTGATCGAGCGACCTGTGCGGCTGTTATTATTTATCCACGGCCCCCCCTAGGTTTAAATCATTTATTCTCATAAAAGACAAAAAAGCCACTTACATGAGAACAGACAAGAAACATTCAGTAAACTTATTTTAGGTACCCGTCACCAAAGTATTAGAGTAACTATTTAGTATTCTGTGGTATTACATATGAATAGTATTTTAAAAAATGCACTCATTCAGCAGTTCAATTCTCAACCATTAAAGTACTTTGGAGGACGTTAATCAAGGCAGTTTTCAATCATGTGTTTGGATAGCCGAGATTTAAAACTGCTGAGAGAGCCAACACTTTTTATATATGTGGGTAGATTATTAAATAGTTGTGCTCCTTCTTAAGTAATACTCTTTCTAGCGTAATTAGTGCGTATTCTTGGCAAAACAAGCATTAATAAAACTGATATTTAATCGTTACGACAGCAACCGATGTATAATTTATGATGTTGTGAAAGTTGTCCATGTTCCATATCCAGTTTTATCCTTACTAGAAAATTATTTTTATTTACAAAGCCTAGGTATTTTACAAATAATATCACGGTTAGAAACAAATAATTCTAAATCACAGGCCGTTCTTTCTCCGTATAGGCTATTTTTCTTTAGAAATCCCGATCTAACTGGAACGGGCAGTTAGCAGAACAAATCTAAGAAATACCTATACGCCTTATATTGTACAGAGAATTTTATATTGTGACATTTCTATCAATGATGTTGAACACGTGTACGATGTATTGCACGCTTTGATAAATAGGTCAGTATTTCCTTGAGAAAGTGTCGTATGTCTTTATATTCACGGTTGAGGTGACGCTGAGTTTAATATCTGTTGCATTTTTACTGCTTTCGCAACAGTGTGTACAATCATGGATAGGAATGTTTTAAGAATACTGTGAACATGTATGTCATATGACACAGTTTGATGTTTTTTGCCGTTTACGGTTGTAGTCACGTAAAGGTTTTCAGATTGCTTGGCAAATATCAACAGGGGGGCTTGATTCGAATTCACTGCTCTACGCAGAACCTATCAAATAACTCGGGTCGGAGGCGCCGAGTAGAAAATCTCACTGTAAAACTTCCTTTGAAGTCGGCTGTATTGACAGCAGTTGAAGTTTAGTAGGAAACTGATTGATGTTTTCGAATAAAATTTAATGTAATTAATAGAAAACAAACAGTTCATTTATCAAATTAAATTTCAACTATATTCGACGACCCTGTATACTTATCTCCTTTTCTGACTGTACATACCTTGTATTCAACCAATGGTAAGGGACATCGTGCAATAATATGATTCTTTTTTTGGGATGCATGAAGAAGCCTCCTCGTGTAGCGCAGTTTGTTCCGCCAGTTACTCAACTGAATCGAGCACTCGGCGCATCCTGGACAGTCACCCAACACCTTATTTGACTGGCCAATTCTTCTCTTGCGGTGGTAGGGCTAACGCCCGCCTGGTTTGCGACCACTCTCCCACCGCAGTTCGGCGTCAAGCAGCCTGCTGTGTTTCGCCGATGCGTGGGAGTTCCAGTCCTTAGACATCTTCTGAGCACGCTCGTTTCATCATAGATCTTATCGATCGCTTTCCATCAGGCGTGATCGAGCTCAAGAGCGGCCCCATTCAGCAATTTTTTTTTTGTTTTTTTAATTGTTCGTTATAGATCATATCCACTATTAAACTCTGCGAATTTCATACATATTGTATTTAAAATTATTTTCTGTGAATCTCAAAATACTAAAAGCTGATTCACAAATAAATAAATACTTTTCCATGCCTGGAAATATTTTATGCCAATTTAAGCTTTATTGAATATCCAAAAGTGGAAGTATATGCAGTTTTCCTATGAACCTCAGTTATTCAGCGCTACCTCAGACCTATTCCAGTGTAAGATAGTTTCTTTCAATTCAGAGGTGCTAATTCGTTACTACAATAATTGCTTTGGCTGGCCGCCCATGCGTTTGCACCTAGCTATCAAAGCGGGGCTCAGACGTTGTCATGGCAACGGTGGAGACCCGAGACGCTCCGTAATGACCGTCGTCTGTGCTAGTGTAGTCTTGTGATTGTGACAATGTCTGTGTCTGAAACTACTTGAAGCATCTGGAGATACCGTACTATGTACGGCAGAAATAGATTCTAGATAGAATAGGGTATAGGTGCTCTTTTTTGTACTCATAAAGCAGATATCAGATGCTTTACTTTCTGTTTATTTTTGTCTTTCATTGGAAATGAAACGAAGTGAAACACCAAATTAAACAAAAGTGAAAAAGGAATTCATTAGGAATCCGATCCAATGGTGTTGAATTTCGGCACTTCTTATACTTGCCTACCAAATGATCGAAAAATTAAATGAAATGGGTATATATGAACGTTCGTTCTTATGTAACTTTTTTAGCTAATATTAGCTTTATAAATGAAATACAAATGAAATAAATGAATGAAAATGATGATGAAATGTGGGTGTCAGGATGCACCTCTGCCTAACCTTTCGGGGAATAGGTGTGGTGTTATGTTATGTATGTGTGTAAATGAGAATGTAGACTTGTTATGCCATAATATACGACTAATAAAATTTAAAAAAAGCAACATGTGCGCACTAACCCTCGCTTTTTCATCACATACACCAGTACACACCCCACATACACCCCATACACCCCATATACACCCCACAGTACACTCACACTCACACCCAAAAGCACCTAAACCTCTTGTCATTAAACCGTCTTTCACAAAACACCGTCTTTCACATAATAATTAAAATCAATTAGTCAATTTTTCTTTTTTTACTTATGCTTTTAATTATATTTTTTTTTTCAAATGTTTTAATTTTTTCTCGAATTAATTACTTCCCTTACATAAATGAAAATGTTTGCCTTACTTGGGAAAAGACTGCAACCCACGACACAGGGAATCCTAGTGTGAGGTCCAGGACTTTTGTAAAAACCTAGCACCCAGACTTTTGTAATCTGCTACTAGTTTTTTTTTTTTTTTTTTATGTTGTACCGTGTTTTTTTTTGAACTAGATAAAGTTTTTATTATTCCTTATATAATGTTTGTCGACAGACAACATGATCATGATGATGATGTTCTTTATTAATTATGTTTGTCATGATAAGTTTCGTGTATCGTGTCCAAAACGTTACGTGTCTCCAAATTTTTAGTAACTAAATAAGAATCAAGACCGTCAATTGCTACGAATGATGGATATAAGCCAACCCTGGTAACCTACTAAATTGTAGTTTGTATACTTAGCTTTACTTTTTTTTTCTATACTTAGCTTTTATGCTTTTTTTTTACAAATTTATTTCTCTGTTACAATAAAAGTAAAATAAATAACCAAAGAAAAGTGAATCAGTCTGCCTAGTCTTTTCCCAACAATGTTTGGGGTCGGCTTCCAGTCTAGAAGCATGCTATGCAGCTGAATACCTGTATTTTACATGGAGTAACTGCCTATTTGACCTCCAGAACCCAGTTACTAGTTAATACCCCTTGGTAAGACTGGTTTTCAGACTTTAGGGCTTCTGACGACCCTTACCTAACGTTTGTCAAAGATCCACGAATGATAGCCGGAACCAACGGCTACCGACGTGCTTTCCGAGGCACGGAGGGGTCTTGGTATATAAAAATGGTCACCCATCGACGGACCAACCGCGGCAAGCGTAGCTTAACCTGATCGATCAACCCGTGCGGCTGTTATTACTAAAATACAAGCCCCTCTTATATCTCTCGATGATGAGCTTGAATATTTAAGTTCTTGTTAGGTTGGTAACATCATAGTTTGGCGTTGAACGATTTGATATCTGAAAAAGTATGTAAAACTTGTTTAATTAAGATTCTGTACTTCTACTAACAAAAACTGAATATTAATTAAATAACTTTAACATAATTAACTTTAAATATTGTGTAGGTATTCATCGTTTCTGTTACCAACTAACAAATTTTCTAGAATATCTGTACTAATAACAAAGCTGATGAGTTTGTTTGTTTAAACGCGCTACGCTCTGGAACTTACCAGTCGAATTAAAAAAAAAATTTTTTTGCATTTTATAGCCCAATTCTTGAGGAAGGCAGATAAAACGAATTTGAAAAAATATTTTTTTCATTTGATAGCCCTATTCTTGAGGAAGGCAGACAAGACTTTTACCTAACTTGAACATCACGCTAGGCTTAGGAATCGAGCACTAAAAAAAAACCGTCAGAAAAAACGCTAAGCGAAAACGAAAAGAAGTAATAGCAGGGGCAGGCAATGCGATGCGACGGGTAGGTCGGAGGAGCAAGAAATTTCACGCGGATGAAGTCGTGGGTAGAAGCTAGTTCTCTAGAATGATTTCGATTGAATAAACATTTCCTTCATCAGGATTCCTGACGAACGAGGCGTATTTTTACTCCTAACTCAGGAACGGAAATTCTTTATACTTTCCACATCCCCAGTACATTATTAGCATTCCTTTTAACCTTAAAATGGTATTGAAAACTGTTGGGGTACCCAACGGGGAGTCGGTGTTTTTGAGGAGAAACAAATGTTTATATTATTGCACTATTTATTGACTCACCCTCAAACTGTTTTAAGTGTTAAAATGTTAAAGAAACGTTGATGGAATATTTGAATATACCCGTCTAATGCGATAGACTAAAGTGCATTCAATCTAAGACAAAGACAAAGACATTTATTCGTAGGATATGGTAGGTACAAAGTTGGTTGGTATAAATGGATAAGTTCAACACATCCGCCGCTAAAAGTGGCATACGAATATTTACAATGCACAATGTGAACTTAATGTGCACGTGGATAGGTATAAAACCTAACAGTGTTTTGTACCTAATAAACAATAGGTACAAAACACTTATACTAAACACTTATTTTATACTCTAATAAACAATAACAAATAAAAATATAGCAATAACATTTCTATTATACAACTAAATAAATCTACCTACTTATCTCATTACATAAAAAAAATATCTATATATATGTATTATTTACCCTTATAATAAAAAAATTCTTTTAAACTGTAAAAATTATTTTCGAGTAGCCAATTTTTTAGATTTTTTTTATAAAAATTAAATGGTAGCTCTCTTATCGCTTTTGGAATATGGTTATATATTTTAATGGACATAAGGTAGCTGTTTCTGTAGTGGAGAGTACTATTACAAAATTGGTTTTTTAACTTGGTGGGGTCCCTTTTTGTAAACCTATTGTTTTCGGCTACTGTGGAGAAGAAGTGAGAGTATTTCTTGATAAATATGCCTATTTCAAAAATGTAAGTAGAAGATAGAGTTAACACCTTTAGCTTTTTTTGTAAACCATGATATTGTGTTATTTTGTGATGAGATTGGAAAGGACTTAGGTCACTTGTTGACAGATGAATATCCAGGACACTCAATAATAAATTACTGTATGCCTGGTTGTTCATTATTTGATATAATGAAAGAAATTATTAAATGTAACTTTAAGCAGGAAACAACTTTATTAATTTTCATGGGAAATAGGGGTAATTTAAATAAAGGAGAATTGCTCCAATATCATAGAACATTGTGCAACCTTAGTTTAAAAAAAATTGTGTTGTTTACATTCCCCTATAGTAACAGTTTGCCACAGGAAGAAAATAACTTAAGATTTGATATAAACATGACATTGCACAATTTGACATATAATGATAATCGATTCCACATAATTGATACTAACTATTATGTTGGTAATAATTTATATTTGACAAGAGATAGATTTAATATTGTTAAGTACTATCTTTCTAACTATCTAAAAAGACAGATAGCTGTGTTGCTATCATACTATTTTTCTATTTCAGCCAAAAATTTGGCTAAACAAATTGCTCCTTTTGAGCAATGCAATGACTTATTGAACTTATCTGTCAATAATTTGGTCAAAATTAATGACATTAATCATCATTTAAATTAGAAATTAGGACAATAGAGGCAACCTCTTGCGAAATTGTAAATAAAGCAAATAATAAGTCAAAGGAAAGTGTAAAAAAATTAAATAGTATCAATCTGGTGCATCAAAACATTCAAGGTTTTTTAAACAAAGACTTAGAAGTAGAATTATTCCTGAATTGTAACAATATAGATATTCTTTGTATGACAGAACATTGGCTTAAAAGCCACCAGTTCATGTTCAATTTTAGTAATCACCAGGTTGGTAGTTCATTCAGCAGAATAAATGCTATACATGGTGGCTCATTAATTTTAGTAAATAACCAGCTTAAATTTAAAGACCGAAAGGATATTGTGAGCCTCTCTGTTGAGCGTACAATTGAAATAGCCTGTATAGAATTGGAGCAGTTCATTATATTAAGTGTGTATAGACCTCCTTCAGGATTGTATGATTGTTTTGAAAAAGTTATGGATGAAGTGTTGCACAAAATCTGTAATACAAACAAGTCCATCATCACTTGTGGTGATTTTAATGTTAATTTGTTAGAAAATTCTGGATTAAGTACTAAAATCATAAGTTTGTTTCAGTCATACAATCTTGCTAACCAATTTTTGGAGCCCACTAGAATAACTCCTACTAGTGCCACATGCCTAGATAACATATATACAGATGCTATACCAACCCGCAAAGAAATTATTAATTCAATAGACTCAGATCATTGCGGACAATTGATCACTATTACAAATTTAAACAAAAAGGCTACTAAAAAAGATATCACTGTAAACCCAAAAACAACTAAACGCTTGGAAACATTTAAGACTAAACTTCTGAGTAAATTACCACTTTTGTTGACTAATGATGACCCTAATCAACAATTTAATGATTTTTTTAATATGTATTGCACACAATTTGATAATACATTCATTCCAAAGATATTATCGGTTAATAGTAACGCTTCCTTCAGCGACTGGGCCACCATTGGTATACATAAAAGTAGAAAACGACTTTATGAATTATATGAAGAACGGATTTGTATAAACACTGCTGAATTTAATTTATATGTTAGAAATTATTCTAAAATATTTAAAAAAGTTTGTAGTATTGCCAAGTCACGTTACTTGAGTTCAAAAATTAAAAATAGTAGTAACATTATTAAAATGACTTGGAATGTAATTAATAGCGAAACGGGAAAGTCATGCAACCGAAGTAGTGACTACAGCCTTGCTATTAATGACAATATAATTAAATCAGATTCTCAAGTCGCCGCGGCCTTTGAAAATTTCTTTGCAGAGATTCCCGTATCAACTACTAGATCTCTAAACTCATCACCCACTGCTGCAGAGTCTTTACTTAAGGAAAATGTTCCAGTTTGTGATTCTGAATTTCACTTCGAATATGTCACCTGTAAAGATATAATTAAAACCTTTCACACATTAAATGTTAAAAAGACCGCAGATCTTTGGGGTAATTCTGTGGATGTTGTTAAGTCAATTATAAACATTGTAGCACCTACTTTAGCTGTTATATTTAATAATTGTATCGACCGTGGTGAGTTTCCTGATCTTATGAAAAACAGTAAAATAATACCATTGTTTAAATCGGGTAGTACATCAGACCCTACTAACTATAGACCCATTTCAGTACTACCTACCTTTAGTAAAATTTTTGAAAAACTTATTTTAAACCAAATGCAAAGATTTTTTAATAAAAATAAATTACTGCATAACAAACAGTTCGGTTTCACAAGGGGTCGTTCGACTACCGATGCCGGAGTTGAACTTTTAGGACATATTTATAATGCCTGGGAGGACAAATGCGATGCGTTGGGCATCTTTTGCGATTTGTCCAAGGCATTCGATTGTGTTCATCATGAAACATTAATCAGGAAACTGCACCACTACGGAATCCGTAACGCCTCCCTGGATCTTCTTACTTCTTACTTAAGTGATAGGATTCAGAGGGTTGATGTTAACGGAAAAAGATCACCCGGATCTGTAGTAAGAATGGGGGTCCCCCAGGGCTCAATTCTTGGCCCATTTTTATTTATTATTTATATTAATGACTTGCCTTACCTCATAAAGGATAATCATGATATAGTGTTGTTTGCAGATGACACTTCACTTGTATTTAAACTTAAACGTCAGCAGCTGGTTACTGACAATGTAAATAGCGCCCTCGCAAAAGTAGTTGACTGGTTTAATGTTAATAACCTACTACTTAACGAAAAAAAAACCAAATGTATTAAGTTTACGATACCCCATGTTAGACAAGTCGAAACTAGTGTTCTCATAAAGGATGAAGAGTTAAAACCCAAAGATATCACAGTATTCTTAGGCATAACATTGGATGCCAAGCTTCAATGGGGCCCCCATATAGATAAAATGTCAAAAAAGCTTAGCTCTGCAGCATACGCCGTTAGGAAAATTCGTGATTTAACTGATTTAGAGACAGCCCGTTTGGTTTACTTTAGTTATTTTCATAGTGTGATGTCGTACGGTATTCTGTTGTGGGGAAATGCCGCCGATATTCAGACAATTTTTATTTTACAAAAAAGGGCAATTCGTTCCATTTATAAATTAAGTCCCAGACACTCCCTCAGAGACAAATTTAAAGAGATTAATATAATGACTGTGCCTTCTCAGTACATTTATGATAATCTTTTGTATGCACATAAAAATATTAATCTATTTAAAAAATACAGTGATATCCATAACATAAATACTAGGAACAAACACAAATTTGTTGTTCCTTCATCAAGGCTCAAAAAAATAGGTGGCTCGTTTAGATGCCAATGTATACGTTTTTATAATAAACTTCCTAGTCACATTCAAGAACTAAGCCTAAATAAATTCAAATCTTTTATAAAGCGTAAACTATGCCAAAAAGCCTATTATACTGTAAATGACTTTATTGAGGACAAAAAGGCTTGGGATTGAGCTGCTCCAATAAGTTTAGACTGCGAATGTTGTTTTATTTTATTTTGCGATTTTACTTTTTTTTTTTTTTTTTTTTCTTAATATCTATTTACATAAACAATGACATGAACATTTACTATTTACTGTGTAAAGTATTATATTATTTTATTTATTGTGAATGTGAGGACTATGTGGGTCATTGTTTCCGTTTTAATCATGGTCTGGCGGTTTGAGTAATTTATGCGGCCTACCCAAATGTCCTTTCTTTGGTATTGTTCGTCGAATCGTTGAGCTCCCTAAGTTTGAGTTGAGCAGCATGATTACTGACAAATGCGTGCACTGACTGGACAGGTCCACTCAAATTTGTGTGGTTCTTTCCTCAAAAGACCATTTCAGACACCAATCTACATGGTCCTCAAAATGATCTGACCAAAACTATTTCTGGATTTTTATATACACATTGACATTGATAAATTTTACATATACAGTGACATGAATATTTACTTTGTAAAGTATTATATTATTTTAATGACTGTGAATGTGAAGACTATGTGGGTTATTTTTTTTTTTGCCTTTTCTTCTTTTTTTTTTATTTTCTCAGATAGTTTTAGTCATGGTCTGGCAGTTTGAGTAATTTATGCGACCCACCCAAATGTCCTTTCTTTGGTATTGTTCGTCGAATCGTTGAGCTCCTTAAGTTTGAGTTGAGCTGCATGATTACTGACAAATGCGTGCACTGACTGGACAGGTCCACTCAATCGGTGTGGTTCTTTCCTCAAAAGACCATTTCAGACACTAATCTACATGGTCTCCACATGATCTGACCAAGATTATGTCTGGACTTTAAAAGAGACTGTGACCTCTGAGTTTGTTTCGGCCTTTCTTCTCAGAGTAGTCAGTTAGGAAACGCCGACCTCATCTCGTTTTAAAAAAATATGATTGACATGTAAAAGTGTTTGTACAAACCTACTTACAGAAATAAAATCATTTATCATTTATCATTTATCATTTTAAAAATTGGTCTACAGCTCTCGTATGGAGCCGCCCCAGTTATTGCTCGCAAACATTTTTTTTGCGCTATGAATGCTCTTTGTATGTGAGATGAGTTACCCAATAGGAGTAAGCCGTACCTCAATACAGACGCTACGTAGTACAATAACAAGTAATAAAATTCGGACAACGCGTCGCACCTATATTGCTAACCAAGGTGTTCGGTGCAAACACCGAACAAACACTTAAAACCGTCCTTAACTAAGAGTAGATATACCACAAGCTCGACAGGATGGTTTCATAGGTTCGATTCTTATTTGGAATTAATGCTCATTCCGGATTTGAGTGATTGTGTCCTACTGTACCTATAGACATACCTAAACAGGCTTCAATATGTTGGCAAAAAAAAAAACGAAACATTTTTATTTAGAATCTGAATCTTTCAAATACAATGTTTGCTTTTATAATCTCTAACGTTACGATATTATCGTCGTTTGTGTTCACGTCTATAAAATGTATGGAAACACATAGCAACAACAAACAACACATATAACACATACCCTTATACTTTGCCGTACGTAAAATATCGCGGCGGGACTTTTTCGTGCACTGGATTTTCAACTCTCGGTGTTGTGCCGAGCGTTGAAAATCCAACAGATTGCATCCCAGCGCGTCAAAAATACATACTGTTGAATTTTCAGCTCCCGGCGCTAAGCAGTGCGGTGAAAATTAGTGCGCGAAAAAAAATCGCTGCGAGAAAAACCGCGCCCTTGTGAACCTGAAAATACACGTTGTAACGTTATCGTTGATGAAAATTTAGGACCGTCTTGTTATATTTCCATACATTTTAATTCCCTGTGTTATCGTGATACCGTAGACGTCTACGATAATATCGTCGTCGTTATAAATTATAAAAATGTCCAATGTTCCATAGTGGCTCACAGTACAAAGTATGGCTAAGTGCGCTCTGCTTTGTACTCATGTATAAAGATATATATATATTTTTTGTTTTTGTTATATATGCTGTCATTAGAATTAATTATCTTTTTGTTTGCACGTGTTTCTGTGACAAATAAATCTATTTTTCTTTCTTTCTTTCTTTCACCACGAAATAATAATAATCGTTGCGGAAAATAATTGCCAATCTGTGAACAATACAAATATTATACTAGAGTCCACGCAATGCAGTAAATAATCCTTTGAAAAATTATATTAGCGTTCGCGATTTTATTTTGCATGAACGTGCGACCAAAAAATCTCCTCGCAGTGCGCGCTTAGCTTAATTCGACGAAGACTAAGCACCTGCAGAAAACTCAAATATAAAAGACAGAACTTACAAAATCCGTAGTATAAATTCGAGTTGCCATGGTAGCGTTTCAGAGAAGTTAAACTAAAGCTGTGATACGTCAGGACAAAGGAATAGCTAACGAATGTTTACCATTCTGCACTGGCAACGGAACCTATCGACCTATATTCTAAGAATGGCACTGACAAGACATGAAGAAGCGTTTTGTTTCATCCAATGAATACTGGAACTCGTTAACGTAGCATTAATTAGTTAGAAGAATATTCTTAATTATAATTGAATTTTTTTGTTGTTTTAAGAATGGCAATGCCAGTGTTTTGTTTGAAAATTAGGGCACGGTTTTTGCACGTTATTGCTTCATCACATTGGTTTTTTAAGCATACATATATCATAATCAGCCTATAATGTTCCCACTGCTAGGACACAGGCTTCTCTTCGCGAGGAAATGGACTGTAATCTACCACGCGGGCCCAATGCGGGTTGGTAGATGACATGCCGGTTTCCTCGCGATGTTTTCCTCTATCGTTTTGTGAGCAGTGGTGATAAAATTATTTAAATAAAATAAAGCGCTTGCCTTTTTTTTTGAGGATGGGAAATCATCAAATGACCCCTCCCGCTCTGGGTGAAGCAGAAGGGAGTGTCAGACTCTTACTGACTAAACCCATCCGTGTTCCTTCCTTTGTTCCGGGGTAGCGGTAACCCTTTCGGACAATCCCGCTGCCCCGGCAGGCTACGGCCCCTACAGGCCCTTACGTTATGATGCTGACATCTCTTTGAGGCGCGCGTGGAACACGTACGCGCCGTCCGGCATGGGCCTGGTCCTGATCGGACGGAGCCACCCATTAGTCTTCGCCCGCAGGCCCGCGCCTACGGCAGCCGGGAGTCGTTACGCGGCAAAGCGCTTGCCTGAGTCCGAATCCACGACCTACAACTCGTAAGTCGGGGCCGATACCACTGAGCTACCACTGCTCTCACACTGCGTTTTTAAAGCACGAACGTGAATGTTCCCCTCGTTAATACATGGTTTTAAATTCGATGTTATCTTTGACATATCTGACATGGTCATTACGTTGTGGTAATTTGTTAATTGTGGTTGAGCCTGATTGTACGCTAGCATTAGTATGCACGGTTGGATCCTAGCCAGAGCCTTATCTTGGATCAAGAGTTGGCCGAACAATCGGATCCAATCGATATTGAAAGACGAGTCTCGATTAACATCGGTTCTAAATGGAACCTATAGTAATTGCAATAAAACTTTCATGATTAGGATAGTGGTCATTAAGTACCTACCTGAAACTCAAATTGCTCGAACATTACCCTTTTAATGGTTAAAGTTAAGTTTAAAACAGTCATCATCCGAAGTATGGTGGTAACGAGTAATTCGGAGTGGCAATTAGTGTAATCAAGGTAGCAATAATTACAACCACAATGTTTGTATTGATGTTCTACTGCTGTCTCCCACATGGGTCTTTATCAGCTCAGGTGTTAATGGGCAAAGCTGATAGGCAGTGACAACATTAAAGACCGTATAGGAAGTAAGGTCATCGAGGAACATCTCCTACATTATAACGGGTGTAAAAATACCCTTAGGCCCCTTTTCGCACACGTTTTTCTTGCCGTGAAAAACCACGGTTTATTTGCCGTGTGTAGGCACGGTTAGGTTAGGTTAGGTCGGACGTCAGTGTTATATGGATCACTATGGAAGCTTTTTGAAACAGCGTGGTTTATACGCAGTGCCGTAAAGAACCCGTGCCATGTACAAAAAGACTTAACGAAGTCGAGAGTCACTTGGTCATTTCTTTATTATGATAATTTTATTGGATTGGACCATATCTGATTACAGAGATATTGAAGATTGAAGTTCCAGTTTTTTAAATGATGAAAACAATTTTAAATTTAATTATTTTCTTAACTTTAAATACTCCCACGATCTCTGTACCGATGTATGAACCCATAAACACAATGTTTTACGTGCGTTACGTTGGCCCTACCGTAAACAGTGAATATTCATCCCAAAAATAAAAATCGTTTCCAAGCAATTATTTTTGCGTTTTTATTTAGAATTCGCCGAAGTTTGAAGATGAAGGCAATATAGCATTCTTGCCTCAAAGAGATGTCAGCATAAGGAAGGGGCCCGTAAGGGCCGAAGCCTGCCGGGGCAGCGGGTTACCGCTACCCCGGAACACAAAGGGCTAAGGAAGGAACACGGGTGGGTTTTAGTCAGTAAGAGTCTGACACTCCCTTCTGCTCCACCCAGAGCGGGAGGGGTCATTGGATGATTTCCCATCCACAAAAAAAAAAAATGGCATTCTTGTCGATATATTGCATGCCAAACCCAGTGACATTATTATTATGGACGGGCCCAGTATGGGTTGGTATTGTGGTTATAATGGTTATATTAGAACAGAAAACGATTATCAAGAGGCTAATAATGATCTTGTGGAAGAAAATCTGGATTATGAGAACGTGTAACATTCATTTATAAACGAACTTAAACTTATTTTTGGGAAATAAGTTCGATCCTACCTGTTATTTTTCTTTTTTTCTGCTCTTGACCTCGATCACGCCCGCTATAAAGCGATGGATGAGGTCTATGATAGAACGAAAGTGCCCAGCAGATGCTTTTGTAATCATGCTTTGAAGGCAGACGGATTCAATGTGGAAGGGAACACTGTCGCTGGCACACACTTTGGTTGTGTGCATAATAATAAATGTGGAGGAGAAGCGCTGAGTACGACTGTTTGGGATATCAACTAAGTGAAAACATCTTCCTCTACTAATTTGGGTGCAGTAACTCAAAAGTCAAAACTTTCTTTTAAAGTCCAAATAAACCAATGATTACTTTAGAAATCTATGCATAATAAATAAAACAAAGTCGTGTTAGTTACACCATTTATATAACTCAAGAACGGCTTGACCGATTTTTATGCTCTTTTATTTGTTTGTTTGTCTCCGCCCCGAATAGCAGAGAATAACTATTAAAACATGGGAAAAATACACGAAAAAAAAATTATAAAGATAATAAATTTTCTGAACATTAAAGTTCGTTCATATTGACGCTGAGGCGGTATGAAGTTCGCTGGGTCAGCTCGTACTAAATAAACTCCGTTATTTGACCGTTTGGATTCAAAAATAAACTAAAGGGTCAGAGCGTACGGACCTCGGAAGTTGGAAACAATATCCAGAACGGATGAAAACAATTTGATTTCATTAGTTTCAAACTATTGCTTGGGATATTAGAAACTGTTATGCTATAGATTTGTTGCTAACTATAAATAGCGTTTTCAAATAACTGTGAGGAAATTTCGGGAAATACAAAGGACTCTATATTTTGACAAATATTATATACAACTAGCTGACCCCGCAAACGTCGTTTTGCAAAAAAAAAAAACCTAGTAGCCAATTTTCAGACCTACTGAATATGCACACAAAATTTCATACAAATCGGTCCAGCCGTTTCGGAGGAATATGGTAACTAACACTGTGACACGAGAATTTTATATATTAAATATACAAAGTAACACTTTATGTACAAGTATAACATAACATAATCAGCCTTTAATGTTCCCACTGTTGAGACACAGGCCTCTTCTCTTCGAAAGGGACAACTACAAGTATAGGGCATCAAAAATTACGTCCGCATCGCTGTCAATGGGAAAAGTGCAATACTGCTTCTTTGTCCTAAAAATTGCCCAGCCCTATGGTCACGTGAAGAGTCGACCAACCGCTTGGTGATGTCACGAAATACTCGAGCACCTGGACCCGCCCTAGTGTTTCAACCCCAAACGTCTCAAATATATAGCTCCTAATTAGGTTGTTATATCCTAGTGCTATTCTATTAAGTTCACTTTGAACCTCACTCAGGTGAACTACGAGGCCAGTTTGTTCAGTTCAGTTGACCGTCTGTATAGGCACTGACTTTTCAGTGGCATTGTGTATATTGAAGACAGTGTTCAGTAAGAATACTCTGAGACTAACTGAACTGATTTAAAAGCTGGCCTCGTGTCCAGATCCCATAAGTTGTTCATTCGTTTTATATGTACCTTTGTCATCATGAATTCACATTACGACACCGCACTCTTAGACTTTCAAGTTGACGAAGACTTAATCATTTAGAAAATCGCTAAGGTGGTGTCAATCACGACAAAGTGGGTTTTCATTTAGAATCTGCCCTCACCCGACTTTAGATCTCTAGGTTTAATTCCTATAGTAAAGAAAATAGGTTAGTAGGTCACTTTTATACAGGATTGGCTACTAGCCAAAGACTTTGAAAGCGTATAGTGAATAAATCAAAACCTCTACTGCAACCTTGTGAGTGATGACGAAAACTGGTAGTAACGATAAACTAACAGACTAACGGAACATCCAAATGGGCTGTTAGAAGTGTTTCATATCTAAGTTTGGAAGCATGAGCAAAGTCATGTAACATTCATTTCATTTAACATCAAAGGCTGTCAAGCAAGGTAAGAAGGGGGATTAGAACAGGGAAGCATGGTGTGAAACAAGAGGTTGTCTATTTACCAGTGAATTATGTGTTGTGATGAATGGTGATAGTGCAAATCCCGTTTTGTTAACTCATAATTTGATTTTTATAATAATTATATTTAGCACATATAAGGCACAGATAAGGGCAGTTTCAGTTTTCCATGTTTTTGCCATGATGCCTTTGTACAAAATATTGTATCTTCCCCTTGGACCACAACCTTACAATAACGTTTCCAAAGCACCTAAGCCATGTTCGCAAATATTGTAGAAAGATTGTGTGTGCACAAGTACGAATGAAAAATGTTAGAAATGCAAGTTTACAGTCTACAGAAATTCTGCTCTGCATCCTACCAGCATCATAAGTCAAGAGCATAGTACAAGTATACGCATTCATAATTTTGAATAATGTTGCAACATTTCACAAAGAGAAACTGTAGTACCGAACTGGAGTTGGGTCCAGGTTTTGAATGACCGCGTACATTACATATACGAGCCTGCTTTCGAGGCCCGCCTGCCATCAAGTGATGTCCCTATTCCAATTTGTACAATTGGTATCTCAGTACAGTGGTCGTATTTTTGTTAGGATTTTACAATACCTACTGGTTATAGTTAAAGATTACCTCTATGTATCTTAGCATTAAACTCAATATTATTTAAAATCAAAATCAAAAGTCATTTATTCAAACTAGATTGAGAGTCAGTAATTTGTAAATGTCAAAATTACATAAAACAGTCTCCACAACGTCCACCCTTCAAAACTTCCTAGTGCTTTTGCTGAGAACAAGTAGCGCAACAAACTCCCCAGAAGCACAGCTTTCTGTTCAGTTAGAAGAATTTGATTCTACACAACGAAACACAAAACATTAAACTAAATTATTTGCCAGATCGTCGGCTAAATATTCTAAGCTGCTAACTCCATTTTGGCTAAACTGACTTTTTGGTATCAAATGAAAGAGAAAAATATTTTCTCTTACCAAAAAGTCAGTTTAGCCAAAATGGAGTTATAAGTAGCTTAGAATATTTATCCGACGATGTGTCAGCTAGCACACGCCAATATATTTATTTATTTATATTTATTTATATACGGTGACTGGTAATTAGTGACCGATACTTAAACACGTGCTTGTACTCATGATAACAAACAACTTTTACTATGGGACCAAACCTGAAATCGCGAAAAAAAAATCAGCTGTTCCCTACATGTATCTTCGTCTATCTCGTCAAAATGTAGGGAACAGCTGATTCTTTTTTCGCGAATTCAGGTTTGGTCCCATAGTAAAAGTTGTTTGTTATCATGAGTACAATCACGTGTTTAGGTATCGGTCACTAATTACCAGTCACCCTATATATACTTTATTGTACACCACAAAAATACAACGAGTAAAAATACATCAAACACTACAAAATATACAATGGGTGGCCTTATCGCTTTCTGCGATCTCTTCCAGACAACCTTAGGATGGACAGTGATTTTCCTGGACATAAAATGACAACACATAACTACTGTTCATAATCAAATGAAACTTTTACGGTAAAGGACAACATCTTTAGGAAACCGGCTTGCACTTGAAACAAAAATTCGATGACATGTGACACCAACCCGAACTTACTGGGTCTGCGTGAAGGTGGTACGGCCTACTCTCTCTCAAAGAGAGGAGGCCTAGGTCCCAGTAGTGAGACTTTATAATCAGTCTACAACGTAGGCTGATTATGCTTATTCTAAACTTTTACTCGCTCACAATGACTTTGCACCAGACAGTATCATATCATATCTTTTTATTTTTAAAGTGAAACTTTTATTACATCGTCTCAAACTTTTTCGTCTGTGTGTTGCATGTCGCGTGACGGTCGGCCGCGGAGTAGGGATAAAGTTTCACTTTTACCGTGGTTTCATAAAACCACACAATCCTTTTTTTTTTAATCTATACTGTCCGCTGCTGGACAAAGCCCCCTCCCCATATTTTTCCACTTTTCTTTGTGCTGTGCCTTCTCCGTGCTATCGGTTAGGAACGAGTCGAAGTCGTCTTAGCAGCGTTTCTTAAGCCTGCCTCAGTGACAACGCTTGTGTTCAGGCATCCACTGTGTGACGACTTTGGCCCGTCTGTCTAGATGCATCCTATAGGTGTGACCCGCCCAGTCCCGCTTCAGCTTCGCAGATTTATCGCCAACATTGGCATCTAGCGTATTGTGGTGTTGCGAATTTCATTTTTAAGATGCTACGCTCCATCACTCTTTGACAAACCTTGAGTTTGGACTTCTGAGCCTTTGTCAAAGACCAGAAGGCCAATCCTCGTAATTTAAAACTTTCAACTCATCAAATCTAGTCGCAAGCTTATCTCGGCGACAAACAAATGTCAAAAACTTATGAAAATGTAGGGAAATTAGAAGTATTTTTTACAGATTGAGACTGAGATCAGACTTTAAACGTTCTTAATTTAATAATAATTTAATTTAATAATTTAATTTCTTAATTCTTCTTACGAGAATTCCACTCTGACTGTGAACGTTCTTAAAATTACCAGAATTGTCCCTCTGGTCTGATCGGCATAGTTTAGGGGCAAGATTCACATGTAATTTTGAAATTGACGGTCGATCTTTTTGTCCTGTCTGCTGTGGAAGGAAATTAGCTGGCCAATGTATATATAGATATTTGTCGACATCGCGTATTTCTATTCATGAAAACATCTGAATTCGTTATGTAGCTATCTATAATTTTATGTTATGTCAGAAATCATAATCACGTTTCTTGAATTTTAAAGAAAATAACAATAAATAAAATAATAACGAATAATACTTCAAGATTACCACTACGTTCTTGAAATCGACTACTTTCAGAAATACACACAGTAATATTGCATCTAATAGGATTCTACAACTACTCTTCAAATCGTATTGCAATATTGGAATCACAAGCACCACTAATGTGTAATAATATAATATGCTAACTGCGAACGGAATACAAATTGCTAGCATGTGCACCGATTCCTGCATCAGTTCTTCAGTAATACGTAGTTTGAGAAATGTAGCTCTCGCTGAAATTCCAATTACTGAGAAATTGAAAGGGTTTAGTGATAAAGAGAAGTGTACTTGTGTATCAAATGTTTTGACAACTTTAATCTTTCTCCTCTTCGAACAGTGGTGGTCCAGTGATAACGGTCGCGACTTACGGGTTAGATCGTAGGTTTAAACCCAGACGGGCAGTGCTACCAGTCCGTATTACGTATTACCTATCATCGCGCACTGGAATTTCAGCTACCGGCTTAGTGCTGAGAATTGAATATCCACGGTAAAATGAGCACTGCGTAAAATAAGCGCCCGTACGTACGTGGGCTTGGTAATGATTATTGCTTGGACCCAATAAGTTCCTACGTCCGTCGATCGCGACTTCAGTGGCATTCTTCATTTCATCAAAAGTGCACAAGCCTGAAAACCAACTAAAAGTAGTTAATCAAAATGCATTCTGTCTTGTTCTATACATTATTGGCTTCAAGCCAACGTTCTTTCTGAAACGGCAGTTCGAAATGGTACCGGAATCATGGTGTGACTTTTATCGTACCGACTCTGCCAAAAATACAACCCCTACCCCGCCAATGCTTCGCTTTCTTTGTAGTTACAAGCATTTATTGAAACAATGTAAAATAAGAACACTTTTTTTTATGACAGGACCTCCTAGTACAAGACCCCGGGCTACACTGATGTTTTGTGTTTTGAAGTGAAAATAAAATAAAATAATATTTTTTTTTTATTTATTTATTTTGGGTGTTAACAAATAAGGAAGTGGCCCACACGATGGTAAATAACAACCGGCTTTGGACATCTGCAATAACAGATGCATAGCAGTTGTGTTGCCATCTTGTAATCTGTTTTAAATTATTTAAAAAAATAATTGATTAACCTGACCTGAAAATTAATTGATTTGATTTGATTTTTGATAGATAGACATGTAAGTTACTGACAGTTTCTCTACTTTCCCATTTTCTCGATTTTAGACCAACTTTATAGTAGGCTGATAACCGTCTTTACACAAGAATTCTCCCCTTTACACCCTCTCTCTGTATATCGCATTGCAAAATTGTAGAAACCACGTCTCTTTGTTAAACATAAAGGTTGCAATCAATATTTCCATTATCCTTCAGAAACCCAATAATATCTTACCCAATAATGCCCTGCCTTACCGTAACACGAGCACTTGAAGCCAAGATCAAGCCTTTGTTTAATAATGGAAACTATATCTATTTATACTCGTTATGCGAAGGTACGTCAGTTGCCACAGGCTACATCAAGGGCAGGAATGTCAGAGTTGCGTGGGATGAGGGTCGTCACGACAACCTGATAATAACAGAGGCAATTCGTGATTAGATACTAATAAAGTATTTTTAGAGGGTCTGTCATAACAGACCCTCGCAGACGCAGGATAAAACGATAAAGAAACAAAAGGAGTATACAGGAGTATTGGAAAAACACCAACAACCACTTAGGAGGACATTGAACTCATCATTATGAACAACTTTTAGTATGGGATCAAACCTGAAATCGAGAAAAAACAAATCAGCTGTTCCCTACATTTAATGTTCGTATAACTCGTCAAAATGTAGGGAACAGCTGATATTTGTTTCGAGATTTCAGGTTTGGTCCATACCCAAAGTTGTTTATAATGATGAGTAAAATTACCTTTTAAGAAGTTGTTGGTGTTTTTCCAATAACCCTGTATAAGGATCGTAGCAAGTGGTGCGTTCTGTAGTTTCTGCTTACTCCCATGGAAAGAAGGCGTGTGTTTATGTATATGTAGTAAAGGATTTTTACCGATAAAGACGACCCATGATTTCTTAATTGAGATTGCAGGGTGATTTTAAATTGGCAACCTAAACTTCGTAGACGCGACCGATGTTGATATCTAAACAGGATAAAACAAAAAAAAAACTTTCAGGATCACTGTTTTTTATTAAATAGCAGTCTTGATACTCGACACATTAAATATTGTTCTTTCTATTACGCTAACAATAATAATTCAAATATTTAATAGTTCAAAGAGCATAAATTATAATTTATCCGCTTTATATCTAAGGCTTAGCGTTGACAGACATAACTAAATAATATTATGAATGTTTCATATAAAATATTGTGGGGACGCGCCATGAATTGTGGTTGACATTAATCGTATATTTTATCGTATATCATCCAATATATCAGTTAGTCTGTTTTTAACTTTATTTGTATTGTTATATCTGTGTAATTCGAACGTGGGTTTTTCCATTAACAATTTCTTAGGAACAACCCGGAGTTTGGAAGATTGCGATGTACACCCGTGCCTCGGAAAGCACGTTAAGCCGTTGGCCCTGCCCTTGATCTCTCTCCTCCGATCATGTCGAATTGCCGCCATGCCGTCCCGTCAGACAATGAGAATGATGGAAGAGAGAGTGCACCTGTGTCTGCGCACACACTTGTGCAGTATAATATATCCCACGCCGATGACGACGTCTCCGCCGAGATTGATCGCTATGGCCGAAATTCGGTCTGGAGGACTTTTTTTATTTATTTGTTATTATTTTTTTTTATTTATCACACTTCAATACGTAATATTATTCTGCATAAGGATGTAAGAGCTGATTAATTTGACAGAACTAAACTAAAATTTATCTTCTGTCTTTTTCTTAACGAAATAGAAAGAAAAAGATGCACTGAACATAAACTTATTTTATTTTGTGAACAACAAAATTGGCTCTATCGTTTTTATAACATTCTGTAATTTACTACAAACGACTTAAGCTTCTAGTCGCCGAGACCAAAAAACCCTAGCGAAGGCGCAATAAAACTAGTTTAGCATAGAATGTGCAACCGTGCGCGTCAGTTGCAGGTCAGATCGCCAGCATTTTCTTTGACGTCAGAGTTGTCTCGTTCTCTGACAGTAGCTCTAATATTTCATAATAGAAATTCAGGTAAATATTAAAATAGCTACTGACAGTTCATTTATACCAACAGTTTAATTGATTAATCGAGGGACATTGTTTCAGGGGGGTATTCAATGTGCTATTCTCGTTATGTAAGGAAAATGAATTAGGTAATGCATAATTGCCTTATCAAAGGGAAAATTATCTTATTTATTTATTACAGCATGGAAAACTTACAGCAAAAAAAAAAAACAAAAAAAGACACACTAATATTTTTAGAATAAAAAAAAATACTTATATTTTTTTATTCTTCTGTTTCTTATGAGGGCATAATTAAATCGAACCTTTAATAATTTCCATTTTGCGCTCCTAAAAATATTATGGAACCCTCTAATATAATGAAATGCGCTTCTTTATATTTCGTGAACCTCAAATAAGTCCTACTTTGGGGTTCTACAAATATTAAATAGCCATGTAACTGTGAACAACTTAGATGTAGCATTCGCTCGGCTTTCGCACCGATGATCACAGTTCTAACCTAACCCAACCCATTTATTCGGGGCCCCTAGTATAGTTACTGCGACCAATTAAGCTTGCTTATGGTTGGTTACAGTCGAGGCCCCTAGCTTAGTAACTGTGACCAACCGTGACAAAAGGCCAAGTTATAAAGAGGCTCAATTAATAAAAAAAAAAGTGTGCGAGCGAAAAAGTTTTTAGAGGTTCAAAAAGTTAAAAAAGTGTCCATCATTAAAAGGTCAATACGATTTTACAGGATCAGTTAAGTTTTTCCCGGCAATAATTGTGTGTAAGTATTAAGTTCTTGAATACCTATGGGGTGTGTAATATTTGACATCATAACAAAAGTTCTAATGATCATATGACCTAATTTCATTTAATATACTTTTGTTTTATATAACGATGAAATGATATAATGAACTATAATAGTTCATTATATCATTTTATCAATAATTGATATAATTTCGTTTTACATGGGCCTCGTTTAATCTGGGAGTAAGTATTAATGTCAGCGAAAATACTTATTCACTAAATAAATATTTTAGCTGACAGTTACACCTTCTCTAGCACGTTTAGGGAACAAAGTGCTACGAGAAACCTATCAACTCTGTGTTTGAATATTAATTACACGTTTAATTATAAATCCATTGTCGAAGCGAGTAGGTGGTTAAGTAAGTTATATCAGTTATAGTATGTATAAAGTGTAACCAAATATTATAATAAGTCCAAATATTGTAAATAGGCTCCGTCTGAGTGGAAGTCAGAAATTATAAAAAAAAAATAGTAAAAATAAAACAAAGAAATACATTTATTTAGCACAGACTAAAAGACACACAATACACCAAATACATACCTACTTCAGATAAAAACAAATAAGAAATCAAATAAAAAGTGTAAAGTCCGATGTAAGAAATTAGCAGAAAAGTGTGCCTCCCGGCAGCACCAAAAAGGCCCAGCAGTTCAACAAAAAATGCCAGAAAAATACTTAAAAATACTTAGTTAAAAAAAAAACATTAAAAAAAGAATATTTAAAAATTACAAAGCTACATTAAAAACAACCAAAAAAAAGACCTGTGCGCGGACAAAAATCTCAGCATAATGCTGCGATATTTTGAAAATAAATACTGAAACACTGGTATTCTGATAGGGCTCGCTGTGATGCGGACACACCTAAGGACATCTATGAATCCCACTATGGGATTCAAAAATAAGAATACAAAATATGGCAATAAAATAAAAAAAAATAAAGTACCTACCTTATGACCCATCCAGATACCCAGAGGGCCAATTCTCGTAATTTTAAGAACGTTCACAGTCTGATCTCAGTCTCAATCTGTTAAAAATACCTCTAATTTCCCTACATTTTGACAAGTTTTTGACGTTTGTTTATCGCCGAGATGTTGTTTACGGTCGAATGGTCCGCGGGCCATTCGGTTTGGGCCGTTCAGACTAAATACCCAGACTGCGACTAGATTTTGAATGTTTAAATTACGAGCATTTGCCTTCTAGTCTATCAGTGTGCCGTACAAATTTCATCCAAATTCAGTTCAGCCGTTAAATTGTGAGAGACCGACAGACAAACAGGGTTACTTTCGCAATTAGTATGAATTTTAAAATTACCAACATAGAAACATTTTTATGAATGTATGTGTCTAAGAGCCCTAATTTCCTATTCCGATACAGTTATAAGCTCTTAGTAGGTATTACCTGCGCCGTTAAAATATCAACTTGAACTGTTTAAGTACTTACTTTTTCACTTATCTGTCACTTTCCACATGCTTCTTTTGAAGAAATAAAAATTGACATTGAGAATGTAAAAACTAAACAAAATTTATTTTAACCCGCATTAAATTCCCGAGAATTCTTCGCTCGTTATTCATTTAAGGACCTGCCACTCACATACCCTCACACGCCTTATACAGGGTTATTTGTAAAACACCAGCAACCTCTTAAGAGGTCATTGTACTCATCATTATGAACAACTTTTACTATGGGACCAAACCTGAAATCGCGAAAAAAAATCAGCTGTTCCCTACATTTTGACGAGTTGCACGAACATAAATGTAGGGAACAGCAGATTTTTTTACACAAAGTAATTCATATAAGTATACTCGACAAGTTAATCTTCGACTTGACATCGGTTAATGAAGAAATCGTGAGGAATCCTGGACTTACTCCGCCATATTTATAAATGTTGTTTAAGTTAAGAGACGTTTGAACGTCAAAACTGTATGGACAACCAGTTTCTAATCATTACTTAACTTTAAGCAATGTTTATAAATAAACCCTTTGATTAATAGGTTTAAGTCTATAATCGGAAATTCGCCTTGAACAACTTGAAGGTTGTTCAAGGCGGCTGCAGAGCAAAGGCTTCTGCCCTTGCTCTGCAGTGTGACCATAATAGGCTGGTCATCATCTTATCTGCCTAGCGTTTTCCCAGGTACGTTGGGGTCGGCTGCCATCTAACTGAATGCAGCTGAATACCAGTATTTCACATGGAACGACTGCCTATCACACCTCCCCAACCCAGATACTGGGTAATACGATACTCCTTGGTAAGACTGGTTGTCGGACTTTCGGGCTTCTAACGACCCGTAACGACTCTAAAGGAACCATGTAAGACAGCCGAGACCAACGGCTTAACGTGCTTTCCGAGGCACGGAAGGGTCTGTAAAGATGGTCACCCATCCATGGACCAACCGCGGCAAGCGTAGCTTATCCTGATCGATTGAACCGTGCAGCTGTTATTACTTAGCAATAAGCCTTAGCAACAGCAGATACATTGTGTGAGATATTAAATGTCTAAAAAGTGCCTTTCCACAAAGGTAAAAAGATAAGCCAGACAGCAAAAAGATACTTATTTAAAGCTTACAAGCTGGATAGATGCGTCCCAACGCAAGACATTCCTACTTACGTAATGCCAGTTGTGAAGACTTTTAAATTACCCCAGATAAGTATAAAATACACTCCTACATAATTGCTTTTCTTTATGAGTTACCAAACTAATTAACACAGTTTCAAAGGTCCGCTATACTTATCTACCAAGATATTACTTTATTAGGACTTTCGTCCGTCAAAAGGTCACATAGTCGATTCATAATTCATAAGTCTTCAGAACAGATTAGACTTAAGTAATGGTCCCAAAGAGCCAAGTATTAAGAAAAATCGTCTCGTAATTTTCTTAAAATTTTTATGTGCCTACACGAACTTCTTTTGGATGGTTCATCATTTAGCGTGAAACTTAGAACTTTGCCAGAGTCTGTTGTGTTGTTTGAAGTTAGATCTGAAGCATAACAGGAGTTAGTCCGATTTGTAATCTTTTCCAATAATAAAGTTGAAGACACAAAAAAAAAATAGTAAGAAAATTCAAAAACATTCATGCAAATAAGGCTGAGAAACTTTAACAATACAACCTTGAAAATGCCAATCCCTAACCACTTCCTGGTCAAGCCAAACTTTAATCTAAACCGAACAACATAGGTACGAAAGAATTTAAAAAGAACAAGCTTTAGAAAGTCTAAGGCTAACCAAACCTCTATTTTAATTTTGAACAGATGAATGGCCACGCTCAAAGCCGTTCACAATCTTGTACAGTTTCCAATTTCCTTGTAGACAAAATGAGCATCCACTTTATGTATTCCATGTAATCCCGACATTGTCGTCGTAGATAATGCGATGTTTGCCAATGTCGTGACACATAATAAAACGTTTGCTTAGCTTCCGATCAATATTGTCGAGGGAATTTCGGGAATATCTCATGTCATGGGACACTATTATATATAAGTACCTATATGTATGTTATTGTTATCTCGTTTGAGATAATATTTCCGGGATTTATTGAGATGAGCGTTCTTGAAATGGTTTGATTTGGTCCATAGTCGGTAATATGTTTTCAATTATGTGTTGGGGTCGGCTTCCAGTCTAACCGGATGGAGCTTAATACCAGTATTTTACATGAAGCGACTGCCTCTCTTACTCTCTTACCTTCACAACCCAGTTACTGGGTTATGGAGGTAAGATACACATGCTCTGAAATCTGAATTCAATTAAGGGCTGATTTTTCAATCATCTAATAACTTTTTGAGGATTTTTATTTTGACAGTTATTTCAATCATAAACTGTCAAACGTCAATATTATTCCTCAAATAAAAGTTATCTGGCGATGGAATAATCGGCCCCTAAGGAAAATCAAAAAAATAACATATGCTATTATAAAAGCTTAAAATTGCATCAATTAAATACAATAATACCAAGCATTATTGACTTGATTTTCACTATACTTAAGGCCAGGATATTCGAGCGCAGTAGGCATTTAGCGTTACCCCCCTCCTCGCGTGGCAAGTCCCGCGATCGCGCAGTTCAAATGAACTCGCTGACCCCGCTGTGCAAAAATTTTGCGTCACAGTTTAAAATTGTAACAGTAGGAACAGTTAACTTTGTTTTACGGAATTCATGTTAATATTTCGAGTGTTTAGTTTTTAGGGAAATATAAGTATACTTATCAACATAAATCACTTTATTACCTACCAACAATTGTTTCTTTTTTAATTGTTACCTCTTTTCTTTCATGACTGTTACAGCGCTTCCTTACGATCCAGTTTTTAGAATGTTTGTCTGATAATAAACTACTGGAAGGATTTTGACAGGAGTTTATATTCCGTAGCTTTAGTTTTCACCTACCACATAGGGTATGTTTTATAACTAATTTATAATCCACGCGTACGAAGTCGCGGGCATAAGCTAGTTATTTATTATTAGTTACATACTTACTTACTTACTTTGGACTAAATAAATTCTGATAAAACTCAATACAATATAATACACAGGACAATAAATTATTTATTAGAAATAAGAAATACTTTTTAAAATATATAATAATAACTTAATCATTTACTCAAAAAATTATCAAAAATCATAAATATTAATCAATCAAATTGCGTAACACATTATTAGTAGCAATGGGTTTCATTTTGACAGATCAACAACGTTCATTGCGTGTTTTACATTGTTGAGCAGACACATTTTTCGAACATATGAAGCAATGGATTAGCATATGCTTCAAAATTATTCAAATTGAGATCGATAGTGTGTTTCTCAATTAGGGTGCTGGTTGAGGCAGAGAGTGTGTACTGGATGCGCATTTATCTGGTTGCTCATTTTCCTTGTCTTGCCATACACGGTTTATAATTGGTATGCCGCGTTCATTCCTACTTTTTCTTGCAGTTTTCGCAAAATAAAATTTATGTCGACAATTCTGCGTCCTGAAACGGGTTGAAAGTCATCTTCCTTGTTTTCCACTTCAACAGTAAAATCATATGAATCATGACTATCACTGAAACAATAATAAGAAAAAAGTTGCTTTTTATTTGACTCAAGATATTACAATTAAAACTAAAACTAACCAAAGTCGTTAAGTCAGTCGGTAAGTCGAGTGGTAAGTCAGGAGGTAACAGATATCTACATACATTCTAGTCACTATTTTGTATAAAAGTACAACAACATCAACAACCTTGCATTATTATTATAATTTGTAGAATAGATACAGTAGGCGCGCGACTTGAGTTGATGCATTAGGTAAGTACATGTCTACCTACCTATTGCGCCTGAGCGAGAAGCAAATACTGAATAAAATGTCGGTGACGTTGATTCCGCATTTTCTTTTATTGAGACCAACTTCCGAAATTAAAGTTATTTTTCATTTTGTAGTGTTTTGTTGTAAGTCGGTTGTTTTTTGTAAAAAAGTTTTTATTTTTCATTTTTTAGTAGTCCAGTTTGTAACTAATCTAAGTTATAATAGCCTAATGTCAACTGCTCATCACCTTTTACAAAATATTGCTTTTCCCGATGCAGGAACGTTAATTGTTGAGGAGTTCTCCTTATAAGAACTGGAGCTGATTGAGAAGTCACCATCAGCTCCATTGTGCTTAGCAACCACATTAAAGTACCTAATCGAATCGCAACCCGTGAAATATTTATTATCGAGTAGTTCCGATGGCCATCTGTGGTCTTCATCATCAGTTCCACTTCACCGAATGGTGCTTTCTGAGAGCAAGTGCACGAGCTACTATAAAAAATACCTACCCAAATCGCTATAGGTGTGCCTACAAAATTTGAGGGTTTCCCTCGATTTCCATAGGATTCCCTCATCAGATTCCGATTTGGTGACAATGGGACCAACTCGGGAGCATACCCTTTCAAATAAAAAAAGAATTTTGAAAATCGGTCCACAGTTGACGGAGAATCAGTGAACAGAACATAAATGTACATAAAAAAAAAAACATACATAAAGTCGAACATAATAACCTCCTCCTTTTTGAAAGTCGGGTAAAAATCGAATTGTAGATTAGGTACTTACTGTTCGCCTGTGCATTTTTTTTGGAAATACGCCTTTACATCTTGGTATCGATGAACTGCAAAGATAAAAAGTTTTATTAGCAAAAATTATCTTTGTTGTAGTTGTGCTACTTTTTTGTCCATAAAAACTAAAATATCACCTATACTCCATTTACAATAAGATAAGACATTTCAACAAACCTTTTTTACCGTCTGTTCAATCGATTTTGACTTCTATTCCGTAGGCATAAGGATGTCAATAAAAGCAGTAAACAGTTATTATTGTAAGCACTTTTTTACTTTTAATGCCATCCTTATGCCTACGTAATAGAAGTCAAAATCGTGTGAACAAGCTATAAAAAAGGTTTGTTTAAATGTATAATCTTATTGTGAATGGAGTAGTAGTTTATATTTACTTTGATATTAGTATAATTGTATATTTATGGTACCTAGTTACCTACCTGCTACTGTCTGCTAGTACTGTGACGAAAGCAAGTAGGTAAGTACATAATTACCTATACAACTACAATATTGCTCTGTCGCGTCGTTTTTTAAAAGTAGGTAGGTATAACAACGTAGAAAAATAATAATCAATCTTACCTTTTTTTTTTAAGCTTCCGCAGTTCAATGCTGCATATTTTTTTCTTTCTTCTGTTTTTATTCCCCATAATTTAATCTTAAATACCACTATATTTTACAACATAAACTAATATCTTGTTTAATTATTAATACTAGAACTTAAAAACAATATTTACAGGCTTATTTTTAAAACTAATATACAAACACGGAAAATAACAATAATATAACGTATATTTCGATCGATTAGCGGAGGAACGCGGCGAGCCAGTAAAAACGACACAGGTCCAGCCTCGGAGACGCCTAGCCGGCTACTAAAGCGAAGCGCGCGGGCCGCTTTGTTATATTATATCTTGTCAAAACAATAAAAATCTGTTTTGAAAAAAAATAGCCGTAGAATATTCTTCTAAACATCATTGCCTATTTTTTGACATATTTTTTTAGAGTAAAACTTTGGTCTACTTCAAGTACGACTTGAAAAACGATAAAAAACTTCCCTATTTTCGATTTGTTTGCGATTTTTTATGATCGAGTGAAGTTGTAAATATCGTGTTTTGAACCATAGAATAATCAAGAACGTTTATTGAACTACAACATATATTTTTATCAGATCAAAACAAAGAATATTTGATTGTTTAATGTTGAATCAAAATAGGTCGATTCTGAGATTCCTGGATGTCTGAATTAATTAATAAAAAAAAACGTAATGAGTTTGTGTTTTTTATACTTGTTGCTAAGAGCTGCGTCATACTAAGATATTTCTCATAAATCCTGATTAACTCAAACCTAGGACAAGGAATAATCATTTCACAAATAATATTATCTTTTTACGACAATACGAATTGAATAAACACACATTCGCTAATTTCCTGTTTCTCGATAGAAATCATAAAATTGATCGGAATGACTTACATTTAACGCTGATTACAACATCCTCCTTCAAAAACATCCATAACCCGACCTAACATCAAAGCCTACTTAAAATTCTATACACGTATTAAAGTACCACTCTTGAATAATCTCGTGCGCAAAGCAAAACGGAAGAAACACAATCAGGGACACCTAATTTAACGTGTTCTAATACGATGAATATTTTAGCCATGTATAAGTAGGAGAGCAAACGAAAATATTCAAATACATGGGACTGAAATCACAGGAATTTTAATTAGGTGGAGTAGTGGTGAAAAGGATTTAGAATGACAAATGTAGCCCGGCTGATATATAGTCGGTGGACGGAAAAATGCCCGGCCATGTGCGAAGCGAACTTCCACACAAAGAGTTCCTTAACACGAGGCAAAAAACGGCGAAAAAAACACGTTTCTTGAATGGTATTTTCTCCCCTTGTCCCTTTTAGCTTTATTAACTTTATGTTTATAATTTTTTTCTCTGTGAAAATTTCAACTGTCTACCAATTACAGTTCATGAGACAGCCCGCTGACAGACAGACGGATGGACAGCGGGGGCTTAGTAATAGGGTTCCGTTGACACCCTTTGGGTAGTGAACCCTAAAAATATCCAACCTACCAAGCAATTTTCTTGAATAGGTGGAGGCAAATTTTCAGTTTATCTATCGACTGTATTTGCAATGACACTTCTTGTTTATATATTTCAAGCTTATAAGCATTGACCACCTATAACACATGCTCTTTACCACTACTGATACATTAAATCTCCACGCTCTCTGGGCTGAACGCTATATAATTTCATGGATGGATTGTGTGAGAGATGATTATCTGAAAACGCAGTGAATGATACCGTGACAGTTAACAGAAGAGAATGGAAGAGGAAACATTTTGCTCTGACCCCAAGTAGTATGAGACAAGTGCAGGCAGACCAAGCAGACAGGAGCTGCTCGTCTTCTTGACACTCCTTGTATCGCTTCATACGAGAGATTTTGATTAAACATTACTATAATGAAACGAACGTTTACGGAATAAACCTTTTTATTTTCAACTAGGTGTAAGGGACGAGTTATTCCAGTCCGATCCCCAGATCTGATCCTCAGGCGCGCAAACTATTACCATGAATTCAGAATTTTTCTAGAACCACCAAACAACCCAAAAAATAAAAACTGTTGTTCCATTTAAAATTGCAATACCTACACGGTCAAAATGTATCACCGTTGGGTCTAGAAATTGTATTGAAATCATGTTAACAGTTCGCGCGTCGATTCACCCTCGCGGCCCTTACACCCTGTAGTATCTACAGTTTCAAATGTATCCATGAATCTACCGTATCAACAAAGCATCGTTCGATTGTTTCCTTTGGGACACATATCGGCGTCAGGCTTTGCGTATGTGACTTTTATTTACTTATTTATATTTCTGTGGTCTGAACGCATAAAAGCCTATATCTACAGACTCAAAGTCAACATTCGTTAGGGAACCGCGTGTGTCATCTTTGACAAACGTGACCAGCCTGGATGATGTGAACGTCGGTATAACAGAAATGAGGACAGTTTCTTATGGTGTCTACTGTTGCTCGAAAGATTGTTTATAGAAATTGATTGGAACTATTATAAACTGGGCATATATGGGATAATGGTTTGAAGATCTCTTTGGCCCACTTGCACCACAAATCAACAGATGCATTTAACGCTAAAAGCATTTAAAACATCATTCTAATCTTCAAACGTTTTATAGAAGTCGAACGATGTTTTAAATTCGTTTAGCGCTAAATGCATTAAGTGATTATGTGGTGCAAAGACTTAATATTTTATCAAGCTTATAGAAGCTGTCTATCTTTTTGACATTCCTATATCGCTTCTTACAACAGATAATGATTTTGAAAGTAGAAGAAAGGGTTTACTAATATAGTTGTTAAGAAATATTGTCTCTTGTATAATTAATATATAAAATAAAACATATCAATATTGCATATCAATTTATAATATTTTTACGGATTCCAGAGTGCTATCATGTGTCCTTTTACAATACATTATACAATATGCATTAAAGTTAACGCAAAACCTCATACACCCCAATTAGAGTTTTGAGTTAAAAGACCAAAACTCAATTTGTTTAAAGCTAACTTTTATTATGAATATAAGTTTCATTTATTCACAAAGACACAACAATTACAATCTACAAGCTACTTATAAATATAATGCATAATATTATCAATTATTAGGCTCACCTCCTATTACATGGGACTTAAACATAATTATTGGAATGTGGTGGCACTATATAGGTACAGCTCTGCTTAAGCCTTTAAAAAAAGGGGAATACTGCGATGTCATGTATCAATATTTCGTAAAAATAGCCTCATAACATCAGAAGACCAATTCTCGTATTTTAAAACGTTCAAAATGTGGTCGCAGTCTTATCTCGGCGACCAACAAATGTCAAAAACTTGTCAAAATGTAGGGAAGTTAGAGGTATTTTAAACAGATTAAGACTGAGATCAGACTGTGAACGCTCTTAAAATTACAAGAATTGCCCCTCAGGTATACAGTATTTTTCGAAGTGACAGGCCACATTTACTCAATAATGTTGGTGACGAGTCTATTGCCAACTGGGTACAAATTCAGATTCTGGGAATTTTCTAAGAATTTCTGAGTTGCTACTCTAACTCCTAGAGTTTTGCCACTCAATAATTTAGTACTTTCCAAGACTAACCAAAGACAAAACCACAGCTCCTCTGGATAGTTAAACCAGAAAAATAAGTACCTACACCTGTATCAATTTCGTGCTTGGGTTTGAAGCACATAAAACTTTTCAACTTTGTCTCTGGGTGTGACGTCACGTCCAAAGATTACGTGACCAAGGAGGTATTGCAGCTGTAAAAGGCAAAGGTTGCCGCTAAACGATACGTGGGCTATATGACAGTTACGTGGTACGTTACAAAAACGTTGAAAATTACTTCCGGATGAAAATTATGTACAAATTACATAATTATGTATTATGTTATGGAATCAGACGTCGCTTTGCGGAAATCCATGACATTGAAATGTTATGGAATTTCAATATGTAGTTTGAATTCAACCAATAACTACACCTAGGCTTTTTGGGAAGAAGGTCCTTATCGCGGTTTGCGGTGACTGGTAGAAATCATCGAGTAAGGAAACAACTTTATGCCCCCTCCATGCCACTTTTTCTCTCTACCTATTTCTATTATAAACGAGTGTTTGTGCGTGCGAGTATTGCGTAAGGAACTTGGCGTCTGACGGGGGTCCCCCGACCGCGCACGCTTTTTTGCAGAATGCAGCAGCACCAGCAACCATATGCACATGCAGAAAATGCAATCAATCCGCCTAGGCTTTTCCTAGGTTGAGGTCGGCTTCCAGTCTAACCCGATGCAGCTGAATACCAGACTACCAGTATTTAACATGGAGTGACTGTCTATTTCACCTCCACCACCCAGTTACTGGATAATTCATGTTATCCAGTACCCTTTTGTAAGACTGGTTTTCACACTTGTGGGCTTCTGACTACACGTAATCACTGTCTATCTACGAATGACAGTCGGGACCGACGAATTAACGTGCTTTCCCAGGCACGGAGGGGTTTCAATATTATAATGGATGGTCACCCATCCATGAACTGACCCCAGCAAGCGTAGCTTAACATTCGATCGAGCCCTTCTTATAAAATGCGGAAAGTGCGTTAAATACAATTTGACATGCAACTCCAAACTAGACTCGACACGTGTTTTGTGTTTTTTACACAAAATATTCCAAACATTTTAGTCAGATATCTTGGTTTGAGCTATTTTGTTGGCTTTTGACTACCTACGGAGTTAACTATGAGAATTCAAGATGTGAAAAGCGTGAAAGGACAAACGGCAACAGACTATTTACGAGTAATAAACATATGGGTAAAGAGCATGAATGCGTCGCTTCCTCGAAGTAACTCTGCACCCAGCCAACGTGCTCATGTGCCATACCTGTGTCACCATTCTGTCCAAGCCAAGGCTGATTCTGATGACTATGATGATTAAGTGCCCCGTGAACGTTGCACGGGAGAATTCATTAGAGAAAGAGGGATATAGGGATTGTTAGTTCATATTTATAGATCATCAGTCTTATGATTTTTTTTGAGCTGCAGAGTGCATAAGTGTTTGTTTTACTAGAAATAGATGGACTATTCATAATTGCCTGCTGCCAGGCAGACATATTCATAGCAGTTTCAGTAAATAAAATATTTATTTAACACATAATAGTTGAGAAATACGACATTTATCTATTTTAAACCTACGAATAAACGGAAAAATCTAGGTTCTAAGACACTTTTCATGCCTTGCTTCCCTATATTATTCAACACCCCAAGTTTGCTGAGTGAGAACATAAGCGTTACTCATACTTACATTTCCAGGTCGCATATAAAGTAGGCCACACAATTTAAAGCGCCCCAGCAAAACGACAAACAGTGCACCCCAAAACACAACATTTTTAAATTTAGGACAAGAAACAAAATATATGCCCTGTAGCATACAAAGTCACAAGCTGTATGAAGACTTGTTGCATGAAGTAGGACCCAAGTCACAATTCAAAACGTAAGTCTAAACTGCACAGGTAACTGGTTTCTACGTACGGAATAATTCAAAGATGCATCTCAATTCTTCGAACTACCTAAGTTTATTCCAGCATTCGATATTGAAATAGTGTATCTTCTATTGGAAGTACGGTCAATTTAAAGTTTTGAATAAGTAACTAGTTCGGTGAATAATTTGTATGGAAGAAGCGCGCTCTTACATATTGCTTCAATTGCATGTTTTGATGTCGGAACTTTGTAGGAAGTAGTCTTGTTGTGACTGAATTATGTTTTATTTTATGGTGATGTTTTAAGAAAGTTTATGAAATGTAATGGTACTACTCAACTTAAATCTTACTCGCCGTATTACCTATTGAGTGATACAAACAAACATGGAAAAACAAAGTTAAACCACTGGATAACGCAACGGGTTATTGAAGTGTGTATATGGGGACGACGTAGTAATTGATTATTTTTAGCATTCATTATTCTAAATGTTCCAAAATTTAATTCTATACTTTAATTTTAATATATGTATGTATGTGTGAATTTCTTATTTTTGGCCAAACAATCAGCATTTCATACGACGTGGCAATGCTGCTAGACGTTTGGGCACATTTCCAGTTGACAGCGATGCGAATTTTTGATGCCCTTTGATTATTTCTCGTCCATTTCATATTCTTGTACATATTACTGTTACCGCCTGCGCCATCTTTCGGCATTAAGAGGCAAGACTGCGACCTGAAGTTGCCGCTGACGGCGTGTTTGCAAACGACATCGACCAACCAGTGTCGAGCGTGCCGACCAATCATCGCGGAGCGTCGCCCACCAACTTCACACGAGAGATTTTTTTGTATAGATCGCGGGTGGCACGCGCCATTTTTTTTTCTCTTCACAATTTTTCTACGTTTTTTTTTATTACCCTTTTTTGTTTTTTGATCCGTACGATTAAAACGATTGTAACTCGTAACAATAAATGTCTTTCTACAAGAATAATAAATCCGTTCATTGAGTACACCTACAAGACGAATCCAAAACACGAAAGGGAAGAGAGCAGCCCTCGTCCCGACTCGAGCATCGAAATTCAACATTGGTCCTTTCGAGCCGGATCTTCGCATCGAATCGAGGATCAGCAAGAAACGGTCGGGCCGGTCGTTCCTGTTCTTCCCATCCCATTTTCAATTGTCTAATACCGTACTGTGATTTTGAAATTCCAGTTTTGTATGTACCCACATCGCGCGAACTCCGCAACTCGAGGACATCTTGGTTAGCAGTTGGTGTTTAACCGTGAGTAACCTTTGTTTTTCATAAGCCGCTAGGATGAGGGACGACGATGACACTGAAGCTGGTCATATTTCGAACATAGGGGACCTTAAAAAGCAAAGGGGTACACTAAAAGGTCGACTAACTTTATTTGAAAAATATATTGCCAAATATGAAGACGTTAAAATGTCTGAACGACAGCAGGCTGAACTTCTCTTACGCATGGAGTCGGTCTCCAATGTGCTAATCGCGTTTACCAAGATTCAAGACCAAATCGATCAAATATTAGATGACAGTGAATTAGAGAAACAACTAGAGTATAGGGCATCTTTTGAGGATCAATATTTTAGCATCTAGTCTATTGCAAAGTGCTTAACCGATGTTGTAAAAACAAAAGATTCGAGTGACAGCGTTAAATGTTCGAATGCGCAATATAGTAATTTTAGTTTTATTAAATTACCGCAGATTACACTCCCCTCTTTCGACGGTTCATATGATCACTGGCTCGAGTACAAAAATTCTTATTTATCTATGATTCATAAGCGAAGTGATTTAGACGCAATTCAGAAATTCCATTACCTGAAGTCCTCGCTCAGTGGTTCAGCACTCCAGGTTATAAGTGCATTAGAGTTCACTGCCGCTAATTATATCCACGCATGGGAGTTATTGGAGAATAGGTACCACAATAATCGTCTGTTAATCCATAATCATGTGAAATCTTTGTTTACTGCACAATCCATTAACAAAGAATCCCCTTCCTTAATCAGAGGATTAATCGATGTAGTGTTACGTAACCTACGAGCGCTCAAATCCCTTGACGAGCCCACTGAAACTTGGGATACTTTAGTCATCTATATTATAGTATCGAAGCTAGATTCTTCTACTGAGCGTGAGTGGGAGAATTACTTAGGCTCGATTTCTACTGGTATTCATAAAACCAAAACAAAGTTAGATGATTTGTTATGTTTTTTTACGTAATCGTGCCGATATGTTAGATATGGTTCATAGTAACCATACTCGAAGTACACAGGATAATAAACCTAACAATAAGTCTGATAGTAAAAGGCACACGAGTGCTGCCGAACACCATACACATAGCTATGTGTCGACGCGTAAAAATACCAGTACAACCGAATCATCAAAACAGCCTTGTTTAATGTGCGGGCAAAATCATCCGTTATTTATTTGTTTTAAATTCCTAAACTTGGCAGTTACGGACAGAATTAAATTTATTGATAGTGCCAAGGACATGTGTCGTAATTGTTTACGTACAGGTCACCTAATTACCGAGTGCATATTCGGGCCGTGCAAGCAGTGCAATGAGAAACACAACACTTTATTGCATAACGAGAATAACAGTGTTATGGCAATCATACCGACATCGTCAGCGGCGAGTGCTGATGAAAAACCGGTCTCTGTCGTATCATGTGCGAATAATTTGTTAATCAATAATGCGCCTTCCGTACCGTTACCACAGGTATTATTATCCACTGCACTAGTCGAAGTCATGGGTAGTAATAGTAAATATCATACAGCTCGAGCACTGATAGATAGTGGTAGTCAAAACTGCTTTATTTCAGAAAAGCTTTGTAAACGTTTAAACGTACCAGCAATACAGTCCACTATACGAATATCGGGAGTGGGACAGTCGGTCTCACAATCGAATAAATTATGCGACATCAACATGCGATCAAAAACGAGTAACTTTAGTATTTCTCTTAGATGTTTTGTTCTGCCGTGCATTACGACGAGTTTGCCGACAACTCATATTGTCTATGACACAATCCACATCCCAGACAACGTATGTCTTGCGGATCCTACATTCAACATACCATCAGAGATCGATTTACTGATTGGTGCGGACGTATTTTGGGATTTATTAGATGTGGATCGCATTCGATTATCCAATGGTCCATACCTACAGAATTCGAAAGTAGGGTGGTTAATTTCAGGTCCCATTCATAATAAATCAAACGTCATTAATATTCAGTGTAATTTTATACAGCAGTCGAATATAGATACACAATTACGTAAATTTTGGGAACTAGAAGAACTTGTAAGTTCGGGTCCTATTCTTACCGAAGAAGATCGTAAGTGTGAAGAATCCTTTGTTAGCACTACCACACGAGATAGTAGTGGAAGGTTCTCAGTGAAAATTCCATTGAAGGAATCAGCTGACGCGCTCGGTGATTCATATGAAAACGCAAAATCTCGTTTCTTATCATTAGAACGCAAGTTAGATCGGTCTCCTTCTTATAAAATGTTGTACAGTGACTTTATACGGGAATATATTGAACTAGGGCACATGTCTAGAATAAACGAATACGCATCGCCACACTATTTTCTCCCGCATCACGGAGTATTCCGCCAACACAGCACGACTACAAAATTGCGTGTAGTGTTTGATGCTAGTGCCAAAACTACTTCAAATAAGTCATTTAACTATATACAGATGATAGGACCTCCTCTTCAAAACGATATTCTTTCTATTTTACTTCGTTTTCGGCAATATAAATATGTCGCCTGCGCTGACGTGGAAAAGATGTACCGGCAAGTATTGGTGCACCACGATCAGCGCAACCTTCAGTTAATTTTATGGCGGGAAAATGCATCCGATGAATTAGGTGTATACCGACTCAACACTGTTACGTACGGAACTGCGTCAGCTCCATACCTAAGTATGCGTTGTTTACGTCAACTCGCACAGGAAACTGAAGATAAGGTCATTGCTAAGGTCATAAACGAAGATTTCTTTGTCGATGATTTAATAACTGGTGATAACGATCCCCAAGTTTTGTTAAAAACATGCGAAAAAACTTTGGAGGTTCTAAAATCGGCCTGTTTTCCTTTGCGGAAGTGGACATTTAGTTATGACGTAAACAAAGAAGCATATAAAGAGTTGGCTATCGGAGAACATTGCCAAAATAAAACTCTAGGTTTAGGTTGGCAAGTCGATAAAGACGAACTTTATTTTACCACCAACTTGGAAAATAAATCTAATAAAGTTACTAAGCGAAGTATAATGTCGGTTATTTCACAAATCTATGACCCGCTAGGTCTTTTGTCGCCAACAGTGATTATAGCTAAAATACTGCTTCAAAAATTGTGGCTATGTAAAATCGACTGGGATGATTCGATTCCTAATGATATCGAATGCTTGTGGAATCGATTCCTACAAGACTTATCCTCATTAGGCAATATTCGTGTTCCTCGTTACGTCATGAGTGAATGTACTTATAATAGTGAATATAATATAATATATATAATAATATAATACATATTTTCACTGACGCGTCACAAGACGCGTATGGTGCCTGCGCCTACATACGTACTTATACGGACAGCTCATCTATAGTAACGAAGTTGTTATGTGCTAAGAGTAAGGTCGCGCCAGTCAAAACTGTATGCACCATTCCGCGACTTGAGTTATGTGGCGCTTTACTAGGCGCACGGTTATATAAAAAAAATTATAAGTTCATTGAGATTGACGTTCACTAAAGTGTTCTTTTGGACTGATTCCACCATAGTCATGGGCTGGATCAGAATGTCACCTCATAGTTTAAAAACGTTTGTCCAGAATCGTGTGTCACAAATAAACGAGCTTACAGGTGATGCAATTATCTTTATTTCATTGTAAAAATATAGTCAAAAATTGGCTTCAATCTCATGATTATGAAGCCACTGAGAGACTCTTGGAAGTCATCTCATAAAAAGCAGCTTGACATGTCCTAAAGTGGTATACCATATTAAGACAAGTTTTGAATATCACATACACATTCACTACGCACCCACACCCATGCACCCGCACCCACACACCCACACTCACACACCCACACCAACACCCACACCCACATACCCTACTTTTCTGTTTAGTTAATTAATTGTTTGATTTTTACTTTCCATTTTTTACATTAGTTTTGTTTTTTCTTTTTATCTTTCATCCCATTAACATTAGCATCTGTTAATAGACGTCTGTATCAGTGTGACTTGTCCGTGTAGTTTGGAGGCCTGGAGACCTGTGACACAGGTATTCCTAGTACAGGCTCCAGTCTCCACAACATCAATGTATTTATGTATACACAATCATGTATTGTACCTGCTAACTTTTCATTATGTGGTGGAGAAAATAAACGTTTTTATTATTATTATTATTATAATTTGGTTGCATATTAACGGTAAAGATAACCCGGCTGATATTGTGTCGAGAGGTCTTCCTCTCAACGAGCTTCAAACCAATAATATGTGGTGGCACGGGCCAGCCTTCTTACAACAACTTAAATTCGATTATTCAAGCGATATTTCCATAGATAAAAATCAATTGCCCGAAGTAAAGGCACAACATGTTAGTATGGTTTGTAGCAATTCAAATAATAACGCTGGTCTAATAGATTTTAATAGATTCTCCACATTTAATCGGTTACAGCGAGCCACGGCCTATGTACTACGTTTTATAGGTAACACGCGTGCAAGTAAACAACATCGCAAAACCAGTTCGTTATCTGTCGATGAGTTAGACGCCTCAGTTGTAATGCTCGCACGGCTCGCGCAAATGCAATCATTTTACAACGAATATAATGATTTAACTAAGCGATCGGTGATAAAATCAAAAAGAATAATAGGTTTGAATGTTTTTCTTGATGAATTTAAATTAATACGGGTTGGCGGACGAATAAGTAACTCGTCATATTTCGATAATAATAAAAAACATCCAGTGCTATTGTGTAGTAAGCATAGATTTACAGTGTTGTTGTTTTCACATGAACATAAACAATTGCTGCATGGTGGACCTCAGCTCCTACTGGCTTGTGTGCGTGAGGCTTGGTGGCCGCTCGGAGGGCGAAACCTGGCGAGGAAAACGGTACACGACTGCGTCACGTGCACACGCATGAAAGGGAAGACCATGCAGCCTCTTATGGGTAACTTGCCAGCTGAACGCCTGGAACCCGGCTTCCCTTTTATGCGTTGCGGCGTTGACTAAGCCGGGCCAATGATGATTTTGAACCGTAGGGGCAGGGGGGCTAAACTCATTAAGGGTTACATATGTTTATTTGTTTGTTTATGTACACATTCCATTCATCTCGAATTAGTTACAAATCTTTCAACAAAGGATTACATACTCGCATTAAAACGTTTCATATCACGTAGGGGTAAGCCAGCCGAGATAATGTCAGATAATGGTGGGAATTTTGTAGGGGCTGAAAAAGAATTTGTTTCGTTCCTTGAAAATAATAGTAAAGATATTAATGATTTCGCTTCAAATAACAATATTAAATTCAGCTTCATTCCTCCGTATGCTCCTCATTTTGGCGGTTTGTGGGAAGCAGGGGTGAAATCGTGTAAGCACCACCTGCGACGAGTAGTGGGGGGCGCAAATCTTACTTACGAGGAATTCAGTACGGTGTTAACACAAATTGAAGCCATTCTGAATTCCCGTCCCTTAACAGCTCTGTCCACAGATCCGAACGACCTACAACCCCTTACTCCCGCCCATTTCCTCATCGGCCGGCCACTGACCGCTCCAGCCTGCCAAGACCTGACTGCTATACCAAGTCATCGCCTGCAGCGCTACGACTCGATCGAGCAGATGAGACAACATTTCTGGAAGCGATGGGCCAAAGAATATGTATCGGAGCTGCAGACGCGGACTAGATGGAAGACTCATCAAGATTCCATTACGCTCAATCAACTTGTTCTAATCAAAGACGATAACCTGCCTCCATTCAGATGGAAACTAGGAAGGATTATACGAATTCATCCAGGTGCTGATGGAATCTCAAGAGTGGCTGACTTACTCACGGCTTCAGGGGTCACACGCAGAGCGTTTTCAAAAATATGCCCGCTGCCAGTGCCGCTGTCAGTATCTGATGTGCCGTGATCCTGTTGGAACCTGCTACTTCCAAGGCCGGGCCTATGTTACCGCCTGCGCCATCTTTCGGCATTAAGAGGCAAGACTGCGACCTGAAGTTGCCGCTGACGGCGTGTTTGCAAACGACATCGACCAACCAGTGTCGAGCGTGCCGACCAATCATCGCGGAGCGTCGCCCACCAACTTCACACGAGAGATTTTTTTGTATAGATCGCGGGTGGCACGCGCCATTTTTTTTTCTCTTCACAATTTTCTACGTTTTTTTTTATTACCCTTTTTTGTTTTTTGATCCGTACGATTAAAACGATTGTAACTCGTAACAATAAATGTCTTTCTACAAGAATAATAAATCCGTTCATTGAGTACACCTACAAGACGAATCCAAAACACGAAAGGGAAGAGAGCAGCCCTCGTCCCGACTCGAGCATCGAAATTCAACAATTACTATTATTATTTTAATATAAGACTGATTTTAAATTATGTACTTTTAATTGATAAAAACATATAACGCAAATGTTTTAAATTATTCGAAATCAATTCAGTAGATCTCGCGACTGAGGAACAATGCTAAAAACTTTGCCTCTTCATGGTATCAAGTTTTCTAGATTCGGTGCCTCCTCAACTAACTGCTGACAGTTTCCAAACTTCAACGAGAAACTTCCTTAATTTCTCGTCTTCAGTTTGTCTTCCTTATTGCACTGTACAGACTTTCGGTGAAACATTTAGGCATGATTTTAATTTCGTGATAAATGTTAGGAGGACTAGAATTTTGGTGAGGTTGGGTTGAGTTGCACTTAGTTGAGCAAATAATGACAAATGACGTAGCAGAATTTGCAGGGCAATGGATGAGGCAGTGCCAAAGAAGAGACGTTTAAGGTATTCAAAATGTAAAATTTTTGGTCTGTTTGTTCCATAGCTAGTTTGGTCTATAGTTAATTTGCTTAAAAGAGCTTGTTAGTTGAGAAAGGCCGATGATATTTTTGGTTAACCAGGGAGAATCTAATTAAATTCAAAAGAGCTGCGAATTTTTAACTCTATATAAGACAGAAACGAAGTTTGTACAGCGCCTATAACCACCCGAGAAGTCTTGCATAAAGAGTTACACAATATTTTGAAATATATTTAGGCTAAGTGATACATTTCTAAAGTATGTCGAAGTTATAAATTACAGACAGTTTTTAATCACGTCGAGGTTTAATTTACTGAGATATATGTTCTACCGAAACTCCCTTAAAACTTTAAGACAAACCCCTTCAATGCTACACTGCAACAACCATTTACAACAACCACAAACAAGCGTATGATTCTCCATTTCCTTTATCAATCATCTGGAATTGACGTGACAAATATACCTCCTCTCGAGGGCTGATGCCTGATGTATGTGAGCGTATGTCAGAGATATGCCAATGTCACGTGCAAGCTTGTAACATGGGTTTAGACAAAGAATAATGATGTATAGAAGTGAAACTCCTGATCTGAACATATGAAAAAATCAAAACTATATAATGAAATACCTGATTATACCTACATATAAAAAAAGCCCTAGAAGAATACGTTAGAACGAAGTACTAACACCGAATGTCACCTATTAGATCTTTTAATTCTGTTGTTTTCTATAACTGTATGTGATCACAGAGACTGCTTCTACTTTTATTATAATTCTATACATTTCTCTTTCTATACATAGTGAACCGTAATGTTCTATTTTTGAGAAATAAATGTCATGTGTGTGTAAACCAAATCTGAAATGATTTACCTGTATCGATCAAACTGGATCCAAATCAGTTTTTTAAATTAAGTATGCTGTAGGGAGTAGTCACTATGACCACCGTAGATATTGAGGTCGTAATTACCATAATCGGTACGGATATTAACGAAATCAGACTGATTTAGGTCAGCAGCTTGCAGTTTTGGGGCGTACGATACGTTCAACACTATCAAGATTGTGTTGTAGTTTAAGTACAGCGCACGTAAAATGCTACCTGCTTGATCGTCGTCTACTAAAATTAACAAACCTTGATGGATTTGGCCAACACGTCTCAGGGCGGTAGTAGGTGCTTGTTTTGGCAGCATCCTCGGTAGCTCAAAGGTCTGTATGTACAGTATGGCGATAAGGTTATCACATTAATTGAAACCACGTTACACTCTACACTACATATTTTAAACATACATATTTAAAATAAATAATTAACATTCCAGTCGTGGGAGCTTTTTTCGTTGGAGTATAATTAAGAACATTAAACTTAATTTGTGATTATTTAGTAACAATGCCCTAAAGTTTGTGTTAAATTGTTGATACCTCGCCCCGCGCGTGTCTAGTGTCTTATTATTAAGGTTGGTTTATGTCATGGCAATTTTAAAGCTATTTATTTTGTTTAAAAAATCATTTTTATATTTTTAGTAAAATTGATTATTTTATTATTTTAACAGACTGATAACCACTTGTAATGCAACCGCTGTACTGTTTAATGTGATCGCCACTCTGTATAAGTTTCGCTTCTATTCAGTTTTGTTAGTCTATGGTTTAGATCTCTATGACTAATGATTATTGTTGTTCTATGTATAGGGTTGACTTAGAGCAATTGTAGTTGCGGTTGAGTGCTGGATTGATGTTCGATTTGGGCGGTCTGTGGTTTGTACTGTACGCAATTATTGTGTCGGTATATTATCTGTGGATTTAAGGTGCTTCGGCAGAGAATCCGACTTTGATTCATAACTATACTAATATTAAAAAGCGTTAAAAAAAAATAGTTTGTACGTTGTTCCGAATTTTTGGTTCGATTCCTCACGATCTGTTCCTTCACCGAGAGCAGTGCTGATCCAATAATTTACACAAAGTAAAAGCGCCTGTCTGAAATCGAAACTACGATCTACAATTCCGTAGTCCGTTATCACTGCTCTGGGTGGCCCAATGGTAACAAATACAACTATCGACGGCTCATGTAGGATATAGTTTACGTTAAAGGAAGAATAATTTCACGGGAAGAAGTTGCTGGCTAGTATTAAATAAATGATGAAAATATTATAAGCTGTGTTTCAATTTAATACATATCTATTTCTTCTCGGTAGAGAAAAGGAGGAAAGTCGTCGCCATTGGATCTTCTTATTGTCATCAACGAAGACTAGAACACGTCGTAACCATAATCTTATCCAAAAAAATTTCTTCTTAGAATCTGCAAAAATATTTCAAAATATAAAATCAGAGTATAAACAATACTAGTATTCTGGGGGTCTAAAAAGGCCACTTTGGCACAATCATAAAAGGATAACATTATGAATCATACTAAAAGTCGTAAAATGGTCACAAACTGACAATTCATAATATTAATTGCGTAAAATTCATATCACGCAATTCTTCTGTTTGACAGTTTTGTATGGAGATTCGTAAAATGGTCCACAAAATATGAATTGCTTTAGTGTGAAATAGCAGAATCATAAGAAGTTAGCCAAAAGCAACATCTCACAATTCATATTGAGGATTTTCTGAAGAAATTATAAATGCGAAAGTGTGTCTGTCTGCTTGTTACCTCTTCACGCTTAAACCGCTGAACCGATTTTGATGAAATTTGGTATAGAAATAGTTTGAGTCCCGGGAAAGGACGTAAGGTAGTTTTTATCCCGATATTCCCACGGGCTTTGCAGACCATTTATCACCGACATGGACATAGCCTGCGAAATGCCGGACCTCGAGTTTGTTTCCTTCTAAAGGATAGAGAAAAGTGTGTTTCGTGACCTAATTCATGAGCTGGAGCCATACATAAGTACCCGCCGCGATACTACCCCAAGGCAAGTAAAAGGATTGTAATAAAAGTAGTGTGTTTTAACTAAGTAGTTTCAGATATTGTCCACGACGTGTAGCGTCTCCGATCTTCATGAAAGTGGGCGTTATATGGGCATTTCACATGACCTTCGTTTTGTCCATGTTCATTTTAAGAACCACTCTTTCAGAGGCTCTACTGAGGTCATCGAGCATTGTACTGAGGTCCTCCATAGCCTCAACCATAACTACGATATCGTCGGCAAACCGAAGATGAGTTGATGTTAATGCCAGCCCCTTTCCAGTCCAGAACCTTACTATAATGTTATCTTACTTACCGCATGGGACATAGGCCTTCTTACATTGGACTTATGTGGGTGTACTATAGGTACACTTCTGCTTAACCCTTCAGGGTTATTATAGGTGTGATTATCATACTTTACTTCAATTTTATTAAGTAGTTTAAAGAGGACATAATGTTATATACCTTTTATTAAAATAAAACAATAATGATAGGAAAAATATTTTACTATAAGTATTAACAATAATTCTCATCTTTTATTATTAAAAAACTAATACAAACATCCTAATTAATTAGGCTTTTTTTAATTTAGGTTTGCAACTGATTTGTGTTGACGCTAGCTGCGGAGTGGCAAACCATGTCTCCTTTTTATGGAATCACCATCCACTTAAGACCCACTTGGAACAACTCCACCAGACTGAAAAGGAAAATTTTTGGTTATTAGTCAGTCAAATCATCATCAGCCCCACAACACCACGGACCCCTTAAATCATGTCAAGAATTAAAATAACTTTTAAATAAAATGAAATTGCAAACATCATTGTTTAATTTGAGTACCTATTATAATAATAAAATTATTATGTTTTAGGTGATGCAGGCTATCCCCTAAAATCGACACTGAAGAAACCACAAGTGGACACAGAGCCCGATACCTTTTTACCTTTATGCAGAGGTTTTGTGTTATTTAAATGTTAAAATAAAGTATGTTTACCTCTTTGTAGTTCTTTATAATTATATTATATAAATGTTAATGTTATACTTAATTTTTTTATAGCATACACAAAAAAATCATACTTTACCTCTGTGGGACACCAATAAATAGTCTATCGATTGCAAAGCATTCAGCAAGCTCACATGCTGTAGCATGTTGCATCTTCACCTGAGGTAAAACTCCCCGAGCCTCATCTAGTGCAGCCAGAGGGCGACCTAAGACGTAATAAAATACTATACTTAATCGCTTTCAATAGTCACTTTTAGTCTTAACCGCAATATGAATAGCTGTAGGGTTAGAAAAATACACTCACTGCGGTATCTCACTTACCGAATTCGACGAGGCAGAGGCACTGTTGTAGCAATGGCAGGGGTAGGACTCGGTGCTGATGCACGAGTATGGCCAGGACATGGGGCTGCAGTGATCTCGATAAGGGGCTCAACACAAACAGCGCTTCCACTTTCCGTGTAGAAAGTCGAGCAGAATGTTCCTTTGTATCTCAGACACTAGCTGTAGCCTTTCCATTCCTACAAAACATTACGTACATTTGAATACTTTTGCACATCGATAAAATTAAATATTGAATTAAGTCAAACTATTAAGCACATTTGCACTTACTTTGTAATAAAAACGATGTTGATGTTTGATCCAGTTTGATTTTGAATAAAGTTGACATAACACAAGGAGCGGGAGAAACTAAGGCCGCATTCCGAATTAGCTATAATCTGAGCTGAGGGCTGTCAATAATTCGGAACGCTCGTGAATGCGCTCACAGTGCTCATTTAATGTCAAAACGTTACTATAGTATTTCTTTGTTGTATAAAACTACACATTTCTACTTCTTCTTTGTTTAGGTGGCGATATGGTCAACCAGAAGCACAATAATTTCTAAAATGCCACGATGCAACTCAAAATAAAACACACACTGACACAGACACACACACAAATAAATACCTACACACACTGTCATTTTATATTCCCACGGGATCAAATCTATCGCGGGTGAAACCACGGGGCGCTGCTAGTATTACTATAAGGCATGGTCGGCGTTATCGCTAGATGGCGGCTGTCATGACGTCATCAATGACGATTCACTGAATAACTGAACATCGTTATCGCGCTAATTTGGTACGGGTTTAAGCAAGCTGAAATCGTTTACATCCCAACTCGGAACACACCCTAAAAACTCCTTTGTACGTGTTGCCAGCCAAAAAAGTTTTTATTGTTTATAATTTCCCTTTTCAGAATCACGGGTTATCTGCGGCATTGTTAGTGGTTATAAATGTATATTTTAACGTAATAACATTTAAACTGTAGAAATAAAAAATTAAAAACTAATTTTATAAAAAAAACTGTAAAGAAAAATTTACCGATAAAATTACGGTCTTTATTTTTTTCATGCGGTAATATTTACACCAAATATGATCATAATATGAATTGAATTGTAGGTGATTCAGCCAATATGTGTCACCATTTTACGAAAATTAGAGGAATTGCTAATGATTTGCTGGGAATTCAGGGAATGAATTGCTTTTAGATGAATTGCTTAAAGTGGCCTTTTTAGGCCCCCTGGTCTTAACATTTTGTTGACACGGCAATTTTTTCTGTACCTATGACAAAATAAATGCGACCTTAATAAAAATGTGGCATTGCAAAAATCATCTATACATATAATAAAACAGTAAAAAAACTGTGTCTGTACATTGAATATATTAAAAAAAAATACTTGAGGGGGGTTTAGAAACAGTAATAGAGCACGAATCAAAAAAAAAAAATGTGTCTGTTTGTCTGTTTGTCTGTTTGTTTGTACACGCTAATCTTCGGAACTACTGGACGGATTTGAATGATTTTTTTTTGTTGTATAGATATTAAGTCTGGGCAACATATAGGCTATAATTTATTTTGGAAAATGGAACACCTGATGCAGAACCGCAACAGACCAGCTAAAGTATAAGAGATACAAAAATGGTACCATAGCAAAAATTGTTCCACGTGATGAGCATTTTCTGCTGAAAGAATAAATTTGAAGATCTGGAACACCTGATGTGGAACTCCAAGAGCCTAGCTACACTATAACTATGTAGTAATGACGATTTTGCAAAAGTTGTTCAATCTTATGAGCACTCTCTGTTGACTTATAAAAATCGAAGATCTGGAGCACCTGTTGTGGAACTCCAAGAGCCCAGCTACACCATAACACATATAGGAATGACTTTTTAGCAAAAGTTGTTCAATCTGATGAGAACTCTCTGTTGAGTTATAAAAATCGAAGATCTGGAACACCTGATGTGGAACTCCAAGAGCCCAGCTACACTATAACGTATATAGGAATGACGTTTTAGCAAAAGTTGTTCAATCTGATGAGCACTCTCTGTTGACTTATAAAAATCGAAGCTCTGGAACACCTGTTGTGGAACTCCAAGAGCCCAGTTACACCAAAACACATATAGGAATGACGTCTTAGCAAAAGTTGTTCGATCTGATGGGCATTTCCTGTTGACTTATAAAAATCGAAGATCAGAAACATCTGATGTGGAAATCAAAGCTATCACTAATTTCACTGTGTAATTATAAAATAACATAAGCTGGGAGTACCCCCACGCAGTGAAGGTGGTAACAGTTTAGGACTGATTTTCGGTGACGATGGTATATCATTGAAAAGTTGACTCTACTGGCCAAAACTCCCATTTATTTTTTTATTTTATCGAATAAATATGCCTTCGGGCTTATGTTATTTGAGTGTTTAATTTCTTTTGCCATTTATCTTTGTGACACGGTAGCCTACCCGGTAACGCAGGGGAGCAGTCACTTAGATTTTATTTGATCAGGTATGTTCACAATAAAACTATAACCATGCCTAGAAAGAGGTCAAATCTTTCCCGATGTTCCAAAGGAGCTAAAAGATTGAAGATCATAAGATCCCAAGAATCTACCGAAGAGCGTCAGAAGAGACTTGATGCTGTTCGAGAACATCAGGCTCGCTCCGTGGAAACCTCTTCGGATCGTGAAGCACGCCTGCGTTCTCAGCGTATCTACGCATCGACTTCTAGGTCTCGAGAGACAAGTGGGGACGTTCCCCACTTGCGTGATGCGCGACTGACCGCTGATCGTGAATGTCACGCATTGTCTCGCGAGTCGGAGACGTTCACGGATAGAGAATTGCGCTTGAATTCTCAGCGTGTCTACGCATCTGCTTCGAGGTCTCTACAGACAAGTGCGGAACGTGATGCGCAACTGTCCGCTGATAGTGAGCGACATGCGTTGTCTCGCGAATCGAAAACGTTTACCGATACAGAATCACGCTTGAGTTCTCAGCGTATTCGCACATATACTAACAGGTCTTTTGAAACGAGTGATGAACGTGATGCGCGACTAACTGGTGATCGAGATTATCATACATTGTCCCGAACACGCACACAACAAAATATTCATAATCAGTTAGAAAGTGAGAGAGAAAGAATTGCTGGAGTACGGCATGAAGAGACAGAAGAAGAGCGCAACGAACGTTTGAATTCTGATCGACTTCGACATTCTCTGAACAGAATGTCGATATCATCTGAAGAATCGGATGTGTCTCAAGATATAGCCGTAGGGCGTGGCGACCTTCCTTGGGTTGATAAGGAACGGAGTGCATTTACGTATACTCCTATGATTGACTACGCCACATATTCCGGCATCGGAGGTATGGTTCAAAATGGTAGTTTTTGTGAAGCTGTTAAATGGCAAAAAGAAACAAACGGTATGTGTTGCTCAGGTGGAAAAGTACATATTGAAATATTACAAAATCCTCCAGAAATATTAAGATCACTGCCAATTGGTGACCATCCACAGTCAAAACATTTCTTGGACAACATCCGTTCGTACAATAATGCCTTTCAAATGACATCTTTTAGTGCGAAACAGATTTCAGAAGGCCAATTTATGCCAACATTCAAAGTGCAAGGCCAAGTTTACCACCTTATTGGTTCATTATTGTCTGAAAATTACCCCAAGTTTCTCCAAATATATTTCGTATCCAATTATCAAGATCAGGCAAATATTAGAAACCAAAACTTTCCGCAATTGAACAAATAGTCTGATTTCACTGCTTCAAAATATGTTGCATGAAATAAATCCTACGTACACAGTTTTAAATCTGCCTTAGAATCTATAAAAATATATATAAAAATGGTGCCATAGCAAAAATTTTTCCACGTGAAGAGCATTTTCTGCTGTGAGAATAAATTTGAAGATCTGGAACACCTGTTGTGGAACTCCAAAGCCCAGCGACACTATAACATAGGTATATAGGAAGGAATGACGTCTTAGCAAAAGTTGTTTAGTCTGATGGGAATTTTCTGTTGACTTACAAAAATGAAAGATCTGGAACGTCTCGAATCGTCTCGCGCATCCCGTTGTTTTCCGGTCCCCGGGCTCTTAGAATTCGACATCAGACGTTACAGATCTTCGATTTTGACGACCCCGTTGTCGCTGGCATAAGCAACAGGATCCGCGTACGAAGTCGCGGGCAGAAGCTAGTAATAGAATATGATTGCAAAAATGTCTTACGATGATGCAAACATGTAGCATACTATTTTGCTCAACTTGAATGTAACCATAATTAAAGAAGATAATTTATTTACTACTAGCGGTCCGTCCCGGCTTCGCACGGGAGGACATTAGTTTTTTAAATATTTTTTTTTTCCAATTAAAAAAACCTATATTAATCAGTGATAATGTAGCATTCAAATGGTGAAAGAATTTTTAAAATCGGTTCAATACTTTTTGAGCCAATTCGTTACAAACATACATACAAACCCTTCCTCTTTATAATATTAGTAAGGATTTGTAGGAATTTTAGATAATACTCATGTACGTATAAGCACATTAGTTCGACCTGAGACACAGGCTTATTCTTAGCTCAGGTAGAATCCAATTATGTCTTACCTACCTCTAGTTTAAGGCCCTATTTTGTAAACATTTATGTAAATCAATTATTTCAATAAACAATTTCAATTTTAACTAAAACAATGTTAGTATTTATCTGCAGTCGTTGTTTTAACAAACAGAATTGTGTTCCAGCATTTGTTGAAATTCATTTAACATTCGCCCGAAATATTACAATGCGAAATAACATGAAGATTGCTGCTGCAGACTCCGTAACCATAACCACATACAGTTACGTTACGTTTACGTTATAGTTACAAAAAGCTGGTGGAATATTTGACACCGTTAATTTATTATAGGGCATTGTGTATGGAGTTTATGAATCGTAAAATAGAAAGTTATATTTTTGAGGTTCAATAACCGCGGTTTAGGGAAATTGTTACACGAATGGCTTTTTCAGTACCAACACGTGTATTTTTTATGGGTGGGTATAAAAAAAGTATTTTTTTTATGAGAAAAACAATAATTATAAATTTATTCTTCACTGGAATTGTTCATACTCCTATTCAAAATAGCTAAAAACAGGGCTTTAGACTTTCCCTTTCTTTAATGTGACAACTTTCAAGTGTTTATGTAAGTATACCAATGTTAGAATATGTCTGGTCAAAAACATAAAGCCCAAAAACGGACGCCATTGTTTAGTGAGTCAATTACAACGACCTATGAAATATTATTCATTGAAAATATCTTTAAAAGGGGAATCAACAAAAACCGTTTACCACGATTAATATTAAAATCAGCCGCTAATGTTCCAATTGCTGGGACACAGGCAGGCCTCCTCTCTTTGAGAGGAGGGGTCGTAGTCCACTACGCAGGCCCATTGCGGGTTGGTAGATGACATATCGCACCTATAAAGAAAAACCATTACTTAGAAAGTAGATTTTATTGACAAAAAAAAAAACAGTGACATTTTTCTAATATTGGCTCTCCTGTAAAATTTTATAATTTCGTTTAGTAACGGTTTTACTTTAAAGGTGCGATATGTCGTTGATTTTTTATTTCTAGAACCTGTAAGTTTCTTCTCGATGATTCCCTTTATGATTTTGATAGCAGTTTTACGCGATGAATAGTATAATTATATTGACCGAATTAAACTGACAAGTAGAAAATTTTCCCCAAACAAAATTATTGACATTGAATATTAGCAGATAATCAAATAAATGCGATTAAGAATTTCAGATTCAGTGTTAATCAATAAATTCACTTAGTTGATCAAATATGTAAACCTTTTAAATTGGAAATTGCTATCGTTTGACTAAATAGGTACTAGAGTATTTAAAACTGTAAGTGCACCGAAAGCGAATTTAAGCCTATTTACATGGAGCGAATTTCTTGACCGTTTTATCGCGAGAATGTGCATAATCTAATAGTTGTTTCTAATATATAAAATTCTCGTGTCACAGTGTTAGTTACCATACTCCTCCGAAACATCTGGACCAATTTGTATGAAATTTTGTGTGCATATCGGGAAAGTCTGAGAATCGGCTACTATCTATTTTTCATACCCCTATTTTTTTTTTGCAAAACGATTTTTGCGGGGTCAGCTAGTAAACTATGTTATACAAATAACATTACATCGCGCCTATATATGCAGAGATGTACCTTTTGTAGTACAGCCATATTTCGCCAGCTTTGTTAAAGTGCTATATAATAGGGGGCGAGGCTATAACAATCAACCGAACCAAACCAAACTCGTACTAAGAAATTCCTGACAGAAACAGTCAATAAGACTTTGCCCGACTTGAGAGTCGAACCTAGGACCTCAAGCTCAGCAGTCATGCTTGCGACCACGAGACCAACGAGGCAGTTATACTATAATAATAATAATAAATAATATTTTTTTTTTATTTGTACACTTTGAAAACATACATAAGTACACACAGGATTTAATGTATATTGTACAGTAGAGTCACATTAAAGGGCGAACTGATGCCTCCTAAACTAGGCCAAAAGCCTGTGTTTTAGGAGTCAAAGTTCCACTAGGAATGACATACAACTGTTAATGTGTCATGCAAGTACTTATATTTACTTAAACAAACAATGCCTTAGTTTAAATACAGTAATAGTTCAGTTAAGAGACAATTGTAATAAGATCTTCGGTTTCGTCATACGTTAACTTTTGCAACCAATTTGTAAGTTTGATTTTAACTTCGTGTTTAGTACTACTATATTGTACTCGTCATATCGCCCACATCATTGTATTTATCTGCCTTTATCTTAATTTATTTAGGATCACCATGCGACAAATAAATTGTGAATATATGAAAGAAAAAGACATAGATACTGCTACCTATTTATTTTTCTTTATCTATCATAAGCAACGACAGAATTTATCTGGCGTCGTGAGGCAAGAAACTGTCTCCATGAAATAGAGCAATTAGCTAGTAACCTTTGGTACTTAATCAATGGAACAACCAATTTCTATTTAAGATACATTTTCTCGATTAATTTATTCATTTGAAACACGGTTCGTTGTTCAGTTTCGTTGCCCTTAGAATTTAACAATAGTTATCTACCTACAGATCGATGATACGGTTGGCTTAGACTTCTGCGTTATGGCAGGGCGGTTCGATTCTAACATTGAGCAAATATTTATACGGCCTACATATATAACCCACCTGACCTAGGTGGGTCGTTTTTGGTAGACTAGTCCACCAAAATAGATAACCATTAATGTATAACGCGCGTTTCCCCAACGAGTATCAACTACCGTGTGTTAAACCCACTGTTATTATTATTTTTTAAGCAAAATATAGTTTTTGCATACTATATTTGTGCACTTGGCTTGTGTGCTTGCTTATGTTAATTTGGATGAACAGTATAACGATTGGACCAATAAATAAATAACTAATAAAGTAGGTAACTAAGTTTTTTCATATTGTTTTCTATATTTTTTTTTTGTTTCATTGACATTGGTTTCTATTGCTATTTATTATTAATTATTTGTATTATGAAATGTGTCATTCCTTATGATTATTTTTAGTGTCCAGGCTTATTTTTATTTTATTTTACTGTCGAGACTTGGCTGGCCTGATTACTAAATCACAAACATTTTTACGCCCTCTGGCTTAATAAAGCGTGCGCTTTATCTAACATCATTATTGTAGATATGTTCAATAAATGAATATATGACTTAAAAATGACGCAGTCCACTATCCTACCTCAATGATTTCAAATTATTTGAAAACCTACATCGAATTCTAAGAAGAATAATTGTACCTATCAACTTCGAGCGAATACACTGAAACGGACTCCATTCTGCAAATGATCGACCATGCGAGTATCTAATTGTATGCCACAAATGTAGTTTAATTTGCAGTAACTGTCACAAGATGGGACTGGTGTAATGCAGACCTGGTATCTGTGATTTATCTGGAGGATGTGGGTTTATTGTTGTGCACGTGTGGATGTGTAAAATGTAAGCGGACTGAAATTGCCAAAACAATTCGTTTTATTTGTTTCACAACTAATTTCTGCCCGCGAGTTCATCCGCTATTAGTTCGTTTTAGCGTTCTTTCTTACTTTTTAGGGTTCCGTACCTCAAAAGGAAGAAACGGAACCCTTATAGGATCACTTTGTTGTCCGTCTGTCTGTCAAGACCCTTTATCTCGGGAATGTGTCAAGGTATCGAGTTGAAATTAAAACCCTATAAGTACTCAAATCTACAGTCCCTTGAAGCTGTGAAAAAGCTTGAAGCTGTCAAACTTATGAATTAACGTAAAAATAAGATACAGCCGTTTATGCCACACACACAAAGGACACACACACTCAAACACACACACACAACACACACTCAAAGGAATCCAAATTTATAGGGTATTTTCCGTTGACCTAGAATCATAAAATTTGGCAAGAAGCAATGTCACGTAGCACAAGTAAAGGAAAAAATCTAAATATCGTGTAGTTACATATTTGTGCAAAATCCTCCGTGCACGAGTCCGACTCGCACTTAGCTGTTTTTTTTTCCTTTTTGCCCGGCTCCTAATATAGCCTAATATAGCCCTCCTCAAGAAATTGGGCTATCAAATGCAAACATATTGTTTTCAAATTCGACTGGTAGTTCCAGAGATTACCGAGTTCGAACAAACAAAAAACAAATAAACTCTTCAGTTTATTTTTTAATAATAGTAAGTACGAGTATATAGATAAATGAGGGCAATATTTGGCAAAATGCCAAAAGAAAAAAAAAACCGTAGCTTAAGATTGTTACTAAATAAATAAATATTGGCTGTCCTAATTACCTAAAGCTTTATTCACAATTGGGTCTTTCGGATAGGCTGGAAACCCACCCCAACATACTTGGGAGGCAGATTGACTAATTGCTTTCTGTTACCTTTTTTCTTCACATTGCAGAAATGACGAGCAGAATAAAAGCAGAAATGATGAGCCCTGACTCCTACAGGATCTCCAATCTATATATTATATATATATAAAAAGACAAGTCCTGACTGACTGACTGACTGACTGACTGACTGACTGACTGACTGACTGACTCATCAACGCCCAGCCTAAACCCTTGGACCTAGAAAGCTGAAATTTTGCACAGAGGTTCCCTTTATAATGTAGACGAGGAATAAGGAAGGAATTTTCTAAATTCAACCCCTAAGGGAGTTAAATAGGGGATGAAAGTTTGTATGAAAACTCTTATTCCTTGGGTTAATAAACTTGAAACTTGGCACGAATACTTATCTAAGTAAATTATGAAAATTGGTCTTTTTTGTTTTTCTAAACTACCTTCTAAAGGGGGATGGGGAGGTGTCAAAATTTGTATGGAAGAATTTTAATGCACGGTCCGATTAACTCAAAACTCAGTATTTATACTTAATACCAAAAATAAAGAATTACGTGTATCAGGGTTTTTCGAAAATCTACCCCTAACGGGGAGAAAAGGGGTAGTTAATTTTACAGGGCAAATTTTACTGCCTGGCTTAATTAACTCAAAAATTGGTATAAATAATCTGTGAGTCAAGTAATGAACACATTCCAAACGATTTTTCAAAATTCCACCCCTGTGGGGGTGAATAGTGGGGATACAGCTTATATGAAAAATCTTATTCCTTGGGTCAATAAACTTGAAACTTGGCACGAATACTTATCTAAGTAAATTATAAAGTTTGGCGTTTGTTGTTTTTCTAAACCACCCCCTAACAGGGGATTGGGGGGTGTCAAAATTTGTGTGGAAGAATTTTAACGCGCGGTCCGATTAACTCAAAACTCAGTATTTATACTTAATACCAAAAATAAAGAATTACGTGTATCAGGGTTTTTCGAAAATCTACCCCTAACGGGGAGAAAAGGGGTAGTTAAATTTACAGCGCAAATTTTACTGTCTGGCTTAATTAACTCGAAAATTAGTATAAATAATCTATGAGTCAAGTAATGAACACATTCCAAACGATTTTTCAAAATTCCACCCCTGTGGGGGTGAAAAGTGGGGATACAGCTTATATGAAAAATCTTATTCATTTGGTTAATATACTTGAAACTTGGCATGAATACTTATCTAAGTAAATTATGAATTTTGGCATTTTTTGCTTTTCTAAACTACCTACCCCCTAAAGGGCGATTAGGGGGTGTCAACATTTGTATGGAAGAATTTTAACGTGCGGTCTCCGATTAAGTCGAAACTCAGTATTTATACTTAAGACCAAAAGTAAAGAATAACATGTATCAGGGTTTTGCGAAAATCTACCTCTGACGGGGTGAAAAGGAGTAGTTAATTTTCCATTTTACTGCGTGGCTTGATTAACTCGAAAATTGTTGGACATAATCTTTGAGTCAAGTTATGAACACATCCCAAACATTTTTCAAAATTCCTCCTGTGTGGGGTGAAAAGTGGGGAAAAACTTTATACGAAAAATCTTATTCATTTGGTTAATAAACTTGAAACTTGGAAGGAATATTTGCCTAAGTACTTAAGTAATAAGAAATGGGTCTTTCGAAAGTAGACCCCTGACGGGTAAAAAAGTGGTAATTCGATTTTTAAGGCCGGTATTATAGTGTGTAGCTTGATTTACTCCAAAAAAATGGTATGAATAAATTTAAGCTTCAAACTTGGCACAAATACTTATCTAAGTAAATTATAGTTTGTCATTTTATGTTTTTCTGCTCTAAAGGGAGATTGAAGGTGTCAGTTTGTATGGAAGAATTTTATCGCGCGGTCCAATAATATAAACTCGGAACTCAGTATGTATACTTAAGACCAAAATAAATAAAAAAGTGTGACTGGGTTTTTCGAAAATCTAACCCTAACGGGGTGAACGGGGGTAGTCCATATCACAGAGGAGTATTTTATTGCGTGGCTTGATTCAATGGGAAATTGGTATAAATAATCTTTGAGTCAAGATATGGAAACGTCCCAAACATGTTTTCAATATTTCGGCCCTATGGGGATAAAAACTGTGAAGGTGAAAAGGTGGTCTTATTCCTTTGGTTAAGAAACTTGAAACTTTTCAACATTTGCCTCAGTAAATAATAAAGATTGTCACTTTTAGGGGTTTACTACTTACTTACTTAAAATAAAAAAGTATGAGTTTTAGGGTTTTACTTATTCGACTCCTACCGGGGTGGAAAAGGGTAATAAAGTTTAAGGAGTAGAAACTTCAACTTTCATTAACACGAAAATGGGTATAAATAATCTTTATATCATAAAAATGGAAACGTACCAAATGCAAAAACAAGCCCTGTCGTGATGAAAAGGGAGGATAGTTTATTTGAAACATCTTAGGTAGTTTAACTAAAATATTGGCCCGAATACTTATTTCTTTAAATAAAGTAAGTATAAAGATCGTAATCAATAATTTTCGAAATACCTTTCAGGGGGAGGTGGAGAGGGTGTTAAATTTATTTGAGGAAAGTACGAAACCCACGCGAACGAAGTCGCGGGCAAAAGCTAGTTCTACATAAGGCTAATTAATCTACTGGCTTTCTATGTTTGGAATACAATACTGTAGTTTCAATATCAGCATAAAGCGGTCTGCTGATTGAGGGCCCCTTCAATTGCAAGCCATTGACCTCAATCCTCAGTCACTGTTATCAATCTAAGATCATGTCGGGTACATAATATGTAGTAGGTAGGTTATTCTGTGTATACAGATTAACCATTGATTAAGTGGCTGCGTATACCAAGTACCCATACTTAATCAAATTCAATTATCGAAGTGAGCTTGGCATTCGATTTAGCGACATCAAATTATGGCTAATTCCTATTGTAACAAGTCATATCCCATCATTGCTTCAATAATCTTGAAAATTGAAAAAGTGATATCTTTGTGATGTCACGTTTTCGCCGGAGCACTATCCTCTCACTCATAGATTCGCTATTACACGCACAAACTATTACAAGTTTTTTGGTAAAATAAAATCGTTCACGGCGGTTTAAATTATCACATTAAAAAAAAAATGTCGGACTTGTTACGTTATTGAAGCAAAGTGGCGATATCATATATTGGTGATAGCATGAGCTTACAGCCTAAATGATGAGACACGTTTTTATTACGAGAAGAAAATCATAATTACTACATAACTATACTATGCGACGAGCTCGTAAACGAGTCATTACGGCAAGTCAGAAACCCAAAAGTTTGCCAACCAGCTTTACAAAGGGTGAATCTTATTACCCAGTTACTGGATTGTGGAGGTTAGATAGGCAGTCGCTCCATATAAAATACTGTTGCAGTTGCATCCGGTTACACTGGAAGCTGACCCCAACATAGTTAGGAAAAGACTAGGCTGAATACAATGCGACGAGCAAGATAATAAGGCCTGAAACAGACGATAATAAATCAGCATATAAGTCCGTCACAAAGACATTCGAAATAGAAGGAAATAGCTGCCTTGTGTAAGATTTAGAATACCTATAGGTGCAGCAGGATTGTCCGGAAGGGTTACCGCTACCCCGGAACACAAAGAGCTAAGGAAGGAACACGGATGAGTTTTAGTCAGTAAGAGTCTGACACTCCCTTCTGCTCCACCCAGAGCGGGAGAGGTCATTTGATGATTTACCATCCACAAAAAAAAAAAAATACCTATAGGTACCTACTCGAAATTCTGTCTAAACATGTTGATTCCTCACCAGTCATGATGCATAACTGACATTTTGTGAAACGCAACAAGCTTGATCGCAAAAAAAAAATAGTTTCTGAGTTGCGCCTGTTGCTTGCGTTATTACTGCACTACCCAAAGACCAACAGGGCAGTCATCGGTGTGGTCAGATGCGTGGTGGTCCTGGGTTCAATTCCCAGGTAAGGCAATATTTTGTTGGGTTTTTCCATAAGGAATTTCTTAGTTACAGCCCGGAGTTTGGAAATTGGCAGCGTGATAAACTCGTGCCTCGGAAAGCACGTTAAGCAGTTGGTCTTGCCTGGTCTCTGTCCGGTCGTGTCGGATTGCCGTCCCATTGTAAAATGAGAGTGAAGGAAGAGAGAGTGCATCTGCGTCTGCGCACAAACTTGTACAATATAAGATCTCCTGTGCCGAAGCCTAGTCTGTAGCTGGGAATGATTGCCGTGGCCGAAATTCGGTCTGGAGGACTGTTATTATTAACTCGATCCTTGTTATCTACAATAGCAAAATCTTGATCTAGTATTAAGATTTAGGTGGCTATCCATGCAATGATTATGGTTGTTCTGCCTTAGCTTCATTTCAAACATCTAAAGCCCTAGAAATGAGTGAATTTCTCAGGCGAAAAATTTACGCGTCTAGGCTGAAAACGCCATGCTGCGTTACAGATAATGCAACGATTTTTTTTCTTAGAATTAAAGAGACGTGAATCTAAATGAAGCCACTTAAATTATATTTATAAGACTATTACTTTTTAAGAAAAAAATCTGTAAGTGTCGAATGATCAATTTCTGTGTCTTGTCCACAATCACTTTCATACACATAATTTACCTCTCAGGAAGATATTCTCCAACATATATATGAAAAAGTATTTTGTTTGCGTGAAGTAATAATTAACCTACAAGAAATTAATTATTTTTGAATTTTTAGACTCATAATTAATGAGTACGTGTCAACGGTAGTTTTGTCCGAGCGAAATTACCAATTCCTGTGGTCATTTTGTTTCGCCGTCCTGAGCTTCCACCAATGTGTTTAAGCGAACGATAAATCCCTGCCCGACAACAGACAGTGGTGCGCTTACGCTTAAACTGTTTAATCTATGACCATATCGCCACGTTTTCCCGCCAAAAATGTAAACACGTGATTTCAGTTTACTCGGAACAAAATTTTGCAATTTCGGTGATCAGGTTTTAAAAGGATTTTTTCAAGAAATAAAAATATCACTCTTATGCATGCAAAGTAGTCTTTGGTACACATTTATGATTATAGAAAACAATAGTAATAGCCTTGATAGTTTCGTGTAATTTAAAAAAAAATAGCCACTTTTCCAATATCTGTGGGCCAATTTCTGTGGTTTCCGTGGCATCTCGTTGTCCACGGAAATTGCAAAACTCCACAGAAATTGTACGATTAACGCTTTAGTGGAAGGTCTTCAAAAAACCTTCACAGGCATTGATATATATGTTACACTAGATTAGCAATTACCGCACCAAGGCGTTGCCACTAGGCTGATGGCTACAGCCATCAGCGTAGCTAACGTCAGTTCAGTGCTCTGTGTGACGCCAACCGAAGTCAACCGAGTGACATGCGACAAAAAATATCGCGAAAGAGTGCGATTCAAGATCACGAAAACATAATAAATTAACCGGAATTACTTTCCACACCTAAATTAATTGTCTCTGTGTTTATATCAACGTAAAAACGCAATAAAATGTAGAATTTTGTAAATTAGGTTCAGTGTTACCACTAAAAACTTAGTTTTAGTTTCCCACATTAGTAGGAGTTTTTAATTTATGGAATAAGTGATTTTAAATATTTTTTTAATAATAACAATGTAGCAGGGTGCCTAAAGATGCAGCACGCCGTGAAAATTGGGTGGAAATAATCCGATTGCTGAGAAAAGAGACTGACTGGCTACCTACTAAATCATTCAATTTCATTAATAGTAATGAAAAAATATTCAAAAAGAAAATGTCTTAGTTATTTTCATTATTTATATACTTATATTACACATACAATAAGAAATACATAATTCAAATATTTAACGCTTTTTATGGCTTAAAATGTTGGGTAAAATTTCGCATGGGTAGGCAACCCCATCCCGTCATTGCATGTATATATTGCGGTCTTTGTCTAATCTAAGCGACGGTATTATTCTTACGACGTGTGTAAGTGAGACAGATATATGTTTACTTTTAAATGTTTAGTGGTTTCAAAGCTACGTCGTCGCGTTTATAAAGTGGCTACACTTTTTTGACACATTTTATTGAGGTTTGCTTCTCTAGTTATATAGCTCAATGTTCACAGGTATTAAAATAAAGATTGCTCATGACTATGAAGTGAATGAAAAGGATTGACTTTTGCCAAAAGTCCTAAAATGTTTCCCAGAGTCTATGAAGATCCATCAGATCGTTTGGGCAAAAACATCCAAAGCACTTGCAGTGCGATCACTGTCTTGCACCATGAAAACTGTCTTTAAAACATAATAAAATGCATTTATGGAAAGCATTTAGGTTTCTATGAATTGCCAATTGAAAACCCAGATAATACAACGGTCGTTCAACCTGTGTCAAAATCAAATTCATCAATAATTCACAGATTTAAAGGATCTGAATTATTTTACTTTAAAACCAAGAACATACTCAAGATAAGGCTATCAAATCAGCTGACGCTTCACACGACTTGGACAATATAGACCACAGAACAATATACTCCTAAGCGTAGATATACGAGGGGCGGCTGATAAGTTCGCGGCCTAGGGTACTTAATGAAAGAAAAATTTAGTTTTTTAATTTTTATTATACAAGTGAAATACACTTCTCACATCGTGAATACAATGCCTTTAAACCATTGAAATAATATTCTGAAGATTTCTCTTGAAAATGGCTCTCCACGGCCGACTTCATCTCATTGTCATCCGAAAATCTTCGCCCCCGTAACTCCTTTTTCAATTTTGAAAAAAGGAAAAAGTCACTGGGAGCCAGGTCCGGACTAAATGGGGGATGGTCAATTTCTGCGAACCCAGTGGCTTTTAAGCCGTCCCTCGCCACGCGAGCGGTGTGAACGGGCGCGTTGTCTTGCAGAAACAACACTCCACGCGCCAACTTGCTGCGTCTCTTCTGTACGACTGCTTCACGTGCCTGACCCAATAAATTGGCGTAGTATTGACCATTCATAGTAGTTCCTTTAGGCAAGTAAACAATTAATAAAATTCCCTCACTATCCCAAAAAATGGTCGCCATAATCTTAGAGGCCGACTTTTCTACTTTAAACTTCTTTGGTGGTCTTTCTCCTTTTTTAATCCACTGCATAGACTCTTGTTTGGACTCCGGATCATACTGACGAATCCAAATTTCGTCTACTGTCACAATGCGGTTATAAATTTCGTTCAAATCTTCTGATACAACTCCAAAAAATCCTTACAACTCGCCAGTAGTCGAGTAGTTTGTCGAGTGGTGTGAGCATTCGCGGTACCCAACGCGCACTAATTTTTTTCATGTGTAAATTTTGGTGTAAACTTTCTCCGATTCATTCTTTACTAATCTGTAACTCTTCAGCTATTTGCCACAATTTTATTCTTCGATCGGCCAATACTAATTTTTCAACTTTTTGCGCATTTTCTTCGGTCACTACAGTCACAGGGCGGCCCGGGTGGGAGTCGTCTTGACAGCTCTCTTTTCCTTGTTGAAACCCTGAAGAACCGATGACATTTCTTCAAAAATGTCTTTCGGCGAGTTTCCTTTTTTTACAAGGAATTTAATCACTGCGCGGAGCAAAAACCACTACAGATAATGATGCTCACGTTGAACATTCTAAAGAATTAGATATCAAAGAAATAAATATTTTGACAATTTTGATAGTGATGATGAAAATATTTTCTGAAGATTTTGCCATGTTAGTGATTTATTTGTTTAAATAATATTTCTTAATATTTATCATAGTTATCTAAAAGTTGATTGATGTCTAACATCATTATTTTTTTTCTAGTTTATCCTTTTATTGAGCCGCTCTTATGATTATTAAATTAGTTGTTAATTTGTAATTTTGATACGCACAAGGTATCAAAATTGATGCTAACTGATTGACTGTGTATTGCAGTAATTACTTTTTTAGTTTTAAGATTCTACCTCTAAATATTAGAAAATATAAGAAGTTTTGTTTGATTTTAAGAAGAAATCTGTATTTTGTCCACAAAGATCTTATTATTTAGGGTTATTTTTAAATTAATCATTATAGGTATTAATGAGAATTTGTGATAATATTTTAAGTTTTAGTTTCGGTACAAGTTTAATAAATACGTAAGTTTTACCCCATCATAGAAGTAAAAACATAATCAACTGATTTTTTTACTGCTAAGAAGGGGAAAGTTTACTTATTGTTAATTTGATGAAAATACTCGTTGATTGTTAATTTTGTAAGACTGCTTTGTTTTTATAAATGTTTATTTAAAATTATTTGTATTACTTATAAATTATTTCAGTTTTTTAATTAAATCTTATCTTTATCTACATATTACTAAAATTCATTTTTGGTAATTCACTATTTCCGTGTACAATTCTTGTGTCACCAATACAATTTCAGTGGCAATAATAAAATTTCTGTGGCTCGCCAATTTCGGTGGCCCAAATAACTCTCTAGTAATATATAATTATATAATGCCCTTTTAAAAATGTATATAAAATGTGGATATGTTGCATTTTATTATTAAAGTTTTTTACAAAACCTGAAAATGAAAATGTCCATGGAAATTAGGTAAAAATTCGAGTTGCTGAAATTGACTCAAATATGGGTTACTTTTCAGAGTTACCTCACTGGAAATATAACCATGCTTAGAAGTTAAGCTTTGAAGATTGTATGGCTTCATTCTATGAATTCAGCCGTAACTCTCTAAATGTAGCGGAGCTCATAATGAACATGAGCCAAACAGCTTTGTGTGGAGCTAGAATAACAGGTTATAGAGCATATAGTAAACCTTGGAAAGATGAGCTGTAGTTAATTCTAATAAATATTCTGAGAGAAGTAGTGGCCCAGTAGCAACAAGTGGTTTACGTGGTCGTAGGTTCGAACCCAGACAGGCGTTTTACTTTGTGTAAATAAGTTTATCATCACTGCTTTCAAAACGCCATGAGGAAACCGGCATGTCATAGAACCTACAATTCGAAGACATGTGACATCTACCAACCTGCATTGGGCCCGCGTGGTAGATTATAGCCCACTCCCTTTTGAAGAGATTAGGCTTGTGTCCCAGCAGTGGAACATAGGCTGATTATTTATGTTATGTTATGCAATTTTAAACTGGGAGTGTGCATAAGAAAAATGTTATAGGAGGTGAAAAAGTGCTTGAAATAAGAAGCAAAATTATCACATACTAATTGAATAAAAATAAAACTGAAACGTGACTGTACTAATAATGAAATTGGGCAGTGGATCCAGTTGATCTATCCAAAATGTGATTGGGTTGAGTGATCCCGCGGGTCCAGTTCGAGTGGGTCCAGTTGACCAAAAACTTGGGTGAACCAACTGCTTCAAGGACTTGGTTTCTATCAAGTGGCTTTTCAAGCTTAATCAAGCGAGCGAGCACGATTGTGTCAACTTACTTATATGGAGGTAGCGTAAGCTAGCGCGAATATTCTCGTGAGTTACTAGTCATTAAAACAATCGCCACGCGCAGTCGCGTCCCGCATCCCGCTTGCTCGCTCGCTACACTTTCATCTCAGCAAATCGCAGTCCACTGTTAACATAGACCTTCCGCATTCAGTCTGTCACAGCCACTTTCTTAAGGTCGTCGGTCCATCTAGATGAAATGATTGAAGTGTGGCTGGTAGCAGCTGGGTGTGAATTGCCGAAAATCGACTTGAAAAACGTGTAATAGAAGAGGATTATTTCCAGTAATGGACTGCTGTAGACTGAAGATGATAATGATGTACTTAAATACCTTTCTTATTAAAACGAATGAGAGACATCAACTTGCTTTAGAACTAAGTACTGATGGAGGTACGTGCTCCAATCATGGTAATTGATAAACAAATTAGTTAATACACTCTGGACATTAAGTATGAATTAGTGAACAACATTGTTTACATAATGTAGCACTAATTTGGAGCTAATTGATAAGAGGCAGCCATGAATACGTGATATGCTGAATAGTACCTATCAGACTATGATTACGGGGTGTAGCGTCACTAGTCGTTATCTCAACGTCAATGGCACATCATCATCATGGCGTCATCTCAACACCTCTTTGAATATGATATATATTATGGGAGACACATCACTACGTCACCGAGGTTATAAAAACGCCGCGCACACCAGTGACGGCCCTTTTTTCGCCGCCCGCCATCGCCGAGACCACATTGTTTCCGTGTAATATTCCGTCTGACATTTTTCTACCTACATTTTTATTTTGATGTATTTGATCGCTTAATTAAAGCATTAGCATTAGTATTTGTCGTTGTGAGTTTTCTTTAAAGTGAATTATGGTCAAATACTCAAGAATATATTATTATAGTAAATAGTGTGTATGTGTATAATTATAACCTATTTATGTATTTGTCTACCTAGCTTTAGTAGTTTTTTTTTATCAAAGTATCATTGTTCCTCTCAAGTTTCAACCAAAACACCTGCCATCTAATCTCTTCACCATCCTTGGTTGACTGGTAGAGAATGCCTGAGGCATTAAGTCCACCTTTGTAACTTTTTGTGCGAAAAGTTTAAATAAATAGCTATAAAGTTTTATGTGAACGAATTTTTTTACTTACATAAATAAATCACTGACCTGAACGCGTACCGCGAGGGCTGGTTAGAGGTGGTGCGGGAAAAGAGTTCCTGGAAGGATTTGGGGAGGCCTTTGGCCAGCAGTGGGACATTACAGTCTAACAAAAAATAATAATACATATAATCGCATAAATATTTAGGACTTGTATCTATTCTTCAACATTAGGGCCTTGGGGACCAAGTGCTCATCGAATATTTCGGGACATCGTCATACATAAAATTGTAATTGTTGTGAATAAATGCTGAATGGGCCCGCTCTTGACCTCGATCACGCCTGATGGAAAGCGATGGTTGAAGACTATGTGATGGAACAAGCGTGCCCAGAAAATGCCTTAGGCACTGGAACTCCTACGCATGCACGAAACATAGCAAGCTGCTTGACGCCGGACTCCAGTAGCAGGGTGGTCGCAAACCAGGCGAGCGTTAGCCCTACCACCGCAAGGGAAGAATTGGCCAGACAGACAAGGTGTTGGGTGTGACTGTCCAGGATGCGCCGAGCGCTTGGTTCAGTTGAGTAACTGGCGGAACAAACTGCGCTACACGAGGAGGCTTCTTCACGCATCCTAAAATTATGCCTATTCTTCTTGTGTAGGTATATTTTCACCTCCTGTTCTTCAAACGCTACATCATGTGAACGTGTGTGGACATTCGACAATTTACCAAGCTAGTGAACATACCTGCGATCATTCATCTCCCATACGTACCCACTTCATGGGACTCTTCGCTAATAAAACGCAGGCATTGGCCGACACGCTTGCTCTTGCTTAGAACGTTTTGGAAATATTTAGGGGTAAAGAATTGAGATCAGAGCGATAAATTATTATTTTGGAGAGAATTTGGCTATCAATTGAAAAAATAGTTCCGGTAATTCCAGAGTTTAGCGCGTTCGAACAAACAAACTCTTTAGTTTTATTATTAGTATGCTTAGATGTCTTTGACACAAGGCAACTATAATTCAGAGAATTTTTATTACTGTACCGATACCTTAAAGTAAGGTTCGCAACATTTTCATATTCCGGCCATCATATTAATTTGGTAGCTAGCTTACTCAATCAAAATTCGAAGCTCATAAATCATCTATAGAAAAAAGGTGACATATTTTTAAATTGTTACACTTTTTATTCACGTCACGCCAACCGTCTTGCCTTAGAATTTAGATGAGGTTGTCACTAAAACGTTTTTCATTTCATCTGAAATAAATTACCGAAAAGTATTGATTTACGAGTATCTGTAGAGTAGAAATAGACTGAACAGTCTACTTAACAACATGTGAAAACCGGCCAAGTGCGAGTCGGACTCAAGCACGAAGGATTCCGTACCATTATCTATAAATCGGAAAAAAAACATGTCTGTTGTATGGGAGCCACTCTTAAATATTTGTTTTATTTTAATTTAATTATTTATTTTAAAGTGAATATATAACTAAATATTTTGTTAATATTTCAAGCGTCTACCTGTTGCCGTTATCAATATCGAGCAAAAACGAGTAAAAATCACGTTTGTTGTATGGGAGCCTCCTTAAATATTTATTTTATTCTGTTTTTTTAATATTTGTTGTTATAGCGGCAACAGAAATAAATCATCTGTGAAAATTTCAACTGTCTATCACGGTTCATGAGATACAGACTGTTGACAGACGGACAGACAGACAGACGGACGGACAGCGGAGTCTTAGTAATAGGATCCCGTTTTACCCTTTGGGTACGGAACCCTAAAAAGGCTCTTGGATATCAAACCTAAATAAAAATAAAAGCTTTTAGCAAGGAGCGAAAGTCTCTTACGTATCGAAGCTAGGTGAAAACACAACCGTATGTAAAAACAAAACTTTTACGTTCAGCAAGGACCAAAAGGCTCTTGCATGTCGAACCTGGATTAAACACAACAATAAAAAGTCGAGAGGTGTTGTAGAACACCCGGTTGGAACGAACTTCCCTTCTCTGTATATTATGTATATATTTTTATGTGTTGTTTTTATGTGTGTTTTGTTTTTTTTTTTGCTTAGAAACAGCCCGGAGTTTGGAAGTTGGCGGTGTAATTCCCCCGTGCCTCGGAAAGCACGTTAAGCCGTTGGTCCTGCGCCTGATTTCTCTCCGCCGCCGTGTCGGATGGCCGTCCCATCGGACAATGAGAGTGAGGGAAGAGAGAGTGCACCTGTGTCTGCGCACATACTTGTGCGCTATAATTATCTCCCACGCCGAATGGTTAGTGTCCACTTGAGATTGGTCGCTGTTGCCGAAACTCGGTCTGGAAGACTTTATTTATGTAGCTATGCAATAAATAACAGGCACAATGAAATAAATTAATAGCGTTTGACACTTTAAGAGTAACTAAATGAAAAAAAATGTCGTAACGACACTTTTTTCACATAATATTACACTTTTTCGGTCTAGCTCTATTTGCCAAGTGTGCAAAGAAATAAGAAACAAACTTTTAGCAAGGAGCAAAGGGGGCTCTTTCTTACATGTCAAAAAACCTAGAAAAAACAAAACAGTAAAAACAAATCCTTTTCGTTTTCACGTAAAAAAAAAAAAAAATACGGACATTCATTGAGAAAATTACCTATAAAAAAACTGTTGAAACAGTATCACGTCGTTAAGGAAAAATATGTATTGTTGAACTGCAATTAAGCGCAATTCCAATTTGCATGCGTCCCCTGAGCGCCAATTGTTCTACACTTTATGTTCATGTATTAACATGTAGGCGTGACAAATTATATTGGAACCTGTAAACATACAGTCATGGCTTTATCGTACGCAGAACCCTATAGATTCTGAAAGATAAAGATAAAGGTCAACGTTTCATACAGAGTGGATTTTTGAGACAGGTTAGTCTACCCATCGTAAAAAAATAAATTGAAGTCTCATTTCCTTAGAAATGTATCGAAAAAGTTCTTATGATTTCTGCCTCTTCTAGTACTCAAAACTCAATTGGTTTGCTACAGTTTTTTTTATCCTTATAAAAAAATAGGATCGATTGGCATCACAATTGTTTTTTTTTTTTAATTGCCTATTTTCTTGCTGACATTTAAACAAATTCTGTAAATGTTTCAAAATATCTCAAAACTGAAGGACAGTGTCCTAAGATCATTTTCCTGTAGCTACAACGGCTAAGGGGACTACAGCCGAGCGATTCTGTAAAAATCTCACCGTGATAACTAAGGTGAAGTGAGCGTGAAGTGAGCTATCAATAGAGATAATCCCTAACATCAGATGGAGTGACAGCTCACTTCACCTAAGTTTTCACGGTGAGATTTTTACAGAATAGCACTACAGGACCTAAACGCAAAAACGCAAGTTTTAGAAGCAATAAAAGTATATGATCGAATACAATAAATAAAATCAGAAAAATATATGATCTTCTTCAGGATATATGCTAGGTAGATAGTGTGTTGAAAATATATACAACTAATTTGATAAGATTGAAAAAAATCATGAAAAAACCTCTAAAAACTTTGTTTTTGCAATAAAAACCATACTAATATACATACAGTCATTCTGATTTTTGTCAGATTATTCTACAAGCAACATACTAAAGCATGACAACATACTGAAATATACCAAAGAATTAAATTAAATTTAAATAAATGAACTGTTTGTTTTCTATTAATTACATTCAATTTTATTCGAAAACAATAGGTTTCTTAATAAACTTCAACTATATTTGACGACCCTGCATACTTATCTCCTTTGCTGACTGTACCTACACTTGTTTAACAGTGATGATGAAAAATGTGCATTACGGTCTTGAAAACGGTTATTTCTCCCTCAAAATTCCGGCGTCATATTCCCCCTGGACAACGCATTGTCTGTTCCGTTATACATCAAGTAATTTAGCTCAACGTCAGTTATACAAAATTATGGCGTCCATTTAACGGCGCCACCTGCAGACGGCATAGCGGCTTGACGTTGCCTACTCATTCGCCTAGAATTAATTCCACCAGAATTAATTTCGAGTACCTCCGCCACTTTATAGGTAACAGTTTGTTCTTATTACGTACCCACAACGGTTATAACAGGATCTGAGATGGAATTAAACCGGCCCCTATTGTTGTGGGAACTATTTTGCCGGGATGTCTAAGGCGAAAAATTGAGCTCTTTTTTTTTGTGGAAATGAGCCTGGTGTTCTATGTTAGAGGGTTTCGTTGTGCGTGGGCTATGTCGTCAGTGGTTATTCCGATGAGCCCACCTGCCTCCAGAAGTTGATTATATCTTGGTCTGTCAAGAACATCGGTGTAAGATCTGGGTGCCCCGAGAGTTTCTGTCCTAATCTGGGTGACGCCTATGCATTCGAAGAGGACATGAGCAACGGTTTCCTCAGTTTCCGTGTAAGCCCTGCATAGATGACTACCTATCTGTTATGCCTGTTGTGTGGAAGTGTGCCTGGTGTTTCATGGGATTAGAGCTAGGATCAGCAATTGATGCTTTTAGTCTCACAGAAGACGAAGATAATGTCTAAAATGACTGCGTTCGGCTTATGGTATCCTGTAGAACATCCTGAGCGAAGGGATCAATAAAATATTACTAGCATACAGTTTTCTATAACCGGAATTGAAACATAAAATTTTGTTGGCACTTAAGGGCCCGGAGGTAGCATTACGACCAAGATGCTTTTCGGTATAATTCTTTATTTTATAAGGTTGGTTAAACACCATTACCTACTTTACATTTTTAGGGTTCCGTTCCACAAAAGGAATAACGGAAGCCTTATAAGATCACTTCGTTGTCCGTCTGTCTGTCCGTCTGTCAAGTCTCTTTTTCTCAATTTATCAAGTTGAAATGAATACCAAATACTCAAGGGTGCAATCCCTTGAAGCAGTGAAAAAATCAAACTTCTAAATCAAGGAAATCAAAAGATACGGGCGTAATGTTCCGTTTATGCCGCATATTTTGACACTCGCAAGGGATTCAAAACCTACTATACTACCAGCAAAGTAAACTAATACCACTTGTTACCAGCTGAAAAAAAATTAAATAATAACAGTGTATAAATTTATAAAATATCCTTTTAGGTATTTTATAGTTTTTTTTTAGTTGTTTTTTTATTAAATGTATTGACATTTAATAATAAAAAAATTACAATTGTTTGGTTTTATTTAAAAAAAAGCGTTTTAACACTTTCAATATAAAATATTTAGTTCATAATTGATTCCGATTGTGTTATTATTGTGCACATTTTAATAAACTGAAAGTTGACATCAAATCCGGCAGTCGGCGTCGAAGATTCAATAATAATTAAATTAAGCTTTAGTCAGGGGGACGATCAATCGTGTCTTCCGAGATTATGAGATCGGGAAGAAGCCAATTAATTGTGTGAAGACGCCTTTCCTGCGAAAACTATTTAAAGCTTTACACGAAAATTAAAAGTAAGCCGTTATTGGTTTTAAAAAGTAACAGACTGATACTTAACGTTAATCGTTTTAACTCACAGATATGGATTTAGACTAAGACTATAAGCTAAGACGTTGCCAGAGGTAAGTAGCTGCGCGGTGCGAAAGGGGTGATAGTTGTAACAAATTGACGAATCACCACACCCCTCCCGCACCGCGCTGCTACCTCAAGCAATGTCTCAGTTAAGCGGTCGGCCTATAGTGCCAATGTTAAAGATATGTATTTACTTTGGCCCGGGGCTTTTTGCTATATATTATGGACTATCAAAAATAATCTAGCAACTTATTATATATTTCTAAAGCATAAAGGAATATTATTAAGCTAGAAAACTCTATGATGAGTTTTCTTGCTCTTGCCCGCAAACCAGTTTATTTGTGGTCATCTCGGTAGTCGTCCCCTTTCTAACCATATCATCATTCACACAGTCCATCCATCACTCATTTAGTGCCGTATTACAGAACGTCACTCAGTATTGAGTACTGAGTGACGTTCTGTAATACGGGACTTAGTCTTCCCCGATACTTAGAAACCATTAAGTAACTTAAAAAGAATAAAGTAAATGTTTTATTACACTGATTTACAATACCTTTATCAGAACATAAATAGGACTCATAAGAGTATGACAGAGCAGCAAGTGGTGCTGTCTAATTTTGTTAAGAAATTACTAGAATTAACAAAGAGGTCAAATAAGAGTGACACTGGCTGATTACTGTCACTCTAGCATAGCGTCGCATCGATGGTTGCGTGTCATCTGTCTTTTGATGACAGAGATTATGTCAGGGAAGCCACTGTCGTACCATGTCGACGACGAGCTGCTATATTCTGGAACAATCCTGATGATGTAAATGCTGCTGAACCACAGTAAAGATTATCCTGCGCCGTTAAGTACAGACGCCAATACATCAAGCTACCTGAAACTGTCAAATTTTCCCAATCAACTTTGAACCTTATGCTTTAGCTCTAAAGTTGAGAAATTTGACAGATTGTAGTAGCTTGTTGTGGTGACGTCTGTACAGGACACGTTTTCAATTCCATCAGCTGGTCAAATTCAATCCATGCCATAGATTACAAGTGCGAGATAGAATAGCAGGCAGATTAATTAAGGGCGCTAATTGATCGCCCCACAAATCCGATGTTGTATGAATTTAGTACTCATATGGCGTTTTAACCAATAAAACTGATCCCGATCAGCACATCATAACCGCGTTTAAGAGCTATCAGTGTCAATATCCCAAACAAAAAAAAAAAAAGTAAAGTAAAATATTTTATTTAAGACACACTCCGAAAATAAAAAATAATTGTAAAAAACTTAAAAAAAAAAACAACCGACTTCCAAAAAAACACTACAAAGTGAACAATAACTTTAATTTCGGAAGTTAGTATCGTTGGTTCTGCATTTTCTTTTATTGACAGCGACTTCCGAAACACTGTAGTGTTTTTTTGGAAGTCGGTTGTTTTTTTTTTGTAAAAAAGTTTTTTATTTTTCACTTTTTAGTGGGCCAGTTTGTAACTTATATAATTTACAATAGCCTAATGTCAACTGTTCATCATCACTTTTTACAATATATTGCTTTTCCCGATGCAGGGACGTTAATTGTTGAGGAGTTCTCCTTGTAAGAACCAGGAGAACTGGAGCTGATTGAGAAGTCACCATCAGCTCCACTTCACGATACGCATTGTGCCTAGCAACCACATTAAAGTACCTAATCGAATCGCAACCCGTGAAATATTTATTATTGAGTAGTTAAAATGGCCATCTGTGGTCTTCATCATCAGTTCCACTTCACCGAATGGTGCTTTCTGAGAGAAAATGCACGAGTTACTATAAAAAATACCCAAATCGCTATATGTGTGCCTACAAATTTGAAGGTTTCCCTCGATTTTCATGAGATTTCCTCATCAGATGACCTCTGGGGTATGCTCCTTTCAAATACAAAAATAATTTTGAAAATCGGTTCACAATTGACGGAGAAATCAGTGAATATACATAAAAAAAACATAAAGTCGAACATATAACCTCCTCCTTTTTGGAAGTCAGGTAAAAAATAAGTATTTAACACCAACAAAGTTAAATTAAAAAGAAACAAAAAAAATACCTGAAAGGCTCCTTTCTCAGCATAATGCTGCGAATAACGCAAATAATGACACTGTCACTGTGATGTGTTGATCGCGTTCAGTTTTATTGCTGAAATTCGCCCTTATTAGGTAAATACTGTGATTATAAGACACAATCTGCGTATGTGTGTTATCATTATCATTAGTTGAAACTCGTAAGACCCTTACCTATTTCTGAATGTAGATAAAGGGGTTAAACCAAGATTCCTAAGCAAACAACAAAAGGTTACATACCTGCGCTGCTTGTGTACATAAACTAAATGCAATAACAATCCCCTGCAGATTTTGAAGGCAACTATTATCATACAAGAAAATTCTTGGGATCGTGAGATTAGGTAAACTAATTATAAATACAGAGGGGTAATTGCGTTACACTAACAAATGCAATGCCTTTAAATATTCATTGCTTTATTTGCGTTGTCGAGCAGACGAATTTTCAAACATAAGAAGCACTGGATTAAGAATTTCTTTAAAATCCTTCGGATTGTGGAAGAGTTTTACGCAATTAAATACAATGGGTAAGTAAGCTACAAAACCAATAACCTTTAAGTACCTATAATATTTTTTTTATAGAAATCTGCTTATTGTTTTCCAAGAAATTCTTGTTATTCTTGACTCAACAAACACCTAAGAAAAGAAAGTACAGACGCCAGCACATCAAGCTACCACAATCTATAAAATTTCTTTAATAAATTTTCAACTATGTCGCTAAAGCATAAAGTTCAAAGTTGATTGGAAAAATTTGACAGTTTCGGGTAGGTTGATGTGCTGGCGTCTGTATTACCCTGCCAACAATATTAACCCGATATCTTGCCCAAACAAGCAGCTCATAACCCAGTATCGACATACATGTTTTCCTTTCATTTTCACTCCCTAAAAATTATAAAAAAGTAACCATTTCCCATTTATCTTGCAGCAAACATTGTTTCAATTTCGTTGCCACACCTCTAACGGGAGATAGGCGGTTCAAACTTTAGCATTACATACGTGATACGTACCCATACATTGTGAGAGTTATCATAATGTTGTACAAACTCGAACACTGAAAGCAATTTGTCTGTTACATAAATGTTTCTCGTGTTGACAAGGAGTCTTATTTCATATTCAAGCTGGAATGGGCTTCTTGTTTGTTGAGCGCAAATTTGTGAGTGGAGATTTTATAATGTAGGTGGTTAGGTTAGTTGTTGGTTTGACCATTTGAAAATTACCAATGACCATTTAAATGATCGTGATTACCAGCATTATGATCATTGAATAATGCAGGGGTTCTTTGTGGGGTTCTGTACCCATAGGGTGCTAACGGAGGACCAGGACCAGACCCGTGCCGGACGGCGCGTACGTGTTCCACGCGCGCCTCAAAGAGATGTCAGCAATAAGGAAGGGGCCCGTAAGGGTCGAAGCCTGCCGGGGCAGCGGGATTGTCCGAAAGGGTTACCGCTACCCCGGAACACAAAGGACTAAGGAAGGAACACGGGTGGGTTTTAGTCAGTAAGAGTCTGACACTCCCTTCTACTCCACCCAGAGCGGGAGGGGTCATTTGATGATTTCCCATCCACAAAAAAAAAAAAGGGGTGCCAACGGGGCCCTATTACAAAGGCTCCAGAATTGGTTCGGGGTGGATTATCAATGCTTGAGTTTACGTTTGTAGACGTTTGTTTAAACATATTGATAACGTAAACACAGCTGTGAAGAAAGGATACTAAAGTAGATTTCTTTTTTCTAGATAATAAATAACTTTATACCCACCTATGTAGGCCTTAGGCGTCTGTTTCAGAAGGTTGGAATATGTATGTCAAATAATAACGATTATTATTTGACATACGGCAAGGCCATAAATTTTTTAATGTAATTTGAAACAACGCCTTTTTTATTTTAGCGATAGTTAATGCCATTTATTACGCGTACTTCAAGTGGACGTGAAACAACCCACCCTAAGATAAGCGTTGATACATGTGTTCTATCTAGATATTGACAGCTTGTTAATATTTGCTAAGAGAACAAAGTTTTGCGGTATCGGTTGAGTAATGAAATGTATCCTATATCTATACCTACAACATTATATCCCAAAATTATATCAGAGTACCTGCAGGCGTAGCATGAGCACCGTTTTGTCGACGGAAGAGTAGACAAAGATGACGTTCCATGTAGACAGTACGACGGCAGCAAAGTAGAAAGAGTCAACTGCACTTTTTACGAAATACATACTGCTTTACATAATTCGACTTAGAATTCCTTATTTTGTCATGGGATTTTTATTAGTTTTTTTTTTTTACTTATAATAAGTCACGTATATAAAGACAATTACAACAATTGTTTTGCTCTGTGTCGAAGAACCGTATTTTGGAACAAATAAATATTGTAGTAATACTGGTCTTAACCACTTCCTTGATGCCCTATTAAGTAAATGATGTAAAATAGAAGAAGATAGCTTTGTTCTTCTATTAATTATCACAGTTTTGCGTTCAAAACGCTCTCCTCTAAAATCATGATTTTGTAGATAACCGTATATACTTTGTGGCCGTCGTTTAAAAAGTTTAAAATCTCCTTACAACTGTCAGTCGTCAGTGTCATTTTGACAGTTGGGATAGAAAACTTTCTTCTGAAATAGTCTACATAGAAAAAGACCTAGACAAAGATCGCTAGAAACGAAAGACAAAATGACAGATTGTAGAAAGATTTCTACGGTGCGATGTCAAAAATATAGAAACGAAATGTCACTTTGTATAGAAATAGCTATGTCTATTCTTCGTAGAAATAGAAAGCGTCATGCTAAGCCTGCTGCAGTAGTGTCTCTCCTTTCTCATTTAATATTTCTGGTTAATGAGTAGTTTATAAGATATTTTTTGTAACTAAAAATTATGGATTTTTGTCTGAATAAATAAACTATTATTATTTAATCCATCCAAAGGTGAGACCGCCCATTGTGTCACCCCTTGTAAAATTTCTACATTTATTCTGTAACATTCCTTAAATAATTAAGAGTATTAAGTACCTACTGCTGGGGAGTTTGTTGTGACTTCCTAGTGCTTGTACTGAAGTGGCCTTCAGTACAAGCACTAGGAAGTGGAGAAGAGCGGGCGTTTTGGGGGACTGTCTTATGTAATTTTAACGTTCGAAAAGTGCTGATTCTCAACCAAAAAATAAATGACTTTTGATTTTGATTCTTTCTTTCTTCTTTTCGCTAAACGTTACTCTTTTGTAACAATGAGCGCTTTATAGTTTTTAACGTGACAATATCGTCGTGGACTTCCACATCCACGTCCATAATACGTATGGGTATACGTGCACGGAACAACGACATCGTGGACGGAAATTCCCTGAGTTACGATGCCGTGAAGTGAACGTGAACGTCCACGATAATATCGCCACGTTAGAAATTATAATAGCGCACATTCACACGCTACTTCAAAATATTACGAGTAACAACCCAACATCAAAACCGTAGTCAAATTTTAAATAATTCAGCAGCTGTGAAAAGCGAGTCTTCGTTTGCGAGCCAAGAAATAATGAAGCGCATTCCAGCGCTGTCTCCCGTAATGAGTTGTCAAACGTCTGTGCCCCCTAGCTCGCAGTAAAAAACGTAATTTGTATCTTATGTTTAATTAAAGTTATGAACTGCTAGACCAATTTAAATTTTCGAGATCTTTTTTTTTTCTGCCGCTAAGAGTGTACTGGAGATGTTAGTTTAAAAGTCAGTGCTTTTATGCTGTTTTTATGGAAGAAAACGTTTTGATGGAGGGTTGTTGCCCTTCAGAAGGTGGAGGGAATATTCGTGGACATTGATGTGGGTCAACTTCGAAGACTAGATTTATACTATACTATACCTACTACTCAACTATAGGTACGCAATGTATATGTACTCTTTATCGATTTCGTTAACAGCGACTCTTTGAAATTATTATTTCCTAGCGTGTTCCCTAATATGACTCGCAAGACCGAATTTTGTTTTAAATAACCGTCACAACTAATGCAATAGAGTTGGTCGGCAGAGTTAAAGGTATAACTTTGCCTCTCTAAATTATCGTTATTATTCGGTTTATTATTTTTCTTCCATATTATTAAATATTTTTTTTCAATATTATTTTTTTTTCAAATGTATGAAAATAACATTGAGGTCCGCCTATGTTGGGAGCAGGATCCAAGCTGCGGTGTTTAAGGCTATAGGCATATACGTCCTTACGATACGAGCCGTATCTAGGAATATTGCCCTATTATTGTGATTATACTAACTACACCATTTTTTTTTAAATAGCTTTGCCCGCGTCTTGTGGGTATCGGAAAACAATAATGTGTAACTAATTATTTTTCTATAATAAAAGTAAGTTACTCCTTATAGCATCAGCTATCTGCCAGTAAAAGTTACGTCAAAATCAGTCCAGCCGTTTTCGAGATTAACCGGCACAAGCAGATCGACAGACAATAATTTAAAAAAAAGGTTTTTTACTATAAGTAATTATATACTTTCATATTAGTATGACATTACAACAGACATTTCAAATTTATTACTCGTAATTTGTATAGATAAGTTACTGAGCCAAGACAAAGTTCACAATAAGACAAACGGATTTTTCTATTCAATTCGTACAAAAAAAAAGATTCACCAAGGGAAAACGCTGCCAAATTGTGTGCCAACAATTTTCATCCGCACCCTTCCGCCAAATTCACGATATTTTAAACAAAAAAGCAAAACATCATAAAAGATTTGAATAAATTCGTACTTGTGTGTGTATAGAATTATTGCATGATGAAAATTTGCAAGCGGGTGCTAACGTAATAAATTTCATGCTCTCATAATTTTGTGGCATGATTTACAGGGTGCTTTCCAGCGACACAGCCCCAACGTTTTTGTACAATATGCCAATTAACCCTCAGCCTGTATATTATTTAACTGAAAGTCATTATATTGAGACAATTATGACGATGTTTATATTGATTAAAATGCTTATGAGGACGTGTAAAATTTTCATCTGATATTGCTTAATTAACTCCGACATTTTTGCTGAACTTTAATTTAATTTAGTCTTGTTTTCGTTACAGTTACGTTCATATTTCACTGAAAGTCTTTATGAACTTGTAAAAAGTAACATTGAGGCTCTTGTCGCTAAGAAAAATATCTACTTAAAGACACCTTGTTCTAGTTATATGTATTTTTTTCTTTTGCATACGACAAGTAAATAAAAAAGAAACGTTCTTGGCAGTCTCCAAGAACCCCACGCACGCCCGGGGCGCAAGAGTAAATAAATATGTATGCAAACAATGCAAACTCATCAAATGGAACGAGCCGAAAGTTCAAAAAGCTTTGCAAATGAACTCTCAACGAAGAATAGTTTTCAAAGGAATATTTTGCTCTGTCCCGCTTCCCATTTCCGATATTTTCTATCGTACGCTTAAAGTTTAATGGTTTGTGTGGGAGATCGATTGCAGCGTCAATATATTTTTATTTCTGCACACAATTTTCAGTTCGTTTGCTTCGTACTGCGGTTGAAAGAAAGTATACAAGTTGGTGGGTAAAGTTTGAATCGCTGATATGTACCATTGTTACTTTACACACGGTGCGCGCTCGATCGAGTGTGAAAGTCAATCTTACGTTTCATGTGTTACGGCAACCTTTTTAAGTAAATTGTGTAAAAGTGAATATTGCTGCTGATAAAATCGGGGTTTTCCGATAGGATTGAAAATGTGTTTCGATTTTTGTAGAAAATATTTTCCTTGAATACAAGTATTGCGCGTTTGTTGGACTTTTTTACTGCGTGATGTTTTTTTTTATATAAAATAAGTATAGGTGCCTACAGTGTTGCTTGGTTGCGACGATTTACAATGTCAAACGATTGAACTCGAGTGATTAATAATGGTCGTCGAGCGACATTTTTGATCAATAAAATCTTGAGTGTGATTGATTATATGCAGCAATTTTTCCCAACATATTTAAGGACTATTTTATTTGATATCGAGTAACAAAATCAATAAAATAATTTTGTCTAGGCATGTACAAGTAATCCTTTAAAATCTATTATTTCTACATAATTTTCAAATCAAACCTTACTTAATCTACACTTATATTACAAAGAGGTAAAGTGTCTGAGTTTTGATGTAGGAGAAAATATTAGAACGACATCTTTTTCACTGATCGACAGTTACGCTATTGCCGAGTGCTATCCTAACTCCCAACTAATATTATAAATGCAAAAGTGGGATTGTTTGTTTGTTACGCTTTCACGCTAAAACGGCTGAACAGATTTGGACGAAATTTGGCACACGAGTAGACCATGACCTGGGTAAGGACATTTTATGGTACTTTTTACCCTGGATCGCAGAAGAAGTCGCGGACAACAGGGAGTAGGATATATTTATTCATGGTATAGCTGGCTGCCTCGTGGACGGAGTCGCGGGTAGAATCTGTTTATGAAATAAAACTCACAGACAGAAAATATTTGTATACTTATTTATATCGTACAAAGCTTGTTTTGAATACAAAAACATGGAAGATTTGGAGTGAATTTTAGAACTATTTTTTAAGCACTAAACTAGATGAGGTGAGCTATGGTTACTAGTTAGGAATATAACTAAACTAGTGAACGGATTTGGTAAATTGTTTCGATGTTATCCTTATAAACTATGTGATATAGATAGTTGATTACTCTGACGGCAATATTTTAACGACCAAACTTTATTAAAGATCATCATCATAATCAGGCTATAATGTTCCTACTGGACTGGGACACATGCTTCCTCTTGGTGAGAGGGAGTGGCTGTAATCCACCACACAGAACCAGTGCGGGTTTTTACATGTCACATGTCTTTAAATTTTTGGTTCATATAGTGACAATCATGAGGAAACCGTCCTCGCAATGTTTTCCTTCACCGTTTTGAGAGCAGTGGCGATGAAATAATGTACATTTATTAAAGATATATTGGTCAAATTGAATATCATACATATTTATGGTGCCAACGAATGTTATTCCTACTATGAGTAAAAACAATCTCTCACATGAATTATATACATTGTGCTCACTGCAATAAACTTTTCAGGTACCTGAAAAAATTATCTAAGTACAAAAATAATGATGAAAATAAATTTCAACCGAACACAGATATTTATTGCAGGCCCAGATAAAAAAATATAAATTCGTCCAAGTAGTCATATTATTTATGTTTCCTAAGAAAAAGAATCCTGTGGGAAATTACAATAACTCAACCGCGTTAGGCGATTTAATAATAAAAAATATTTGGGATGGTACAAGCAGTGATTTGCAGAAAAGGTGAAACACAGCTAACATCGCTTTTGGATCACTTCGCTGTCGGAAAATGACAGCGTTGTTCGACATTCGACGCCAAACATTTTAAATGTTATGTAACGTTATTGTAAAAATTATAGCCGACCGACACTAGCATGAATGGAGCCAAACCGATCGTCCAGTAAAAATCTCAACGTGAAAACTTTGGTGAAGTGCGCTGTCAAAAGTGTCAATCCCTAGCATTAAGTAGCATGACAGCTCACTTCACCTAAATTTCACGGTAAGATTATTACAGAATAAATCGGCTGGGCAAGAGTTTAACTAATATACAAGTGTTTTAGTTAAACTCAATAGAAGAAAGAAAAGAAGAAGTGAAGTGAGCTGTCATTCCACCTGATGTTATAGGGCTGCACTATTAACAGCTCATTTAATGGTCATTTCTCCTAAGTTTTCGCGGTAAGATTATTACAGAATAGACCTGCTGGGCAAGATTTAACTAATATATATGTGTATTAGTTAAAGTCAATAGAAGAAAGAAAAGAAGAAGTGAAGTGAGCTGTCATTCCACCTGATACTATTATAGGGCACTATTAACAGCTCACTTCAAGGTCACTTCACCTTAGTTTTCACGGTGAGAATTTTACAGTAGGACCGGATTGGCTGCATTCAAGCTAATGTCGCTTAAAAAAGAAAAATAATACTCACTTTCACCGGATGAAAGAGAGTATTATCTTTGTTATACCTTTTGAAAAGTTAGTCTGACGAACAGTAGTCCAGACCATACACTTAGCTGGATGCTGTACTATCCACAGAACAGATAAAACAGGTACTATCATGCACCGGTATTTCCTTTCCAACCAAAGCTGCAATAGGCTGATTCGGTGATGGTCTGCTAGTTGTACATAAACCCTTAAGCCGGATTTACACGGTGCAATTTTATTGCCTGTGGTATACCATAAGTTGAAGCAACAATAAAAGTTGTATCGTCTAAAGTAACAGTATTTAGACGATGCAAGTCATTTGTTGTTTCATTTTTATTGAATGACATCTTGCATTGTGTAATTAGGGGCTTTATAAAATACGTGTTTACATTGGTTTATTACATAAATGAGTAATTAGCTATAATATTTATGAAGGTGGTCGGTTGGTTTGTAGTGGTTAATCATGTTTTTAGTCATCCTTAGGGTGTTCGTTGTGAAGGAGGATGATGCTCTCGCTTGGCGTTGGGGTGTCGAAGATTGGCAGGTTTTCTACTTCACCTGGAATTTAGACGGAAGACAATTAAAAAAGATATTTGTAAGTTTTAAATATGAAAGTCTATGGCTATAAAAGTAGGGGAAGACAAAAGAAACGATGGATGGACTGTGTGAATGATGATATGGTAAGAAAGGGGGTGACTAACAAAATGATGACTTAAAGAGTACTATGGAAGAAAAATACATTTCGTGCCGACCCCAAACAAATTGGGTTAAGGGCACGAGAATGATGATTTATATAAGACAATTTAGTTTCCGTTTGCTCGTGAGTGCTTGTTCTTATGAATTGTTTCAGTTTTTCTTTGAAATTATTGAGGATATATACAACGTGTAACGTTAAATGCGCAAAACCTCATACACCCCAATTAGAGCATTGAGTTAAAAGTATAATACAATGGCCAAAACTATTTTTTTTTAAAGCTAACTATTATTATTAAGAAAATCGTGTTGATCCAAGCATTTTATGCATTCAAAATTGAGTCTTATTGCCTTAAAATAAGACTTAATTTTCTTTGGCTCAATCGGCGGATAGTATGGCAAAATACATAATTTTTGAACAAAAAACCTATAAGTAGGTACTAAAAATTATTGAAATCGAGTAGTCAATTATGAACAAACTATTTTCAGGTTTTGCGCATTTAACGTTGCACGTTGTATTATTATTGATTTTTTTTCAGTAGGTATGTGGCTGCTTTCAAATCTAAACGGTTGTCCATATAATGTTCATGAAAGATGTCTAATAAAATGATGTCTAAAATATTTAAATGTCCGAAGGTGATAGACCTTCGGACATTTAAATATTTTGAAACTGCTTAAGTAGGTACTTCAACCGATTTCCTATGGAAATATATCTGTGTTTCCAAATATGGAATTAAAAAGATGTACCTATATATTCCACGTTACAAATTAACATTTAATCTAAGAAAATAAATGCTCATACTCACATTACTCACAGAGTAAAGCGGTGAAAATAATTTTGAATTTTGCCTTATGTTTCGTTGTATGTAAACCACCATTTTTCTACAAACCGCATACCTAAATCTGGATTAGTTGTTCTAGACTGTACATGATTAGTTACATTGTAATGGTATCCATTCAATTCCGCTAAACTTGGTCAATATCCTTTGAATTAGATAGACATACTTAATCAACACCGCTTGCTCTCCATTTCTTTTCCAGGAAAAGGGTTTTGAAAATCCGTTGTATACCTACTATCGCGCCATTTTGTTTTTGCTTTCAAAATGGCGGCCCCGTATAAAAATCCTCAATCCCCTTTCAGACCCATTTTAATTAATTATAAAAAGGCAGGCAAGAAAAAGGAATCAAGTCCCTAGGCCATAAAATCTAGGGACACAATTTGTTTTACTTTTTTCTTCCAATCTACAATATTGCATAAGCATGAACCAATTATTATAGATACATTTTTTTCTGATTATGATATTGAACAGATCCTGAAGCGTTGATTGGGTGACATTACTTATTATTTATTTCTTACCAATTCTGACAATAAAGTTGACGGATTCATCCTCGTCTAACATAGAGAACACGTTTTCTACGGGAATGTACACGTTTTGGGTGTGCTCCAGGAAGTCTGCATCCTTCTCGCACTTGCAGGGCCGTCTGAAATGTTATATTTAAGCTTTTAATAGTAACATAATTAATTTACAAAGTTTCAAACTTGACAGATAAAACGGAACCTTTACAATATCAATTTTTGGTCGGTCTGTCAGGTTTTGCATCTCTATTTTCGTCAAGATTTCTTAAATTAATAAATATTGTTAAACATTGTCCTACAATACAGGTTTATCCTTTTACAGGCATCTCAAAAATTTCAAATAATGTACGTAGTAGGTACTCGCAACCGGCGCGCGTGTATGATATGAACGTCGAAACAAAAGAAGAATATTATAGGAATCGTAGCAGGTGGCGTTCTGTAATTTCTGCCTACATGGCAAGAAGGCGTGATTTATGTATGTATCTACATACTGTATACAATATTATTTATTTTCTAAAACTTTTCCATATTGGTATTTTGCCGATTTTGAATAGGTACCTAAATATTATTTTTTCTGGTAATACTGAAATGGGGCTTTGTAATAATCGTAGACCCCGATCCATTGCTTTCCACCAGGCGAGATTTTGGTCAACAGTAGGCCCTTCTTGATGAGCTCAAAATTTATGAGGCAAAAGTGAGGTCTAATATCTCACTTTTGAACCACTTATGGCTTTAGTTTCAGAAAAAATCTTAGTGAAAGAAAGAAAGAAGAAGGAAAATAAGTTTAGCTATGGTAAATATGACGCAGAGAAAAAACAATCACAAAAAATAACAAGTTAAGAGAAAATATGTGTCTCAATAAGGCAAAACGGCCCTCGCTCAGCTTAATGCTAGGACCCAGCACAAGCACGTGCACTTATCAGAACAGACACGTTCCAAATTGCATGTTTCTATTTTCAGTGCGTTGCAATGTGCATTCATGTTGCATTCATTCAGCCATGGAACAGTTTTATAGGTATCTGAGATGAATTGATAGTTTAATAGCCTAGTAATTTCATAGTGTTTAGATGTCAATGGCGTACCTATCTCAATATTAGTAAACCAAATAGCGGATGTTCAAGCGGTTAATGTGAGTATAACACTTGAAATTGAGCCCTACATAAATGTTTATGATTGCAATAGCATTTGCACAGAAACACAAATAGATTCGAAATAATTATTTGTATGCCAAAATATTTGTATGCCTACTTGTTATTAGTGGGAATCACAACAACCTGGGTAGGTATCGAAATGTAGATTTAAGGTCCTATAAACATCCAGATACATACTAGCATCACAAAAGTAAATAGGAATCCGGAGGCATAGTAAACCTCTATAAAAAAAAATTTAAAAAACTATGCACTTCTACTTACGGGTAGACAATAAGCCCCTTTATTCATAGACGTTGCCTAAAGTTTCGACGTTTAAACGTAACTTAACTTTAATCATCGTTTATGAATAAACCCTAGAAGTTTTGTTACGAGATGGATCTCGAAACAATCTTTTCCAAACCATAGTTAAAGACACACTAGATAACGTAAGAGCAACTACTTCGCGTGCCCCAGCTTATGTATAAAAATCGTAGGCCGCCACTTTCGCGCTCAGTCCTGAGTACTGCTGGCTGGGTAAGCGTAAGCGCTGGCGCTACTAGGCCCCGGGTGAGTGGGGCGATACGGTTGCCGCATGCGGCGGCGTCTTTGAATCGATTTGATTTTCCCCTTGTGACGTCATAGTAGGTAGCCCAAAAAATACCACGCTTGGTTTCCATACAGATCGTGATACTTGCGTTATCTAGGTATATCTATATCTATGCTTCAAACCAACTTTCTAGATACATTTACCAACTTAACGATTTACATCCTTGCTTCCAATCATTAGCACAAAGAGACCCGTTGAACGTCACAATATGCCACAACCGAAGGCATAGCCTTTAGTTATAGCCCAGGAAACGATACTAATAAAAATTGAATTTTCTGCCTAGCCTACATTATCTGTATATGCCATTATAGGCTTTTATCGTCTACAATATACATAATAAAATAATAACGAAGTCAAAATGTATATTGAATATTCATGAAAGGAACGAGTTTGATGCCGAAAATATAGTTTTAAGAAATTTCGTCCGTTTGTCTAGATGGATGTTCCGGATTTGCGTCAAAACGACTGAATGGATTTGAATGAAATTTAGCACACAGGTAGTTATTTAACTTGGATTAACACATAAAGTACTTTTAATTCAGGTAGTACGTTCCCATGAGATATTTTCTGAAACCCACGCGGTCGACGCCGCGAGCAAAACCTAGCTAATGGTAAGAGTCGTTTTCATCATTTACCCTTTCGCCTAAATTTTACTGAAAAATATTAGGTACGATTTTCAGAATATCACCATAAGCCGTAACATTATACTTACAAGCTAAATTATTTATATCCAACCTACGCCGTAGTGAAGAAAAATCTCTGAATGTTTTATAACCAGACAAAACAATTTATAAACGTCGTAAGAAACATTTTTTGTACAATATAATTTTATTTATGCCGCATGTATGGTAATCTAACAAATTGTGGCGAAAGGTAGAAAACATTTTGAGATTAATTAGTTTCGTTTCTTCAATTCAATTAATTCATCTTTATTGTGGATCATAGGAAAGTGTACTGTATAATACAGCGAGTGTTAATTTAGTGTTTTGCGAACGGCTATATCCTGCCCTTAGGGCGTACAATAAAATGTAGGTAGGTACATAAAGTGAGTTTAGACTATTATATATTTGTTGGAATAATAAATTTCAATACACAAACAGTTACACAACATGTTTAAGACGCATCATGTATCTATACATATAAAACACATCATGAATTCATGACCTAGGCAGATTGTATTCTAACAGTGATTTGTCGGCAAAGAAGTCTTTCACAGAGTAAATAACATTTGTTCACTAACAGTTGATGGAGATTATTTTTTAGGGTTCCGTACCTAAAAAGGAAAAACGAAACCCTATAGGATCACTTTGTTGTCCGTCCGTCCGTCTGTCTGTCAAGACCCTTCATCTCAGGAACGGGTGAAAGTATCGAGTTGAAATTAAAACCATATATTCAATTCTGCGGTCTCTTAAAGCTGTGAAAAATCAAATTTCTAAGGTAACGTAAAAAAAAAGATACGGCCGTTTATGCCGCAAAAAACGTATATTTCGATACTTTCAAGGGAATTAGAATGTATAGGGTACTTCCCGTTGACTTAGAATCATGAAATTTGGCAAAAATCAAGGTCATGTAGGACAAGTAAAGGAAAAAATTCGAAAACCGTAAATTTGTAGTTACTTGCCTGCTTTGTACGGAACCCTCGGTGCGCGAGTCCGAGTCGCACTTGCCCCGTTTTTTTATATGATTTTATTTCAGTAATTCTTCAAGATAAAATGTATTAAATTAAACGTTTTAAATCAAATTAACATGAACCTTCTCATACATAATATGAAAAGTAATGAACAGTCGTGTGGATGAAGACCTAATGGAAATACAAAAACATTTTTTTTTTTCAGAAGAAACAACTAAGTATTCTTACACGTAAAGTTGGGATGTTTTTTTTTCTCGTCTACCCCATGGCGTATTGTTGGATGACCTATCCAAAATCAAAAATATTCCGGGTTTGTGAAAACTATTTTTCGATTCAGGGATCCGCTTGTGAACTATTAAGCTTTAAAGTGCTAATTTTTGTTAGCCCCCCCTGCCAGCTAAATGGTTGCTTTTGGATAAGTGAAAAAATTCATGGCAATAGTATATACGGTGACTGATAATTAGTGACCGATACTTAAACACGTGATTGTACTCATGATAACAAACAACTTTTACTATGGGACCAAACCCGAAATTGTGAAAAAAAAACCTGCTGTTCAGTCATTTATGTTCGCCTAACTAGTCAAAATGTAGGTACTGAACAGCAGATTTTTCGCGAATTCAGGTTTGGTCCCATAGTAAAAGTTGTTTGTTATCATGAGTACAATCACGTGTTTAGGTATCGGTCACTAATTACCAGTCACCCTGTATATTACGAAATTAAAAGGAAAACTCTCACAGCTAAGTAGACCTTACAAGTTTACGAGTAATAGTCGACCAACTTACATTTGCAGTTGCAATGTAAGGGAGAACATGATTTTCTACTACAATGTTAACTTTTTTCTTGGGATAAATCCATTCCAACTACGGAACCCTTCATTGCGCGTGGTCCAACACGCACTTGGCCGGTTTTTATTCCTAGCTGAAAACAAAGTAGCCAAGAGCCGCATACTCAAACCCTTAAAAGTTTAAACACTATACTAACTTAAACATTGCTATCAAAGAATGTGTTACTATCACAAAATAAATATGTATTATAGTGATGAGTCTCTTTGTGCAAAGGTGTTCAACCTTTGATTAGTTATAGTTCATCATCATCTGCCGAGCCTTTTTCAAACATTTTACATGGAGCGACTGCCTATCTGACCTCCACAGCCCAGTTACTGGGTAAATCGATACTCCTTAGTAAGACTGGTTGTCAGACTTTCGAGTTTCTGACTGCCCGTATTGACTGTCAAAGATCTACAAACTAAAGCCGGAACCAACGGTTGTGCTTGTCGAGGCCCGAAGGGGTCTCGATATGTAATGGATCCTCACACCGACCTCGGTAAGCGTTGCTTAACCTCAAAGGTCCGTGCGGCTGTTATTATTTAGCCACGAGTCCCAGTTTATAGTTATGATCTTTATAATACTTGCCTGTAGACAATCCTTTTGCTCGGCAAGTTTGGCAGGAATATGTCGACTTCAAAGTAATACTTCTCTGCATGGTCATCGTTTACTAGCACAGTCCACATCATTCTTCCTGAAAATAAATAAATATCTATACAATGTGGAAATGACTATACAACAATAAATGAAAACACTAACAATACTAATGCATAGGAGTATTTAGGAACCATGAATTAAATCCTAACGTTGAAATTAATGAAGTTTTTTTTTCTAACATATTAAATAGAATAAAAGTGTGAAAAAAGAACACACTTTAAATATTGCGTCAACAGCGCGGTGTTATTGACATAACAAACATATGGCTAAAACCTGAAAAATGATATAGGTTAGTGTGCCGGGCACCCCTTCTTTCAGGTTTGTAGAAAATGTAACATTTGTAGTAAGTAATAACTTCCGCACGCATGACTCTTATGTCTCAAGCATAAGGTATAATATATGCGCATAATGTTCATATCGGGAAATAAAATTTAAGAACAAATTTGGCGAAGATGATTGAACTAGCGAGCTGGCAACATGTTGTGTTTAACTGCAGATATCTTTGATCTGTCGGTGCTGGCTTTTTAACAGATTAGATCACGTAGAAAAATTAAAAATTAAGTCCAGTGGCTAAACTGTTGGATATATTATTTGATTGAATTTTTTTATGCAGACTGGGAACGTCATTAGGTATACGAAGTTTAATTTATTATTTATTGTCATCTCCACATTGTATACTAATCATAGAGGTGAAGAGTTTGTTTGCTTGTTTATTTGATCGCGCTACTCTGGAACTACCAGTCCATTTGATAGCCCAATGCTTGAGGAAGGTCATAGGCTAATTTAATATCACGCTAAGCAAGCTGTTTCATGACGAGGACTTTGGATTATAATTAACACAGTCATCTTTTCTTAACATTTCAATAAATCAGTGTAGGTACTGTAAAGTTTGTCTGCAAAAGTCGACCTTATGTAATGCTGGTTGGTAGTAAATGGTTGCATTCGAACAGCCAAGTGAATTTAGAATGAACTTTTTTTGATTTTTTATTAGGTTTTTGTTTCGAAAACCAGTGACATTTTATGATATGCACGTTCGCTTAGAATAACAGTAGTTATTATAACGCTGTATCATTTTAACGCCTACACACGTTATTTCACACTATACTCATTACAGTACTAATACAGTTCTAGTGGCAAAAATTATGATATCTTGCTAAGGACTGGACAAATCCTCTGGCGTTTTACGAGTACTTACTGAAATTCTTAATACCTTCTGCATGGCTATTTACAACCACTGTAATACGCTTCTGTACCGTATGGAACATCAATCAATGTTATCATAGGAGTCCTCTAAACGCTGTTCACAAGGCCAATACCCGAAAATTTTGTCAGTTTAAGGGCTGATAATTCCATCGCCAGATAACTTTTATTCGAGGAATAAAATTGACGTTTGACAGTTTTTGTATGAAATAACTGTCAAAATTTCAAAATTATTCCTCGAATAAAGTTATCAGATGATTGAAAAATCAGCCCTAAATTAAGTAGACGGCCGTTATTCTTCCGACAGCTGTTGTCTGTCGGGGGCAAGGCAAATCAGAAGGCCAATTGGACGTAGATAAGCAAAAAGGATCCAACCCACAACATGACCGAAAATGAGTTAAGTATACCAAACTGCTCGTCATTAAGTTCTATATTTTCGATTAACAAAAACAATCCAAGTAAAATACGAATATTTTGACATAAAAAATTCGTATTTTACTTGGAATGTTTTTGCTAATCGAAAATATAGACCTTGACGAGCAGTTTGGTATACTTAACTCATTTTCGGTCATGTTTTGGGTTGGATCCTTTTTGCTTATCTACGTCCAATTCTCGTAATTTAAAACGTTCAAAATCTAGTCGCAGTCTCATCTCAGCGACAAACAAATGTCAAAAACTTGTCAAAATGTAGGGAAATTTGAAGTATATTTGACAGATTGAGAATGAGATCAGACTGTGAACGTTCTTAAAAATTACGGGAATTGCCCCCCTGTTGGCTGTCGGGAGCAAGGCAAATCAGAAGGCCAATTCTCGTAATTTAAAACGTTCAAAATCTAGTCACAGTCTCATCTCAGCGACAAGCAAATGTCAAAAACTTGTCAAAATGTAGGGAAATTAGAAATATTTTTGACAGATTGAGACTGAGATCAGTAGGCCAATCCTCGTAATTTAAAACGTTCAAAATCTAGTCGCAGTCTCATCTCGGCGACAAACAAATGTCAAAAACTTGTCAAAATGTAGGGAAATTTGAAGTATTTTTGACAGATTGAGACTGAGATCAGACTGCGAACGTTCTTGAAAATTAGTAGAATAGCCCCTCAGACTGTGAACGATCTTAAAATTACGAGAATTGCCCCTCAGGTTATCGAAATGTGTCATTTTCGATACGATAGCCTGTCGGATGGTTGCGAATACTGAAAGCTAATAGTTATAAGTACGTAAATGGTACGTACTAAGAAGGTATTGCATATTCACGGTAATAAAGAAGCCAAGAATATGAACGTCTGGCTTCTTGCACAAGGGTCGCAGTCGCTGAAAAAACAGCTTAGTATAATTGTGTCTGGAATTACAGACAGTGCTCTGTCTGAGCTTCTGGGGTACTTTACTAGCAGTCATAAAAACAGTGAACGTTGCTCGTCAAGTTATTGAAAAAATTTACTAGATTTTACATTTCTTGTTTGTTTGTTCTCCGCGCAACTAGTCACAATCACTACTGCTGAGCGTGAGGTCCTAACCTCGTAAGTTTGATTCCGAGGTTGGGTAAAGTGTTATTGGGTATTTCCATCGGGAATTTTTCAGCAGTATAATTTGTGCCCAATTGATGGTAATTCTTTCGCCACCGTATTACTTATACTTATTATACACTAGCGGCCCGTCCCGGCTTCGCACGAGTGGAAAAAAAGCCTATATTAATCAGTGATAATGTAGCTTTCAAATGGTGAAAGAATTTTTAAAATCGGTCCAGTACTTTTTGAGCCAATTCGTTACAAACATACATACAAATTTTTCCTCTTTATAATATTAGTATAGATATCTAACTGGTGAAATGTGGGTGCCTTACCTACCCCTCGTGAAAAATAACAGTCAGCTTGTTATTTTCATTGTTCTAGAAATCCTTTGAATGACCCAGTAATAATAATATAATCGTTTATTGGGAACAGAAAAACTTTTTTACAAAACAAAACAGTCAACTTCAAGGAAAAAAACACTACAAATTGAAAAATAAGTCTTTCTGTAGTCGATTTCGTTGGTTTCGCATTTTTATTTTTAAACATTTACTTCCGAAATTAAAGTCGGTTGTTTTCTTTATATAAAAAGTTTTTATTTTTTAATTGTAACTTTTTAGGTAGGTACAGTGTACACACGGCTACACATCAAGCTATACATTTCCAGTTTTAGCTGACCTCGCATTGTATAGGTTTTTCGTACAATCAGAAGTCAGCTTATACTGGTTATGTACCTATAGCTTGATGTGTAGCAGTGCGTACCTATATCACACACATTCAAATAACTACACTACTTGATATGTACCTAAATATCAGTGACAGGAAGATATTATTAAAACATCAATCTATATTATCTATACTAATATTATAAAGCTGAAGAGTTTGTTTGTTTGTTTGTTTGTTTGAACGCGCTAATCTCAGGAACTACTGGTCCGATTTGAAAAATTCTTTCAGTGTTAGATAGCCCATTCATCGAGAAAGGCTATAGGCTATATATCATCACTAAAACCAATAGGAGCGGAGCGTCAACGAAGAATGTTTCAAAATCGGGGGTTTTTTTTCTATTGAGAGCTTCCGCTGCGTGCGCTGCGTAAACGGTTAAAGTTTCGCAAAAATCATATATGACAGAATTGTTCCCCTTTAAAAGCTTTAAAAAAAAGTCAGCGACAGCATATGTCTATCTTTTAAGGTTAGCTCACTATAACCTCTATGCTAACCAAATTTGTTCTAAAATAATGCATTATTTGCGAAGGTGTTTTTTTATAAACATGGTATTAATCCTTATCCAAATAAATACGTTATTCATCACATGTATTTAATTTTGAACAAAATTGCCTGTGACATCATTTGATTTCAATGTATATCTTAGGAGATATCATAGTTTTAAAATAATACTAATAATAAAGCTGAAGAGTTTGTTTGTTTGAAACACGGTTTGAAAGCTGTAAATCTCTGGAAGTATTGGTCGCATATATAAAAATATTTTTGCGTTTGATAGCCCAGTTCTTGAGGAAAGCTATATTCTATTAAACTTGACGCTAGGACCCTTAGGAGTTGAGCAAAAAGAAAAAAAGTCTGAAGTTTTCGCCAAGCGAAAACGAAGTAATAGCGCAGGCCGGCGACACGTTCCGACGGGGTGGGTCGGGGAAACAAAAAAAATTTACGCGGACGAAGTCGCGAGCAGAAGCTAGTCTATACTAATATTATAAAGCTGAAGAGTTTGTTTGTTTGTTTGAACGCGCTAATCTCAGGAACTACTGGTCCGATTTGAAAAATTCTTTCAGTCTTAGATAGCCCATTCATCGAGGAAGACTATAGGCTTTATCATCATGCTAAGAATGTTTTTTTCACATTTTCGAAATTTGTAGAGGAAGTCGCGGGCAAAGTGCTAGTATAAAATAAGTGGAAAAGATTTGTGTTATTGAAGCTAACTCAAAAACTATCCAATTAGGGCCATACCAGATCCATTAAAAATAATTTTGTAAATCCGTCCTTATATGACGGAGTTATGACCGAAAAGACATAAAAAAATACAAAAATCCTAATTGAGAACCTCCTCCTTTTTGAAGTGGGTTAAAACAAATACATTCAAAGATAAACAATGTTTACAGATGATAACTGCAAATAGTTAAAACTGTGGCACAGCTACCCAAGATCCAACTCCTAATGAGAGGGTAGGTTGTTCCAAGACTAATACATCAAAGATATTTTAATTAACAAGTATTTAAAAAATAATAAATAATAATACATTTTGAGATATGTACCGTGTGTGTGAGTACCTAAGTGAGTGTGTGTGTTTTGTGTCACGTGTGTTTTCTTCTTTTCGTACTGATGGTACTCTTAACTAGTTGTTTTTTTATATAGTACGTGCCCAGTGGCCACGTTGATTGCGGTATCAGTGGTGTGTGTGTGTGTGTTTTCCGAGGTGTTCAATTTCGAAGTATACAACAAGGATGGTGTATACTCAGTTTACATGTACGTATATCCTTGTCTAGATCAGTAATGCTAACAGATGGATGTGATTTGCGCTGACCCACTTCGATTGTTCGAGATAACACGATTCCAGCAGAGTTATCTAGACAACAGATTTGTTGGTCAAGTGCTTATCAAATCAATTAGTTATGCACTTGAAATGGTGACTAATTAATTTTGCGCGTTATAAATTACAACATCACGCCTGTAATTCTCAAAAAAGGGGGCAGAGGTGTAGGTTTACTAAAACTTTTTATTTCAACAGTAATGTTTTTACTTTCGTGTGGTGGGCCTATTACCTTTAACTGGGCAAAAAACCAGGAGACATAAAGCAAGTCTGATACTGAGAATTCAGAGAGGGATAAAAACCCAGTAAAACATTGCTCCACCCGCGATAAACCCAGAACCGTGCCCAGAACCTCATCACTCAGCAGACACTTGCTATCATTAGACTAATGAGGTCATTCAAAACCTCATTATAAATTAAACCTATCGGTCCTTCTGGAAACTATTTGTACAAACTTTTCGTGTCTGTATGTGTCATGTGACCGCTCAGCTCTTTTAAACAACACATTGAATTTTGATGTGGTTTCACCATTATCACAGAATACTTAATAGCCATTATTTAGTGAATTTATTCCAGATGGTTTATGTATAAAATACATTGGTATTTAACTCGATGTTCTGACATGTCGTCATTACACCCAGGGGCGGGTGACTAGTATTATATAAATCTCTTCCATATAATTGAGTTGTTAAGTTCATTTAAACAGGTCAGCGATTAACGCCGTCGGGGGAAGCCCCACTAGACAGTTTTAAAAGGTCACTTTAAAAATATTTAATAGAATGATTTCACTTTACAGTCCAAGTATGTATACAATGTGGAGATGAAAATACAACAATACATGAAAACACTGGCAATAGAGCATGGTATAAGAGTATTTTAGAACTACAAAAAAAAACCTAGCATCGACATTAAAAAGTGATTTTTTCAAACAAACTAAATAGTAGTCAGGGGCCGACTATGGATTTTGCCAATATTTGACAAGCTAAAGTGTCTAAACTTTTGGATATATTATTTGATTGCATTTTCGTATGCAGCCTGGAAACGTCATTAGAAATACGCAGTTTAATTTAATCTGGTATTTTCGTATCCACCTTGTATAAATTCAATAACAATAATAATATGTCCGTATAGCAATAACATAAGTTATTGCTTTAAATAAGATTTGCAAACATACTACTTACGTAAAAAATTACTATCCCTGACTTATGTCATTCTTACTGACTTATTCAAATTATAAGTATGTGTTTTTTCACAGTTGTATGATATGACTATAATAGGGCAAATTAACGTAGTGTGTCAATTTGATAAGCAACGGTAAGAAAAAAAATTTTAGTTAATTGACAATAGTGCACACGGTAGCAAATTAGGCTCAAAACAGCGATGCGTTTGGTGTTGAATCGAATGACCACCAAAATAAAAGTAATTTAGCAGTTTTAATTCTATTAAAACGTAAATTTACGGCTCAGTGAAATAATTTTAGATATTTCTTTAGTTGATTGAATTCCTTTATTATCATTACATAAAATATGATAGTTTACGCTCAACATTTTGAGAAAAACGCAACGAAAAAAGTTTTTTTGAGTTCTGTTTTACGATTGTTTTCTCGTGATAATATTTATTTTATTTTTATGAAATATTTTAGAACAAATCTTTTCTTTCTTTGAACATTTGACACTAACTACACACATTTTTTTTTGGCTTGTTATTTGTACCAATACGCCTAAGGTGCAGCGCAGACGGCACACTTTTTGTGCGATCGAGTCTGCGGCGCACAAAAAGTCTGCATGGCGCGCAAAAAGTCGGTCGCGGATTTTTCACAGACGCACACGACGCACATCTTCGATCATTCTGTCGGCAGAGCTGTCTGTCTTTTTAAATGTCTATCATGATATTTTGCCTTAGAAGTATCATAGTGTCCCGAAGTGCCCGAATTGCACGGATTTTTTGTGCGCCGGACTTTTTGCGCGTCGTGTGCGTTACTGCATATAATTGCATAGGTTCTATTTTCACAGACTAAAAAGTGCGTCACGGATAGTCTGTCGTCTGCGCTGCACCTAACAGTGTGACAAAAAACTGAGTGTTCTACGGTATCCTACGCTTGGGCAGTGCAGCGCCTTAATTTGCCTGACTTATTTGTTTTTTTTTTCTAGAAGAATTGCTGAGTAACTAATTTATTCGTTTTGTGTTATTTAGTGCCTATATATAAAGATCACGCCAACATGAACGTATTCAACCTATTAATAATATTTTTCATCTCACAATAAGCACGTTTCCTCCCTAAAATCTCAAAGAAAATCGTGGTTTATCCGATATTTTATTACAAAAATATCCTTACCTCCTCTTTTATCATAAATCTGGTACACATTGAATATTCGGTCGTAGCACCGCAGTAGGAAGTAGTTGAGTACCGGCTCCGTTCTCTTCGCATCCCATCGGTTTTTTACCGTGATGAATGGTAGTTCTGTGACCTTCTCACTGTGCTCCATGAAACAATGGTCCATCCAGTCACCAGCCCGGCCTTTCCATTTACAGTCGCCTGGAATTACAAGTTTTTTAGAAAATAAAAAAGTAGCATTTTCATTGTTTTCTTGGGGATAGATCGGCCTCTCGGTTTTGGTGGATGGTAAAAGAGGTTGATGCAGTATCAAGCATTGTTTAGAAATACGCTATTGTGGTTCGGATCTTTTTTTTTTTTATAATCTTCTTTATTTAAGGGACTTTTGTACGCTTATGCGACGATGTCAATCCCATCGTGCTTTTACAAATAACAACTTACTAACTAAACTAAATAAACTTATCTTGATTATACAAAACTTAACTTAATCTAGTTCATTACCTAATAAAAAAGTATATAATATTTTTGCTGCTTTAGAAGTAGGCTTGGCTAAAATACCATGGAAAACTCCAACATCCATTTTCGACAATCTCAAAGAGTTGAGAAGTGCGTTTCTTTTGTATGTATATCGGACACATTCCACCAATACATGTTGTACATCCTCTACTGTACCACAAACCTCACAATTAGGAGAGTCCGATTTCCGCATGAGAAAAGCAAAGTTGTTTAGTGGAATATGTCCTGACCTCAAACGATGCGCAGCAACAATTTGCCAGCGACTCAGTTTCGACCCGGAGAACCAAGGTATATGAGGAGGCTCACTCTGAATACTTTTGTACCAGATTCCTTTCGTTTTAGACCTTTCATTAAAATGTTCTTTCCAATATAAGTTGATTATTTTTCTAAATTTACTTAACATTTCCGAATAACTTGGTAATACATCCCTTGTTTGTATGCCTGAAGAAATTGCTTCTTTGGCTAATCTGTCAGCCTCCTCATTACCCGAAAGTCCAACATGGGACGGCACCCACTGGATAACTATATTTTTATTTGTTTGGTTAAATAAATGTATTTGTTTCAAAATTGTGTATGCTATAGCTAAACCCTTTGAACCATTATGAATACATTTAGAAATATGCTGTAAAGCACTCTTACTATCGGTACATATTACCACTTTATTAGCATCTAGCTCTAACACATATTTCAAGGCCTCAGAAATGGCAAATAGTTCAGCCGTCATAATGGAAATATGATTATTCATTTTATAAGTCCTGTGATACTTATTTGCTAAATCACAATATGCTGCGCCCACTCCATCTGATATTTTGGACCCATCTGTATATATGACATGCCAGCCAGTGTAAATTTCCCGCAGTTCTTTGAGGGTATTATACTTTAGAGAATAAATATCATAATGTGATTTTGGAGCAGTAACGCTACTTATATTACATCTAATGATATCCTTTAAATCTATTTTAGACATCCATGTCTCCAAAGTAAACATTAAGATTGGATACGAAGACGAAATATTTTCAGCTACCACCAGGTTGTGTGAAGTAACTAGTAGAGGTTTCCTCTTCCTATTCCAGTACCTATTCTCAATCATACTACTCAGGTCTGAAACTAAACTTGTAGAAACATCATTAGTCCTGGATTGCAGCTTTAAACAAAACTTTAGAGAGAGAAATTGTCTTCTTATTTGTAGGGGAGGGATACTCAACTCACTTTCCATGACATGTATCGGAGTCGTTTTAATAAAACCGCCAATTATTCTTAAAGCTAAATTCTGTAACTTGTCCAATTTATAAGTGTGACTAATTGCAGAGTTATCGTACAAAAAACATCCGTAATCAATTCTGCTCCTAATAACAGCCATATAAAGTCTACGCATATATGTAGGATGAATACCCCATGACGATCCTACTAGAACTTTGAGCAGCTGAATTTTTCTTTGTGAGCTCTCACACACCTCGTTAATATGCTTACCCCATTTTAAGCATTTGTCCAGCCACATTCCTAAATATTTAATGTGGTTGACAGCTTCTAAAGCATTATTATTTACTTTAATATCAACTGAAAGCCTTCTACGTCCTCTAGTAAATATACATAATTTTGATTTATTGCTTGATAAATCCAACCCCAACATGTCTATAGCGGAGACAAAAAAATCCAAAGCTCGCTGCATATTATCAACACTATCTTGTAATTTATTGTAATTACAATATAGCACGAAATCGTCAGCGTATTGACTGATACAAACATTATTGATATTTTGACAAATATTGGCCGTAATTATATTAAAGAGAAGGGGGGATAAAGGATCACCCTGAGCAATTCCCTTATGCATATTGGTTGATGCAGTATCAAGCATTGTTTAGAAATACGCTATTGTGGTTCGGATCTAGGAACTAAAGTGTGCTTTTAAAATGTCTAACGCGACATGGCAAATATTACGCTATTTATTTTGTTTGAAAAATTCAGTTTTCTATTTTTATTAAAATTGTTTATTTTAATATTATAACAGACTGATAACAACTTGTAATAACTCCTGTACTATTTGATTTGATAACCTAATCAGCCACTCTTTATAATTAATATAAGTGTGAAGTTGCCAATTCGTCTTGAGCAAGCGTGGTGATCAATGCCCAGTGGTAGGACAATAATAAGTTGGTATCAATGCTTAAAGATTACTAGCTGCGCCTCGCGGTTTCACCCGCATAAGTGTCGATCCCGTGGGAATATCGGGATAAAAAGTAGCATATATGTTAATCCAGGGTGTCAGCTACCTCCATACAAATTTTTATCCTAAATGGTCCAGCCGTTTGAGCGTGAAGCGCCTTTATAATATTAGAGTGATTAGAAGCTTATATACACTAGGTATACTATTCAGTGTGGCAGATATTGTATTTTGTATGAAAAAGTAAAGCTGCCGAAGTAAACAATTTACCCTTAATTTACGTTACATCACCCACAATGACTAATGTAGTGACATATTTCGTCTCGGATCCAAGACGCGAACCATTTGGAACTCGTCACTAACTGAACTTTTTCCCGTGTCGTTTTCCTTAAAGAAAAACTGTTTTATACTTACAGAGGAAAAGAGGTAAGTAAATAAAATGGTCGTGTTTATGTCACTGGGTTAGTAACCTTTAGGATAATGAGCGTTCTAATGAAAGCGTTTTTTTTTGCGCCGTAGGAGAAATTATTTTCGATTGATCTCTTTGTGCCTTTACGCAATTTTTTTTTTAGCTACTCGGAATTAATTATGTTACAACCATTTATCGAACGACTGTTGTTACAGTGGAGTTGAAAAATAACAAGTTTCTGCTAGTTTCTCTATTATTTTCATCTGTAGCAGTTTTTATCTACATACATTCTACTGTACTAATAAAAAAAGGTGAAGAGTTTTTTTTGTTTGTTTGCACGCGCTAATCTCTGGAACTGCCTGCCGGATTTTAATAAATCTTTTTGCATTTGATAACTTAATTCTTGAGGAACGTTAAAGGCTATTTAACATCATGGTAGGAGTCTTAGGAGCCGAGCAAAATGAAAGAATGCTAAGCAAAAACGAAATAATAGCGCGGGCAGGCGATGCGATACGACGGGGTTGAAGAAGATTTTTTACGCGGGCGAAGTCGCGGACAGAAGCTAGTGATATTAAAAAAGCGAAAGGTTTAAAAGTTAAACCACTGAACCGATCCTTAAAAGGCTTACGCGAGTGAAACCGCGGGCCGCAGCTAGTATTTTATATAACCTTGAAGAAGGTATTGAACCTTAGAGTCCATGACGACGGTTATTACTGTAGTTAGTTATTCAAGGATCATGTTTTAGTTGGTACAGACAACAAAAGAAGTTAATGAATAGACAACTAACAGCTTCTTCATTATGCTTGAGTTATTTGTGTGCTCGGGGAGTATAAAGTCTCTATCAACGCGAGTGAAAAAGTGCCTTGTCTATGAAATGTAAAAGACATCATAAAATTTTCTGCACAATGCATAAATAAGTAGTCGCAATTTATACAAAGTGGACACGACAATACAACAATAAATGAACAATTCTGACAATGAGTACTTAGGTACTAAGGCATAAGAGTATTTTGGAACTGTCAAATAAATCCTAGAATGGAAATTAAAAAAAAGTGATTTTTTCAAACAAACTAAATCGTAGTGATGAGCCGACTATGGGTTTTGCCAATCTTTGACTAGCTAAATCTAGATTCAATCAAATATATCCAATAGTTCAGCCAATTTGCGTGTGCAAATTGGGATCGTCAGATTATAATATATTACGCAGCTTTATATTGTTGTATTGTCATCTCCACCTCGTATATTATTTTTCACGGTACATCACACAGAATTAGATTTTGGAATTTTTATTTTGAGACTTTGTACCTAAGCGACGTGTCATATCATATGTAACTGATTGCTACTGCAAATTGCCCCAAAAATTTCCAGACCGTAAAACAACAAATTATGTCAAATTCGGTTACCACGTCATTAACTTACCATAAACCCTAGCCATGAAGCAGTTGATGATGCGGAATTGGCAGTGGGCATAGTGCTTGTCGAGCTGCGTTAGTACTGCATGCTTCGGGCAGCCGGCGTTTGTGCACGGGAACAGCACCTTGTTGGCCAACGACTCTAAGGCCGTCGATTTAGTGAGAGAGAACTCTTTCTGAAAAAAGAAGAATTGTTTTAAGAATCCTGCAGTATAGCCATACAAGGATCAAAGTCAAAGTCAAATCATTTATTTCAAACAGACACTTAAAAGGCACTTTGGAACGACAAAAAATAAAACTGATTCTAGTCGCCCCTTCCAAAAGGTAGTTTCGCATGGAGAAGAATGGGTAAAAAATTCCACCGTTACTCTTTTAAAATGTTTTTCAATATTTTGTATACATATGTGAAGACGATGCATCTAGAATAAAATGACTATACCACAATAGGTAAAAAAAAATACGAATAAGCAATGATAGGTAAATGAATTATGTGATAGGTACATGATGCTCACATTCTATTGGTGCGTGGCCAAATTCGGAACTAACGCCGCAATCTTGTTTTTTCAAACGTTTCTTAGAACCATCACATAAAATGATTACCAACAGCGCCACCATGTCCATATCATTCGAGCGTAAAAGATTCTTGTAGCGCTTTGGGTACATTCTTTGTGAAAAGTGGTGAGAATAGATTTTAGTGTTCCGTACCTCAAAAGGAAAAAACGGAACCCTTATAGGATCATTTTGTTGTCCGTCTGTCTGTCAAAACCCTTTATCTCGGGAACGCGTGGAGTTATCGAGTTGAAATTAAAACCATATACTCAAGTCTACAGTCCCACGTTGCGTGAAAAAAAAAAGTCAAACTTCTAAGTTAACGTTAAAAAAAGATGGCCGTTTATGCCGCAAAAAACATATATTTCGACACTCTCAAGGGAAACAAAATTTATAGGGTAGTTTTCGTTGACCTAAAATCATGAAATTTGGCATGAAGTACGGTCATGTAGTACAAGTAAAGGAAAAATCCGAAAACCGTTAATTTTATAGTTACATTAAAAAAAAATCCCGTGATAAACTATTTATATACCTACAAATTTGTACGGAACCCTCAGTGCTAGAGTCCGACTCGCACTTGACCGGATTTTATACACCTCTTTCTTGAAATAAGGAGCTGAAGTATTAATGCACTTATGATTACAGTCCGAAAAAAGAATGGTACTATCGGTCATGCATAGCTCCTTCTCCCTTTCGCACTAGAAACATGATGGCATTAAAACGTCATAATACGGCACCTGTTCAGGCTCTTTTGCTCATTAATTATTTTTCAATTAGCTAGTGTTGAAAGCTCGAAGGGCTAAAGTGTAACACTCGCAAACTTCTACGAACAGCCAAAAATAACTGAAACTTATTTTGATAAAAGAAAAACCGAACATAATTTCAATGAAACCGGTATGAAAACTGGCTCTTTTCTAGTTTCCAGACGTGCTTCTCCTATTGGGTGGCATTCGTTTGAATTCCTCGTTCGCCAAAAACGTAGGCCATCTATAATTTGCCGGCTTCACGTTCCGTCCAGTTCGACGTCGGTTTGTGCAGCATATAGGTCGGAATGCAAAGGGAGTACGCAGACCTATCTATGTTCTAGCAACGTCAGTTCCGCCAGTAAAGGTTGATGAAAGACTTGATATTGAAAGAGAAGCCTTTGCAAAACTAAATGATAAATTATTTATTTCTGTAAGTAGATTTGTAAAAACACTTTTACACGTCAATCATATTTTTTTAAAACTAGATGAGGTCGGCTGACTATTCTGAGAAGAAAGGCCGAAAAAAACTCAGAGGTCAAAGTCTCTTTTAAAGACCAAACAAAATCTTGATCAGATCATGTGAAGACCACGTAGATTGGTGTCTCAACACTGTGTTTACCTAATTCTTGTTGGTACCGAAACTCCTATCTACGGCATGCTGGCGTTAGGCATGTTCAGGTAGCTTGCATCTTAATGGCGTAACACACTTTCCATCGCAATCTGAATCATTTTGAGCGATATTGTTATCCATAGCTTTATTTTCGAAAAATGTGGATCAACAACGTAATTATCACTATGAATGTTTTTGACCTGTGCTTCTGATAGAGTGTTACACAAAGATCCGCTGTATAGAAAAGGATTTTAATACTTATTGTCGCGTTGGGAGAAAACAGTTTGAAAACAAAGTTTATTTAGTACATAAGTAAGAATGTAACAGTACAAAAATCTGAAGCATAAATAAGGCGAGGTAAGAAAGCCAGACAATTCAATCCATTATTATGATACCTTTAAAACTTTTCAGATTAACTTCTCACTTTGCATTGTTTCAACAGGCAATCCAAATATTCTGCTGTAAATAGGTAGCTTGAACTATAAATAAACACAGCTCATTCTTATCAAATGATAAATAATATTGTATGTTAATAATGCCATGAATGTATTTTAAACAAAGTCGAGTTGCACTAACGTGAAAGAATGCCTTAGACATTCAATTACTCAGAATTTCAAAGATTTTACAGTATTTTTATTTTCTTCAATATGTATGAAGCTGTGTTACCTATACAGATAAATTTGCTAGGGGACCTTAACAGACTCATGGGAGTCTATAAGCGATATTTATAGAAAACTAGATGTTTGGCCCAACTTTTTATTTTACACATACTTGTAGATTTTCAAGCACTCCGGTACTCGTGAGTGACGTGCATGACGACGAACAACTCGCTGATATAATATGATAATTACGCCTGCGCAAATTCTCATTTGGCGCTAACAATGAAGTTGCCAAAAAATACGTGTCAGTTTATACAAAGCAACGTATGTCGATACTCTTAAGCCATACCATCTTCCTGGCTCGTCGTATCGTGCTGGTGCTACTGCTGCAGCTGTGAAAAACCTTAAGCGCCGAAAGTATAATAATCTTATCGGTAATTATACTTTCGAGCCGTTTGGGGTTGAAACCCTCTGGCAATGGGGTCTGAGTGCTTAAAGAGGATAATAATTATTAATTATAATTAATATTATTAATTATTTTCCGTACGCAAAATACGCACATTGCAATCTAAAGAGGATAAAAATACATACACTATACATATACTATGATAAACTTCTAATACTAAATTAACTAACAAACTATAAATAAATATATACAGTACGAGTATACACCCTGTTGTCACAATTGAATTACGATGTTTTCTCATTCAGAGAAGAACCTACTTTATTTATTATACAAATATGCTTCAGCATTGTAATCTACGAGACTGAAAAGATTAGCAGAATCACTCATAAATCCGTGTGTGGGTTTTTTTTTTTGTTATTTACCTCATGATTCTTTTGATGGAGACATTCAGTCGGTAGTTTGAAATCAAATGAGATTTTGCTTAGCAACCAATTTTTCCTTTTTAACCAGAGCTTTTGACATGTTATTAACGTGGTATTATCCTCATTTCTCAAAGATTTTATAGGTTATGGGAAAATACACAGAAGAGCTTACTGAATTCATAAATAACGCCATACTTACAATTTTGTCCCTTACCCATTTAGACTAACGACTGGTTTTGAAAGATTTCTTTTGTTTGACATTCAAAACATGATGTGAATTTAACATATATAATATAAAAAGTCATTATCAGAAAATTTTCTAAAAAAAAAAAAGAAAATTTATTCAAAATATGCTGAGAATCAGCACTTAAAGTGCTGATTCTCAGCATATTTTGAATAAATTTTCTTTTTTTTTTTTAGAAAATTTTCTAACGTCGAAATTTTATCAAATAATGTTTATAATTAGCTTTTGGCCGCGGCTTCGCTCGCGCAGATGTCGGAAAATATCTCACGGGAACGTACTACTGAAATTAAAAATACCCGATGTGTTAATCCAGGTTGTAAACTATATTATACTGTGGGATCAGACCGGAATAACTCGGCAAATTTTGTCCAAATTCTAATCAAATTTTTACGCCATACATCCAGACAAACAGACAAAGGGACAAACATTCTTTGTTACTATTTTATTATATGTAAATATATAGACAAGCCACTTAATAAAACCAAAAAAAAATATAAATCAAGATCCTTTGTACATTATTATTTATTATAGCTTTTGTAAGCATATTGGTAGGTAGAATGTATTCTACCTGGCTCCTCTTCCGCGTATTGGAGGTGAAATTGTGATTGAAGAGCTCAAATGAAACTCCAACTTGCCGTTAATAATGTTATAATTGTTACACACGTATTATAGTTTTAAGTTAGATCCCATTTAGCACAGTCATAAACTAATTAAATTAATAGGGACAAAATAAACTAATGACTTTAATCTAGTCTGTGTCCCGCGAAGGTTAAGCAAGAGAGGGATACTACATAATTAATGCTATGGGTAGCGCCCCGGATCTTAGCTTAGGCGCCATCTCCAAAGGCGAGAGAATCGCGGCGATAGTCTCGCCGTGCCATCAAATTATCGTCGCAATGATATCGCCGTGTGGAGATTGATACTTAGAGGTTCTGTTGAGTTTGATTGCACGACGATAATATCGCCGCGATTCTCTTGCTCGTGGATACAGCCCCTTAGTATTGCCACTTAACAAGGGTGCGTTCCTGACTAACTTTTATTTACTTAAATAAACATAATTCAGGTGACGCCACGTATTCTATGGTGCGTTCACAAATGCACAATACGTGACGCCATAAGCTCTCTGCCATCATAATAAAAGTATCTTTGCAACTACAATACTTTAATGATAATTATCTAAGAATATTATCGATAACAATGTCGCAGTGTGATAACTAGGGCCGAGATTTTCCTTTTCATTGACACCTATGATAACATTGTTCAGGGATTAGGTGGAATAAATATGTGATGAGTCATCGCACTATCGGAGCGTCCGTCTTTTTTATTCAAGGCCAAAAGTTTGATAGCCTGATAAAGACAATGATATTATAAATAATATGGTCTTTGGAAATGAAGTTCCTTTACTATCGCACGTGATACACTGCTTCATAACAACGTGACTTCATAACAACCGTGTCCCACAGGACACCACTCATTTTTTGTTTTCCTTTAGGCAGTATCAGATCAAAGACAATCCACCTTAGAATATCTATTCTCAAATATAATATAATAATAATATTTATTCACAAAACATAAACTTTGACAATAAGTTTACAGAAAGGTATGCAAACATAAATAGATTTTACAGAGGTTGGATAAAAGGTAGGTAGTGGGGTCAAAGGTCCTATAAGAATTTAGTACCGTGCCCCCAAACTAGGAAAATCCGGTATCTAGAGAGGCAGTGACTTCTCATTACATTAAGGTCGAGCGATTGTTGTAAACATACGTTACTATTTATTAATTATTTTATTTATTTATCCTTCCACTAATATGACATACATCAATTACAAGTTAATTTAAATTAGTTGTTTTAATTTAAGAATTGTCAATGATAGGCAAGGTTATGCACCAGCGAGAAGAAAAACGTTCTGTAAATAAAGTATGTGTTGTAGTGTGTTTTGGAGGTGTGGTGGTGTATTTATTGTGTACGTAATATAAACTACAGTGTCTCCGATTGAAAAATGTAAGTGCCTAGTTCTTCTAAATAGCTAGTATTTAATCCATAGATAACTTTTTTTTAGATAGACAACAGACTCATCGCTATTAAATAGCCTGCTTGTAAAATACTTAATTCTGGCAACTATGATTAAACTTACATAATATTTCATGTCCCGTCTGTGATTTCACACACCTAGGCACATAGCTAGGTAGGGCAGTAGCTGGACTTAATTAAATTAGTAAGTACTACAGAATGTAAAATATATAGGGTGGCGAGTACATCGACGCACAACCGGTTACCATGGTCAAATTTTCGTCGGTTATTAAAAAAAAATACTGTTCATGCATTAAACGCACACTATGTAGACAAGCATACTATAAGTTGGATGATTATATCGTAGATAAAAATGCTTGGCTAAATGCTGGTCCTGCTCCACAGACACTTGGGCTCACTAGTTAAAATTTCAATATTTGTAAGACATGCTTCCCTTTTTTTTTTCTTCTTTTTTTTAAAAGTGTTTCTGACATTCGAACTTAATGTGTATTTTTAATTCAATCAAGTTTTAATTGTTACTTTAATATCACATACCTCTTTCTATTAAAATTTTATTCATCTCGTAAATAAATTGGAAACTATAGTTTTGTATAATTTACAAGCATTTTTTTTTTATTTGGTAAATGTAAGAACCATGGATCCATTTATTATAATTTTTTATATTGACTTGAAAGAGCATGGCAGTTGAGAATGTGTCATGCTCACTTAAATGTCTCACTGATGGTGGCGCGTGTGTTGGATCATTCGGTTCCCTTCAAAATGGTTGAGCTGGATGGTGCTGATCCATGCGTCATGTTCGTGAACGGGCGCTGTCAGTTGAGACTGGTCATCTCTTAGCTGCCAGGGCTTCTTTTTAATCATATAACTATTTTGAATTGTTTCTTCATAACATTGTTCTCACATATAGAAGCAACAAGAATACTGTACTCAGGATTTTTTAATATCTTAATTTAAAAGAGTGTCCTTGGAGTTTCTTGCCCGTTCTTCTCCAAGAGATCTACGTTTTGGAATGGGCAACTAGCTTCAACTTTCTGACTAACTGACCGACTAGTTAATTTTGACAATTCAAAAGTGCCTGGAAATGGTTTAATTGAAATAAATGCTTTGAGTTTGAGTGTGAGTTTGTTCCACACATTTTGAACGTATACTGTAGGTATTGCACTTTTCTATGTAACAGCAGGTTTATTTTTTTGATAACCGACTAAAAATTTTTACGCTAAGGCATCGTTCCCACCAAACGTATTGTCCGCCGCCGACTGTGAGATTGTATGAAAAATAAGGCTAGTCAATCGGCAGCCGAAGTTGTTTTTTCATAAATTTTTAACTAGACGCTCACAGTCAGCGGCCGACAATACGTTTGGTCTGAACAAGGCCTAAGGGGCTTAGAATCGTGCTGAATTCCCCTGCTATATTATTTTAGCTAAAAAGACCTTAAAGTACGTGGCTACGTACATAGCAACTACGCAGACTTAACAGGTGTATGAAGAGCAACAATATATTACTAATACTGATAACATCTTATTCCCGTCAATATTCGCATGCCAAATTACTAACTCCAAAATACATAACACACTGGATCTGCTGAGATATTACTATGCCACAATAATTAGTGGGGTATTTGTGTAATACACTAAAAGTAACAATGGCTTTTATTTTGGCAGTTTAACCAACACATTCATTGCGATATTTACGTCGTTGAGCAGACAAATCTTTTCGAGCTATGAAGCACTGGATTAGCATATCCGTCAAAATTATTTAGATTGTAATTGAAAATGTGAACCCAATTTATCGTCGCCGAAAAGAAAGTAGTAATTACCGTATTACACTAGACTAATTTTCAGGCTAGGATAGCAAGAAAGTGCTAATAAGCTAGCAAGCTAGATATACTGGCCTCGTGTATACTGTAAGAGCTATCCTAATTTTTAGGTTCGTAAAAACAATGAGAAAGATAGTAAGCTATGGTGCTAGTTCAATAGGATGGGGTTTTATTTTTGAGCTAGTACCGTCCCCACCAGCCAGTCCACTAATTTTACTTCTCTGGCTTGTGTACTAGCCTCGTGTGGTCGGCGAAATAATCGGATTATTTTATAAGTTATAGTTTATTTATTTCATAATCAACAGGTTTTAATAAATACGTTTTAGAGATATTCTTTTAAGTATAGAGATACCTGTAATAGAAAACCTACTTCTCCCATGTATATGTGTAGGCACACATACAAAGCCAAAACAAAAAAAAAACTTGTTACTAGAAGAAAAATGAATCTAGAGAATTTACATATACTTAGTTTACATATACTATATTTACTTACTTACATATAATTAGTTGTGGTACTTGAATTCGTATTTTCAGATAATAATTTATATTTCATCCCCACTTGTAAATGATACATAGAAAAGCAGAAAAAAATATAAGTATTGAAAAAAAAAAACTGAATCCTGCTCTGTATGTCATTGACTTTGTTGTTCCGCGGTTGTTCCACATTTGATAATTACTATCTCAGATTCCGATTTCAAGTATAGATATGTATGGAATGTAAGTGTGTGTATGTATTAATGAGTGTGCGTGCGTGGGAGTGCGTGCGTGTTTTCGTGTGCGAGGGTGCGTGTGTGCGTGTGTGTGTGTGTGATTGAGGAAGAGAAAAAGGGAAACCAAAAGCATAGTATTAGTTTTATTATTTTTATAGGATTTTTATATAACTGGATTTAGAAGTGCCTCAGTTTCTTGATAAATAAAGGTCTTTAGTCATGGTTTTCTTGCATTCGTAATGAGTTTTTGGTAAACAGGAAGTTTTTAGCTTATGGCGTTATAAAGAAGAGTAGTTTGGGCAGCATATTGCCATCTTGCGAATGCAGTACGAGCCCTAACCCCAGTTATACGACCACGCCTCCTTCATTTCATGAGAGAACTGGGGTCAAATACCTTTGTTTTATACATTTTTAGGGTAGATATCAGAATATATAACTTTCTTACAGTTAAAAGGTCACATAAACGGAGGTAAGCTCGTGTGTAGAAAAACGATACGGTTTAAAATAGATAGTTTTGAGGAGAGCACGCTGTGATCTTTCTACACCTAGTAATTTGGTTTTGGAGGCACCCGCCCAGATAGGTTAGAACTGATTGGGCTAGAGCAGTGTATATTTGTTTAATAAGATTCGCTGAAGTAACATGCCTTAGCAATTTAAAGATCCAAATCAATTTTCTGAGACGGTCACTAACGAAATAATACGTGATAATGCCATGAGAGTCGCTGGTCAAGTACAAATACCCAAGAATTTCGTCTTCACACCTTCTCGATTTTACTCCGCGGTCTATGTCACTGTAAAGCTAGTTGGATTTTCCAAGCATCGTAAACAGCTCTAGCATGTGCCAAGCCATGATATTACTTGTTTACTATCCTAGTTTGAAGCACTAGGATAATAATTAAAAAAAAACTTAACTCCAAACAAAACTAACCTAACCTAACCTAACCCTATTCAGTTTGGCTTGAAACAAAGTGTAAACAACATGTCCCTACTCTTAATATAAGATATTCTATAAAATATATCAAAAAATAAATTTCTAAAAAAAGTGTGATCTTCTTGTATAACAAAAACAAATTGTGTGTGTGTTTCGAATTTTTCATTGAGTAGGTACCTAGTTTCTTATTTCACCACAAAAGGATACAGTATTATTTTTTTATACTTTGTCTCAAGCGAAACTGAATAGGGTATAGCTTTGTCTACCCCATACGATAGTAAAAACTTATGAGTTTCTTTGGAAAGTGTTTGGATCGAAGGACATATAATTATATGTTACGCTTTCTGTCTTTGCTGTTAATTCGATATACAAATATTACAAAGAGTATTTTAAAGCTTACCTGACAAATATGACACTGGAAGCTCTTGTCGAAGCAGGGGCCGCAAACACTGTGACCATCCACGCACAGGTGGATGGGCGGCCGCATGTAGGTGTTACATTTGGTACACGTCAGCTCCTTAATCAGACCCTCGTAGTGATCCGTCTCAAGCAACGTGTTCAAGACTACTGGAAATAAATAAAAATAATTATAGTTACTGTATTAAATTCTGACGTCTAGGAGATTTTGAGGATATACAAACACTGAAAATACTTCTGCGCTCTGATTCACAATTTTCAAATGAAAACGTAATTATTGAAGTTTTTTTCAAATCTCCAGAAGATTTAAAATATAATGAGGAATGGACTTTATCCCGACGCCCTGTGCGTCAGGAATCGACAGCCGATTCCCGGCCACCGTCGGCGCGAGGTTGCGGAAGGCAAGCAATGGCCAGGTTGCCGTCCAGTAAGGACCCAGGGCCGGGTCGACGGTGCATTGTATTCCACGCGCGCCTCAAAGAGATGTCACTGACGGGGTCCGCTAGGGCCGATAATTGCCAGGTTCGCAGGTTGTTCGAAAGAGATACCATGGCCCCTGGTACAGGCAACTGAAGGAACACGGGTGGGTTTTAGTCAGTCCCGCTCCGCCCAGAGCGATAGAAGTTATTTGATAATTTTCCAGCCAAAAAAAAATGCGTGTGTTGCATTCCGCACTACCACAAACAGCAAATTTTCACACCAAAAATGAAAGAAGTTTCCCGGCAATTCATTTTGTGCAATATTACTAAGTTTGATGTACATAATGCGTAGTTGACAGCTATGTGATGGGTCTTTTTACACTCTATATATTCGTGAAAACCGTTGACACCCTTACGTGCACACGGCTTCTAGTCGACAAACTTTTGATGGGTTAAGCCTTATATGCTAGCTACAACTAAATAGGGTACCTACTCGTGAATTAACTCTCCAAAAAGTTCTCCCAAATTCAAGAAATGCTGTACTCATAAAATTGCATAGACAACCAATTAGATAGCCAAGAATAACAGTATTGAAGCCAAGCATTCTATAATGCTCACAATACAACTAGCCACTCAGATAGAAGTTAATTAGCTTTAAGAAATTATTGGCTTTCGGGAAATTAACAAAGGAGAGAACATTGTATTGTTTTCGTAAACTACTGCAGTCTATAAACCCAGTTTGTTAATATTGCATGTAGTTTAAACCAGCAAGATGATTGTGTGTGTAACATACTAACAACGGCAATGCCCTTCTTTTCGACCATTTAACAACATTCATTGCGTTATCTACGTTGTATAATTATGTATATATATATATATATATATTTATTTATTAACCTACGGACATACAATTTCCTTCAAAATCTTTCGGATTTTGTGGTGCTGCGGGGTAATTGCGTAACACACTATCAGTAGGAATCGGTTTCATTTTGACAGTTCAACAACATTCATTGCGTTATTTACGTTGTGGAGCAGACGCATTTTTCGAACATTTGAAGCAATGGATTAGCAATATCCTTCAAAATGATTCAGATTGAGATTGATAGTGTGTTACGCAATTAGGGTGCAGGTTAGCATTTCGTAATATCGTCACTGCGTATGTACTGCGATATTATCATGTGTGTATGCACTGCGATATTATCAAGTGTGTACTATTAAAATCTGAATACTAAATATTATATCGGTTTGCTTCTGACATTCATGCGTTCCAATAAATTTTAACTTATTCATAGAATTGGTCTTTAATTTTGCTGGCGAGCCTTACTATTTATTCAAAAGTTATGCTTTTGACGTCGAAATAAGTCAACAAATGTAAAAATTGAATTTAGAATTCGCGGCAAGTTTCAAATTTATTAACTCAAGGAATAAGATTTTTCATACAAACAAAATCCCCCCTTTTCACCCCCTTAAAGGTTGAATTTCCAAAAAACACTTCTTTTTCTTCCCCTACATTATAAAAGGAAGCCATGTGTAAAATTTCATATTCCTAGTCCCAGTTGTTTCGGCTGTGCGTTGATATATCACCCAGTCAGTCAGTCAGTTTACCATTTTATATATATAGATTATATATAGGTCATATTGACTATACAAACAACCAACGCACGGCAATTGAAACAGATTTACTAGAATCCAAAATGATACATTAATGGTTTTCATTGGAAATCCCTAAATAAACATAAATGGATATCTGTCGGTTCCAATAAACGTAACCGAGCAGAAAATTACAATCATTTATTAGAAAGACATTCCACTCACAATGATTTATTTAGGCTCGCGATCGCATTATGTATATAATCATAAAAACATATTGAGACCAAATTGAAATAGTAATCGAAATAATAATCATTATAATGATACGGGTCATAGAAGTAGAAGACTATGGAAAAATGTTCGCAATAAAATTAAACGCCATTCACTAATTATTTATCTGCCTCGCAAACAAAGAATTCGTCGCTATTAATCGAAATATACCTAAACGAAACATAGACGTAGTACATACACTCAGTAGTATTCGAGCTATTTAATACGGTATAATAGCATTCACCAGAGTACCAACCGAGTAAAAATATGGATGGAAAATATGCATTTATATTTTGTATGTTTACTTTCGTTCGCAAAAATCCAATTGATATTTTAATGCACATTCGAATTATACGCTTATTGGCCTTTCTTGGATGTAATAAAAATATAATAAAATAAAATTCCAAGTAAAATTAAGTTGGAAATCATTTACATCCTTTATGGAGACGTTAATAGCTGGAGCATGAAACGACTTGGGAACTGAAATAGCTGTCAAAAAGTTAATATCCAGAAATTAATTTAAACTGAATTTACGTAATTAAATGACAACTGGCAGACATTCATAGCAATATTTGAACTAGTTGGTATTAATAGTATCCGAGCGTAACAATTAGAAAGACAGATGCGAGAGTTCGGGAGTTTATTGTTAGAAGTTCAAGGTTTTGAGAGCAGGCGAAGAGAATTAGCCCAGACACAGAAAATATAGAAAAACTGAAGTACCTTACCTTACCTTAGTTTGTTGTATAAATTAATGGGGAAGAAGGTATCAGTAGGAATGTGTTTGGTAATGATGATATAATGAAAAAAGTTTAAGCAAATACCGTTCAAAACTATACAAAAATCAACACTTCAATAATTAAGACGCCTCAGATTTACAAAATCACTTCACAAATCGAACACTTTAGGAATGACAGTAACGTAACTATCAAAGCACTTATAAAAGCATATATGTAACTACGCTACTAATAATAAACACTAACTTTTTCTCCCAGCCGGCGACGAAGTGGATGACATTCTGAAAATAACGCTGAACGCCACAACAAACGTCACTAGTTCGCGTCCAATACAGTTTTATACTTCGTAAACACTTTTTGGTTCACGCGGACTGATGTAAACCGATTAGAACGCAATCGTTTAGCCATTTTCTTTGATAAGACAAGTAGTATCTGGAGCGTGATTGTGGTAACTCGGTTTGTTGTTGGCGACACTGAACAAGTCTATATTTATGCGGCAAGGTCGCTACTAAGGGCCGCAGTGGCGAGTACGGCTGACCAACTGCGCTTCAGCTAGTCGCCCATCCATAAGAATATTATGATTAGATAAAAGCTCTACTAAATTAGGTACTACTTTTGGAGTATGGTGCAATGTAATGAAATTGATTGTTAATCATGAATTTCTGTTGATTTATAAATTGCTGTCCAGAGATCTTTTATTGATTTCATTTTATCGATTTTTTACAAGTGAACGTGATTTCTTGACTTGCTAGTTTTACAGACTTTTGAAATTGGAACTTCCACTATCCATGTGTTAGCGGGAAGAAACTGCGAGCTAAATCTAGTTTTATTTCATACAAAATTCCAACTCATGTCACATACAATTCGGTATTTGGCTTAGTTGCTAGAACCAAACTTGTTCGTTAATGCCACAAATTGAACAGTGGTAGCCCAGTGATAACGGTTGCTACTTACGAGCTGTAGGTTGTGGGTCCGAACCCAAGCAGACACTTAAATCTCATTAAATTATTTCATTACTACTTCTCTCAAAACGGTGAAGAAAATATCGTGAGCAAAACCAGCATGTTCTAAAATCAAAATTTCGAGAACATGTCACATTCGCCAACCTGCACTGGACCCGCGTAGTGGATTAGGGCCCAATCCCTCTCACAGAAAGGAGGTCTGTGTCCCAGCAGTGGGTACATTATAAATACTGATTATGCTGTCATCAATTTGCCTTTAGCAAAAATAATGTGGATGGGAGCCTACGTTTAAATTAACGAAATGAACACGTCCGTTCTGTTCGTAAAGCACTAATTTCCACCGTGAGTCCGTGACGCATATAATGGTCCAAATTCAGTAGTGATGGTATTACGCAGGTATCGATAAAACACGGATACCTACATATATCTTGATACCTTCTTATCGTAAAAATACTGCATTGAATGTACGTAAATGTATTATCTGATTACCTGATTATATATTTTTTTAATTTGTTTGTTTCTATGAATTTTATATTTTAGACACTGTACACAATTCACATACTTTGTCTTCACTATTATTCACTCAGATCGATATATTTTAAAACCGATCATAGACAACTGTGTTGTTGGACTGATCGCGTAACAAAACTGACTGCCAAAAAAGATTTTAATAGTATTTAATGCTTCAAATACCTACATTCCATACAGTTGTCAATTATCATGATAATCAAAATCATATGTATTTAATTTAAATGGGTAAATCGCGAAATAAGGCGTTCATAAATGCTGCGTAAAGCTATGGTTTCGAAGAGGGTTTTCGTCATGTTTAATAAAGGACGTCACGAAAATCTGCCATTTTCACTAGTATTTGACATCCTACTCCTACTAAACGAATCCTACTTCCTACTACTCGTAATGTTATAAGCGCGAAAGTTTGTGAGGATGGATGGATGTTCCTTACTCTTTCACGCAAAAACTACTGAACGGATTTTGATGAAACTTTACAGTAATATAGTTTATACATCAGAATAACACATAGGATACTTTTTATCCCCATATTCCCACGGGATCAAAACTTACGCGGGTGAAACCGCGGGGCGTAGCTAGTACCTAAATACTTTTGGTTTTGGATTTTACGGACGCATATATGAGCCACCGAGGAAACAGTAGCTATAAAGCGAGGTCACACTCACGCTGCCGCTACGTTGCGTCGTCGCAGGCTATGATTTTCGCATCGAGTACCACACGGGCCATGCGGTATCGCAACGCAATGCCGCTTACTACAATGTCGCAGCGTCACGGTGTTGGGTGTTTAGGTTTTCTTTAGTACAAGCAACACTGCCCTGCGCTACGGTTCCGCTCCGAAGATCGATATCACATCGCAACATCATTCCCCGCTTCGTTTTTCTGGTCTTCATGTACGTTGACGATGTAAAGCATGCTGTTGCATCGTTGCACGTCACTGTGATTTGTATCTAGGATGACGTATGTTTTTATACCAGTTTTGTTTAAAAATGTAATGCCCCAATTTAATTGAAATGTAAAGTGATGACCTGAAACATAGGTTTGAATAGATCTAGTTCGGGCGGATCGCTAGCTAACACTAATTCTGAACCATCAGTATTTAATTTAATTTTGTGAAATGTCAGTGTATATGTGCCAATTGATTTTAATTTAATGTATTATATGGATTGTAATTATATGAAATAAATGAATTAATAATAATTACCTGCACTTGTACTATAATTGTATGGTACTATAATTGTATGGGAAATTTGCTAATCTTGGCTAAATGTACACCTTTTGTAAACGGTTTTATTAAGTAAACAAATTATAAATAAAGAATTCGTGTGGCTTAGCTCTTATGAACAAACAAACAACTGACCTCTGGATACCCCCTTCGGTGAATATAACAAACGTTATTGAATTAAAGAATGGTTATTTATTTACCTGTATGATTCAAGGGCGCTCCCATAGTTTTTTACACTTCCTATAAGTAGGTAGGTATATCAGTCGCCTACTTCGACTTATTAAAAAAAAATTAAAAATAAAACAAAAAAAAAATCGAATTAACGGATGACAGATGTCAGTGTTGCCAGCCTACTCAGTAGCAATAAAACAGATAAACGTTATACTTTTGTTATATGTCCTCAATTAAAGTACTTAAATGACGTGATTACCGCATGATTATATAGAGCAATTCTTAGATAACGTAAAAACATAAGAAATGTTATCTGAAAATATTGTAACGGTAATACGCATTCGAAGAGTTCGGCATTCATTAGGTATTATTTTGTATTACCTGAGTCATCAAAACTTTGTAGATGTAGTTGCAAATATTGTTTACGGATTTATCATCATGATTATTGATATCCTACCTGAATATCAGAGGGGTAATTCTCGTAATTTTAAGAACGTTCACAGTCTGATCTCAGTCTCAATCTGTCAAAAAAACCTAGAATTTCCCTACATTTTGACAAGTTTTTGACATTTGTTTGTCGCCGAGATGAGACTGCAACTAGATTTTGAACGTTTAAAATAACGAGAATTGGCCTTCTGGTTTTTCATTTTTGTGTAATGGTTGATGACCCAAAGGAAAACTCAACAATTTATTTTTTGTTTGATCATGTTAAGATATCGATACCCATCACGTCTGTGGAGTTTCGCTAGCTAATTCATATACTACCAAGCTGATACCTGATAATATCGTTAAAAAAGTATCACTTGAATAAACTAGTTACTACTTGAAAATAACATAATGGTTATTTTGTAGGTGCCTACTCACTTAAATATAGTAAATATACTTAATACCTATACTTACTTACTTCACTATAGTAAATATGTAAGTGACTAGTTACTTAATTTGAAAGCTTTTGGTTAATTAAGATCAGTATCATAAGATCGTTACTCTAACTGTAAATGTTAAATTTTAATAGAGTTATCAGATAACTGTAATTGGCTTCATTAATAAATATTGGTATATTTTGATTAGGTTTACACACGTAGGTAAGCTAATACCAATTAGGTTCATTAAATACCTAATATATATATTTTGGTGGGTAAATGAAATACTGATTTATACAGTTAAATATTTAGTTAGGTAGGTACTACTTGGAAAGCCCTAGTCTTGCTTACGTCAATATTCTGAAAACAATCTGAAAAAAACCTAGTTTAAAAAATGTCAAACGCAATCCCTTCTATTTTTCAATGCTAAATAGTCATATATTTAGTTATATTTATTTTATTCTTTTATTATTTTTTTAGTATTATATTAGTTAATGTTATTGTTGTATTCAGTTGAAGAATGTGGGAAGGTATTTTATTATAACACTAGCTTCTGCCAGCGACTTCGTCCGCGTGAAATTTTTTGCTCCCCCGACCCACTGCGTCTCATAGCATCGCCTGCCTGCGCTATTACTTCGTTTTCTGACTTTTTTCTTTTTGCTCAACTCCTGAGGGTTCTAGCGTGATGTTTAAAGCCTTCCTCAAGAATTGGGCTATCAAATGCAAAAAGATTTTTATAAATCTGATCGATACTTCCAGAGATTAGAGCTTTCAAACAAACAAACTCGGCAGCTTTATTATTAGTAAAGGTTTTTCCCATTTTCGCAACATTGTTCATTGATTCTCCGCTACTATTGGTCGTAGCGTGATGAAAAGTATACTATAACCTGCCCAGGAGTATAAAGAACAATTGTACCAAGTTTCGTTGAAATCCGTCGAGTGGTTTTTGTTTCTATAACGAACATACAGACAGACAGACAGACAGACAGACAGACAGACAGACAGACAAAAATTTTCCTGATTGCATTTTTGGCGTCAGTATCGACTACAGATTTATTATAAGTATAGATTATAAACAGTAGCCTATAAAAAATGAGTCTACTTTAGCCAGCCTGAAACTTGGTTGAACTAATAGGTTCCTATTTCTAGTACTATAATTGTGTCTTTCACTACACTATACTAAAAATAAATAAATAAACGTTATTTCTGCCACTCAACAGGCAACAACAGGACTACATTTCACATTTATTCCCGTTCTATTCAAAGGCGGTCCCTAATTGGACGGTTTCAACTCCATTAGACCAAAACAGCGCAAATGAACCTACATTGTAAATTGCTAATTTTGCTGTGTAGTACGTATGTACGTGTATTCAAAATGGGTCTTGTGGAGTTCGCTTTAATATGGATAACGTCAGACCACTGTAATCGAATTCAGGGTGATATTTTTGACCGCATTCGGTTTTGTTATAAATGCTCACGGATGGTGCTACATAAATGTTACAAAAAATCTACAAATCCCGCATACGTAACATAATCAGCCTATAATGTACCCGCTTCTAGGACACAAGACTCCTCTCTGTGAGACCCAGTGCGGTATGTTAGATGTCACATGTCTTCGAATTTTTAGTTCTAGGCCGGTTACCACATTCCCGCATGCGGTCACCTAATTTGGGCAATGGCTTTAAAAGGAACTGCGAAGGAATGCGCGTTTATTTCAAAAAGCCACTAATTTGATCAGAATCAGAACAGATCTGGAAGCAGCCCTGCAGCTATAGGTAGATGAAATAGATTATCAATTTTTGTGCACTAACAAGTAGGTCGAGCCACATATAAATTATTAGCACATCAGCCTTCTAATCTTTATAAGAAGCCATGGAATTCAATTCGACATTTTACCTATCATTCCTAATTTAAATACCAAATTGAGCCATTCTCAAACTGAAGTACAATTTAACCCTACAATGAATTATTACTTGTAATTCGTGCCTGTCCGTATCAATCGTACAAAGGCCGGTCAGTTCTAATTGGGGTACAAATGTCCAGTCATTCCTCTTATTGGATGCCGTTTACTAATTTCACGGGTATAGACGAAGACGCTCTAAATAGTTTTATCAAATACTCTCTGGTATTTAGGTCAATTAAGTGTCAATCAATCAATGTATTGTTCTGTTGTGGAGATATGGATGGTTTGTGATTGGAGTTAGTATTTACTATGCTTCTGTAAATTTGATTTATTCAGGACCCTATTTGCGTGACAGTTACAAACAAAATCTGAATAATTTTGAAGGATATTGCTAATCCAATGCTTCATATGTTCGAAAAATCGGCCTGCTCATTAATGTTAATAACGCAATGAATGTTAATGAACTGCCAGCTAATGTTAGTTTGTTACTCAATCACCCCGCTGGTTGATGGTTGTATTTTTTTTTTAAAGTAGATGTTTAATCCTGTCAAATCCGGCAAATACCAATGTAGCTTTTCAATTCATATATACTTTCTGAGTTTATCTTGGTCATTATTGACATCGGTCAAGGAAATCTTCGTAAGGGAACATGGACTTATGATAAATATAAGTCTGAAATCGCCAGTCCGTCTTGAGCAAGCAAGGATCAATGTTTGTGCCTTCTCTGTGTGAGAAGAACCCTTTGCCCTTCAGCGGGACAGTAATAATTAATCAGCCTACATAATGTTCCTACTGCTGGGAAACAGGCCTCCTCTTGGCAAGAGGGAGTGGGCCGTAGTCCACCACGCAGGCCCAGTGAGGGTTGTAAATGTCACATGTCTTCGAATTTTTGATTCTAGGACATGCCGGCTTCCTCAAGATGTTTTCCTTCACCGTTTTGAGAACTGTGGTGATGTAATAATTAGCACAAAGTAAAGCGCTGGGTGCTGGGTACGAACCTACGACCTCGTAAGACCCGGCAGTTACCACAGTGCCACCACTGCTTTCTGGGACAACGATGGGCTAGTATTATTTTAATCCTGTGATGTTAGGTGGTATTAATACCTACCAATCAAGTTATTAGGATGGTGTAAGCGTACTGGAAGACGTAGCGTTGGAAGGCCTCCCACATAGTGGACCGACGACCTTGTGAAGGCTGCAGGAACCTGTTGGATGCGAGAAGCAGAGAACGGGGTCGAAGTGGAGGTGTTAGGGGTAGACCTATGTCGTGACGGTGTCTGACGGCTAAAATGATGAAGCTTTCAAGCAACAACGAAGGAACGCATTGACGTAATTTTTCTGTACCTATCTGTAGCTCAGTTCTTGTAAGACCGATAAAACCGCGGAGCTAAGCTAGTGAAATAAAATGTGCTTTGACCAAACAAAATTAATAATTCACTTTAAAACCGTTCCTGTTAGCTAACTATTGATGGCTACCATTTAGAAATGCAAAGCTTATGCAGTTAAGAATATATTTTTCCATTTTATAGCGAAAAATACCAATTATTTTCTCTCGAACCAGCTTGTCAAAGAACGGAAAGGAATCGGATTTAAAAACCTTTGTAGTTGTACTAATTTGATGGCCTGCTGGGGAGGGCAAAAAGAAGTCAGTCCGATAAAAAAAAAAAACTCTTTCTGAAAATGAAACATGGTTTTTACAAAACATGGTTTATTTTCTTGATGTTTGCAGCAGGTATCATAAACAGTATCTTCATTCACAGACCTTTATTCTAATATTACCGCATGGCCTTTATCATGCGACCTTTTAAATCGCTATATGCCTCGTTTCTGTGTCATTTACCCCGAATGAATGTACCCTAATTGAGTAACACACTTTTTATCACAATCTGAAAGATTTTGAAGGGTATCGCTAATCTATTACTTCATGAATATGTTCGAAAAAGGACATCATTCAAGTGTCGAACATTTTATACCCAAAAATTAAAGTGCCAAAAAAAAAAGGTACTATTTTCATAAGGGAAATGCCATCTTGAGCATTTTTTTTCCTGTTACAAAGAAAGTCTGCAATTAAAACCTCGGCTGCTATTTGAGATTGAAAATGCCAAAAAGCCTATAGTTATAACAAGTGTTTTAAGCATAACATTAGAAAAATACCAACTATTAATTGAATATAACATTCCGAACATGTTTTAACTATTACAACAAAGATATACAATTTTTATAAATACAATTTTTACAAGTTGCAAGCACCATAAATCATATTTTTGGGAGGAATATTTTTAGTTACGTAACTACTCCGCTGTTTCTAGAAAGATAAGCAATGAAGGTTTCAAAGTTAAACTCATTCTTTCTGTTGGATAGGCTGTTAATAATTCAGTCCACCAATCACAACGAATGACACCAGTTAATTTGACAATTGTCAGTTATTTTTTTGTGTTGATTTTCGTTACACAAAACCGAATGTATCTCTCTGCAGATAGCAGAGAGATACATTCGGTTTATGAATAAACATAAATATATATATAACACTAGTTTACACGGTTTTCATACCCCAGCTAAAAGTTGTTATTTTATTATTCACTAGCTTTTGCCAGCGACTTCGTCCGCGTGGAATAATGACTTCCGGAAATTGAGGCACTAACTCTCATAGAGTTTAACCGATGTGCTCTTTCTTCTGCCGATTCTTGAGAACGCGTATTTCTCATTCAACGCGTTTTTCAAGACAATAGCGGGCGGACGCCGGCGTCCGCTTGGGGCTTGAATAACTAAAAATATATAACTACGTCTAATATATAAAATAATATATAATAAAACCTACTTCACTTAAAACTAAATACCTATAACTACTATAATTAATAATACCTATACCTATAATTAATAAAAGTACCTACGCTTTTACCTACTTAATATTAAAAAAAAACTGAACATAAATTAACCAAAACTTACCTACTACTAACTAACTACTACTAACCTATTACTACTTCACCTAAAAAAAAAATCCTGTTTTCCCAACATTTCCCTTCACTGCTCTGCTCCTATTGATCGTAGCGTGATGAAAAGTATACTATAACCTGCCCAGGAGTATGAAGAACAATTGTACCAAGTTTCGTTGAAATCCGTTGAGTGGTTTTTGTTTCTATAACGAACATACAGACAGACAGACAGACAGACAGACAAAAATTTTACTGATTGCATTTTTGGCGTCAGTAACGATCACTAATCACCCGCTGATAGTTATTTTGGAAATATATTTCATGTACAGAATTGACCTCTCTACAGATTTATTATAAGTATAGATGTAAGTAGAATTATCCAGAAAAAATAATAAAAAAATTCTGTCACGTCTGGTTTGAGAAATATTTATTAACTGAACTGAAATACATAATTATAGTATTAATACTAAAAAAAAATTAAAATGAATAATTTTTGCCTTTTTTATAGTTATTCGAGTCAGTTTCCCTTATAATGGACCAACAGTAATCCAACATGTTTTCATCCCAAAATCCTTGAATAATGAAGATATCCACTTTTGAACACATCTACAATAGGTCTTCTCTTTTTTGAAAATATAAACTTTCCACAAACATAACAAAAACGATCAGAATTTTGTTTACACTTTCTACTCGACATTTTAAATTACTCGAAATAAGATAATTGTCGTTTGAAGCGAACGAATAAACGATAAACTGTCGTTACCACGTTAGGTAGTTAAAAGAAAACATTTGACTGCAGGAAGAAATTGTGACGTAATAAAATATTTCTGCTAACACTTTTAGGTTTAAGGAAGGTAGATTAACATATTTATATACATTTATTTGGGGGTATAAAATTAAAAAATTAAATTTATTGGGGGGTAAATTTTGTAAACTAGTGTAATTAGCCTATAAGGTCGCTGCTGAGACACAGGCCTTGTCTCTGTGGGAGAGAGTGGGCCGTAATCGACCACGCGGGCCCAGTGCGGGTTGGTAAACTCTCTTTATGAATGCTTTAATTTAATTATCCTGGCCACACTTACTTTGTAGAAATGGACGACAGCTTAAGTAGCGGTTTTTCACGTTTAACTTTATAATGTTCAAAGGCTTTATGGCATTTTCACACCAAGGTTAATAAAAAATAAAATGTTAAAGTTAATTGGCGACAAAGAACCTTTTGTGAGAGTTTTAGCCGTCAAGTTTACTGTTTACTCCTTTATTTTTTGCCTTCATAAAGTTATTTTGTAACAAAAATATTTTACTAACACATTTTATGTAGATATTCTCATCATAGTGAGAATACATTGTAGAACATTAACTCTTTTAATACATACGAATAGGGGCTTAATGCAAAGTATCTTTTATTCGGACTGAAAAATTTCTTGATACTTTAAATTAAAATATAATAATAGCCTTTTATTCAGATCCATAATACAATTATATGACAAAATACATAGAAAACTTAAATTTAATGTAAACCTTAATCTAGTCTCTTATTTGAATTTTACTTATTTTCTGTAGATCTGTTTGCCAGTCAGCAAAGGCCTCCTCCAACCTTTTCCGCTAATGTCTTTCTTGAGCCACTCTGTTCCACGTGACGCCTGCCACTTATGTCGTCATCCCGACACAAAAGATGTCGTCGACAAAGAGAATGGAATGACGACAAGTATAATTATAAATATTTATTTTAAATTTATTGTTGGTCAACATCAACAAACAATAATTTATGATTTTGTAATCATTTCCGTTTCCTACAATTTTTTTTTAAATTTTTTTTCGTAAGTATTATGGTCATTTTGGGACCAATAGCCATGTGTAATAAATACACCGTTGGATAGCTTTTTAAACTGAATACAACTTACTATGGCGCCTAATTCCAAATCCTTGTCTGTTCAGAGTTATATTATACCAAACATATCAGTTTCAGCCTTTCAGCAATACAGAAGTAGATTAATGCTACGCTGATGATGAATGAATACATTACATACATAACATTGCGCCTTTCTTTTAATAATTAATAGCATTCTTGGTAAAAGATCGTGGAGAAGATGATCGATCAATACGAAATGTAGTTAGGTACTTATCAAATTCTTCTAGTAAGTACTCTTCTGACTTTTCTAGTACTCTAACCTCAGTTGGTCCAAAAGTGTATTTTAATTCTTATACGAAACTGCATCGATTGGCAACATAAAAATAAAATTAAGAACTATCGTTTTTCTAACTGACTGTATCATTTTTCCAAAATCAGTGAATGCAGTTAGCAATTACTCAGGAAGTTGAGGATGGTCTCCTAAGAACGTTTTTCTGTAGCTACAACGTTTAAGGTAACTTCCTTTACTGCCTCGTTTCAAATTCCACCCTGTATTAGTCAGATCGGACAAGGAATCAAGACATGGAATTCTCGTACTTAATCTTAATAATCACTACATAGTATAAAACAAAGTCGCTTTCTCTGTCCCTTTGAACGCTTAGGTCTTTAAAACTACGCAACGGATTTTGATGCGGTTTTTTTTAATAGATAGAGTGATTCAAGAGGAAGGTTTATATATATAATAAATGCGTGCATGTGATGTCGTAAATAAACGCATTTTTTTGCGCTTACTTTTCAAACGCTGGCTGAACCCTATGAGATAGGTCAAAATAATGTACTACAGTATTGTACACTTTAAAAGGTCTATAAAAAATTCCGTAATGGTATATGTCCATCTCTTAGGGATAACCCACAATAATCATTTTTATCCTTTACTTTTTACGAGAAATAATGGCTTATTTACGAAGCGATTTTAAGCAATACAGCATTAATCTTTATCCAATTAAGTACCTTAGATACATTGTGCATTTAATATAGATAAATATGGCCCTTTACAGCATGTACTTTAAATGAATATTTTCGAAGATATTACAGATTTAAAATGCAGGGACATAGCGGTTGCTGCGGTACCGGCCGCGGCGGCGGCGCGTGCTGGCATTTTTGAAATACCTGTACTTAGTATCAGTATTGTACCCGTGCGAAGCCGGGGCGGGTCGCTAGTAATGATATATAATTTATTCCTATTGGAGCGGGTACCAGCATCCATGCATTTCGTGACATCATCCTATACTAAAATGGGTCTAGTGGCTAAGTAATAACAGCCGCACGGGTCGATCGATCAGGTTAAGCTACGTTTGCCGCGGTTGGTCCGTGGATGGGTGACTATCGTTACCAATACCAAGACTGCTCCGTGCCTCGGAAAGCGTGTTAAGCCATTGGTCTGGCTGTCATTTGTGGATCTTTGACAGTCGTTACTGATCGTCAGAAGCCAGGAAATCTGACAATCAGTCGTATCAAGGGGTATCGTATTACCCAGTAACTGGGTTGTGGAAGTCAGATAGGCAGTCGCTCCATGTAAAATACTGGTATTCAGCTGCAACCGTTTAGACTGAAAGCCGACTCCAACATAGTTGGGAAAAGGCTAGGCAGATGATGATCCTTTACTAAAATAATTCTAATCCGGATCGAAGGACCATCATAATTATGAGTGCTATGACTTCTGAATGTTTGTAATTTATTTTACGTTAAAATTTTTGTGACTTTAAATTCCCAAACTGAATATTACATTAGCGCAGAATATAAAGCCAAACTGAATGTAGGCTAAGGAATGCTATCGGCCCGGCTGTTAACATCTACATGGGAAGGCAATATGTTGTATATTGGAAATTCTTCCCCTCCGTTAATACCAGTAGATGGTGTAAGCCTCGTAAGCCTTGGGCAAAATGTTGTGATAAAGTGGCATCGATGTTACATGCTGAAAATCGATGATGGAAGATATTTCTAGGAAAACCAAAGTATGCCTAAGGAAATAAGGAAATAATTACAATTTTGTTATCAAAAAATATAATAATTGTATAAGCTGTGCCCGCGGCTCCGCTTTTGTGGATTAATAAAAGTAATTTATACTGAAATAAAGCCAGAGAAAATAATCTTCACGGAATATTTATTTGTTTTTCTCTCACGTAGGTACTTCACATATTTTACCATACGATAATTGCCAGGTTTAGTACAGTTTTATAAATAGTGCAATCCACGAAGACGCGCCCCACTCTTTTCCCTAATGCTTATAGCACAAGTCCACAACATTCCGCCAGTGTTTTAGTTTTGTTGATACACACTAATTATTATTAGTGGGTAATTAGTGTTATCCAAAATACTAAAACACTAGTGGAATTTACTAGCGATAACCACTAACGATTCGGAAGAAGAGTGGGGCGCGTCTTTGTGGATTGCACTACCTATAATAGGGCACTGCAAAATACAATGTTTTTTTTCTTCTGAGTTTTTTAGTGAACATATCCTCCATGCTCTTGTGTCATGCACCGCATGCGAACTACCCAACACACTGACGTCACACAAAATCCTGCATCCCACAAGCAGAGTTTACAGCGCGACTAGTATATTATATACACCGTCCCGACATTAATCGTCGGGTTATAATCTAATCCAGCCTGTCCCTTGCTGCCCTTTCCCAGTGACGCGTTAAGCTGAGGTCCGTACACTACAGGGGGTGCCCTTAGCGTGTAGTCGCAAAGTTTTTAAGTGTTTTTAGCCCTGGCTGGAGACCTTAATTTAATGAGGCTACCATAGGCAAGACCGGCAGACGACAATCTCCTAGGTGCGAATGCCATTAAAAAAAAAAAAAAAACATTCGTCGGGCAGTTGCCCACCAATCATAACTGACAACCCTTTTAGTCGGCGGATCCTCTCTTTTCTAAAAAGGATGAGTGAACTTTACACCCTGTTCCTTTTACTTATATTGTATACTCTAATACATGGAACGATGTGAACGTATAAAAAATTACCGCGCCGATAAAACCGTAACAAGTATTTTATGTATGATGTCAGTGAACTTAGCAGATCATTGTCCAGCAGATCAAAAATAAATGAGAGTTCTTTTCGCATGCGGCTGAGTTCTACAGTTCCTGATACTTTTTAGAAATAGTTCTGGCGTTTTTACCTAAAAAATTCAATTGGCAAAATGATCTGCTAACTTCCCGTAGGTAGCAGATCATTTTGCAGCAAATCAAAAACAATGTGAGTTCTTCACGCATGCGGCTGAGTTCTACAGTTCCTGATACTTTTTAGAAATAGTTCTGGCGTTTCTACCTTAAAAAAGTCAATTGGCAAAATGATCTGCCAACTTCCCGTAGCAGATCATTTGCAGCAGATCAAAAGCAAATGTGAGTTCTTCTCGCATGCGGCTGAATTCTATAGTTCCTGATACTTTCAGGAATAGTTCTGAACTCACGTCCATCGATTCGAGTCCAGAACTCACGTTCGAGTGCCAGCAGATCATGCCTAAACCATAAAAAGTCGGCAAATAATTTTTTTATCGTTTCAAACAATTCTTGAAAGCTAGAACTCTTTCGTTTTTCACAGGTTCATGTCAAAACAGCAATCTGAAATTCGATTCGAGTCCAGAACTCACGTTCAAGTGCCAGCAGATCATGCCTAAACGTAAAAAAGTTGAAAAATAAAATTGTATAGTTTCAAACAATTCTTGAAAGCTAGAACTCTTTCGTTTATCACAGGTTAATATCAGAACTGCAATCTAGAACTCGATTCGAGTCCAGAACTCACGTTCGAGTGCCAGCAGATCATGCCTAAACCATAAAAAGTCGGCAAATATTTTTTTATCGTTTCAAACAATTCTTGAAAGCTAGAACTCTTTCGTTTATCACAGGTTAATATCAGAACTGCAATCTAGAACTTGATTCGAGTCCAGAACTCACGTTCGAGTGCCAGCAGATCATGCCTAAACCTTAAAAAGTCGGCAAATATTTTTTTTATCGTTTCAAACAATTCTTGAAAGCTAGAACTCTTTCGTTTATCACAGGTTAATATCAGAACTGCAATTCAGAACTCGATTCGAGTCCAGAACTCACGTTCGAGTGCCAGCAGATCATGCCTAAACCATAAAAAGTCGGCAAATATTTTTTTATCGTTTCAAACAATTCTTGAAAGCTAGAACTCTTTCGTTTATCACAGGTTAATATCAGAACTGCAATCTAGAACTCGATTCGAGTCCAGAACTCACGTTGGAGTGCCAGCAGATCATGCCTAAACCATAAAAAGTCGGCAAATAATTTTTTTATCGTTTCAAACAATTCTTGAAAGCTAGAACTCTTTCGTTTTTCACAGGTTCATGTCAAAACAGCAATCTGAAATTCGATTCGAGTCCAGAACTCACGTTCAAGTGCCAGCAGATCATGCCTAAACGTAAAAAAGTTGAAAAATAAAATTGTATAGTTTCAAACAATTCTTGAAAGCTAGAACTCTTTCGTTTATCACAGGTTAATATCAGAACTGCAATCTAGAACTCGATTCGAGTCCAGAACTCACGTTCGAGTGCCAGCAGATCATGCCTAAACCATAAAAAGTCGGCAAATATTTTTTTTATCGTTTCAAACAATTCTTGAAAGCTAGAACTCTTTCGTTTATCACAGGTTAATATCAGAACTGCAATTTAGAACTCGATTCGAGTCCAGAACTCACGTTCGAGTGCCAGCAGATCATGCCTAAACCATAAAAAGTCGGAAAATATTTTTTTATCGTTTCAAACAATTCTTGAAAGCTAGAACTCTTTCGTTTATCACAGGTTAATATCAGAACTGCAATCTAGAACTTGATTCGAGTCCAGAACTCACGTTCGAGTGCCAGCAGATCATGCCTAAACCATAAAAGTCGGAAAATATTTTTTAAATCCTTTCAAACAATTCTTGAAAGCTAGAACTCTTTCGTTTATCACAGGTTAATATCAGAACTGTAATTTGGAACTCGATTCGAGTCCAGAACTCACGTTCGAGTGCCAGCAGATCATGCCTAAACCATGAAAAGTCGGCAAATATTTTTTTATCGTTTCAAACAATTCTTGAAAGCTAGAAATCTTTCGTTTTTTACAGTTTCATATCAGAACTGCAATCTAGAACTCGATTCGAGTCCAGAACTCACGTTGGAGTGCCAGCAGATCATGCCTAAACCATAAAAAGTCGGCAAATATTTTTTTATCGTTTCTAACAATTCTTGAAAGCTAGAACTCTTTCGTTTATCACAGGTTAATATCAGAACTGCAATTTAGAACTCGATTCGAGTCCAGAACTCACGTTCGAGTGCCAGCAGATCATGCCTAAACCATAAAAAGTCGGCAAATATTTTTTTATCGTTTCAAACAATTCTTGAAAGCTAGAACTCTTTCGTTTATCACAGGTTAATATCAGAACTGCAATCTAGAACTTGATTCGAGTCCAGAACTCACGTTCGAGTGCCAGCAGATCATGCCTAAACCTTAAAAAGTCGGCAAATTTTTTTTTTATCGTTTCAAACAATTCTTGAAAGCTAGAACTCTTTCGTTTATCACAGGTTAATATCAGAACTGCAATCTAGAACTCGATTTGAATCCAGAACTCACGTTCGAGTGCCAGCAGATCATGCCTAAACCATAAAAAGTCGGCAAATATTTTTTTTATCGTTTCAAACAATTCTTGAAAGCTAGAACTCTTTCGTTTTTCACAGGTTCATGTCAAAACAGCAATCTGAAATTCGATTCGAGTCCAGAACTCACGTTCAAGTGCCAGCAGATCATGCCTAAACGTAAAAAAGTTGAAAAATAAAATTGTATAGTTTCAAACAATTCTTGAAAGCTAGAACTCTTTCGTTTATCACAGGTTAATATCAGAACTGCAATCTAGAACTCGATTCGAGTCCAGAACTCACGTTCGAGTGCCAGCAGATCATGCCTAAACCATAAAAGTCGGAAAATATTTTTTAAATCCTTTCAAACAATTCTTGAAAGCTAGAACTCTTTCGTTTATCACAGGTTAATATCAGAACTGCAATCTAGAACTCGATTCGAGTCCAGAACTCACGTTCGAGTGCCAGCAGATCATGCCTAAACCATAAAAGTCGGAAAATATTTTTTAAATCCTTTCAAACAATTCTTGAAAGCTAGAACTCTTTCGTTCATCACAGGTTAATATCAGAACTGCAATCTAGAACTCGATTCGAGTCCAGAACTCACGTTCGAGTGCCAGCAGATCATGCCTAAACATAAAACGTTGAAAAATAAAATTTTATAATTTCAAACAATTCTTGAAAGCTAGAACTCTTTCGTTTTTCACAGGTTCATATCAGAACTGTAATCTAAGACTCGATTTGAGTACAGAACTCACGTTCGAGTGACAGCAGATCATGCCTAAACGTTAAAAAGTTGAAAAATAAAATATTATAGTTTCAAACAATTCTTGAAAGCTCTGCTGTCACTCGAACGTGAGTTCTGTACTCAAATCGAGTCTTAGATTACAGTTCTGATATGAACCTGTGAAAAACGAAAGAGTTCTAGCTTTCAAGAATTGTTTGAAATTATAAAATTTTATTTTTCAACGTTTTATGTTTAGGCATGATCTGCTGGCACTCGAACGTGAGTTCTGGACTCGAATCGAGTTCTAGATTGCAGTTCTGATATTAACCTGTGATAAACGAAAGAGTTCTAGCTTTCAAGAATTGTTTGATAGGATTTAAAAAATATTTTCCGACTTTTTATGGTTTAGGCATGATCTGCTGGCACTCCAACGTGAGTTCTGGACTCGAATCGAGTTCTTGATTGCAGTTCTGATATTAACCTGTGATAAACGAAAGAGTTCTAGCTTTCAAGAATTGTTTGAAACGATAAAAAAAATATTTGCCGACTTTTTATGGTTTAGGCATGATCTGCTGGCACTCGAACGTAAGTTCTGGACTCGAATCAAGTTCTAGATTGCAGTTCTGATATGAAACTGTGAAAAACGAAAGAGTTCTAGCTTTCAAGAATTGTTTGAAAGGATTTAAAAAATATTTTCCGACTTTTATGGTTTAGGCATGATCTGCTGGCACTCGAACGTGACTTTTGGACTCGAATCGAGTTCTAGATTGTAGTTCTGATATTAACCTGTGATAAACGAAAGAGTTCTAGCTTTCAAGAATTGTTTGAAACGATAAAAAAATTATTTGCCGACTTTTTATGGTTTAGGCATGATCTGCTGGCACTCAAACGTGAGTTCTGGATTCAAATCGAGTTCTAGATTGCAGTTCTGATATTAACCTGTGATAAACGAAAGAGTTCTAGCTTTCAAGAATTGTTTGAAACGATAAAAAAATATTTTCCAACTTTTTATGGTTTAGGCATGATCTGCTGGCACTCCAACGTGAGTTCTGGACTCGAATCGAGTTCTAGATTGCAGTTCTGATATGAAACTGTGAAAAACGAAAGAGTTCTAGCTTTCAAGAATTGTTTGAAACGATAAAAAAATATTTGCCGACTTTTTGTGGTTTAGGCATGATCTGCTGGCACTCAAACGTGAGTTCTGGATTCAAATCGAGTTCTAGATTGCAGTTCTGATATTAACCTGTGATAAACGAAAGAGTTCTAGCTTTCAAGAATTGTTTGAAACGATAAAAAAATATTTTCCAACTTTTTATGGTTTAGGCATGATCTGCTGGCACTCGAACGTGAGTTCTGGACTCGAATCGAGTTCTAGATTGCAGTTCTGATATGAAACTGTAAAAAACGAAAGATTTCTAGCTTTCAAGAATTGTTTGAAACGATAAAAAAATATTTGCCGACTTTTCATGGTTTAGGCATGATCTGCTGGCACTCGAACGTGAGTTCTGGACTCGAATCGAGTTCCAAATTACAGTTCTGATATTAACCTGTGATAAACGAAAGAGTTCTAGCTTTCAAGAATTGTTTGAAAGGATTTAAAAAATATTTTCCGACTTTTATGGTTTAGGCATGATCTGCTGGCACTCGAACGTGAGTTCTGGACTCGAATCAAGTTCTAGATTGCAGTTCTGATATTAACCTGTGATAAACGAAAGAGTTCTAGCTTTCAAGAATTGTTTGAAACGATAAAAAAATATTTTCCGACTTTTTATGGTTTAGGCATGATCTGCTGGCACTCGAACGTGAGTTCTGGACTCGAATCGAGTTCTAAATTGCAGTTCTGATATTAACCTGTGATAAACGAAAGAGTTCTAGCTTTCAAGAATTGTTTGAAACGATAAAAAAAATATTTGCCGACTTTTTATGGTTTAGGCATGATCTGCTGGCACTCGAACGTGAGTTCTGGACTCGAATCGAGTTCTAGATTGCAGTTCTGATATTAACCTGTGATAAACGAAAGAGTTCTAGCTTTCAAGAATTGTTTGAAACTATACAATTTTATTTTTCAACTTTTTTACGTTTAGGCATGATCTGCTGGCACTTGAACGTGAGTTCTGGACTCGAATCAAGTTCTAGATTGCAGTTCTGATATTAACCTGTGATAAACGAAAGAGTTCTAGCTTTCAAGAATTGTTTGAAGGGATTAAAAAAATATTTTCCGACTTTTATGGTTTAGGCATGATCTGCTGGCACTCGAACGTGAGTTCTGGACTCGAATCAAGTTCTAGATTGCAGTTCTGATATTAACCTGTGATAAACGAAAGAGTTCTAGCTTTCAAGAATTGTTTGAAGGGATTAAAAAAATATTTTCCGACTTTTTATGGTTTAGGCATGATCTGCTGGCACTCGAACGTGAGTTCTGGACTCGAATCGAGTTCTAGATTGCAGTTCTGATATTAACCTGTGATAAACGAAAGAGTTCTAGCTTTCAAGAATTGTTTGAAACGATAAAAAAAATATTTGCCGACTTTTTAAGGTTTAGGCATGATCTGCTGGCACTCGAACGTGAGTTCTGGACTCGAATCAAGTTCTAGATTGCAGTTCTGATATTAACCTGTGATAAACGAAAGAGTTCTAGCTTTCAAGAATTGTTTGAAACGATAAAAAAATATTTGCCGACTTTTTATGGTTTAGGCATGATCTGCTGGCACTCGAACGTGAGTTCTGGACTCGAATCGAGTTCTAGATTGCAGTTCTGATATTAACCTGTGATAAACGAAAGAGTTCTAGCTTTCAAGAATTGTTTGAAACTATACAATTTTATTTTTCAACTTTTTTACGTTTAGGCATGATCTGCTGGCACTTGAACGTGAGTTCTGGACTCGAATCGAATTTCAGATTGCTGTTTTGACATGAACCTGTGAAAAACGAAAGAGTTCTAGCTTTCAAGAATTGTTTGAAACGATAAAAATATTATTTGCCGACTTTTTATGGTTTAGGCATGATCTGCTGGCACTCGAACGTGAGTTCTGGACTCGAATCGATGGACGTGAGTTCAGAACTATTCCTGAAAGTATCAGGAACTATAGAATTCAGCCGCATGCGAGAAGAACTCACATTTGCTTTTGATCTGCTGCAAATGATCTGCTACGGGAAGTTGGCAGATCATTTTGCCAATTGACTTTTTTAAGGTAGAAACGCCAGAACTATTTCTAAAAAGTATCAGGAACTGTAGAACTCAGCCGCATGCGTGAAGAACTCACATTGTTTTTGATTTGCTGCAAAATGATCTGCTACCTACGGGAAGTTAGCAGATCATTTTGCCAATTGAATTTTTTAGGTAAAAACGCCAGAACTATTTCTAAAAAGTATCAGGAACTGTAGAACTCAGCCGCATGCGAAAAGAACTCTCATTTATTTTTGATCTGCTGGACAATGATCTGCTAAGTTCACTGACATTTATGTATGCACTATGTAAAGTACAGTCAGACGAATCAATAGCATTCCATTAGATCAGCACATACCGCATGCAGTACCGCGTTCGAAACGAACGAGCGTGTTAAAATTTCTTTAAAAAAAAATACGCATCCATCCACGGTTTTGACCGTTAAAATTCGTTGAATTCAGATTGGATGCCAATCACGATTTTGCGTAAAAAAATGTAAATAGTCATGGTAGAATGAACGATAAAGATAAATAATTGTAAAAAAAATAATTTGAACAGCTTTTGTTTGCGTCTTCGCCTGCGTGAAATTTCTTGATCCTTTGACCCAGCCCGTCGCATTGCATCGCCTGCCCACGCGGTTACCTCGTTTTCTTTCTGAATTTTTATTTATATTCGGCTCTGGGTCCCAGCGTACTGGTAAATGGCCTGTGCTGAAAAATGCTAAAATATTTTTTCAAATCCTACTGGTAGTTCCAGATTAGCGCATTCAAACAAACAAACTTTCAGCTTTATTATTAGTAATAGATTAATTACTAAAGTTACTCTAGTAAATCTAGAATTTTGGATACTTTTAGTAGGTTTTTTGTATAGCTAGTGCCTTAACAGAAAGTGTAATGAATATCTTAATTGCTGTTTCTAAACAAAGCTAAGAATCTTGATTAATTTTCCAAAAAAATATTTTATTACAGACATAAAACTTAATAAACTACGTACCAACATTATATTTACATAATTAAAAAAAAAGCAAGATGTTTATTAAGTGGTTAACCAACCAAATAGTTTGAAGAATAAATTAGAAATAATTCTAAGCTCATAGATCAAAGTTCGAAAGACGTTTTGGAAAGAAAAAAAATAGAATATAATAAGGTTGGCACAAAAGTCGTTCGGGGATTTGGAAGATCACCATAAATCATCCGAAAAGACCTTTTTAAAACCCTCATTAAAATGCCAAGTATAAGGGCTGAATCATAAAAACGACTTGAAAATAAATTTTGTCGTGTAAAAAAGGCTGTGGACTGAATATAATGGTTGAATATCTGACATACCTTGTTGTACTAGCCTAAGAAAAAAAATAGCTTTTAGATTTTATAGTCTTGGGACATGATATGTCTGGGATCATAATTGAGTGCTAATAAGGTTGAATTGGACATTATAACCCATTTTTTTACTATACGAAAAACTGGGGACGTTGTACTCGTTCCAGATCGATTGGCCAGCAGTGGGAAAAAATAGGTTAACGAAAAAAAACTGGGGATGGATTTAAAAAACAGCTCTAACAAGTTGTAGGTTTAGTTGCCGATATAATGATTATATAGTTTGTTTTGTTTTAATATCTGTAGAATACCTACTTGATTGTCGAAACAAAGAGCCGTCGATACCTAATACTTGCTAGCATCAAGTAACTGTAAAATTATTCTGATTTTGAAAAATTATTATTCCTGAGTTTACTCAGGAATAATAATTTTAACTAAGTGCCCATAAGTTAAAACTTATGGGCAAAGTTAACAAAAAGTGCCCATAAGTTAAAACTTATGGGCACTTTTTGTTAACTTTGTTTAAGAAATTTTCAAAATATTGGTGAAACAACGTGACAATTGTATCATGAATTTCGATAACGTTTGAGTTAGAAGTTTTACAATGTTAAACAGGTTATATCTGATTAAATATTGCAAAATACTTAGATATTGGTGCCGATTCTCTTGTATAACGCACTAAACTATCACTAAAATTCTTTACTTTTGACTATGAGAATTTTAAAGCTATTTTGCAAAATTAAAATCTCTAAATTTAAAAATAATTTAGACACAACCAAAATCGAATTGAGAATCGCGACTCCACGTGGTACTTCTTTGCCCTACCCCGTGATTTTTTTTAGAGCAAGAGGCGCGCATTGTGGGCAGCCTCGACGTATTTTATTTGGAATTTTAATTATTTTTGCGATAGGACACACCATTTTCGATATAACAGCAAAAGAAAACAGTACTGTTTTTGCACCTAAAGTCGAGGTATTGGTGTGAATTTTAGTTCATGACAACAAATTTTATTCCACACCTTTTTAATCGCGATTATAAATAGTCAAATTTAGTTAGACAACCAAAATTTTTGGTGAAAAACGTCTAATTCAGAATAGCAAAATTGCCATTTTTAATAGATTAATAACTCAGTGCCCTCTTAGTGCTGTCAAACTAAAATATATTTAAGTTGTGTCACTTCAATCAGTTTCAGAATGGAAAATCGTCGGTTGACAGGAAAAAACTAAATTTTGGTAATTTTTAGTTTAATTTAGAAGCATTTGTGACAAGAGAATCGGCACTATTGTTAATCATAAATAGCGTTTCGAAATCATATTTTGTGTATAATCTTTTAATAAAACTATTAATCACGACTTCGTCACTATTAATATTTTTATGACGAGGCTTGAGTTTTCTTCGCTGTGACGTGTGTCCAAAGATGACGTTAAAATACCAATTAAAAAGATTATTGGATATTAATCTTTTAATATCGCACGTCAACAACTGTGTTACTCCATCTTAAAAAATGTTTGTAAAAATAAAATTATTTCTTTTATTTTTCATACCTATTGTATTTGCGTTCAAAAACAAAATTGGATGTATGTTTATGAACATCACGCCTTGTTTCCCCGAAGGGTTGACGGAGGTGTACCTATAGTATTCCCACATTTCGCCAGTTATATTTAAGGGGACTACAGGACCTAAACGCAAAAAAACGCAAATTTTATAATGCCTAAAAGTATATGATCGACTACAGTAAACAAAATCAGAATAATATATTATATTCTTCAGGATATACGCTAGGTAGATAGTGTGTTGAAAACATAACACAACTAATTTGACGCGATAGAAAAAAATAATGAAGATACCTTTAAAAACTTTCTTTTCACAATAAAAACCATACGAATATATATACAATCATTCTGATTTTTTGTCAGATTATTCAACAACATACTAAAGTACTAGTGTTAAATTTTTTTAGATCAAACAATAGATTTTTTGTAAGTAAATAGATAATTGCTTCATGTTTCGCAATAAACTACAGCGTTGTGTCATCGCGCTTCTCTTTCTTTTCTATGCAGCCCGACAGTGACTGCGCTTTAGGTCATTTAGGGCTGTTACTGAGAAATTTTTGATAGAAGAGGGTTTCTATCAGAAATTTCTAAAAATAAACAGTATTATTGGGGAATAACACGTTGCCCAATCTGTGAATCGAACCCAAAACCTCATGCTTAGCAGTAGTTGCACCCACTAGCTAGACCAACGAGGCAGTCATTATTATAAAATGCATTACCACAACAAGCAATTTTTCTAACAGCTTGTAAATTAAATTTACTCCAGCTTGTTACTCCCCGTAATGTCTCTTGAGTCCTTTGTACATAATATATGTTGCTCGTAATATTGTAGACTTGGAAAGGTCATTGACGCTTTAATGCCAACTATGTGAAAAAATCTATTTTTTTCAAATAAAGGTAATAATGGTCAATGACTTTGATGTTCCTAGATGTGAAATAAAACATAATAATAATAATAATAATCTATTTCATTCAGAATAAAATTCCATATACAAACAAGATGTTACTAACATACAAACTTAAAAAACTATGTTAGCAGACATTACCAATATTTACAGGAGCATGTAGCTGACATAAATAACAGAGGAAAGGACAATCCAGATTGTTGGAAATGACACTCAGGAGACTGTTGTTACTGGCACGTACCCTTTGCAACAAAGATGCTGCTCGCTTACGCCTGATTGCAGCGAAGCTGTCCACCCGAGCGTCCACGAACATCCCTGAAGCACTACAGAAGCGTGGCAGCCCCAACAGCATCCTGAATGCATTATTGTACTGGACTCGAAGAGCATTAACGGCCTTTAGAGTGAAGTTAGACCAAAGGCTACACGTGTAAAATACTTGACAGTATGCCTTGAAAAGAGTTATCTTAACTGAACCTGTGCAGCGTGAGAACCTTCGGATCAACATATTACATCTCACCGCCAATGCTCTTCGCTCCCTGTCCACATCTAGATTGTCCTTCAAATCCTCCGTAACAATATGCCCTAGATATTTAAACTGACGAATTTTATTATGAATTTGAATTTGGCCGTACGTGTTGTGTTTTTATATAATAGGGGTTTATTTATAAACATTACTTAAAATTGCTGATTAGCGACTGTTTAACGATACATTTTTGACGTTTAAACGTCAGTACACTAGCAACGCTTATCACACTAATATTATAAAGGCGAAAGTTTGTGAGTATGTGTGTTTATATGTTTGTTACTTCTTCACGCTCAAACGGCTAGACCAATTTTAATAAAATTTTGTACAAAGGTAGCTGATACTCTGGATTAACATATAGGCTACTTTTGATCTCGATTTTCTTACGGGATCGACACTTATGCGGGTGAAATCGCGGGGCGCAGCTAGTAAAATACAAACCCCTTAATATTTTGTTTTCATCTAGTAATTTTATTAATCTGTAGCTTAATTCCATCCATTCGAAACCATCACTTAGTTAGTAGATTAGTGAGCACATTTAATTCGTGAATTACGTTTATTAAGTACTACGAGTAACTAACGAAGGTTCTCTCGGTGCAATACCACAGAGTTACTTTTATACACATAATAAAATTATGTTACCTAAACAAAAATTAATGTTAATTAAATCAGCTGTCTGAATAAAATTAACGTTTGTTTTCTAACGGCTGATTTTTCCAAAGCCAGATTATTTTATCTGAGCAATAATTTTGAGTTTTTGACAGCTTTTCCATACAGAATCTGTCAGATGTCAATTTTATTCCCCGAATCAGAATTCTGCCGATTGAAAAATCAACCCTTAATCAAATTAAACTGTTTCATTGTAAAGTAATAAAACACAAACAAATAATCGAGGTGTTGCATTTAATTAAACATTCGTTAATAATGGTGTCTTAAAGTTCAATGAAGTACTCAGTATAACTAAAGATAAAATTTTACGAGCCCTGTCGTAAACAAACAATTACGAAATTTAATCTTCTTTTAACAGTTTAATTATTTTCCTATTAAAACACTAACTGCCTCGTTGGTCTAGTGCTCGCAAGCGTTACTGCTGAGCATGAGGTGCTGGGTTCGTGCCCACCGCTGATTGCAATTTTTTGTCACCGTGACTTATTATTACTGTCACCTATTATACGTATTATCACGTCACCATAATGAGCGCACTCAGTATAGTTTTCATTGCACTTGACTAAGTGACAAATAGTCACGTCGACAAAAAATTACAATCAGCGGCGGGCCAAAGTGTTATTGGGTTTTTCCATTAGGAATTTTTCAGTAGCAGCTCTGAGTTTGTATTTGTGCCCAGTTGCTGGCAACAGGATCGCCCCTATTACGTTGGATTAAAACATAACTGGCGAAGATGGGTTTACCTTTCTATACCAGCTAACCAGAAGCACTGCAGGTGAGTCGTCATTGAAAAAGTTGACTTAAACAGGGTGTCCCTGGAAGTATGGATCAAATCGAATAGGGCAAGGTCATTTTCAAACTCTTTAACTCTGAGAATATCGGTGAATTTTTTTACGGTCCAAAAGTTATAACAAATTTTTGTTTTTTTCAATCACTTAGCATAGAGATTAAAGAAAAAAATCATAAAAATCTATCAGGGCTATCTAAAAAAAATTAATTAATAGCTATGATAGTTCTTTTATAATGTTTTTTTTCTTGGAGCACTATGCGAGGTCATTGAAAAAAAAATAAAAATTGGTCATAACTTTTGAACCGTAAAAAAATTCACAGACATTCTCATACTTAAAAAGTTTGGATATGACCTTGCCCACGTCCCTATTCGATTTGATCCATACTTCCAGGGATGATTATATACAGGTATATAATCATCATCCCCAGCCTACAGCAGCAGTCTATTGCTGGATATAAGCCTCTCCAATTGCACGCTATTCAGCTTGATTCTCGGCAACTTTCATCCAGCGTCTACCAGCCATCCTGCGAAGATCGTAGGTCCATCTAACGTGAGGGCGTCCTACGACTCCTACCTTACGTTTGCCGATACGTGGTCTCCATTCAAGTACATGTCTACCCTAACGCTAATATAGCTGGCCCATTGGCCCTTCAACTTGCTTATTCTGTGAAAAATGTATTTATTAATTTATCTATGTTTATTAAAATATATAAATGAGGGTAAGAAAGAACGAATAAAAATCTAGGAAAGGTGTTTGCTCCTCTATCTTTACTGGAGGATAATACGATGCAGTTTCATTTCCATGCAAGTTCAATAAAAATATTCTTATGATGGAAGTAAATTTAGTATTCGTTAATTTTATAAGAACACAAGCTGTGCCCCGCGGTTTCACCCGCGGTAATTTGAGGAAAAAACCTACTAAAATAATTATATTCCATTACTTTAAGAGATATTCCATTACTTTACTCATGACCGGCCGCATTGCGGAGTTTTTTAAAACTCCTAAGATATTCATTGAAATCAAATGATGTCAAGGGCAATTTTGTTCAAAATTAAATACTTGTGATAAATGTCCTATTTATTTGTATAAGGATTAATAACGTGTTTATGAAAACACCTTCGCAAATAATGCATTAGGTATTTTAGAACAAATTTGAAAAAAGTTATAGTGAGTCAACCTTAAAAGATAGTCATAATTATGCTGTTATAGATTTTTTTAAAACTTTTAAAGGGGAACATTTCCGTCGTACATGATTTTTTCGTAACTTTAACCATTTACGCATCGTACGCAACAGAAGCTCTCAAAAGGAATACCTATTTTTTCCCGTTTTTGCAACATTTTTCATTGATGATTGTCCGCTCCTATTGGTGGTAGCGTGATGTTATATAGCCTATAGCTTTTCTCGATAAATGGACTATCCAACACAAAAAAAATTGTTCAATACGAACCAGTATTTCTTATTAGCACGTTCAACCAAACAAACAAACAAACTCTTCAGCTTTATAAGATTATAATATAACAGACCACTCGAAGCGACGAAGTAACTATAGGTACACCGTTTGTAGTACTCCATTTTTTCATACATGGTCGCAACGAGAGATAGACGTTAAGCAATTCTTGTTGCCCGTAGTGGTTGTGAATGAGCATTTTATTCGCTTAAATCCTAATTTCGTAGACTGTTTAAAAACCGTTTCAAAATGCTTGATGTTGGTAAGCGTTATATTAAATTTTTGTACCCGCGTTTATTAATTTTAGTCTGCTGCATAATTTTAGTGGGTACTTTGTTTCCCTTGAAATTACTGAAATTACACTTTTTGTAAGCATAATATGGAATTATAAAATAAATTTTCTTTTTGGAATGCTACGTTTTAAAATGGCATTCATCTTTTTCGGATTATCTCGAAACACATTAATAGTATGGAATCTAATTTGTAAAAAATACTCTCAATACATAGAAATTTTACAAACGAATGCTCTTAGACCCTAGTCTAAAAAGCATTAGTCTGGAAAAGGATTTTAAGGGTCAGTCTGGAGTAAATCCTACTTAACTGTCTGGACTAGATATACACAGGTCTAGCTGTAAAAGCATTTATTTTCAGAATATAATATTTATGAAATCTCAATATATATTTTTTATGTGATGAAAGCCGGCAGTTTTCGCATACTACCTACCTTAGTGTGCATATACACGAGCGACACGTGCCAACGGCTGAGGCTACTGCAGCCGTCAACTAGTCGACGGCATCCGTAAACGCGGTGACCAATCGGTTCACATTTAAAGTGAGAAGGTTAACCATTACAAACTGTGAAGTGTTTTTTCTTCTTTCTTATTTTGACAAGTAGATCATAATTAATCAGTCAGCAAGTCAGTAGTGGTGCTGGCTTCCAGCCTAAATGACCTTTGACCGTATATAGTTTCATATAATTAACTTCGTTCATTCATGACTGAACACTAATGTAAACATAAATAAAAGAAGAACAGTTTAAAATATCACAAAATATTAGTCTACAACGTCGAGGCACATCGCCCAACAAGATCTGCGTTATCGCTTAATCTCTTTTGTAGGAACGAACAAATATTTAGTGTCCGTCCGTGATATAACCCTGTCTGTCTGTATTTAATGAGCAAACAGTCGTTACTTAGCAACACAGATAACTAAAGTAAATATTATTCCCAAGTTATGCCACTGACATTTAAATTCAGGTGACACGTGACAAAATCGTGTGTAATCCGTTTATCAATAATAATACCGTTTATCTTGTTTTTGTACTCAGACGATGGATTAAGGTGTGTTTCCAACACGCGAGACAAAGTCTGAATGAGTTTTATTCCACTTTGATGTTAATTAAATGTGCGTGATCTCTGACTTTTTCTTGGAATATTATCTAAAATCTATGTTCGAAGAGTCTTTAACTAGACTGTTTTGTTATCCTAAAGATTATGTGATTGACACGTGTTGACTATAATGATTTACGTTGTGACAATTCTATCATAATTAATTGTGACATGTTGAGTTTCGACGGCTGGTAATTGTATAATAGCTATTTACAAAAAAAAAAGCGTGTAGGATCGGGGGACCCCCAGCAGGAACAACTTGGTTCCTGCTGGGGGTCCCCAAAATGAAAATCCAATATCGACTTTAGTGCCCTCGAAAACCATGACACCTATTGTGAAAAGTTTGAAAATTTTCGCAGCTGCCGTCTTGGATTTAAATGAAAATCCAAGATCGATTTAAGTAACCACGAAAACCATGATACCTATTGTGAAAAGTTTGAAAATGTTCGCAGCTGCCATCTTGGATATTCATTTTGACATTACTATTGGCTTCGAAAACCTTAAAAACTAACGCTTACTCTCTTCTGTCATAAAAACAGGGTTACTTGTAATTCCACATATATCCGTCAGGAGCTGATAGGGGGGCCAAAATGCAACAAATTGAATACTGCTATATGTATAGCCGAAATTCAATAGTTTTCGAGATATTTGAATTTTAAGGGTTTTTCGATATAATTCCAAATAAACAAAAAACTACATATTAAATGGGTACCATTAAAGAAACATATTGTAGCTGGCACATCAATTAAGCTACGGACATAATTAAAAATACTTAATTCAACAAAATAATTAAAATGATGAGCCACTTAAGAATAATATCTCACCAACATTTTAATTTTACGCTTCAAAAATATTTCGCAAAAAATTGAGCCCTTTCACCGAACCGAATTTCAGTAGTTTTCGAGATATTTGAAACATTTTTGAAGCGTAAAAAATATTGGTAAGATATTATTCCTAAATCGCTCATCATTTTAATTATTTTGTTGAATTAAGTACTTTTAATTTTGTCCATAGCTTAATTGAAGTTCCAGCTACAATATCATTTTTAATGGTACCCATTCATTATGTTTTTTTTTTTATTTGGAAAACTATTGAATTTCGGCCATACATGAGGGGTCCAATTTGTTGCGTTTTGGCCCACCTATCAGCTCCTGATGGATATACGTCGAAGTACAAGTAACCCTGTATATAAAAGTCACACGAAGGGGCATAACGCTTTTTCGTTACGTAACGAGTTCTACGACTTTACTCCTACCGCAAGCTCCGTTAAAGAACTTTGAGTGCAGTAAAGTGAAACCTTTAAACGAATGTCGGTAATATTTCAGACTGTGCATGTTCAGCTTGCTCGGTGTAGATTTTCACGACAAAAGATATCAATGTACCTATCCCGTTTGATGAATAAAAAATCCTTAGAACTCTTTCAGCTGGGGATTGTAACCACGCCAACAGAACTAAGCCCATATTGTATAACACTTCGTGTCTACATTTGGCTGGCGTTAATCCCGGCTTTTAGAAGGTTCTGCCTTTTCATCTTATTTGTACATTTTCAATATAAAGTGTAGGTACCTAACGACGTCACCAGACATTTTATTTTGGTTCGTGATATTACTAATTAAAAGCAGTACCTACCTATTCCTGCTTTCTTTACCTACACCTATTTGCACAAATAAATAAAAGTGAATTATGTGTTTGCTATATCATAATAACAGCTTTTTGCTAAATGCCTAAGAAAGTTTACGATACTCGTATACTAGCTTTCGGTACTTAAAAAAATAAATGTTGTCTGTTTGTCTGTTCCGCCTAGTCGCCAAAACGGCTGGACCGATTTTGACGGGACTTTCACTGGCAGATAGCTGATGTTATAAGGAGTAACTTTAATAGGTTATTTTTTAGAAAAAAAATAAAATCAGAAGGCATTAATGTCACGTGAACAAAGTCACGGACTAAAATGGTGCTACAATTATTAAAATCAAAAAATCAAAATCAATTTTTTTTTTCACATAAGCCTACAAGGGCACTTATGAAACGTCAGAAGCTAGGTGCACGGTTCCAATTGGTCGTTTTCTATGGATAAGAACCGGCAAGAAATTCCATAGTTACTATTTTAAAAAGAATTGGCTTTTACAATGTTTTCTAATTACAGTAGGTATGGGAGTACAAGTACCAGGTACTTGATAAAATAAAAAATGATCTACAGATCTAAAATCTACAAAGTCCTCACATTTACAAAATCAAAATCTCAAAGAAAGGTAAATAAAATATAAAAACCTATTAAAACCAAGTGAAGATGAGTTGAAAAAATTAGAATTGTCTCTATATAATGTTAAATAATAAAAAGATTATGTCAAAGATGTATGTAAAAAATAAATAAAAATCATAATTTGAGAGCATTTAATAGACATTTATGCCGTTAATGAGATGCCAGGGAAGCCATATGTGCAGAAGGAAATATTGCCAAACTACCTTGTCTTCAACGTAGTCTTTATCTTATAATATTATTAGAGTTTTAGAATTTTAATTAGAGTTTTATTCTATAACTAGCTCTCATAGAGTTTAACTGATGTGCTCTTTCTTCTGCCGATTCTTGAGAACGCGTATTTCTCATTCAACGCGTTTTTCAAGACAATAGCGGGCGGACGCCGGCGTCCGCTTGGGGCTTGAATAACTAAAAATATATAACTACGTCTAATATATAAAACAATATTTATAATAAAACCTACTTCACTTAAAACTAAATACCTATAACTACTATAATTAATAATACCTATACCTATAATTAATAAAAGTACCTACGCTTTTACCTACTTAATATTAAAAAAAACAGAACATAAATTAACCAAAACTTACCTACTACTAACTAACTACTACTAACCTATTACTGCTTCACCTAAAAAGAAATCCTGTTTTCCCAACATTTCCCTTCACTGCTCTGCTCCTATTGATCGTAGCGTGATGAAAAGTATACTATAACCTGCCCAGGAGTATGAAGAACAATTGTACCAAGTTTCGTTGAAATCCGTCGAGTGGTTTTTGTTTCTATAACGAACATACAGACAGACAGACAGACAGACAGACAAAATTTTCCTGATTGCATTTTTGGCGTCAGTATCGATCACTAATCACCCGCTGATAGTTATTTTGGAAATATATTTCATGTACAGAATTGACCTCTCTACAGATTTATTATAAGTATACAAGAAGATAATTTTAAGATTGGAATGACGGTATAGTGAAACGTCCCTCTAATATAACTGAGGCCGATTTGCCGATGACAATGAACTGTGACACAGGTTGAGATATCTACTACATAATCTTATTTAAATGACTATTTAAAAAGTTGCATTTTCAAAATAGATGCGAAAGAGCATTTAATTTATAATTACAGTCTTATTTATAAAAACGAGCTGTCTTTCAGTTAGGGATTGTCACTATTTACAGCTCACTTCACTCAAGTTTTCACGGTGAGCTATTTACAGGATACTACCAAACACATACATAACACCTAGTCGCGTCTAGTGCCGGACTAGTTTTTGACTAGTCATGACCAGTGTCGGGCTAGTGTCGAGCTAGTGTCAGGCTAGTGTCAGACTAATGTCAGACTTGTATCGAACTTGTGTTAGCTTTGTGTCAGGCTTGTGTTGAACTAGTATCGTGTCTAGTCAAAAACTAGTCCTACACTAGTCAAAAACTAGTCTGAAACTAGTTCTACATTTGTTCGGTACCAGACACTAGTCGTGCCTAGTCAAAATCAAGTCCGACACTAGCACTAACAACTTTAGGAATTTCTGATTCATAATTGCGATCTCCTTTAAAAATTTCAGATGGTTATCATGACTCGTAGAGCAAAGATCAGCCATAAAACTCATATTCCGAATTGTAAACAAGTGGAATCCCACTCGTGTATGATAAAATATCTGCGTATAGCTAAAAATTATCATAGTGATAACGTAATATTATGAAGTCTGTTAGTCCGTTTACTTTAACAGAGGGTGAGTGAAATAACGGAAAAACTTTTAAGGGGTCATTGTACTCATTATTATGAACTGTACCACTACCACTTCAGGTATGCATTGTAGTAATTTTTAGTTATTTATATTACTTTTTTATTCAGTTAACTACTTATCTGTGTGTGTGAAATTTACTTTAAATTGGTATTGAATTTAATCAATTGTTTTTTTCGTTCATATACTTTGTAACGCCAAAACCTAAGTAATTAATACCTAAAAATTGTTATTAATTTGTCTATTACTGTATGTTACAACATACCTACCTCATATTATATTAAATATCTGCCGTCATTACATGGTGGAATATGTCTTTGCACTGAAATTTTGTGTAACATCTTTTGTACTTACTGCATTATACAGGCTGTCCCTGGAAGTATGGATCAAATCAAATAGGGGCGTGAGCAAATTCATTTCCAAACTTTTTGATCCTGAGAATGTTGGTGAATTTTTTACGATTCAAAAGTTATGACCAACTTTTGTTATTTTGAATCACTTTGCATAGTGCTGAAAAAACAAAATCATTTCAAAAAAACTACCAGGAACTGTCAATTTAAGTTTTTTAGACAGCCTTGATAGTTTTTTTTAATGGTTTTTTTCTTTGAGCACTATGCGAAACGATTGAAAAAAATTGGTCACAACTTTTGAACCGTAAAATAATTCTCAATCATCAATCATTCTCAGGACCAAAAAGTTTGGAAATGACCTTGCCCACGCCCCTATTCGATTTGATCCATACTTCCAGGGACACCCTGTATAAAAATATAGAAAGAAAGAAAAATAGGTTTATTTGTCACAGAAACACGTGCAAACAAAAAGATAATTAATTCTAATGACAGCATATACCTATAATAAAAACAAAAAAAAAAAAAATCTTATAAACGATTTTGTTTTCTTTTTTAACAACTTTTACCATGAGCCCAAAACTAAAATCGTAAAAAAAACAGCTGCTCCACCATACATAATATATTTTCGCATATGTTAACGCTAAAAAACGTACGGATCAGCTTTTTTTCCGCAATTACGGGGTTGGTCCCATAGTAAAAGACGTTTTATAATGATGAATACAATGACCTCTTTTCAGGTTTTCAGTTATATCAATTACACCTCGTATGCAGATAAGATTGTTGATACTCCGACCGTCAAAAGGCAGTTGGGACACTTGGGACAGTCCGAATGCATAAAGCGTTATGGTGCAACTTCGGGAAGGCCCATATCCAGGGGGTCTAGTCCCTAACCAAGAAATCCGTGGTTTCAAAATAGTTATGGGCGTTTCCTACTGCATATCACTTACGTACATAAAGGCGCGTCCCCACTACGGGCCTCGCGGCCTCGCGAGTCCCGGGCTCGTGAAACTTTTGCTAATGTTTGCAACGCGTCTCCAATATAAGAACTCACGAGGCTCGACCGTGCGGCTCGACCGTGCGACTCGGCCTCACGGAGCCGTGCAGCCCTAGTGGGGACAACAAATATTTCCTCTTTATAATATTAGAAACTAAGACTGAATGAACGATTTGACAGTTGTCCTTACGCCCGATGTGTTTTGGATGTCCGAAAATTTTTACTTGACACTTGTTTTGACGTATCAACTACGTTCGGACGGGCTTGTATCTTCGTTGACGGACTTACAGAGTAAACCCCAGCAAAGACGGATATTCGAAAGATGAAACCGCGAGAATAAGTTGTGAACAAAAGTACAAACATAATTGTTATACTGTTTTGCTTCATTAGTATTTTCTCAAGAACTAATTAACTAATCTAAGTACGAGTATATTAAGCAATAATTATAATTAATGGCTTAGTTCGAGAAAATGTTTCTACGAGATAATTCTTATAGAGCTTTCCTTGTAGAAAATTAGACTTTTCCTGTCGGTACTATGTGTAAAACCACCTCACTCGACCGCAACTTACGTGGGTTCGAAACCTAATTACTTTGTGTAAATTATTTGATCACCACTGAAACCGGCATGTCCTAGAACCAAAAATTCTAAGTCATGTGACATCTACCAACCCGCACTGCCCTCGCGTGTTTAATTACTGCCCACTCCTTTCTGAAGAGAGGAGGCCTGTGTCCCAGCAGTGGGAACATTATAGGCTGATTATGCTGACCAAGAAAGTTTAACTTGATATAAAAATTGTGACCTTACCTAAACATTGCAGTTACAATATTTTTCGACATTTCCTGTAAAAGTGTATTATCCAACCGTGCTATAACTAAGCCTTGTGTTGTACCAAGATTTAATCAGTTCTATATTTAAAATTCATTAGGAAATTTGACATAAACCAACTGTTTAAATACCTAACCGGTGGTTTGAATGTTGGTGAACTCGGGCTTTAGTAGCGCTAATAGATTTGTAACTAAATAAGTAATTTCAATTTATTAGGTGTCTGTATGTATCTTCACTGTCTCATTTTTGTTATCCAATGAAACGTAATAGATTGCTCTATAATGGACACCAGCGGGGTAATTGCGTAACACACTAACAGTAGCAATGGCTTTCATTTTGACAGTTCAACAACATTCATTGCGTTATTTACGTTGTTGAGCAGACAAATTTTTCGAACTTATGAAGCAATGGATTAGCAATATCCTTCAAAATTAATCAGATTGTGTGCCGGGGCGCCGGTTGGAACGAAGTTCCTTTTGCTGACGTCAAACGCCTGTACGTAACGTGAAGTTCGTTCGACAAGAAACTTCGTTCTAATAAAATAATATACCTACTTTTCTCTTGCACTGCCACCACAAAAACATCAACATCACTACATTTAATCAAAACGACACTACATCTCTTTGGTTTCCGCCATGCATTCAGACCACCCCACCCACTACCTGTACCCTACAATAGCTAGCAATTCCTCATGCTGTCATACATATCGTATAGCGTTTATCTAAGAGGTGCATGTGTGTCGGGGTGAATATATTACCGCTCTACATCAACAGATGCCGACATTCGTGACACTCGCGACACTATACAGGTGATATTATGTATTTTGTGTCGTTATTGTTTTAGTAATGCAATTGTGTTGCGATGTTTTGATATTCTCTTTTCACTTAAATTGCTTTTAATGCTTGGGATATGGTTACGAAATCGTATTTAAAGTAGGTTTAAATATAAATTTTTATTCCTTCTACTTAACCAAATGATTAATGGCCTTGCATGTTTTAATTTCCGTGTATTTTCGTTAGATTGTATGCAATCAAATGAAATTATTTACACGACCTACAAACCCGTAAGTCGGGGCCGTCACCATTGAGCCACCACTGCTCTCTCTATAAGGAATCTCTGATATACCATAGGGGGAATTCTCGTAATTTTAAGAACGTTCTTAAATGATAAATGATTTATTTCTGTAAGTAGGTTTGTACAAACACTTTTACACGTCAATATTATTATTATTATTATTATTTTTTTACTAGATGAGGTCGGCGTTTCCTAACTGACTGTTCTGAGAAGAAAGGCCGAAACAAACTCAGAGGTCACAGTCTCTTTTAAAGTCCAGACAAAATCTTGGTCAAATCATGTGAAGACCATGTAGATTGGTTCACAGTCTAATTCCAATCATGCAACTTATTTAATAAAACTGTACTATGATTTTTATTACCTAAACAGTATGTAATCAATCTCCTCAACTATGTAACTTGTAAATGGAACCTTGAGGGAATATGTTGTTCTAAGGTTGAGGAAGACTATCCGCTCGTGATACAATTTTATACTAGTACGAGGGGATAGGGCGAATCAGTCCAAAGACAACCAAACCATTCTTATGTTCTACCATTTCACATTGTCATAACTTTATATTGTCTATACTGGGTTTATTATTAAGTTACTCTGTATGGTTGTCTCATATTCATCAATAAAGATTATTATTATTATTAATTTCCTTAAATTTATGATAAGTTTTGACATTTTGGATGCGCAATTTCAAAACCTAGCAACTGACATTAAAAAATAAAATCTTTTTGATTTTTTGAGAAATGTCAGTTGCAAGGTTTTGAAATTGCACAGCCGATTTGTTTGTCGCCGAGATGAGACTGCGACTAGATTTAGAAATTTTAAAATTACTAGCTTATATCTACGTTGATTATGTACAAATTTTCTACGGTACATAAAACCGGTGAAAAATTAAATTCAGTTAACATATGTATACTTCAACAACATACATATTTGTGGTTCATAAATTGATGTGACTCAAATTTTCTTGAAAGTGACCAAAAATGTAAGGGGGTGCATGAGATTTATTGATACCGCATATTACATTAGGGGTAAAGACATGACAGGTGGTAAAACTCCCTGTTCATATACTTGTAGATACATACATGTCTTTGTCATCTTTGTAATGCATCGACATATATATAAGGTCCTGAACACTCGTAGGTAATACAACCATGGTTAAGTGTGAGTAGTGTCTCTGCAACTTCTTGCAGTTGCGATGTATGTACTACAAAATTTCGATGTAGTTGCGTTGTCGCTAGTAGTTGCGATGTGGTTACGTTGTGGCTAGTGTTTGCAGACAGACAGATCGACTCTGGTTTTCGTAGAGGAAGCACGCCTTGATTCTCTGAGCTCATGGACTTTGGAGACAAATCATTGTTGTGGCTATCTCTAAATAATATAATCCATTAATATATATACCATTCTTTATCTTACAATTCTATTTCAACTCTGTTATTGCGGCTGTGCAATTTCAAAACCTAGCAACTGACATTTCTAAAAAAATCATGTGTTATTATGTTTTTATTATATTTACACCGATTATTTTTTAATGTCAATTGCTAGGTTTTGAAATTGCGCACCCGAGTGTTTTTTGTGGACAGGATATTAAGGGGAGAGGAGATTTTTAAGTATACTAACATAAATGGACCACTGTGTCTGAATTAAATAAAGAATATAACATAATTTAATAAATTAATTAAGATTTGTTACAGTTGTATTGGCAATCATGTCATTTGGTTTAAATAGGTTTTTATAATTTTATTTATCTTTTAAATAGATTCTTTGAAATTTTGTGAATGTGTGAACGTTTCAGGCCTTGTAGACTGTTGATTTGTAGACCATTTTCTATTTTATTAAGTGGTACTTGTTGACAGGCCTTCACTGTCCTCCCATAATATCTGTTAACACTGTAATTTGAAAACATTGTAAAAGCCAATTATTTTTAAAAGAGTAACCGTGGAGTTTCTTTCTGGCTCTTCTCCATAGGAAATGACCTATTGGAACCGTGCACCTAGTTTGTGACGTTTCATAAGTGCCCTTCACCGACCTACATAGGTTTATGTGAAATGTAATATTCTGATTTTGGTTTAATTTTGACAGCCAAATGTGGTCCTTGTGCTCCAATGAACTATTAATTTTCAGACAAATTAACGCCCGTCCATCTTGTGTGATTGTGGTACGTGTGTTTGGGCCCTTAAGTAGTGGGAAAGCTGCGTATTACATAACTATCTAGCAGAAAATTTAGCACATAACATGAAAACCTCATTCAAATTGTTTCTTGTCTATTGCATTTGTTTTGTCTATGACTATTATTGCTCGCAACTTATGTATGATAAGTGTGCACTATATATAGAGTTTATAACAAGCTTCATAGTCGGTATTATAAATTATAATTACTATTTTACTGAATTATATTAGACCGATTACCTAGTCAAGACTTTTGAATCTTACATTGTTATCCTGATCTACGTATTTTTAACTGTATCGTAGTTTTACGCTGCAATTTTGTCCACGTACATCTTTGTAGAAACACTTTTATCCATTAAACCGATATTCCATTAAAACCGTAGTACGTAAATTAATTCAACACGTCTGCTGCAGCCGTCACTTCAAAATAGATTTCATTACTAGTGCTGTTCACCACCCCATCGGCTAGTAACACCATAATAACCCTTTGCCATAGGTACCTGTCCCACCGCGGCGACCAGAAAGCGACTATCAATGATTTTCTCGTACAAAAAACGTACAAGAGATTGTAGGTCCTGTATAAGTAAAAGAGATACATACGAGTATATTAAAAGTTTATCACTGACTGTTCACACCGCTGGCGAATACTCGATTATCGCAGCAACAAGAGCTATAAAGAGAGTATCTACTCGCTCAGCGACACTCGCTCAGAGACTCAAGCTTGGTACAGACGCCAGCACATCAAGCTACAACAATCTGTCAAATTTCTTTAATATAATAGATTTTTAACTTTATCGCTAAAGCTTAAGGTTCAAAGTTGATTGGGAAAAGTTGACAGTTTCGGGTAGCTTGATGTGCTGGCGTCTGTACATATGCCTACCAGCGAATAATCGCATAGTCGCTGCTCGTTGCTCGCCAACTCGTTTATAGTTGCTAGCTCTACTCGCTTCTTGCTAATCGCCCGCCATAGGACAGATGCCGGTGATTATTACTACTTCCGTGAGAAAGCAAGCAACTGTCTCTGTCGGCCATTTTGTTCCAATAGAGGAAAAAATGTAAAATAAACTTGTTTGTCAACAGTGAGTAAAGATAAAACTATTTTTATTCTGCTACAAAAATATTATTACGACAGTTTATTTTTGTAGTAAAGAAGGAAAGTTTCCAACGTAAACAGGGGTAAAAAGTTGTTTTTCCCAGAGTAATATAATTCTCCATCATATTTTCTGAAGCGTAAACTTTTTCACAAGGCGTTTTTGATAGCTGGTAAACTCACTGTATAATATCACGCCAAAGGTTTAGGCAAAGGCGCATCCATATTACACCAACATTTCTCTAGTTATTTTTAAGTCCGATATTACAAACCAGGCAGGACTTACGGAGCCAAAACGTAGACACTCGATACGCCTGGTCCATAAATTCCGTTTGAAGTCTCTCTGAGGGATCGAATCCGCAACGAGGTGATCCGGCAGAGAAGCAAAGTCGTCGACATAGCTCACAGAATAAGCAAGCTGAAGTGGCCACGGGCCGGCTATGTTAGCCGTAGAACCGATGACCGTTGGGGTAGACGTGTACTTAAGTGGAGACCGCGAATCGGTAAACGTAAGGTGAGATGCCCTCAGGCTAAGTAGAGCGTCAACCTTCGCAGGATGGCTGGTAGCAGCTGGATGAGAGTTGCCGAAAATCGAGTTGAATGGCGTGAAATGGCTGGATATATCCAGCAGTGGACTGCTATAGACAATGATGATAATGACGGGCTCAAAGCCGGGGTCAATATAATTTAAGTTTTACAATACGGCCAACAATGATATAATGTTAAGCAAAAGATGGTTGGGATAAACTGGATGCGGAAGGTGGAGGACAGGGTGCTTTGGCGCAGCATTGGAAAGGCCTAGATCCAGCAGATGTCCTCTGCTGGATCTGGGCATATCACATTTTAAATATGTATCCTTTTTTCCTGTTATCAGGTCGGAGGAAAACTTATTTCTTTAATTTTTACTTGTGAAAAGAAGCTTCCGACCTGAATATCGAATAAGCCATTGTAAATAAAAAAACAAGATTATGATTAGAACAATGGAAAGTTACATACACTTATAGACGCATTCTACAACGCAAACTATTCCTGTATGTCCTTCATTTCTAATAATTGCATCAACTAATTATAACGGCTCCCGATTGTGGCCCGTGTTTGATAATAATACATTGTTATCTCAACAAGTCTAGACAGGGGATGAGTATATATTTATGACGTGGCTCCGTCTGACTATTTCGATTCCATAACGATTATTTTTAGATTTCAAAGACTGCTAATTACTTATAGTGCCAAACCTACGCTAAAAAAATAAAGACCATTTACCAGAGTCGATCATTTTAGTACAGACGAACCGTATCTATTCAGCGTTGTGTATTTATAGTTTTAGTTCTTCAAAAGTAAATAGAAGCAGATGAGGACGATTTTAAATAGTCGTCCAGAATGCACAAACTAGCAGATTGGAATGTCACGATGTTCAAAAACTTCTAGGAACTGCGAATAAGCAGATAAGTGGAAACTACTGCATCAAGAAAAGCATAGCTCGTGAATTGAAGAGGAAGAAAAAAACTGTAGTCTAGCTAACATTAATCTTCCCATTAGACTATTGACAGTCCTTCTCCACGTTAGGTACAATTCAGTCAAATTACGTATCGAACCCTTTAAAAATTAGCTCAGCTTAATATTGTAGTTTTAAAATTTGATGAAAATGTCAAAGGCGCTAACGAGTCTTCACCTCTAGCCTCCAACTAAAATAGTCTGGAAGCTAAAATTGGAAAAGCTCGAACAACAGACGCTCATTTAACTAATGAACTAACAGTTTGTCAAATCAAGAAGAGTAAATATTATCAACCATGTTCTGTTTACTCCCTCGTTCGATACTCCACATAATTCCAAATTAAGTACACAGACAAATCTACTCGTAAACAATTAGGGTCCGTTGTACCAACCACGAATTCCTAAATACAACTCGTTATCTAAATTTTATAAATAACAAATCGTTACGACTTGTCTTGACACCGAGGGCCCTCCAACTTGTTGTTTTGAACTTTTGTATGTTCTGTTGTCACCGATGACACAGGTTATCGAATCTATTTATTCAGAGACATCGACTGTATCGTACTCTAGACGGAAGCGCCAGTTTCTTCCCCGCCAGTCAGCAGATACGACCTAAGCTTCGCTCAAAATGATCCCTCCGAACGTGAAACTCTGTATGGTGATTTATTTTGTGTTTTTGTTCGCGGAAATTGTTGTCGGAAATGAAAGGAATTTGGGGAACTCCCTTTCTATGGATACGATGTTAAAGGATGTGTGCAGCAGATCACTGGCAAGACTAATATTTCAGCTTTGTACGGGAAATGTGCTGATTAGTGATTTACCGTCGAACAGACTTTCGACAGTGAGGGGGAAGAGAGCTGCTCTGTTATTTAAGGAGAGACTGAAGAGGCAGGTTGCGGACGAGTGTTGCCAAAATTCATGTTCTGTGTCGCAATTAATTCAATATTGCCCGGACACTTGGTGAGCACGCGAAGAGACTTAAGACTTATCAGTGAACCGAAAGTGTTAGTGTTTGTCAAGCGTCCACGTGGAGTGACGTGAACAGCAAAATCGATAATTTGCGATGCGAACATTGTCGATGACCCTATTGCAAATTTTCCTCTGTGCATAATCAGTGGGGTCATCAGAACAATGTGACTGTAAAGTGCTGTGCTCGTGTGCAAGGGGTCCTAACCCTTTGAACGTGGAGTTGGAAAGCTTATGTAAAGAAGCGATAATTCTTTGAAAATGCACGTGAAGAGCTTTTAGAGAGCGCTACATCGGAATCGCGCTATTCGAAACACGCGAATCGTGCGGATTTAGTCCAGAGAGGATTTTTGGTACATACGCTTAGAGTTAAGTGGAAAAGTATACGACTTGTGTTTTTAATCCTGAAGGAGGCTTAGCTATATTTTTATTACTCTGTTACCTAGCTCCGTCCAAAATAAGCTTCAAAAAGGTTTGTTACATTATTTTAACCTGTCATAAATAATCTCTATTTACTCTGTAAATACATACCTTAGTACGTATTTGTTTCATTTTGCTGTATACACATATTCTATAGAGCAATTTACTACCTATGAAAGTTTTACAAAATTGCTATCAAATTATTGCTATTTATTAGCTTTTGAAATACTTTGTGAGAGGAAGACAAATGAAAGTACACTTCGAAGTGAAATGATCAAACTTTAGAATTTTCATTATTTGCATTTTCTGTTATAAATGCTATGACTGAAAAATATTATTGAAAAGTTGTGTTACTCTTTATTAAAATTATTTTACATTTCCTATCAAAGAACTGACTTATTTATTGTTTAACATTTGTAAGTAAAATATAAACAAACATTTTCATAATTGTTTACTTACCATCTATTTAGGTACTTAAAGTCAATTACGGATTTTATTAAAACGCTCGTTAATAAGGGTAAGATCTCAAAAAGATTCCACGACTGTATCTTGGAGCTATTAATTCACTAAATAAACTTGTATAATTACAACAACAATATTATGACTGAACAAATGAGTAATTTGTTATGATATAAATCCTTGTACAGACAGGATAATGAGTCAGTTACACTTGGCTGTATATTAATGTACAATCGCCCTACATTTTACATTTGTTTACAACGTTTATTTATAGCTGACCGAATTTAATCACAGTGTTCTATAAAGAATGGAGATACAAATAGTAATGCTGAAGATAACGATGCGTTAAAAACAAAATTGTGGAGTAGGAATGGTGAATAAAAAAATGAAGATATAGCTGTTTTTATAGCCATAGCCAAGTGTGATAAAATTATGGAAGAAATAACTGTTTTTTCCTTCACTGAAATGCGGAGATCCCCTAATTCGTTTCCTTTCATTGAACAGACAGAACAACGATACCTCATTCCTCTACAAAAACAGAATAATTGTGTGTATGTAATTATTATCTTTTAAGATCCAACGTAAATCAAATTATTTATTTATTAAACAATACCTTGTAACTAATTGTATTTTTCTTTGTTTATTTCACCTTTATCCTATTAAACTATAACAAAACAAAAGGCTATGAAATATGAAGATTAATTGTATAGTTGGCAACAATGTACGGATCTACTCTATCAATTACCCGCACGCTACTTTGATCTTTATGTCCACTACGATATAAAATCGAAAATGGGATACCTAAATTGTCAAAGATAACACACCGTGCGTCTTCATGTTTAGATTTTTATCACGTCCTATATATTGAAGTCTTGTCCCTATTATTCCGTATCTAGGTCATGAATCGTAGTAGAGAGTCGTCTAATCGGCCTTTAATTTGATTTGCGTGCAGAATGGCCGACCGATAAAGCGCTTAGCTGAGGCAAAATGGGATTTATGGTATGGATAACTCCAGCAAAAAGGGCCCGAATAAATCTTCACCCTAACTTAATAAAGTCTCCGTTGACGGCTTTATCTGAAGCTGTGACCACGAACAGAGTTTTTTGAATAAAGTAGTATTGTATTTTTACCAAGAGGAGCGGGATTTTCTGATATCAGTTATATGGACAGTTTTACTTTTACTTCACTTATTTTCTGATACGATGAAAATTTGGAACAGTATTGTGAAGCTCGTCATTTTTATTTTATACTTTGAACTTATATTTTTTCTGAATGGAAAGGTACTAACATTGATAACTCCGTAGTTTTTTATTTGACGCTAGATTCTGTCTTCGATTTAGTCCGCGCGGAAGTCGTAAGACACCAAAATATACCACAGTAACATCCACTATTGAACTTCGCTGTATACTTACGACGTTTGTAGTTTTTGGTCTCAGCAGCCAAAATGTACAGAGAGTCAGGACTGGAGATCAAGCGACGTACAGTTGCCGGTGTGAGAAGCAGCTCGTCATGAGGTCGACACCTGCAGCCTTCAGTAGCATTTTCCCATTGCTTGTGTAATTTTTCGTTTTTAGTGAATGCATGAACGCCTGCTCTCCTGCATATACAACCTAATGGCACAACACTGATACAACTTCTATACATCATAAAACAGTAAGTTTGAGTCTCATTTCCTAGATATTATAAGTCTTTAGTGATTTCAGACTTTTCTAATACTCAAATGTCAATTGGTTCCATAGTTTTTTTATCCTTATAAGAAAAAGGATCGATAAGCATCATAAAAAGTTTTTGTGAAAATTTCCCGTTTTATTGCTATCTGTACATTTTTTCTTTCAAAATCTGTAAATGTAGATCAAAATGTGTCAAAAAGTTAAGGATAGTCTTCTAAGACCATTGCTCTGTAGTTACAACGGTTAAGGTACCTGCCCTTACTGAACCATCTTAAAAATTCACCCTGAATATGTCATGATAATCAGCTGCCATATAACGAGATGATAATCACTTAAAATCACTTAATCTGAAATTATTATCTGCAATATTAAATCAATTATTGCAGATAATTTCAGTTAATTATTTTAATTATTTAACAATTAAATAATATAATATAAAAATATATAGCTACATAAAAATATAAATATATAAAAATTGATAATAATAAAATAAAAAATTAAAATAATAATAAAAAATCAATATAATATAAAATTAATAAAAAAATTAATTTCAATATCGTTTTACAATTTGAGATAAACTATATAAGAATGCAAACATATTGCAATGTTGCTCATCCCCCATAGCCAACAGAGTTATATTTTATAACTTACAGACTGACCAGACTTATAGGGAATAACTATGCAAAATTTGAACAGAACCTATTCGGTAGTATGATGCTGGAATATACATTCAGATAAACAGAAACAAAACCTAAAAACTATATTTTCGGCAGTAACAATTACTTTTTTTTTTCAAAAATATTCAATTGGCTTCGCTATGATTTTATTATATAAATAGGTTTTAAAACTCTTTTTACCAAAGACAGGTTAAAGTTTTTAATTGCAGGAAATTGTTATAAGAAGGCAGTTAGCATAACATGGCATAGCCAGCCTATAATGTACCCACTGCTGGGACACAGGACGCCTGTCTGTCAAAGGGAGTGGGCTATGATGTACCACGCGGGCCGAGTGCGGGTTGGTAGATGTCACATGTCTTCGAATTTTTGGTTCTAGGACTTTCATTTATTTATTTATTTAATACTTCAAGCACATAAATGTACAGAGGCGGACTTATGCCATAGGCATTTTCTACCAGTCAACCTTTGGGTGATGCAGAGACAAACGGTGACATGCCGGTTTCCTCACGATATTTTCCTTCATCGTTTTGAGAGCAGTGGTGGTGAAATTATTTACACAAAGCAAGGCCTGTCAGGGTTCGAACCTACGACCTACCACCCGTAAGTCGCGGCCGTTACCACTGGTAAATAGTAAACAGGCACTTAAATACTAGTTATAATTTATTTTCCTTCACAATCCTATTAAAATTTACTTACATTAAACATGCCACCGAAACTGAACAAAGACATCAATTGAAACATTCCTCCCACAAAATAATAAAAACTAAGCTTTTTCTGCTTTGACACCTTACATTTTATATCAACGCCGGTGTCAGCGACGATTCGTATGCGATTTTTTGCTCATGGAATCAAATTCAAATGCAATCATAGTATCCACGTATTCGTTTCCGATGCGTCTGTGACTGCGACTGGATATTTCCAATATATGCCTTGAGGCGAGATAGAGGAATCTCATATCCTACACCTCAGGTGAGAAAATCTTTTGCAAACGACATCGTTTTGCAATTTCTTCTTGTTTGTAAAATGTATTGCACTAGAGCTTTGGTGATCTAAAAATATGGTCACATAATCACGGCTGTCCAAATTCAAAGCAGTTGTATTTGTATGATACCTTGTCAAATGTTGGTAAAAATGACACATTTTTATGAAAAACGTTATAATATTACAGCCAACCGTTCTCCTAGGAAGCCGTAGCTTTACCTAAAACTTCTATGAAAATAAGAATACGATGTATAAAAATCAGTTCGTACAAAAAATAACAATAAACAAAACCAGGGAAGCAATACCTAGTTAATTAGAAAAGTTTTTAGAACACAAAAACAACTTTAGGCAGAGCACCGGCATAGTCAGACGCAATCGATAATGGTTGTTGGAGGCAGCATCTACCAAGCGGTCCACACTGCAAAAGACCGCATAACTTGGAGACGCGTCGTATCGCCGCGATCTCTAGCATTGAGGGAGCGACGAAGAAGAAGCAGAAGCTTTCGAATTTATTGTGAAAAACTACCATTTCATTTTTTTTATTTTGCTTTTTGCTTAGCAGCTACTGAGATTTTTAGTAGGGAATTTTTGTTTTAGGTTTTGATAAAGAACATCATCATCATCTGCCTAGCCTTTTCCCAACTATGTTGGGGTCGGCTTCCAGTCTAACCGGATGCAGCTGAATACCAGTATTTTACATGGAGCGACTGTCTATCTGACCTCCACAACCCAGTTACTGGGTAATACGATACCCCTTGGTAAGACTGGTTGTCAGACTTTCGGGCTCCTGACTACCCGTAACGACTGTCAAAGATCAAAGAATAACAGCCGGGACCAACGGCTTAACGTGCTTTCTGAGGCACGGAGGGGTCTCTGTATGTAAAGATGGTCACCCATCCACAGACCAACCGCGGCAAGCGTAGCTTAACCTGATCGATTGACCTGTGCGGCTGTTATTATTTAGCCACGGGCCCCTGGTTTTGATAAAGAACAATGGTAAGGAAATTGTTGATGGAATTATTGAACGTCTACTTATGCCACCGTGTTAGATACCGACGAAATAATTTACTAAGTTTTATCAAAACAAGTTTATGGCCTATGGAAGTCTGACAAAATAATCATCATTAATGAAAACTTAATTGACTAGTTCATTGTTGATAAAAAATAATCATGGCGTAATTTTCTTTTTCTGGATTGACCTAATAACTTTTGGTTAAGTTGAACTTTTAATGTTGCCATGTAATACAAATCTTGGTTAAGTTACAAACAATGCTTTGCTTTACGAATTTCATTTATACTTAAGAAATACATGTCTGCATCAGAATATAATAATATATAATAATAATAATAATAATATTATAATAATAATATTTATATATGTTTCACCGGCAGACACAAAAAAAAAATACAAAACAAATTGTTTGGTCGTTCGCCATTGTCCTTTTCTGATCTAAACCGCTGAATGGGATAATTGGCATCATGTAAAGATAAAGGTAATTTAATCAGGCTATTGTCATGTTATTTATTATTATGTTAGACGTCAATCTATCACCTTGTTGTGATTGGCAGGTGAAACATCTACATGGAACTATACATCTGGGGGCACGGTAGTGACTCCGCCAAGACAAGTCAAGTGAAGCGTAAGGGCACTAGGTACCTACCTTTTCTCGAAGCACTTCGTCGTTTTTTTTAACCCTCTTAGGTATACTTGGGTTTACTCATTGACGGGGATTTCTGACATGTGAATCCATATTGTTTTAAATTCAAAATGTTTTTCATACAAAATATTTGTTTAACGGAGTAAGGAATTTAAAAGACCTGCTACAAAAAAGAAAAAAAAAAGCTTTTCAACACTAGCCCATCTAATCCTACAATCTCATAGAAATGATCTGTTTGGAGTCTTGAGGTTCAACAGACTTGATATGGGCACATTCCATAAAATACGAGGTATTCCACTCAGAGCACTGATCTCAACCGCACTTGGACGAACCGCACCTGAGCACTTCCACTAACCGCACTGAAACAAAATTTTGTAACGTGCGGTTCGGTGGAACAATTTATCGCTGTCTCAACCAAATGGCGATGATGCGAAGAGTCTGTTTAGGTTCATGGCATAAATGTAATCCATAGCAGTGTGTCTTTAGAGTACGATGGGACTGTCATATGCATTGTGGTCGTAAAATAATAATACATTTTATTTTCAGAAAAACACATTTACTGTTCACAAAAACAAGTTTCCAACTAAAAATCAACATTACAGAAAAAAGTGTTTCGTTGGTGCCTGTACTAATGAATATTGTATTGTATCACAGACACCAGAAAAAGTCCCTAATTAAATAAATAATTTTTAAAAATATCATAGACTATAAGAATATAGTTCCGTGGTATTTATTTATTTAAACTTTTCGCACAAAAAGGTACAAAGGCGGAGTTATATATAATGGTGTACATAATAAAGAGAATTTTATTCTATTCTTAATGCTTTAGGTATTCTCTACCAGTCAACCAAGGGTGGTGAAGATATTTGGGTGGGCAGGTGCTTCGGTTGAGAGGAACAATGAGGAGAAAAAAAACTCTGTTAAAACTAGGTACACATATACATAAATAGGTTATATACACATACATACTATGATATATATATTATATAAATATGTACGAATGATATATATACGGTGACTGATAATTGGGTTGTTCTCTGATTTCGGTCCGATTTAAAAAAATATTGAAAAATTTTAGATTTTGAAAATCTTTGTGTGTAACGAAAATATGACTGCTTAATAATACTATGTGTAAATATTTTCGAATTGCCTCCATTATTGTCCAAGATATAGGTGGCTGAAGTTTTTATTTGTGATCGTAATGATTTTTCGTTTTATGGAAATGATTACTATGTGATGGTAGTGACACAGTGTTTACTGGTAATGACTTGAGATGAAATACAAATTAAAACAATCTATTTAGTTTCTTATAATAAGTAAAACACAAGTATTTTTAATTTATAATAATAATCATTTATAATGCTATTAAAACTTACGCTGTGAACATTATGAATCACAAAATAACAAGAAATAGTTATCTAAGCAAATAGCCTCTGAGTAATCATTTGTTTCGTTCAGTCTCATTTGAATGAAAAAATGTAAGTTACTTACATTTTTATAACTATTAAATCACAAAATACAAACTCTTCTTAATTTAACTTCTTTGGCAACAAAAATATTTTTAGGAAATAAGAAAAATAATCTCAAAAAATCTTAACGCTACATTTAAAAAAGGCAACAGATATTACTTTACCTATCTCTAATCTCAACTAAAAAAAGAACTTAATAATCGTGGTTACAAAAACAACAATAAACAATCAAAATATTTGCAAATCATCGACGTCAACATCTTCATCCCCTTCATTTTCTTTTTCTTCTTCTTCGTTCTTTTCATTTCTCTCTATTGTTTCCTTTTTCTGTTTTTCTAAAAAAAACCTGTTATATAATTGACTAGTTATTTCAGTTTTATTTTCTTTGCCTGTTTTGGCCTCTATCTTTGAAGGTAATGCAAGAAATTTTTCATAATTTTGTAGGTAGCTAGCTTTTCGAGAAGTTGATGCAACATTGGTACAAAAAGGTGTATTTGACCAATGTAAACGTACGTCTGAAAGTATTTGCACCTTAGGTGATTTTGTAACGTATATCGGCATAATGTCTGTTTCGGAAATATTCTGCGATTGACCTCTTTGTTGTTCATAGTTTAAGCTATTCTGAGTAGTTATATATAATCTCTTGGGTGAGTTTGTGATTTCCTCTATTAATTCTGGAGTTGTATTAATATCCAAGAAATCTTGTAACAATCCTTGTTTTGGTTCGATATTCAAGTCAGGTACATCCATATATCCCAAATGGTATCCATGGGCACAATCTATTCCATTTTTGCAGAAAAAGCAACTCAATTTCCTGAAAGTTATTCTCAGATTATTTGAGGACCATAATACTTGATGTACCGACATTGTACCTTTAAATGTTTTAATATTTTGTGGAATCCTTTTATCTATGATATCGTTTTTTGTCACTATGTGGATCTTGACGTTCTTCATTTTTGCGCACATAATATGCCAAAAGTCTTGTAAAGTTCCTACGTCTTTTCCGAATCGTACACAATCATCTGCTGTACGTTTTATGACGGCTCCAATTCCATCTGGAGCACCTTTCCCATGACCACTTTCCAAATAATTCCAAGTTACTGTGTTTAAATCTGGAAACTGCTGCTGTAGTTGTGAAATAATAAAAAATATCTTCCGATTGCGGTACTGGCTTGACGGGCTATCAGTTACAAAATGTACTGTATCTACGTGTGAAATATCTTTAACATGTTCTAAGATTGGTATTATATGTGCCCATATGGCTTCAGCGTCATGTTTATTATAATCACTGATAGTACACATACTGATTGTTTTGTGTATTCCTGTTTCTGGGTCTAGTAGATATGCAACAGACGTATGCAGAGTGATTTGCTCGGGACTACTACCAAAATGTCGTGCTTGTACCTCTTCATGAAATTTGGTAATGTAGTTTTCGGAAAAATCCATATGAATCAAAACTTCCCTTGGAGTCAATGACTTTTTTAATTGATTTATATTTTTATATTGTTGGACAATGTTCAAGCAGTGTTTCATGTATTTTGGTAAAAACCCTTCAAGTTTTCTAATTAAATTAAGTGGCAAATCTTGTAGTTTCGATTTGGTTGTCTTTTTTGTAAATTTTTCGATTCCATTTACTGTGTATTTTTCCATTTTTGCTCCCCACTCATAGAAATTTATAGTAGTATCATTCCGGAATTCTCCATAATTAATAACTTTCATGTTGCATATATCGCAAGTTCTATTTAAACACTCTTCTCTACGAGTATCGCAACACAGATTTGCAAGTAAACTGGAGCCGTTTGTCTCTTTTATTATTTTATTTTGGTTTAATGATCTAATTAACAGATCCATGTTAACATGTAGTATACATGAACAAGTATTCCTATCTGTTATTTTTGGGAACATAACCCAAAATGGACGATATTTACAAAATGTTGAATATCCGACTTTACAGTCATGGGTCTTGAGAAATTTTTCATGGAGATTAATTAGGGTGTCGTTTAAATATCGCTTCTGTTTAACCAGCCCGGCTATTTTTCTAAATTCTTTCTTATCCGCTGCTATTCTGCTGTTACTATCATCTTCAAAAAAGTCTTCTATCTCCTGTTTAATCTTCTGGATCTGTCTTTTTTCGCCTTTTCTTGGTTTTATTGTAAAAGAAGTTATAGTATTCAAAATTTTGTGTTTTTTAAAATTTTCCTTTCCAATCATATTACTAAATTTTTTTTTATCTTTTTTCGGTAATGTTTTATATCCTGTTTTGAGCTCTTTTGTTATAATTTCTTGAAATAGAAGTTTTTTCTTCACTTTTTCTATGTTTTTGTTGTCTTTTACGTTATCAATCAAAGTATCTACTTTCTCTTCTGTTGTCGGATTGTTTATTTTAGATTCTTTCTGTTTTTTTAATCGGTATAAAGCTTTTTGCAATGCTGCCTTCTGTGTCTGCAATTTTCCAATGTCATTTTTCATTTTCCTTATTCTGTTATTGTAGATATATCTTATTCGTCTTATTTGTTGGGTCTTTTTAACGCAGTTATTACAAACAGCTGTTATAGGTTCGGATTTACTTTGTCCCTCCAAAGGATCTATTTGTGTAGATGTTTGATCATCATCACTGCTTGAAGGAGAATTATCGAGAAGCATTTGTACTATCCTTTTTTCGTTCTTCTTTTTGGTTAAATATCGTTTTCGGCTTTCTCTCCATTTTTTTCTTTGTTGACGCTGTGTGCCCTAGGAGTAAAATCTTGAATATTTTTAATTTGTTTATTTTCTTTTCGTTTAATGTATCTTAATCTTTCTTTTTCCTTTTCTGCCGCATATTTTTCTGGATCTTTTTTTATTTCTGCATACTTTTCCCGTCTATGCAGTCGTGCTTGAGCTAGTTTTTCTTCACGAGTTTTCGTTTTAACAACCTTCGGCATAATTTTACCTAGAAATAAAAAAAAACAATCTAAGCTAGTCGTACTCGCACGCTGAGGATACTACTTTGGAGTATTAAAAGTTATTTAGACAAAAAGAAAAACAAACGAACAGACAAACGTGGCTTTGTGTAATGCGATTTGCATTACTATATAATTGATTGTGAGTAGGTAAGTAAATAAAACAAGAAAAATAGTAGCGGGTCATCTCCATCAGTTTAGTGTCATTACCGTCAGTTTAAAAACTGATGGTAAATTATGGTAAAGACTATTACGGTAATGACATTTTAGGTTATTTTGATTTCTAAATCAATTATTTTAGAAACTACTAGTATAAATATTATTCTCGTAAAAATACTCATCAAAACAAACATTTCAGAAGTAAATAAAAAATGTAAATCGTGTGACTTACCTAAAGTTTTTCACATACGGTGAAGACCACTAAACCGGTACAAACGTAGTTTTTGATCACAGTTACGTAATTTTTTTTATTTCTCGAGCGCGCGTGGTTCTTCCTCAATGTCTCTGGAACAACTGGCCGCGCTGCGGAAGTGTGCGGCGGGAGGGTAAAGGAGTAGGATGTCCATGTAACGAGTTGTTTACATTTCTTTTTTTGCTTACGGTAATGATTATTTTTCGGTGACAAAGACAAATATTTTTTTTTTATGAATTAATCGATTCGTATTTGTGAAAACGGAGGCACTTAGTAATCCCTAGTATAATTTTAATATGATGATTAAATTACAGATAAATAAAACTGTAACTTATTTGAAATTTTGAACACTATTGTTATGAAATCATGTTAAGGACACCGATGGTAAGGACATTTGTGAGTACTTTTTATTTATTTTTATTTTTGTTTTCGTATAGTACGTTTTTCTATTATAGGATACACCTTGCTAAATGTCTTCAATTCAACCAACTGTAATCGAATCTCCATAAATGTTAGTGAAAGATATGGAGGTACGTGGGTAACAGGAGTAAAGCAAACGACATCGACTTGGTAGCACAGCGTATAATCGCAGACTGGCGCGCCTTGACAATCACGGACAGAATTATATTTTGAGCTCCTACCCACTATAAACTAATTATTAACACATACATCACACCTCCCTTCTTAAATTACAACAGGTTCATGAAGAGTTAATACTTATACAACCAATTCCACAATGAAATAAATCCTCTTAGCATCATCATTTAGCAATACATTTTTAAGTACACTGAAATCTGATAACCGGTTTTCGGGTTCGCTTTGGGTGCACTTCTTGCTGCTGAGCTGACGAACCACTTGCCTGATTAGAAGGCTGATCCTGCTCAACACCACACACTTCACGGTTTATTGATTGTTCTAATTTACTTCTTTCACACAACCTCTCATTTTCACACACACTATCGCTACAGTCAATCTCACTCTTCCCAGACTTTAATAAATTGTCCCCAGCGGGCGCTACTGAGTTCCCATCCTCTATCGTTTCCTCCGCTACCGTGTTCGGCCCACCAACGGATGCACAGGATCTGCGCCGTATCTGGTCTACGTGTCTTCTAATAAATTGACCGTTATCCCTTGCTATCAGATACCTACGAGTACTGTCTACGTCTGAGATCGTACCTTTTACCCACTTATCCGAGGAACCGTACTCCCTCATCCAAACAGGATCACCCTCGTTGAAAATACGCGCAACTCCCCCAGAAGAATCGATTTGTCTTTGCTGCGCATCCTGCACTCGAGCACCTACTGATCGTTCTGTCCGCAACAGATCCAATCTGGAACGTAGTGTTCGTTTCTGCAGCATCATAGCAGGCGTCTCACCAGTAGTGCTGTGCACCGTATTTCTGTATGCCAGAAGAAATGTTTGTAATGCTGCGTCCACATCTACGCGATCCCGAATTGCCTTTTTAATAGTGCGCTTACAAATGTTAACTGCATTTTCTGCAGCTCCGTTTGAAGACGGATGATAAGCGGGTGAAAAATTCTGTCTAATGCCGTTATTAGCGAGGAATTTCTTGAATTCAATGCTGGTAAAAGGTGGTCCTTGATCAGATACTAACTGTTCCGGTAAGCCGAACCTAGCGAAAGTCGACCGTAAAACTTTAATAACATTAAACGCGTTAGTACGTGGCATTTCGAATATTTCTAACCATTTTGAGGACGAATCTATTAAAACTAAAAATGTCATACCTCGATACGGGCCCAAGAAATCAATGTGAAGCCTAGTCCACGGTTGGGTATGGTACGGCCACGGTTGAATAGTGGCCCGCGGGGGTGCACTCGCTTCCGCTGCACAAGTCTCACAGCGTTTACACAATCCCTCAATATCTTTATCGATGTTGGGCCACCACACATAACTTCTAGCCAAACTTTTCATCTTTACGATGCCCATGTGGCTGCTATGCAGTTGATTTAATATTTGCCCTCGCAATAAATGTGGGATCACCATACGGTAGCCCCACATTATACACCCACATTCAACATATAATTCATTACGCCTAGCAAAGAATGGCTTAATTTCATCATTGTCAGGACAAACTGACGGCCAACCTGATTGTATATATAACATCACCCTACCAAGTACCGTATCCTTGGGTATCATTCTTTTGATGTCATTGCTAGTGATGGGTAAAAAATTTTCTACAAAGTTAACATACGTATTTTCTGTTTTTAGCCTACCTGGGTTGTAATCCCTATATGGAAGGCGTGATAATGCATCTGCGCTATTCTTACTAGACGCGATGTACTCAATATTGTAATTGTAACCCGATAGCAGTACAGCCCAACGCTGTAGTCGCGAAGCGGCCATCACTGGAATACCCGTTTTATTACCGAAAATATATGTTAGAGGCTTATGATCAGTCCGTAATATAAAGTGACGGCCATATAAGTACTGATGAAATTTACGAATACCAAATACAATTCCGAGAGCTTCCCTGTCTATTTGCGCATAAGCTCGCTCGGTGGGTGTGAGCGACCGCGACGCATACGCCACCGGGCGTTCGCCGTCCGCCGTAACGTGCGATATCACCGCGCCAACGCCCACACTACTCGCATCCGTCGTCAAAACTAACGGTAGCTCTGGGTTGTAAAAAGTTAGTACTTTGCCACCTGCCAACAGCCGCTTCACTCGTACGAAGGCACTCTCACAATCCTCACTCCAAGTATACTTAGCACCCGACCTAAGAAGATTATACAATGGGGCGAGAACTGTACTGATATTTTTAATGAATTTAGCATAATACATTACTAGACCTATAAACGCTCTTAACTCGGTGGTATTCGTAGGCGCCGGCGTTTCCATCACCGCCTTAACCTTATCTGGGCATGTATGTACTCCATCCTTACTAATAATATGACCCAAGTAGGAAACAGACTTTGAAAAGAAAACGCATTTTTCCTTCTTCACTCTAAGTCCGTAGTCTTGCAATCGTTGCAACTTTATGTAAATTGTTAGCATGGTCTGTTTTCGTACTCCCCGTCACAATTATGTCGTCGAGGAAGACCCCTACACGCGGCATGTCTGCAAATAACTGTTCAATTCGCCTCTGAAAAATGCCCGGGCTAGACGCTAAACCATACACTAATCTGTTGTACATATACAAACCCTTGTGGGTATTTATTACCGTGTATTTTCTTGTGTCATCGAGTTCAAATTGCGCGTACGCTTGAGACAAATCGATTTTACTGTAGTGTTCACCCCCTCGAAGACGAAATAACAAATCTTCTACCCTAGGCAAAGGATAACGATCAATTTCTATAACTTTGTTTAAAGTAAGTTTATAATCGGCGCAGATACGAATGCTACCATCTTTCTTTACCACTGGCACTATCGGCGTAGCCCAGTCGGAACGCTCGACAGGGGTGAGAACTCCGTCGCGCACCAGCTGGTCCAGCGTGCGCTCCACGGGCTCGCGCAGCGCGTACGCCAGCGGGCGCGCACGCATGAATACCGGCCGGGCACCTTCGCGCACATGTATGCTCACTGCGCCGCCCGTGAAGCGCCCGAGACCCTCCGCGAACACGTTACAGTATTTGGTACTGAAAAAAGATACATCGGGTTCATTATTTTCCAAAATATTATTTACATGGTAATTGCTCCAATCAGGTAGTTGAATTTTTAATGCCGCTATCCAATGTCGCCCTAAAAGGACAGTTTTACCCTTCTCAATAACAAGCAATTCTAAAAAATCACTTCTATCCTTATACCGAACTAGAGGTCTTATTATACCTGAAGGTTTTACCATCTCACCTGTGTAATATCTTAAAGTTAATTTACAAGGTTCTAGTGTAAGATCGTTAAATAGCTTATCGTAACACTCTCGACTAATACAAGACACTGCACTACCCGTGTCACATTCCATTGCTATTTCCTTATTATGCACGTTCAACGTTATATAAATAGGTTTGCAGCTGGATATGGACAGTCGACAAACATCAACAAAAATTACCTCGTCACTATCCACCTCTTCATCACTGCCCGCGGTTTGAACGTCCACTTGATGTTGCGCCACCAAATTGGGGCACACACGTCGCAAGTGACCTTGACGATTGCATACCCTGCACACATAATGCGCGAATTTGCACGACGACTCGTTGTGGTTAGCGCCACACACCCGACACAGCCGCTGTGGCCGAGCTCGCTCCTCAGGCCGAGCCCGCTCACCCGGCACCGGCAGCGTCGACTCGCGGTCCACGGGCCTCTCCCGCACGTCTCGACGCTCGCGCACATTCCGCCGCGCGACGTTCGGCTGCCCGCCGCGCACCACCACGCCCGTTGTTTGTCGCCTCAACGCCATTGCTTGACACGTCACCGTCGTCGACTTAGGGCCGTCGACGACGGCGGCGTCTTTCTCCGCCGATTCCATGCTGGCGGCCAGCTTATACGCCTTGGCGAAATCCAGTTTGAGTTCTGCGAATAACCGTTGCCTAATATTTTCGCTGGCTATTCCACACACCAACTGATCTCGTAAACTTTCTTCGAGCCAACTTCCGAACTCACAGGTTTTCGACATCTTCTTAAGCACCGCCACGTAGTCAGATATTGACTCGCCTTCCTTCTGCTTCCTGTGCCTGAATTTATACCTCTCGGCAAGTTCGCTGGGTTTCGGTTGTAGATGTTTACACATTGTTTCCGTTAACTGCTCGAATGTTTTAGTTTTTGGTTTATTTGGTGTACACAGGTTAACTAGCAACTCGTAACTCTCTGCTCCCATAACGGTTATTAATGTCGGCACATGTAAATCGTCCGGTATCTTGTTCACCACAAAGTATTGTTCTAACCGTTCGACATATAGTTTCCAATCGTCTTGGTGCACATTAAACTCCGCAATTTTCCCGATGGACATCGTGAACTTTTATAAAATCACACGTGAAATGTTCAATCCTCGTCGCCACTGAAAGATATGGAGGTACGTGGGTAACAGGAGTAAAGCAAACGACATCGACTTGGTAGCACAGCGTATAATCGCAGACTGGCGCGCCTTGACAATCACGGACAGAATTATATTTTGAGCTCCTACCCACTATAAACTAATTATTAACACATACATCACAGTTAGTAGCTATTTTTTTATGCAACCGGACATGTGATTGGTACGAAATCAGAGAATCAACCAATTTTAGTGACCGATACTTAAACACGTGCTTGTACTCATGATAACAAACAACTTTTACTATCTATAAAAAATCTGTTGTCCAGTCATTTATGTTCGCCTAACGTCAAAATGTAGGTACTGAACAGCAGATTTTTTTTCGCGAATTCAGGTTTGGTCCCATAGTAAAAGTTGTTTGTTATCATGAGTACAATCACGTGTTTAGGTGTCGGTCACTAATTACCAGTCACCCTATATATATATTAGGTCCTTTTTTTTTTTTTTGTGGATTGAAAATCATCAAATGACCCCTCCCGCTCTGGGTGGAGCAGAAGGGAGTGTCAGACTCTTACTGACTAAAACCCACCCGTGTTCCTTCCTTAGCCCTTTGTGTTCCGGGGTAGCGGTAACCCTTTCGGACAATCCCGCTGCCCCGGCAGGCTTCGGCCCTTACGGGCCCCTTCCTTTATGCTGACATCTCTTTGAGGCGCGCGTGGAACACGTACACGCCGTCCGGCACGGGCCTGGTCCTGATCGGACGGAGAGTTACCCATTACTCTCCGCCCGCAGGCCCGCACCTACGGTGGCCGGGAGTCGTCTCGCGGCTCCCGACGCCCGGAGCGTTTCCCACGGCGGCTGGGACGTAAGGCCCTCTCCCTCAGCCGTCCCGCCACCTCCTTCGCTAGCATGACTGCTTCGTAGAAGGAGGTGACTGCCTCCCACTCCCTCACGCCCCGGACCATGGCTTGAACCAGGGCCGGGCGCGAGAGGTCGCCGCCGCTGCCGATCGCCTCTGCGAGAACACGGCGGTGCTCCGCCCAATTGGGGCATACCGCCACCGTATGCTCCATCGTGTCCTCTGGGCGACCCTCGCAGTGGTGACACCCGGGCGTTTCCTCCCGGCCAATGGTGTGCAGGAACCGCCCGAAACACCCGTGTCCGGTGAGGACCTGCGTCAGGCGGTAGGTGAGGGCGCCGTGGCGCCTCTCTAGCCACCCCTCAAAGAGGGGTCTTATCGCCACTATCGTGGCGTGCCCTGCGCTGGGTTGCGACAGCCGCTCTTTCCATGCTGCCATGACGCCGCGATTTGCCGCGGCAGCGGAGTTTCCCCCCGGCGTAGTGCCTCCGCGCACCACTCGTACAGGCGCGCGAGGACTATCGCCTCCAGATCCCACGGCGGCAGTCCAGCAAGGAGGCTTGCCGCCTCGCCCGAGATCGTGCGGTACCCCCGGATCAGCCTTACGGCTACCATCTTTTGGGGCGCTTTCAAATAGTGGGCGGCTCGCCGCCGCAGTGAACGCGCCCACACCGGGGCCCCGTACAGGGCCATGGACCGCACGACCCCCGCGTAAAGCCTCCAGGAGCAGGCGTTTGGCCCCCTCAGGTTGGGCAAGAGCCGCTTGAAGGCGGCCCCGGCCCGTTCCAGCTTGGGAGCCAAACGTCGGAAGTGCTCGACGAAGTTCCACCGGCTGTCGAGGACGAGACCCAGGTACCTCATCGTTGTCTCGACGCCGATGTGAACCCCTCCCACCGTTAGTTGGGATCCCGAAGGCGGCCCGTTCCGAGGCCCATGAAAAGACATGGCCTCGGACTTGTGCAATGCCACCTCGAGACCCAACTGCCGGATCCTCTCCACGACTATCGCAACCCCGCGTGTCATCGCGTCGGCCGCTGCCTGATGCGACCTCCCCTGCGCCAGGACTAGCGTATCGTCAGCGTAGCAAACCATGCTGACTCCATCAGGGAGATCGGCCCGCAGCACCCAGTCGTAACTGATGTCTCACAGGAGCGGCCCCAGAACCGATACCTGCGGGACACCACACGCCATCTCTCGCCGGTTCCAATCCCCGTTGCGACCGGGGTAGATGACGGCTCTGTCCGTCAGATACGCCCCGACTACTTGACGGAGGTAGGTCGGCACCCGGTAATACCGGAGTGCCTCCCCAATGCAACTCCAGGGTAGGGTGTTAAAAGCGTTGGCGATGTCGAGTAACACCGCCACGACCACCCCACCCCGGGACACCGCGTCTCCCGTCGCGAGGGCCCTTACGCGCATGATGGCGTCCACCGTCAAGCGCCCCTTGCGGAAGCCGAACTGACTGTCCGCAAGATCCGACCCCGTCCTCACCAGGTGCCTGACGAGGCGGCCCGCAATCACCCTCTCAAAGAGCTTGCCGACCTCGTCGAGCAGCACGATGGGCCGGAATGCGGACGGAGAGTCCGCAGGGCGCCCTGGCTTCTGTATGAGGACCAGCTTCCCCGTCTTCCAGCGGAGTGGAAACTGGCCCCTCTCTATGCATGCGCTTAAGAGCGCCTCAAGTCGGGGCCCGAGAGCCCTCGAGGCCAGGACCCAGGCCTTACCCGGCAAGCCGTCGGGTCCTGGGGATATATTAGGTCCTTACATATGAAATTGGCGTTTTGTACGGGAGGAATATAAAGTAAATTTTTTCTTTGTACGATATTTAATTAATCAAAGTATGCACCGTTGTTATCTATACACTTTTGCCATCTCTATAGGTAGTTCATTGATCCCTTTAAAAAAAACACGGGGGCGAGAATCAATGAACTCTTTGAAGCCGGTTTGGACTGCCGCATAGGAGTTGAATTTTTTTCCTGTCCAATTTCCGGAAAAAATGGTAAACTGTTGGAGCAAGGTCCGGGGAGTACGGTGGATGTCGCAGACATTCCAATTATAGCTCATCTAACTTAGTGGTTGTTTGTTGTGCAGTGTATGGTTTTGCGTTGTCGTGAAGCAGCAGTGGCCTAGAGCGATTGACCAATCTCGGTTGTTTAGCAGTTAGTTCTTCCTTCATGGTTTGCAGTTGCTGACAATAGATATCTGCCGTAATCGTTTGGCCAGATTTTAGAAAGCTGTAGTGAACGACACCGGCGCTAGTTCACCAATCACTCACAAGTAACTTTTTCTGAGTCAATTTTCGTTTAGGGCAGGATTTGGCTGGTTCTCCAGGGTTCAGCCATTGCGACGAGCGCATCCGATTATCGTACAGTATTCACTTTTCATCACAAGTAATGATTCGATTTAAAGTCCCTTCATTATTGTGTCGGTTGAGCAAAGTAACACAGCAGTCGACGCGTGTTTGCAAGTTCGATTTACTCAATTCATGAGGTTCCCCATCGTTCAAGTTTTTTTACTTTCCCGATTTGCTTCATGTGGATTAATACAGTTTTATCACTTACCCCGTGCCTGCAGCTACTAAACTTCGCAACTCGCAAACTTTCAACTTCGCTGCTGAACTTCGCAACTATGATGTACACTCATGTACACTCAATTATTTAATCCAAAAGAGTGGTTGATTCTATTACCGACCCATATAATGCGGCAAGATTCTATTACCGATTTTTCTACTTCTTTTACCGACCGCTACGAAGTTGTCACTTCTTCTATAGTATTAAATAAAATTAAAAATCGTTTTTAAGGTATTTATTATATAATAACAATAGTTATGAGATCAACATTATTACAATATGAACATAATTATTTATTGCAACGCTTACAGCAATTATTTATTTGTTATTTTAATTCATAAAAAATATAATCAGTCTCAGAAAACAGTCTTCGAATAATGAAATGCTTACTTTTACAGCTTCTAGTTGAGCAGAGGCGAACTGCTTGCGCTTCTGCGGCTCCATGATTCTATAAAAGAACACAATCTTTAAAGAGATATAGAATTTAATTCTTCGAAAGAAGCTTTAAAAAGTTGCATGGCCCCCATTCCGTCCCGCCATTTTTATTTGATTTGAAAACATATGAAATATAGCCAATGCCATGAAGCCATGAATGAAACTGGATAGCAAATATTATTTTACATTAATAATATGTCCTGTGATAAAATCTCTTAAAACGTATGCAAGAAATAAGCCAATTTGTTCAAAAATATACATTTTGTTTTTCTGTACTGTAATATTGCCAAAAATATCGTCACAGCTGTGAGTCGGTAATAGAATCAAGTATGAAGGTAATATTCTATTAGCGACCAATAAAATTAATAATAAACAGATAAAATATCCGCTTTATGGAATACTGTTAAATTTGATCTCATTGCTATATTATTTCTTTTAATGTCAGTTAGTCTTTAATTCAGATAATAAAGGTTATTTACAGTATAATATCATTATAATACTAAGGATATTGTCTAACGTTGAATCGAGTTTTACACAAAAACTTTAAGAAATAGCTTTGTCGTTAATAGATCTAACGAAGTAAAATAATTTTAAGAATTGAACAAGAAAAATATAAAATCAAATGAGGTAGTTTCTAGATAATAGTTATTTTAAAATACTAAATATTCTCAAAATTTAACAACGCCATGAGTCGTTATTAGTATCAAGTTTTGAAATTTGGATTCTATTACCGCCTTAAATTAAAACATGATTTTATAACACAAAAACCAATAAAAAGTATTATATTAAGAGTTAGTTTAGAAAACGAATATATACATTACAGTTGTAATGTGATAGCAAGAAGAAAAATCCATTTTTAGTGTGTTATTTTCCTTAAGTAATATTTAGGTGTACTTACGTGGCTGGAGACGCGACACTATGAAAAGTGCGTCCGCTTCGGGCGCGTCCCATTCTCTGTCAAGTTATTTCTTTCACTGGCTATTTAAATTCACAAACTTTACTCTTTTTGTTGTCCAACAAAAATACGTAACTAATTTTTAAGGTATGACTTTTCTGAAACCCTATAATATGTCTAATTTGAGTGATTTAAAAATTAGATCGTTAATAGAGTACACTCATAATTTTCCACTTTGATCTCCGGCCGTCCACGGGGTTGGTTCTGAAGGTCGAAATTTCCAGAAAGAAAACGTTGAAACCAAAAACGTACCGTGCTTCCTTTTGCGACACCAGCACCGTACACATCATTAATCCCACTGTGCGGTAATAAGCGACGTCAAAGAAAAAAATAATGAGGAAAAAACGAATGACTGTTTTCAAAACTCAAATGTACCAGCTAAATGAATTTATAAATTTGAATTTGGAATTCTTAACCAAAGAGGAGATATTTCAGATCAAACTGGTCTGTCCGACAAAACGCTAATTTCATATGTAAGGACCTGTTGAGGATTGAGGAGATGTTGAGATGACTCTACTCTATTTGTGTTGAAAATAACTCTGCAATTTCCGCTTAAATGCATACCGACTGGTGGGCGCATTCCAAAGAAGAATGGTCTGTATATGAAAGGAAGAATGAACAAAGTCAGAAGTATGAGAAGGACAGAGTAGGAGAAGATTGTTAGAAGAACGCAAATTCTTAGCGTGAGAAGAACATAGATATTGGAAATGAGATACGAGATAAGAAGGAGGAGTGATAGAGAGGAGTGGTATAGAATTCACATTACGAGGTTTACTCCAAGCGATTAGAGACAGAGTCCAAAGCGGTTACATTGCCATCTGTGCTACAGAGATCACTTGGCTAAACATTTCACTAGCTACACTGACAACTTTAAAACACTATCACTAGCCAGTCGTAAGAAAAAACTGCACGGCATCATCCTTCACAAAATATTGAGTAGAAAGTTCATTGCAATCTATCGTAGATTGCAGTGAACTTTTGAGCTCATTATTAAAATTAAAATTCTAACTCGGATTCCCAAGCATAATAAATACAATTTATTTTACATCCCTGGCTCTAAAACTTACCTCAGTCATTACGCCGCTGTGTCAAGACTTTGTGGGCAATAAAATATTTTAGCTAAAACCACGTATTTAGACATCTGCGAGTCTCTGTCTAAATGTATGATTTTTTATAGAAAATGTTATATTTTGAAAATGTGTAAAAAGGTAATAAATTATACCTTTTTGCAAATGTTATCTATTAATAATATTTTAACTTTGTTAGCTTAGTTGTGCATGTTGTGGTCTCCTATAAGTGAAGGAGTACACCTACGTGATGTTGTGCTACTTCACTTATCCTTCATTTATGCGTGATTGTGTACGTACATTTTTTGTTGGATATTCTAAATCAATAAATAAATAAAGAAAAAAAAATTAAGGGCTGTTATTGCAGTTTCCAGAACTTTTTAAGAATACAAAACGAAAGATCAGTATTTTTATTTCCTCCAAAATCCAGTTTTTGATTCTTTTTACACACAGTGTCATCTCAAAACCCCATTGTGTACCTTCATGTATGAATATTCCGGACCATAAAGATGATAAAGATAATCAGCATAATCACAGAAAACATAAAGCTGTACATTCACGAAGAGACAAAATTGCGCCGAGACAAAAATAGGAGTTGGAATTAAAATCTGCCTCGTTAAAGGGGACTTGGTAAATTAGTCCCATTCATCCGCATAGTGATAATCTGCGGGCGACGCATAGTTGATGAAATGTTGTACAGCGGACTCATCTCGGTGGAGATATGGAACTAATATCGGCGGTCGGGATAGAATTTTAATGTATGATTAGTCCTTTGAAGAGCTATGAGGCGGATGAAGCTAATTTGGGACTGAAGTAGAGTAAAATGCAATGTTGAATTACTAAAAGCAAGAATTGAATCCAAATGAAGAGGTTTTCAGTTCTACTGAATTCCGTAAGAGTTTGCCTAAATCTTAAAGGTACTTCAATTTTGTGGTAGGTAAGCGTAGCTTCCTTTTTTAGCCCTCTATTTTACAATGGGTTAGTTAAAGACAAATTATTCATTCCTTGTAAAACTTACTTTTTCCTTGCTTTATTAAACCTTTTATAATTTGTATTGCAAGGAGCACTTCTAGAGGGGTTCGTGGTTACATGATAATAACCGCATAGGGTCGATTAAAGGGTTAGATTTGCTTGCCGCGGTCTAAGCGTGGATGGATGACCAGCCATTACATATGGAGACAAGATCCCTGCGTGCCTCGAAAAAAACGTCAAGACGTTGGTCGCACCTGACATTCGTAGATCTTTGACAGTCGTTACGGGTTCTGGGCTTCTGACTAAGCCCAAAACTCTGACACCCAGTCTTACCAAGGGGTAGTTTTGCAAGGAGCACATCTAGGTATGAGTAAGCCAAGAAATTAAACGTATATTCACCAAACATTAGGTATACTACCAATTAATATCCAACTCGTTAATTAGTAGAGACTTCCAAACCAAATGATGAGCAAAGCAATGTAATCCATATCGTGCTAAGATTGAAATTTCTCGTATGTAGGTGGCAGTCGAATTGCTAACATCAGTTTTGATAATTAAAGAAATCCTTTGTTCTTGATGTTAGTTTGGATCAAATATTAGTAATGTTTGAGTTTGGGATATCTGAGGTAGGTCTTTGGTCGTTGTAATGGACTCGAATATCTTGTTTTGATAGATACATACATACACCGAAGGGTAAGCAGGGGTGTAAATAGATGGTATCTACTAAATAGAAAAAAGAGGGTGTGTGCTTATGACCATACTGAAAATAGCGTGACGGTTCAGTTTCGTTTACTGTTCAGAAAGAACGCCTAAAGAAAATTTCACTTCAAAAAACTTATATAATTCTGTTCTGCCAGCTAATCTTGACAAAATGGGGAACTTTAGAACAGTCACTGTGGTTTATATACCTCAAAATTTCAAATTCAAAATTATTTATTTTTAGGGCGACTCGTTTTTTTTTCACATTTACAAACGAGCTACACGAGAATATTTTGTCATCCTTTATTAATAAGTATGTGAGACAATTTTTAATAGTCCCACGATATCTGAGGGCCAATTCTCGTAATTTTTAAGAACGTTCACAGTCTGATATCAGTCTCAATCTGTCTAAAATACTTCAATTTGCCCTACATTTTGACAAGTTTTTGACATTTGTTTGTCGCCGAGATGAGACTGCGACTAGATTTTGAACGTTTTAAATTAGCAGAATAGGCCTACGGATCTAATCCGCCATCTTCTTTTATAGGTATTTTATAAATAAAGGCTAAATATCCCTAAATATCTAAATATCCCTTGACTGACGGACTACTCACGAAACCTCTGTGCATACTTATATACAATAATATATATTTAAGATTGCATGCGATCGAATTCACTGAAACAACTAGTGAAGTAGTGTAGTGTGTTGTAGTTTATATCGGTTTCATTGCATCCAGGGTATTTTAATTCCGGTCAAGTAAAAAAAAAACACTCTGATTGGGATATAAAACAAGAGAAGAAACCTTTTTTACAGTCCAAGGTATTATTTTATTAAATTATGGCTTTAGGTAATCAAGCCACAAATGCAGGCAAATCGAGGCGCATAAATATCAAGTGCATTTTTGCTCACTGAAACACGTCCTCGACTCAATAATCGTTACGATATTCGTCGATTACGTGTTGGACCATCGATTAACCATAGCAAAGTTCAGAGCTACAGGATCAACATTAAATAGCTCCAGACCTGGATCTATACCAGCGGTAGCCACGGACGAAAATGTTAAACGTGTTATGGTATCTGTGACTGAAAATTCCCGGTTATTACATCGTGCATGTTCATCGATATTAGGAATTACGAAATCAACCTCACAGGTTATAATGCGAAAAAAACTCAAGTTCCACCCGTATCAGATTCAAATCGTTTTTACACGACTCAGTCGCTCTGTAAACGCGTTTTTGAAAACATGCGTGCTAGACTTGCCGAGTGTGCTAGGCTCGATGGTCAACATTTGAAGAACGTGGTCAGTTTTTTTTTTTAGAATTTATCAAACTTTGAATTCTGCCACTGGACACCCTGTATAATATCCCTTTTAGATAATGCTGGATTCTGATAATGATTGTAAAATAAGTTTTAAAAACGTTAGTGAGGTCAATATCAAAACATGCTTGCGAGGCACCTCATAAAAACGTCGATTAATATTTGCACTGGACTGCCATAAGCTAAGCTGATTGATAGAAGTCTTTGATTAGAGAAGAATAAAGTTTTGCTAGCACTAAAATGTGTAAAAGAGGTAAATTTCAGATGTTAGTCTCCTTGGAGACAATTTAAAAAGCTTCAAATATTTTTTTTACAATCCATAAAATAAAAAAAAATCTCTAAACGTTTTTTCTCTTGAAATTATTTTTGCTAAGCTAGATCCACCAGCTTGATGGTATCTAATTTATTTGAAGTAGGTTAAAGGCCGTCACACACTCGGAAAAATCGATAGGAATCGTAAAACAGCTCAAAGAAATATTTTTCGTCCATCATCATTTCAACCGAAAGACATCCACTGCCTACCCGAAACATATCCATTTCGACCGGTTCTGTGCTTCTCGCAAATTCGTCGCATGATTCTCAAGGTCCGTGGCTAAATAATAACAGACGCACAGGTCGATCGATCAGGTTAAGCTACGCTTGCCACGGTTGGTCTGTGGATGAGTACATACCGAGATCCCTCGGAAAGCACGTTAAGCTGTTAGTTCCGGCTGTCATTCGTGGATCTTTGACAGTCGTTACGGGTAGTCAGAAGCCCGAAAGTCTGACAACCAGTCTTACCAAGGGGTATCGAATTACCCAGTAACTGGGTTGTGGAGGTCAGATAGGCAGTCACTCCATGTAAAACACTGGTATTCTAACCAGATGCATATTTTGGAAACGGCTAGACAGATGATGAATTCTCAAAATTTTGAGCGTAAACTACCATATTTTAATAAAGGGAATAAAGCTACCAAAAATATCGTGGTTTTTCCTTTTGGGTACTGAAAACTGCAAAATTACTGTTATGTTGGCGGTCATTCGATCCAACTAACATCATCGCTGTTTTGAACCTTATTTGTGGCCGCGATGTGCTATTGGCAATTACTTACAAATTTGCTCCTTACCGCGCCTTAAGTCTGGTTAGTCATGTCGTTTTGAAATAAGACGTGGTAGTTCCGAAAGTGGATGACGCGTAGTCGACTGGTAAACGCCAAGTCTACCACCTCGCCAAGTTTAAGTCGACCCGAAAGTTGGATTTGAGACAGTGTTACGTAGTGCCGAGTACCATAATATACCTATCTATTGTAAAAAGACATTAACCGGTGCGGATTATCAGTTAAAAGCAACTCGTGTCTGGTTCAAGGCTGTGAATAACTAGAGCAGGTGGGGAGTGCTTTGAGCTACGAAGGCTTTTAGCTTCAAGATTGAACTTGGGTTCGAGCTGTACGTTACGTGCTTAAGCACCTTAGACTTACGCAAAAATTTAAAAGCGATTTTCTCGTACAGTTAGTAGGACAATTATCTTTGGAAAAAGGTGTTACCTTTAAAAGGGTAATTTTAATAATAGAATTATTGTTTTTATTGCGTTATATATTAGGATATTCCAGAAAAATGTCAAACCTGTTATTGTTGATAGTTTTTAAACGAAACTTAGCGATTGCATGCGAAAATATTATTGAAATGTAGAAAATAATATGCTGATAATACATTCATAGTAAACAGTATTTTTAAACCCGATAAGATTAATATTTGAATCGTAACAGATTTTATTTGAATGTTCCTGACGGAATTATTTTTGGCGGCCATTTTGATAATCGGTCATCATTAAAGTTTTAATTAATTGTGATACCGGAGCCAATAGTATACATTCTTCAATGTAAGAACCTACTACATACCTAATTTTCGTAGTAACACCGCTATTATTGTTTAGGTACTTATGTATAGTAGAATAATGAAGCAGGTAAAGGCATGTATATCATTGAAAAGATACGATACTAGATTAGGCATTTATCAAATTCCTGGAAAAGCGTTGACTTTCTTAAAAACAGATTTAACATCAAACGTCGTTCATTGGAACGACCCTTTCAAAATTGCATGCAGGTACCTACTCCATTATCATCATCATTTCAGCCGAAAGACGTCTACTGCTGGAGATAGGCCTCCTCCAAGCACCTCCACTTTGACCGGTTCTGTGCTTCCTGCATCCAGCGGGATCCTGTGGCCTCCATAAGGTTTTCGGTCCACCTTGTAGGCGGTCTACCTACCTACTTGTATCTCCAATAACATAGACATTAAACTTTTCGATATTTTATAGGTACCAACGCTTATTTATTTTAAAATCTTGCTCGAGTACCAGCTGCTTATCGCCCCCTTTAAATTGTGATGTAATTGAGGAAAATTAACAACAAAATGGTTGGGTGTAGGCCGTGTAGGTTATCAATCTATACCAGACCCAGTGGTCTATTGTTATGATGAGTAGATTTTAGGAGGAAAATCAACAACTTTTATTAAAAAATAATAAGCGGCTTAGTTAATAAGTTATATGCCCTGACTTTAATTTATTAAAGCACCACAGTATAGCCTATTTAAGTAGCTGACAACCTCCACCTATTTATCATTGATTATTTCATTATTCGATGTGTTTGCTTGCCTGGTTCGCAATAGCAGGTGCTCAGGAACAGGCTCCTTAGACAAAAACATTACGTATAGTACAGTCGGGTAAAAATGAAAACCGCTTATCGTCACTTCATAAAACTGTGTCTATATCTAAGCGTTCAAATTCAAATTCAAATTCAAATTCATTTATTTGCTAATATGGGTAATTACATAAAGTTGTTAAAATAAAAACAATTATAGCATAGTTCAACCATATTACGCCTTGAGGCATGCAAATCTCAAGCTTTTACTGTATCACTACATTGTTAAACAATTACTAAGAACAATAATTTAATAATGAATAAATAACACATTTTGGTAATTTCACCGTGGCAAATAATAATGGAATATTAGCAAATATTAATGTCACAAGAATAATAATTAAAGATTAAAATGTCACGTATTAAATGAGAATGTCAAGATATATTTCTAAATAAATGTTAAAGAATAATAATAGATAATTAAGCATTAATCACATGTGACATCAACTACAATATTTCTGAGAAAAATATGTCCTTACATCTTCTGTTAAATAATCCTGAATACTATAGTAACATTTAAATAGCAAGAATTTTTAATTTATTTTTAAATTCATTGATGGATGGAGTTTCTAGTATAAACAATCAATCAACGTTCATTTCTTGCATTGAGCTGCATTTGTCCATAGGATATTAGATCCAGTTTATACAAATAATATTCTCAGACTACTGTTTCTCCTCCTCTTCTTCTCCTTTTTCTATCTTCTTGTCTAGCGAAATATGGAAGTTGCAACATTTTAGTTATTACTAGCACTTTGCCCGCAACTTCGTCTGCGTTTATTTTGTACTTCCCTCTAAAAATTTCCAAAATGTATGTTTATGATCTTCATTTACTTAGATAAGTATTCGTGCCAAGTTTCAAGTTTATTAACTCAAGGAATCCGATTTTTCATACAAACTAAATCCCCACTTTTCATCCCCTTAAAGGTCGAATTTCCAAAAACCCCTTCTTAGTGCTCCCCTACATAATAAAAGGAAGCCGTATGCAAAATTTCACGTTCCTAGTCCTAGTAGTTTCGGCTGTGCGTTGATATGTCAGTCAGTCAGTCAGTCAGTTTCTCCTTTTATATAGATTTACACATTGTACAACTGTCATCTCATCTTTTCCGTACGCAAAATACGCGCATTGACGTGGAATTGCGAACACCAGCCCGTATTACCTATTACCTACCTACTGTCATCTTGACAGATCGTCTGTCAGTTGTCATGTGACACTCCTTTTTAACAAGTGCGAATTAAGGTGACTAGAAAATATCATTCAAGGTAACAAGTGCGTGTTATTTAAAGTTCTTCCCATTTCTCATCTTATGGAAATCAAACACTAATATACTTATACAGTCCACTACATCAAAAGGGAGTTCGAGCGGGTTTGCTGAGTAGTGGTGCACACCAGCATATAATTATAGCACCGCCGGCAACCCGAACACCTCTAGCTAATCCTTCGGGGTTTACAGGCGTAATCTTATGTGTTAAGTCCACGAAAATTTCATCATCTGAGCATTTTTTTATTTAGATAGAAATTGTATAAAAGGGCTCGCAATATTTTAAAATTCTTGAAGAAACCTGCCCTTATTCATAACACATGAAAGGCTACGATTCCACAAAGGAACACCTCACACCCGATTCATATTTTATTTACTTGGACGATCAACATTATCATAAGCGTTCCTTCCCCAGTAATAGTGAGAAAATGAAATTCTATTTACACAATAAAGTCCCCATATAAGTGTTATGTATATTTATCGCAGAAACAGTCGACGGTGTCGCTTAATGTAAAGTTATGGCGCCCATAGGAACTCCCGCTGTAAACATGTGCTGCAAAACACCGTTATTTATGTATGTACGGTTTTTTGTTACAGTACGGTTTTTGGTGCTGTTGCAGTTTTGTTTTATAAATAAAGTACAAACCTTAGTTTGAAAACTAGAGGTAGGCCGTTGCCTGAAAGAGGAAAGTATTGCAGGCTAGAATGGAATAGGCATATGACAATAATTACGATTAGGTACTACTAACCAGGACTGCAGTGGCCGCCACATGGCGTCAGCAATTTACCATTTTATGACGTCACTGAAACTTTGTTAATGTTTGTCAGTTGTGTGTTTCCTTAGAGAGCGTTTTTTGACAGCGTAAAAGCAAGCCCCGGTGTCATCATTTTCATGTCAGCCGTCACTACAGCCGCTGTACTGCTGCCACTGTTCTTCTATACACCGCAGTTTTAGTTACAGAGAAGTTAAATAATAACATACATTTGTTTTTATTGTGAAGTATTTCATCTATTTATCTATTATCCACATTGGGCTGCAGCCTACACTTACAATGGCAATACCTTTCATTTTGACAATTCAGTAATACCTATTGCGTTCTTACGTTGTCGTAAAGACGAATTTTTCAAATATATGAAGCAATGGATTGATTATAAACCATCGACATTCTTTGGATAGCGACTGTATTTTGGGGTGTATTGTAAGTCTGTGTGTTCAACGTAATCGGGGTGCAGAAACAAAAATAACTGTGAATTAATAAATTCAATCATCATTGCACATATGACTCAGTCAACCTCAGCGACAGTGAACGAATTCGTGCTAGCACAAGTAAGACTCTTGTACAAAATCATCATAAAGACGCTCAAGCTTGCTTGTTCGTGCAAGCTTGTGAAGCTAAAGCAATGTGTGTAATCTTTGGTCTTCTTTATCGTCGTATCGGTGAGGTTTACGAGTAAATCTTCCCCGAACGACGTCCAGACCACAATAAAACACCCGATGCAACTATTCAAATCAGGAGGCTCTTATTAAGTAACGACTGCGACCAATCGATCTGTAGAACAATTTATATAGGACCAATTTTTTGATACTATATATTTTTGGTATCATTTTTATATACCTGAACAAAATTATTATTATTTAAAGATCTTTAAAATTAAACTTAAAACTTGAGCCTTTAAATGATATAAATATTTTAAGTTAATTAGAGGCTATTTGGATGTAACACATTAATTAACACCACGATTCATATAATTCACAATGACTTTTTCTCCTAGACGGAACAGTTTGTAGTGCCAGACTAAACAGTTTACTCGAATTTTAAAACAATTTCATGAAGGCATACAATCTCCATCAATACAGCCTGATTCAAACTTTATGTCGCCTCGGAACATGAGGCGGGTCAGTGCGCAGTAACAAATTCACGTGACAGCTGGGGTGAGAGGTGAGGTACTGCGCAGCGAGTAGCGTACTTCAGAGTCGCCATAAAGTTTGAATCGGACAATAACAGCTGGCACTTGGTAACGCAGAGTCCAGCCGGCCAATCACCACGATAACTGCCCACGGTCCCTCGACCGCGTCCCAGGACCATCACCAAAGGCACTTTTTAGAGTCAAACCCGGCCTCATCATCATCATCAGCCTTAAGCAGTCCACTGCTGGACATCGGCCTCTCCTATTGCACGCCATTCAATTCGATTTTCGGTAACTCTCATCCAGCTGCTACCAGCCATCCTGCGAACATCATCGCGGTCTCTACTCAAGAACACGTCTACTCCAACGGTTATCGGTTCTACGGCTAATATGGCCGGCCCATTGCCACTTCAGCTTGCTTATTCTGCGAGCTATGTCGACAACTTATGTTCCCGGAATACCTAGTCTTTAGTTATTTAGACCGTAAGTTGACCTCTTATTAATAAGGATTTTGTTGTTCTTCCGCAATCAATTTAAACCCACAGCTGCATGGAATTACCAATTGTTGTTTTGTTTGGATAAGATTGTTACTATTAATTGTAATATCTTTGACCTATTTTACAACAACGTGATTTATCTGAGTGGTTGTTTTGTAAAGTTATTTTTACGAATTGTATTATCTACTTCGAGTCTAGTAGTGGATTGCTGAGTTTGTGGTCTTGGGTTGGATTCCCAGACAGAGTAGTGTTACTGGGTTTCCAAGTGGAGAATTCTCAGTAATAACCCGGTACATAAATTTGTGCTAACCAGGCACAAATTCTTGCCAATACGTTTAATTTTCATGTCAAATAGGGGTTATCTATTTGACATCAAAATTAAACGTAGCAGGCGAAATGTGGCTGTACTTTAATTATGTAGATATAACTCTACCTATTATTTTTAGAAAGATAAATGGTTTATCAAGTAACTGGGTTGTGGAGGCCAGATCAGCAGTCGCAACAGTCGGCAGTCGCTCCTTGTAAAATACTGGTATTCGGCTGCCTCCGGTTAGACTGGAAGCCGACCCCAAGATAGTTGGGAAAAGACTAGGCAGATTGATATACTGACGATTTAAATCATAATTTTATGAAACATTATCCCGCCCAAAAATATTCACAAAGTACCCTAGAAACTTTTCCTAGATATTACCAGTAATGCGTATAGTTTTTCTATCATTTCAGATTCACGGCCTTTCAATAGTGATTCAGAACTAAACGTTCAAATAAAACAAAGATCATAGTCTCATCACGTTGCGAAGGATTGAAAGTTAGAGCAATAACCTCATAGAGCACGTTTACAGTTTTTCTTAGTATTTGCAACACTTGTGTGGAAGGAAAAGTTTACGCCGTGAATATTGTATGCGTGGTTTAGGAATCGAGATGATTTGTGTATAATAATAATAGCCTCCCGACTGATTTCGATCACAGTGGCTAATCTCAACGGAGATTAGCCAGGTACGCAGGTGTGTGCGCAAACACAGACACACTCTCTGATCCTATACTCTCATGGTCCTATGGGACGGCAATCCGACACGATGGGGTAGAGATCAGGCGCAGGACCAACGGCTTTTTCCGAGGCACGCAACTTTCAAACTCCGGACTGTTACTAAAAAATTCCCAATGGAAAACCCAATAACACTTTGTCCTACCCGGTAGTCGAACCCAGGACCTCACGCTCAGCAGTAGCGTTTGCAACCACGAGACCAACCGGACAGTCGATTTATGTATAATGGGGTATTAAAGGCTGAAAAATATATGCTGCTCGATTGGAGTGAGTGACTCTAGTAGGTACGTTACAAATCCTGTATTGTATGAACTTTAAAATTAAACGTGGGTCCAGCTAGTCTAACAAATAGTAACGCCACAAGAACAAGATTTTATCTATGGCAGGAGCTGAAAAAAACCCCTGACAATTTTATCGAATCATATGAGAGCCTTCCGCCTGGGTGCGCGTTATCGTGGCTGACTCGGAAATCTCTAAATAGACTTCGAACCTAAGTCGGCCGGAGCAAAGACAATCTCCACAGACGGGGGTTCACGGGCGGCTGAGATCTCAAGTGCGTATGCGACACCTCTTCACAGACTCACACCTTCTATCATGTACCGAATGCCCTGTCACTGGTGCATTTGATGATGTTATGACTGCGTCAGTGAGTGGAGTTCATGCAGCCGAATTTTTGGCCAAGGATGTTTTTGCCATCGATACGTTAAAAAGAGGAAGATTACAAACTGCCGTCCAGCCTACTAGTATAAAGAGGTTTTTAGAGGCTGACTGACTAGTGGAGTATTGTTAGATATATATTTATTTATTTGAAACTTCAAGCACATAAATGTACAGAGGCGGACTTAATGCCATAGGCATTTTCTACCAGTCAACCTTTGGGCAATGCAAAGACAAACAGTGGTAGGTCCAATCATGAAAATTGAGGAATGAATAACGGATAAGTAATAACGAATAATAATCTTGGGAATTATAACCTATTGTCAAAGTGAAATCATTTATTTCAAATAGGCACATAAAAGGGACTTTTGAACGTCAAAAATTATAGAATTGATTCTAGTTGCCCCTTCGAAAAGGAGGTTTTCATATGGAGAATAATGAACAGGAAACTCCACCGTTACTCTTTTAACATGTTTTTTTATGACTCAGAAAATCATTACCAACTTTTCCCGCATTCACTTAAACGCATAACGAAGCTGTTTTGCTCCAAGTTAACCCCACAAAGTTGTAGGCAAAAGTTGACTACAAATAAATAAAAAAAGATATGTCCAGTGCAAATAAGCCGAGGTTTTAACACACCAGGCATGTCCTTTAATTCTAAAGTTTGTGTTTGTTTTGGTAGCCCGCAGAGGATTGAGTCTCTGAAACTTTTTACGGGACTTAAAAAAGTTTTTTTTGCGACGTGATCACTCGCCCAGCGGTGAAAACTTATGTGGGTAGCCCAAAAAGAGACTTATTTTAGTTTTAAAAGAACGCGAATTTATAGTGGTGTAAAAATGTTCAGCATATTCTGAGTTGACTGAATTTGTTCAAATGGAATCGAGAAAAGTGTTGCCTTATTTTTTCGATCTCAATTTGAGGCGCTAATCCTGGATCTATTGTATTTTTGGTCGAGAGTGGCATCGTTGAAAGTCTTTACTTGTAATCACTTTTAAAAAACAAAATAACATAGACTAAAATAGAACATCAAGTCATCTCTAAATCTATATATCTATCTATCTATACTTATAATAAATCTGTAGAGAGGTCAATTCTGTACATGAAATATATTTCCAAAATAACTATCAGCCGGTGATTAGTGATCAATACTGACACCAAAAATGCAATCAGTAAAATTTTTGTCTGTCTGTCTGTATGTTCGTTATAGAAACAAAAACCACTCAACGGATTTCAACGAAACTTGGTACAATTGTTTTTCATACTCCTGGGCAGGTTATAGTATACTTTTCATCACGCTACGATCAATAGGAGCAGAGCAGTGAAGGGAAATGTTGGGAAAACAGGATTTCTTTTTAGGTGAAGTAGTAATAGGTTAGTAGTAGTTAGTTAGTAGTAGGTAAGTTTTGGTTAATTTATGTTCAGTTTTTTTTAATATTAAGTAGGTAAAAGCGTAGGTACTTTTATTAATTATAGGTATAGGTATTATTAATTATAGTAGTTATAGGTATTTAGTTTTAAGTGAAGTAGGTTCTATTATATATTATTTTATATATTAGACGTAGTTATATATTTTGAGTTATTCAAGCCCCAAGCGGACGCCGGCATCCGCCCGCTATTGTCTTGAAAAACGCGTTGAATGAGAAATACGCGTTCTCAAGAATCGGCAGAAGAAAGAGCACATCGGTTAAACTCTATGAGAGTTAGTGCCTCAATTTCCGGAAGTCATTATTCTACGCGGACGAAGTCGCTGGCAAAAGCTAGTAGCACAATAAAACTGCTGAAAGCTATACGAAATATCATAAACTAGCTTCCACCTGCGACTTCGTCTGCGTAAAATTTCTTGTCCCCCTGATCATCTGAGATACGATGTAATGGGGTGGGGACCCCATTACATCGCATCTTTTGTTTTTGGACGGCTCCTAAGTGTCCTAGCGTAATGATAAGTAGTATATAGCCTTCTTTAAGAATTAGCCTATCAAATAAAAAAAAAATCTAATCCGATAGGTAGTTCCAGAGATTAGCGCATTCAAACAAACTCTTCCGCTTTATTATTAGTATATGTCTCTTCTTAGTCATACTGACTCAATTTTTTTCCAGAAAACCCAACTTTTTATTATTTCGTTCACCTCTATAAATTCATTCGACAATCCCGCTTAGGGGGGTACATTATTGGCATCGATATAACACGAAGCATCCCGCATGTCATTTCGTTGCCTCCAGGCGCAAGAAATTGCATGAAATACATCTATGATACCCGACCAAGAACGGAAGACCTGCCGCGTCCCCCTCAAGTGAAGTAAACCAGCTATTCTGCGGAGCAACGAGGTGTGAAATAAGAGGTCTTTCGGTTTTGGTCGTGTTGTGCTATTCGTGTGTACTTCGTGCAACCCTACAGGGCATATTGTACGCAATCTGTGATACCTGTCGTGGCTGGGAATTTCATTATAGTCTATATACTGCTCATGACGAGAGCCTAGATTGAAGTGTGACGTCATTGTTTACTGCAAATAGGAGATGCGTGTCGCTGTGTACGCATTTGGAGATTATGTGCTATGCTTCTTGTGCTAAGCTGTAAATATCTAAGCTTTGTCGATGTCACGGAGGCGAAGGAGCACGTTCTGTTACTAAATAAACTGTTTTATTAAAGTACGTAATACGGTCGCTTTCGGTCAAATTGCTTGTTGTTGGTGCAATGAAAACAAACAGTGAAAATAAGCATGGTTTTATTGTAACACATGGAAGAAAGAAAGAACAATATTTTATTGGAACACACACAGGAAATACAAATAGTAAAAAAGAGTATAAAACTAACAAAGTTACATTAAAAACAACAACAAAAATTACAATAAAAGTTCTAAGCATAATGCTGAGATATTTAAAAAATAAATACTGCAGTGTTGGTATTCTGATAGCGCCCGATCACAATTTAATAAAGCTATTGCTTAAGTTGTAGGTATGTGAATTTTAATCACAATATAAGGTAGAATGCTTAGTAGTGGCATTTTATAAAGTTTTATAAATATTAAACTGTTTGTTTATTACACATTACGTCAACTATTTTTGACACGAAACATCCATTCGATCTCATACAACAAACAAACCCAATTTTTGTCAAACATATCCCCATACGGGCGGGCACGCCTGAAACAGAAAAGAGCCAGGATCGAATAAAGCAAGTTTCCAAATTACATACTCAGATTACAACGAAATCCCCCAACAATATCCGGGCAGTCATGTCAACAAACCTACAGTATCTACTATAATATATCTCAGTATCGCATATAGTATACAGGCTGAATTTTCCATATGGCCGTGGATGATCAAATCCAAAAGTATAGGAATAAACGAAAAATACTAAATGGAGGAGAGAAAAAGCAACAAAGGAAATGTTCCTATGGGGCCAATATTGAAAAAAAAAAAACTGCAAAGTCTGACAATGACAACCAGTCTTACCAAGGGGTATCGTATTACCCAGTAACTGGGTTGTGGAGGTCAGATAGGCAGTAACTCCATGTAAAATACTGGCATTCAGCTGCATCCGGTTAGACTGGAAGCCGACCCCAACATAGTTGGGAAAAGGCTAGGCAGATGATGATCCTTTTTTTCATTTGCCTAGCCTTTTCCCAACTATGTTGGGGTCGGCTTCCAGTCTAACCGGATGCAACTGAATACCAGTATTTTACATGGAGCGTCTACCTATCTGACCTCCACAACCCAGTAACTGGGTAATACTACCCTTGGTAAGACTGGTTCTCAGACTTTCGGGCTTCTGACTACCCATAACGACTGTCAAAGATCCACGAATGACAGCCGGGACCAACGGCTTGTCGTGCTTTCCGAGGCACGGAAGGGTCTCGGTTGTAAAGATGGTCACCCATCCACAGATCAACCACGGCAAGCGTAGCTTAACCTTATCCATCGACTTAAGCGGCTTTTATTATTTAGCCACGGGCCCCTCTGCAACATCAATCAAACTTATTAATTTAAAAATAAGAATACTCCATATCTTATAGCACCATCCAATACTGTCGCTTATAGCAATGAAATTCTGTGAAGTAAGTAACATCAAACGGCAAACTAAAAATTCACCCTCTATACTTTCTGACATCCGTAGGTAGGAAACTGCACCCGTAGGGGGACATGAAACAGCATTTTCATTGATTCCCACCGCGGTCATTGTCCCGCAATAAACGACTACCACTAACATTTACCGCTGCATAATTTTACTGCTATTTTATAACTTGCGTTTATATTCTTTGGGGGAAGATACACCTACGTTTATATAGTTTTTGGTGACTGTGTGTTTGTTTAAACGCACTTGGATTCGTAAATCCTGTCACTATAATATGACTGAAAACATTTTGTTGACTTGCTCCTAAATTAAATATCAGTAGACGAGATTAACAAAATCCTTAAAAAATTGGCTGGGAAAGACTGGATACGGAAGGCGAGGACAGGGTCTTGTGGCGCAGCCTGGGAGAGACCTAGATCAGCAGTGGATTGCGATAGTCTGAGTTGATTGATACAGTATTAGGGCTGCAGGAAACCAATTCATACTTACAGATATTCAAAGTTCCTTTAAAGGCCACACCGAGCCCAAAAAAAATCTTCAGCATTAGCATCACATCGCAGTAAAAATAGCTGGACACCAGTACCATTTTTGGGTAAAACATCCTTTTCTGAATGTGAGGGGTCCGTGGCTAAATAATAACAGCCACACAGGTCGATCGATCAGGTTAAGCTACGCTTGCCGCGGTTAGTCTGTGGATGGGTGACCATCTTTACATAATGAGACCCCCCCTGCCTCGGAAAGCACGTTAAGCCGTTGGTCCCGGCTGTCATTTTTGGATCTTTGACAGTCGTTACGGGTAGTTGAAACCCGAAAGTCTGACAATGACAACCAGTCTTACCAAGGGGTATCGTATTACCCAGTAACTGGGTTGTGGAGGTCAGATAGGCAGTAACTCCATGTAAAATACTGGCATTCAGCTGCATCCGGTTAGACTGGAAGCCGACCCCAACATAGTTGGGAAAGGCTAGGCAGATGATGATCCTTTTCTGAATCTATTTTGTAACGGTGTGATGCCCCGTAGTCAGCATCATAAAACAATTTGACAGTATTTTCTAATGGGCAATAATTTCCCGAAAAAACCCAAGCAATATCGGGCGGCTCGCTAGTGGTAGATAAATATTTTATGGACCATTTGTGGCTATAAAACTTCATAACAAAAGTTGGAGTTTGTCGTTGAAATATAGTTGATTTTACAAACGCTTTTATACTTTTGTTGGTCATATTGTTTTAAATTGTTGAGTCTTGTTCTATTTCAAGAAATATGCATAGAAATGATTGCGGCTCGTAAAACTTCGCACAATATTATATTGTGACAATGTAGCGAGAATTTGATATAGTAGCGTGTATACACACGGGCGACACGGGTCAACGGCAGAGACAACTGCATGCGTCGAGAACGCGCCGCTCGTGTGTATACACGCTATTTATATACAACGTGTAACGTTAAATGCGCAAAACCTGAAAATAGTTTGTTCATAATTGACTACTGAATCGATTTCAGTAACTTTTAATATAGGTTTTTTTTTCAAAAATTATGTATTTTGCCATACTATCGGCCGATTGAGCAAAAGAAAATTAAGTCTTATTATAAAGCAATAAGACTCAATTTTGAATGCATAAAATAATGCTAGGATCAATATGATTTTCTTATTAATAATAGTTAGCTTTAAAAAAAATGTTTTGGTCATTGTATTATGCTTTTAACTCAATGCTCTAATTGTGGTGTATGAGGTTTTGCGAATTTAACGTTACACGTTGTATATAATTATAAACTATTTGAGCATCATACTCAAGTATGGTGATCAAATTCACGACCGGCATGTTGTCGACGGCAGCCGCTGACGCGTCGACCGCTGCCGCAGACACGCATTGACGGCAACCGTCAACGCGTGTCTGCGGCCGTGTCGATGACCGTTGGGGCAGACGTGCTCTTGAGTAGAAACTGCGAATCGACAAATCTAAGGTAGGATACCCTCAGGCTAGTTGGAACGACAATCTTCACAGGGTGGCTGGTAGCAGCTGGATGAGTGTTGTCGAAAATCGAGTTGAAAGCCGTGCAAAAGGAGAGGCATATGTCCAGAACGGACTGCTATAGGATTATGATGATGATAAGAGAACAACGCACACCAACCTCCTCTTCTCGCTTTTAAACAAAGACATCACAATGTTTGCAAAAACTAAGAGCTCTTTGTCAGTCCATTTGTCATGCATACCATTATTAACAGTTTTTTACACAAATTCTAATTTCTGATTAAATGCTCCAACTCTTTGAAAATTTATTATTTGTTTTGCAACACGTAAACAAAAATTCAAAAGAGTCTGTGAAACTAAAATTGTTTTTATTAAAATAAATGCTTTGAGAAGTAGGTAGGTATACAATTTCTAGGAAAAACAAATACCTACCAAGTGAAAATAAAATTATTGCTGATTCCAATGTTATTTCAATAAACCGTAACCATTCTTGTTACCAACCCAATGTCTTTCTCTTTGTTTTCTCTTCCTAGATATATACATCTACACGAGATATCAGCGAAGTAATTGCGTATCACACTAAAATTAGCTATGGCTTACATTTTGACAGTTCAACAACATTCATTGCATTATTTACGTTATTGAGCAAACAAATGTGTCGAACATATGAAGCAACGGATTAGCAATATCCTTCAAAATTATTCGGATTCTGATTGATAGTGTGTTACGCAATTAGGGTGGAGGACAAACGGTGTCCTCAAATCTTCTGTAGATGCTTTGATAGGTCCATTAATTCCATAGATCGGACACGGCATCAACCCTTGCACTGAGCGTATTATACTGTGATCATCAATATGCTTGCCGGGCTTAATTACCCCTGGGAAGGTTCGAAATAGTGATCTATGGGATAGAAGCCGTCTCCAACAATAGCCATCTATGCTTTGATAATGTACAGAGTACAGACGTCAGCAGATCAAGCTACCCGAAACTGTCAAATTTTCCCAATCTACTTTGAACCTAACCTAACTTTAGCAATAAAGTTGAAAATCTATTAAAGAAATTTGACAGATTGTATTATCTTTATGTGCTGGCGTCTGTACTTTCATAAACCTTTTTAATATAGGTAATAATCTGGTTGGTTAGTTGAGAGGGAAATAAAAAACTCAGACTATTTAGAGAAAGACTGACGTCCAAAATGCCTTCTAATGGCCTACTTTAGATAAATTATTTGACTGAATGAAACATCGTTTTTAAGGAGGTTTTTATTTTCCAGATAGAAGTTATCTGTCTATTAAAGAATCGGCCCTTATAGTTATAACAACCTTGTGAAAATAAATTTTCAACTGAAAAAACTAGGACTTTAGACAGACGAACGAACCAACACAACATACATAAACAGTTTTTCATTATCAAAGAAAATTTTCATTTAATTGAAATAAGTATTCTTCAAAAACACTCGATAAAGTGTTGAATAACTGCTTTCAACTTTACTCAATTTATCCTCTCGGCTCAAACTCCCCGAGCTGTTATTACAACTATCAAGTACAAAGAAACTATTGAAACTGTACCTCACTGAAGGAAACTTCCATTCAACATGATTGCTTTCAGCCAAACCGTTGATTGTAAAAATTAATAGTTTGAAACTTCGCCGGTTAAGCGGCCGGTAACTTTTGGATTTAATTTCAGGTAATTTTAAATCTGTCTGGTGATTTACAAGTACGGGAGTTCTTCAGGGTGCGTTTATAGGCATTTGGCTTCACCGGGCGTTTGTGACTTTGTAAAAATGTGTCTTAGAGTTATTACATCCAGCAGTAGTGGAAAGAAAGAACAAATATTATCTGTAGTTATCATTATCATCATCGGCAAAAACATATTCAGTACAACACCCTAATTTCGTAATCTATACTTATATAAAGAGGAAAGATTTGTATGTATGTTTGTAACGAATTGGCTCAAAAAGTACTGGACCGATTTTAAAAATTCTTTCACCATTTGAATGTTACATTATCACTGATCAATATAGGTTTTTTTAATTGCAACAAATAAATAAAATGTTTAAAAAATAAATGTCTACCCGTGCGAAGCCGGGACAGGCCGCTATATATTATCAATCTTAATAATTTTGAAGGATATAGCTAATCCCTTGCTTCGTATGTTCGAAAAATTTGTCTGGTCAGCAACGTAAACAACGCAATGAATGTTGTTGAACTGTCAAAATAAAATGCCATAGCTACTGATAGTGTGTAACACAATTACCCCGCTGGACAAGTGGGTTGGACACAGGTATAGTAGGCATCAGGCTTTGCTTCGTGTTTGTCTTCATGTGTTAGACTGAGATGAGACTGTGAACATTCTTAAAATATCGAGAATTGCCCCTTAGATCTCAGTCTCATTCTGTCAAAAATACGTCTTAATTCTCTACATTTTTGAAAAGATTTTGATATTGGTTGTCGCTGAGATGAGATTGCGACTAGATTTTGAACGATTTTAATTACGGCAATAGGGATGACAACTAATATTAGAAATGTTTGAACAAATAATGTAGTTTCACGGAAGGCATAGTAAAACGAGAATATCGAAAACCATCAGTAAAATCAATGGAATTTTGGAGAAGCTACACGCTTTAAAAGTTTTTGGTGGGGATTATTCCCGTCCTTGTCGCGCGGTAGTGACAATGTATGGCGCTACGTCACTTCTATGGTGGTTCCGTCTTTGTCTAGCAGTTATTTATAAACATTTATAACTTGGCAGTTTTTTAAGCTTTTAGAATGTTTGTAGTATTGTTTGCACTATTCGCAAACAAATATTATTTTGAGTTTTAAATAAAAAAAATTGTCGTCATGCCTATTGACCTTCAGGTCATATACTATGCATCTGACCTTTCCGTAGAACATCATTCTTCTACCCGAATTAAAATAAATCACATTTATTACGCATCAAATAAATTAAACTGCTTGGTGAATGTCCTCTCCCAGTTCAAGAACCCGCGGCAAACTTATTTACGAGCATTGTAAACAAACCATTACTGTATCAGTAAATTACCTCCCCGTTAGTAGTAAGACTCAATTGGAAGTAGTTTTATTGCAATCGTCTGAGGGGTGCTTTGCAATCTTGGAATTCCAAAACATTTAATCAAGCGGGGAATCGAATGGTTTTAACATTACTTACATAATATTATGTAGTTTTCGAAATACGAAAGTAGGTACCTACCTATAAATAGCGTGCAGAGTCAATCGTTCTGTTCTATCGCAAATTGTTAAGAAGATACGATAATTTTATTTGCTTAAACACGTGTGTGTACATACATAGAAAGTGCATACAAGATGATAAAATAAATTAAGTGTCAACATGTTTGTCACTACGTGATGTGCAAAACAATAGGTTTATACAATAAAAAAATATGGGTTATTAAAATTATAGAGTAAATTAACATTATTATGTATATAAGTAGCTCGAAATAAATCTAATTACTTATGTCAAGACAAATTTATTTTCATTAAGGAACTCAGTAACGCTATAATAATGATGCTCTGGTGGTCAAAAATGTACGAAGTTTTTTTTTAAACATAGGTTGAGCTAGTTCTCTCCAACTTTTAGGTAATTACTTTGTTATAAATGACTGGAGCCATACAGTGGCACCGATTCTGTTGTTCACAAACTAAATTAAATTTAAGTTCAGTGCATCTTTTTCTTTCTATTTCATTATTGAAAGGACAGAAGATAAATATTAGTTTAGTCCTTTCAAATTAGTCAGCGCCTGACGTAAATTGACGTATTTTTAGTAGCCAATTTTTTAATCACGTCTTAACTTGTCTATGGATTATCTAATTTGACAGGACTAAACTAATATTTATCTTCTGTCCTTTTCATAATGAAATAGAAAGAAAAAGATGCACTGAACATAAATTTAGTTTGATTTGTGAACAACAGAATCACTTTTGCGCATTAGGGTCATGTTAGCGGATTGGAGACAAAGTTGACCATTGTCACGTCTATTGCGTGGGAATGTGTCGGTTAGACACTTATAGTAATGCGGATTCGACTTAACAAACACGGCTACTTCTAATATGTACAAGCACGGTAAGGGTCAGTTCACACGGAGACGCGACGCGAGGCGACGCGACGATACTGGAAGAGGCTAGTGATTTCGCGCCGGCGTCGCGCTGCGTCGTGAGGCGCAGCGCCGCTCTCGTACTCCGCGCGTACCGGCTAAGTACCGCTGCGTCGCGATGCGTCGAGATGCGTCGCTCTACGCCGCGAGGCATCACGAGGAGCAGCGGCGCAACGTATTCTGAACTCTCACAATGAAATGTGTACCTTTTCGTGTAGAAAATAAAATATATTTTGAGTCACTCTTTTAAAGTGTGCGCGCAGCGTCGCGTCGCGTCGCGTCTCGGTGTGAACTGACCCTAAAGTTAATATCTTGTAATTTTTAAAATAGGGCACGCAGCTATGCAGCTAGAAGCCATATAAATGCATAAAGCCAACGTCACGTGGTGTTTCCTGCAGGTGGCACCCATCCAAGTACTGACCGTGCCTGATGTTGCTTAATTTCAGTGATCGGACGAGAACCGGTGTATTCCACGTAGTATGGACGTTGGCGATTGCCACAAAGAATTTATCATCCACTATCATTACACCTCTGTCCTACCCTTCGGTGGTTACAGGCGTGATGTTATGTGTATGTATATGTATATTAATCAGACAACAGTAAAAAATAAAGAAAATAATGTGTTGAATTCACAGAAAATTCTCATAAAATTTACTATTATTTTCCCAAGAGTTTACCGAAACATCGTAAACACTTAAACACACCAATCACAAGAAAACAAGCTTACCCACGCTTCTTAGAACCAGATATTTTCAAAACAAAACATTGAAAGATAATCTTCGACGCTAGTATGAGCTTCAAGCCAGGCCTTGATTAAAAGCCTTTGTTTCTAAGAAAGCCGAGCTAAACAAGAAAATGTTTAGGTACTTTCCACTCACTGCAGTCTCAAAGAAGTCGCTAATAACTCGATTACGAAGTTTCTAACACCACTCTGCAGTGTTCGTGCCTCGTATTGCTGGACAAAGGAGATTTACAGCTGTAGTGGCTTTGCTAGGCAATGTGTTAACGTGATAAATTCCCGAAAATGTGCGAAGTGGCCAATAAAGTACACTTGAGGGTAGAAAATAATAGAAGTGAGTTGGGAGTGAGATTGACCCTTATTTACTTGGTACTACGTGGTTGTGCTGTGATATCTTACGGCTCAAAATACGTACAACAAAAAACTTGCTGCAGAACTTTATTTATCTACTAGCTGCGCCCCGCGGTTTCACCCGCGTAAGTTTTGATCCCGTGGGAATAGCGAGATAAAAAGTATCCTATGTGTTATTCTGATGTATAAACTATATTACTGTACAGTTTCATCAAAATCCGTTCAGTAATTTTTGCGTGAAAGAGTAACAAACATCCATCCATCCATCCTCACAAACTTTCGCATTTATAATATTAGGTAGTAGGAACTGAAAAAAAAAATATGTAGGTAAATCGGATAATAGTTTTAGATTTATAAACGAGGACATAGAGATGTTTATTTTACAATAATTTTTTACGTAGATGTGTAAAGGGTTTTTCAATAAGGTCAAGATATCTTATATGACGGCCATATTAGATTGTCTATTGGTGCAAACATTTGACAGATGAGTCATTAGATGTTCGGCATTTACTAAGATGACACGCTATACAGTTGAACAGCGCGTTGAAATAGATTGAACTGAAAAAACCTCGTTTGACAAATTCGTCAAATGAGATGTTTTGAAAGAGAATTTCATCGGGTTCCTGATCTTAAGATTCGGGGACGTGACATGGCCTCCAACGTCATGTGATTTAACACCCCTTGATTATTTTTTGTGGGGTTGTGTGAAATCACTGGTGTATGCGGACAAGCTAAGAGCGTCGAAGACTTAAAGAGTACGTAATATCACACGCGTCATAAATGAGATAGAGGTGTCATTATGTCAAAAAGTGATGGAAAATTGAACCTCTTGTATTCATACTATCACACGAAGCCGAGGCGGTAATTTAAATTATATGATATTCCATATATAATGCCAAAATGTAAGCCTTCAAAAAAAGAAATTATAATCTACTTGTAAACAATCAATGTGTTTTTATTTCAATTCAAATATACCCGCTCCCGAAACCCTATAAGTACATAAGGATAAAGAAAATGCTACTGAATTCTTAGCCCATGATTTGCGATTAATAGGTACCCACCGTGATTTTAGTAATGTGTATAAAGTTAGCAGTAGAATTAAAGAAGTAAAGTCTATTTATTTTGTGCAATAAAAACCACGGATACCTTCTCTGAAAAAATAAATAAATAAATTAGAAAAATCTATAGGAAAAACGCATAATTATTATTTTGATGAGTCAGCTGTAATCATTGAAAATGCCTAGTGTTGTAATAATGATCGGTTGTTACAAATACATCATTTTCGTACTAAAAGTATTCAGATTGACTTTTACGACATAACACATAAAAGTGGCTATTATCATTACCATTATTTCTCGACCCAAATGTAACGCTGGCGGAGTTTTCTCTGCTGGTTTACTATGTCAAGGTCGCCATTTTGAATTCTCTTGAGCAAGTATTTGTAAGACAACAATGAATAAAGTGACTCGTTGAGTGGAGCCTGTGCAATAGGGTAGCAAATTATTAATGAGATGAGTCGCAGATGAAGAAGACGTGAAAGCTATTTTTGACTGACTTCAAAAAGGAGGAGGTTTTAAATTCGACTGTATGTTTTTTTTACGATTTCTTTTTTGTATGTTTGTTACGTGATATCTCCGGCCATTGTAAATCGATTTCGTGGATTCTTAATTGATAGGGTATGGCTCAGGGGTGGCCTCATATAAATTTGATTAACTTTGCTTGAGTAGTTTTTGAGTTGGCTTCATTAATACGTATTTTTGCCACTTGGTTTATATTGATGATGCTATCATCATCATCATGATCATCATTTTTATTTCGAGCAACAAGACTTCCTGACTAACTTTTTGACTTCCTGTCATTGATATTTACATAGCAAAGTAGTGTCATACGAATTTGTGTGGTTACCCCACACAAATTCGTATGACACGTACGTTCGTGTACTTTGCTTACACGTACGTACGTACAACTTAAAAGTGAAAAATATAAAACTTTATTAAAAAAGAAGAACCACTATTTTTATTAAAAAAAAACAACCTATTTCCAAAAAGACACTACAAAGTGAAAAATAACCTTTATTTTCCGAAGTCGGTAGCAAACAACGAAAATGCGAACCCAACGACATCGACTTCCGAAATTAAAGTTATTTTACACTTTATAGTGTCTTTTAGATATTAAGAGTTCATCGGTACTACTTATGCATAAAATTAAAATTTGTTTTTCTTTCAAATTGATTATTTTTGTGTATTGGCAAGCGAAGTGTGGGACGCGTAGTGTAGATAGATTAACGTCCGTAAGAAGGGGGCAGACTGGATGCGAAAGAGAGGACAGGGTCTTGTGGCGCAGCTTGGGAGACCAAATGTCCAGCAGTGGACTGCGATAGGCTGAGTTGGTTGATGATTTTAATCCAGGTTACTTACCTATTTAATTTTACGATGGCAGCACCAACAAAATATATTTCACGATAATGCAAAAAATATTCTGTCAATGAGTCAAATAAGTTTTGTGAAGGTGGACTTATAATACTTAAGAGCCTATATTACCTCAGCTAAAATTCACTCTTTATCTCGCTCGCACGTTACTGCTCGCGGACTGAGTGAGAACGAGACAGAGTGCGTTGCTGGGCGGCAGGCAGCGCCAATAGTTTAGGTATTTGCTTTTTACTTTGAAAAACACGGTAATTTAAAAAAATTAAAAAACATAAGACCTGCTTTACAGTTATTTTAGTTAGTATGTAAAGTTAAATGATCTAATTTGAAGTATTTTTTTAATACCAGGGGTTTATTGTTCGGTTTGGAGGTAACATTGGATTTTTTTTTCTATCGAGAAAATTTAATGGAATCGTGTTTTCGTCAAACACCTCAACTTTACCATATATTAATGCAGTATTTTCGACATAACGGAGGATCATGCTAAGCCATTTGAGGTAGTATAGGCTCTTAAGTCAGCCATATCTTTCAAAAGTATTAACTTAAAGTTATGGTCATCATTTTAAGTAGCGACTTAGTCCGTCGTCCACCCCGTAGTAAAAGGATCCACAAAGTAGACTTCAAGGAAAAGGGTTGACTAGACCAAGTTTAACGAAAAACTAACTTTTCTTTGTAAGTCAAATGCGTCCAGGAAATTGAGGTGGCTCCAGATAACTAAATTCAGCGGTACGAAAAAGTTTCAAACAAGAATTTAATATTATGTACATACAATCAAATTTTAACAAGTCTTATTAAAGTTTTCGACGTTTGGTATAATTTTATCATTTTGAAAAGGTCAACATAATTAACATGCATGGATGTGGAAGAAGCAAGAAGAGTTATGATAGTCGAAGCTAAAGGAAGTGTTATCAACTTATGTTTTTCAATAAGATCTTTCTTCGCATATGTTTTAGCAACATTAAACCGTTTATCAGGGATATCCTGCTTATTTCTAGAGCCTTTTATTGGATCTCGAAGACACCTCATAATATGTTTATATAAACATTTGGAACAAGGTCATCATCTGTCTAGCCTTTTCCCAACTATGTTGGGGTCGGCTTCCAGTCTAACCGGATGCAGCTGAATACCAGTGTTTTACTTGGAGCGACTGCCTATCTGACCTCCACAACCTGGGTTGTACTACTGGATACCCCTTGGTAAGACTTGTTGTCAGACTTTTGGGCTTCTGAATATCCGTAACGACTGTCAAAGATCCACGAATGACAGCCGGGACCATCAGCTTAACGTGCTTTCCGAGGCACGGAGGGATGTAAAGATGGTCACCCATCCACAAACCAACCGCGGCAAGCGTAACTTAACCTGATCAAACGACCTGTGCGGCTGTTATTATTTAGCCACGGGCCCCTCCAACATTCCACAAAAGTTCCAAGTGAACTAGGTAGAACAATAGTAGATTATTCACTGAAGGTGAATAATATACTATTGTTATTTTTATCTTATCGTATGCTGCACCGGCTGTCGTTGAAAACCAGTGCTGGGGCTCTGCCTCGCTTAGGGTCGTAGCGTTATGCTGAGCGATGGCCGTTTTGGGCGCATATCTTCCTCCAACTTGTTCAAATTTGTGCTTGTGTTCTTTCTCTGCGACGTTTTTACGGCGAATATTATTATTTATACCGCATATTTCGTTTCTTTTTCTTTTGTTTCCCTTCATACTTTCAAGAGGAGAGGTATCTACTGGTTTTGTGTTTCAAATTGGAATCGTCTAACAACCCTTCAAAATAACACATTACAAAATCTCACTATTTTCTCGTAAAAGAAAAACCCTGACACACTCAAATAGTTTTAATGCTAGTCCTAACAATGTACCAAAAGATTTCTCAAGATGTTAACACTTTCGATTCAGTTAGTCAAGGGAGGGTACAATTCACTCCCAGATGGAGAGGAAACTTTGCACTCTCGACTTCCCTCTCTGGCCGTAATGACTGAAGTTTTGTGTTTTTCTTGTCGTTGCTGCTTTACGACAATTTACTAGCACCCTGCCTTTTTTTTTAACCGAAAACTTTAAAGTCATTGTAAAAAATAATTATGTTAGCGCGGAGAAAGCGGAAGGCTAGAAGTTAATGAATTCATTAGTTTATTGACGTAAGAAACATGCTGATGAATTAAGTACTATATACAGGATTATTTGTAAAACACCAGCAACCTCTTAAGAGGTCATTGTACTCATCATTATGAACAACTTTTACTATGGGACCCAACCTGAAATCGCGAAAAAAAAATCAGCTGTTCACTACATTTTGACGAGTTACACGAACATAAATGTAGGGAACAGCTGATTTTTTTTTCGCGATTTTACGTTTGGCCACATAGTAAAAGTTCTTCATAATGATGAGTACAATGGAGGTTGCTGGTGTTTTTCAAATTACCCTGTATATTTTCTTTTTACAGAAGGTAAGAGTTTTTATTTTGTTTTCCTTGCACCTCGATAACTTTGAAACAATTTTCTTTGAAAAATGTGAATAATAAAGAATTTATATTTTGTTTTGATTGTACATCGAAATCTAAGATTAAGTCCAAAAAAAAAAATAGTAATGAAAATATTTCCCAACTTGAATAAACTACATTTTAAATCTCTTTGCAGAATTAAAGAACTAATATTTACAGATTTTCATATGAAAATATCCGGCAAGGTTTATTTGCCTTTTTTTGTAAAATCAAACAAGTGAAGTGAAAGCTACAACACAAATGTTGGCATACTCAATTTGGAGGTTTGCGAACGCATTTACAGTTGGATGAACCCGTGGACCAACCCTAGTAGTAAATAACTAAGCGCAGGGTTCTACGACAAAAAATTCATGTATGGCCCCAAACTTTGAACCTTATACTGTGGTTCCAGTGGAAGCTAAGCTTAAAGTAAGACTAGCCAGAAATGATAAGCGTATAAAATATTAATAATATTATGGATTCTTGATTGAAGTTGTTGTGGCCGTTTTGCGTAGTTGTGACGCATGTTTTCTCACAATTTGTTATTTAATTTTTTGCTTGTGTTTATTTTTTTTTATGCGTCATGTTTGCCGCAAATAAACGTATTTTTTTTCTTTATTTCTTTCTTTTTGTGGTATGTGATGCGGAGAAATGAGAAAATGTCGTCAGGAAAGTTTTGAGTATGAAAGAGTTGACTTCTAAGATGAAGATGGAGAAGTATGGAAGAAGAAGACATGCTATGCCAACATTAAACAAATTGGGATAAGGATAAGAAAATGTAAAAGGATTGAAGCTGTAGTTGGTACACACAGTTTTAGCTGACCTCGCACTGTATAGGTTTTTCGTACAATCAGAAGTCAGCTTATACTCGTTATGTATAGCTTCGTGTGTAGCCGTGCATACAAGATACGGGTTGAATATATACCAATTTCTAAAACATGTTGTTAACTTTCCATATTTATAATTAGGCATGTCAAAGTGCAAAATAATGTTCCAGTAGACCGCTGCTTACAGAAGTATTCATACTTAATTTTACAGAAGTTTAATTTGCCTTAAGTTTTATCATATAAGTGAACGCTACCATCACAGACAGTTGTGCAATCTAAATCTCAGTAACACCCTTATCCTCAGTCGCGTCACTTCGCCCGTATCACTCGCCAAAAGTGAAAACTACCCGCTGCCGAGTCAAGTGGAATGGAACTACGCCAAAACGGCTTGCTCTCGTTGGAGGCCCGGTCTTACTGTGGCCTCCCACCGTAGCCAGTGCGTTGTGGGATTTGATTTATTCCTATTTAGGCCTCAAGTGGGACTTTTGAACTCTACCGCTTGACCATTGGTTGTGGGAAAGGGTACCGTAAATTATTTTCGGCACTTTGTTGTGCAAGTTGATTATTCAAGGCCCACAGGCGGCGCAGGGACAAGTATTTTATTTTTTATTCGTAAATATTTTTGCATACCATTTTTGTGGATGATTAACGAGCCTTCCGGGGTATTGAGTTTTTTTCTAGTTTATTTGGGGTAGCGTATGTTATGGACGAGTCTAGAAGTTGGCCATGCCTTTTTTCAATATTTATGCAGAAGTACCTACAATTCTGATTGTTAACAAAAATAAAAAAAAACAAACAATACTACAGCGTGCGACTTTTAATCTCCATAGCCCAAATGATCTATGCGGATCATTGGGGATAATATACATATAGTGATCGATGTATGCCACTGTACTATTGGCTGAACATATATAAGCACATATCTTTTCAATTATTAGTACAATTTACAGATATGAAATGCGATACTATCAAACATTCAACAAATTGATGTCACAACTCAAATGACCATACAGCACTAATTAACTGTACAGCCAAGCACTTAATAGTAACATGCGACCCTTTAATCTAATTTTTCATACAGCCAACGATAATGGTCGGTCGGTAGAAGTAGACAGTTATATATAGTAACTTCGACCTCTAATGGACTCAACCAGAGAACTATAAATTTCAACCGCCCCTTTCTAAAAGGATAATCACACAGACAACTCAGAAGCAAATGGGAATTTAGGGCTCCCTGGGTGGAGGCCTAATTGACAAAACATACTCGATTACAGCGCGTCCCTTCAAGTTGGTAGTGAAAACAAATTGGTGTGCCAATGACTTTTGTAACAAAATTAATTAGGGACGGCGTGATTCGAAATGTTTTTTGTGACGGTTTGGCGCTGGTGCTCGGGCAGGCGTGACTTGGTGTTCGAGAAGTGATTTTGCGGTTGGAAAAATAAATTTTCGTTTTACCCTGGGTTTGGTTAACGAATTGGTGGACAATTTAGAAAGTTTATTTTTATTATTATCAGCCATTTCTGTCTCACTGCAGGGCAAAGGCCTCCCTTCCCTCCTTCCACTTATCCCTATCCAGTGCTGTTATGCACCAATCCTTCTGGAAAGAGTCGAGTTCATGCCGCCATCATCTCATTCTGGGCCTGCCGCGTTGTCGTTTGCTTCTGTTTGGGACCCGTTGTGTGGTTACTTTAGCCCGTAACTCCTCCGGCATGCGACAGATGTGACGTTCGTGAACGGGCGCTGTCAATTGAGACTGGTCATCTCTTAGCTGCCCGGGCTTCTTTTTAATCTTATACCTATTTTGAATTGTTTCTTCATAACATTGTTCTCACATATAGAAGCAACAAGAATAATGTACCCAGGATTTTGTAATATCTTGATTTAAAAGAGTGTCCTTGGAGTTTCTTGCCCGTTCTTCTCCAAGAGATCTACGTTTTGGAATGGGCAACTAGCTTCAACTTTCTGACTACCTGACCGACTAGTTAATTTTAACAATTCAAAAGTGCCTGTAAATGGTTTAATTGAAATAAATGCTTTGAGTTTGAGTTTGTGACTAGCCCAGTTCCATTTTAGCTTGGCAGACGTGTGACCTACATCGGCAATTTGAGTTTTAGAACGCGGTATCGAGAAAGTATGTTGGTTTTACTTTAGATGGAGTATAGGCCCAGTTGGAAGTAAAGCAAGCGGACTGTATTATAAAAAGGTTTAATAGGTGGTTCAAAATTAAAGCAACCTAAGTAGGTACTTAAATCAAAAAGGTATGACCGAGCGCGATCGTGTCGGACGATGCAGTGCCGCGATGCTGCGTTGCCTTCCGGTCCCCGCGCCGAGCCGCGTCTCTCGTAGACGACGACGTAGTATGCTCTTTAGATTTGAATGTATGTGTGTGAACACATGGTTGTTTTATTAACTCGGTTTCTGAAATTCTGATGTCGAAAAATTCGATAGATACTTGCTACTGAGCTGACGTGTTGGTTGTACCTCGCAATAGCGTTTAGAGTTACCTATCTACTGCTTAACTTAAGGGGGCTAACCACACATATGCGTGACCGAGACGTGACAAGGCCGTGGCACACACAAGGCAGGCACTGAAGCTCCGTCCCCGGCCCGGACACGGCCGTGTGTGAACGACTTCATATAAAATGTACACACCGATATTTTTGTTTGAGCCCCTGATGGAGCACGGTCCCTCCACGTCCCAAAGACGGCCTTGATACGTGTATACCTTTAGTTGACGGTCAAATAAACGGCCGAGTATTAAAAAAGTTTATTTTAAGTTAACCTATATTTTAGTTGTGCATTTATCACAAAAAAGCAGCAGTATAAATGTACAAAAAAAAACGGGATAAGTATAAGGTAACCGGCCGTCATCATTGTCATTTAGTCACAACCTTATTTTAAAACTTTTCCTAACAATAAGTTCAATATTTTAGCAATACAAAACTTCCTAATTTGTACAGTCCACTAAAAATAAAGGCACAAAAAACTTTGTTGTTATCTTACGAAAGTTCAACATTTTTACTAAAATAATATTAGTCCATTTTTAGATCTTTCCTCATAACTTTATCAAGAATAACTCGGTCAGTGGGTGCCCAAAATGTGTAAAAAAAAGTTAGCAGAAAGGCTGTTAACAAAGGCCGACATGATCGTACGCGATCAATCATAAAAACATAGGCGGGAAGTTTTGACATTAACTTTTTCCAGTGACATTATTATGTACAGACGCCAGCACATCAAGCTACCCGAAACTGTAAAATTTTCCTAATCAACCTTAAACCTTAAGCTGTAGCGATAAAGTTGAAAATCTATTAAAGAAATTTGACAGATTGTAGTAGCTAGAATGTGCTGGCGTCTGTACATTAAAAACTAACTTGTTTATACAGGGTGATAGGGATATCGATGCACAAACTGAAACCCTGAATTCAGCACATAATTCTATACCAAGCGTAGAAATTGTTCGTCGGCAATGAAAATAAAAAAAAAACAATCGGCATCCAAAAATGACACTACAAAGTCAAAAGTAACTTTAATTTCGGAAGTCGGTGTCGTTGGGTTCGCATTTTCGTTGTTTGCGACCAACCTCCGAAATCAAAGTTATTTTTGACTTTGTAGTGTCTTTTTTGGAAGACGGTTTTTATTTTTAACTTTTAAGTTGTATTTACCCCACATAAATTCGTATAACACTACTTGATATGTAAATATCAGTGACAGGAAGTTATTATAACAAAATCAATATAAGCTAAGTAGTAAAAATTCGTATTATTGAAGCTAAATCAAATTAATATGGCACAAAAAAGCTAAAAAAAGCTAAATCAAATTTATATGGCACCACCCTTGAGGCATACCCTATCCATTATTAAAAGAATATTTGAAATCCATGAACAATTTCCGGGAATATCGCGTAACAAACATACAAAAAAAAAACATACAGCCGAATTGAGAACCTCCTCGTTTTTTGAAGTTGAAAACAATGAAAATGCAAACCCAACGACACTGACTTCCGAATTTAAAGCTATTTTTCACTTTGTAGTGTTTTTTTTGGAAGTCGGTTGTTTTTTTTTTTGGAAAAAAAAAATTTCTCAATCATTGGAAGTTGTTCAATATTCAGCCTTGCACGTTTTCTAACAGCTTAAATGAAGTATTATGATATCTAAACAAAGTGTTGACTGTTCTTGGAACGCGCCTCGCCCTTTACCACTGAAAGGGCGAGGCGCGAGATTAACCTTCTTAGCGACTAGGTCACGGTGATATCGAGCAGATGGTTTTCCTTATTCGTTTCTGATTACTTAGAACCGTACTACGAATACCCCGACTTACGAATTATAGGACGTGGGTTCGAAGCTATGCAAGCAGCTTTATTTTGTGCCACTGTGTCCAACACTCAACGATGAAGGAAAACATGATGAGGTAACCGGCATGCCCTAGAACCAAAAATTCGAAGTCGTATGATATCTACCAACCCGCACTGAGCCAGCGCAGAGGATTACGGCCCACTCCTTCTCAAAAAGAGAGGAGCCTTGTGTTCCAGCAGTGAGAATATTATAGGCTGATTATGCTTATGCTTTAATTACTGATAGTTTAGAGTAAAAATGCTTAAAATGTTTTTGACGCTAAATTATAGTTTTCTTAACCCGTTGGATGACTATAGTGGAGGTCTTCCCTAACAATTTTGACCCGGTAGTGTGTGTTAAAGCCAATCAATTTATTGCAGGTTGTGGTCGATCTTTCTGGTTAAGCTACGCTTGCCGCGGTTGGTCTGTGGATGGGTGAGCATCTTTATATACCGAGACCCCTCCGTGCTTCGGAAAGCACGTTAAGACGTTGGTCCCGGCTGTCATTCGTAGATATTTGACAGTCGTTACGGATAGTCAGAAGCCCGAAAGTCTCACAACCAGTCTTACCAAGGGGTATCATATTACCCAATAACTGGGTTGTGGAGGTCAGATAAGCAGTCGCTCCATGTAATACTGGTATTCAGCTGCATCCGGTTAGACTGGAAGTCGACCCCGACGTAGTTGGAAAAGGGCTAGGCAGATGATGTGGTATTAATCACCAAAATTTTAATGAAAACTGGTTTATATTATGTCCCTTTTATACTTGAAGAAATCCATATGATTATAATAGACAATTTTCTATACTTAGTATATCCCTTTATCTATACTAATATTATAAAGAGGAAAGATTTGTATGTATGTTTTTAACGAATTGGCTCAAAAAGTACTGGACTGATTTAAAAAATTCTTTCACCATTTGAATGCTACATTATCACTGATTAATATAGGCTTTTTTTTTTCTTTTTTTTCACCCGTGCGAAGCCGGGACGGGCCGCTAGTTTTTTATATTCGAAACTAGCTTCTGACTGCGACTTTGTCCGCGTGTTGGAGATTGCCCACTTTTGGGCCCAGTTTGTTACAGAAACAAAAAAATGTGGAAAAAATACTTTATTGTAAGATAAACCAAAATCATAAAAAATAATTAAAATTTACAGTTGCAAAATTTAAAAAAACATTTTTTGTAATGTTTTTTGTTGTGGTTTTTGTTGAGATCATGCATTCCATCGTGAAATTGTTAAAAAAGGCAATGAATCAAGTCGTTAAACAAATATAAAATGACAGCTTATGAAAAAAACATTCTCTCATTCGCTCTGTTATGATATTACTTGCTCTGTGTTTACGCGCAAGTGAATCTGTTAAGTTGCGATAAGTATTCACGTTTTTCGGTGATTTATCCAACGACTTTGGCTGCTTCACGTAATCTGACGAATCTTGCTTTCACGAACTACCTCTGCGCGAAAACAGAGTTTAATAGAAGTATGTAGGGAAATTGATAATGATCTTTTAAGAGAGCTGTCGGCTTCTAATAGTACTTGGTTACTAAGAGGAAAAATTCACTCTCGGCATATTAGCAGAAAAACATATTTTTTATATATTTTAATTTACAGCTCTCTAAGTGGAAGGCACGCAATATTGCAATATTATTGTAATTGCATAGTAGGAAGGCGTACAGTAGGTCGTTGTGCGCATGTTATGACAATTATTTGGTACTTGAGTTGGGCTTATAGTTACCAAGCCCCTAAGACGACCCTAAAGGACAATGGCTAGCTACAAAATGTTTCTTTTCTTTATTTAAAACTAATCTAATGCCACATTATAGTTACCTTGGAATCATAAACCTATCTAGCCACTAAAAAGGTATTGCATCTAAGTATCTCAAATAAAAAAAAAAATCATTTTGACTAGTTATGCGAACATAAATGTAGGGAACAGCTGATTTTTTTTTGCGATTTCAGGATTGGTCCCGTAGTAAAAGTTGTTCATAATGACGAGTAAAATGACCTATTAAGAGGTTGTTAATGTTTATCCAATAACCCTGTATAATTATGTCCAATTGAACGACAAACTGAAATTTTCTTTTTTTTTGTCGGATGATATCAAGAATCTTGTATCGAAAGCAATATTTTATTGGGAAAGACGTTAAAAAATGGTTGGAGGGTAGACTAAGTTCATCGATTAATCAACAAACCGTTCCCAATCGTCTGGATTTTTATAAAAGGATTTTTTTCAAACATGAAATGTGAGGACTGAATAGAATATGAGCAAAGAAACCTACCAGTAAGTAATCACTTAGCTGTTCGACGATGAAATCTTTATATTTGAAAGAGTATACTATAGAATAGTAACAAATTTCAGAGGGGCCATTCCCGTCATTGTAAGAACATTCACAGTAAGTTCTCAGTCTGTCAAAAATTCCTCTAAGTTCCTTAAATTTTGACAAATCTTTAACACTGATTGTCGTTGAGATCAGATTGCGACTACAATTTGAACATTTTTAATTACAGGAATTGGTCTTCAGGGCGGGTATTCGTAATAGGATGACTTTTTAAAGGTTGAATTGCATAGAAAACTAATAATATGACGCGTTTTACTAGAGTGCTTCTTTCACATTTCTTGAAAATTGCCGATTGTTTGGAACCTGAAACTGATGTCTTGCTGAATCTGGCAACTTTACAACAATGAAAACAGCTACCTACAAGGCCCATCAACATATCCACCACTAGAACCCACAGGAGATAGCCTTCTTTTTAGTTCGTAATTACCAATCTTTACTTTCATAGTAGAACTAACAAATTCGAAGACATTTGACATCTAGTAACCTGCAGTGCGATTCTGTAAAAATCTCACGGTGATAACTCGTGTGAAGTGAGCTGTCATTCCACTTGATGTTAGGGATCGCCCCTAAGGTTAGCTCACTTCACCTAAGTTATCAAGGTGAGATTTTTACAGAATCGATCGGCTGCACTGTGCCCGCGCGGTAGATTACGGCCCACTCCCTCTCACCGAGAGGAGGCTTGTGTCCCAGCAGTGTGAACACTACAGGCTGATTATGCTCACATTTAGGGACTAACCATACTTATTCAGCTCTGTTCAGTTTTTGTCCATAGAAAACAACGATTTTGAATGGAGTCAGTTTTCCGCGGCTGAACGGATGCGTACGCATTTCATACAAAATCGTTGTTTTCTACGGAAAAAAGCTGAACAGAGCTGAATAAGTGTGGTAAGTCCCTTATAGTAATACTAACTTCTGCCCGCGACTCCGTCCGCGTGAAATTGCTTGTTCCCCCGACGCATCGCAACGCCTGCCCGCGCTATTGCTTCGTTCTATCTGAGTTTATTTTTATTTTGGTCGGCTCCTAAGAGTCATCATCATCTGCCTAGCCTTTTCCCAACTATGTTGGGGTCGGCTTTCAGTCTAACCGGATGCAGCTGAATACCAGTATTTTACATGGAGCGACTGCCTATCTGACCTCCACAACCCAGTTACTGGGTAATACGATACCCCTTGGTAAGACTGGTTGTCAGACTTTCGGGCTCCTGACTCCTAAGAGTCATAGCGTGATATTAAGTAGTAAATAGGCCTTCTTCAAAAATTAGACTATCAAACGCAAAGAGGTTTTTCTGAATCCAGGTAGTTTCAGATATTAGCGCGTTCAAAGAAATAAAAAAACTATTTAGCTTTATAATATTAGTATAGATAGACGACATTTTGCGGTTTGCCACCAAAAAATGGTCTACAAAATGGAAGACACCTTCCCTACCAAGTTGCAAACTAACTATATAATAAACATCAATTAAGCCAACGAACAAATGTACCCACATCAAACTGAGGAACTACTTCAGGACTATCGTCGCTCCAACCGTAAACTTGTTTCATTTAATGCGGAACTTGTTTAAGCTGCAAACTCATACACGCTAAACACTCAACTTAATAGTCCAAAAGTTTATCAAGCTAACAATGCTGTTGGATACAATGTGAATGAATCGATGCAAAAAGTAGTTGCCGACGGTAATATTCGTTGTAATATTATGCAGGAGTTAATAAATGGAGTAGGGAAGCCAGCGAAATTCAAAGGGGATTGAAGATTTTTAGTCTAAAGAGCCAGACATACCTACTGTCGCGCCGTTTGTTTTTTTTTTTTTTTGTTATTATGTTTTCTGTTTGCATTGATGTCAGCTATCGATTTATAAAGGATAAAAAAGCAAAATGGCGGACAGGAAGGTTATGTAGGTATACCACGGACCTTCACAGCCCTTTCTTACGTTTTTTTATAATTTGCAGGTCTGTATCAAGTTGTATGTTGATCTTTTATGATTCGGGGCCGTAACACATATTTATTTATAGAATTGATTATAAATACAACTCTCTAAGTTCATATTACCTTATTGAACGTCTATTTCATAAAATCATGACATTTGAGGCCTATTCTAACTCAAAGACTTATATTCGCGAATCATATACGTATTTAAATCAACATACAATCTGACACTAACCTGCAAATTGCAAAAAAGCGTAAATAAATTTGAATTTCGCGGGCTACCTTAGCGCATCTTCCTTAATGAAAAGGTAAACAACAAGAAATGCATTGTGTCTGAATGATTCTACAAGCTTTTATTGTACGTCATGTGGGCACAGATCAGATCTATAGGTCAAATCTTGTAAATGAATTTGGAACTACTTCCAAAATATTTTGTATTTTTCTGATTGTCTATTTCTATTGACACCAAAATATTATGTTCATATTTACTCGCCTAAACTTTAAAAATATTCTTTAAAACCTTCATTTACTTATTGTTTTGCTACGGTAAACGAAACGATTTTAAAAATAACTAGAAGTTGACGCTCCGGCAAACTTGTAAAGAATTTATATAGACAGCTTTTGCTACCGGCTTTACTCCCATGTTTATGGTGGAAATAAAAATGAAAGGACGTTTTACAGGTTTTAATTTAGAGACCGTACAATGGGTCGAAGTGCCAGTCATGTTAGTTATTAACTGCCCGGGCATTATGAACTCCGAGGCGTTTACGGCTTTGCCACGATGACTGATAGTCTATTAAGTACCTACCCGATGCCTGATAGGCGTTTCAGGGGTAAGTTATTGCTCTAGTAATTTATTAAATGTAGATAATTCATTGGGGTCAAAATGATATTACCAAACTTCAAACTCTACGTGCATGGATTAATTTTGTCTTTTTTTATATTGTACAACCAGTCGTACTAAGATTACATATTGGCAGTTGCTACATGTAAAATACTGGTTCTCAGCTGCAACCGGTTAGACTGGAAGCTGACCCCAACATAGATGGGAAAAGGCTAGGTCGATGCTAATGATGATGATGATGATTTATTGATATTATCAATGTAGCATTTTCCCCAAAAGTGTAGACATCATCACTAGTCTGTTATGATTTGGCTTATGGTGATATTGATTTGTTACCAATTTGTTGGATAGGCTATGAAAATGGTAAGGTTTTTTAAAACATATTTATATCGCCGGTTTTATGATCAGAATTACTGTTACTGCCCAGAATTTTCGGAATTCCGGGAAAATTATTTGCCGTGTGCATAATGGAACATTGCAGGCTAATAACATTATGCACAAGGCAAATAATTATCCCGGAATATCGAAAATTCTGGGCGGTAATAATTTAATTAATAATAAAGATTAAAATAAAATAATTAATAATTTAATTTTAATTTATATTATTTAATTGTAAATTTAATGTTATTTTTATTTAAACTTATTGTGTTCTTATGATCTAGGAATGGATTGAAATAAATGATTTTTGATTTTTTTTTTGAATACGGTACTGATCATAAAAGGTTCCCACTGCTGGGACACAGGCCTCCTCACTACGAGAGGGAGTGGGCCATAATCCACCATGCGGGCCCAATGCGGGTTAGTCGTTAACCGCGTGCATTTCCTTTTACTATAAGGGAAGGCCATGATCGAACACCAAACAAATCGAGGAAACCCTAACCTAAAAAAACCTCAACACACAAACTTATCTACCGTTTCTGGCGCTATAGCAGTTAAATATTTTATAGGAATTGTCCGCCAAAAAATCAATTTAAGACAAGGAACTTAAAAGAAGGGGTCGCTTACTCGCTTATCTATCGTTGGCAGCTGTGCCGAACAACCCACTGGGCTGAGGGACCAATGTTTTTATTAATATCGAATTTTGTCTCTCTCCGCCTTGTTTTTCTTGAGATCAGGAAGAATATTATCAAGGGATATAAGTGGGGGAATATTTACGTTTTTATTAAGAGCAATAAATTGATTAGCTGCTGTGGGTTCCGCACATTTTATGCGAGTTCTGCACGTTATTTCTGTCGTCGAAATAAATAAACGATTCGTTTTGCTTACCAATGATAGCATTTTCATTGCCAAAGTGGGTATATAAATAAATTCGTAAGATAATTTTACCTGTGATAGCTATTTCCTTAAGGGAGGATCTAATATGCGAAGCTATGATAATATAGCATATTATATGAGTAGGGTACAAAATGAAATTTAGAAAACCACGGTTTTTGTTGTAAACTGCTTGTGGTCATATTTGAGGGTGTGGACCATCAAACAGAACAACTTTCCAATGACATGGAAAGTTGTTCTGTTTTATGTTGTTTAGTTTTATTATAATCCTTAAAACGGAATAAAGTGGCCACTGTTATCCGTTTTAAGGATTATAATAAAACTAAACAACATAAAATTACCGCTTGTAATAATATTAACGTATAATCTTGTGAAGCACAACTTAACGTGCTTATTTCCTGCATTTTCATTCTAAATTGTATGAAATAACCAAACAAACGATGAGGGCGCCACTGTGCGGTCTTAATAAAAATAGCAAGCGTTAAAAAAATTGTTTTGGTCATTGTATTATGCTTTTAACTCAATACTCTAATTAGGCCGTATGAGGTCTTGCGTTAATTATGTTACACCTTGTATATTGTGGTGTCTTACGACTTCCACGAACGAACGAAACCGCGGGCAGAAAGCCAGACATGTCAGACATGGAACATGTCATTCCATGGAACCAACATCATAATTGTGCTTTCTGATAGTTGCATGCTGTATCATCATCATAATTGTGCTTTTTGATAGTTGCATGCTGTGTCATCATCATAATTGTGCTTTGTGATAGTTGCATGCTGTATCATCATCATAATTGTGCTTTTTGATAGTTGCATGCTGTATCATCATCATAATTGTGCTTTTTGATAGTTGCATGCTGTATCATCATCATAATTGTGCTTTCTGATAGTTGCATGCTGTATCATCATTATAATCAGCCTATAATGTTCCCAGTGCTGGGACACAATTCTCCTCTCTTCGAGATTGAGCGGGCTTTAATCTACGACGGGGGCCTACTGCGGGTTGGTAGATGTCGCATGTCTTCGAATTTTCGGTTCTAGGATATGCCGGTTTCCGGACGATGTAATGCTATATAAATACCATGCTATTAACCAAACCGACCCATCAGTCTAAAGTGCTGTAAATTTATTAATTTCTCCTTACGAATGCTTTTTTTGTTAATAAAGGTAAGCAACCTTAATTTATTGAGCAGCCAAGTGCGAGTCGGACTCACACAGTACCTAATGGTTCCGTACCATCGTACAATATTTAACATCACTTTCAAATATTTTTTAATAAACATACGTTTCTTGTATGGAATTTTAATTAAATTATAGGAAAACATTAGGGCGGTATTTTAGCTTCATTTATTTTTTTATAATTGTTGTTATAGCGGCCATAATAGTAGTTCTGTGAAAATTACGTCTACCTATTACAGTTTAAAATATACAGCCCTGTGACAGACGGTTGGACGGACGAACAACGAAGTGATCCAATAAGGGTTCCGTTTTTTTTTCTTTTAAGGTACTGAACCCTAAAAAGAGGATCTAAGAATCAAACTCTTACGCAAACGTTAATAAACTAAAACATCAGTCACTGATTTATAATAAGAGGTTTGTTTTCTTTATTTTTTTTTTTCGCATAGTGTTTTGACGACTTTTGCATTTTGATGTTATAACAAAAAAATATTGAAATGCTAATAGAAATTGCTGTTCTATTTAAATAGATAATCTTAACAAATTGAAGTCTGTTTTTTTGTGAATACTGGGAAAGAAGTTGTTTTGTGTTATTCACCTACTAGTGTTAGAATTTTGTCGTTTTACATCTTGATTAAGAGAATTTCCAGACTTATCTCTTCGACTACTTTTTTCAGACTGATTACATTTTTAAGCGAATGGTATTCTAAAACTGGTGATACCTGAGGGGCAATTCTCGTAAATTTTATGAACGTTCACAGTCTGATCTTAGTCTCAATCTGTCAAAAATACTTCAAATTTCCCTACATTTTGACAAGTTTTTGACATTTGTTTGTTGCCGAGATGAGAGAGAATTGGCCTACAGATTAAAATTTTAATCTCTACCTGCAAATAGGGATTCATGCTTTCAGTATTTAACCATAATCAGCTTATTCCCACTGCTGGGACACAGGCTTCCACTCTGTAAGAGGGAGTGGGCTGTAATCCACCACGTGGGCCCAGTGCGAGTTGGCGGATGTCATAAGTCTTCCAGTTTTTGGTTCTAGGAATCGACCCATGGACAGCATTTAACATCCTCCTAAAATATCAGAGTTTACGCAAACACACTAAAATATACGTATCACCATAATGGTTAGCAATGCAAGCGACATGCGAATTTCCCCGCGTCCCATTTTCTCGAAATCGGATCACTGTTCACCGAATGAGAACTTTGCGATAACTCATTCGACATTCGATTCGATTCGATATATCCACAATATTCGCATGGATTGTCTAACTAGTGGTAATGGTATTGATGTTGAATCGAATCATGGCCAAAGCTTTGTCACGCCTGTAGGTGTAACATGGCATTCGACTATTTGACTATAACTGACAATGACAATATAGTAAGCGATTCGGTTCGAACGCTTCGATTTGGATTAAAGTAAAGGGAGACCCCCCCCCTTTGGCTAAATAAAAACAGGACCAGTTGCTATAATTTAACAACGAGCCCCTCCTTTAGGTGGATCTAAGGTCGGTCCGCGGATGGGTGACCATCTATTACAAATCGAGTGCCCTCTGTGCCTCTGAAAGCACCTTAAACCGTTGGTACCGGCCATTTGTAGATCTTTGACAATCGTTACGGGTAGACTGAAGATCGAAAGTCAGACAACCAGTCTTACCAATGGGTATCATTTTACCCAGTAACTAAGTTGTAAAGGTCAGATAGGCAGTCGCTCCATGTAAAATACTAAAACACTGGTATTCTATATAGCTGCATACGGTTAGACTGGAAGCCGACCTCAACAAAGTCGGGCATGGGCAAAAGCTAGGCAGATGATGGTTTAGTCAAAACGAAATAGTCAGGCGATCGTCAATTCTTCACAAAATTATGTCTTCATTCAGTTTCATTTGTTTTACAATACTTACTTTAAAAGCTGCCAATATATCAAGTTTTTACGAGGCGTCAATGACCATTCATTTGTAACCACGGCCAAATAAATTGCTGGTTCAAAATTCAATCCTATGCTAAAGGGTTAAGCGCGTAGTTTGCTAGGCGGATAACGCCTGCAAACAATGTGATATTACAACTAGAGTAAAACAATGTTACAAAGATATCGACACGGGCTTTAAACTTCAACCCCTCAGAACAATAAAACTAAAGATATTGCAGGAATGTTACCTTGGGGGATCATTTTATTTTATACTGTAAGTGGTTGATTATTCAAAGCAATAGTCAATTCGTATTTTTTATCTTTATTTTACAAAGTTGCTGAATTTTAACGTATCCTTGTTTATTTTCTTTGAAACATTTTTTATTATTTACATCCCAGAGGACATACTATAAACAGACATACAGCAACAAACATGTATAGACATACTTTTTTGTCATTAGATTGTCAAAACTTCGGGACGCTAAAATACCATAATAATACAAAATGGACAGATAGTTAACTTAACTTCTTCGGTAACTATGATAGTAGTAACATCTTCACTGATACATCAGGTACTATAACGGTAAAGAGTGATATTATCCCTTAGCAAAAACACATAAAAGAGCAGGTCGTAAGTATATTACATTTGGGGTCGCCGTAAATCTTCCTCAGTAGTGAGATAGTGGCGTGAAAATATGTCTGCTTCATTTTGTAGTAGGTGAACCTTCACGGCCCCCCTCCATTACTTACGCACCTTGAGTCTCGGAAACATTGAGTCCTGAAAGAATAAACTTCAAACTTTTACAATAAAAATGTCTCAGGCACTAATTTTTCCCAAAAACTTTTTTACCAACAATAATTCACGTTAATAGTCGCCAATAAAGTTTGACATTAAAACATTAAAATGAAACTTATACCAACAGTTCGCGTTTCAAACGAACAAGAGATTATTCCATGTTTCCGAAGAAACGTTTACGTTGTTGTCCCTAATATTAATGAATACCTAAAACAATTTAATTTCCACTCTCTCGGTTTCCAGACACCGAAAATGACAGTTTAATCGCTGTCATACAACATTGCGGTTTAATTACACGATCCGACCCGCGTCGCAAAGTGTTTAAGTATAGCTGTCACATCCAAATAAAACGCCCTTTCCCACATCCAAGAGGAAAAGTCATTGGGGAAATTCGTGGGGTGCGACGCACCGGCGTGTTTTCACTCCAGCCAGTGCCGTTTTCGCCGACGCCGCGAGAGGGCGCCGTCCGCGCTCCCGGTTCGACCACGTGACTTGTTGCTCGAAACAAAATCCCGACCCTCGTACACAAACAAAACATGCATCCCGATGCAACGTGACGTGTTTATTATGATACCGACATCCTACAACTCACTGACATGAATTTCATCGCCAAACCCCTTTACAACCATGCCAGACTCCTCATGCTATTAAGTTTCGTGCTCGCGATATTACTCACCGGCGTATTTCTCCGCACAAAAAATAAGCAATCACAAATCACGGGTTTGGACGAAATTCAAGAGCTCGAGGACAGCACTGAATACGAGTCTATGATAAATTCGAGCGCAACGGAGCCGAGGAAAACGCGAAGAAAAGAATACCTGTACCGCCTTTTGACAAATACGACCCGTTCCCTCATACAGATGGAAATAAAAGCTAGGAGACTGGAGGAAAATATGCGTAGGATTAAGGAGAAAACTGCAGATTTATTGTGGAAGAACAAGGACAAAGCTTTGTGGCATATTCTGTTCAAGAATATAAGCAGACATATTTCAATCCGACATGAATTCCACCAACACGCGAGCCTGAGACGAATTATGCAGGACAGTAATACGCATACACATAACAGAAAGGCGGGACGGAGAAAACTTTTATCGCGTAGACGAAGATAAATGCATCGATAGTTGCTAAGTTTATTGATAGACATTTGTATACACGTTACGTGGGAGACTTTTTAAATTCTGAACTGACAATAAGCGTATTTTAAGTCATATTGTGTTTCGAAGTGCGATTGGAAGCGGAGTGCAAGGCGTTTATATCACAGAGCACGTATGTACGATATGTCTGTCTTATTTCTTCATGTAGCTTTTTATTTTGTGGAGCTATATCTTCGCCTTGCAGGTTCTTAACGATGTTACGCTCACGGAATGATATTATTGCTCACATTTTACTCCCAGGACCGTTCCGTTTTGTCTTATGTTTGGCTCAGGTATCTTGATTAATGGCGTTCTTGATGATTTCGTTGGAGATAAAAAAGAAAGTTCGGATATTTCCTTGGGTAGGCTGACGAAGCTAATTTTACTTTGACAAGATTAATTGTCGGATTTTTTTTTTACTTTAATATTTTTTTAAAGCGGTTTTTTTAACAAAATGGGCTGGTTTTTTTTTAGTATTGATAATTAAATTTACGATTTAATTATGATTTAATTGCTAGACTTTCCTTGTGTTTTCCATTTTTAAGAAAGAAGCTTTTTACTTTAAATACCTAATAGATTAAAAATTATGCTTGGTCCATTATACTTTCAGAAAACTACCTAAATATTTTTCACAGCCTGAGAGAAGTCTAGGTGTAGTATTGAACTGAATACAAGATAAAGAAGGCACTAAGCTCAATAATCTCAAATGACATTTAGAGATTTTGATAGTTTAACTCAATTCTATGATACATATATCCGTTTAGCATGATTCGTATTCCAAAGTCGTATGTCACCTAATAAACTATCATTAAAACAAATATCACGAAAAGATCTAAAGTAATTCACAAAGCCATAGCCAACCGTTTTTATTTGAATCTCAAAACTTTTCTTATTAAAAATTTAATCTTATATAAGAATGTATTTCACTCCATTGCTGAAGCTTTACAACTTCATTTATTTGTTGTTTGATTTCTTTCATTATTATAACTTATCGTCTGTTCCATTAAAACGAAATTACTTTCATGAATAACGCTTAAATAGCCTTTATGTTTACGTTACTCGTATGAATAGGTTTCACCTCAACGCTTTCTCTCAATTTATTCTTATTTGTATTTACTTAAACGGTTTTGTTATAAAAGAAAGCGTTTTGAGTTATATTGGTATTACACACATCTCCGTCAAAAATGTTGACTTTTCTATAGGTACTATGTCGTCCTCTTTTCCAATGTTATGTTTTCTTACTTCATTTAGAAAAAAAGTTTATATTTTAAATTATCTATCTGTGTTTACCTATTTATGCGTAATTGAGTTACAAATGTCTGTATAACATCGACGAGTATTTACGACCGAAACAATGAATCAGCTTCATCCATAGCAACATAATCTTAACATTCACTATCAAACGCTACAAGTCAAGTTCAATGTTAATAAAATGAATGTTTTACCAAAGATACTTTAATGCCAAATCATTCCGTCATACTAACCGGTACATCTTATTCACAAAACTCAAGGAGATAGAAAGAGACGCCGATATCATCAAGTCAGTTATCATCAACTTTTGCATGCATGCTTTATTTACACCGACTAGTTGTTCCATTATCTTCAGAGTGACCAGCTGTCAGTTTAGCGGTGTTAAAAATATGTCGTGTTGTAAGTATTTTTCTCATATTTATCAATTGTAGCATGATAATCTTTTTCAAGTTCAACTTTCTTTGTATTAGTTTCGAAAGATCTTACATCAGTTTCATTATCAAGGTTAGGTATGTTTGTTTAGATTCATATTGTGTTTATTTATAAATAGATGTTCGTTAGTATTCATACCATTTTGGATATCACTACTTATCTCCATGTTTCTAGAACACTATTTTCATCTAAATTTATTAGTGATTGTTTGGATTAGTGTAAACATTTCTAGGAAAATTATGATGTGTTTATCGTTCGGTACAATGTTCATCATATGTATATATTTATCTGGTTATAAACTAATGTATGTTTGGTGAAGAATGGACTGTTAATTATGAGGATAATTAACAGTTAAACGATTGTGTTTATCTTTGAACGATAAAAGATGCATCTTTACTCAACCGGTTAACATCTGAGTAGGTAGGGACTAGGGTAAGAAAATATGATGGGGTTTCACGCTTGCACTCACAATCCTAATGGGAAATACTGATGCGGATAATAACATTTTACGTAGGTATATCTAATAGTAAGGTTATGCAAACAGTTCTTAGTGAAATTCTAAAAAATGTTCATCTTTTAATTACGTAGCAACTATTATTTTTTAAATGATTAAGATTCAACAACCATTAAAGCAGAAAATTTGACATTCACGAAACTTGTGTTATAATTTTCGCACAAGCTCCCAACAGCCTCGAACAAATACTTACAACAGTAACTGCAGCAACTATTTTTAGTTCATATCTAGACTACCATACATAAAACTCGACAGTATATAATTTCCAACCACACTGGTCCCGCGTGGTAGATTACGGTCCACTACCTCTCATCGAGAGAAAGCCTGTGTCCCAACAGTAGGAACATTAAAGGCCAAGTCTGTTATGTGATGTACAATGTTAAGGTGATTGCGCAGTGATAGACCGCGAAATTCAAATTTTCTTACGTTTTTTGCAATTTGCAGGTCAGTGTCAAGTTGTATCTTGATCAAAATATGCAGGTACTTATTTATAGAACCATAGTCATTACAATCATTAATACATCTTCCTAAGTTAGATTTGTACCACAAGAAGAAAACTGCTTATGGTACAAATCTCACTTAGAAAGATGTATTAATGTTTCTAATGATTATAATTCTGTAAATAAGTACCCGTTATAGTCGCGAATCAAATTTTGATCAAGATACAACCTGACACTGACCTGCAAATTGCAAAAAACGTAAGAAAATTTGAATTTCGCGGTCTACCACTTCGCATTCACATTAACCGACTTCAACACGGAGATATTCAATTCGTCTCTATCCTTTAAACCCAATAAGTAGGTATGCTTCCCAGTTGTGTTCCACACGGCTGCTCCCACATCGCTATTTGTCAGCTCTTTAACAAACTTATTCGTCCGTGTCACATGATAAGCGAAATAAAAGACCGGTAAAGGTCACGGTATGAAAAAAAGTGTCAAAAACATCAAGCGGGTTGCAATTTATCATTCCTGCCTCGCCCGAGGCGTACCCTCAAAGCGCCTTAAACGAGCTCCCTCAAACGAACCCTAGTGATTTTAATCTCACTGTTTAGATAAACCTTCTTTTTGTGGATAAAAAAATTTCAAGAAGTCCTCTGAATGTTAAACTCGGTATGGATTTAAGAAGCTCAAAGCTACGGAAATAAGTGGAGATGGAGAAGTAGGTACTTGTTTTAATTTCTGAACGGTGTCGATATAATCTTAAATGAGTTCCTAATAGGATTGAGGAGCTGTTGTTTTAATATCCTTTGTTGCCTTTCACACGAAATTGATTTATTCATAAATCCATTGAACGATTCTTGTTCGGCGCTTAATCCAATATTTGGGCTACAATATTGAAAAAACGTCCCCGAAATGAATTTAAAGGTTGAGTTTTAGGCAAAAAGGACAAGCACAGTAGGTACTAGATTGAAATAGTACATTACAATACATGTGACTTAAGTAGTCCGTTATTGCACTGCGTGAAGTTATACTAAACGCCGTGCATTGATAGAACTCTTAAGTCACACCTAAACCTGCACATAAGTCACGCTTTTCTGTGTAAAAATGGACTACCTACTTAAGTTACAGAAAAGCGTAGTTTAAGTGGCGGTTTGGGTCACATAGTGCTATAAAGTAATTTGAATATTACTAAATTATTATTCTAGACATAAACAGTACCACCGAGGTTTTTATTGCGGCAGATATACTATGATGAACTATACTATGGTACAGACGCCAGCACATAAAGCTACTATAATATGTCAAATTTCTTTTATAAATTTTCAACTATATCGCTAAAGCAAAAGGTTTAAAGTTGATTGGGAAAATTTACAGTTTCGGTTAGCTTGATGTGTTGGCATATGTACAAGACATGACTGACATTCATTTCAAATGATTTGTTTAGAGACAAGTTACCAATAATAATATACCTAGCTAGTACCAAAACTTTGTGTAAATTCTTTTAACACCACTGCTCTCTAAACGGTGAAGGAAAAAATCGCATCGTGAGGAATGTCTTAGTACCAAATAAGATCGAAGACATGTGACATTTACGAACCCACATAGGCCCACATGGTGGATCCACCCCACTCCGTCTCACAGAGAGGAGGCCTGGGTCCCAGCAATGGGAACATTACATAGGTCGATTATGCTTATGCTAGTCTAGTACCAAAAGAGAACCTAAATAAGTCTATCAAAGTCATATAACATTATAAGAAAAATGTTGATCACAGACTTTTATGAACCCCAAGTATAGCAACGTATACTGCCTTATACTTGATCATCATAGTTCAGTATCACATCATAGGTTCTACAATGCCAAGACAAGTACATAATCACCCATTATTACGTATTCTTAGACCATCGCAACTGCATTTAGCAAACAATCAGCGTACCAGACAGGTCGTTAAATAGGTTGTCTGCATAAGTCGCGGAGCAGTTAATTTCAAGGTCATTTTGCCAATGATATAGATCGTGTTTTGATTTTGAGGTAGCGATGTGAAAACTTGTGTAAGTGTGCATACACACGAGCAACACGCGTCAACGGCAGAGGTAACTTGGGAGGCAGTCACCTCCTTCTGCGAAGCAGTCATGTTAGCGAAGGAGGTGGCGGGACGGCTGAGGGAAAGTACCTCACGTCCCAGCCGCCGCGGGAGACGCTCCGGGCGTCGGGAGCCGCGTGACGACTCCCGGCCACCGTAGGCATGGTCCCGCGGGCGGAGAGTAATGGGTAACTCTCCATCCGTTCAGGACCGGGCCCGTGCCGGACGGCGCGTACGTGTTCCACTCGCGCCTCAAAGATATGTCAACATCATAAGGTAGGGGCCCGTAAGGGCCGTAGCCTGCCGGGGCAGCGGGATTATCCGAAAGGGTTACCGCTACCCCGGAACATAAAGGGCTAAGGGAGGAACACGGGTGGGTTTTAGTCACTAAGAGTCTGACACTCCCTTCTGCTCCACCCAGAGCGGGAGGGGTCATTTGATGATTACCCATCCACAAAAAAAAAAAAAACCGTCGACGCGTACGTAGTCTAGAGCACCGTACTCAAATACACGAGCTGCAGAAGTCGGCGACTGCCGTCGACAACATGTCATTCGTGTATTCGAGCACTCAGCACTAGATAATTTATCGAAACTGTCAGATTTCATAATACTAATCTGATAAACATTATGTAACTGCACTTCACAATAATTATCAATAAATTGTTGATGGGAAAATTTCTTGTTTCGATTTTCTGCATAGTTTTTACATTATTTTGGCAAGCTCTAACATATATGACATGTATTTTATTTTATCAGCCCAATATTTTACAACACGGACAAAGTTATGATACCGTCACCGTCGTTTTTGAGTTTATTTGACTTTGACTCCGATTTAAATCTCTCCATTCGTACCTATTATTTCTGAGTCTTTAACTACGTATCTTTTTCTTTTTTTAGTTATAGTTTAGTAGATAAGTTTATATTTCTATAACTTTTGCATGCCGACTGGTAAAATATGGCTTAACATATTTCCCTATATCACCCACTGTACCCACATTTGCAAAATAAAATATATTTATCTTCTATACAAAACGCATAACCAAAATTTTTCAGCCCACAAATAGTTAGAAGCTCTGGATTACTCCACATATAAAATTTGTTTCCTTAACCGAATGAACCGTAATCTCAGTAACAGCCCTTTCTTTTTATCAACTCAAGCACTAATATAAATTAAAAGAAAACGGTAGGTAGTTACGTACTTTATGGTCGCGTGACATCGATACCATCAGACCAGAAAGAAAAATATCCTTATCTGATTAGGGGAGATAACTTGTTTATGCAACAGGCAATTAATGTTATAAATAAAAGGAGGTTTTGATAAAGGCACATGCTGAGTGAAAGACTTCTTGTCACAGTTAAGACGACGTGAAGCTGCCGACTATTGCTGTTCTGAACGCGTAGATCTATCTTTTTTTATTTATTAATTTTTCGAGTCAACCTATCTTTTTGTATGTGCTTGTTTCTGTGGCAAATAAAAATATTTTTCTTTGTTTACATTGACTGAAGTCTCTTTTCCGCAGTTTTGTAAAATCAATTCAAATACTCTTGATTGGCTGCATCCGGAGTACGTACCTACTTACCTACATGCTCTGTATGAAAAGATTTCCTTTTGGGGAAGTTCAATCTCAGAGTAAAGGAATGCGCAATGGATATTAAGATTGTACGTAGGTAATGCATCAATAACTATCTGCGTCTGCGATTTCTTTCGCGTGCATTTCGGATTTCATGCGTATTAATTTTTCGCGCAGAACCCTTATACTTTTTCTAAAATAAAAATAGCTTCAGTTACTCCGTGTAACTTCAACTATCGGCCAGTGAAAGTGCCATCAAAATCGGTCCAGCCGCTTCGGAGATTAGCCGGAACAAACAAACAGACAGACAAACGAACAGACAGATAATATGGTTCTAAGTAAACAGACACTTCAATTTTATTTATTTGTATAGAGGTAACTGGCAAATAAATAAATGAGTTATAAATTTGACTTAGTTTTTTGTGCACGTGACTAAATTAGCTTTTCAAACACGTATAAGGTACCAATACCTGCTGGCAGTGTATCTGTGTCTAGGGTAGGTAGGTATATTATAGAAGATTTAATATTCATAGCCGTATGTTTATCTATAACTAACAAGCTATGCAATTTGTAGCCGAAACAATGGGTTATTGATGGGATTATACCGAACAAAGGAGTAATTTATATGCAAGCATTACCTGACGTGATTACCAAAATGGCGAGGGGTGGCATCCCTCCATGTTTGTCCGCTACCCTCGTTTACGCGGGAAAAAATAACGTTTTGATGCCTATCGACGATTTATACGAATTGACAGTTCTATTTTGAAAGAAAATTGGGCTCCCCAAAATAAATATTTGGAGGGAAAAGTCGGGAAATTGATTTTTATTATTTGGTTTATAAATGCATTTGTAATTTAGGGATCGGTTTATTATATAGGTATTTGGAGTGCCTTTGAGTGCCTAGAGTATTTCGCTTTGAAAAATAATTTGATTTTAAAGTTCCAGCTACGACTCTTGTGTTGCAAGGAAAATAAACCTTCAGCAGTTGAATGTAGTCTGGCCAATAACTCAAATAAATGCTAAAGCAGTCTGGAGACTTTTCAGCCTCGAAACGTTTTGCATATAAAAAGGCAAGGAGAGCCGCAATTGGGTATGTAAAGTTTTTTTCAGGTATTTTTTTTATATTTTTAATTTATAGATTTAGTTATTTTATGCAACTAATTTCAAAATTTTGGTTTTCTAAGCAGCCATTAATTTTAAATAAATTTTCTAAATTCTGCTTCCAAGTAGGCTGAAGAGTTCAATATCTATGCCACGTATAACACAGTAATAAAAATTCTAAATTTGACGTTTTTTGCTTGACATCAGAAACTTCAAGCATGACACTAGACAGTTTTAGAGGTGGGAATGATCGACATAATCGATTGAACATTTACTTAATACAGTTATTAATTTTGTATAGGGATAAGTGGAAGGAGGGAAGGGAGGCCTTTGCCCTGCAGTGGGACAGAAATGACTGATAATTAATAATTAAATTAAATAATAGGTATTATTAATATATCACTATCAAAATCAAACCAATAACAAGTAGCTACAGTACCTAGTTATATTTTCAAGTTTGCAATACTATTTGTGGTTACAAAATAGTTCGAATGATTTTATACTTAATATATTATTATTTAAAGGGAATGCATTTTATTTAAGCTATCATTATAATGATTGATTAACGATAATTCAGAATTCGGGATTTAGATTTTATGTGTGAATAGATTTTCAGTGTTTGATTTGAATCGATTCAAAGGCCGAAATTTTCGCACGACTGCATTACATACCTATATTATTATGGTCATCCCTATAGTTGACATTATATGACTTTAACTTTTTATCATATGATGACAGGAGGCACCGAAAGTATTCTCAATCTGCTTACTTGTGACGTCATTTGGAGGTCAAATGAAAGTCAAATGGTATTAAGTGTTTATGTTAAAATAAACTTCATCTTATAATTTTAAGCACTAAAAATAGAAAAATTAAGTTAAGAAACCTTAAATCTCGAAATGGTTTGGGAATCAGCGTAGGATTTTTTTTCTTTACATACCGAATTAGTTCTTGCTTGTTTCTGAGTACGAAACCAAATCTAAAATTCCGGGTACAAGGCGTTTTCCCTTTTTTTGCAGTTTCAGAAATAGCTTTTGTAGTGTTTCTATTTAATAGATATGTAAACACCACGAATAGCGGGAAAGGTGAAGTTGCCCTGTATGAAAGATTCCACAACCCATAATTTATTGCATTCTTAGCAAAATTACCTGCTAGTTTGAGCTGTTGATATATAACTATGAGTGACACGTAGATAACATACGTTACATAATAATGTGTGCTAACGTATGCGACGAGATTATACTATTACCTATGAATTTTGTGTTGACTCTCATCTGAGTTTTGTTCTACTTTTTAGATTAGGTTTTGAAACGTAGTTAGTAAAAATAATATTATCATTTTTCTCCTTTAAATATAGCAGACAATTGCTTTTATAAATACTTAAGTATGTCCTTTGTGTTTTTTGTACAGTTTTTTTATGTGTAGGGAATCTTTCGAAGATACGCTTTAACAGGCAATTCTATTTCTTCGCAGGTAAACGTGGACCGGGCTACGCGTCTCCTTTAGACGCCCTAAAGAATGGGCCCAGAGAGGAACTAATTTACGTGGTCTGTGTCCAACCGGACCAAACTAAGCAAGACTATTTAGCCACGGTTGACGTGGATCCTAAATCACCGACTTATAGTCAGGTTGGTATTATGAAGGCTATGTTATGATGTTTATTAAGTAAACTAATGGGATAATAATGTAGGCACCTCAGTAGCACTACCATTTTTTTGTCCACGAGACGTGTTCTGAAAACTCAATTCGTTGACGATTGTCTGATTGTTTTTTTTTATAGATACACACCAAAAACGTATGTAAAGACGCCAGAAGGTCAACCTACCCCAATCTGTCTTTCTTTGATAGATTTTCAACTTTAGCACAAAGGAATATATAGGTATATAGGTTAATATTCAATTAGGAAAATCTGACAGATTGGGGTAGCTTGATGTGCTGGCCTCTGTACCTATGTATTAACTTCTGCAAATATGTTTTGTCTTATACATAAATTTCAAAGTCCTGACTGACTGATATATCATATCAACGCACAGCCTAAACAGCTGGCCTAGAGATATGAAAATTGGAGGAAGTGTTTTTGTGAAGAGTAGGTATCTAAGAAAGGGTTTTTCGAAATTCAATCCCTAAGAGGGTGAATAGGGGGAGGGTGAAATTTCACGCGGACGAAGTCGCGGGCAGGAGCTAGTCTGCATATAAAATGCTTTTGCGGTATCTACACTCCGTTCACAGTTTCACCTCTTGATTTTTCATCACTGTCCAAATCACAGTGATCTTTAATCTCATTCTAATGAGGTTTCTGTTGGGTTGCTGCCATTGAAAAGTCTGTTAAAATCATTGTGATCTTTATTTTTTTTACAATAAGGTTGTAATTGTGTCGCTGCTGTCAGAGGTAAAACAACTGTGAACGGATAGTACTTTGCAGTTCAGCTAGTTAAATTGTATCTAAATAATAGTCAATCCCCTTTCTTTCGTGGGTATAGTAAAAAGCTAGGAATGATTGCAATCAATACAGGTTTAAGAATAATAATCGCTACCTCGATGGGCGTGCGTGCGTATCTATTAGCATGCATTTGTTTCACATGGAGGTGACATCGAGGTAGCGAGCTAAACTACTATCACGAGGTATGCCAGTGAGGTATCTTCGGCATGTAATTCCCCTTAACAAAACACAACATTCACCAATCCATTAGCTAAGCCTAGGTCATGACGATGATAACTTGGAAGCCAAAACATAAGCCATGATGCCATGATGGCTTAAGCCAAGACCACATCGCTAAGTCCGTGAATGTCGTACGAGTTCGGTCATGTCGTCCGTTATTCGAAACGTATCGGAAGGAATTAATTGATTACTTTAACCATAATAGCCTTATCTATAGAAATTATAATACGGGTAGGTAAACCCGAAAAGGGACGAAAAAGGGATGAGAAATTAAAGGTTTTGATGGAACTGGCTGCATTCCGGTTATATCCGTAACGTGTGGGATGGTATAAGATTATCTTGTTGGTGTAGTGGAAGGAAGCGATTGTCGAGAGTAGGTTTAGGAAATTCTCAGTAGTAGTGCAGAGACTGGATTTGCATCCAGTTAAACGCAACATGGTCGCCCCCTTACATGTAGGCTATAGACACCTACATAGATACGTCCTTGCCCACCTCTTCGAGGAATACAGCTAATAAAAAATAATACACATAGGCTGTTATTGTCTCATTGCAAGGCAAAGCTTATCATACCGAGAAGGCACGAACATTTATTACCATGCTTGCTCAAGGCGGATTGGCAGACTTATATAAATTACTGTTGCCGGCGACTTCGTCTGCGATCCAGGATGAAAAGTATGTCTTATGTCCTTCTCCAGGATATTGTCTACCTATGTGCCAAATTTCATCCTAATTCGTGCATCCGTAACAGCGTGAAAGCGTAACATACAAAAAATCAAATCTTTTCTCTATAAAATATTTGCTTATATTAGTTCAGGTTTTCTCTAGCTGTTTTCTTTTACCGACGTCTGCAATGTCTATGATAGATGTAGAAAGCCCATAAAAATAGAAAAAGTCACTTTGGTAGTTGTCTGGATTTGAACCCACAACCGCGTCATGGGAGGCGAGGCCAAAAGCGACCATCACGACTATTTATTTATTTATCCTACCACTATAATTATTATTATATTAGCCTACTCCCTCTCATAGAGAGGAGGCCTGTGTCCCAGCAGTGGGAACATGATAGGCTGAGTATGATTTATCCTCCTAGTGGAACGCCATACAGCAATTACACCAACGGAGCAAAAATTACTTCATGTGTGCGGTGGACATCGAACGGGCGGCGACAGATCACGCACGATCACGCAGCTTCAAGACAGTTCTCCGTAGTTCCTTAACTCGATCCATATTGCGCACATCCTTTGCGAATTTTTTTTCTTGACTCAACGAATTTTTCAAAAAAACTGAAGATTTTGATGTATCGTCCTGCATGGTACACGACATATACCTACAATACCTATATAGTTATATTAGACATTCATACTCCTTGACTGATCTTAGAAGCACTCTGTTAAGCTTTTATAGACAGAGAAGTTATAAATTCACTTGGGGTATAATATATTTATATCCTATTCGACACTAAGAATTTACGATCTAGGAGCATAATGGAAAGTGGAAAGGTTCTGGTTTATTGAGGCGTAAATCAGTTTTACTTGTGAATAACAGGTATTTTTCATGTTGACTGCACTACGTCTGATAATATCGTTATAGAATTAACTGTTTTTAAATATAAGCTACTTATAACTTGTTTGGAGTTTACTGGTTTTAAAATATTTTCATTTCAAATTGCAAAAAATACTCCTGTAATCTGGCTAAACCGTTGGATTTATAAAAAAAGTTTTATATATTTCACGTCCAATGTTCAGCTTATCATATGAGCAGTCATATCAATCAAAGTAAAAAGTTTTTCAAATATTTTAAAAGATTGAATATTAGATGATATTCTTATAAAATATACGCAGACTTTTAGTTCCGAAAAAGGAATTCAGGGTCGCTTCTACCTACATTGTTTTTTCTCATTCTCCGTATTATACTCTATATACTAGGTATATAATAATAATACAGCTGAAGAGTTTGTTTGTTTTTTTTTTGTTTGTTAGAACGCGCTTATCTCTGGAAATATCAGTCGGATTTGAAAAAATATTTTTGCATTTCATAGCCCAATTCTTGAGAAAGGTCATAGGTTATTTAAAATCACGCTACAACCCTAAGGAGCCGAGTAAAAAGGCAGAAAACGAAGTAATAGCGCGAGCGGGCGATAGGTTGCGACGCGGTGGGATGGGGCCAAATTTTCACGCGAACGAAGTCGCGGGCAGAAGCTAGTATTCTTATAAAATATATATACGCAGACTTTTAGTTCGATTGACGAAAATGGAATTTAGAGACGCATTTACCATTAGACCTTTTATCATTTAAATATTTTTAGTATGAAGAATGAGAAAAAAATAATACAGCTACAAAAGATAAAAATAAGATGTATTAGATATTATACGACAATTCCGTATACCAACGAAAATTACCCTCGCAAAAACGTTATCCGAACCCATCTCAACAAGCCGTTCAGAAAATAATTACCTCTCCGAAAGCTGTCCGCACACGACACAATTCCCCGGAAAAGGACACGAGATTCGGGCAATATTCCCGACACGAGATACAAGCAATATTCCCGACAAGAAAATAGCAATTACGCAGTACTTTTGTATTAGCGAATAAAACCTTACATCCAGCCATTTAGTCGGGCAATGTCGCAAGGCAATAACCTACCAGTAATCCCGGGATTTCAGGATTCAGTAGGAAGTATTATTGTGTACTTTGCTATTGCAGTACCAGGCGAGACTAAATTAACAAGCGGAATGCAATATATTGCCCGGGATTTGTAGCCCGGATTATGGGATTCCTTTTAGATGTTCTAAAGTTTTTTTTTTCAGTTTTTAGTTAAATAAAAGAAAGACTGATGTTAAGTTTTAGATTTCTTTTAGCAAGAGCGTTGAACATCTTGGATTCCTAACTAATTAAATGCGAAAGTTAGATTATTTGTTTAATGTCATGTGAAAGGTAAATTTGGCACACAGATAGATCAGGAGACAGGTCATACCTGAGTAAGGAAATATACTACTTTTCATCCTGGACCGCAGACGAAGTCGCAGGCAACATATTATATTTTACAATAAATTGCTAGCAAACATTATTGTTTTTGTACCTACCTACTGAAAATTTCATGAAAAAATATGGTTATTCTATCATAATTATCATCAGTTTCCATTCAAACCTTATTGGCACCCACTCAGTGAATCTGTCTGTATTTCGAATAACAGACTACTGAGGACCTAACACAGCCGTGCGAAGTAAACGTTGCAATTGCTCGTTTCGAACATAAACATTTTTTTTTTCTCGAGTCATGAGTGGGTCCTCCTCCCTGTGGTGCCCGCTTATCGTTGAATTTTGGGACGCGATGTATATCTGGGTGATACTCATTGTGCTTGTTGCATCAACAAAAATGATATGCAGTTACGATAGTTCTATCTTTTTAGATAAAAATCAATTGTCGTTCGTAAGTCTCGCAAAAACTCGAAAACGGCTACACCATTTGTAATGAAACTTTGGTAAGTTGTTGTATGCGCGCCGAACAAAACAAAAATACATTGCAACGCATGCCGTGTGGACATTAGCTAACTTTCGAATAAAAAACGTTCATATTGATGTTACGTTTACTCCGCGCATTCGTGGCCTACAGAACATTCTAACCCTCCTATTGGTTACAGGTGATCGCACGTACCCACACCGGTAGTACCGGTGACGAGCTCCATCACAGTGGCTGGAATGTTTGCTCCAGTTGCTATGACGACCCTTCTCTCAAGAGGGACCTCCTTATTCTGCCTGCTTTGAAAACTTCGAAGGTTTTCGTCGTGGATGTTGGCTCGGACCCTCGGAAACCAAAGATGCATAAAGTAAGTGGGGAATGGGTACTTTGTACTTTTGAGTGGCTATTGGAACTTTTTTTTAACATAGAAAGTTACTGATTAGGTCAGAAATAATACTTGAAATTCAGTATGAGGCAGTATAAAGACTGAAATGTACCTATAAAGTCCTCCAGACTGAATTTCGACCAAACCCAGCGGAGTCCAGCCTTCAGCGCGGGAGATATTAAGGTGCACAAGTGTGCGCAGACACAGGTGCACTCTCTCTTCCCTCAATCTCATTCATTCTTTTGTTTCATTTCATTCTCGTGTCAGATTGCCGTCCCATCGGAATACCTATACAGACTATTGGAACAACTACACTCCTTTCACTGTAAAATTACCTATGACAGCAACTGCAACCCAATAAAAACCTTATTATAACGAGTATAAAGATTATTATGATTTTGACTTGTCAGTAGCAGCAATCCAATAGCAACCTTATTACAAGGAGTATAAAGACCACTGTGATTTTGACACTGATGCAAAATCAGAGCTAAAATAACTGTGAATGAACTTTAAGTACGACTATAACCTTATAGTGGCAACTTATTTTCATAGTTTTTGTCTTCAGCAATAGCATATACTTGCCTGCCTTGTTTAAACTCAATTTCAAATTTAAGTTAGATACTTAAAAATATAAAATGCTAAACTAAAGAACAGCTAAAGTAATTATGAAGGCCAGTTTTATAATATAAAATAATATTTGTATAACTTTTCTAGATCTTGTGAAAAACTTGGTATACCTAAGTGCTTATATAAAATTAAAAAACATTTTCTAGACACGTCAAGTGAATAAGCTTAAATGATAATAAAAGTACATAGTATATACATATTAATATAGTGATTACTTTTCTAATTATGTAATCATTGCTATAATTTAAATTAATTAATTTTCTAATTTATAAAGGTCTGTTATTATTTGAATAGTTGAAATTAAAATGTCTAATATCTAATTGGAATTTCAAGTCGAGACAAAATTAAAATACCAACCAAATTAATTTTCTTTCATATTACAACGACGAACTTTAAAATGTGTTTACACATTATTTACTTGCTGCGGTGAGACGCAAACGACGAGAACGATTTCAGCTTATTTCTATTTCCTTTGTTATGTTTTCAGAGAACCTATAGAATTTTCCTACTTCACTGTTATATTAGGTACTTCAAAGAACATCAAATCCTGCCTAAAGTACTAAGTCTAGTCTAAGTTTAATAGTAAAAGTAGTTAAAGTCTCAACCTACGTTCAGCTTTGCTTCACTCTCATCTCCATACACCGTTATGACCCTAATTGCCATGATTGATACTTGAACTGTCACGAGAACATTACCAACTAGCACTTAGTTGGTAATGTTCCCGTGACAGTTCAAGTTTCATATTATTTTTCGAGTGCTTCGCAAATATGAGTTTTAAGACCGAGTTTGATGAGTAGTGCATTAGGTCGCTATTTGCATACAAAACTTGGGAATGTGAACGTGGTCTGTTATTTAAAAGCAGGCATGAATATCAGTAGCAAGTAAAGATTTACGTGACTGAAAAATATTAATAAATTATTGAAATTTTAACATACACACATAATATGTACTGTAAGTGCTTTATTTGCAGTACCACCAACAATAGGGTTCGTGGCGAAAATAAAGTTTCGTAAATTGTACAATAGAGAAACCCTTTTCGGTGCACAGCCCAGTTGACGGACGTACTTCAAAAAAAGGGTGCATGTTTTTTTTTTTAAAGGAAGCTTCTAGTTTGTTCTAGAAGCTTCGACTCATTGGCCGAGCGCGAACGAGAGGCGTTTCCGTCAGAAACGCGTGGATTACGGGAGCGGTTGGAAATAGTGTTTATAACTTGTATTAATTACTACACAATCGACATTATGTAACTTTAAGAAGTAGCCAAAATTAATGATCTTACCCAGTGGTACGAAAAAAAAACAGACATTCCAAAAATTTTGAAACAGTCAGTAGACCAGACAGTTTTAAGAGGAATTAAGTGTTGTATAATTATTAAAATTATCTTTTTTAAATGCAGCTTTTATATTGACAAGCATAATCAGATTATAATGATTTCATTGCTGGGACACACCAACACGCGAGCCCAGTGCGGGTTGGCGGAGTTTTGGTTCTAGGACATGCCGGTTTGTTTGCTTCACCGTTTTGAGAGCAGTGGTTATGAAATAATTTACACAAAGTAAAGTGCCTACTTGGGTTCGAACCCACGACCTCCAACTCGTAAGTGGGGCCGTTACTATTGCACCACCACTGCTCCATTCCATATTAACAAGCAGAATCATCAAATCCGGCTTTACAATCTTCGACTCTCAAGCTCACTTGCTAAATAACTCGAATCGAACTATCATTATCCTACCTAAACATTGAGTAAGTGTCGCATGGATGTCAATCCGCAAAGAATCCCTCTCCCTCGGAGCAATAAGTAAACTTCCTTGCCGATACCTTAAAAGTTTACTTTTAACAAAGAGTGCAAAGGTAAAGGAGAGTTTAGACTACACAAGTGTGGACAAACAACAAGTTTGTGGAACGGGGCCAGAAGTAGGATACAGTCAATTCAGTTCTGTGTGGACTTTGGGTTGATTTGCTACTTACTGTTTTATGCCTCATTTGAAGTCGAGGTCTGTAAATTTTAATATATAATAATAACCAATATCTATATTACTAATAATAAATCGAAGAGTTTGTTTGAACGCGCTTTGAACGCGCTAATCTCTGAAACTGCCTGTGGAATTTGAAAAAATATTTTTTCATTTAATATCCTGATTCTTGAGAAAGGCAATTGGCTACTTAAGATCATGCTTAGAAGCCGAACAAAACAAAATCACAAAGAACGCTAAGCGAAAACGATATAACATCGTGGTTAGGCAATGCGATACGATGGGGTGGGTCGAACAAAAAAATTCACGCGGACGAAGTCGCGGACAGAAGTTATTATAATCTGTGGTTGATTTTGATTTACCTTCCTATTACACGGTAATAAGAGATTTGACTGCTGTGGTAGCGTTTTTAGACGTGATATTTAAAAATGACAAGATATCCTTCAGTTTCAATCTGACATAAAAAAATGTTTATCCAAATACATCCCAAAGTGCTCGATTTCCACGAACAATATTAATTTGCGGGAAGGCTATGTATATGGGTGATTAAGCCATCTATCGATAATCAATATCGAACCCAGTTTACGGTCCATTCAGGAATCCTGAACGTTCGTCGACCGTAATTAAAATTCTCACACGGAGCACTTATCCGTGTTTTTTCTAGATTGTTTGTTAGATTTATGGTCCAATTTTACGATCGGCTTTCCAACCAAGCATCCACGTCCAAGATTGAAGAGTAAACAATTTGTTTTGGTACTTAAAAATGCAGTTGCGGTCGTATGAAGTTCGGGAGTTTGTACGTGTTTTACTGAAATGGTAGAGGCTGATCATAAAACTGAATTTTTATGTCAACTGATCTGGGAAAGTTTTTTAATTCTTAGCTTTTTATGTTTCGGATATTCCGAGGCTACTACAACTTTATTGCCAGAGCGTAAAAACTGAAACAAACTGCTGTTCCCGAAGCACCTAAATTGTTGTTTTACGCTGAATGCAGATTTACGAATCAATTTATTGTGAGAAATCGAATCAGGAAAAAGAGGCTGCTGTTCAATCCGATTGATTGAATTTGTTTGATTTTCTTGAGTGATAATGAAGAGCATCGCGTAAAAACATTACTGCTGAAAGCGTGTTGATTCTATTTTATGTCGATGAAGCAATTGCTTTTAAGGATAGGCTTAACACATTTACCAGCAAAATTCTAAAGGCTCCTATTAAACAACTTCAGAGGGGCAATTTTCGTATTTTAAGAACGTTCACAGTCAGAAGGCCAATTCTTGTAATTTTAAACGTTCAAAATCTAGTCGCAGTCTGATCTCAGCGACAAAAAAATGTCAAACACTTGTCAAAATGTAGAGAAATTAGAGGTATTTTTGACAGATTGAGACTGAGATACATTCTTAAAATTACGAGAATTACCCCTCTGGTCTCAGTCTCAATCTGTCAAATAACCACACATACACTACTACATTTATGGTAAGTTTTGACATTTTTTGTTTGTCACCGAGATAAGATTACGACTAGATGTTGAATATTTTAAATTACAAGAATTGGCCGTCTGTTCAATAAACTCAAAACCTGAATATGTCTAACTCTAAATCAATAGGTACGACCTCAAAATATTATGAACCTACAGCGTAAATACTATTTCTTTTTGAAAACATAAATTGGATGATCCTTTTTATTTAAATTCAATAACAATTCCAAGTTTGAATAAAACTAAGTTAAATATTAAACACACAAATAATAAACAAAACTTATACTTCATTCGACCGTCTATTTAACTTGCTACAGAATAAAATACTCCACTACATTATTAAAATGCAATTTTCTTTTAAACTAGCTTCTGGCCACGACTTTGTCCGCATCCCCGCTATATTACTTCGTTTTCGCTTAGCCTTGTTTCAGATTTTTTTGTCCGGCTCCTTAGATTCGTAGCGTGATGTTATCTTATAACCTTCTTCAAGAATTGGGCTAGCAAATGCAAAAATATTTTTTCAAATTCGACTAACAAACAAACAAACGCTTCAGCTTTAATAAAGAAAAAAACCTCCCTCCAAATAAGCATTGAGTAAATAAAAACGGCAATTCCTTCATAAATTGCTTAATACATCATCTTTCTTGCTTCAAAGGGATTCTTGCTTTCTTGCTTCCAACAAATACTCTGCTTTAAGTGGGTACCTACATATTTTGTCTATATTAAAGATATATGAAGTCAATATTTATTTTTTGGAACAAGTTAAATAAATTAATATAGCTGCTTGAAGCCAGTAAAGCTTAGGATTTGGGTCATAAGAGAACACTTTTATAACTCAAAAGAGGGCAGTAAAGTCTCATTTTCAAGATGGAATCTCAGATCCAAAGGTCTTAAGTCCGACCTCGACTGTTTAATAAACTGGAGACCCCTCTCACTGTACGCAAAGAGATTATGAAAATATGAACTCCTTTCTTTTTTAATATGCAATCTCTTGAAGCTTTGCTTTGTCCTAAGATATTTCATAGTAGCTTAGGTCACAGTTACTTTACCTCTCACAGCAGCCACATAACAGCAATTTTATTGTTACGAGAATAAAGATCACTTTGACTTTTATAGATGATTGTGCAGCAACCTAACGACAACCTTATTAGTGTGTCTGTAGTGATTGATAGTGATGCAATATCAGCGGTAAAATAACTGCGAATGGACTGTTTATTGTGATTCGTGCTGATTAGATACAATAACTGAACGCTCAAAATACAAAATTCAACCACAAACAAGAATCAATTCAATTGGACAAGCATAATAGCGGACAGTAACCCTAATACTAGCCTCCCTAAACTGTTTCCCTCCGCAAAAAATCTCCCATGTCCATCGATCATTGCCCAATGGCCGCCATAAATATTGCTTGGAGCGTCACGTAGTTCAATGGCGAAATTTTCCCAACTAGCTCTCTCCAACTAATCCAGAATCTGTCGTTAAACTTGTAACATTCCAACTAGGAAGACTCAGACAGTTCGCGAGCTCGTTATATTGGCTGTTAGACCTTTGTCCTTTTCACACTACACATTGTACTTAGAGTTCGGGAACGATAGGTATGTACTAGAAAAATAATAATAAGATTTCCACGTAGGTAGATGCTGAAGTTTTTATATATGTGCGGAGTTCTAGCAATCCACTCAGAATTTTAAAGCGATATGGGCTTTAAATACGAATCCACTATGATTTTTTAAACGAAACTTCAGAAGTTCAGACTGTTTATCTATAACTAGATATCTACCTTCAAGCGAGCGGCGATATGTCAAAAGGCGGGCGTCGCGTGTCAAAGGGCGCGCGCGCACTCACTTGTAGTCGCAAGCTCTCTTTGAATTTTCCGCGTGTGTTTGTTGGAATATAAATTTAATTCCTGTAGTAATAACACATTGCAAGTCAGCAAATAAATAATGAATATTTGTAAAGTACCTAGTTGTTAAAACTGATTTTGATTACGCATCACGCATGGTTTGGGTAAGTACCTATAAGGCGAGCGGCTTGCGCCTCCTAAGACCCTGCGCCGGGGTGCCACGCACCCCTTGCACCCCCGGGTAAAGACGGCCCTGAATAACGTATTCATTTGGATAAGAATTAATATCATGTTTATAAAAACACCTTCGCAAATAATGCATTATTTTAGAACAAATTTGGTTAGCATAAAAGAGGTTACAGTGAGTTAACCTTAAAAGATAGACATATGCTGTCGTGGACTTTTTTTTAAAACTTTTAAAGGGGAACAATTCTGTGATATATGATTTCTGCGAAACTTTAACCGTTTACGCAGCGCACGCAGCGGAAGCTCTCAATAGGAAAAAAATCCCCCGATTTTGAAACATTCTTCATTGGTGCTCCGCTCCTATTGGTTTTACCGTAATGATATATAGCCTATAGCCTTCCTCGATGAATAGGCTATCTAACACTGAAAGAGTTTTTCAAATCGGACCAGTAGTTCCTGAGATTAGCGCGTTCAAACAAACAAACAAACTCTTCAGCTTTATAATATTAGTATAGACTAGCTTCTGCCCGCGACTTTGTCCGCGAAAAATTTTTTTTGTTTCCCCGTCGCAACGTGTCGCCGGCCTGCGCTATTACTTCGTTTTCGCTTGGCGAAAACTTCAGACTTTTTTTCTCTTTGCTCAACTCCTAAGGGTCCTAGCGTCAAGTTTAATAGAATATAGCCTTCCTCAAGAACTGGGCTATCAAACGCAAACATATTTTTATATATGTGACCAATACTTCCAGAGATTTAGAGCTTTCAAACCGTGTTTCAAACAAACAAACTCTTCAGCTTTAGTATTAGTATTATTTTAAAACTATGAAATCTCCTAAGATATACATTGAAATCAAATGATGTGAGAGGCAATTTTGTTCAAAATTAAATACATGTGATGAATAACGTATTTATTTGGATAAGGATTAATACCATGTTTATAAAAACACCTTCGCAAATAATGCATTATTTTAGAACAAATTTGGTTAGCATAAAAGAGGTTATAGTGAGCTAACCTTAAAAGATAGACATATGCTGTCGCAGATTTTTTTTTAAAGCTTTTAAAGAGGAACAATTCTGCCATATATGATTTTTGCGAAACTTTAACCGTTTACGCAGCGCACGCAGCGGAAGCTCTCAACAGGAAAAAAATCCCCCGATTTTGAAACATTCTTCATTGGTGCTCCGCTCCTATTGGTTTTAGCGTGATGATATATAGCCTATAGCCTTCCTCGATGAATGGGCTATCTAACAAGAGTTTTTCAAATCGGACCAGCAGTTCCTGAGATTAGCGCGTTCAAACAAACAAACAAACAAACTCTTCAGCTTTATAATATTAGTATAGATTAAGAATTGTAGCAAATGGATTATGATACTTGTGCAAAATTTTGGAGGGTAAACAAGGCAAATACTAAAAAGGTGCTTCGCCTAAAGGTTTACTCCGAAAAAGCCAACTTAAATGTAAATCCCTTACTATCAGGGAAATTGCTAAAGACCTCATTCTCTCAGCTCCCTTATATAGAGGGTTCATAGCGAAAATCTCATTACCAGGTAATCGACGGCTCCAAGATGAGGTCATTCAACTGCAGTTTCCCGCACACGACGCACTGCCTGGCAACCGGCGAAATCATGATTTCGACGATGGGAGATAAAGACGAAAACGGAAAAGGGGATTTTGTGCTCATCGATTCGAAGACTTTGGAAATGACAGGTGAATTGTGAACGCGCCTTTACACAAATTTAGCAGAGGGGCGACTTAATAGGCGACATATTGTAAAAAAAAAACGTAAATCGTTCTTTTATTTTTTAGGAACGTGGACGAAGGGAAATAAATTCGCCAAATTTGGCTACGATTTCTGGTACCAGCCATATCACGATGTGATGTTCGCTACTGAGTGGGGTACACCTAAAAGGTTCAAGACGTGAGTATATTAAATTATATAGATATACAGGGTGTGAAAGACCTATCACATAGCCGTCAACTGCGCATTCTGTACATCAAACTAAGTAACTTTGTGTAAAAATAATTGCTGTTAAACAACTTATATTTTTGGAGTGAAAAATCGCTATTTACCGTAGTGCGGAACGTAACGCACGCAAAACATTGTGCATATGCATGCAAAGGTACCTACATGGGTCGCGGGGGTATAAGTTGCATTATAACATTAAAAACTTGTTTTCGTAAAAAAACGTCAGTAAAATTTTAATTTTGACTTCCAGAAGGACTCATTTATGGACCGAACGGAGAAGCTTATGATCATTTGAAACACAAAAAAAAAATTAAAATGACGTGGAGTATAAGTAACTCTTGGCTTCGTTATGTGTCTTTTTACACCCGTTATTCATCATCATCATCATCAGCCTATAGCAGTCCACTGCTGGACATAGGCCTCTCCCATTGCACGCCATTATTAATATCGACAATTATTAAAGTATTATTATCAAGTTTCTCAAGGTGGCTGATTAAATACGAAGTTAAACAACTCCCGAAATACACAGCTTCAGACTCACTTAGCCAATATAATTTAATTTAATTATTTATCTAGTCGTTAAGGGTCTTTTATAGAACAACAATCTACTTGAAATCTATTATATTCACGCACAACTAAACCTTTATAGGCCGTTCCGAAAAGTATGTTGTTACGTAGAACACTAGAGGAGTTAATTCATTTGAATATAATCTAGTTCTTTATGAATATCAGGACTGATCAAGTTATTATAGCTGAAGGTCAGTAGGCCTAGCATGAACTCGTAGAATAAAGGCTCCCACTGGCACATTTTATCGGTCGATAATATCGGATGCGTTATTGCGTTAAAGCAATACAATTTCTTGCCACACAGCTGCGTTTTTATCCTCAGATATTTCTAACGTGTGCATGTAACCAACAATACAGGCCCCCACCCGCACTACACGTTATTACGTTATTAACGCGGGTGTGTGTAAGATAGTATGCGTTCTAATACAAAATATTCTACGACCTCATATCAGAATATCGCAGGACGGAGGAACGCAAGCGTCCTACTTCTATTGTGTCATTATTATCGCAGCAGTGTATAACTTCATGGCCGTCCTAATACATAATGTACTGAAAAGAGATATTGCAATAACGCATCGGATAATACGGACCGATAATAACGTGCCTCTGGGGGAGAGCCTTAAACGTAACGTAAATTTCATTGATTTATTAAATTGAAAATACTTGTTTAGTCCATAATATTTACTTAGTTTACGACTTTATTCATATTTATGGGTAATATTAGGTGTGCTTCTCGCAAAAATATAAACCCAAACGCTAAAGGATCGGGGATCAATATTGTGTCGCTTAGAGAAGGTGTACAGACGCCAGCACATCAACCTAACCGAAACTGTCAAATTTTCCCAATCAACCTTGAACCTTATGCTTTAGATATAAAGTTGAAAATCTATGAAATAAACTTGAAAAATTGTAGTAGTTTGATGTGCTGGCGTTTCTGTACCACTCCTTCATTGAAAAGGAAGAATCTCTTTTCTCAATTTGGTCAAGTCCGACTAAGGAGACATAATTGATTTTCTATTGCACCGTACGCGCCGGGTCAAACTAATTAAGGTTTAATTTTTTTGCGCGGTACCCTTATTTATTTTCTAAGATAAAAGTTACTCCTTACAAAATCAGCTAACTGTCAGTGAAAGTCCCGTCAAAATCGACCCAGCCGTTTTGAAGACTAGCCGGAACAAACGGTCAGAGAGACAAACATTTTAAAGTTGTAAAAAGCTGTAATTTTGACATTACAAACAGAGACTTACATTTTATTTATTTATCTATATATATAAAAAGAGAAGTCCTGACTGACTGACTGACTGACTGACTGACTCATCAACGCCCAGCCTAAACCCTTGGACCTAGAAAGCTGAAATTTTGCCTTTTATAATGTAGACGAGGAATAAGGAAGGAATTTTCGAAATTCAACCCCTAAGGGAGTTAAATGGGGGATGAAAGTTTGTATGGAAAATCTTATTCCTTGAGTTAATAAACTTGAAACTTGGCACTAATACTTACCTAAGTAAATTATGAAAATCGGTCTTTTTTGTTTTTCTAAACTACCTTCTAAAGGGGGATGGAGGGGTGTCAAAATTTGTATGGAAGAATTTTAATGCACAGTCCGATTAACTCAAGACTCAGTATTTATACTTAATACCAAAAATAAAGAATCACGTGTATCAGGGTTTTTCGAAAATCTACCCCTAATGGGGAGAAAAGGGGTAGTTAATTTTACAGGGCAAATTTTACTGCCTGGCTTAATTAACTCAAAAATTGGTAAAAATAATCTGTGAGTCAAGTAATGAACACATTCCAAACGATTTTTCAAAATTCCACCCCTGTGGGGGTGAAAAGTGGGGATACAGCTTTTATGAAAAATCTTATTCATTTGGTTAATAAACTTGAAACTTGGCATGAATACTTATCTAAGTAAATTATGAAGATTGGCATTTTTTTCTTTTCTAAACTACCCCCTAAAGGAGGATTAAGGGGTTGTCAACATTTGAATGGAAGAATTTTAACGTCCGATTAAGTCGAAACTCAGTATTTATACTTAAGACCAAAAGTAAAGAATAACATATATATCAGGGTTTTGAGAAAATAATGATGATCTGATCATGATGAAAAGGGGTAGTTAATTTTCCACTTTACTGCGTGGCTAGATTAACTCGAATAGTTGTACATAATCTTAAAGTCAAGTTATGAACACATCCCAAACGTTTTTTCAAAATTCCTCCTGTGTGGGGGTGAAAAGTGGAGAAAACTTTATATGAAAAATCTTATTCATTTGGTTAATCAACTTGAAACTAGGAAGGAATATTTGCCTAAGTAAGTAATATGAAATGTGTCTATCGAAAGTAGACCCCTGACGGGTAAAAAAGTAGTAATTCGATTTTTAAGGCCGGTACTATAGTGCGTAGCTTCATTTACTCCAAAAAAATGGTATGAATAAATTTAAGCTTAAAACTTGGCATAAATACTTATTTAAGTAAATTATAGTTTGTAATTTTTTACCGACTTCACAAAAAGGAGGAGGTACTATTTTCGGATGTTTGTATGTTTTTGTTTTTCTGCTCTACAGGGAGATTGGGGGTGTCAAGCTTTTTATGGAAGAATTTTATCGCGCGGTCCAATAATATAAACTCGAAACTCAGTATGTATACCTACTTAAGACCAAAATAATAGTGTAACAGGGTTTTTCGAAAATCTAACCCTAACGGGGTGAACGGGGGTAGTCCATTTCACAGAGGAGTATTTTATTGCGTGGCTTGATTCAATAGAAAATTGGTATAAATAATTTTTGAGTCAAGATATGGAAACGCCCCAAACATGTTTTCAATATTTCGACCTTATGGGGATAAAAACTGTGAAGGTGAAAAAGCGGTCTTATTCCTTTGGTTATGAAACTTGAAACTTTTCAACATTTGCCTCAGTAAATAATAAAGATTGTCAGTTTAGCGTTTTACTTATTCGACTCCTATCGGGGTGGAAAAGGGTAATAAAGTTTTAAGGAGTAGAAACTTCAACTTCCATTAACACGAAAATGGGTATAAAATAATAATCTTTATGTCATAAAAATGGAAACGTACAAATGCTTTTTTAATAAAAACATGCCCTATCGTGATGAAAAGGGAAGATAGTTTATTTGAAACATCTTAGATAGTTTAACTAAAATATTGGCCCGAATACTTATTTCTTTAAATAAAGTATAAAGATCGTAATCAATAATTTTCGAAATAACTACCTTTCAAGGGGAGGTGAGGAAAGTACGAAACCCACGCGGACGAAGTCGCGGGCAAAAGCTAGTATTTTATAAAGCGCTGACCCAGCGGCGAACTTCGTACCACCATCGAAATCAGTCAATCTATTCTCGAGATATCATCAAAAAGCCGTTCCGTTTTAATATTTATTCTGCTATTCGGGGAGGAGACAGATCCAACAAATAGAAGATCATAATATTCGGACCTGCCTTCAGTTAAAAATGGTGTAACTAACCCGATTTTTTTTTATTTATACACAATAGATTACTAATAGACCCTTCCGTGTTTCTTGTTCACAAATAGACACATTGAGATTTAAAAATCGATTTAACTTACGTTACCTTTCCATCGCGCGTCTGAGTTCCTCTAGTACCAGCTTTGTGTGATATTTTACTTAGATCTCCTTTATTACTGATCTCACCTAAGGACATTTTAGGTCTTTTTAGTATTTTCTTTTTAGCTAAATATTTTCTTTTATCTTCACCTGGTTCTAACAGTTTACTAAAAATATAAGTTCTTATTTTTCTAATAAACGAGAAAAACAAAAGTTCATTTTTCATTTTTCAGATCATTATTTTATTCTGCGATCAAACTGGTTTAGAATTTTATTAGTAAGACGTATTTTCTCTAAACAAGACTGTGTCGAAAACTAAAGCAAATACTTACTTCCCTAGTGGTTTTCACGAAGAAGATATACCCAACAAGGACCACTACGGAACCTCGTTGAATATTTATAAATGGTCAACGCACGAGCTGCAGCAAGTCATAGATTTGGGCCCCGAAGGCTGCGCACCCCTCGAGATCAGATTTCTCCATGATCCCAAATCCGCGCAGGGATTTGTTGGGTGTGCAGTGAACGCAAACCTTTACAGGTATGAGATTTACAAGGATATCGTTATTGCAACCTTGTGGATTATTAACGTTGGGTTTTATTTTGTATTGCCTGTTTTTATTTGTGGATAGTCATTTTAAAAGTGTAGATATGGAGTTTTTTGTCTACTCTTCTCCATACGCAACTACCTTTTGAAAGAAGCAACTAGAATCAATTCTATTTTCTTGTGATTGTTGACTTTCAAAAGTGCTTTTTAATGACCTACTTAAAATAAATGATTTGACTTTAGCTTTGTTGCGCGATCTCTTTAAATGGAAATTGTTTTAAAATGTTATTGTATCTCATATCAAAAACTTATATAATGCCTACTTCTTATTATTATATAAAAAAGGTACAGATGCCAGCACATCAAGCTACCCGAAACTGTCAAATTTTCCCAATCAACTTTGAACCTTATACTTTAGTGATAAAGTTGAAAATCTAATAACTAAATTTGACAGATTGTAGTAGCTTGATGTGCTGGCGTCTGTACAACAAAGTACAAATTAATGCTGGAAATATACTGTCCCACAAGACCAAAGTGACGGAAGAATTAGACCGAAAGGAAACGGATCACTATGAATATTTCACAGCTACTAAAAAGAAAAACCAAGTAAAAGCTTTCAATTAACTTTATTTAGGTTCTACAAAACATCAGACGGAACGTGGAAAGCCGATAAAGTCATCGACATACCAGCAAAAAAAGTTTCCAAGGATGGCGTTGAGTCCGAGATTAACGGTAACTTTTCTTGTTTTTCTTTTATTTTTCTGTAGTTACTCAACATTTCCTTTTGGGTAAATGTTTCGAAAACACATATGTTTTGGATACATTTTTACCCTCCTAACATGCCTCAGCTATTCATACAATTCTGCTGAAGAATTGCGCTTTCCAGCGCTTCAAATCATAAATCTAAGTGATCCACACGTACAAATTTTATGAAGTCTAAAACTTTTCTGGCTGCATTTCAGTTGATGTTTCAGTGGAATAAAACTTTGTTATCATATTTCAGGTTTATTGGGAGATATCATAATATCCTTGGATGACAAATATTTGTATGGTTCTTGCTGGTTGCATGGAGAAGTGAGACAATATGATATTTCGGATCCTAAACACCCAAAATTTACTGCAAAAGTTCAACTTGGAGGTGTTATCGCCTCAGACCCTGACACTAAACTGATTGAGGACAGAGAGTCAAAGGTTAGAAATTCCTTTCTTCCAATTGTAATAGTTTAAATGAATGCCTCATGACTTCACACAATTACGTTTTCGCCTCGTCATTCTTTTCATTTAGAGTTTTTACCCTCTGATGTTTGCTTAATTACTTTTCAACATTTGTTCCATTTGTGAGTATCGTCGATGTTTCCATTTTATTAATATCATTTCACTCATTTGTGGTATTGCTATAAATTGCTTGATAATTTTTGTTTACTTTTTCATTCAGTCTTGATACAAGTGGCGTGAGCAAATTTGTACATACTTATATTGTTATTGATACAGTTATCATTAGTGTCGATTACATTGCGTATTAATAGTTATTTATCTCAAATTGTAATAACATACAATGTCAGCTGTATTCCCCGAAAGGTTAGACAGAGGGGTTATATAGAAGGTACTCAGTTTTGTTTTAAGTCCCATGTAATGGGCGAGCCTATTGCCATAAACCGGGCATAAAGCCTCCAGGCTCCTACTGAGAAATGCCAGATATTACACTTTGCCCGATCAGGGAATCGAACCGAGGACCTCATACTCAACAGTAGCACTTGCGACCACTAGACCAGCGAGGCAATTTTGTAATAATTACATCATAATTTTTATTTACAGGTGCTCGTACAACCTGAGCTGGTAACAGTGAAAGGCAAGAAATTACAAGGCTCTCCTCAAATGCTGCAACTTTCTCTTGATGGAAAGCGTCTCTATGCCTCATCCTCCATGTTTTCTCCGTGGGACAAACAGTTTTACCCAAAAATGCCTCAAGAGGTACGGCCCTATTTTATTTTTATTGCAGGAACGTTTTTAAAGACAAAGAAATTAAGCCGAGCGACGTCACGTACGCCTGCCTTTATTTTATTAACTTGATGTTGGTCTTTGAATCACCCGTCTAGAAAATCTAAAACAAAATTCACTTAACCCCAAATACTTCACATGTTTTAAATAACCCTTTAGCTAAAAATTCTACAGATTTTAACTACAAAATTCTTAAACTCATAGCGGATCCCAAAAATGTAGAGCGCGGGACTTTATTAAAAGTCACGCGGCCGAGTATGTGAAGCCTGTAGACAAGTATTTTATTAGGTTACGTCCACTTTCACCCCATCACAGACCGCAATAAACAGCCCTTATCTCTTATATCAAAACCTTCGGCCCCCGTCTTATTTACGTTCTCGCCCTTTATGCAATGTTCTATAAAAATAATGTTATTTTTGTAAGATACATTTTGTGTGATATGTCACCTGGGATGGATGAATAATTTATGAGCCCTGTCGCATATTTTGTCATACAAATAACTGACAGGCGCTGTAATTTTAAACCAAGTAGGTACGAACTTTCTTTCTTTGTTTTAATATTATCTGAAACAGGCTTGAATTATATTTTATGGGATGAATATCATTTTCAGATTAATAACGACAGAAGGATGTTGGTAATTAATTATGCAGGTCTGATGTTATGAATTATTTAATGGAACATGGTTTCAGAGGAATATAAACTGCGCTTAATTTAAAAACTTAAAAAAAACTAATCCGTAACTAATACGGAAACTCAATTACGGAACTTCATTAATGAATTTACCTTTGTTTGACAAAGTCAAATCATTTATTTCAAAAAGTCACATAAAAGGCACTTTTGAGCGTCAACATTTACCTTCCAATATTTATCTGATTCATCAAGCATAATAAATAAATCCACGAACAGTTCTTATTCACAAATATTTTTCCCATACGAAACAAAACCCGAAATCCTCCCGGAGCGGATCCGAAAATTATTTTTCTGCTGGATCCCGCAAAATTCAAATATATTTGTATTGTATCGCCAGGGTGGGTGGATAGTAAAGTTGGACGTGGACACGGTGAATGGAGGCATGAAGTTGGATCCGGACTTCCTTGTTCACTTTGGGAACGAACCGGATGGGCCAGCCTTGCCACATGAAATGAGGTAGGTACCTATGAACTTTTTAACGTTAAACCTGTATGAAATTTTGTAACAATGAAAGCTGTGATAGATATGTTTAATTTGGTGTTCGGTTTTCAGTTACACGTGTTGTTCCTTTTTTTGTTGTTCCGTTTACTTGTCATTTTTAGTTTTTAGAAATACTTTTTTTGTTCAGTGTATCTAAAAGTTAGGTTTTAACCTTAGTTAGGTAGGTTTAGTTCGGTCTTACCAAGGGGTGTCGTATTACCCAATAACTGGGTTGTAGAGGTCAGATAGGCGACGCTAGGCAGATGATGATGATCTAAAAGTTAGGTTTTAGTTTAGAAATTATTGATCAACTTTGAAAGAAAGAAATTTTTAAAATTCAGCACAAACAAGACGCACAATATTACGAAATTAGTAACCTTAAAAGTTTGACAGTATTGTCCATTGTTTGATGTCAGGGCAGGTCAAAATTTACTGGTTTATATTAATAACAAAGACGATTCGCATTGCCTAATGCATTGCGAAACTGATAAAAGACACTACACTATTAGTTTTGTTTGGTGCAGCCTTCGTTTTTAATGTTAATTAGTTTTACATTATTATGCTTATCTTTTTCAACTTTCCAAGAAAAAATACAAAAATCTTTCTGCAAGGTTAACAGGGCCTTTAGTCTGCTATTACAATAGTGTCAGAATGGTCTATCATTCATTTCATAATTGTTGATTTTGACAATTTTGGTACTCTACTAATATTATAATGGCGTCATTATGACTTTCCAATGGTCAAACACTGACACTCCATTGAAAGAAATGGCATAAAATGGTAATCTCGTACATATTGACAAATGAGCAAATGTAATGTTTATTGCTATTTACGAACTTCTTACTACTTCAGATTGAAAACACTAATACGTAATATGTAAAAATATATATTAAATGGAATCTAGCATGAAATTTAGTAGTAGTTTTTCTCAGACCATTGTCCGACCAATGATCGACCATTATGAATTTAGCAGATTACGAACTTTTAGCAAAATGACAATGGGATCGTGTTGGAATGACGAATTTATAAAAATAGCAGACTTGGGCCCCTGCCCTTAGGATACAATATAACTACCGATATATCTTATTTCCAATAAGCATGCTTGATACTGTGTATAAATAATGAACCATTTACCAAAAATAGTTTTACAGGACGACAAAACAAGCTATACATTTCCAGTTTTAGCTGACCTCGCATTGTATAGGCTTTTCGCACAATGAAAAGTCAGCTTATACTGGAAACGTATAACTTGATATCAGCATATCAAGCTATGCACGGCAACCCGTGCATAACTACATTTGGAAATTATCTTTCTCAGATACCCGGGAGGAGACTGCACTTCTGACATTTGGCTGGCTGAAGACTAAATACTCTGATATAACTGCTTAATAACATGTGCCAATATTTTTGTATGCGTGTTAAAATAACAATAATATTTCTTAATACATATTATATCTACGATTTTTCATATAAAAGTACATTAGTAATGCAAAATTTTACTCTGTTTAGCAACGACATAATAAATTAATATATTGTATAATTGTATTTTGTATAAAACAAACGTAATGCTTTTAGGTAGGTATTAATAAAATGTATATCTAATAAAACTTGAAGTTTTAATTATTACTGTTAACTGATGTGTTTCCTTTAAAGAAAATAAAAAAATGTTTATTTGCGGTAAACATGATGCAGAGATAGAACACAAACACAAAAAAGAAGTTGGAAAATATGCTTCACATCCACGAAAAACGGCCAACGCTCAGCATAATGCTACGACCCTATGCCAGCAGACAGAGCCTCAGCGCTGCCTTTTAGCGACAGCCGGCGTTGCATACCTTTGTAGTTTCGTTTGTTATTAATTCAAAATCGAAATAACTTAAAATCTTTTGAATATAAATAAGAATAATCAGCCTAGAATAATGTTTCAATTGCCGAGACCAGGCTACCCACTCCTCTCTGTGAGTAGTGGGCCGGTATTCACGATGCGGACCCGAAGCGGGTTGGTGAATATCACGTCTTCAAATTTGTAGTTCTAGGACATGTCAGTTTCTTGTTTTCCTTCACCGTTTTGAGACATTTCATTACCACTGCGGTAGTGAAATAATTTACACAAAGTAAAGTATAAAAATTAATTAAATGTTTCCATTCAACCAAATCAAAAAACGAAACCAAATGAAAGCGTTAGTATATTAGTAAAGTGTATATGAAAAAAATGCGGGTGATCGTTTCTCCATAAAAACGCTCTCGCCTGTTTTCTTTCTGGATAATGACCTAAAGCAATGATTTTTTACACAATAAAAATATACTGCTTGTATTTCCCTATGTTTTCTTTTTTGATGATACATTATTTTTATAAGCATTAGAACCCTCAAAAAATAGTCAAAATTGCCGATTTAAGCCGCTGTCAACAGAGAGGTCTAGTGTACAAATTTGACAACTATTAATGAAAAAATTAAAAAATAGGGACACAGTATATACCCTTCTTATTCAGTTTATGAAATATCTTTTAAATTGGTCCAATATTGAAGGGGCAAATAGGCGAGAGCCAAAAATCGAATTATGGCTTTTTCAAAAGTCTCTCCGACCATATTTCCTCTTAAATTAGGTATTTAAGAGGAAATATGGTCGGAGAGACTAACATAACAATATTTTGCATGTGCTACCAATTAGAATAATTCAGGCATATTTTCAATTTAATTACACGAAATTCGCCAACGCTGGTCCCACTGCATCGCAGTTGTTGAATTAGCAACTTTTCCATGTAATACACTTCCAGGAAATACACTTAACTGTCGTATCGTGTTTAATGTCACGGTGAATATGCATTCAAACGTGCTGTTTAGTGGGCTGTTGGACATTGCATGTTTAGTGGAATCTAATTTTGGTATAGGTGTGTGTAAAATGAGTCGACAAATAAGTACGTGTAATGCTTGCGTACTGTGGGGTAATTGCGTAACACAATATCAGTAGCAAATAGGCTTTATTTTGACAGTTCAACAACATTCATTGCGTTATCTACGTTTTTGAGCAGATAAGCTTTTCGAACATATGAAACAATGGATTAGCGATATCCTTGAAAATGATTGAGATTGAACGTGTGTTACATGTGTGTGTTACATGAAATGTAACACTAATAAGTCGTCCTAATTAATGCGATGCAACATAAAACGTAACGCAACGATGAGGCGTTTTTTTTCAAACGTTGTTACAGTCATACGTTCCACAAATATCTGTGTACGGAATTTGGTTCATGTACCCGGTTAAAAAGTATCATAATAATATGTTTAAATCAAATATATTAATTTATTTATGTACCAGATTGCAGTTCCGGCGCCATCTACTTACTTAGTTCGAAAATTTTGACCAAATTAACATGTAAAAGTATCTTTGTGTGCATAAACACGAGCAGCACGCAACTGCAGGCGTCGACGCATCAGCGGCTGCCGTCGACACGTGCCGCTTGTATATTTGAATGCAGTGCTCAAATACACAAGCGGCATCAGCATCACCATCATATATGTGAGTGGCATGTTAACGACGGCGGCAGTTGCCTCTGCAGTTGAAGCTTGTAGCTTGTCTGTATGAGCAATTAGAAGATCTTCTTACAGAAATAACAATCATTTCATAAAAAAAAACGTCCAACTGTATACAGGGTTATTGGATAAACATTAAAAACCTTTTAAGAAGTCATTGTACTCATCATTATGAACAACTTATACTATGGGACCAAACTTGAAATCGCAAAAAAAAAATCAGCTATTCCCTACATTTTTATGTTCGTATAACTCGTCAAAATATAGGGAACAGCTGATTTTTTTTTCGCGATTTCAGGTTTGGACCCTTAGTAAAAGTTGTTCATAATGATGAGTACAATGACCTCTTAAGAGGTTGGTAATGTTTTTCCAATAACCCTGTATACGTGATTATAGGCTAGTTTCCACCATCAATAAATTGAGAATCTATTTAGTTCGTCAGTTAGAGTATTGGAAAATAATGGACACGTATTTTTTGTTTTTGTAAATCAATGAATTTTGATAATGATAAAACGCATCAAAACTCGGGAGTGGGGGCTCGTGACGTCAGAACGCACTAAAAATTATACCAAGTTGTGACGTATTGAAAATTTTTAAAGCGCCGTATTTTCGTCAATTTTGGTTTACCTAACAAAAGAAAAAATACGGGTAAAATATTTTTTGATAATCTAACTGACGGACTAATTAGACTTTTTCAGTTGAAAAGCCTATTGCGTCAAGGCTTAGTTTCCTAAAAAAAGCGTTTAACGGTCACACAATAAAGCTTCGGATTCTTAGAAAACTGGTGACCGCACAATACGGTCGCAGTGGCAGCTGTCATGAAGATTATGACAGCAGCAAAGATTTAAACCGCTCTCTTAGCCCTATTGCGTTAAAATTAAGATAGTCGCGTTTCTGTTTCGTTTTTACACCTCTGACACACAATGACGCAGTGTCTTGATTTGATTGTCATGGAAACGTTATATAATAATGTGTGAGCTCACTTTTTCGCTTGACTATAAGTACGGTGAGGGCAAATCTAGTGATTTAAATCTTTGGGCAGCGGAGATAGACCTGACGGTGTGTTAAAAACGATCTCTATGAAAACATTACTTTTACTTTCAATAAAGTTTCAGTGACGTCATTCAGTTGCGGATGCTATGTGGGCGGTCACTCCATTTCTATGAAACCGTAGCATAAAGGCTGGCAGTATCATTACAACGGTAATATTTTCTCATTGTTTGTCTTATTTCTTTTTAGTATAACGATTCATGTAGATATTTTAGTACATTAATTTGTGATTATATTTATATGTAATTAGGTATATATTATATTTATAGTTTTAATAGGTTTATGCATATCTTAAAATAATTATTTATTCCTCAATTTTCTTTAGTGCACCTACCACTGTTTGTCTCTGCATCACCCAAAGGTTAACTGGTAGAAAATGCCTATAGCATTAAGTCCGCCTCTGTATATTTGTGTGCTTGAAGTATTAAATAAAATACCTAAATAAATAAATAAGGGCGTTTGTCCACCGACACCGTCAACAGGACTTTAACGAGAACGAGATGATGGCGTCGAAGTAGTGACACATACATTTACAATGACCGAGTGTCCACCGCACGCTGCCACCCTTCCTAGCTATCACGTTGGGTTCGAATAAACTCGTTTCTCGTTGACGGTGGCAGTGGAAAAACGGCGTGTGGGCTGTCTAAATACAGAGTTTTTTTTTGACATCTTAATGTTAAATATAAAAATGACAGATTTTTGTAACGGCCGTAATACTATCACGGCCACCGCACTTCACCGTAGCTTAACAAACATCTTAACGAACTTCATTTTTACCCGACTACGGCGAAGCAAAAAGGAGGCTTATGATTTTGACCGGTATGTATGTATGTTCATCTGTTCCTTCGTAACTTCTAAACTACTTATCATAATTTGACAAATGAGGTATCATTGGAAGCGTCTTGATCGTTCGCTAGTTAAAGGCTAGTGACGTCATATTAAATTGAATATCGCACTCTCTAGCGGACATAAAGTCATGACCTAAAAAAAGTTTTAATCATGCCGTGTTGGATATCAAATGAAGGAGCTTATATAGCACATTTCAAAAATATATATACAGGGTTATTTGTAAAACACCAGCAACCTCTTAAGAGGTCATTGTACTCATCATTATGAATAATGATGAGTACAATGAATAAGTAGCTGGTGTTTTACAAATAACCCTGTATATTGTCAGCTGTTGCTCACGGATTTGCTTGCATAAACCCAATACTTAGAAATATTTTTTATAAAATCAAGCCTCAGATTGAGCCAAACATATTTATGTATAAGTTTGGTATATTACCTAGGTACTTGTAAAATAATAAAACCAAAACAAAAAAAAATAAGTGGCTCTGTATATTTTTTATCACGGAATTAACCCGAAAATAAATTAAGTAAAAATTAGTTCAAACTCTAACACCCGACTACTGGAAAATCACGCTCTAAAACGTATGAAAATAAAAAATAAGTTTAAAAACTAAAACCCGACTATTGAAAAGGATGAGACAAGAAAGTACCTTCCCGTGGTCGCATGCCGCTATACTAACACATGGTAGCATGCGACCACGGGAAGGTACTTTCTTGTTTCATCCTTTTTAGTAGTCTGGTTTTAGTTTTTAAACTTATTTTTGTCATAGGTACTTCTTAGAGCGTGATTTTTCAGTATCGGGTTTTAGTTTTTAAACTTATTTTGTGACATGATTCGTGATTCACAGAACTGCAACTCATTGATTTATTACCGTGACCGTGAGAAGGGCAAATAATTTTATCAGAATAAACAGATGTCACTATCTGTTATGTTTATGAGTAGGTAGGTATTCGCGACAAACTCGTTGATAACTTCACTGTTGACATTTCGATAAACTTCGTAGGTACATATTTTTCGCGAATGTAGAAATCTGAGGCATAATTTAGCAGCTATAAATAAAATACCTGAACTCTTACTAATATTATAAATGTGCAAGTTTGCAAAAATAGCTGAACGGGTTTGGATGAAAAACAAATCATACAATAAATCAACATCTTACTATCATATATCATTGTCGGGCCGAGGAAACTTCATTTTGCACACAGATAGTTTATAAGTTGGATTTACACATAGGATACTTTTTGTCCGATGTATATGCGGGCGAAGTTGCGGGCAAGAAAACTTTACTTTTCAGATATTTTTTATTTATTTATTTATTTATGGACTAAAAAAGTAAATAAATTGATCAACTTACGATAAAAATTTGCAAGCAGTGGGAAATGACTACCGAAGGCAGCCGTTTCGTTGGAGTATGGTAACTAACACTGTGATACGAGAATTTTATATATTTTTCGTTACGAGATGATTTCTCCCAGTTTCTTGTCTTCTTTCCAATAATTATTAACAAGGACAAACGTTTTCCCTTTACCAAAGGAAAATATATAATTGGTCACAAGGTATTACGCTGGAAAACGCTTTGCTGAAGTTAACTTTATAACTTCACTAGCTGCGCCCCGCGGTTTCACCCACGTAAGTTTTGATCCCGTGGGAATATCGGAATAAAAAGTATCCTATGTGTTATTCTGATGTATAAACTATATTACTGTAAAGTTTCATCAAAATCCGTTCAGTAGTTTTTGCGTGAAAAAGTAAGAAAAATCCATCCATCCATCCTCACAAACTTTCGCATTTATAATACTAGCTGTGTCCCGCGGTCTCACCCGCGTAAATTTTGATCCCGTGGGAATATCGGGATAAAAAGTATCCTATGTGTTATTCTGATGTATAAACTATATTACTGTAAAGTTTCATCAAAATTCGTTCAGTAGTTTTTGCGTGAAAGAGTAACAAACATCCATCCATCCATCCTCACAAACTTTCGCATTTATAATATTAGTAGGAAGTAGGAAGTAGGATAGTTTGATACTTCTTTGAAGTCAATTACTTACTTTCTAACATAAAAAAATCATATTTAATAAGTTAATAGCACTATAGCTACTATTTTCGTGTGTTCGAAAAAGATAAAGCAGCTCATTTATTTTGTAGCGAAGCCGTAAAAGAGACTTGCGGTATCGTAGTTTACATATTGTCCCCCAAACGACCCGATACGAAATTTATTTCTAGCCCTAAACAATATTAGGGTACCTGATCTTGATAGTGTCCCGATATTGAAAAGCCGGTATAAAAATGATGTAGTGTAAATCGGTTTTGTTTCCCATAACAACGGAGCTGCCGCTTCAAATCAAGGTTAGGTAAGGAACGCGTTTTGTCCTGAACAATTTATTGCTAAGTTAAAAATAGTAACAACCATTCGATAATTGTCTTTTCGACATTAGTGTTCCTTGTCTGGTGGAATCAATTCAATTATTAATTTTCTCTACTGAGCCGACCTTCAAAATTCTTAACGATGAAAGAACAGTTGAATTTTTCAACTGTTTAAATTTAAGAGATACAACTTCGCTTAAAGCGTATGGCACTCGTGGGTTGCAGCTAAAAATCAGCATCAGATGGTACACTGTGTTGTGTTGTCATCTGACATTCTGCTGAGCTGAGGCCCTTTTGGCATTAAAATATATTTGTTTTCTGTTTTTTTAAAGTTATAAGATGTATTTATTTTGCTGTGATGCCAATAATCGCATTTTCTTTTCTTTCTTTCTTATATCTAAAGTTAAAGTAACGTTCATCTACACACTCTTTCAAACTTCCCTCCTCATATATATTGGCAAACATATTTTGTTAAAATGAACTCCACGATATTTCGACATCCCGGAAAAATGGCTCTCGCTCACAGTGTCGAAAAATCGGGACCTTATTTCACACACAATGTTGCGAGGTATAAGGCATACACGCCAATATAAACTTAATATAAAGACGTACGATATTCTAAAATCAGTGAATAAGTTTTATAAAATGTAAGAACTCAATTCCTAAAAAGCAGCAAAAAAGCGGCCAAGTGCGAGACGGGCTCTCCCACGAAGGTTCCATACCACCGTACAATATTTAACACTACATTTAAAAAAAACATGTATCTTGTAGGTATGGGAAAAATTAAATAAAAATAAGATAAGGTCTCCCTTTAATTTTTAACTTTATGTTATTTTTATTGATATAGAGATCGCAGAAAGCGATAAGGCTGCCCATTGTATATTTTGTAGTTTTTGATATATCTTTACTTGTTTTATTTTTGTGGTGTACAATAAAGTATATATAAATATAAATAAATATAGTATTTCTGACGCGATACGAGTACATACTCTGTGAACATTTCAAGTGTCTAACTATTACGGTTCAAAAGATACAGCCCTGTGACTGCTGATGGTGCCAACGGGACCCTATTACGTAATAGGGTCCTGTTACGTAACCCTATTACGTAATAGGGTCCCGTTACGGAACTCTAGAAAGCACAGCCGTTAACAAACTTTTCAAACGCCATTATTTTTTCATCAATTGCCTTCATAATTACACTTTCTGGGGCTTAAAAGGACCATTACTAAGGTTTATAGTCCTGTGTAGACCCAAATTCTAATCTTAACACAGCAATCGATGGAAATGGAACAAAATAAAGATTGCTTTCAGGATAATGAAGAGGCTTAAAAAGGGTCCAGAAATGTTCATGCAGCATTAGCCGTAATTATTAGTTGGTGTAAGAAAAATATTGGTGACTAGCTTTCAAGGATTCCAGATATTATTCTAAAAATGGGTTTTGATGTTTTAGACAAAACAAATACAGAAACAGATCAAGAGTATTATTTTATGGATATTCTTGACTTTTATTTATTTATATATACTTTATTGTACACCAGAAAATACATAACATAAAAAAAAAACAATTATTACTACAAAACATACAATGGGCGGCCTTATCGCTTTCTGTGATCTCTTCCATGCAACCTTGAAATGGACAGTGATTGCCTGGATATATAAAAATGGGGTTGTCAGTGGTGCAACATAATATACTATATTAGATATAAAGATAATATAATATGTATACATTTTAGTATGGCTATGTTAAGAATGCATTTCTGAAAATTTTAATTTTATTCCAACCTCTGTACAAGATGTTTGCAGTCTAATTTGATTTTTTGATACACCAACGAAATAATATTCTATCTCGGTGTAGAACACAAGGTAAATTTGGTATAGTGGGGATATAATGTGCATTCGCTCATTTGTTCTAAGTGGACCTTTATACAATCTTGAACACACACATCATTAGGGGATAATTTAAAATAAAAATATGTTAGATATATCATGGTTCAAGCGATCTCCATACCAAAATTTATCAAAGTCGATGTAACAGTTTTTCAGTAAAAGGTGACAGACAGACAGGCACAACAGACACTTTCCTACTTTATGTATTAAATGATTATCTGGTATTCAGTCGGTATGTGATTAGTTTCGTACGTGATATAAGGTGTGTGTTACGTGTGAATGGGTAATTATGGCTTTAAGAGGTGCCAATGTGGTTTTATTGCCTAGGGCAGCCGAATCAGGTAGTTATATGGCTCTTAGTAAGTTTAAATGGTCGTGTGATCCTGGGGAATCACATTTTGGGGGTTTCGTTTGGAGGGTGTGGCGTTCAGCGTTCTTCTATAGGATGATAGCAATACTATTTAGTATGTATTATAAGTCTACCATTTCCTGTAGTTAATTAAACCACAGTTTTTTTAGTAGTTAGTATTATTCTTGGGGTGAATTTCACCAATGAAACTGTGCATCAGGGAATACTAATTCATATTCCACAACAATGATGACACTGATTAGATAGCTATTTAGATGTATTGGTTGCTTTCAGTTTCATTGGTGAAATTCATCCTCAGTCACGACCACAGATACCTATAGATAAACCTAGATATGATTTTTGAACGTAAGTTGGTGCGATTTTTGGTACGCAAAGTAGTTTCTCTTGCGTTACGTAGGTGTAACTATATCTGTCATCATCATCATCAGCCGGAAGACGTCCACTACTGAACAAAGGCTCCCCCTTAGACCACCACGCCGAACGACAATCCGCCACTTGCATCTATCAATTACCCGCGACTCTCACGATGTCGTCGGTCCACCTAGCGGGAGGCCTGCCTACGCTGCGTCTTCCAGTTCGTGGTCGCCCCTCAAGAACTTTTCTTCCACATCGGGTATCAGTTCTACGAGCGATGTGGCCTGCCCATTGCCACTTCAACTTGCATCCATTAGTTGCTCGCGACTCTCACGATGTCGTCGGTCAACCAAGCGGGAGGCATGCCTATGCTGCGTCTTCCGGTTCGTGGTCGCCATTCTAGAACTTTTCTTCCCCATCGGGTATCAGTTCTACGAGCGATGTGGCCTGCCCATTGCCACTTCAACTTGTAAATTTTTAGAGCTGTAGATATCTGTGGTCATGACAAAATAAGATCAGCCAGAGATAGCAGTCATTTAACGATAATAAATCATAAAAAATTACCTATAGGCCATAGGGGTACTATAAGTAACAAAAACTAACAACTAGAAAATTTACTTTCTGAAATCTTTTGTTCTTCTTATTTTGCATTTGAATTCTACATCCACACATTTAGTATATCAGCTTAGTAGTTCTTAGAACCTATTTCATTATTTCCTTGCGAGTAGTCAAAGGCAATTTTTTTATACTATTTAACTGCTTTCCAAGCACAGCAGTTTTTAATGCTTCAAAGGAGTTTATTTTCCTTTTGCCACGTCTTTAATAAAATATACCAGCTTTAAATAGAAAACGTTTAAAGTACTTAGCTTATCTGCAAGTTTACATAGCTTTTTAAAATAAGATTACATTAAACACGTTTTGATTAGATGAAACACGTAATTTATTGGTTAATTGCTGTTTAGGATGAGACCTCCACAATCTATATAAATAAAATAAGGTCGGGTTAGTCACATCATTTATAACTCAAGAACAGCGATTTTTATGATCTTTGATTTCTTGGATTTGTCTCCGCCCTGAATAGCAGAATAATTATTAAAACATGGGAAAATTTCACGAAAAAAAGGAAGATCAGCTTAGTGATCCTGACACGGTACGAAGTTCCCCGGGATAGCTAGTAGGTACAAGTATGCAAAGGTATGTAAGTACAACGTTTTGTACAACATATCTATGTTGTATAGCATTTGAATTTGCATGTGAATTTACTAAATGCTACACTTACGCTAATATGATTCAGTTGATTGAACTGTGCATGTGCGTTGGTAGAAGCTGCTACGAGCGGCTACGAGCAGCTACGCGTACGTATAGCAGCTACGCGCTAGCTCTGCTACTATAGCGTCCTTGATACACAAATACAGCTTATACAATTGAGTATCTCATAGCTACGATGATACTTTTAAAACCGAAAAACATCGGTTTTGCTGACAGGAACAAGTATGAGGGTAGAGCTTTTCCAAGCGAACTTTTCCACAAAGAGTTCTATAGCTACAACTGCGGTGGTTTTGATGCTACACTTCTACGATGCATTCGGCCATGTTTGCGGTTTTCTCACTGCTCGGATACTGTCAATTGAAGCACACACTAGTGGCAATTTAATGGTGCACTAGCTTTTGCCCGCGATTTCGACCGTGTGAAATTTCTTGTTCCCACAACCCATCCAGTCGTATCGCATCACTTGCCCGCGCTGTTACTTCGTTTTCGCTAAGCGTTCTTTCTGATTTTTTTTTCTTTTTGCTCGGCTCCTAAGGGTCAAAACGTGATGTTAAATGGCCTATAGCCTTTCTCAAGAACTGGGCTATTAAATACAAGTTTTTTGTTGAAATCCGACTGGTAGTTTCAGAGATACATACAAACAAACACTATCACGTCTTTATAATATTAGTATAGAAAATACAACAGTTTATTGCCTTGATACATTCTACGAAGTCCATGCTTTTACTGGAGAGTATTCTCGCTTATCGAACACCGTTCTGATTCGAAGTATAACTGGGGCTTTCTCGGACACAGAAACCCAATTACCTTTAGCCCGACCTAAGGATTTAACCTGAGAAGCTGTACCGAGAGACCGTGCGATTATTACCAGAGCAATGAGGCGTTTGGCCTTTAATAGGACCTTAACTTTTACGAGCTTCTGGCATCCGATACTAAAAGAAAAAAAACTTAAGGCTTAGATTGATTAAAATAGTCAAGCAGGTAGGTAGGACTGAAAAGTTTATAGTGGATAAGACACGAGTTTAAAACAGAAGAATATCTAGCGGGGGATCGAGGGGTGGAGGGGGTTCAGCGGATCCACGGAGTACAGAAAAGAAGATCAGACCGGAATAACTCTGTATAGTTTAGACTGCTAATGAAAACAACCCTTATCATGGCTGTTATCAATAGTGAGTGAAAATTGCGTCGAGAGTATCCTCTCTTGCTTATCAGTATCCAGCGTCTTCTTGCAAGAAAAGAACGTTTACATTTTAATATTTTGTACCGTTTATCAATGGAGCATAGGTATAGTTTCATTAAAAACACGCTATAGGTACGATCTAGATATTCATTTATGTTATAATTAATATCAGCGGTCTCAGAAAACTAATAGACATCTGTGAGAGGTACGCAACTCAACACCACCTGACATATAATGTAAATAAAACGGAAGTTATGATTTTTAAATATAAGAAAGGCCGTGATGTAATACTCCCTATTAATTTAGGTGGGATTCATTTAAAAATAGTTAAAACATTTAAATATCTCGGGCATATTTTAAAAGAAAACTTATCGGATGATGATGATTTGGAACGACAGAGACGCAGTATATCTTGTAGAAGCAATATGCCAGCTAGACGTTTTTATCACTGCTCGAATCAAGTTAAGGTGACGCTGTTCAGAGCCTACTGTCAGTCGTTATACACTAGCCAACTTTGGTACCAGTACACGAGGAGTGCGTATAACACTCTTCTTGTACAGTACAATAATGCTTACCGGGCTATGATGAACTTGCCCTGGCGGTGTAGTGCGACTGGCATGTTCGCCGAGACCAGCGTCGCCGGCTTTTCCGTGCTGCTAAGTAAGCTCAGAGAGTCATTCTACACAAGGGTAACCCTGAGTAGGAATGAAATTGTAAAAGCGGTGTACCGTGTTGTCCATCTTGCAAGGAAGGTAAAAGACTTTTAATATATACTAGCGACCCGCCCCGGCTTCGCACGGGTGCAATACTGATACTAAGTACAGGTATTTCAAGAATGCCAGCACGCGCCGCCGCGGCCGGTACCGCAGCAACCGCTATGTCCCTGCATTTTAAATCTGTAATATCTTCGAAAATATTCATTTAAATTACATGCTGTAAAGGGCCATATTTATCTATATTAAATGCACAATGTATTTAAGGTACTTAATAGGATAAGGATTAATTCTGTATTGCTTAAAATCGCTTCGTAAATAAGCCATTATTTCTCGTAAAAAGTAAAGGATAAAAAATGATTATTGTGGGTTATCCCTAAGAGATAGACATATACCATCGCGGACTTTTTTGTAGACCTTTTTAAGGTGTACAATACTGTAGTACATTATTTTGACCTATGTCGTAGGGTTCAGCCAGCGTTTGAAAAGTAAGCGCAAAAAAATGCGTTCATTTACGACATCACATGCATGCATGTATTATATATATAAACCTTCCTCTTGAATTACTCTATCTATTAAAAAAACCGCATCAAAATCCGTTGCGTAGTTTTAAAGATCTAAGCGTTCAAAGGGACAGAGAAAGCGACTTTGTTTTATACTATGTAGTGATTTTTAGTTATTGTATTTATGTATTTTAATATTCTCTCTGTGTTATGTTGTTGTTAATATGTTATTGCCTATGACCTATGGTAGTTAATGTGTCTGTGTGATATGGGTTTAATAATTGCCTGTAATAAATGATATTTTATTTTTATTTTATTTTTTTTTTATATTGCTGCCAAATATTTCTAGTTATTTAACTTCCACGTAATCAAAATCTAAATACATATAGTAAAATAGTAATCTGTTCCATCATTAAAATAACTGATGCACCAAAATTACGACTCAGTGGGTCCCGCTTAATGGCAAACGACATCGTGGCAGGACTAGGCGAAGATGGCGGAATGACCTGGAGTCCTTTCATGAAGATTGGTCCTTGACAGCTCTAGACAGAAATGTGGAAAGATCGTAGGGAGGCCATTGCCAGGGTATAATTATGTACAGTATTCCATCTTCATACAAACGGTGACGGTGTGTTGTTTTTTTAACAATAACCGCGCGATTTTTTCACTAAAAATAAGTTCAAGTACATATTTAATATGACGAGTAGGATATATTGTGCTGTTTTTGGTTGCATGAATTCGTCAATAACGCATCCAGGGATAACTCCTTTTAGATTACCTGGAAACTCTGAAAGGTAAGACTATAAAATAATTTTACTTACTAGTAGGTAGGTACATAATGTGTCTTTTTAATGGATAAGTATTTCCTTTTACGTCCCGAAAAAAACGATGTCTGGATTAATAAAGTGAATAGAGTAAAGGAAAGTGATTGACAAGAGTGAAATAGGTAGTTATAGGCGGTTCATGAATCATGATACGGTAGGTGCTTACGCTTCTGTTAAAAACCTCGGGGCATGTGTGTTTTGTTTTGTTAGTTTGTATAATTCAAAGTAAAGACGTAGTATTTTATTATTAATATTAATTGTTTATTGTACTGTGTGTATGAATAATACTAGAAAAAAATAAATTTGACCGTCTGTCTGTCACTAGATAGTTGAAATTTTCTCAGATTAAGTATTTCTGCTGCTGCTATAACAACAATTATACCACTAAAAACCGTTTTTTTTTTCTCGGTATTAATAACGACAACAACAGCTAGACTCATCAGATATTCACAGAATATTTAGATATTTGAGGGTTGTGATTTTAAAACATTCGTAGCCAGCTGTTCAGCTTGGCATTGGTGACCAAAGAATTTTTGTTTTGAGTTTTTGCGAGTTGTAGGTACCTAATTTATAGAGACGTTAATAAGCTGAGATAAAAAGTTATTAAAATTACTCGATAGCTGTTTCTTGCATTGTAGTTGAGTAGGTAGGTGTTGAAGTTTATAAAGATTGGAGTTCTCCACCTTGTCCATGTTTCCCAAAACAATTTTTAATTAAGCTTTATATTAGAATGCGGATTTTTTATACTTTAAAATTTAATAATAAAGCGTTTCGTACGTCTCAGTCAAGGCGCCAATATTTTTCGGTCGCAAATTTATAAGACCGATTTGTTATTCAAACATAAACATGGTTTTTTAATTAAATCTACCAATCATAAAACAACATGCATTTTTATTGAACACTTCCTATTCAATTCACAAAGTACTTATTTTATTTTTTTATATAAAATAAAGTATATTTACAATCACAAAACCAAATGGAAACACAAAGTAGGCAAATGTAATTCAAATGCTGGAGGCGGGCAGCCCTATCGCATGTTTACATACCGCGCGGCTGTAGGCATTTATGTCCAAGATACGGCCGAGTTACAATACTGTATATAATTATACCGTGCCATTGCCCAGTAGTGGGACTTTAAAGGCTAATTTTAAAATAAAATAGTAATGAAGTCAAAACTCTACATTGAATATTTTAATAAATACCGAAAACCGAAAATACCGTTTTTGGAATTTTTATCCGTTTGTCTATTTATACGTTTATATGTGTGTTCCGTATTGGCGCATGGATTATCCCATATGGTAAGTAATTGTAATCCCGGTAGTACGTTGCTGTAGAATATTTTCTGATATCCGCGAGGGCGAAGCTGCGGGCAAAATTTAGTTTTCATATAAATTACGAGGTTCAGTCCTGCCTACTATGTTGTGTAAAAATATACGAATTGTGTATATTGCATAAAATCAGGAATGAAATTGGCCAGAAAAGAACCGGAGTAATCGACATAGCTTGCAGAGTAAGCAAACTGAAGTGGCAGTGGGCTAGCCATGTTTGTCGATGGACCGATGGCCGGTGGAGCTGATGAGTCCTTGAGTGGAGACCACGTATCGGCAAGCGAAGTGCAGGACGCCCCCCAGCTAGATGGACGGACGACCTAAAGAAAGTGGCTGGAACGGACTGGATGAGGAAGGCGGAGGACAGGATGTTGTGGCGCAGCCTGGAAATGCCTATGTCCAGCAGTGGACTGCGATAGACTGAGTTGATTGACTGTTTTTTTTTTTTAGTTTTGTTCTTTTTTATTAACCAAATGACCTACTATTGACTGAATGACTGTATTGTGTAAGGATACCTAGTTTTCAAAGATTCACTACATCAAGAATGTCAATTGCATGTAGATTGAAAAAAAAATGTGTTGAACAAGATCTTCTACAGTTGCTTGTGATTACAAACATGCGTTGTCACCTACATACATCGCTAAATTGAATTCTTCGAACATAATATAGTTTAGAACACGTTTTGAATTAAATTCTGAAGGCTAATTCTCGTAATTTAAAAATCTAGTCGCAGTCCATCTCGGCGACAAACAAATGTCAAAAACGTGTCAAAATCTAGGGAAATTTAGAGGTATTTTTGACAGATTGAGAGTGAGATCAGACTGAACTGACGGAACGTTCTTAAAATTACGAGAATTGCCCCTCTGATTAAAATTTTGTGTCTTAAAGTTCTTGTTTTCCTTATCCATACTAATGCATACTATCCTTATTTAAATTAAAACAGAAACTCTTATTATGCCTGGGTTAGGACACAAAATATTTTTATATCCCCGTAGCACGTTCACGTGGGATAATTTACGACCTTCACGCGAAGGAAGCCGCAAGGATTGTTTAAAATAAATCTTATTATGTTGGAGCCCTTTATATACGTAACGTACGTTATCCCATACCCTGGCTTTGTCAATAATGTATTAGTGAATGAATGTCTAAAGATCTAAAATACATATTATAATAAAAAAAAAACAATAATAAAGGGGGTTATTCCGTAATTCCACTCAGAGCACTGATTATGCTTATTATGCTGATTATTGCTGGGCCAATTCCCGTAATTAAAAACGTTCATAATCGAGTCGAAATCTCATCTCAGAGACAATCAATGTCAAAAACTTGTCAAAAATGTAGGGAAATTAGTAGAAGTTTTGACAGATCAAAGTCAAGTTTTGATTTAGATCAGACTGTGAACGCTCTTAAAATTACGAGAGTTGCCCCACTGAGCTCTTTTACTAACCGCACTGAAACAAATTTTGAAGTGGGGTAAATAAACAATACTTTAAAATGAAAACTCGCTTTTGGCTAGTTAAATATTGAAGTATAATGTCTCAACACGTAACAAGATTGCTCGCAGTTCTAGAGATGACATCAAAATTTACGAAAATAAAATTTAAACTAGAAGGAAACAGCAACTTTATCGCGGAGCTCAAAATAAGTCGGTCTGTAAGGCACGTGTCCCACTACCGACGATTAACGAGAAGCGAGTAGAGTTAGCTTTGCTCACAATTGGCCTTATTAGAAGGCTAAAAGTCACCCAAAGGGCAATGGAGAGGGCTATGTTTGGAGTTTCCCTGCGTGATCGAATCAGAAATGAAGAGATTCGTAGGAGAACCAAAGCTACCGACATAGCCCAAAGAATTGCCAAACTTAAGTGTCAGTGGGCAGGGCACATTGCTGGCAGAATAGATGGTCATTGGGGCCGAAAGGTTCTGTACTTCACGATATCCTCCGCCTTAGTGCGTTTATGGGTGCATGCAAGGGTACAGGAGTCGTGGGGGTATTTAAAGTTGTGTTATAACATTAAAAACTTGTTTTCGAAAAATAAAACCGTCAGTAACAGCTGGAATTTTGACCTTCAATATCTATTTCACCAGAAGGTTCCCAGGTATGGTCCAGTACAAAAAAAAAATACTCCAATGACGGAGAGTACAAGTGACTCTCGGGTTCGTTAAGTGTCTTTATACACCCGTTTTGTACCTCTTGTACTGACACGGGAGCTACATCTATTGTGCGTTTCTTGAGCGAGAAAATAGTCAATATATACGGAGTCGCCTCCTCGAGGGCGGTGGGACAGTGCCTAAATTCGTTTTAGTAGTGAAACTAAAGAAATTGAGTTATGAAACAGCACAAAGATTTATTATGAAGCCTTGTGGCATTCCTCGCTTTATATGTAGGAAGTCATAAAGAAAAACTGACCTAATTCCGCCAGCCAGTCTTAATCCTTTGCGTTGCTTATTTTGAATAACTTAATCAGATTTAATGGCCCTGAAATATCTCTAAATCTTGAGATAGCAGTAAAATAAATTATAGACTGAGGAAGAATGCTCCTCCATTTTGTTTATCTACAATAACAGATTACTTGGTATTCATTTCTTTAAAAGAAAATGGAGCGTTCTTAAAGTTGATGGATTTCTTTTACAGAGGTCATTAGGAGTTTAGTGAGAACGAAAGAAAATACGTTCATTTGAGGTAAACGTGACACATAAAAAGAAAACAAACACAAAAAATAAAAAGTTGCAGGAAAACATGCGTCACATCAACGTAAAACGGACATCGCTCAGCATAATGCTAACACCCTATACGAGACAAAGCCTCAGCGCTGGTTTTCAGTGACAGCTGGCGTTGACGTGATGACATTAACCTGTGCAGCATACGATTACAAATAAAGTAGATAATATTAGATTTAAGAGTATTTTTATTGTGGAAGAAAAATAAATAAACTTCACAAAATATATAGTTTTTAAATGGGTAGGTAATTTGTTACCAAATATAGAATGAAATAATAAATACATTTTCAGAGCAACTACCTTATAATTTATTTTAGTTATCTCATAAATCTAATGAGCAGCGATATAAATTAAGAGCACCAGCAAAATTCTCATATTTATTTTACTTAGTTTAATAACATACCTAAACTCATAAAGAAAAAAAAAACTAGAAATAAAATAGTTTCATACATATTTATCATTTAAATTTTAAGATTTTTTTCTGGATAACTGACACAACAGTCATTTAAAATTTGATTTATTTGTTACCGCTCCGCACGGTGTTTGCGACTGAACAAAATATCGAGATTTCTATATTATATGAATCTCTTCATATGACCAAATTAAATTAAATTCATTTTGTTTCGTAACCAGTCCATAAGCATGCATGTTAAATTAAAAATATTAGCGACATTACATTAAGAATTAATTAAAATTATAACAATCAAATAAACACGACATCAAAAAAGTCATCAATAAAACACTAAATTACAATTTTACAATAAAAAGATTAAATCACTAAATGTATTGTCATCTCAGTCTAGATTTAGGTTTGGATCCGGTGTGCTCAACTTGCAGCCTGGTTCAGTAGGTACTGCATTACTGGGCAATCCAGATCCATTCTCCATGCATACACAGCTGAAGGTAGCTGTTGGAGCTACCTCGTATGCCAAAGTGCTGGCCTATTTTTTGCTCAAAGAATCGGCGTCGCAACGTGGTAATGCTGGCAGACTTTTGGCTACTTTTCCTGTTGATAGCAATGCGGACGAATTTTTTAATGCCATGATTCTTTTCCTTCTTTATTTATATACATGAACATATTATTAATATTATTTAAAGTCTATTATATGTAAAACATTTTTTCTTTTTATTGATAAACCTTTTGAAACATATTCTCTAAAGGACGATGCAAACCGCATCAAAATTCAATGCATAGTTTAGAAGAACATCGCGGTCACACAGTCTGGCTTTGGGTCTCAATGAATATAAAAATCTAAAAAATCCCTTAAAAAGTCCAATAAACGTTTTACGAAAACTATAAAACTTCCACCCTTTAAACTGCTTCAAATTATAGCGGGAACGGCCTGGATTTCGGACATAAGGAAGCAAATAACTCTCAGGAAACGTCCCATGTCGTCCATAAGACGTTTCCTTGCGTATTTCACATAGCCAGGCCCCCATCCGTCTCCCAATATGTTCCCGTAATGTTACGAGTTTCGTAATTTGATTCTGCTGAAATATTAACAGAGAAAATTCGCGACGGAAGATAAATGGTGCAGGATGAGGGGAGCTCTAAACACATTTGTATCATTTTTGCTGTGTCTTCTCTCTAATAATCACATAGTGATACCGCCGACCTGTTGAACTAATAACTTATTTGGTCTCAGGTAGGTATGTGTTCTAGATTAAATTTTCAATTGCGTGAGGCGCTCATAACGGTTTATTATCATGGGTTAAGTCTAGAACTGGCTGCTTAAAGTTTTCATTCAGCGTTTAAGACTTACGGATTTTAGTTATTATATTTTAACTAAACTCGTCGCCCTTACACCAATTTACATGCGATTGGCGTAAGAATACTGTACCATGGATTCTACATACATATATGATTGTGGATCCCCCTGTGTCAAAATGTATGGAAGAGTACAATTTTTTTTTTTAATAACTGGCGATACATTCCTATACCCTAGGACTATCGACGCGCAATCGGTCGCCATTTGAATACAGCACATGTGTAAGGAACATCGAGGCGCAAACGGTTTGAATACAGCACAGGATTCTAGACCACCCAGCAAAAAGATTTTTAGTCGGTTATTTATAGCAAATCTTCTCTTTTATACAAAAGTGCAGTATTTATACGATCAAAATTTATGGAACATAAAATATACAACATGGAAACGACGATTATCATCATCTGCCTAGCCTTTTCCCAACTATGTTGGAGTCGGCTTCCAGTCTAACCGTATGCAGCTGAATACCAGTATTTTACATAGACCGACTGCCTATCTGATCTCCACAACCCAGTTACTGGATAATACAATACCATTTGTTAAGACTTTGCCAGACTTTCGGGCTTCTGACTACCCATAACGACTGTCAAAGATCCACGAATGATAGCCGGAACCTTCCGAGGCACGGACGAGTCTCGGTATGGTTACGGTCAAATGGCCCGCGGTCCATTCGCTTTGAGCCGTTCAGACTAAATACCCATGTAACAAACCTATCCACAGACCAACCGCGGCAAGTGTAGCTTAACCTAATTGATCGACCTGTGCGGCTGTTATTATTCAGTCACGGGCCCCTCGGATACGACAATAATTTAAACTTTCTATATATCTGATGTCGTACCTAGTCAAATAGTGCCACTGTAGTTTAGTCACTGTAGCCAGTTCTTAGGCAACTATCACTACACAGATTGTTTGATTTTTTTTTTTAATTCATTGTTAAGATTTATTTGATAGTTTCCAAATACTATGCATTAGTATTGGCAGTATTTTCATTTATTTTCGAATTATTGTCTGTAAATTATCTGTATCAAGTGCATGTTATACATACATGCATTTCTCACCCAGGAACTTGGAGCTACTTCCCCTTAAGTCTTCCGAGACACGTCCAATCTTTTATGAAGCAATAGATTACATTGAAATTGCTTGTAAACAGCTTACGGACGAAGGCTACTTTCAAGTTAGTTTATGTCTGAAAACAGTGTTTTTAACTGGGATAGAACTAAGCTTTTTGATCTTCAGTTTTATTTTATAATCTATATAATATATAATATTCATCAAATTGACACACTACGTGCCGTGCCATTTCATACAACGGTCTTAGAATGAAGTTGTGATTTGAATACATAGACAGTATAAGTTGGTAGTTAAATTGAAATAAAAACAATACATTCCCTGTGTTAATATTCAGATTATTATTTCTCTGTCGTGTAACAGTTGTTTCATACAACTGTAAAATAATTACAATTGTGATTTCAATACACGGACAATCTAAGTTGGTAGTTAATTTGGAAAACATTAAATTTCCCTGAGTTTGCGTAAAATATTCATATAATTTCTCATTCAATGTTGATAAATTGAAAAATATGTTTTTAAAACAGGATATATTTAGATAGGTACCTACCTGTTTCAGCCGAAAGAAAATTGATTCATTATACAAGACAAGACTCTCTTCACTTAATGAAGGAACCCTTGAAGGCTGAAATAAACTTTTAATTATTATTCCACATTATATGCTTACAGAATATCATTAATTAATTTTCCTTTGTATGTTTAAGTACTTTGAAGATAGATATAATGAAAAGTTGAAATGTTTCTTCGTATATTTAATGACGTCTTACGGCCGAACCCAATTACCTATCTATCATCTTTCTGTGGCTTCCCTGGCACCTCATTAACGGCATAACTACGTAAATGTCTATTAACCGCTCTCAAATTACGATGTTTAATGTTTATTTACACATAACCGTACCGGCACTCGTGCGGTTTGGTTGTGTTTTTCGTCGCGGATCGGATCGCTATCCCCACTGCGCGAACTGTTGTTTACGCATTATCACGCGCTATAGGTGTGCGCCGGACTTCCCGGCTGCTTGTTGTGTCGTTGTTGCGTTATGACTGATACGAGTAACGTAAGCGCTTCACCGCGCTGCGTTACGCCCGCATTCAAGAATGATGTACAGAGTTTGTTGAATGATTCGTCGGACATGGATGCTATAGATGACGAGGGTAAAAATATAGAGGAGCTGTTAAGAGTGAAAAAGCGAGAAAGAGAGGACAGTACTGAAGATGAAGAGGGTTGGACAGAAGTTAAGGGAAGTACAAAAAAGAAATGTCACGGTAGCAAAACCTCTTTAAAAGAAGAAAAATATGAGGTCTATATGTCTTTCAAGGAACGTCTCCCGAAACAATTTGCAATGGCACGTATTTTAAAAGAAAATAATATAACAAAAATTAGCCAGGTTAAATATTTAAGTCCTTTTAAAATACGCTTGCAATTTGAATGTGAATCGGCAGCGCAGAAACTTATAATGTGCGAGAAACTTCTAGAGAAAGGATGGAGGTTCCAGAAGGCCTTGCAGCTGTCTGTCTGCTATGGTTTAATCAAGGATGTAGATCTGGATCTTACTGATGAGGAGATCCGTGAAAATATTTCATGTCCGGCCCCCGCCAAGCTTATATCATTCAAGAGGCTAGACCGTCGCAACAGGGATGAAGGAGGTTGGTGCCCTAGCGAAACCCTTCGACTTTGTTTTGACGGGGATCCTCTACCAGCATCAGTTCGTGTATGTGATATAAACATAAAAGTTTTGCCTTACATACACCAAGTATCCCAATGTTCCCAATGTTGGAGATTAGGCCATATGAGGAAAATGTGCCCCTCGAAAAACGTGGTATGCCCGAAGTGTGGTGGGCATCATGAAAATTGCGACACTTTATTGTTTACCTGTGTCAACTGCAGTGGTAACCACATATCTCTTAGTAAGACTTGTCCAGCGTATAAAAAGGAGAGAAGGCTAAGAGAAATTATGGCTGAGTTTGGTTGCACATACAGGAAAGCCCTAGAATGTTATGTTCCTCCCGAAAATTCTGGTCCCCCCGAAATTGTCATTCTCCCTCAAGCTCCGGTAGCCCCAGAAAATCGTGTCTCTTCTACACTTCTTGCAGGTGAACCTTCACAAGTCAGGAAAACGAATTCCTTTCATCACACTTTTGCCGAAATTGTCCAGACTAAGGCCACTGTTCACAAAGTGCCAACTCCTACCATGGTCAGGGATGATCCTCCAAAAACAAAAGTACAGTCTCCGAAAAATAAAAATAAGCCGCCAAAAGAAGACTGGATGTTTTGGAATTCAGATGCGGACGATAAAGACTTTCATCAATCTCCTGAGGATGCAGAGGGCAACGATGAATGTCCATCTTTCAATGAGCTGTGGTCCAGAATAAAGGAAGTAATTTTCCTCAAAAAGACTAGCTTAATTTTTAAGATAAGACGTATCTACCAATTGTGCCTAGAATGGTTAACCTTAGTGTCAGTGAGTGTTGTTTCAGAGTGGCCGTGGATAAAAGCATTGTTTAACTTTTTCATTCCTTGTGATGGCTAACAAATTAATTAAATTAAATATATTACAGTGGAATGCCCAAAGTATCAGGCCTAAGTTAACATCGTTTCATGAAATTTTATGCCAGAATAAAGTACATATTGCTGCCCTTAGTGAGACGTGGCTCGAACCAGAAAGTAATTTTAAAGTTAGTGGATATGATGTTTATCGCGCGGACCGGGATGACTCATACGGCGGTGTAGCTATTATAGTACACAAATCTGTTAAAGCGCAACAGAAGCGCGTTCACGTGAATAATAACGGTATCGAGGTAGTGTGCGTACAACTATTTAATTGCGATCCGTTCGAAAATATTGTTGCTGTCTATTGTCCCACTAGAGTTGTGACCACTCACCAGGATTGGGATAATCTGTTATCATTATGGCCATCCAAAACTTTGATTTTGGGTGACTTTAATGCCCATCACGTCAGTTGGTCTTATAAAACTGACCACAGAGGCAATCTTATTCACGACTCGCTTATGGACAGCAACTTTTTTTCTTTGAACGATGGAACACATACACGAGTTCGTTTAGTTGACAACAACTTGCAACAGACTTCCCCAGACATATCACTGGCTTCTATAGATATTGCGCTTAACATTGATTGGATCGTCTTAAATGAAAATCTTGGCAGTGACCATTTAATGATTAAAATTTCAACTGTGTGTAGGTCATGCCTACCTTCAGTTATGAAAAGGAATTTTGGTAAAGCTGACTGGACTTCATATAAAAGATATCTGGAACAAAAATTTTGCCATTTGTGTTTACCGAATGACCTTCAAAAATCTTATGATGTATTTTTAGATATTTTGAACGATGCTGCTAACAAATTCATCCCTATGTTTAAATTTAACCAAAACCCTTCTTCAGATTTTACTCCAAAGCCGTACTGGACTCCAGAACTGTCACACGCTGTGGCTCAACGTAGGCTAGCATTATCCAAATTTAGGCGTAATCCCACTCCTCAAAACCTTGATACTCTCAACAATAGGATAAATACATCGCAAAAGTTAATTCGACAGGCTAGGGGAGAGAACTGGCAAAATATTTGTTCTACAGTTGATCACACTACCTCTTCTAGTGAAATGTGGTGCAAAATGAGATGGCTGAAAGGGTACCATTCGCCCAGACATTTTGTGGACGCCCAAAGTGCCACAAATCTTTTAAATTCTTTAACACCTGATTATGTTTCCCCACCGACCCCTACGGTTCATCATACTAACCCTATATTAGAGTGTGAGATCTCTATTCAGGAGCTAGATAAATGTATCAAGTCTAAGGATACATCTCCTGGATGCGACGATATATCTTATTCTATGATTAAGAATTTACCTGATGTGGGTAAATCGGTTTTACTATCGTTATATAATAAATTCTTTGATCAAAGTTTTGTTCCCTCTCAGTGGCGCGACATTTGTATCGTACCTATTCCAAAACCTGGTCGTGACCCTAGTAACGTTTCTTCACTCCGACCTATATCCTTGTTGTCGTGCATATGCAAAATTTTCCATTATGTATTATTTCGAAGAGTGGAATGGTTTCTGGAAAAAAATAGCTCGTTTTCTGCGAACACAGTAGGCTTCCGAAGAGGTAGGTCGTGCTTAGATGGCTTAAGTTGCTTAATCTCTGCTATTCAAACTGGTTTTTCCGAGGGTTGTTCTACTATGGGTTGTTTTTTAGATATTAATAATGCGTATAATAATGTAAATAATACTGTTTTAATAAATGTTTTGGATAGCTTTCAAGTAGGATCACGCATCTGCCGATATTTATGGAATTTTCTTCATAGAAGAGTACTCAAAATAAGATCTGGCAATGATTTTATCAGCAGATATTCTGGTAGTGGTCTGGCTCAGGGTGATCCGTTATCCCCACTATTATTTAATATAATAACGTCGGATATTTGTAAACGTTTACAGAATAATGTTTGCATATCCCAGTATGCGGATGATTTCGCTATATATGTGCAGTGTTCTTCTGTTAGTGAGGGCGAACGCAAGATCCAGTCTGCTCTTGACCTAATCAACAGCATGTTAATGCATGTAGGTTTAGAAATTTCTCCCGCTAAAAGTAAAATTTGTTTGTTTAGTAGAGGTTTTCGTAGACCAGTTATAGATGTCCGTTTAAACGGTACCTTGTTAGAGTTAGTGGACCATGTTAAATATTTAGGATTATGGCTAGATAGGGGTCTCCGATGGAAGAAACATATAAATGAGGTTCGTGAGCGAGTACTTAAACTGATTAATATTTTTAAGGTTTTAGTGGGACCCGGGTGGGGTGTTCATCCCAACCATTTAAGACGGTTATATATCTCTCTTATTCGTAGTCGCATCGACTTTGGTAGCTTTTTACTTGACAATAGTGCCGACACTCATTTAACCAAACTGGACAGATTACAAAACGTTTGCCTGCGGTTAATAGGTGGGTTTATCAAAAGTACTCCGATTCATGTGATGGAATCTGAATTGATGTTGCCTCCTCTTTTTATTCGCCGCCGATATTTAGCTGATAAGTTTTATTTAAAATCTAAGTGTTACGTATATTAGTTTTTTCCTTTATTAATTAGTTTGTAGTATTTTCCTTTATTAATCATATTAGATAAGCTTCATGGACTTTGTGGTAATAATCCTTATTGGAGAAATAAGAAAAAACCACTGTTAGTTATGTCTCACGATATCCTAAAGCAAGAACATATGTACTGCAGTAGTAAAATTGGCATGTTCTCCATGGATACTTGGGTCAGCAATATGGACTTAACACGTATTGTAAAGCCTAGTTTAGATTCGGTTGATAAACCTAAGCATTGTTATTATGTACACAATTTGAGATCAATATGTTGTAAGTCTCTAAATTCACAATATTCTGGCTTTTACTATATGTATACGGACGGCTCTAGACATGAGAACTATTGTGGTGCAGCCTTTTTGGATTCGCAAATTGGTACCTTTTTCAAATTCCGTATTACATCAAAAGTTTCAATAATGCACCTGGAGTTGATCGCTATTGCGGAAGCTTTGGCTTACATCAAATCTTTGAACTGTGATCGGTTTGTTATTTTCACTGACTCGAAAAGTGCCCTTCTTCATCTGTTGAGATGTACGAGTACTTCACCTTTCAGGGGGCTTCCACTGGCATATAGTATCTTAAGGGACATCACTGAACTTGTTGCCAAACATAAAACAGTTGTATTGCAGTGGATTCCTTCTCACGTTGGACTCGATGGTAATGAGATGGTTGATCGTTTGGCAAATGAAGCCGCGTCTGATGGAGAATATTATGCTTGTCCTCCATGGCATACTGAACTTTTACCCCTAGTTAGAGACAGATGTACTCAATCCTGGTCAGAATATTTTGATAAAAGATCTCTAACGAAGGGCATTTGGTACAGGACGATTCAGCCATCGATTCCACGTATGCTTTGGTTCAGCGAGGGCAGGATGAACAGGCAAGAAGTTGTGATAGCTTTGAGACTCCGATCCGGCCATGTTCCGCTCAATAGTTTTGGTTTTATGATGCGCAAAGTTGATTCACCCAATTGCGCTGCCTGTGGAGTCATAGAAGATGTCCATCACATCTTGACGGAATGTAGTCGTATTGGAGTCCAAAGACGTCAAGCTTTTGACAATAATTTTAACGTAGGCTACTATAATAGCGTCCTGGCCTCACCATTGTCAGATGAGGCCAGAACACTTTATCATATTATTATTATAGGTACAAGGTTGCGGGTAGGTTAGTTTGTTATGTTTATTGTATTCAATAATCGGGGTGACATATTCTTTATAGAAAAAACCCTGTAAATAAATAAAGATTAAAAAAAAAAAAAAATGTTTATTTATTTTTTACATACTTCTTTGACATAATCTTTTTATTATTTGACATTATATACAGACATTTCAAATTTTTCATATCTTTATTTGTGTATCTTTGGTTGTAATGACAATCATATCACTTGATTTTAATAGGTTTTTATATTTTATTTATCCTTTTAATAGATTCTTATTTTGTAAACGTGACTACTTTGTAGGCCCTGTAGACTTTGAGTGCCTATTTGAAATAAATGATTTGACTTTGACTTTGACTTTGTTCTGTAGGCCAATTTTTTTTATTTTATCTAGTACCTGGTACTTGTTTGCGGGCCTACGCTGTCCTCCCATACCTACTGTAATTTGAAAACATTATAAAAGCCAATTATTTTTAAAATAGTAACCGTGGAGTTTCTTGCCGGCTCTTCTTCATAGGAAACGACCAAAAGGAACCGTGCACCTAGCTTTTAACATTTCATAATTAGTGCCATCGTAGGTTTACGTGAAATAAAATATTTTGATTTTGATCACCAGTTTTAGCATACTACAGGTAGAAAAGCTATCTATCTCTGGTTTTAATGTCCCAATAATCTATATGAGTACTTAGCGATAGGTATGTTCATATTATTTATTTAGGAACAACTAACAGCAGTGGATCTACTAGTTGTTAGAATGCACGATATAAAAATAAACAGAATAAAAGTATTAATAGGGTTCTGATCAGTAACAATTTCTTTTCTTATAGCCTTGCTGAGAAACATAATATCAGTTGAGCTAAAACGCCTATTCTGCCGCGCTAACGAAGAATGCAATAACTCGATTTTGGACGATTTTGAGTTACTTAGAGAGAGTTACAGATTTCGATTTGCTGATTCCGAATATATATATAGCTCAAAATCGTCCAAAATCGAGTTATTGCGTTCTTCGTTAGCGCGGCAGTATTGTAAGTGTCAACTAATCGATGCAGCGGCGAACGTACGCCTGAGTTGGTTCTACAGAAAGTAGTTGCAAATAAGTGTCTCGAGCGAACTTCTCGACCATGTACGGTTCGAGAAATCAGGTAGCACAAAATGTTCACTAGATCCGTACAGTCAACTTTATACATATACTAATAAATAGAGTCATCGCCTCAAGTAGGTTGCGTCTGGATTTTAGAGTAATAAGGTCATATTTTTGTAGTAATAATTGATAAGAAATTTTCTTTTTAAAGCATAATTATACTGGCAGTTATGATTATATACTGACTACCATCAGTAGCGATCTGCCTTTAACTAAAAATAAGGTTATTGGTTTCGGTAGTTAGTGGTTTTATAAATGGTATGTGTAATTTTGTGTACAAAAGTTATGACTACGTAACACTCATTAAAAATAAATAAATTATAAACAAAATAAAGCACCTACGCATAGCATTTTGATGATTTCCGATAATTCGCGAATATTCGCGGGGACAACCGACATTATTAATACTGGTAAAAATACATTCACGTAAGTAATATTTTTGCTAAATCAAAAATCAAAAGAAGAGTATACTTTTATGTAAGATAAATATATTATAAGTAGATACAAAGGAATAGCTTTCATCTTAAAAATATATATATTCTACTAGCTGCGCCCCGCGGTTTCATCCGCGTAAGTTTCGATCCCGTAGGAATATCGGGATAAAAAGTATCCTATGTGTTATTCTGATGTATAAACTATATTACTGTAAAGTTTCATCAAAATCCGTTCAGTAGTTTTTGCGTGAAAGAGTAACAAACATCCATCCATCCATCCTCACAAACTTTCTCATTTATAATATTAGTAGGATAGAATAGTAGGATATACTATGTCGTCAGTTAAAATACACAATATGGATTATTTATATTGTTTACTAGCTTCCCCCAGCGGCTTCTCCTGCATAGTATGTCGATAAAAAAATAACCTATCAGGGTTGAAAGTAACTCCATACAAAATTTAATCAAAATCGGTTCAGTCATTTTAGACGTAAGCCGTAACAAACATATAAGTAACGTATCATCATCTGCCGAGCCTTTTCCCAACTATGTATGTTGGTGTCGGCTTCCAGTCTAACCGGATGCAGCTGAATACCAGTTTAACACACTAATATTATAAAGGCGAAAGTTTGTAAGTGTGTTTGTATATTTATTACTTCTTCACGCACAAATAGCTGGACCAATTTTGATTAAATTTGGTTTGGAGGTAGCTGACACTCTGGATTAACCCATAAGCTTACTTTTTATCCCGATATTCGCACGGAATCGACACTTATGCGGGTGGAACCGCGGGGCGCTGCTATGTACTTTCATATTATGCAATTAGTAACAAGCTGTTATTATGACATTACAAACAAACACTTCAATTTGATTTATTTGTATAGATCATTTAGAATGATTAACACACTTACCTACCTACAAATATCTATAGGATGCCATCAAAAAACGCTGAAACGAATTTGTAGGAAAAGGCATTTTCATAAAAAGGGTATCGATTCAATACATCTAATACCCTTCTTTGGTAAAAAAACAGGACTATTCCCAATACACTGTTTGCATTTTCACACTTAGCTTTTTTTTTCATGATAGGTACTGTTAAACGTTTTCTCCAGTCTTACGATAATAATTCTTTCCCAAAGAATTCTGAACTTTCTCGTTTGGAAAATAAGATTGAATATCTATTGTGGAGGTTCTAAGATAAGGTTTTTTGAAGTGAAAGAGGTATCAAAAGGGGTACGTTTAACAATAGGAGAGGCGTGTATTGAATGTCACATTTTGTATAGGTGACACAAGCTGTAAGAAAGTGGCTGAAAAGCTGTTTCGTTATAATGCTGCAGCCGTTCAGAGGGTGTGATCGAGTTTGTATACTCTTGGGTGATTTGTGAAATATAAATTGATTTTGTATCTTGTTTTTGATATGCTAGTGTATGAACCCGAATGTCAGGAGGTACATTTGTGCGCTAGTCTAGCATTGAGTGTGAAATAAGACACGTTGTTTGATAATAATTTTAGTCTTAATTATGTTGTAGTAATCACAGGTTTAGTAGTACAATTTGTTAGGTACACGATTTAATACTCTATCACTAAAATACTAGAACTTTAGGTTTAATCTATTGGGTAAATCACACGTTATTTTAGCTCAATGAGAGCGAGAACTGGAACAAACTGGCCCTCTCGCCCTATGCGGAAGTATTTATACAGTATAGCGATGTGCGGGGCGAGGAAGCGGTGGTCAAGAATATCAGCCACAGATTTCTGTGATATCAGCCAATGAATGTGTATGGCGTTTGCGCAATACCTTCTACGGTCGCGTTTTTGGAATTTCGCATTGAACACCTGCGCTGCCATGACACGCCCCCAATGCAAAAAAAAACACCATATTTTAAGTATAAACACAGAAAACTGAATTTAGTTTATTTATTTTGTTCTTAAAACATGGTGTTTTCTTGTCGGCACTAGCCGACGGTGGCGTGTTGGGCACGTTTTCATTTGTCAGCTATACACGACCGTGGCGGTCAAAGGGTTAAGCAAATGTTGTTGCAATTTCAACAACTATCTAATAAATAAAATAAAAATATAATTTATTTTATTCAGGCAAGACCCTTATAACATAAAACAAACATTAAATAAATATACCTACTACAATGCCTACTGCCACAGAATACTCATAGCTCTGAATAAAATGTCAATGCCTACAAATAAAATAAATTAATGAATACAAGTTATTAAGGTCGCAGAATTAAAATTAAAACAAAATGTCAATGCAATTAAAATAAACGAAAATTAAAAGATACAAATTTTCCGTGTCACAGAATTCAAAATCAAATAAAAAAAATTAAATTATAAAATAATACAAAACAAGTCACTATTAATATATGTCAAGGTCAATCAAATTAAGTACACTGGCTATACATGTCTGCTACAGCATTTCCTAATGAAGAGGCAATTAATTCGCTCAGCGATCATCACCAGGACAGTATTGGAGCTGGCCCGCACCCTGCGCACTAAGGACGCACACCGCTAATAATGACAGATATGATTTGAATATACGAACAATTTAAGTTGGTAGTCAATTTGCTTAAAAATTTCTCTGACTGGACTGTAGACACTATAGCCTATTTGGTGCTTACATGCAACCTCCGCGAGTCTGTTATAGTTATTGGCATGAAAATAAGAGACAAACATTAACTTAGTTTAAGGTAAGATGACATTAGGCGTCAGATTTGGCTGACAAGCCAAATGACAAGGATGTAAAAATATAATTAATTTAGAGACAATAATTTATTACGCTATATAAAAGTGAATTGTCTTTTATTCGTAAATCCCGGTACAGTTGACATTCCCCCAATGTAACATTAGCGTAATACTGTAAATAAGAACGGCATTAAACCATTGCCTAAAATACAGTCCACTCTTTCATTGCTCCCCGCGCTAACACTAACAGTACCTACATAGTACAAAAAAAAATCGGTTGTCTGTAAAGTCGGTTTACTGATGATAGTTGAACGTGACAACGTCATAAAAAAATATAAAAAAACTAAAAAAAAAATTTTTTTTTCATTCTTTATTTTTTTTTCGATTGTGCCTCTTTGTAGCTCGTTCCGCGCTCTCGCTTGCACTTCAAGCCTTAAATGGAACGCCTCAGAGCGAGGTAACGCCGCATGACGTCATGTTTTTTCGTGCGTGCAGCCAGCTTCATCAAATTATAAGACGTCGACGTTGTCACGTCAAAAACTAAATTAACAATGAACATTTCTACAAATCTATGGGCTGATTTTTCCATTGCCAGACAACTTTTATTCGAGGAATAAAATTGATGTTTGTCAGTTTTTGTATGAAGTAACTGTCAAAATTTCAAAATTATGGCTTGAATAAAGTTATCAGATGATTGCAAAATCAGCTCTCATTTAAATAACCTCACAAAGGGATTCTATTATGTGGACAGTGGTTCTGTTGATTTTGCATACTAAACGGATAGCAGTTTTGCCTGATCCGAATTAAAGGGTGGATTAAAATGTACGTGTGTGAGCTAGGTAATTGGTTAGAGGTGAAAATTACTACGTACTCGCTTAGTTATGAAAACTTTTAAAAACTGAATAGGTACAATGCCAGGTATTTCTTTTAGGGTTGATTTTTATGTCGCCAGATAATTTATATTCCAGGAATAAAATAGACGTATCACAGTTTTTGTTTGAAATAACCATTGATATAATTATATGTTACACTAGATTAGCAATTACCGCACCAAGGCGTTGCCACTAGGCTGATGGCCACAGCCATCAGCGTAGCTAACGTCAGTTCAGTGCTCTGTGTGACGCCAACCGAAGTCAACCGAGTGACATGCGACAAAATATATCGCGAAAAAGTGTGATTCAAGATCACAAAAACATAATAAATTAACCGGAATTACTTTCCACACGTAAATTAATTGTCTCTGTGTTTATATCAACGTAAAAACGCAATAAAATGTAGAATTTTGTAAATTAGGTTCAGTGTTACCACTAAAAACTTAGTTTTAGTTTCCCACATTAGTGGGAGTTTTTAATTTATGGAATAAGTGATTTTAAATATTTTTTAATAATAACAACGTAGCAGGGTGCCTAAAGATGCAGCACGCCGTGAAAAATGGGTGGAAATAATCCGATTGCTGAGAAAAGAGACTGACTGGCTACCTACTAAATCATTAAATTTCATTAATAATAAAGTAAAAATATTCAAAAAGAAAATGTCTTAGTTATTTTCATTATTTATAAACTTCTATTACACATCCAATAAGAAATACATAATTCAAATATGTAAAAAATAATTTAACTTAACCTAAAACGCTTTTTATGGCTTAAAATGTTGGGTAAAATTTCACATGGGTAGGCAACCCCATCCCGTCATTGCATGTTTATATTACGGTCTTTGTCTAATCTAAGCGACGGTATTATTCTTATGACGTGTGTAACTGAGACAGATATATGTTTACTTTTAAATGTTGAGTGGTTTCAAAGCTACGTCGTCGCGTTTATAAAGTGGCTACACTTTTTTGACACATTTTATTGAGGTTTGCTTCTCTAGTTATATAGCTCAATGGAAATAACTGTCAAAATTTTAAAATTATTCCTCGAATAAGGTTTCAGGTAATTGAAAAATCAACCCTTAGTCATTATTTAAATACCTAGGTACTGTTAATTAAAGAAATGTATAAAACGGATAAAAAAATCCTGGAGCCTTAGTTATAGGCTGCTCAAGGTTTGTGTCTAGTATACAGCATGATTTGTTTTTTTTTTTTCTAAAATTTTATTATTTTCCCTGATCCGAATTAAAGGATGGATTTAAATCTGCATGTGTGATCTAGATAATTAGTTAGAGGTGAAAATTACTACCTACTCGCTTATTTCTGAAATCTGTAAAATATACAGGATTATTTGAAAAACACCAGCAACCTCTTAAGAGGTCATTGTACTCATCATTATGAACAACTTTTAATAGGGAACCAAACCTGAAATCGCGAAAAAAAAAATCCGCTGTTCCCTACATTTTGACGAGATAGACGAAGATAAATGTAGGGAACAGCTGATTTTTATTTCGCGATTTCAGGTTTGGTCCCATAGTAAAAGTTGTTCATAATGATAAGTACAATGACCTCTTAAGAGGTTGCTGGTGTTTTACAAATAACCCTGTATTATGTATTAAGATTGTAAAATATTATATTATAAAGAAATATTAATAATATTATAATAATAATATTATATTATTATTGCAATATTATTATTACTTGTGTATTTTTTAGTAATGACTGTTAATTAATTAAACGTATAAAATGGATAAAGAAAATCATTTTCACGTTTATTAGTGGTTTTTTCCTAGATGCTTGGTCTTGGTTCTCAAGGTTTGTTTAAGGAAAGTTTAGCATCTTTTTTGTTTTTTTTATCATTTATTATTGTACAAAAACAACATTATTGTCATCAAATCGTATACGTAAATCCATCTCTTTTGTATGTAAAACGTGTACGAAATTTCCAATATGACAAAAAAAAAATCAAAATGGAAACAGATTGGATTAGAAAAATAAGCTTCACTCCATTAAAAAGTCAATAAGATACATCCTACTTCGCAAAATGAAATCAGGATATTGGTACGCACACACTAACCTAACGGGACGATATTACATGATATTATAATAGGTACGCGTACACGGATTGCGTATGTGTTTTTTACGTACACCTAAGGGAGGGGCGCCCACGAGCAACTTTTGTCTCCATAACAAAGTCTCACATCAAGTCTACAGGTTTGTATGAAAGTGCGCGCATGTATCGACGCGAGATCTGGGACACATTTTTATCCGCGGGTTTAGACGCAACTGTTGCCCGTCTATTGGTTGCAAAGCAAGTGCGCGCACGGTGACAAAAAGTTGCCGGCTAGCCAGTTGCCGCTCAACCGAAAATTTAACAAAAAAAGTAACGTTGCTGTCGCTCCCGTGTAAGCATCATCTAAATCACGGCAAGTAGATAGCGTTAGAGACAAAAAATTGCTGGGCATTTAAATTGCTCGTGGGTACCTTCCCTAAGGCTACCATTCCATTGAAGCGAAGTGAGTAAGCGGAGAAGAGAGAGCGAACAGTGCCGCAGTGCGATAGAATAGTCATCTAGAAATCTAGAAATCCAGTGAATAGGGGTGAGGCGCTAAATCTTGTCGGTTTCCTAAGAAAGCGGTGCTGACACCGCTGTCACCAGATTACAGCGGACGTATAAAGCGGATGTTGCGATATGACGACCAAGGTCATATTATTATTGCAGTGTTGTCATTTTCATGAAAAGTGTTACTACGAATGTCATGTATTGGCACCGTTTTCTTAGAAAACCCAAACTTTAGGCGCAGCGCATGAGTAAATACGTTTTAAAACAGCTCTGTAAACGTTAAGGTTTTAAAATAAACAAAACTAATCTCCGCTCCTCTGGCAGCCGTGTTCACAGAAGCGGAGCGTAGAGAAGTGTGGAGCGGAGTGGAGAAATTAATTTTAAAGGAATTTTACACTTATTGACTTAATTTTCCTAGCTCTGCACCTCTTCTCTCCACTACACAGAGAAAGAGAGACAATGCTATAGGTAGTATTGTCTCTCCTTGTCTCATAATCCATCCAAAGGTTATCTTTAAAAAATATCGCTTTCAGGCGTAAGACCATCCGTTGTGTCATAATCCTATGTACATTTTTTCTACATTTACCAATATCTGTTATCTTTTCATGTATTTAATAAAGAGTATTTTTATTTTATTATATTCTCCGCTACATTCTAAAGAGAGCACAAAATTGCGTAAGTAATCCATAGGCACACATGTATAATACTGCGTATGTGTTTTATCCGCTCAGTCTAAACGACCGAACCGATTTGTACTAATGGTGTGTAATTCTGATCCGAATTGTGTTACATCGCATTATAGTTACGACGCGGACGCTCGGGTATCCAATTGGTTTGTTGTGGCGATACTGGTTCGTATAATAATAAGTAACACAGATTTTAAACCTCTTGTTTGGGTTTATTTATTACTAGCTTCTGCCCGTGACTTCGCACGCGTTGTAAACTATTTTCTATAAAACATACCCTATGGCACTTGGCAATAGTGCAGCTTTCTGTCAGTGAAAGAATTTTCGAAATCGGATCAGTACTTTCAGATATTATCTCCTACATTCAATCTTACAAATTTTACCTCTTTGTAATATTTTTTTATCAGGAACTTCTCAAATTCTTAAACAAGAAATAAGATGTTTTAATCTAAAATCTTTTAATTTCATGTTTAGAGATACTAAAACACAAAATTAAAAGATGTAAGATAAAAACTACAAAATTAGGTTTTGCTAATAGACGGACTATGCCATGCACTTATTTCAGACAAAATATTTTTAATGTTAAAATATATTCTTAGTTAATTCTTCGGCAACCTGTGTTCTCCTAAATAGGATGGCGAACGCTTGCCAGATTATGGACAAAGATAGTGCTCTCAGACGCACGAAATGTTTCTTCATGCATTTACTTGAAACAACGACTTGAACAGCGTTTAGCACTCATGGTACTCCTTAATACTATATACAAACCTAGGTACATAGTTCGCTTCTCAAACACAGCGCCCGATTCTGTAGTACCGAATAAAGGTGACTGTTACCTATACATAGATAAACTCACGCTTCCTTCCCATGGGGTTGCCACGAACTAAGACGCCAGCACATCAAGCTACCTGAAACTGTAAAATTTTCCTAAACAACTTTTAACCTTATACGTTAGCCATAAAGTTGAAAATCTATTAAAGAAAGACAGATTGTAGTATCTTGATGTGCTGGCGTCTGTACACCGTTACCGTCCATATCTTACTCCTCATACCTATATGCACCATAATTGCGTAAAACACTTTCAATCACAATCTGAATAATTTTGAAAGGTATTGCTAATTCATTGCTTCATATGTTCAAAATTTTGGTCTTCTCAACAACGTAAATAACGCAATGAATATTATTGAACTGTCAAAATTAAAGCTAATAGCTAGGTACTGTTAGTGTTTTGCGCAATTACCCCGCTGTAAGTAACAATTAGCAGATCCTTCTCTCATTAAGCTTACATTTACCAAATAAGCGCCAGTACCTAAACCAACAATTTCGAGCAACAAAATAAATGAAACGCAGTACACAAACCTCTATTTGTGTACAACAATACACAGCAACAAATACAAATTCCGTACATCTAATTCAATTCGCACCTCGCAGCTATTCCCCTATAATCCGACGCCCGTTTAATATTCGACCCGTTCCGGGTCTAAATGGTAATGAGTTACCCAGTTTTAGCTAAATGAAGATTCTGTTTATACGATAGTACCTCGGGTAATCCACCGATCCACCGATCCACCGACTAACAATTGAAAACGCATTTACGAGTAGTTTTCAGCGGGACGGTACGCTAACAAGCGACACTGTGTCAACCACGGATATAGATAGACCTAGCAAGTAACGCAAGTATCACGATCTGTATGAAAACTAAGCGTGCCATGTTTTTGACTATCTAATATGACGTCACAAGCGCTCTTTCTCATTCACGCTCACCCAGCCAGCAATACACAAGACTGAGCGCGAAAGTGGCGGCTTGCGATTTTTGAACGTAAGTTGGTGCGATTTTTGGCACGCGCAGTAGTTGCTCTTGCATTATCTAGGTGTAAGTATCTATATCTGTGGTGTCAACCCTCGAAAAACAAAATCTAGATTTTTCAAATGCAAGATTATACACATAATATATCATAGCATCACACCTGTATTTCCTGTAGGGTTGGACAAAGTTGTACCTATAGTACGCACGGCTACACATCAAGCTATATATAACCGGTATAAGCTGACTTCTGATTGTACGAAAAACCTATACAATGCAAGGTCAGCTAAAACTGGAAATGTATAGCTTGATGTGTAGCCGTGTGTACACCCATATTTCGCCAGTTATATTTAAGTCCCATGTAATAGGGGGTGAGACTACAGTTAAGAGGAAATGCGGTCGGAGAGACTTTTGAAAAAGCTTAAGTAAAAAGTCATAATTCGAAGTTTGGCTCTAGCCTATTTCCTCCTCCAATATTGGACCAATTTAAAAGATATTTCTTAAACTGAATAAGAAGGATATATATTGTGTCTCTATGTTTTTCATTTTTCATTAATAGTTGTCAAATTTTTGCACTAGGCCTCTGTTGACAGCGCTTTAAATCGGCATTTTTTGAGGGTTCTAGTGCTTATAAAAATAATGTATCATCAAAAAGGAAAACATAGGGACATACAAGTAGTTATTATTTATTATTCTGTAAAAAAAAATATTGCTTTGTGGTCATTAACCAGAAAGAAATCAGGCGATAGCATTTCTATAGAGAAAAGATCACCCGCATGTCCTTTTAAAAGCGCCGTCTAGTTCCAATAATCTTATTTTAAGTCATGTTTTGATTTAATGTCACATGATTTTTTGAATATTACTTACACAGTGATTAGGTATTATTTACCTGGAATGTATTGCAACATAAAAATCACGTTTTATTTACCTAGGTATTCAATAAATTGAATAACCAAATTAAATTTAGTTTAGTTAGCAAATATTGTAAAGATAAAATATTTGATTGTTTGTTTGTTACGCTTTCACGATATAAACAGCTGGACGGATTTGGATGAAGATGGGTAGACCATGACCCTGATTAGAACATACGATACTTTTCATCTCGATATTTCCATGCGCTTCACCCCGTGGTTGCACCTGCATGTTTTGATGGAACCGCGGGACGCAGCTAGATATCCATAAAATCAGTATTTAATTACTATTATAAAAACAAAAGACTAGCAAAACTATCGTAGCTACAACGGATACAATAATTAATAACCCACTAATTATCATTAAAAAAAAATAAAGAACTGGAACTTTCTCAAAATGGTGAACGTGTAGGTTGTCACTGTATTGCGTATCGGCATCCGTTTACGAGGCTAGCTACCTATCGATTTATGGGAGTCGAGTAAATTAAATGCGTTGCTAGTAAGGTGTCTGAAGACGGAGAAAATTGTGTTCGGAGCGTTATAGGGATTTAGTTGTCTACGAGTAACTTGTATTGGGTAATTGTTTGTCTTTCCAATTAGGGGTGTGCTGTTCCTGTGGTAGAGTTAATTTCAATGTTTGTTTTTGTCTAATTCATTTGTAACAAGAAATTATAGCCTATAAACATATAAAATTTGATGCAGTTTGGCAGACTTTATGTACATTAATGTTAATACAGATATTGAACAAATAAATAAATAATAATAAGATGTGTATTGTGTATCATTGTAAATAATTATTGAAATAAACTTAATATTATATTATATCTTACTGTGCATTGATGCGACTTGCAAGTAAAAAAAAGATTTTATTTTATTTATTTGAGAAAATAAACGGTAACGCATTACAATATGCATAAAATACAATAATATTGGTCTTTCAACAATTTATCTATGCAGTTGTTCTGTAAATAGAGGAAACTTAATGTCATATCTTATATATTTGTGTATCTCATATCATAAAATATGTCATATCATATCTTACTGAACAGTATTTTTATATCAAAGCCTATTTTAACCAGTTGAGTCGAATCACATAACTCATAGTATTTATTATTCTAAGGTAAGATTGTTTAAGGATTGAATTTGTTTACGAAAAAGCAAAATCAATAGGTGAGTTGACTGCCATATCAATTTCAATGCCTATTGATTTGTTTTGTAGATTACTAGTAAAAACAAGTATATTCAGATATACAACATACACATTGCACCAACTTACAGCGCCCCACTATTAAAGCGAGCAACTTTCCCATCAGAACACATCGCTTTAAAGCGTAAATCGCTTCACTTTCCGTTGTAAAGCGTAAAATAAATTAGTTGTGTACAAAATTTTTCCGCTAAAGGATTTTAATGAATTTTTAAAACGGTCCCGGGGCCCGTATCGCGCCGACAACTTTAATTAAAAATCCTGGAGGCGTAAAAACGGCGACGATTTCAAAATAACTGGTAGGAAAAGTGCGGAATGATTCCGTTTAGTTTTGTTTCGTAGGAGCAGATGTTGTGGCGTTCCGTATCGATACTGCACGTATTTCGAAAAGTTGAAACCGATATCTGGGCGTCGATTTGGTACATATTTCGCGACAGCGCTGCGCTCAAATTCAAACTTTTCCTTCATATTGATTTCATGGAACGGAGACAAATAATATTGGTCAATGTGAAAGTAAGAAGAAAGAAAAATGATTTTGCACAAACAAAACACACTTTCCAAAAAAAAAAAAATACACTTATAGAGCAGGCAAAAGCCTCGTATTCAAGAAATTTTTTTTTCAATTGCTTGTTTTCCACTATTCCGTTTGAAAAGACAACATTTAAATAATAAAAGAAAATTACTGTACCAACAAACTGCAGAAATACACTAAGCCAGGGATGGCGAACCAATGGCACGCGTGCCATTGATGGCACGTAACAAAATAATTTGGGCACGACATAATTTCAGAAATTTAGGTCCTCAAGTTATCTTACATAGATAACTTTGTTTGCAACAGCAGAAATTGCGCTGATTTCTCATTTCATTTAATTAAATAAAAACTGTTAACATTAACATTCGTCCTACACCGACCGGGGTTGTCCTTAGGTGCACTTGCATATTGCGGCCATAATCCTCGGTTGGTGTCTCATTTCATTAAGCACGTCTAACGGGCTTCTGTAAGTTGATTTCGGCCCCTCATATGCCTTCCAATGTTCCGGGACCCCAGGGCCCCGAGAAATGTCAAGAGAGATTTCAAATAATAATAACAATGCGAAAGTACATATGTAGTACTAGCAGTTCTCCCGCGACTTCGTCTGCGTGTATTCGTGTCAAATTTCAAGTTACACAATTTTTTTACAAAATTAACTCAAGTAATTAGATTTTTCATACAAACAAAATCTTCCCTTTTCACCCCCTTAAAGGTCGAATTTCCAAAAACCCCTTCTTAGTGCTCCCCTACATAATAAAAGGAAGCCGTATGCAAAATTTCACGTTCCTAGTCCTTGCAGTTTCGGCTGTGCGTTGATATGTCAGTCAGTCAGTCAGTTTCTCCTTTTATATATATAGATAGATATAGATTGTTTATTGGCACGTCATGGTCGCATTACATAGTTATTTGGAAAAAATGGCACGTAGATGTACAGAGGTTCGCCATCCCTGCACTAAGCATTCTACACAATAAGTACTACAACCTTCAACGCTATATGCGTACCACTTCTTACTATTACATATCTGTCAACACGAGATAGCACTCCACACGAAATCGGAAACTTAAATACGTATCCACTTCCATCAAACTCGAATCGAAACGTAGCAATTCGAAAACTCGTCGAGACGTAAATTGACGATATTATGCCGTAATCTAAGCAAGGAATTGGCGCTGAAAGTGGAACTAATGTTAATGTAGGTTCTCAAGAATTCTCTTTGCTCCTAATGCAGGTGCATTAGCCGAGATCACCGCATCCCTCCCCCCTGGATATAGTGTTACGTTCATCTTAATTAGATGGGTTTAAAGCCAGGATTAACTGTCCCCTTTTAATCTTCAGATGAAAGCTGATGGAAACCTTTTTGGATAACCCAGGAGAAACGCAATTACGTACCTATTAAGTATTAATAGCTATGATGTATAATAGAAAGGGTTAAGCGATTTTATAGGCTCCATATCTGATCTTAATAATCCTAGTGATGGGGTAGGGAACAAACCTTATCGTTGCAGATATTTATTTAAATTATTTTGTTCATTATTCATGGTATTAAATTAACTCTTAAATAAAAAGATCTCAAAGAGCCCTTCTATCAAGATTAACATTTTTTTGACGAGAACAAAGTTGGTAGGTACGTGAGACAGGAAGTTAGGGAGCGACTTGAAAATGGAACGGAAATAGTGAAAAGGAAATGACTTCATTCCGATTCCAAGGAGTCTCGTGTTGTTTGTGAATCGGCACCTCGATAGGTGTATTTTAGGAGCTTGTTTTAAAGAAAAAGTTTTTCAAGTAGTGTTTTGTAACTGTGAATCTTTGGAACTTTTTAAATCAAAATTGAAGCTTAAAATAGACGAAGTTGTTTCATAATATGAAGTGTTAATTATTTACAATAAAATAATTCAAATAAACCAATTGCAGGCACTTTTGAATAATTATCAAGGGGTCGTTTAGTCAGAAAGACGAAGCTAGTTGCCCATTTCAAACCTATGGATAAGAACGAGCAAGAAAGAATTTTAAATCGACAGATAATTCTTAATCGTGGAATAAAATTGACATCTGACAGATACTGTATGGAAGAACTGTCGCAGATTCAAAATTTTTCCTCGGATAAAATTATCTGGCGTTGGAAAAATCAGCCATAAATTAAAATAATTTATGGTTATAAAATATTGGTTACATCACTCATGTTGAAATTATGTATGTGAGAACGAAGCAGAACGTTAAAAGCGTCCGTAATTAAAAGAAAAAAAAAAAAACAATTCAATTATTAAATTAAATTAATATAAGCCGTGGCAGCTAAGAGATGACCAGATGATTCTTGCAGACGGCGCCCGTTCACGAACATGACGCATATATTCGCACCACTCACCATAAATAATGTCGACGTGTATCACTATCAATTAATTTGCCTTTTGTCATACGAATAGTGAATGAGCATTTATTACCAAGCTCGTTCATTGCATAAATTGGCGTTTTCAGATCGAACAAGTCCAGTTTTTCTTCCGATGTTTTTCCTCTTCCTTATTCACTGGTACACACTGTGAATAGAAATAGGTTTAAACCGCCTCCTTTGTGTTTAAGAACCTCTTCAAACGATTGATAGTTTTAACAGTAAAATCGTAACCTTTGTAGAACATAAAGTGGATTGGGTAGGTAGATATGTCTATTTCATAAGAACAACGACTAAGGCCGAAATCTATAAACGTTACTTAGCACTTACGTTACGTACGTTTGCTTAGCGTTATTCCTGTCACTGTCGCACAACCGTCAAACTACAAGTCCAAGATAGAGACGAGAACATGTCTATTCCATGTTATTCAAATCCTTGTTTCATAAAGATATATTAATTTTACGCTTGTGTAAATGAAGTTGATTACAGAATCTTCAGAACTGTTGAAAAAACATTTAAAAATTGAAGTTTTATTGCTAAATTAACTTTTTGTAGGTTATAAAGATATTTTTTTCAAAAACCCATATTTGTTGACATGTTTGGAAAATGAATGGCAAACTCAGCATCCTAATTGCGTAACACACTATCAATTACAATCTGAATCACTTTGAAGGATATTTGCTAATCCGTTGCTTCATATGTTCGAATCATTTGTCTGCTCAACAACGTATATTACGCAATAAATGTTGTTGAACCATAAAAGTGAACAATATTCCTACTGTTTAGTGTGTTACGCCGTAGTGCAGGGTAATTCCCCGCAGGATAAGTCAAAGCACGATCTAAGTAACGTTTGTAGATCTCGGCCTCAGACTCGGTTAACTAATAATAAATGTCTTCTTTATTTATAACTATCCCTTTTAACTAAACAATTAAGCAATAAATTGTGGCTTAAGGACTCTTTGAGGCACTTAACTCAGGTAATCTTATCTTAATTAACGCTAGATGAAGAATAAGTTACTGGACTTAATAAGCATTAAGAGGATTAACAAATAAAATACCTACTTAAAGTTTACTGAAAGGCAGTTTTTTTATATTTATTATAATCAGCCCATACTTAAGGGCCCGTAGCTAAATAATAACAGCCGCACAGGTCGATCGATCAGGTTAAGCTACGCTTGCCGCGGTTGGTCTGTGGATGGGTGACCATCTTTACATACTGAGGACCCCTCTATGCCTCGGAAAGCACGTTAAGCCGTTGGTCCCGGCTGTCATTCGTGGATCTTTGACAGTCGATACGGGTAGTCAGAAGCCCGAAGGTCAGCCAGTCTTACCAAGGGGTATCGTATTACCCAGTAATTGGGTTGTGGAGGTCAGATAGGCAGTCGCTCCATGTAAAATACTGGTAGGTATTCAGCTGCATCCGGTTAGACTGGAAGCCGACCCCAACATAGTTGGGAAAAGGCTGGGCAGATGATGAGCCTTTACTGTTCCCACCGCTAGGACACAGGACTTCTCTCTGTGAGAGGCAATGGGCCATAATTTATTACGAAGGCCCAGTGCTGGTTAGTGAATGTCACATGTCTTCGAATTTTTTATTCTAGGACATGCCGGTTTCATCAAGATGTTTTCCTTCACCGTTTTGAAAGGAGTGGTGATAAAATTGAATACACAGTAAAGTGCGTAGGCACTTTACTGTGTTTGAAGTTACGACCTACAACTCGTAAGTCAGAGCCAATCAATACCACTGGGCCACCACCTGCTCTGCTCTGTCTTATTAATTCAGGAAAAAACAAAACTCAACTTGAGACAAGTTGACCAAAGCGACGAATCAAATGATGACCAATAGGGAAGTTGCAAAATATGGTCGCTTAATTGTAAAATATCGCTTATGAAATGAAGTTATTGTAGGTACAAAGCGTTATTATAAAACAAACTAGCAAAAATGGTGAAATTTCTGGTTCCCCCACCCACCCCGTCGCATCGCATCGTCTGCTATTACTTTTGTTCTTTCCGATTTTATTCTTTTTGCTCGGCTCCTTAGGGTCTAGCATGATCTTAAACATAAAATGTGGAGATGACAATACAATAATAAATGAAAACACTTACAATACTAATGCATAGGAGTATTTAGGAACCATCAAATAAATCCTAACGTTGAAATTATAAAAAAAGTGTGAAACGAAAAGAACACACTTTAAATAGCGCGGTGTTATAAATTGACCCAACAAACATATGGCCGAAACCTGAAAAAATGGTATACGTCAGAAGTGCCGGGCGCCCCTTTTTTTTTTCAAGGTTTGTAATTTTTTTACATTTGTAGGAAGTAATAACTTCCTCATGCATGACTCTTGTCTCAAGCATAAGGTATACTGTGCATTAGTTCGCATCGGGAAATAAAATTTATGAACAAATTTAGCGAAGGTTAGTGATTAAACTATTGGATATATTTGATTGAATTTTCGTATACAGACTGGGTACGTCATTAAGTATACAAAGTTTAATTTATTGTTATATTATCATCTCCACTTGTATAGCGTATCCCTCGAGAATTGGGCTACCAACTTCAAAATATTTTTTCAAATCCAGCTGGTAGTTTCAGGGATTAGCCCTTTCAAACAAAGTTCTCAACTTTATTATTAGTTTATAGCAGATATACAGAACAAAACGAAGCCACGCATAACACAGGTAGGGAACAGCACAAGTTAATATTTACTTGAAACTAAACTTAAGTTAATTTCAGCATTAATTGTTGGTCCATAAACCTGTTTACACGGAGTTGTTAGCCGTAACGTATGGGACAAGCCTAACGGTGCGTGAACCAACAATGTCGGGCATTTATGGTTATCCCATAAAGCAAATAGTGTTCCGTTACCTCTGTGGAAGCGAATGTTTGATGAAAATGTTGTTGTTGTACTGAATTTGCATAATTTTATGATGTTAATAGGGTGCAACTGGGTAAGATGAGAAGTGCGTGAGTTTTATGGTGATTAAGGATACTTTAGTAGGAAAAGGGAAGGCCTTTCCAGGCCAGAGGGACATAATGTAGACCTATAAATACACGCTTCCTCTATAACAACTCTAGCTTCTGTCCGCGACTTCGTCCGCGTGAAATTTCACCCTCATCCCATTTTCCCTCTTAGGGGTGGAATTAAGAGTCTGATACTCCCTTCTGCTCCACCCAGAGCGGGAGGGGTCATTGGATGATTTCCCATCCACAAAAAAAAAGGGGTGGAATTTCCAAAAATCCTTTCTTAGTGGATACTTACTCTTCACAAAGAACACACCCTCCAAATTTCATGTCTCAAGGACCAGCGGTTTAGGCTGTGCGTTGATACCTAATATATATATCAGTCAGTCAGGACTTTGAATTTTATAAAAGATAATTACATCGAGGGCGTTAACCCATACTTTAATTTGATTTTAGGAAGAGGTGCCTATAGGATACCCACAAGTCGGCGGTTATTTTTAAGTCTCAGGTAACAGGGTCTATTGTCATCAACTGGGCATCCAACAACAATCTCACTGTCTGAGCACTTCTGCCTAACCCTTGAGGAATATAGGCGTTATGTTATGATATGTTACTTTGTTTCTGTGAAAATAAAAAGCTATTAGCTCGAAAATGGAGTGTTCTATTAAAAGACATTCAACTTGAACAAAAATCCTATCACTTCAAACTGTCATCAAATACCAGACATTAATACCATCGTTAATCCTTTAATTATTCACAAACAGCCACACAACGCTAATTAAGAAAATTTCCCCAAATTTGGCCTAAATTCAGCGGAAAACTCAAATATATACAACTTCCTTGATTAACATCCCGCAGTTATATACAAATATATACTTATTGCCGCAGAGGGCACCGGTAGATGCCCTCAAGCATAAAACAGAGAGGTACAGAAAGTCGACTTCATAAAACGAACGAAAATGTACACACACATAGACACGCTTCACGTACAGCGAGTGCAAGCGCACTCGCGACTGTTATAACGCATTACACTTGGTCGTTTTCCCGAATTCCATTTCTTATGGAATTTGGGCAAACGACTGAGTGTAAAAGAACGGGATCGAGTATGCCGCCTTCGGAAAATCTAGTCCAGCTTCATCATCCATTGCGATGACCAGTGTTATTAATGCATCGGGTGCCCAAATTCGAGTAGTCTTTCGAGCAACCGAATACGAGCTAACGATCAAGTGTAATTGCGCCTTCATTTGTTTGAGGTATTGTTTGAGTTCTCTATACGCACGCGTCTGTGTGCGTGTCTGTTTTCGCTCATTGTATGAAGCCAACCTTCTGCAGTACCCATCTATTTGGTTCCTCAAGGGTACTGTTACAGAAATTGACGCAAAACAGCGAAGGGTAATGAGGTTAGACCCACGATGTGCGATGTATGCGGTTTCTTCAAGTCGGTGTATGAAAATTGGAACACAGTTTGCAGCAGAAAATTAGTTTTGGTCATATATTCGGCTGTTATGCTCGTTGGGTGGGACTGCTTATTTACATTGTGTGTTTATTTAATTCTATACTAGCAGCTGCGAGCGGCTTCACTTGCACCTTGTTTCATTATAATTATGTCGTGTGAAGAAGCAAAAATATTGCGGATTTATAATATGGATTTTTTCAAAGAACTTTTGCCTTGCTATACATAGGTATAGAGAGTATATTTAAATTGCAGGAACATTTTTTTTATCTCAACATACCTACTCGTAGTCCGTAAAGGAAAGGGAATCAAAGTGGACGTTACGAGCAGATGTTACATTTTTTGCATATTGGCACTTTTCCAAGACATTTGAGAAGTTTTATCACTCTTTACTTTGGATTTCCTTAAACCTCTTTTACTGTGGGACGTAAAGGAAGCACGTTATCTAGTTAGTTGGGTCTTGAAAATACTGAGTTATCAATTTCTTTAAAATGCAATTACAAGCCCATTCACGATCAACGTGCAACTAAGGAAAGATAAGCGCTTTAAGGTCAATTTTTACTTGCATTTTTTTTCGACAATAGATTGCCTGCATCATCGTGAGAAATCCGGCATATCCTAGAAACAAAAATTCAAAGACAAGTGACATCTACCAACCCACAATGGGCCTGCATGGTTGATACCAGCCCTTCTATAGGCCTGTGTCCCAGCAGAGGGAACATTATAGACTGATTATGATAAGGTATGCTATTGAATATATAGAAAAGTGTTTCAAAATTGAACTAGGATCATGGTTTATTGATTGTACGCACGGCTACACATCAAGCTATATGTAACTAACTGGTTTAAGCTTTTTTTTTTTGAGGATCGAAAATCATCAAATGACCCCTCCCGCTCTGGGTGGAGCAGAAGGGAGTGTCAGACTCTTACTGACTAAAACCCACCCGTGTTCCTTCCTTAGCCCTTTGTGTTCCGGGGTAGCGGTAACCCTTTCGGACAATCCCGCTGAACTGGTTTAAGCTGACTTCTGATTGTACGAAAAACCTAAACAATGCGAGGTCAGTTAAAACTGGAAATGTATAGCTTGATGTGTAGTCGTGTGTACGCTAGGCAAAGAAATAATCAAGAAAGAAGCAGCCCTACCCAAGGCTTTAAAATAGAATAACACAACTAACTAAAAATAGACATCCGACCTCGCGGGGACTAAAGCTTATAACCATCCCTAAGCTAAATAATAAAAAAAACCTGTGATCCTCAAACAAAGCCAGAAAGTTCGGGAAGCGTTCAAATCAACAAACGGAAAATAAATAAGCGAACAAGATTGTAATCCCCTACATTTCTCGTTATCAAAAAGCCGCAGAGAGGAAGATTAATTCCTTTGTAACTTAGACGAACAATCGCACGTGGTCGCCTGATTACGTCACAAAGATGTTGATTAGAACCATGAAAACGTATTATAAATAAATTCTCTCTAAAAAAGTTTCATTGAAATTCACAATAAAACCAAAAGATTGTTCGAGAAGAATCTGAGATTAAAATTCCACCCTTTATTTTGGGGAGTCAATAGATTGAAATGAAAGCTAGAAATCAAAGGATCCATCCTATTTATACAGGAATTCGATAAGGATTTTGCAGGAAATTTATATTTAAAGAACGCTGAATTAATGGCTTTGCAGACACGTTTGATTTCAGGCGCTCATTTAGGTTTTTGGATGTTTAATAGGGTTTATTGAAAATAATAAAAATAGCAGATACTAAAGGTAAGGTCAACCAAGGGGTATTGTGTTACACAGTAACTGGGTTGTGGAGGTCAGACAGGCAGGTGCTTCATGTAAAATTCAGCTGCATCAGGTTAGATTGGAAGCCGACCCCAACATAGTCGGGAAGAGATTTGACAGATTGATTAATAAGTTACGTAAACTTGTCTAAGGTTATTAGTAAATATAGTACAGACGCCAGCACATCAAGCTTGATGTAGTAGCTACTACAGCTGTGAAATTTCTTTAATACATTTTCAATTTTATCGCTAAAGCAAGCAAGGGTTCAAAGTTGATTGGGAAAATTTGACAGTTTCGGGTATCTAGATGTGCTGGCGTCTGTATCTACCTACGAAAACATTGTAACATAAAACATGTTGTTGTCTGAATTAATGATTAAGCAAGGGGTGAAAGTTATTATAGCAATTAATAACTTTATTTTCTTTAAATTATAGGGGTAGAAGATATATTCACAAACAGTACCGGGACATCATTATTTTAAACCCACTTCTGTTGCCTACAGCCGTCTATTTTAAGAAAAAAAAAATGACGTAAACAAGTGTTTAGTACTTTAAGTTTTATTAGCGACACCCCGCACGGGTGTTTTTCACCTACACATTTGGTGACAGTTAAAAACATCGAGATTTGTATGCTCTATCTAAGGAAAAATTTACTTATTATAACATATAACACAATTCCACACCTCAATTGCGTAAGTGCGGGACTTTTCCACTCAATCTGAATCTTTTTGAAGAATATTGCTAATCCATTGCTTTACATGTTCAAAAATATGTCTGCTCAACAACGTAAATAACGCAATGAATGTTGTTGAACTGTCAAAATGAAACCCATTGCTACTGATAGTGAGTTACGCAATTACCCCGCCGGATTATATGAGGAAAAGAAAAGCGACTTTAATTTATATTATGTATTTTAGATAAACAAAAACAAAGCATATATCATCCGTAAAATACAGCCAATATAAATTACCTGCCTACGTATTCAGTAATACTTTCTACATTAACAAGTCAACACATTAACACCTAAATAAAATATACCACTCTGCCAAAATCCGTAGCAGCTAAGGGGCTATCCACAAACAGCTAGGTACTGTCTACTTAAAATGGCGTTTTGAATTATTCACGTCCCACACCCCTGACGAAGGGGTTGATTATCCCCTACGCAATGGACCAGGAAGGGAAACCCAGCTTTGGGGTTGTGCAAAAGAAAAAATGAGTATCTGACATGTGGCGTGACTTCGCATAAATTATTATGCGAACGGAATTATGCGAGTTATTCCTAGATTTACTTATTCATTAGGATTTTGTGGTGGAAAGGTGTGTGGGATTGATTTTTTTGATTTGGTTGTAGGTATTTTCGATAAAATAATTTTTTTTTAATAATACTGCTCACATAGGTGCCTAAGTATGTACAAGAGCTGTAATTTGACTTTTCTTGCAATTTATTTTTATTATTTAATTAGGTTGAATTCTTTTTGAAACCGTTTCGCAAAATGTAAAGAGAAAGTTCCATCAAAGTGCTTGCCTCTTTATAAAGAGTTAACAGTTCCCCGAATCACAATTTTCAATACAAATTAAACAAATCTCGCGTCTCCTATTAAAACATCTTTTGAAAATCCGGGTTTCAATTACGGTTTTCTTAATTAATTAAATTCAACATGATAAATTAAAATGATTACTGAATAATTTTATTGAGAGCTTCCACGTTATACTTTACAATAGTTGGAATTCTCAGATAGTGTACATATTTGATTGAAATGGCAAAATTGCCGCTATTAATGTACCTGAGATATGATCGCTGGATCACTGATCCCTTAGTCTGAATACCTCGACAGTGGCCAATATATCCGGACAGGCGGCGAAATACGGAACTACATTTAAATGTACTGAATTCGATGTACTATTGACGTTCTCCTTCACAATCAGCGCCCCCTTTAAACTGACAAGATAATGTTGGCCGCATTGCAGTCGTATCTTGATTGGAACTATTGTTCATTTCAAGGGATTTATGGCTGATTTGTATGTGATAAATACGTGGAGGTAGTTGTAATGTATGGGGAGTGATGGGGACTTCCTTGATTGCTGTTAAATTGTTTAGGAGAATTAACCATTAGGGAGTTTGCTGTGTGCAAGTGGGAGCTTATGCGTGTAATTATATTCTGGCTTTTGTGTCTGCGACATAGAAGCTTCGGTGACTATTGTGTCTTTTATTTAAATAAAAGGAGAAACTGACTGACTGACATATCAAAGCACAGCTGAAATTACTGAATGTGAAATTTTGCCCACGGCTTCCTTTTATAATGTAGGAGAACACTAAGAAGGGGTTTTGTGAAATTCAACCTTTGAGGAGGTGCAAAGAGGGGATTTTTTTGTGTGAAAAATCTTATTTCTAGTAAACTTGAAACTTGACACTTTAATAAATGATGAAGTTTGCAATTTTTTGTTTTTTTTTAAATACCCCCAAAGGAGTATCGGAGGGTGTAAAAAATTGTATGGAAGGATTTTAATGCGCAGTCCGATTAACTCAAAACTCAGTATTTATTCTGAAGACCAACAATAAAGACAAATGTGTATTAGGGTTTTTCGAATATCTACTCCTAACACGGTAAAATAGCACAAGGAAACCTTATACCTTACCTTACCTATATCAATGTGATGAGGTCAACAAATTGCAGTGGCACAGTGACCGAAGCAGTTCGTTCATAGACGGACTTTAGGCAGATGAGCAGTCATTTGAAAACCGCGCACCTCTAACTTTAGAGCCCCGATTATTTGAAAATCTTAAAAACGATGTTGTAACTTTGGACAATTTTAAATGAGTCCAGAAAATAGAAGTTTTAGAAAGAATCGCAGAGCCGATGGCAGAGATAGACAGGGGAACGACAAAGGTAAAGCGCCTGGCACCGTCTGCAGACAAGTGTGTTTGTGGAAAGTGAAAGATGGTAATGGTGGTGGTGGTGGTGGTGGTGGTGGTAGTGGTGGTGATGGTGAAGATGGTGTGATGGTGGTGATGATGGTGATGGTGGATGGATGGATGGTCGCCTTGGTCGCCATCGCTTCGCGATATAGTTCATCATATCAATACCGCAAAGAACAAGGTCTACATCATTTATTTATTTTATAGTAAACCCGCTCTGAAAGTATCGTAATAATAGTATTTAAGGTACTTAATTGGATAAGGATTAATGCTGTATTGCTTAAAATCGCTTCGTAAATAAGCCATTATTTCTCGTAAAAAGTAAAGGATAAAAAATGATTATTGTGGGTTGTCCCTAAGAGATAGACATATACCATCACGGACTTTTTTGTAGACCTTTTTAAGGTGTACAATACTGTAGTACATTATTTTGACCTATCTCGTAGGGTTCAGCTAGCGTTTGAAAAGTAAGCGCAAAAAAATGTGTTTATTTACGACATACATTAGAAACCTCTAAAACTATCAATGTTTCTCTACTATACATGCATGCATGTACTATATATATAAACCTTCCTCTTGAATCACTCTATCTATTAAAAAAAACCGCATCAAAATCCGTTGCGTAATTTTAAAGATCTAAGCGTACATAGGGAAAGAGAAAGCGACTTTATTTTATACTATGTAGTGATTTAGCGTGTTGTGAAATTATATTAAATAATAGTAATAATATAATAAGGTATATATATTGTATTTATAGTTTCAATAGGTTTTTAAGTCCCTTTATATTTAAAGATGTTTTTTTCCTCAACTATCACAATAGCACCTACCACTGTTTGTCTCTGCATCATCCAAAGGTTGACTGGTAGAAAATACCTATGGCAATAAGACCGACTCTTTACATTTGTGTGCTTAAAGTATTAAAAGAAATAAATAAACTATTGATTTTGAAAACAACGAATTCAGTATTAGTTATGAATTAAAATAGTACATTGTTCACCGAGGGGAATAGTGACCGATCACCAAGAAGTGTGTAGTTTGAGGCCCGAGGCTCAGCCGAGGGCTTCAAACTACAAGTTGGGAATCGCACTTTCTTCCGAGTGATACATAGTGCTTTATACTATAGGTACCTACGACATTTTTTATAGTGAAGTTTATATTAAAATTTTATAGTGAAGTTTATATTAAAACTCAATATGTAATAGGTATCTACTTTGTTACTAACGCCAGGGAGATTAATATTGGTTTGAATCATCAGCAAAATTATGTGGCCAGTATTATTTTGCGCTTGGTGATAAAACTTTTTTTCATTTGGCATTATACTATATTTAATTAGGTTAGCTACTGAATTGCCCTAAATTCATACACTTTTTTGACCCGCAAATTTGTACAACAGAAATGAAGTACTTTTTGCCTCATTTTTATAAATCATTTATAAAAATGAGGCAAAAGGTACTTCATTTCTGTTGTACTTTATAGTATAAAGCACTATGTATCACTCGGAAGAAAGTGCGATTCCCAACTTGTAGTTTGAAGCCCTAGGCTGAGCCTCGGGCCTCAAACTACACACTTCTTGGTGATCGGTCACTATTCCCCTCGGTGAACAATGTACTATTTTAATTCATAACTAATACTGAATTCGTTGTTTTCAAAATCAATAGTTTATTTATTTCTTTTAATACTTTAAGCACACAAATGTAAAGAGTCGGACTTATTGCCATTGGTATTTTCTACCAGTCAACCTTTGGATGATGCAGAGACAAACAGTGGTACGTGCTATTGTGATTGTTGCGGACGCCGAACTAAAAGATCGGCGGAGCCGCACGCATGAGCAGGTTCCGACGAGTCGAAACCTGTCGAGAGTCCGCTCCGTCGATACACGATCACAGTGGGCCAAATTGGCGGGGGGTATGGCGCGCGGGACGGGGTGCCGCCGGCCCGCTCGCTTAGCGCGAAAAGTTATAAATAGAGGACGCTCGTAGTGCGCGGGCGTCAGTCGATTAAAACTCTCAACTTGTTAAGTATGTTAACAACTAGAAAATAAAGCTACGTGAACTAAGCAAAGTCTTTCAATTAATACAGTCCACTTGAACAATAATCAGCCTGAAGGGTTACTATAACCTCTACAGTTTCTGGTCCTACGAGCCGGATAACCAAGTCCTCTACAGTCCTTGGTCCATACGAGCCGGATAACCAAGTTCACTACAGTCCTTGGTCCATACGAGCCGGATAACCAAGTCCAGCATAGTTTCCGGTCCTCCGCGCTCCGAATGAAGAATACGTGCCACGATAATTCTGGTACGTATAAGTGCGGGCGGATGAAGAAAACACCTGCAACCTGCGAATGAACGAGAGAGTCGACTGTCCACTACGAGGATCTGGAATAACGACGGCCAGAATTGAAGTAGTGTCGCCGTCCAGAACCTCGCGAGTGCCTGTGCCTAGTGAAAAAGTACGTGTGCTAACTATTTAGGCGGGAAAACGCCGAGCCTGAACGTGTGCCGGTCCCCGTCTATCTAGGCTAAAGAAAAGTGCGTGTCCGAAATTTTTAGGCGGGAAAACGCCGAGCCTGAACGTGTGCCGGTCCCCGTTTATCTAGGTTAAAGAAAAGTGCATGTCCGAACTATTTTACGCGGGAAAACGCCGAGCCTGAACGTGTGCCGGTCCCCGTCAATCTAGGCTGAATAAACAGTGCGTGTGAACGAACTATTTAGGCGGGAAAACGCCGAGCCTGAACGTGTGCCGGTCCCCGTCTATCTACTAGGCTGAATAAACATTGCGTGCGAACGAACTATTTTACGCGGGAAAACGTCGAGCCTGAACGTGTGCCGATCCGTGTAACTAGTTAAATAAATATAGTGCGTACTTGTGTTTACAAATGTAGACGGAACAATATAGTGCGTACCTACCTATGTTTACAACACTGTAGATGGAACAATATAGTGCGTACCTGTGTTTACAACTGTAAACGGAACTTATAAGTGCGTGCCCGTGCCTGCTATCTAGGCGGAACTTTACAGACAGAACAATATAGTGAGTAACTGTGTCTGCTACTCAGGCAGAACCTTCAGAACGAGTGCCTAGTTACTTAGGCAGAATCAACGCCGAGCAAGAGTCGACGTGTACCTGTGCCTGCTATCCAGGCAGAATCAACGAGTGACGGCGCCTGCCTACCTGAGTCTGACATCGTCTGTACCAACCGTGTAAGTACCGACCATGGTCGTCACAAGGAGCCAGTCAGACTTGGCTGAATTGGAAGAACAGAGGCGCAGCCAAGAAGCCGCACGCCGCCAAGAGGAAGGAAGAATAGAGAGGGAGCGACTTCGGCAGGTGTCCTTGGATCCGCCGTCCTCACCCTTCTCAAGGCCGGCGGAGACAAGCACTGCTGGACCCTCCGGGGTCAGAACTACGATGACCACGCAACAACGAGCCAGGTCACCTGCAAGGTCGCTACGGTCGCACCGATCAACCACAAGTGTCACAACGCGACTGCGACTAGCAGAACTGAACGCAGCAGAGAGACTGGCAGCTCTACAAAGAAAGCACCTGGAAATGGAAATGGACCTGGTCAAGAAGAGATTAGCTGCAGAGGTGTCTGCCATCAACGACGAGGAGAGCGTCAACGACGAGCCAATAAATGAAGAACCTCATACCAAGGTCGACGAGTGGCTACGAACAAATCCACTCGACCCACGGGGGGAGGAGGCAGCCAAGAGTACCAGGGAGGAGCCAAGACAACTGAGGTTCGAGGTACCTAGGGTACGATCGCCCACTCCTACCAGAACGAGGAACAGCATCGAGCAATTGGCCACCACACTTGAGAAGATGGCCAGACCCCGTCCGCGATATACAGACCTGCCAACATTCACTGGAGCTGCTAGCGAATGGCTGCCCTTCAAAGCAGCCGTTCGAGACTCAACGCAGATGTACCAGATTCCAGCAGCAGAGAACATCCACAGACTGAGGAGCTGCCTAAAGGGAGATGCCCGAGATGCTGTGGCCGCACTACTACATACGGCCACAGACTCGAACATCATAATGAAGACCTTAGAACAATGCTTCGGGCGTCCTGAAATTATTATTGATCGGGCGCTCGATGACTTGAAGAAACTCCCAAGACCTGGAGCATCAGCAGCCGACCTCAATAGCTTCGCTGTGAAACTACAGAACATCGTCTGCGTGTTGAAGACCATCGACCGAAGGGGTTACCTCTTCAATCCCCTGCTGACGAGGGAGGTGTTGGACAAACTCAGTCCCCATCTCCGCTCGCGCTGGTGCGACTACGCATACGAAAACGAAGGCACGACCGATCCAGAAATCGTCGTGATCTCCCGATTCTTAATGAGGGAGGCGGACAGGGCACTACGTTACACTTATGCCCCATCTACGTGCACCGCCGCGAGCCAGAAGGCAGAAACACGACCCGCAGTGACCCAAAAGAAGAAAGCGACTGTCTACAACACCGTCGCCGCAGCGGAAGAAGAGAAGATGCCGTGCCCTGGGTGCGAACAAGCACACACTCTACCCCAATGCCCTAAATACAAGGCATTCACGATCGAGCAACGATGGGAGTTTCTGAAAGAAAAGAAAATATGCTTCAAGTGCGCCCAACGACGACACCGACGCATCGGATGCAAAGCAAGGCCCTGCGGTGTGGATCAATGTCGCCGACCACATCACGCGACCCTACACCAAACGCCACCGCAAACAGAGGCGGCCAAGCCAGCAGAGACACCGAAGCAAGAAGCAGTCCTATCCGTCACGCCACAACCAGCTATGGGACAACGATCAGTATTATTGAAGATGTGTCCCATCATCGTGTCCGGACCAAAAGGGGAGGTGCAGACCTACGCGCTCCTAGACGAAGGAGCTACGATAACCCTAGTAGACAAGGAGTTAGCTTCCAGCATCGGGGCAGAGGGGCAATCACAACCGCTACACCTAAACGGCGTCAACATGAGCCAACAAGAGACGAAGAGCCAGCTCATCACTATTGATGTCAGAGGGATAAATGAAACTGAGAAGTACAAGGTCAGAGCAAGGACCATCAAAAACCTGCAGCTGCACCAGCAGGCCATACCCGAAACCCTTCTCCAGCACGAGCACCTGAGGGACCTTCCCAGGGACGAGGTGTGCTACGAACGAGCACGCCCCGGGCTCTTAGTGGGAACTGACCACTGGGAGTGCATCGTTTCCAGGGAGCTCAGGACCGGCGCTCCGAACGAGCCGGCCGCATCGAGGACAAAGCTGGGATGGGTGGTGCATGGAACCGCACCACGCAGCGCCCTTCTACAGGAAGGCAGGGTGGTGCACGTATACGAGCCCGACCGAGAATCGAACGTGAGCAACCAACAGCTCCACCACTTTGTCGAGGCTCATTTCAAAATAGAAGCTCTCTGCATAGAGGGAAAGCCGCGAGTACGAGAAGCAGATCAGCGAGCCATGAAGATCGTCGAGGCGACCACCAAGAAGACTGACACAGGGTACGAGGTAGGGCTGCCGTGGCGAAGAGATGACACCGCCATGCCACCTAGCTACAGCCAAGCACTCCGTCGCCTCACGACCATCGAGAAGAAAATGGACGCCGACCCTGAATTCGCCAGAGAGTACTCCAACCAGATACAGAACCTGCTGCAGAAAGGATACGCCACACCGTGCGACGGCTCGGAACGTACGAGCCCGGTGTGCTGGTACCTGCCACACTTTGCCGTGCAGAACCCAAACAAGCCCGGCAAGTGTAGGCTGGTATTTGACGCAGCCGCGAGAAGCCACGGAATATGCCTTAATGACGAACTTCTGGAGGGACCGGACCTGCTACTGTCGCTGCCAGGAATCCTGTTCCGATTCAGGGAAAAGGCGGTTGCAGTAACAGCGGACATACAAGAAATGTTCCTACGTATAAAGATCAGACCAGAAGATCAACCAGCTCAGCAATTCCTGTGGCGAGGCGATGAACGAGACACGCCTCCACTCAAATTCAAGATGAAGAGCATGATCTTCGGCGCCGCGAGCTCCCCGTACATGGCTCATTATGTCCGTAATCACAACGCGGACATGCATGGGCAGGAGTTCCCGCGAGCGCTAGCGGCTATAAAAGAAAGCCACTACATGGACGACCTAGTGGCGAGCTATGACGACCCGATGGAAGCCTGGAGAGCGGTGGAAGAAACGAGAACGGTGCACGCCAACGCCGGCTTCACGCTGCGGGGATGGGACGCTAGCGATCAGTCAGTGCTGCGCGACATACCTCCTGAACTGTACGCCACTGCACCCACACAACTGGGGGGAGAACAGCCGGAAAGCAAGATACTCGGCCTGTTCTGGAACGCCGAACGAGATGAACTTGGCTTCAATACATCCATGAACCGAGTGCCAGCAGAGGTACGAGACCGGGCTCGAGCGCCGACCAAGCGCGAAGCCCTAAGCGCCGTGATGTCAATCTACGACCCACTTGGACTGCTAAGCCACTACACCATCCGCTCTAAGATCATCTTACAGAGCTTATGGCGCCTCCAGACGACGTGGGACGAAGAGATACCAGCAGAAGAGAACGAGCTCTTCGCATCGTGGTTGGCACACCTGAACGAGATAACCAAACTCCGACTGCCACGCTGCTACACGACGAAGAAGTACGACCACATCGACCTCCACGTGCTTTGTGACGCCAGCGAACAGGCCTATGCGACCGTGGCCTACTGGAGGATCACAGGCAGCGACGGGAGTGTCGCCGTAGTATTGGTGGCGGCCAAAGCCAAGGTAGCGCCAAGACAGGCGCAGACCATACCTCGGCTCGAACTACAAGCAGCTGTCATCGGGGCAAGACTCGCCGACACGATAAAAAGGGAACACCGCTTGAAGATTGGTCGGACAACCTACTGGACCGACTCATCCACCGTGATCCATTGGATCCACAACGACATGCGACGTTACACACCGTTCGTCGCACACAGACTGGGTGAGATCGCTGAACTCACTAACAAAGGAGAATGGCGATGGCTGCCAACGGAACATAACGTGGCGGACGACGCAACAAGGCTCAGCGACACTCCACTGAGCACAACGGATCGATGGTTCCAGGGGCCTGCCTTCCTACACCAGGGAAGAACCGGGACGAGACAGCTGGCTACCCGACCCTGCCCGCTTCTCGAAATATGAAATCCTGGTAAGGGCCACAGCACGAGCGCTTGCCTTCACTGACATCTGCCGACGTAAGGCGACCAGCATGGAGCATCGACACATCCAGCGCACCGAGAGGGAACTAATCCGGCACGCGCAAGAAGACAGCTTTAACGAAGAACTAAAAAGGATCAAATCTGCTCACCCCTTAACAAAGTCGAGCAGGCTGTATCGACTAGATCCTATATTAGAGGATGGACTCCTGAAGGTGCGAGGACGGATCGAGGCTTCCTCAGCGACCACCGAGACGAAGCGGCCCATCATCATAGATGGCCGACACCCACTGGCCAAGCTCATCGTGCAACGGGAACACTGCGCTGCGGGGCACGCCAACAGGGAGCGTGTAACGAACGACCTACGGCAGCGCTACTGGGTCATTCACCTACGACCCACCGTGCGCACGATTGAAAGGAAATGCGCCTTCTGCAAGAGACTGAGGGGAGCGCCCAAGACACCGGCCACGAGAGTACCTGCCGACGTTGGTGGACGAGCCTGAGAACGACGTCCGACCCCTGCAGGCTGGAGACGTGGTCCTAGTAGTCGACCACACGCTGCCCCGGAACACCTGGCCGATGGGAGTCGTCGAGCGAACGCATCCTGGAGCAGACGGCAGCATTCGAGTCGTAGAGGTACGAACCAGAACCGGCATCTTCCGACGCCCGGTGAGCAAGCTCGTCGTCCTGATGAAGAAGGAAGAGGCTACGCAGGCTGCGCCGGGGGGAGAACTGTTGCGGACGCCGAACTAAAAGATCGGCGGAGCCGCACGCATGAGCAGGTTCCGACGAGTCGAAACCTGTCGAGAGTCCGCTCCGTCGATACACGATCACAGTGGGCCAAATTGGCGGGGGGTATGGCGCGCGGGACGGGGTGCCGCCGGCCCGCTCGCTTAGCGCGAAAAGTTATAAATAGAGGACGCTCGTAGTGCGCGGGCGTCAGTCGATTAAAACTCTCAACTTGTTAAGTATGTTAACAACTAGAAAATAAAGCTACGTGAACTAAGCAAAGTCTTTCAATTAATACAGTCCACTTGAACAATAATCAGCCTGAAGGGTTAATATAACCTCTACAGTGATAGTTGAGGAAAAAAATATCTTTAAATATAAAGAGACTTAAAAACCTATTGAAACTATAAATATAATATATATACCTTATTATATTATTACTATTATTTAATATAATTTCACAACACGCTAAATAACTTATAAACTTAGCCCCACAAAACCGTAATAATGGTTTGACTGTGGGGTCTGACCAGTCTTTATACAATACTTGAACTTCATACTTAAGACTTAGGTAGCACATAAACACATTTCTAAAAATAATATCTTTTTAATTTATTTTTGAATCTGTTTTAATTGGTTTCACTCCTCTCGGCAAACTATTCAATAGATATGGTATTCGTTTTTTTAGAGTTCTGTCACCAAAGTAATTAATGACTCTGGGTACGTACATTTAATTTTTAATATAAGCACAAATAATATATAAATACAAGAATTATATACTAAAACCAAATAACCAAATCAATGAGGAAAAATTACCTCTACTTGCGAATGTGAATAGATAAGGTAAAGGAAGGAAAAATGTTTTAAAACCCAAATTTATCCCATGATAACATAATAATATAACCACAAATACGCTTAAAATAGCTGATTAGAAACTTTATATAAACCCGTGTCAATGTTATGAGGTAAACAATAGTAGTGAGACAGTGACCGAATCAGTTGTTGAGACCAGAAACCCTGTTAATTTATTCATCTTTCAGCATGCAAGTGGTCAACATAGTAATCCTGACAGTCATAGTGACGGTAGGAGCGAAGAAAACACCTAAAAATGTGTTAATAGACGGAATTTTGCCAGATAAGACGAGAGATGACATGAGAGTTGAGATCAGCAATGAGAAGACCGATAGGATGATCGATGAAATAAGCGATGAGATGATCAATAAGAGTAAATCAAAGGGCATAGTCAAACCTGTGGAGGTGACAGACGGAGAAACAACAGAAGTAAAACAAGTGGCACCGCCTGAACATGCAAACAAGTGTTATTGTGAAAAAGTGGGAGATGGTAAATGTTGTTCTAAACATAAGAACATAGTGTACTTGGATGCGAGTGACTTTGAAGAAGGGCCACCGAAAAATGGTAAAGCCAAACCAATTTGGCTTTCTTAACTCTTTAAGTAAGCTAAAATAACACACATAATCGAGGCCACGGTGATATTTAATCAGAAGGCTAATTCTTGTAATTAAAATAGTAATTCGCAGTCCTATCTCTCAACGGCGGCAACCAAACGTCAAAAATTTAGCTAAACCAGAGGTATTTTTGACAGATTGAGACTGAGACCAGCCAGATTCTGTAAAAATCTCACCGTGATAACTTATGTGAAGTGAGCATGAAGTGAGCTATCAATAGGGGTAATCCCTAACATCAGGTGGAGTGACAGCTCACTTCACCTAAGTTTTCACGGTGAGATTTTTACAGAATAGCACCACAGACTGTGATGTGAACGTTCGAAAAAATTACGAGAGTTGCCCCTCAACTCATTTTATATATAAGATTTCGATCAATGGTCTTAGTTTTCTCAACAACATAATGTTGAAAGCAATTATTGTAGGTAAGGTGTGACTTTAATAATATTTTCAATTGTATTTTGCTGTGTAATAAAAATAAAAGGTTGTGTGTACTATATAATGATATTTTTTCCTGTCCCAATAATAATATCCTGATAACCGAGTCTCGGTCACGGCGGCCAATCTTAGCTGATCTTAATAGCCAAATTACGAAGGTATGTATGTAGGGGGCCTAATAGTTAACCCGTTGAATATGTACGTACAAATAAATTTAATGAATAGTGTATGTTTGTAATGTCAAAATAATAGCTTTTTACTAATTTAATAATTCATATGAAAGTGTATACGGTACCTACTTATAAATTTATTTTTGCCTCTCCGTCTATTTCGGTTAATCTTCGAAACGGAAACTTCGTATATAGAATGGATACATTATAAATTAAAAATATTCTCAGGTACCTACATCCACGCTTTTTATGAAAATAATACAGCTGTGTACAATATTGCTTTATAATTTAATAGTCAAATTAGATATTATAATTAACATAATAAATTACATAGTATTTCTTTAATAACGCCATTTACATCACAAAATAATCTTATAAAAGGCAATTTCTAAATAATTAAGAACGCCGTAGCAATGCAATTAAGTTAAAATAAAAAAGTGAAAATAATTAGTGTCTCCGCTTCCTCAGGTAAGGAGTGGCTCGCAATTTATGAGACGGCTCGAAAATAAGTCGCTTCAAGTTGGTTTATTAGTCGATTCGCACGAATTTACTCGCCCGAATCAGGCGAATCGTCACTTTTAAATAATATATTTTTATCTATAGGCGACTCGCACGAATTGGGACATTTTGACACTCCATCTAAAATACACCAATATTCGCCAGTGTCGCTTAACTGACCCCCACAACCCAATTACTGGGTAATAAGATAGGTACTATTTAAACCCAATTACTGGGTAATAAGACACTATTTAAAAGTGACGATTCGCCCGTTACGGGCGAGTCAATTCGTGCAAATCGACTAATAAGCCTTCAAAATGTACCTTAATGTTCCGTTAATTTTTATTTTCTTTAACTCTTTGACCGCCACGGTCGTGTATAGCCGACAAATGAAAACGTGCCCAACACGCCAATGCCGACAAAAAAACACCATGTTTTAAGTATAAACACAGAAAACTGAATTTAGTTTATTTATTTTGTACTTAAAACATGGTGTTTTCTTGTCGGCATTAGCCGACGGTGGCGTGTTGGGCACGTTTTCATTTGTCTGCTATACACGACCGTGGCGGTCAAAGGGTGAAGGTCTTATTTATGTTGCAAAGTTTGTGTCCCGTAGCCTAGTTCTAGGTGTTTTTGTTTCATATTTGAGTAAACAAAAAGTTAAAAATTACTTTAGAAGGTTGTTCTGCTTGGCAGCCTCTTCTCGCTTTTAAGTTTCGCTCTTCCATGTCCTTTAAAAATAAAACTAAAAGCGAGGGTGACTTTTAAGTTTTCATAAAATTCGCGTCGCTGTTGTGTTTTATTGCTTTAATTATTTTCAACGGAAAAAGATTTGACTCCAACAATCGTACTTTATATAGCCTGTATACCTCGAAGGGGTGGGCAGAGGTGTACCTACAATACTCCCACATTTCGCTATACGCCGACTGCTTAACTGAGACGTTGCCTGAGGTAGCAGCGCGGTGCGAGAGGGGTGCGGTAACGTGATGCGAGAGCTCAGTGATTCGTCAACTTGTGACAACTATCACCCCTACCGCACCGCGCAACTACCTCAGGCAACGTCTCAGGTCGGCCTATAGTTAAGAGATTACTACTGTTACTTTTCATGTAGGTATCTAAACTAATATTATAAAAAGAAAAGATTTGATTTTTTTGTTCGTTTGTTCCGCTTTCATGCTAAAATGGCTTATTGGATTTGGTTGAATTTTGGCACATGGGTAGACCACAACCTAGATTAGGACATAAGATACTTTTTATCCCGATATTTTTACGGGATCGAGAAGTATGCGGATGAAACCGCGGGGCGCAGCTATAAATAAAGCTAGTCGCTAGCAGGATTTTAGATGTTTGACGATTAATCATATATGTGTGTTTCTCAGGTTTGACCTACATACAACGTGAATTTCCCTTTTGCATATAAATAGTAACCCTCGTCACGATAAGACGTGTGATGTGCTGAAGCCGCTTTCTCTTTCCATAATATTTAATAAAAAAAATCCTCAATGCCCCGGACTTATCCTCGCTATCATTTTCGGCGTTGATTTTTGCGCATTTATGCTCGAAATACACGAGGCTAGGTTTTCAAAGCTAGGATAGCAAACAAGTAATTATCCTGGCTTGGCACATGCTAGAACTGATTATACGATGCTAGTAAATTTAAGCCTATAGCACTGCGGTGACTTAGTTGTAGAGTAAAATCCGATTAATACTAGCTTCGCCGGCCTAACGAGGCTATTCTAGAAGTCAGGATGGTAAAATCATACTAGCTCAAAAAAGGAACCCCATTAATTTAAACTATCGTATTAGCTTATTACCTTTCTCATTAGTCAAAAATCAGGAAAGTTCTGTAAGCAAGATAATGCTCTTATCTTGCTATCTTAGCTTCAAAAGCTAGCTTCGTGTAACGCGGGCATTATGGATGTGATTTACTTACCTTTCTCATTAGTACAAAATCAGGATAGTTCTGTGTGCATGAGGCTAGAGTGACTGGCTTGCTGGCTTACTAGAACTATATTGTTATCTTAGCTTTAAAAGCTAGCCTCGTGTAACGCAGGTGTTATGGTTGTGATTTACTACCTTTCTAGCTAGTCAAAAATCAGGATGGTTCTCTATACACGAGGCTAGAGTGACTAGCTTGCTAGCTTAATAGCTAGTTCCTTTAGTAGTTTCTTTGAAGGAACTACTGAGAATTTTTGGATCAGTACTTCCTTTGCAAAAGCTAAAGGAACTACCGAGACTAGATAGTTCTTTAAGCCAATTAGCAGTTCATTTGAAGGAAACAAACATATATTTTATTATCTAGCTGCGCTCTGCGGTTTCACCCGCATAAGTTTCGATCCCGTGGAAATATAGAGATAAAAAGTAGCCTATATGTTAATCCAGGGTGTCAGCTACCTCCATACAAAACATACATTTTATCAAAATTGGTCCAGCCGTTTGAGCGTGAAGAAGAGACAAACATACACACACACACACAAACGTTCGCCTTTACACCAAAAACATAAATGTAAAAAAGGAGAGCCAAGTCAAGTTCAATACAAAAATTATGCTTGGCTGTGGGCTTCGCCGCCGCAAAAAGAATGGAGATCTAAATGAGATTTGACTTAGCCAGTTTTTATCAGAATTAAAAAATATATATGTATGTTGAATAACTTTATAAAATGATGACTGATGTGATGTGATGTGATTTTTAAACAACAGCAAATGTTATAGGTATCCAATAAAGCAAAGAAATAGAGTTTAATACTTGTTCATAATGTTATTTTGTTCCTATAAATACATATTTGGATTTTGCATAGAACTTGGCACTCATTTAGATCTCCATTCTTTTTGCGGCGAAGCCCACAGCTAAGCATAATTTTTGTATTGAATTTGGCTCTCCTTTTTTACATTTATGTTTTTGGTGGTGATGTGTGTGTCTGTGTGTGATGTGATGTCGCTGTGTGTATATATATGTTTGTTTCCTTCAAAGGAACTGCTAAAGCTAGTAGCACAAAGGGACGAAAAATACTTTTATATTTTATTGATATTATAAATAATTGGGTCTCCTTAAGTGGTACTTTCTGTGAGTGGGACCTAACGAGCACTGAAGTTTTTTATTAAGCCATCTTCCACCCTAATATACCACAGCTATAATATTGGAAAACCATCGCATTAAAATAATTATTGCGGTTGGGGGTACTGTGACATGAAAATATATTTGCGTCTCTAAAAAGTGTAAGGTGAAAGATATAATATCTAACAATGAAAAATAGAAGGTTTCAATAAAAACAAAAAAAAGGCTACGAAGAAAAATTACACATTATTTCTTTTACCGCATAATAATTTCTTGATTTCCCAAATAGTAGCTACCTTCTTCTGTATTACTTCCTTATTACACACACACGAAAATAAATATTTTACCGTAAGCCCCTCACCAATAAAAACCAATAATCACATAGATAAACACATTTTTATTTCATACCTCAACACTTATCCTACATCTAACCCTAAAATACATAAATAACAGTTTTCACCGAATTGCCAACTTTATATTCACTGAAACTACCCACGCACGGGGTACTTTATACCGATTTACTGATGTTTGGGCCACATCGACCGGCTGTCTTGAAAAATGGACAGCCATGCATTAGCGAGCGAGGGTTAAAGCGCTTAGTCGAGGGGGTTTGGGGTGATTTTATTTTGACGGTATATTGGTGCCAGTACAGACAGTGGCGTGCATTGCATAAAGGCACATAAGCAGTGTCTACCTCGATAAATCACCATAAGCCTGTCAATTACATTTTAGTGTGTGTGCGTCCCCCAATTAAGAAACTCACTAAATTAACATACGTAACAAAACAAAATCTTCACACAAACATGCGCGGCAGTAGGCAGTCGCTAGATGGCCTACACGGCTCCCGTACTATTCCTACATTGTCATTGGTCTTTACTCGTTTATGTTAATACGACGAAATTAAAAGTACGTTACGTCTCACGCGTAAAACCATGACATTCGACCTTCGCAATTTATCACCCATAAGTAGGCACTCAAATACTCGTAACTAACCGAGTATGAGAGTTAAAATAGTACTTCGTAATTTGGCCGTGCGAAGGAAGAAAGGGATAGATAATAAGGTCACTGATATTGAGGTAAAAATGAAAATCCAAGATGACGGCTGCAACATATTTCAAATTTATCGTCATGGGTGTCGTTTTCGTGGTTTTCGAGGGTGCTGGAGTCGATGATAAAGTCAAAATGAAAATCCATAGGCATAAAGCAGTGTTCATATTCTCAGATAATTTATATTCCATCGCCACTTGATCAGTTACTTTAGTGGAATGTATTCTAATTTGATTTTTGAGTGACCATTTGTAACGAAATGGTCCTAATAAGATTTTGGTTGCAATGGAATTTGCAGTTTGTTAATTATGACATTAATTTTTTTTTCCATAGCTTGAAAATTATCTCAAATTCTTAATTCAAATATGTGCACTCGAGGAATGAAAAGGTTACGCAACTTATTTTGACAACATTACTTACCCACATAGCAGCCATGTGTCGTCTTTTCCAACAGTGACATTTTCATTCATAAATTATTTTGGCAGTAAGTATTTACCATATACATACTAGACACACTCACTGTTTTATAAACAATAATTTAATACTGAACAAATACACGTAGAAAACTGTTAGGTACCAATAATTTCATAACAAATGAAAATAAAAATATTTTCGTTTAACATTCTTAATCCCATCAAAAAGTAAGCTTATTCATATTCCCCGTACATAACATTTTTCCTTATCATCCTGTGTGAATAGAAAAAAGCTATTCAATACAGGCGGAGAATGGCTACACGGCTACACCTATTTTTCGCTGATGGCAATACCGACCGACAATTGCTTTGTGTTGCCATCAAAAGAAAAATAGTAGGCCCCTAGATTGCTTTCAAGCCCTTGAGGTTGTCTGATGGGAGGTTATTTACATCCCATTGGAAAATACTTTCTTCCTTTTATTAAGGATCCGTACCCAAAGGGGACCCTATTACCTATACTATGGCTTCCCTGTCCGTACGTCCGTTCGTCACAAGGCTGTATCTTTTGAACAATAATAGCTAGACACTTGAAATTTTCACAGAGTATGTACAGACGTCAGCATATGAAGCTACTATAATCTGTCAACTTTCTTCAATATATTTTCAACTTTATCGCTAAAGTATAAGGTTCAAAGTTGATTTGGAAAGTTTTACAGTTTCGGGTAACTTGATGTGCTAGCGTCTGTACTAATATGGCCGTTATAGCACCAAATCATTAAAAATAAAAAAGGGTCCCCATACAAGCAACGTGTTTTATATATATATATATATATTTTTTAATATGTAGAGCTAGATATAGTAGTGTAGTACGGAACCGTTCGTGTGCCAGTCGGACTCGCACTTGGCCGCTTATTTAACCGGTCCGGGGACGCATGAAGGAATTGTGTTTATTTATTTCTCTCGCAATAGTTTTTATTTACATTTCCAAGAACAGCATAAATATTCCTTAATATTTATGCGGTTTTTGGAAACATTGTAACGTTTATTGAAATATATTTTTTTGGAAGAAATAAAGAGTGTCTGAATATTGAAAGTGGTTAGCGTTCACTTTGATGTAGATACCATAGTAACGTTTTTATTTTATTTGAATAAAGTATTTTGTTATGAAAAGAGTATGCCACTAGGCCAACACTGCTCTGTAAAAATATACTTCATGTCAAATTGTAATAGGAATTTATGACTTTGATGTTTGTTACAAAAGGTGAACGTTCTTTTCGGTAAAGTTAAAACGACACCTAAATAAAGAAAATAAAAACCTTACTACCGCAAAGAGCGATGGCCGTCAGAGTCGTCAGGGGGTATCGCACTGTTACATCTTCCATCTGTACCCTTCCTGGCCCACTCAGCAGTGTACGCTGCATTCTTGCTGCTGACGCAGCATCCTCTCATTCATCTCTCCCACTCCTCACAATCCAGCAGTCAGTCGTCTCCCAACCTTCCTACCGTGCACTTGTATCTTGCACTCGTGTTCTATTTTAATACAAGTTTATTTTTAGCATAAAGTGATTTCTTTTTTAAAAACCTAATCCGGAACCCGGTTATAACAGCACGATCTCGTATGAGGCGGCTTGTGTACTGGTCGGATCCCCGCCCTGGGACCTCGAGGCGAATGTATACTCGCGTCAGGAAACGAGGGCGCGGGCGAGCGACACATAGAGCTGCGTCAGTCTCAGCTTCGCGAGGTCCTGGTGGCGGAATATTGGGACAGACTCTCTCGCCCTACCCGGGCCTCGTTACCATTGAGGCGGTCCGGCCGGTACTCGAGCGCTGGCTCGGGAGGAGGCACGGCTCCCTGTCGTTTCGGGTTACGCAGGTGCTCTCGGGGCATGGTTGCTTTGGGAAGCACCTGCGTCGCATAAACAGGGAGCCGGATGCCTGGTGTCATCACTGCGTCGACTGCCGGCAGGACACGGCAAGGCATACAATACGCTGGCAGAGTGTGCCGCTTGAGAGGGGCCGCGCCGTGCCAGAAGTAGGCAGTGACCTGTCGCTGCCGGCCGTAGTCGTCTCAATGGTCGGCAGCGAAGAGTCCTGGGGCGCGGTGGTTTCCTTCTGCGAAACGATCGTCTCGTAGAAGGAGGCTGCGGAAAGGGAGAGGGAGATTTCGTCCACTCACCCAGCCCGCAGCAGGCGCAACGGGCGTCGGTGGAGGGTGGACAACGCCCTCTTCCAGTCCCCCTAAATGGGTCCAGGGGTGACGGACCCGGGGACGTCTGAAAAACGTACTCATCAGGACCCGAGGTGCCGGCGCAAAGTGTTCCACGTGCGCCCCTCTTAGACGTCGCAAGGGGACACCTCACTCCCCCCTGACCCAAGAAGGCCCTCAGCGTCGGGCGACCAGTCGGGGGTTGCGGAAGGATCGTACGTACCCCCGGCGTAGGTGTGGGATGGAACACCGGGGTGGTTTTTAGTCAGTAAGAGTCTGACAGATCCCTCCGCCCACCCGGGGCGGAGGACATCCATAAGGATTTTCCACCCAAGAAACAAAAAAAAAGTGGTAACGGCCGCCACTTACGAGTTTTAGGTCGTGGTTTCGAACTCTGTCAGGCACTTTGTGTAAATTATTTACTTACCACTGCTCTCAAAATGGTAAAGGAAAACATCATCTCGAGGAAACCGGCGTGTCCTCTAGAACCAAAAATTCGAGGACATGTGACATCTACCAACCAGCACTGGGCCCCCGTGGTGGATTACGGCCCACTTCCTCTCACAGGGAGGAGGCCTGTGTCCCAGCAGTGGGAACATTATAGGCTGCCGATCGATTCTGTAAAAATCTCACCGTGATAACTTAGGGGAAGTGAGTGTGAATGAGCTGTCAATAGGGTCAATCCCTAACATCAGGTGGAATGTCAACTCACTTCACCTTAGTTTTCACGGTGAGATTTTTACAGAATAGCACTGCTGATCATGTTGTATATTTTTACGCCTTGTATGACTAAATTATGGGAATGCCATACTGGTAAATAGTAACTATTAAAGATTATTGACGAATGCTTGCACTGACTGGGCTGGTTCACCCAAATCTTTGAGGTACTTTCCTCAAAAGATCATTTTAGACATCAATCTACATTATCTTCACATGATCTGACCAAGATTATGTCTCGACTTTAAAAGAGCCTGTGGCTTCCGAGTTTGTATCAACCTTTATTCTCAGAGTACTCAGATAGGAAACGCCGATCTCATCTAGCTTATTTTTAATAATACGACGCGTAAAAGTGATTCCGATATCTTATTTACAGAACCACATTAACAAAATAAGTATGGTTTGAAACTGAATTAATTGATGGATGGTAATATTTCACCAGCCAAAGTTGCTGAAATTGATGACCAAAAAACAATATTCAACAATATTCATTATTTTACAATTAATTTTCCCTTTAACCGAACTCAATAAAAGCCTGAATGACATCGTATCTTCGTATAACATTTCATCATGAACGTACATAAAAAAGGCTGCCATAGGCCATAACCATCCACCATAAAAACATACACAAAATAAATTCGGACGTAAAAACTAAATAAGCCAATAAAGCGGTTTAATAAGCACGCATTTACGCTCTGGACATCTTTTTTGGACGACATCAGTGATATTTACTTTACGAGGACGTCGTAAAAGGCAAATTTCATCGGATCCCGTGTCCTTAGCGTGTTTTATAGTGACGTATGTGCGGTCACGTGCGTAACAAAACGGATACGTACGGAATCGTCGTGAGGGTTCGTTGGAATTGTTAATAGGTGAAGTGGTCTGATCTAGTAGTTGTTGTGTAGATATCCATTATGTAAATGAGAAAAAAGAAGAAAACTGCTATAGTGCGCGTCGAGCCACGCACCATGAAGGACTCCGTAGTTATTCGTCACGGCCAATACTCCAACTGCAAATGTAAGCTTGTAATCACAAAAAAAAAGTTATGATTGTGATAAAACTACAAATGAATATTTTCGGACTTTTTCCTTTACTTATGCTGATTCTAGGTCAACGGGGTGTACTTTATAGATTTTGATATATTTGCGAGTATTATATGTATATGTCGCATAAATTGCCGTATTTTTTTATTGCGTCGACTTCGAAGTTTTAGATTTCCAACTAAAGGCACAAAATAACTTTTTAGGTTGATCGCAGTCATGTGAAAAAGTTAAAACCAAGGTTGTACTGTAGTACAGACGCCATCAGGTCAACCTACCACAATCTATCAAATTTCTTTGATAGATTTTCAACTTTACCTCAAAGGAATAAGGTTCATATTCAATTGCGAAAATCTGACAGATTGGGGTAGCTTGATGTGCTGGCCTCTGTACATAGTAATTCTATGTTTAAACTCGTTTACCCCGCAAAATATCGTCTGCACGTGACACTAAAAATGATGATCTTGAACCGTACCACTGCTCTCAAAACGGTGAAGGAAAATATAGTGAGGAAGCCGGCATGTCCTAGAACCAAAAAAAATCGAAGGTATGACATCTGCCAACATGCACTGAGCCCGCGCGGTGTATAACTGAACTGAGAAGAAGCCTGTGTCCCAGCAGTGGGAACGTTATAGACTGATTATGCTTATGCTTGGACCTTACTATAAATACAGTCTCATGCTGGAGCTTATACAAAATAAATTTACTAGGTTTCTGTACCTAAGGTGGTATGGTGTATATCCATTTTATCTATTGATGTATCCAACTTTGTTTGTTATAGGCATGGTGGGATACAATAAATTGGAAACAAGGAGGGACATGGCTCTTGCTACCTATATTTTTAAATTATTACGTGGCAAGACTTCAAACGTAGGTATATTAAAAGAAATAAACCTGTGTGTGCCCGACAATTATGTATTGCGAAGGCGACAGCCACGTCTATTGGCGGTGCCCAGTAGTAGGACCAATTTACTGAGTAAAGCCCCTATAACGCGTATCTTGCGTGTACTTAATAATGTAGCAGACAGCATAGATCTTTTTACTTGTTCTTTGAGTGAGTTCACAAAAAACACGATGTATGGAATATGATATGGTAAATGATAAAACTGTAATTATGGCCACACTATTGAATTAGGAAATACCTGTAATGATAGTGATGATGAGTTAATAAATAAATAAATAAATACTGTATTAAAGAAAAAAAACCGGTGCGAGTTGGACTCGCGTACCGAGGGTTCCATACAAATTTGTAGGTATGTAACTACAAATTTACGGTTTTCGGATTTATTCCTTTACTTGTACTACATGAAATTGCCTCTTGCCAAATTTCATGATTTTAGTTCAACGGGAAGTACCCTATAGGTTTTGATTCCCTTACGAGTGTCAAAATATGCGGCATAAACGGAACATCAACGTCCGTTTGATTGCGTTGACTTTTTTCATTGCTTCAAGGGATTGCAGCCCTTAGTATTTTTAACTTGATAACTCTATGCGTTCCTGAGACAAAGGGTCTTGACTGACGGACAACGAAGTGATCTTATAAGGGTTCCGTTTTTGCTTTCGAGGTACGGGACCCTAAAAACTCAATGGACACATGCAATGATGATGTCACATCTCATGACAGAACAGCTGTATAAGTTATATCTCTATTCTTACTATTTTTCGTTTCCCTTTAAAGTATCAACCTTAAATTCAACTGTCAAGTGCGTATTACGGGGTATTCAAGGCCCCCAGCTTATCGAAGGGGTTGAGGATTGGAAAATGCGCCGACTCGCAATGATAAGGGAGTAAAACAATTGAAACCACAATTTACAGGCTTACCTGCACCACGTTGAAGGATTGGAAGCTATATTTTACGTAAGCCTTTCTTTTTTTACCTACCGAAATTAAAGATTTGCTGCTGGAGATAATATTTAATAAATGTGTATTATTACAATAAATATTTAATGAAACAAAACTAATCATTTTATAGAACCGTTAAAACTAGTTGAAACTAAACTAAGATGTCTTCTTAAAAATTATAACTGAACCAACATAAACCGTTTGCTCAAAATAGATGTAGCAGGATACTTGCGCGAAATACATTTTCGCGAAAGACAATTGCGCGAACCCACTTGCACGAAAAAAAGTTGCACGAAAAGTTGCAGGGTTAAAAACAACAAAAAGTAACAATACTATAACTACGACAATAACTATTGACGCCTTATTTGATTATTTGCTACCAGTCCGTCTGTAACTTAAACATTATGGTGAATTATGGGTGTACTATTCACAGTGTACATGTGCACCCCTGCCCAACCCTTTGTAAGAATACTGGCATGATGTTATGAAGGAATCTCATTTCCGCAACTTTTTCGCGCAGCTATCTTTTTGCGCAAATTAATTCGCATAAATATCTTTCGCGCAAGTGGATGCGCGAAAGTGTCTATCGTGCAAGTGATTTTCGCGCAAATGTCCATTCGCGCAAAAGTCCATTCGCGCAAATGTCTTTCGCGTAAGTGTACCAGATCCCGAAATAGATACACATCAGCTCACACTTTATAAAAAAAATAAACTGTCCCTTTTGGGCAAAAGAGATAATTTTAAGCACTGACAGAGTAGTTTTGGAGGCTTTTAATGGAATAAAAGCAGTTTGAATTTTTTCCACCGGTCTCGGGACAGGAAATGGGCAAAAATAATAAACCTTGCTGAAATGTTTTTTACGTAGCGTTTTAGAGTTTTCATTGAATGTTGTTATAGTTATAAATCTTTTTATTTGAAAAAAACTTTTCGGTAAAAATGTTGTAATTTTGTTAAAGATAAAGATAAAGATAATTTTATTTGTCAAACATGCGTATACATGCAAATTAAGCATGCAGGATGTCACAATATTAATATTTCGTACATACATGTTTCACCGTAAGGCGTACAAATTTATAGTGCTTACAAAAAAAATAAAAAAGTAAATAAAAAGTTATAACCATTGATAAGTCAGTAAAATAAATGAATCATAAAATGTCACAAAACTGAACTACTAATAAAATAAAATAAAATAAAAATGTCAAAACGTGTCATTAAAAAAATCATTTATATTATAATAACACTTATCTGTTAATAAATCTCGAATCTTTTTTTAAACAAATTTACCGGCAGTGCTTTATATGACTGTGGTATTTTATTATAAATTTTAGGAGCCATACAGAAATCGCTTTTTCCCATTAATGCAGTCTTTGATTTATGCGAACACAGTTGATTATTGTCACGTCTGTTACGGGGGAAGGTGTCAGCTAATCGTGGAAATAGACATTAACAAATACCGCAACCTCAAAAATATACCGAGATGGTAGAGTTAATAATTTGTGTTGTTTAAATAATGGCATACAGCTGTCGGTTGACTTCAAATTGAACATAGCACGAATGCATCTCTTTTGGGCCTTAAATGCAATTGCTTTATCCGTGGAATTCCCCCAGAATAAAATATCATAGCGCAATAACGATGCTACTAGACCATGATAAGCTGTTACTAAGGCATCTGTGTTTACTTCTGGGGCCAGTTTATATAGGGCGTACGCAGAGGAGCTCAGCCGTTTACTTAAGTATTCGATGTGTGCCTTCCAGTTCAATTTAGCGTCAATAATAATTCCTAGAAATTTTGTTGTGTCGACTTTATTAAGTACAGTGTCCATGTAAATTGCGTTAGGGTCACATATAGGTTGGGTCCTTTGCCTAAAATGCATAATAGTTGTCTTATCTAGATTTATTTTTAGGTTGTTCCTGTTTAACCATGATATTATTGATGTCAAAGATTCATTTATGTCACTTTCATATATGTCCTTATTTTTACATGCTATAGTCATCGTGCTGTCGTCGGCAAAGAGAGTCATGGGGTGGTCAACAGCCCTAGGCAGGTCATTGATATATATTATGAATAATAAAGATCCGAGTACGCTGCCTTGAGGAACACCGTACGTAGGTGTACGTTCGCTTGATACATAAATTTCCTCTTTATTTGTCTTAACATTAATTCTCTCAATTTCTGTGTATTGTTTTCTATTAGTAAGGTATGACTGAATAAGGTTTAGTATGTTTCCCCTTATGCCGTAAGCTTCTAATTTCTGCAGCAAGATGCTATGGTCAACATAGTCGAAAGTTGTTCCCTTTCAAGTTTTTGTTTGAAATTCACCCAATTACCTTATGTAGGTTTAGTTACCTGCATTTACAAACTATTGTACAGAATCACGTTTTTTTAACTGAACAGGCAGCTGTGCTGCTGGCGAGTTTGTTGCGCTACTTCTTCCCAGGTAAAGCACTAGAAAGTGGTAAAGGCCGGGCGTTTTGGGGGACTTTCATATGCAATTTCGACGTTCGAAAAGTGCTGATTCTCAGTCTAGTTTGAATAAATGACTTTTGATTTGATACCAAACTTTTACTGTGCGTGATTAAGTATACTTATTTTTCGTTTAACTAAATTATTAATAGATTATCCTTAGGCATAAGAGGACTCATACCTCTAGCCAATTACTTAACAAGTTGTCTAGTTCCAATATTATTAGCTAAGTAAACGAACATAGGCGTGCGTGTATGACCATGTATGAACGTAAACGAAACAAAAGGAGCAATGTAAGGATCGCGTGCGATGCGTTCTCTAGTGTCTACTCATCAACTCAGCCTATCGCAGTCCACTGCTGGACATAGGCGTCTCCCAGGCTGCGCCACAACACCCTGTCCTCCGCCTTCCTCATCCAGTCCGTTCCAGCAACTTTCTTTAGGTCGTCCATCCATCTAGCTAGGGGGCGTCCTATACACTACGCTTGCCGATACGCGATCTCCACTCAAGGACTTGTCAGCTCCATCGGCCAACGGTCCTTCGACGAACATGGCCAGCCCACTGCCACTTCAGTTTGCTCACTGCTACTCGTACCAACCCAATGGGAAGAAGGTGTGAGTTTTTGTATGTAAACGACCACCAAATATTAATAGTGGATTTCCCAAAGAATAGACAAAAAAAAAACTTAACATTCATTCGTTCTATTTTTTCATTCATTCGTGTCATGTCAGTCACTTCTCATTCAACTACACAGCGTTTTGCATGACAGTCACAGAAACAATTATTCTTCACACTCCTGTAGCTGTATAAGGGATGAGTAAAGGGCGTATTGCAGGCACAGTTGCCATGGTAACCGTAGGCACTTAGACAGGGGGAGGCTCAATATGAACTGCACCATTTGAATTTCAAGTGCTATGCAAAGCGAATCCGATCTGAGGAACCGTTGAGGTCGTTTTAATGTCCTTTAGTAAACAGGGATATTATTGTCTCACTCGAATACCAATTATTCTTTGTGGAGGACTTCGTTGGACAGATGAACGGAATAGGAAATGTAGAAAATTGAAAAAAACAGGCTAGTTTCAAGGAATATGTGGGTCTAGTCGTTGTTGTTCATTTGGTAGTAACCATAACTGGGTCACACGAAAAAAAAATTGTTTAGAGATATTAGCGTGTACGTGGAAACTGAAAAATAAAACAATTGAATACCCTAAAAACAGGTATTGAGAAATCTGTTAAACCTGTTGAATAATAATTATAATTATTGTAACATAATTTTATATGTCCAAACATAAATGATGCAAGCTACACCGAAAACAGACGACGAAAGTGATTTTAACATGTTACAATGACACTGTCACCTTAAGAACAATACCATTTATACTTTTATACTATTATACTGAAAGCTAATTCCCGTCACTAACAAACTCCTTTTTTTGAAGTGGGTAAAAACATTCAAAATCTAATCGTAATCTCATTTTAGCGATAATAAATGTCCTTAACCTTGCCAAACATGTTGGTAAATTAGAGGGTTTTTAGCCTGTACTATCCCAATTCTGGGCCAAGGCCTTTTGACAGATTATTAAACCTATTAATTTATTTCAGATTTTCAAATACATCTAGATATAGTTCTTAGTAACATAGAAATACTTATAAGAAATTGATTCAGACTGAGATTAGAATGTAAACGTTCTTAGAAACTCATCAATAAAATACAAGACGACACTAATCTACAAATACCAGAATAATATTACACTGTAAATAATATGAAGCAAAACTACCGTCGTATTGCAAATTCCAGCTGTAATTGATCATTACTTTGCGAACGCTCCGCAAACAATTGGAAAGGGATCCGTTTCAGTACACGACGGTGACACAAACAGAAACAAACGAATAGATCGAGGAGCTCACTGCTTTATTATGATGTTAATTATTTTTATTTTGCATTGTTTTGTAAGAAGTATTATTTTCTATTGTGAGTTATCTACTTTCTATCCTAACCTTCTATATCCTACTTATATATATATTTTATATAATATTATAAACGCGAAAGTTTGTGAAGATGGATGGATGGATGTTTGTTACTCTTTCACGCAAAAACTAATGAACGGATTAAGATGAAATTTGGCACGCAGATAGTTTATAACCAGGATTAACACATATAATACCCCGATATTCCTACGGGATCAAAACTTATGCGGGTGAAACCGCGGGCGCAGCTAGTAATATTATAAATGCGAAAATTTGTGAGGATGGATGCATGTTTATTACTCTTTCACGCAAAAGCTACTGAACGGATTAAAATGTTGGCAGGCAGATAGTTTAATAATAGAATTAACACATATAATACTTTTTACCCCGATAGTCCCACGGGATTTAAACTTATGCGGGTGAAACCGCGGGACGCTGCTAGTCTTCGGATAAATAAAAGAAGTAGAGAAAGAAGGTTTTCTTATTTTCAACTTTGATATAGTGTGCATACACATAACCGCCACGCATCGACGACAGATGCAACTGCAACCGGCGATGCGTGTCAGCGGGAGTCGTAAACGCGTGCGCGGCTGCCGTCGACAACATGTACCTCGTGTATTTTAGTACTCCAAATAATACACGAGCGACATCCCTCGTGTGGACGCACACTTAGGTATCACAATCATCAGCCTATTCAATTTCAGTGCTGGACAATAATGGACATGGATATCTCGCAAAATATACTCCTGAAATATTTCCTTTGATCTTGAGAAAATGTAACTTTCATCACCTCACTAGGCAACGGGATTTGCGGTCACAGGTTGCCATAGCTATCCGTTGATTTCCTGTAATATTAAAATTGACGTTATTAGAAATTAATATCTATTGCTTTGATAAGAAAGTTACTAGGTACTGTTAACCTATGAATAGACCAAAAGTTTCAACCTGTGGTAGAATATGTCACGCTAGGAAAAAGCGTTATGCCAGCTCCATGCGAGTTTCTCTCTGTGTCTGTTTAATTTTTTTTTAAATTTTTGTTTATTTTCGACATGGGTGTCATGTTCATAGTTCTCAAGGTAGCTGATAATAAAACTGGGGTCAAATTAAAATTCAAGATGGCGACACCAAAAATTTCACGGTGTCCTTTTCATGGCTTTTGAAGGCACGATATCGATTAGAATAGAATATATTTATCTGTTTTAAAACATGTGGGGTCAAAATCAAAATCTAAGATGGCGCCATCTTGAATTTCGAATTTGACCCCTTAAGCCGCTCTATGCGACGTTCTCTTCCTCGCTCTGTCTCTTATTATTATATACGAGTGTGTGTGCATGCAAGTACCTACCTACCTATCGCGTAAGGAAGTTAGTTCCACCGAGGGTCCGCCGTTCGGACACGTTTTATTTTCTGCGGTTTTAGTCAAAAATGGTAAAGCAGTTACGACGTGGAGTCCCCGTCGTAACTGCTTTACCACAAAACTTGGTATAGTGGTATAGTTACCACAAAACTTGTTTATTTTTATAACCTACAAAAACCCTTCAAAATGACCAACTGCCATCAACATTTGTCATCATCTCCCTAGCCTTTTTCCAATTATGTTGGGGTCAGCTTTCAGTCTAACCGGATGCAGCTGAATACCAGTATTTTACATGGAGCGACTGCCTATCTGACCTCCACAACCCAGTTACTGGGTAATACGATATTCCTTGGTAAGACTGGTTGTCAGACTTTCGGGCTTCTGACTACCCGTAACGACTGTCAAAGATCTACGAATGACAGTCGGGACCAACAGCTTTACGTGCTTTCCGAAGCACGGAGGGGTCTCGGTAATTATGTAAAGATGGTCACCCATCCACAGAGCAACCGCGGTAAGCGCAGCTTAACCTGATCGATCGACCTGCGCGGCTGTTATTATTTCCCTTCCTCCTGTGTGCCTAATATGAAAGAAAAATGAAACAACGCTCCAGGGATACGAAAACAATAGAAAAGGTATATTTGAACCTAAACAAATAGTTCCATATGTAACTGAGCAAGCATGTATTACCAAAATTACGGATGAACGTAACTTTTGTCAAACGTAGAATATTTATGTAGTGAATACTTTCTTTTTCTCATTTTCTGACTCGGTGACGTATGAAATAAGCTCTGTTCGTTTAAATATTAATAGTGTCTTCAACCGACCATGGAGTTTGTCTTCGCTTTCGTTCGTGAGTGAGATAAAATATTGGTTGAAGATACGAGAAAGCATTTATTTGCCAAAAATGTAAACAAACATGAGTTTAAATCCTACACGATAAAGTTCAGTTTACGCTACAATTTCAAACATTTTTATAACTTTTTCAATAGTGCTGTCACTCTGAAATCAGCTTAATTACCATTAAAATAAAGTTGACATTTGTTTAACTTGAAATAATATTAATTTGATACAAGTTTGAATAGACTTTACATAACACCACGCCCGTATTCCCCGAAGGGTTAGGCAGAGGTGTACCTAATAGTACACCCAAATTTTGTCATTTATGTTTAAGTCCCATAAAATAGGGGGCGAAACTATTGCTATCAACCGGGCATACCTACTCGTAAGACTCTGGGCTCCTACTGAGAAATTTCAGATGGAAAACCCTATAACACTTTGCCCACCTCAGAATCAAACCCAGCACTTCATGCTCAGCTGTAGCGCTTGCGACCATTAGACTTACGAGGCAGTCCTCCAATTTATTTGTATTGGTAAATAAATATTTTGGGAGCATTAATGTGTCATACTTATCGTTTATCGATGCCATTACATCTGGCCTGTCTCATTATGGTCTTGATACAGAATACAGCTTTAAATGGTAGGTACCTGTCTATCTATACATATAATAAAATCGTAGGAAAGTCAAAACTGTACATTGAATATTTTTTAAAAAGAATACTTGGGGCGTGATCTACAATCGATATCGAAGCCAAAAATATAGTTTTTAGAATTTTTGTCTGTTTGTCTGTTTGTCTGTCCGGGATAAACTCAAAAAGTACTGCATGGATTTACTTCAAATTTTGCATGAATATTACTAAGAGGTTAGGTCAACATATAGGCTACATATTATCACGCTATCACCTACGGGGGAGGAGCTGTGAATCTTTATTTTTCTTACGCATTCTGTGACAGCGTGTAATCTAACGACGCATATTTAAATGTTGTTTTTGAGTAAGCCATGCTGTTATCTAGCTTTACACTATAAAAACTACTCCATTTAAGTAACTTGGGCAGAGAAATATAGTTTAATGAATGTTAGTAGTATAAAGACAATTTTAAAGTTAGTTGTGGTCACGAGTTCGTACGCTGCGCTTGACCATTAATATGAGAGCTCGGCTCATCGGCAATGCACGTGCTCAAGAATTCTCCGATGTCCTTCTAAGTCTTGGCGAAGGCACTCTACCAGAAGAGATAGGTGGACAGGTGGTGCTTCCTGAGTCTCTTGGTAAAGTGGTATCCAGCTTAGAAGAACTAATTCGCTGTGTGTACGGGGACATCAGTCGTATACCGCACCAGCAGAATTCTTGGGTGTGTGAGCGGGCCATTTTGATGCCCAAAAATGATCAGGCTGCAGCAATTAACGAATGCATTCTCTCGGAAATTGAGAATAAAGTGGGAATAAAGTGGTCTACACCTCGATAAACACTGTTGTCGAGCAAGATGACGCCACACATTATCCCGTGGAATTTCTGAGCTCCCTGTCAGCAAGTGGACTTCCAACGCATACCATCAAGCTGAAGGTCGGTGTTCCGATTATGCTTCTTCGGAACCTATCTCCTCCGAAGTTGTGTAACCCGCCTTAAAGTCATCTCGCTCCACAGGCACACCATTAAGGCGGAAATTCTTACGGGTTGTGGCGTCGGCGAAGCAGTATTTATACCACGCATTCCCCTCATACCTCATAACTTACCGTTCCAGTTCAAGCGCGTACAGTTCCCCGTGAGTGTTTGCTTCGCGATGACCATCATCATAAGTCGCAGGTCGCAGGGGCAGAGACTGAGGGCAGCGGATGTCGACCACAGGACGAGCTGCTTCTCACAAGGGCAACTGTACGTCGCTTGCTCCTGCGTCACCAGTCCTGACTCTCTTTACATTTTGGCTCCTGGCAACATAACTACCAACGTAGTTTATAGAGAAGTGTTGTAAGGTATGATACCTTTGTACGTATTTTTACTCTTTTGTGTCCTGGAATGTATTCCTGCATTATTTTCTCTATTTCCTTCAGTCACATCTTATGACTGAACTCAGCAGGATTCCCAAATAACTCTCTTCACTTGCTTCGCTTGCAAAAAAAACTTATATTTTAATGCTATTTTAAAAGTTGTGTACTTATAATGCTATAGCGACACTGGCATCTTAGGTATTTTTGGTGCTTTAGAGCCTTCACGCAGACGACGTCGCGGGCAGCAGCTAGTATATAATAATATAAAATCAATTGCCGTGTTTTGGTCTCACAAAAACTTGAAAATGGCTCGACCGATTTGACTTTTTTTTTAGGAAGAAAGAAAGTAAGGAAAAACCCAAAAAAAACAGCCCATAAATCGAAATTTTGTCCGACGTGGTACATACGAAGTTCACCTGTTCATCGAGTAGACAGTGTATAAACGATACCTTCCAAGGTTCCAATGAAATGTGTTTTTACTGTGCAGGAGTGATTAATTGATTATACATTTAATTTATGGCATACTAGCCTGCGACTTACGACAAGGTGGATCGGCGACCTTGTGAAGGCCGCAGGAACCCGTTGGATGTGAGAAGTAGAAAACCAGTCGAAGTGGAGGTGCTTGGCGGAGGCCTATGTCCAGCAGTGGACGTCTTTTGGCTGAAATGATAATGATGATGATAGCCTAGGACTTTGTTTATGTGTATTTTATATTTCCTCCTTTTTTAATGCAGAGTGCCAGGATGAAAAACAGAAATATTCTTAACTTTTGGGGTAATTGAATTATAGCCATGCTGTAGAAAGATTTTTTATTGGAAATGACATCCTTTATCACCCTATTTCGTTTGATCCACGACTTTTTGGCCACCTTGTATATATAGGAAATTTTTACTTACTTTTTCGTTCGCAAAAATGCGGTACATATAATTTACCTATATCATATTATACTAATTCAATATCCATTATCATAACACTTCAGTATGCAAATGACTATCAACTTGATGACACTAGCACAATAATAGATTAATCGTAGCGCGACACGAAGCGACAAAGCGACAAATTCAATGTCGAATCCAAATCAATTAACTAGAACCAATTTAGGCGAAGTTGGACGATGCAATTAGAGGTGTCGGGGCTATCTGACCGAACTAAGACTAGTCTATGCTAACGACGTAGGTACAGACTATCCATAATGATTTTCATTTGTTATTCACTCAATAGTGTTAAAGTTTTTGAGGATCGATTTGGAATTAACAAAATCAAACTAGTTGCGTTTTAGGTTTTAGCTTTATTTTTAACTCTTTTTACCTATTGTGGTATAGTCATTTTATTCTTCACATTTATATAATTAATGTATACTTACAAAATAATGTACAACATTTTCAAAACAGTAACGAGGGAGTTTCTTGTCCATTCTTCTCCATAAGAAATTACCTTTTGGAAGGGGCGACTAGAATCAATTAGATTTTTTTGTGAATTTTGACATTTATAAGTGCTCTATTGAAATAAATAATTTGACTTTGAATATTTTTTGATTACTTCTGAAAATTAAATAGTGTGTGAGCTTATTCTGTGAGTAATTTATGATTAAGCTTATCCTGAGGTCAAACAGAACTTCTTCAGGCTTAGGATTATTTACCTCACTTCGCAGTAGATTATTTTCAACACGGTTGTTTTTTGTATAAATAGCCCTTAAAAATAATCACTTCACTCACAACGTGTTAAATAAATTAAATTATAATGTGTAGCTACAGTTTATCACTACATAGTATAAAACAAAGTCGCTTTCTCTGTCCCTATGAACGCTTAAATCTTTAAAACTCCGCAACGGATTTTGATGCGGTTTTTTTAATAGATAGAGTGATTAAAGAGGAAGGTTTATATGTATAATGTAGTGTATTTAGTATCAGCATTACACCCGTGCGAAGCCAGGGTGGGTCGCTAGTTGAATATAATAATGTATGTTCTATTTATTTATTTATTTTAACATAAAACGGCAAAGGTTAGTTACTTTAGTTAAAGATACAAACACATAAATTAAGTACAGAACGAAAATTGTACAATTACTGACAGTCATACACTCACCCCACAATACTTCAGTCATACTGAAAATATCTTCCTCTATTCAACAACGAACACATCACTGTAAGGCTTAGCGTCCAAGAGATTTCTTTAGGTGGATTAAGTAGTAAAATAAAATTAATTTTATATAAACACGTTTTTGATCATTCAACTTTTGGAAATTCAAAATTAAAATGTTATTTTCTTTCTAATAATAGTTCTATTTTCATACTTTGCATGGGTTTAAAAACTTCCATCCCTTTTCCTAAATTATTTTCAATTTTAATCAATTCTCTTTGCAGCCCCTTCACAAAAGTTTCAACGCCTCTCTCCGAATAAGGTTTTCCATCGAAAATACAATCCTTTAGGGAAACAGTTCGAAGAACGGTGATACCTAAATCTTCCAATTTTTTGTGAACCAACCGCTGACCACAAACTGGTACATAGCTTCGGTACTTTCGTGACTGGTTTCTTTGGCTTCATGAAAACATATTTTGGACCTACATTTTATATAATCATTGCATTGGGGCAAAAGGACCATCTTTTAACTTTTTTGCTGCATTGAATGATGTTTTGCCTAGCAACTTCGCGAGTCCTTTATGTCGGCGGTGGGCCCCGAGGCACTTCAATTCGCACCAGCAATCGAAACCATACCTGAGAATATACATAAAATTTAGGATTTAATTTTCATAACTTTAAGCTCGTAAATAGCCATGAATAACTTAGCTATTCTTTAAGTAAGGAAGGAAAACATATTAGAGAAAACCCATACAACAATAATGCGTTTTTTTCCTTGTTTTCAAGGTCGTTAATGTCAAAACAATGTCTTACTTCTCCGGAAAAATGCACTCTGTGTTAAATTCCACCATCAAATCTACCAGGCCACGAGACAGTGTTTGCTTGTACCGCTCCTTGGTAAATATTTCAAAAAAGGTCTCCGAAGAATCTGATGGCATTTCCTGAAAATGACCTAACACAGCATTAAACCTTTATTCCACTTAAGTGCAGGATGAAAAAAATAAGGCTATCGAACTATATTTTATAAAGTTTTATGTTTGAAGATTTAGATTACTGTAGGTATAGTAGATCAGCTATAAGATATCATTGTAATGAAGAAAGTTGCGTCATCATAAACGATATCGATACAGGATTTGATATCTTTCCGAGGCAAGAGCGTATCACTCCACCAAATTCCGAACTTCGGGCTGTTACTAAGAATTCACTAATGGAAACACCCAATAACACTTGGCTTCCAATAAACACGCGGTTTGAAAAACATCTGTATTTTAGTATCCTTTTATCCAAATCGCGAAAAATTGCCGCCACAGACGAAGGGCTAAGTAGTGGGTGGGTAGGTACATCATCATTATCATTTCAGCCGAAAGACGTACACTGCTGGACGTAGGCCCCCAAGCACCTCCAATTCGACCGGTTCTGTGCTTCTCGCATCCAACGGGTTCCTGCGGCCTTCACAAGGTCGTCGGTCCACCTTGTAGGAGCCCTTCCAACGCTACGTATTCCAGCCCACGGAACGGTTGCGGTCGCCAGTTCAGAACCTTTCGACCCCATCGGCTATCTGTTCTGCGAGCATTGTGCCCTGCCCACTGCCACTTAAGTTTTTCAATTATTCGGGCTATATCGGTTACATTGGTTCTCCTGCGGATCTCTTCAATTCTGATTCGATCACGCAGGGGAACTCCAAGCATAGCCCTCTTCATTGCTCTTTGGGTGACTTTTAGCCTTCTAGTAAGGCCCATTGTGAGCGTTTCAGTGCCATATGTCATCACTGACAACATGCACTAGTTAAAGACTTTCGTCTTGAGACACTGCGGTATGTGGGACGAGAATATATTGCGTAGTTTCCAGAACTTTGCCCAGCCGAGTCGGATTCGACGATTGACCTCTTTCTCGAAGTTGGACTAACTTAACTGGACAATTTGTACTAGGTAAATATATTCGTTCACGATTCATTTGACATGGTAGGAACAGTGCCCTTCAAAAGTCATTTTTCCACTTCAGCTGTGACAAAGTGATCCAAAAACATATTAGGTCGGGGCAAAAGTATTTTCGTATTTTTCATACAAAAAAAAAGTTTCTTTTAGGTTTAATTTTTTATTCATTTATATTATTTATGTGCCGTTTTGATCGATGACTTGTTGCCATCTTGTGGGCAATGCCATGATCCCATTGCTGTAGAAGTTTTGAGATTTTTTATCAAAAAAATCTGACAGGTAGTTTTCACAGTGTTCTTTTGAGGTTAACTTTATGCTTCCTAAAGAGTTCTGAAGTGACCGAAACAGTTGGAAATCTGATGGAACAAGATCAGGGCCATACGGAGGATGCATCAACACATCCCATCACATAGATGAGTGCGGTCTGGCGTTGTCGTGATGAAACACCACGCCCTTCCTATTCACCAGCTCCGGCCGGTTTTTCTCAATAGCTTCTTTTAACCTCATCAGTTGTTGACAGTAGAGGTCAGAATCGATAGTTTTACCCGGCGGCAAAAGCTCATAGTGGACGATTCCTTTCCAATCCCACCAAACACACAGCATCACTTTGTTCCGAGTCAGGCCGGGCTTTGCCACGGTCTGTGGGGCTTGTCCATGCTTCCACCACGATCTTTTTCGGACATTCTTATCGTAAGTGATCCATTTTTCATCACCCGTAATCAACCGTTTAAGAAATGGGTCGGAATTATTACGTTTCAACAAAGAATCGCAAATGGAAACACGTTGCAATAAGTTTCTCTCAGTGAGATCATGTGGTACCCAAATATCAAGTTTTTTCTTGTACCCAGACTTTTGTAAATGCCGTAAAACTGTTTTGTAATCAACATCCAATTCTTCAGCAATCTCATAACCACTAATATGTCGATCTTGCTCCACTTTTTCAAAAATGGCACTGATTTTATCCGTGACAGGGCGTCCAGAACGAGCTTCATCCTTCACACTAAAATGTCCTGACTAGAAACGCTTGAATCACATTTGTGCTACTCGTATTGATACCGCATTAGGTCTGTAAACCGCACAAATTTTATTCGCGGCGTTCGTTGCATTTTTACCTTTTTTGTAGTAAAATTTTAAAATGTACCGAATTTCTTCGTCACATACGTTCACGTTGCTTGCTTGAAAAATAGTTGAGAAATGGCGGGAAATAGTTTATTTTTATTTATTGCATCTTTAGAATGTCAACATTTAATAGTATTAAAACCAGCCAGTTACATTCAGTACTGCCAAAGAGTTTTGATTACTAACAATAGACTCAAAATACGAAAATATTTTTGCCCCGACCTATTATGTATGTGAATTTGGCAGTGTTATTTTATTTAAATGAAACATTCTGTTTGAATATTAGAAATTTTATTAGATAGGTAATATGGAAAGAGTTTTTTTTTTTTTAATTTCATTCGATAAACTTGATTACAAACAAATGGTTAGTGGGTTTTATAACGTTCCCTCTCCTCTAAAATATTTCCTCTAAATCTTCAACGCAGCCCCTTCACAAGTGGTAACAGCGCCTATTCTGTCAGAACAAGGTTTCCCATTGTAAATAAAATCCGCAAAAGAATACTCTAGAAGGACGGTGAAACCTAAATATTGTCCAACTTTCTTTGAGCCAACGGCCGACCACAACGCGGTACATAACTGCGGTACTTTCTTGGATGGTTTCCTTGGCTTCATAAACGCGTATTTTGGACCTAGGTCTGCAACAGTCAGTGGGGCAATAGGACCATTCTTGTATTGCTTAGCTAAGTCTACAGCTGTTTTAACAAGCATCGTTGCCAGACCTTTCTGTCTGTGTTCTGGTAGTGTTCCCAAGAACATTATTTCCCAACAGCAATCGACACCGTATCTGAGAAAATAAATGATTATCTTTCACTATAACGTAGAACTAATAAGTATTAGAACAAGAAGAAAACGAGCGAACCTGAGGTTTGGCTTCGATTCCCAGGTTGAGCAGTGTTATTGTTTTTTTCCATAAGGAATTTCTCGGTAGTGGCCTAATAGTTAGGGAGGCGAATAGGGGAATTTTCGGTAATACTCGAGCGTGGCAGTTTGAGATATGAGAGATACCTTAGACCTAATAGAACAACCTTGTAAAGTATTTAGCTCTATATGTAGTGACGCGCGCCTAAGATAGACGATCAGATTAGTAAGAAAAAATCGATAGTCTGAAATACTCGAGCGCGTCAGATTAAGATATTGGGGGTTGATTTTAGTGTTTTAAGACTAAATTTAACTAATCTGACGATAAGTCCTTGCCGCCGCCGAGTTATAAGGTCGCGAACTTGTGAAAAAAAAACGTTAATCCGGCATTCTCGAGCGCCATTTTTTATTTTTTTATTTTGAAGAATATAATCTAAAACTCACTAAAAATACAAAATCTGCCGGTTTCCGCATGACCAGAAGTGTGGAGGAGCCATTTCGTCTTCCGAAAAACGCGTTGCGGCATATAAGTCGCGAACGATTCATCTTACAAAAAAAAGTTTAAGTAAACAAAAAAGATAATTTTATTTTACACAAAAAAGGTCTCTTTACATTTTTGTCCAAAGTTAAAACTTTTTGACTTGAAGCATCATAAAAACTCAAACTCCCGGTTTTTTGAGTGTATCTCGAAAACTGAGGGTGTTAAAAAAAATTGATATGAAATAACGATAATTAAATTATGTGACTTTTATTATATCTCACAATTTTTTTTTTTCCAAAGCTTCTCGACAATTTTCGTGGACTCGGAAAAAGCTACGCGTATCTGTATACAAAAGTATTATTAACATGTACAGTTTCATATATATTATTCAATAGCCTGTTGATCCTCAAATTGTTTTTTGGACGTACCGTAAGCAAAACGAAGTGAAGAATTGAAGCAAAAAAGAGGAATTTGCCATAAACACGTAATACAGACTGAGCGCTTCTCGGAAATATGCCGTCCTACCAGTATTTTTCCTTTATTTCGCAACATTGATGGTGGGGAAAGAATCGGTAGAAGGGAAGGTATATATATATATATATATATATGTTTATGGTCCCCTACCGTAGACCTATGTGCCCTCAGTATAACGACGATTGAAGAGAGAGAAAAGACCCGACGGTATATTTCTCGAATGTGCTGGAAACTTTGATGAATTGTATTGAGCAAAAATGTAAAGGTCATACATAACAATACAATTATAATACGATTTGTATTTCATTTCATTTTTTTTTTTATACAATAAATAATACAATTCGTACTACATTTCATCTACATTTACGTTGGTTGTATCTATCGCTTTATTGTCATTCTTAAATTCCCCGTTTTGTCAAGGAGAAAGAAAGGAAAAAAAAGAAACCAAAAAACCTTTTTCGATCAGATTAAGAGAACCCACCAACATTTTTGTCAGATTAAGGAAATATGCTTTCAGAATACCGAGATAAACCTCCCCTATGAAAATCTGACGCGCTCGAGTATTTCAAAAAAACTTTTTTTTTTTGCATTTTCAAAAATTCATCACAACTTATCGTCACGCCGAAATCGTCAGTTTTTTTAAAGGGAGCTTCCTTAGGGCCTACTTAACACCCCTTCCGAAAATCTGACGCGCTCGAGTAAATTTTTTTTTTTTGCATTTTTGACTACTTTATATGCCTACCCCCACCACGCAAACCGGCAGATTAGTATACCGTTGTTATCAGAGGCACTTGGGGCAAACGTAGTATGAATATCTGACGCGCTCGAGAATGCCCAAGTAACTGTTTTTTTTAACATTTTTAAAAAACCGTACACGCCAAGCCCACCGCTAAAATGGTTTTTACCATAAGAGCTTTTCTTTTCGAAATCATTTTATCTTTCGATTTTGATAGGTCTCGACGGCGCCGTTGAATTACGCCATTTAGCTACCTCGCCTCCCTAACTATAATGCCTGGATTTGTGTTCAGGCTCGCCCTCTAAATGACGACGTGACTGACTGGCGTGATGTTATAATATGTGATGTGAACGGTAACACCAAAGCTACACAGGGAGCAGCTTTGCTTGGAAGCATCAAGGGAAGCACCTTCCACCTTGCCAAGTGCTAGATGCAAACCAAGCTCCCCAAGCAAAACTCCTGACTTCATGGCGTCGAACTGAGGCTTTAGAACCAAAACTGCGTTAAATTGTCGCATGATATCGTACCTCTCAAAATAATTGCACTTTGCGTCAAGTTCGACCATGAACTCCATCATGGCGCGGGATGCTGGTCGTTTGCAGCGCTCCTCGGTAAATATTTCGAAAAATGACTTTTCCGTGGAGCCTGGCGTTGGCGCTTCCTGAAATGTAAAAGATACAAAGATTATGTAAAGAGCTACGGTAACCTATGAGGCAGCCCGTCATCAGCGCTTATAGAAATCTGCAGCGAGGTATCATGTGGGCTGTGGGCGTTGTCTTAAAAATGTCGAGTATAAATTTAATACTTCACTATACTAATATGATGATGGTTTTGTTACGTCAAACCTAGCATCATTAGGTACGTTATTATAATTACACAGCATCGTAATAACAGGTAGCCACTACGTTTATTTTCCTTGTAAAAACATTTCCTATGTACGAACTTGACCAACTTTTTTCATAGTTTACTTGTAGTAAAGGTATTAACACTATTCAAGGCATATTGTCAGGGTCTGTACACGGGGGTCTGTGGGCCCGCTACACCAAAAGGTGGCTAGATGTCTTGGGCGTCTAATATAATAATATTTTCAGAATGCTCTTGAGACTGCCCCGTTTCTGTAATGCGTCGGAAATGTTTGCGCAGAATCGAACTGACGGCTTTCATGTGATCATTCGAAAAAAAGGCGCATCATTAGTAAGTTGAACACGGGCTAGTAACAACAGCATTCTAAAAACAGTGACAGAGAGTTGTTTATCTCCCATTTTGAAGCATTTTGTGGAGAGGATGGCCAAGTTAGAAACTTTTACCTTACTTGGCCTTCCTTACAAAACACTTCAAACTTTAATTTCCTGATGATAATAATTTTACTTACTAACACTAGTAGAAGATATTACTAAAATTATGGTTCTTTGTTGTCTGGGTAAATCAATTTTGATTTGATTTGATTAGCCAGTCAAAAAGATGGTAGCGAGGCCTTGCCTCTGGCGGAGGCTATTTAAATTTATCCCTCTTTCGCATTGTAGTAGCAAGATCAGCGTTAATAATACCAACCTGCAATTTACAGAAAACAGTTGAGACCACTTCCTTGGTGTCAGTGTCGACTGCAACCAGTGATAGACCATCCAATGCTGCGTCTGCACACAGTTCTAACAACTCTTCTGCTGCCAATGGATCCTTGTCCACCTCTGTACCAATACACGCGGCTTCTTGTGGAATGAAAGCATCTCTTAGTAACTGAAATATAGGAAAAAGTACGATTGACATTTATTGATTTTCAAAAAAGTATGTCGAACAAAAACAGTCTCCTAAATAAAAACTTACCTTTAAAGCACTAGGAAGAGTAGCAGCTGACATAGATTCAATTATGTACTGTCCTTAAATTTAAAAAAATAGATATTAATAATAAACAAAGTAAGTATCAATATATCTTGTTGATCAAGAAGTATCGAATACATTGGTACATTTATAACAAATCGCTTGAGACGAAACCGCATTATGTCTTTTAGAAGTGTTACCGGCAATGTGTGAAATCCTGAAATCTATAAAATACCTCGACATTCAACATAAGTAATTCCTAAGAATTCCCTATATGACGTTAAAATTCGTAAGTTTATTAAATGTCTAGCCCCATCAATATAAAATTGGAATTGGAAAATGTCTAGCCGTCAGTTAATAAAATAGTGTCATTATAGTCATCATCATCATTTGCATCGTCAATATCGACGACGTAATCATCAATATTGACAACATCGTCATCGTCATCCTCCTCATCGTCAGCACCATCACGATACTTAAATACAATGATGTGAATTGGTATTATAGTATATATTATTATTTAATTATATTATTATTAGTATTATTGTATCAGTCACTAATTATCAGTCACCATATTATAGAAGAGAAAACGGTGATAAGAATAATCAGGTAGGTATAACAAACAGGCGATAACAGCACAAACAAGAACCCAGTCAATTATGTATTAAAAAAAACATGTAATACAATATAAAAACATGTTTGTAACAAGAAAGATGAAGGTCAGTCAGAAAGATGAATCTATAATTAAGTGCACATTACAACGCGCAGTTGGATGTAGCTATTATTATTATTCTCACTTAAAGTAGGATAATAATTATATACTATTTAAAAAGTTGATAAAAATAAAGATCACTTACCGTCTTCTGAAGAAAGCCACGCCGCCATTTCTGTTAATATGAGAAAAATAAAATCGTGAAATAAAGGTAACCTAACATGCACGCTCCGCAGCAGATACTAACTATGAGTGACTGATAAACGTGACTTTATGCACCCGTGTATGCCGACGATAATCTATTTACTGCATACAGTTGAGTAAGTTGTACTTGGCTTATTTCGAGTAGGTACCTACAAAAAAAATAATTACTGGTTAAGTGTGAATCGGTTTCAATTTGAGCGTTCTGTATGACGAAAGTTTGGTGGAAAAGGACAATGTCAAGGTTTCCTACAAGACTCGGCCAGAACCAAAAATGATGATCATAAAAAGGGAAAATTATTATAGAATTTGATAGTATAATTAGTTTTCTATTAGAAGTACGAGTACACCAAAAAGTTATAGCTCTTTAAAGTTGATCACTTAATACTTTTAATTTTAACAATAACATGAAAGAAACTAATGATTAATTTTATTAATGACTTTTAGCTCATTATCCTCGCACATCAAATATGTATTTTATAGTAAAAATTTACATATATAAATATACATATACCTATATGATTTTAGAATACTTAGGTATAGGAAGAAAAACCCGCGTTGGCGAGCCGGGTCAGCGAGTAATACAGGTTCAGGTTCAGTTTCAACAACCAAGATAGTCGTAAGTGGTAGAAAAATCAGAGTCCAAAAACAGCAATAAACAACACAAAACTCTAAAAAACACTGAAACACTTCGTCGCTCGTGATGACACGCGGGAGAAGTGAGAACTTGAGAAGTCAAACTTTTTGACAATGACAAATACAAGTTATTTACCGTGTTGCCAGCACTTTAATAACATAGCATTAGGAATAAACTATTCTAAACGGTATCGATAGTCGGGATTATATTATTTTTAATTATTACATTACTTTAAAGTATATATTCAAAAATATAAATAAACGCTATTTATTATAATAAGAATCGATTTGCAAGTGTATACTTTCGTATCCACAGTTTTTTTTTGGTATTGGCAACATTTCTAATTGAAATTGTATTTGTGAAGTGTGTTGATATCAGGGGGATTGTCCGAAAGGGCTACCGCTACCCCGGAACACGAAGGGCTAAGGAAGGAACACGGGTGGGTTTTAGTCAGTAAGAGTCTGACACTCCCTTCTGCTCCACCCAGAGCGGGAGGGGTCATTTGATGATTTCCCATCCAAAAAAAAAAAATGTTGATATATTGAATAATTATTTATACAATACTTTCAACGGTGTGCTTCTACAGATTTTATTTATATTGTATAATTCTTACTGTTTTATAGTATGAATTAACATTATTACCTATAGAATGTCTGTCGGACGTTACCAAGATTCGATCCGATACTTAGCATTGTCCAAATTTGGTCCTTAAATACATTGTAAGAACCATTTTCTGTTTGTTCTATAAAAAAAATATTGAAAATAACTATGATGTGGTATTTTTGCGGAGGAGCTTAAAAAGGGTGTCATGTTTTTAATTTTAGATTTATTTATGATTGAATCATGCAAATGTTACAACTACGCACAAATGTAGCATGGTACAGACGCCAGCACATCAAGCTACTACAATCTGTCAAATGTATCTAATTTAATTTTCGACTTTATTACTAAAGCATAAGGTTAAATGTTGATTGGGAAAATTGAACAGTTTCGGGTAGCTTGATGTGCTGGCGTACGACTTTTCATTGGTTACAGTCGTTACTGACACTAAAGAAGTGGTCTTGGTACTTTCAAATGATATGCCCTGTGATAGACATAAAGGTGGACGAATAGAGGAGCCTTAGTAATAGGTTTCCGTTGGCACTGTTTTGGGTACGTAACTCTAAAAACAAACACATACGAATTTTATTGGTTTACCGCAAACCCATGAAATTGAATGACGGATTTCTTTAAATAACTTTGGCAGGATAAAATAGCAAAATTAATAAGGATTATCAAAAAGAATATATATATCCAGAGTTATTTGAAAAACATCAGCAACCTCTTAAGAGGTCTTAAGAGGTACTCATCATTATGAACAACTTTTACTATGGGACCAAACCTGAAATCCCGAAATAAAAATCAGCTGTTCCCTACATTTATTTTCGTCTATCTCGTCAAAATGTAGGGAACAGTTGATTTTTTTTTCGCGATTTCAGGTTTGGTCCCATAGTAAAAGTTGTTCATAATGATGAGTACAATGACTTCTTAAGAGGTTGCTGGAGTTTTTCAAATAACCCTGTAGGGTGACTGGTAATTAGTGACCGATACCTAAACACGTGATTGTACTCATGATAACAAACAACTTTTACTATAGGACCAAACCTGAATTCGCGAAAAAAAAATCTGCTGTTCCGTACCTACATTTTGACCAGTTAGGCGAACATAAATGACTGAACAGCAGATGTTTTTTTTCACAATTTCAGGATTGGTCCCATAGTGAAAGTTGTTGGTTATCATGAGCACGTGTTTAAATATCGGTCACTAATTATCAGTCACCGTATATAAACATCCGGATTTCTTATGAGGGTTCCGTTTTTCCTTTTGAGGTACGGAACCCAAAAAATGATTACTTGTTAAAATTATAACATAAGTGACCCGTCAAACCAAAGTATAATAAAGTGCCTTTTGATACTCGACACAACGTCACTCCACGCTTTCTAACTGATAACTCCCACACACTCGTGAACATAACGAACAGTCTCTGTTTAAGTTCCGATGCTTTACCTCCATTTTGACTGATGAACCTTGCATAAAGTTCCCACTGCTGGGGCACAGGCCTCCTCTCGTCGAGAGGGAGTGCACTATATGTATACAGGTATATGTCTCGTTCAAGCCTGGCGAACATGAGAGAGCTTTGAAAGACCTAAACGAGGACCTTGATAGGATAGCATGCTGGGCAGAAAATAACGGTTTAGTACTTAATCCTATCAAAACCAAGTACATGCTAATTGGAACCAAGCACCAAATAAATGCTGTACCTTCACAGCTCAATGTGACTTTGTTGGGTGAGTTGGTCAGTCGAGTCCGTGAGGCACGAAATCTGGGTCTGTACATGGATGCTGAGCTAAGGTATGAGGATCACGTGGCAGAGTCAGTGCGCAGCTGCTTTTATAGGCTCAAAGTTTTATACAAAATAAGGCCGTACCTGTCGGAAGAGCTGCGGATTCGACTTGTTGAGTCCCTAGTACTCTCTAATTTAAACTACGCAGATACAGTTGTCGGTCCTAGACTGCTGGCAAGAACTGAGCGACTGATTCAGAGAGTACAAAACGCCTGCGCAAGATTTTGCTTCTCAGTTCCACCTAGAAGCCATATAACACCCTTTTTAAATAAACACTCCATCCTTAGAATGAAATCACGTCGCAAGTTACACTTAGCGTGTCTAATGTTTGGGGTTATTAAGCATAAAGAACCAGCTTATCTGTACAAAAAACTGAGCTGGATCGCTAGTAGGAGAGAATGTGCGATCAGGCAGTGCTCCCAGCAACTCTCTACAGAAGTGCATAAGACGGCCGCCTTCAGAGGCAGTTTCAGGTATGCCGCATCCAAATGCTGGAACAACATTCCCCCGCCGATAAGGAATCTTAAGTCGATTGGTACCTTTAGAAATCGATTGCGGCAATATCTGATCGACCATCAAAAAAAACTGGGCTTGACCGTCACAAACACGTCCATAATATAGCAGATGGCTGGGGCTCTGTTCCACACGACATGTTTGTCTTGACTTTATCCTGTAGACAAAGATTGAGGCAACTGTGTAACTGTTAAACGCATATAACGTACATATTATTATATATATATATATATACTCACTGTACATAATTATTATAAAACCATAACATAACAACATACAACATGTAAACTCGTACACATACACGCTTAAAAACACAAACTAGTCATTGATTAATTAAATAACATATTATTACCTATACTGTGAGTCTGTGATAATCAAGTAATCCAGTAGCCACTACACAAGTATCTATTAAGTTTAAAATTTCAAAATCTTTCTTTCTGTCGGTTTTAAAAGCAAGTCAATTAAGATGTGGGTACTTACACTACTTACCACCTTTATATTATGACGCGCCGCACTATGTGGGTACCATTTTGTTGAAACTCAGATGTGTCTTCTCGACATCCGTGTGTCACTAACGGGATGCAGCAGAATACCAGCGTCAGGTATTGTACCTGGCATATGCTGAGCTGGACTCCCATTTGGTGCAACCATGAGACACACACCGCCCAGTAATGATCGAGACCGTAATGGATGTTGAGGTGTCTCCATAGACACCTCAACATCTATTACGGTCCCGGCCGGTAATTGACCCCTGTCAATTTATCTTTTTAATTTTTGTTTTTCTTTTCTTTCACTTTCTTCGACGTTTATTTTTTAAGTACCTACCTGTATTGTGTCTTTTGTTGCACTGAATAAACGTTTTATCTATCTATCTATCTATCACTATAATTCACCACGCGGGCCCAGTGCGTGTTGGTAGATGTTACATTCATGTCGTCAATTTTTTTGCTCTAGGACATGCCGGTTTCCTCATCCTATTCTTCTAAGCGTGTCGATAGCAATCTAAATGGACTCGGCCCAGAATTCGGCTGCCTGTATAGTGCCATCACCAGCGTCCATCAGTGCCTGTAACGTGCAGCTGACAGGACACGCAGGACACGATACTAAATGTCCCATCGTTTGTGCTTTGTGCATCGTTTATGGGTTTCCTCATTATATTTTCCCTCACTGTTTTGAGAGCAGTGGTGATAAAATATATCACACAAAGTAAAGCGCCTGTCGACCTAAAGAAAGTGGCTGGAATGGACTGGATGAGGGAGGCGGAGGACAGGGTGTTGTGGGGCAGCCTGGCAGAGACCTATGTCCAGCAGTGGACTGCGATAGGCTGAGTTGATTGATTGAAAGCGCCTGTCTGGGTTCGAAGAACCCACGACGTACAGACGCCAACCTACCCCAATCTGTCAAATTTCTTTGATAGATTTTCAACTTTAGCACAAAGGAATAAGGTTCATATTCAATTGGGAAAATCTGACAGATTGGGGTAGCTTGATGTGCTGGCCTCTGTACAACTCGTAAGTCGGGGCCGTTACCACTGAGCCACCACTGTTCTGCTCATAATGAACCATAATGATAATCAATAAATTCAGGAATCTGTAATCTATTACTCAACACCTAATAACCCATTGAAATCTAAATATTCAGGCGCACGTACAGACGCCAGCAGGTCAAGCTACCCCAATCTGTCAAATTTCTTTGATAGATTTTCAACTTTAGCACAAAGGAATAAGGTTCATATTCAATTGGGAAAATCTGACAGATTGGGGTAGCTTGATGTGCTGGCCTCTGTACATATTTTATCAGTTTTTGAACTGTACGTCCCAATTAGACTCAATCTGTCTAGCCTTTACCAAACTATATTGGGGCCGGCTTCTAGTCTACATTTTAGCGCACGGGACCCTAAAATAACATAATAAAAGTTAAACTGCATTACTTTGCTGTTATCTATGTTAGATTAGAGTGACTTTGTTACATTGTAACAATTTTGAGAGTCGTGGATTACCTTTACAAAACCCAAAGCCTTCATACGGTGAATAACCGTAATTACATCAAAGTGTATTTTAAATTAATTAGTCTTGTCTGAAGTATAGTTTAAAATGCCTTAAGGCGTTATGAAAGAATTTTCATAAGACTTAGTGACACATATAATATGTTGGGATTTTGAAGGAGATTTGGAGCCAATTTCGTCAAATGTATTTTGTAGTTTAAAAATAAAATTAATCACTTATTTGGTATAATTATAATTTATTTAGTGGATGTTGGTCTGCGTATAATATTAAATATTTAATTGACAAATCCATAGAACAGAAATAATAATATAAATTCATAATAAAATTTTAGATTAAATTAATAATTAATAAAATGTTACCATAAATTTAACTTACATAAATTTAACTTACAATAAGTTAGTTTGCATATAAATAAGTCCTCTTCCTTCAAATTTTTCTTTTGCTGTGCCCAATTACAGTGTCCACGTTTGTTACAACAAAGGTTTACTTACCACCTAAGCTTATACATTGTGGAATGCAATAAAGGACTGAGTATGAAGCAAAAAATATGAAAAATAATAATTTTAACTATGTATGTGGTATGTAAGTATGTTTATTGTAACATAAATAAATAAAATGGAACAGTCTGTTTGTAATATCAAAATAACAGCTTTTTACTGAATGCATATGAAAGTATATACGGAACTTATAACAAAAAAAAAAACAATTTTGTCTGTCTGTTTGTTCCGTCTAATCTCCGAAACGAGTGGGCCGATTTTGCTAGGCTATCAATATAATATTATCTAAATTTCCTTAATTCTCTCCTTGGATCAATCAATTCTTATAGCAGCAGCTTCAGCAAAAACTTCTCCTCCCAACCTTTCAGCATAAGACTTTCCATTGTAATAAAAATCATTGAAGGACACACGTAGGCCTACTTCAAAATCTAGAACCTTTCCTATTTTCTGCGTCGGTTCCGCTGTCCATAACGCTTGACAGATCTTCGGTATCTTCGCTACTGCTTTTCTTGCCGCCATGTTTGAATAGCTTGGACCTAGGTCTTCTACAGTCATTTGAGAAACTGGACCCTTTTTTAGCTTCTTCCCCAATTCTTTGGATGTTCTGCATAGAATTGTGCCAAGTTTGTGGAATCTATGCTCGCGATGTGTTGCTAGGAACATTATTTCGAGACTGCAGTCGACGTTGTATCTGCAAAGAGAAGAAAATGTTATTTTAATTACCCTATTATTTTACGTGGGGCTTAATCATAACTGGCGAGATGTGGGTGAACCTATTTTGGGTACACCTTTAACTAATGCTTCGGGAAAGTAAGAAAAGAAAGAAAGGTAAGAAAATAAAGAAACAAAAGAAAAGAATAATAATAAAGAAAAGAAAGAATGAAAATATGTTTATTTGCGGTAAACATGGCACAAAGAGAATGTAAACACATAATTATAATAAGAATAGTTTGGGGGAAACACGCGTCACATCCACCCAATTTTTATTATAATATAATTTAATTGATTAATCCTACGAATCCTACTCCTACTAATATTATAAATGCGAAAGCTTGTGAGGATGGATGGATGGATGTTTGTTACTCTTTCACGCAAAAACTACTGAACGGATTTTGATGAAACTTTACAGTAATATAACTTATAGATCAGAATAACACATAGGATACTTTTATCCCGATATTCCAACGGGATCAAAACTTACCCAAGTGAAACCGCGGGGCGCAGCTAGTTATAATATAATTTAATTGATTAATTACTAATAAAATGATGCATGGCTGGATGAATGTTTGTTACTCTTTCACGCAAAAACTACTAAACGGATTTGGATGAAATTTAACATACAGATAGTTTCTAACCAGAATTAACATATAGGATACTTTTATCCCGATATTCCCACGGGATCGAAACTTATGCAATTGAAACCGCGAGCGCTCTAGTTAAGACTAGTAGCGCTCACGGTTAATATTATAAATGCAAAAGTGAGTTTGTTTTTACAAATTTGGCACATGGGTAGACCATGATATGGGTTAGGACATATGGTACTTTTTATCTGGATAGTGCGTGCCCTGGGATAGTTTCCCACCTCTACGCGGGCTAAGCCACGGACAAATGATAAATAAAAATTATTTACAATTAAATGCGCAAAGGCATAAAAGCAGTGTTTCATTTCCCCTTAAGAGATTCTCAGTAAATAAATTTATAAAATTCTTTTGAGTTTTGAATGGTTAATGATTGGATAATAGTTAAATTCATGCCGTGTGTTCGTTGTTTTAACCTGACCGAAGTTACGTCTTTCCTAAAGCCAACAAAATAAAATAGATAAATACCAACAAAAAAAACTAGCAAAAAGGTGCGACCTTACTTGGTTCACTTGGAAGTCTCTGAACCCTCTCCAAACCCAAGTGGGAAAATGTAAGTTGAACCTCGTAAAGTGGAGCTACCTCGAAGGAACGACTTCAGGATGTGGCTGGACTGTGTCACAATCTATGCTCCACCAGCTTGCCTTTTGTGCCTCAAAACATGCAGCCAAAGTGACCTCTGCGCTGCCATGGAACTGGCGAAGTTATGGACCAACAAAATTTAAATAACTGTCATGCCAGAGACACGAAGTAGACGAAAGGACTTATTTTCGTTAGGCTTTAAGAGGAAATGCCGGTGGTCGTTTCTCCATACAAACGCTCTCGCCTGTTTTCTTTCTGGTTAAGGACCATAAAGCAATTATTTTTTACAGAATAATAAATATTAATGCTTATATGTCGCTATGTTTTCTTTTTTGATAAATTATTTTTATTAGCACCAGAACCCTGAAAAAATGCTCAAAATTGCCAATTTAAACCGCGCTGTCAACAGAGCGGCTTAGTGTACAATTTTGACAATTATTAATGAGAAAGAAAAATATAGGGACACTGAATATATCCTTCTTATCAAGTTTATGAAATATCTTTTAAATTGGTTCAATATTAGACGAGGCAATAGGCGAGAGCCAAACGTCAAATTATGACTTTTTACTTAGGCTTTTTCAGAAGTCTCTCCGACCGCATTTCCTCTTACAACAGACTACCTTCTCAATAATAAAGTCTTTTTTCGTATAAATCTAATCCTAGCCTAACAGCAAATACGAACTTTCATTTCTTCAGACTATCAAAACTTGTTATAAACACTAAATTCTCTCAACAGTTCCAACATAGTTTCTATAAAGACAATAGCGAGATCTTAATGGATCTCAACAGGCAATCAGACGGGCTGTTCTTTGTTAACAGTATTCTGCAGCTGTATGAAGTAGGTAGTTATCCTAGAAACAATTAATGTAACTACTGGCATTGAACTTTAAGACAAACGCTATAAATTCTCGAGAAGGAAATTATTACACATTTTATTTGTTAGTAATCCAGATTCAGTGTTTAAGGTCTAGGGTCTCATGCACGAGGTGGTGGTTACAAATCTGGACAAGTACCAATGTGAATTTTTCAATGAATTGGTATATATAGACGCCACCACATCAAGCTACCCGAAACTGTAAAATGTTCCCAATCAACTTTAAACCTTATGCTCTAGTGATAAAGTTGAAAATCTATTAAAGAAATTTGGCAGATTGTAGATGTGCTGGCGTCTGTACTTTCTGAGTTTATCTTGGACATGTGACACCAGTGAAGAAAAACATCGTGACGGGGAACCTGGACTTATAGTTAACATAAGTCGGAAATCGCCAAACCATCTTGAGCAGGCGTGATTAATGCTTGTACCTTCTGTGTATGATTGCCCTGCAGTCACAACACAGTGGACAATATAATAGGCTAATAAGTAGTCCAGATTTTGCTCTTCTGAAACTTTTAATTATGATAGCTTATGTTTTAATAGTGGAAAAGCCCTTAGCATTGCTCCATGTTGCAGTATGCGGTGGAGGCTGCGGACACGAAAACCGCGGGCGCGGCGCGGCGGCGGCGGCGGCGCGGGCAGCGGGGAGCGGTGCGTTTCAATGCATAGATTTATATGGAACTGGCCTCGAAGGCAGCGACGAGACACGGTGCGGCGAAAAAAGACACAAATTTCTCTTAATACAACACTACTCCAATCTAGTGCCGCAGGATCAGCCTGCTATTTTCGAGATCAGGTAAGTGTCGCCGCGCCGCTCCCCGCGCTGCCGCCGCCGCCGCCCCGCAATCACTGACTTCGTGTCCGTGGCCTTACAAATGATATAGGTAATCGTTTCATGGTAATCTTAGAAAAATCTACTAATTAGAAAAAACACAAAAATTAAATACTTCTCGCCTAGTGAATTCCTCAGGGATAAATAGAATTCCATAATAATGGAAGCTCAAGTTTTTTATAGCAGCGACGGCCCAGTGGCCGCGACTTACGAGTTGTAAGTCGTAGGTTCAAACCTAGACGGGCGCTTTACTTTGTGTAAATTATTTATATAATAACCACTGCTCTCAAAACGATGAAGGAAAACATCATGATGAAACCGGCATGTCCTAGAACCAAAAATTCGAAGACATGTGACATCTACCAACCAGCACTAGGACCGAGTGGTGGATTACGGTCCACTCCTTCTCACAGAGGAGGCCTGTGTCCCAGCAGGGGACGTTGACGCAACCTTGTTTCCCCGTACTACTTAAATTATGCCCCATAAACCAGTCAGTACCCGTTATATTTTCTATGTCAAATTCTACTCCGATCCTATTATTGATTTTATTAAGTATCTACGATAATATAAGTGTGACGTGTGTGACGATTACACAAAACAGTACCTAGGTATAGGTAGTATTATGACCAATAAAATATGTCCTATGTCTCAGCATACATGTTATATCGATTCCTATGTGCATAAATAGTTTATGAACAGCCTGAGCGAATTCATTAATATGTCTACCAGTGTACCTTGTGATCATTATTATGCTTGCGTGATCAACTGTACTGTAGGTAAGTAAATATCTACATACTTGGTGTGCTATTAACTTGGTAATGACAATGACTGGCAGCCGTGACAAGTTTATATTAGAGCGAAGTCAACTTAAGTAGTTAATACTATAGTAGTTATGTGGAATTTGTAGGTACTTAGTTATGATCGTTCCAAAATTCAATGAAAAGTTGGGGTGTTTCTTAAATGTTATACTTAAAACACTTGTAATAAAAGTATGATTTTTTGCATTTTCTTTTTGACTTTCGATGTAATATTAAAAAATGCTAAAGATATTATTTTTCATAAGAAAATAGTAGTTTTTTTTATGGCCGGCAGTTTTATTTTTAGGTACGAAATTAATGACGTCCATTGTCTGTTCAACAATGTAAATAACCCAATGAATGTTGTTGAACTGTCAAAATTAAAACCATTTCTAGTAGCAATAGCTTTAATTTTGACAGTATATGTGGCGATTACCTCGCTGGGCTGTTTTGTCTTATTCCAATGAGTCTGTGATGCTCCTACCTCCTTCATTTTATTCATACCAACATTATAAAAGCGAAAGTAACTCTATGAGTGTGTTAACTTTCTATGTCTGAATAACTAAATCAATCGCTATAAAATATGACAGATAGGTAGCATAGAGAAAGTCATAGGCTACTTTCATCCTAGATGTTCTATCCTGGTTAGTGAAAAATTATGAAATACGCAGACGAAATCGCGGAGAACGTTTGACGAACGTTTGTTATAAAATAATATCCGTCATCATTTATTTTCTGTTCAAGTGAGTCTAGTTTAACTAGTTTTAAATATTTTACATAAACATCTTGCATCTCCTCAAAAATATTGACATTTTACGACAGAAACCGAACCTGCGTAAAAAACTGCGACACTGCGACACTGCGTGAAAAACACAAGAAAATAAACATCCCTTCTATTAGGCCTCATAAAACCACAATATGGTTAAGATGAATTAACTTGCTGGTTTCATTATGTCAAACGAGATTACCAGAATTAATGAGATTCATGCATTATGGTAAGCTGTTATACGGGCGATGAATTTGCTGAGAGACTCACAGTTTTACGTTGTAGTCGTAAAGTCTTGTACATATACATAAATGTGTATTAGACATTAGGGGATGATGAGAGAGACTCATAGTCAAGCAAATTTAGAGAGAGGAAATTTGACGCGCTTAAAATAAGACTAGAAAAGAAATTTGGTATTTCTAAAATTTCCATTTCTATATTTTCTTTCCAGTAAATGCAAAACTTAACATATAGAGGTATGAGGAACAGGGTGTGAAGTTCACCCATCCTCCATAGAAAAGGGAGGATCATAGGGAGGACCAGACGGGTGTTGTTACAACTGGTGGGCAACTGCCTAACGATTGATGTCGGGGCGTTGTGTATAGGTATGCTATGATAGTCACGTGGTAAACACTGCTTGCGCGATGCAGGATTTTGCGTGACGTCAGTGTGATGCGTAGTTTTTATGTGGCGATGTAGATGATATCACAGACTTACTTCTCAAAGAAATTACACCTGCCGTCGACTTCTGCCATCCATTCTATAAGAGCTCGTGATGATGGCTGTGTGCAGCGCTCTTCAGCAAATATTTCAAAGAATGGCTTCTCAGATGAATCTGATGTTGCTACCTGAAAAAAGAATATATTTTTTTAAATTTTGTTTGAACATTTTCATTATCAGTCGTTTTTCCTCTATTTGGTTTGCAGTAAAGAGTACTCTATCTACATATCTATTGTCGTAAGTGTTTCTATTACTATATAATTTGACCCAAGTTTGGGTTATTATATTTTCAAATAAATAGAAGCCTTATCGTAGAGAATATAGTATTCTTCTAATTGCTTATGCTTAACGAATGTTTTATCTTAAAGTGTCTCGTAAAATCTTCTTACAAAGTATATTTAAAACATCGATACTCAAGAGTCACGGAAACGAATTAAAATAACAAAGTAGTTGCTTAGCATTCATGAAACAGAAACATGGCGCCAAGTAATATAGTGTGATTTAGAGGCAGGTGATTTTAGGCAGCACTGTAAATTTTACAGCTGTCAATAATTGCGCGTGATTCAGACTAAGTAAACTACTTTTTTAAGTTGCATACCTGTAATTTATTAAAAGCAGCTGAAACAACTTCTCCGGTATCAGTAGCAACTGCTACAAGTGACACACCGTCTAATGCTGCGTCTGCGCATAATTCTAACAGTTCCTCTGCAGCTACCGGGTTTTTGTTCACCTCTGTACCGATACACACTGATTCATCTTGGCAGAAGGCTTCTCTTATGACCTGGAACATTACAATTTATTATTATCAGCCTGTGTTGTCCCACTACAGAGCAAAGGCATTCCTTCCCTCGTTCCACTTTTCCTGGTATACAGCGATTGTGGATCAATCCTGTAAGAAGGAGTCCAGCTCATCCCGCCATCTATTTCTGGGCCTGCCGTGTATTCGTTTCCTGCTATTTGGGATCCATTGAGTTGTGGTTTTTGCGTATTGCTGCTCTGATATGTGACAGATGTGGTCGCTGTGTAGCTATCGTCCGCTATTCGTTATTTATATGTTTTGGAACGAATTAGCCAACATAGCCAGTTGACAGACTTCAAGTGCGGAGTTTTGACTATTTACATTAAAATAATAGTAGAAAACTTTCTACTTGTTTTTTGAGGATTAAATATGTGATAAGCACGTATCCTGGCTAACCCCGAGTCCTCGAGTGTCATTAACAAACATAGTGGAGTATCTATTATTACAAGTATACAGCGAGGGGAGACTTTGAGTAAGGGTGCGAAAACAGTTTATTTGAAACTTTATTTAGGTTGGATATGTAGATAATTATTTGATTAGCCACGGTTGGACATACAAAGCTCACTTAATATGTGATTGTAATAGATTCAAGAAGATTGATAAGCTGAAACCCTTCTTATTGACAGCTTACTTGTAAATCCCCTGATAGTTGAGGCTTATCTTTGCTTAAGCTGCTGCAGGGTTATACCACGTTCAATCCTTCAACCAAATGAGGGGGAAGCGCCAGGGTAGTCTGAGATTTTTTTTAAAATGACTATTTCATTTAATATCAATCAATAGTATTTTATGAACTTAGACACACTCACGCCATACCATCTTCCTAGCACGATGGGCTGTGTTGTATTGATGATTTTAGGTAATGATTATAATTCAGTAAATACACACTTGTTACGCTCGCAAATCATATTTTGTTCAACATATAACTTGACTCTGACCTGCAAATTGCAAAAAAAGTCAGAAAATTTGTATTTCACGGGCTACCTTGCATACAATTTTTGTATTGTCACTAAATGATTCAAAATGTAAAACTGGTTACGTTCATATTCATCAATTTATTCCTCCATTCAACGGAGTAGAAAACTAAACAGCGAGTTTTTGCCATTATTTGATATTATTATGTATTATCCAGGTACCTTTTAAAATATTTCTCTACAAAGCGAACGTCGAGAGACGCAGTATTTAAATAAAACTTTGGAACAAAACTAAATAGTCTTATTTTATTTACGGGAAATACTCACTTTTAATGCACCGGGAAAAGTAGCAGCTGACAGAGATTCTATTCTGTATTTTCCTGGAAACAAAGAGAAAATGCAATCCGTTTATAAAATAGTACTATTTTATAACCTATTAAATTCATGTTCCGGTTTTTTCTTTCGTCCGTTTTGTTCTGCATTTTTACTATGGCAAAAGGAAATGCCTATTTCTAGGTATCGATATCTGTTGCTTTAGTATCGAGTACGTAACGGAAAGGTTGCTTCTGAAGCGAGAAAAAACTGCGATTGGATTTTTCGTTTGAAAAAGGGATTCAAATTGAATGCGATAGACTTTGGGGTCAATAAACTCGGGTCTTATCTCGTAGGGCTCAATAGTGTCTATAAATTCTTTAGTCAATAGTATCAATTATTAGGTTTTGCCCGTGGTTTCGTACGCATGAAGTTCGGAAATTATTTCACGGGGAATTCCGGGATAAAAAGTGTTTTATGTTCTAACTCAGAAGACCAATTCTGCAATTAAAATCGTTCAAAATCGAGTCGCAGTCTCATTTCAACGACAATCAATATCAAAAACTTGTCAAAATTTTGGTAAACTACAGGTACTTTTAACAGATTGAGACTGAGATCAGACTGTGAGAAATTGCCCCTCTGGTCAAGGTCAATCCGTGTATGTTCATGCAAATCTGTTCAGGCGTAAAAATGTAACAGGCAGAATTTATACTTTCGAATTTTTATTATTAATAGGTATGGAAAATTATTGTTAGTTACACTATACTTTTCCTATAAAGAGCATAGGAGTGCTTGTTTTTCGGCAATGGTAAACTATAGGATTCATTTTGAGAATGTAAGTTTAGCACAAATGTTGTCCATCTTGAAAAAACTGTGTAAATGCTGCACTTAGTGGGTAATTGTGTTAAGGGTTCAAATTATAATGGTAAATTGTAGTCTTACAAAACCAAGGCATTTAAAAGCTTTTTTCAAGTAAAGAAAAAACTGTAGAACCTTTGGATGCAAACTTCTATCTCCTGGTGTAGTGCTTCGTTTGCTTTGAGCGGATAGTTTCCGAATCCGAAAACTGTAACATGTCGTTTCGTATATCCGCAAAAAAAGAAAAAGAAATTGGGTTTCCGGAATATCAGATGAGCCTCCCTTTTCAAACCGGGCGGCAGTTATTCTATGAATTCAAGTCGTTTTTTGGGCATAAATGTGTGGAATACAAAATATGAGAATTCGTACCGATAATGTCGATTAAAGTGTACTTTATGATGCTTAATTTTAGATAAAGGTTCGATCTTATCCTAGCACTTAGCTTCTGACGTTTCATAGAACCCCATGTAGGTTTATGTGAAATATTGTTTTTGATTTTGTACACTAACTTTTTCGTTGACTAATTCATCTACCTATCATAACTACTTATCATAAAAAATAATCAGGTAATCCCTTAGGATTACCTGATCAATATTTTATTTAAAATCATATATTGTGATATCACAGCTGAAGAAGGAAAATTTTAAATAACTTTTGGAGAGCACTGTAGTAGGTACTACCAGCACCCTACTTGTGTAACACTCTGAATCATTTTGAAGGCTATTGCTAATGGATTTCTTCATAATTATGTTCGAAAAATTTGTCTGCTGGACAACGTAAATAACGAAATGAATGTTGTTAAACTGTCAAAATATAAGGCATTGCCACTGATAGTGTGTTACGTAATTACCCCGCTGTTTTGGAAGACAATTTTGGTACAGTCAAACGGACGTCTGTGGTAACAATTTAAAATTTATCATTAGGTACTAGGAACAACAACTTACAAAGGTATGGTCAAAAATAGAAATACATAGGAACATGTTTTGAAACACTAAAAAGGTAAAACTAGCTAAATTAAACAAACATGACTGAATAAACACAGCTCCGGCAACGAAACATGGAAAGCAAGACTGACATAAGTAGTTGTTTGTTTTTAGGCTGAAAACTGGTCTTGTTGGTCTTACTGACACTTGTATTCCTCACAGTCATCATATTATTAATATTTCACTATAGCTACAAAACAACACAAAAAAACTGCAATACTAACCGTCATCCGTGGTAAGCCACTCCATTTTCATACAAACACAAAAATATCAAACTTAAACGTCAAAATCTTATTTTTGAATTACGAACGTGCGCCCGCGACTGTGACTTATAATCAACTAACAACATTAATCTATTCGATACGACAGTCGTGTTGTTGGGATTGTGTGCTAAGTGAGACAACACGTCGCTGTCACTGAACTGAACGGATGACCTTGACCTCATGTGGATAAAGTCTAATGTTGAAAAGTATCTTTCAAGTTGAATATATTTTTAAGATAAAGAATAGAATACCTACTTTTTAGTATGTAGACCATATAAATTACAGTTACAGTTGTAGAAATTTTACAAAGAGTAACACAAGGGGCGGTCTTATCGCTGAGAGCGATCTTTTAAGCCCTATGAATGGATTAAAAAGGGAAAGAGAGAGGTAGTATGTGGTGTACCATTCATATAATACAATACATACATTCATAATGCATACTAGCTTTTGTCAGCGACTTCGTCCGCGTGGAATAATGACTTCCGGAAATTGAGGCACTAACTCTCATAGAGTTTAACCGATGTGCTCTTTCTTCTGCCGATTCTTGAGAACGCGTATTTCTCATTCAACGCGTTTTTCAAGATAATAGCGGGCGGACGCCGGCGTCCGCTTGGGTCTTGAATAACTAAAAATATATAACTACGTCTAATATATAAAATAATATATAATAAAACCTACTTCACTTAAAACTAAATACCTATAACTACTATAATTAATAATACCTATACCTATAATTAATAAAAGTACCTACGCTTTTACCTACTTAATATTAAAAAAAACTGAACATAAATTAACCAAAACTTACCTACTACTAACTAACTACTACTAACCTATTACTACTTCACCTAAAAAGAAATCCTGTTTTCCCAACATTTCCCTTCACTGCTCTGCTCCTATTGATCGTAGCGTGATGAAAAGTATACTATAACCTGCCCAGGAGTATGAAGAACAATTGTACCAAGTTTCGTTGAAATTCGTCGAGTGGTTTTTGTTTCTATAACGAACATACAGACAGACAGACAGACAGACAGACAAAAATTTTACTGATTGCATTTTTGGCGTCAGTAACGATCACTAATCACCCGCTGATAGTTATTTTGGAAATATATTTCATGTACAGAATTGACCTCTCTACAGATTTATTATAAGTATAGATTATACTGATCTATCTATATATATAAAAAGACAAGTCCTGACTGACTGACTGACTGACTGACTGACTGATTGACTGACTCATCAACGCCCAGCCCAAACCCCTGGACCTAGAAAGCTGAAATTTTGCACAGAGGTTCCTTTTATAATGTAGACGAGGAATAAGGAAGGAATTTTCGAAATTCAACCCCTAAGGGAGTTAAATGGGGGATGAAAGTTTGTATGGAAAATCTTATTCCTTGAGTTAATAAACTTGAAACTTGGCACGAATACTTACCTAAGTAAATTATGAAAATTGGTCTTTTTTGTTTTTCTAAACTACCTTCTAAAAGGGGATAAGGGGGTGTCAAAATTTGTATGGAAGAATTTTAATGCACGGTCCGATTAACTCAAAACTCAGTATTTATACTTAGTACCAAAAATAAAGAATTACGTGTATCAGGGTTTTTCGAAAATCTACCCCTAACGGGGAGAAAAGGGGTAGTTAATTTTACAGGGCAAATTTTACTGCCTGGCTTAATTAACTCAAAAAATGGTATAAATAATCTGTGAGTCAAGTAATGAACACATTCCAAACGATTTTTCAAAATTCCACCCCTGTGGGGGTGAAAAGTGGGGATACGGCTTATATGAAAAATCTTATTCCTTGGGATTAATAAACTTGGCACGAATACTTATCTAAGTAAATCATAAAGTTTGGCATTTGTTGTTTTTCTAAACTACCCCCTAACAGGGGATTGGGGGGTGTCAAAGTAAGTGGAAGAATTTTGACGCGCGGTCCGATTAACTCAAAACTCATTATTTATACTTAATACCAAAAATAAAGAATTACGTGTATCAGGGTTTTTCGAAAATCTACCCCTAAGGGGGAGAAAAGGAGTAATTAATTTTCCATTTTACTGCGTGGCTTGATTAACTCGAAAATTGTTGGAAATAATCTTTGAGTCAAGTTATGAACACATCCCAAATTTTTTTTCAAAATTCCTCCTGTGTGGGGTGAAAAGTGGGGAAAAACTTTATACGAAAAATCTTATTCATTTGGTTAATAAACTTGAAACTTGGAAGGAATATTTGTCTAAGTAAGTAATAAGAAATGGGTCTTTCGAAAGTACATCCCTGACGGGTAAAAAAGTGGTAATTCGATTTTTAAGGCCGGTATTATAGTGCGTAGCTTGATTTACTCCAAAAAAATGGTATGGATAAATTTAAGCTTCAAACTTGGCACAAATACTTATATAAGTAAATTATAGTTTGTCATTTTATGTTTTTCTGCTCTAAAGGGAGATTGAGGATGTCAGTTTGTATGGAAGAATTTTATCGCGCGGTCCAATAATATAAACTCGAAACTCAGTATGTATACTTAAGACCAAAATAAATAAAAAAGTGAGACTGGGTTTTTCGAAAATCTAACCCTAACGGGGTGAACGGGGGTAGTCCATATCACAGAGGAGCATTTTATTGCGTGGCTTGATTCAATGGGAAATTGGTATAAATAATCTTTGAGTCAAGATATGGAAACGTCCCAAACATGTTTTCAATATTTCGCCCATATGGGGATAAAAACTGTGAAGGTGAAAAGGTGGTCTTATTCCTTTGGTTAAGAAACTTGAAACTTTTCAACATTTGCCTCAGTAAATAATAAAGATTGTCACTTTTAGGGGTTTACTACTTACTTACTTAAAATAAAAAAGTATGAGTTTTAGGGTTTTACTTATTCTACTCCTACCGGGGTAGAAAAGGGTAATAAAGTTTAAGGAGTAGAAACTCCAACTTCCATTAACACGAAAATGGATAGGTACTTATAAATAATCTTTATATCATAAAAATGGAAACGTACCAAATGCAAAAACAAGCCCTGTCGTGATGAAAAGGGAGCATTGTTTATTTGAAACATCTTAGGTAGTTTAACTAAAATATTGGCCCGAATACTTATTTCTTTAAATAAAGTAAGTATAAAGATCGTAATCAATAATTTTCGAAAAAACCAATTTTCGAAATACCTTTCAGGGAGAGGGGTGTTAAATTTATTTGAGGAAAGTACGAAACCCACGCGGACGAAGTCGCGGGCAAAAGCTAGTCTAGATATATACAAGGGCGACACTGAAAGTTTTTCTGGCCACTTGTAAACGATATATTAAAAAAATAAAAAAACAAGTTCAAATTTTGAAAATGGAACTCTTTGCCAATATTATTGTGCATTTATTTTATTCATTTGTCCTTTGTTTACGATTTGACGGCAAATTGAAAATTGTATGCCTCACGTCAGCATGAATTTAGCGCGAGAAAATTTTCATACAATGATGTTTTATGACTTTCGAGGTAATTTAAGTCAACAAGAAAGTTATGATAGACTTCGATTGGCCTTTCACGATAAAGCCCCATCTCGTGCCGCTGTTTACAACTGGTTAAATGAGTTTAAACGTGGTCGCACTAATCTCACCGATGATTTGCGTGGGGGACGGCCTTCTACAGCGACGACTGAAGATAACATCAGTGTTGTGCGGCGTATGATAGAGATTGACAAAAGAGTGACTTATCAGCAGATTCGGAAAAGCTTAGGCATCGGTATGAGTCATGTGCACAAAATCCTCCATGAACATTAAGCGATCAGGAAACTTTGTGCCCGGTGGATACCTCATAATTTTACAGAGGCCCAAAAGCTCCATCGTGTTGATTGGTATCGTGAAATGGTTCAAAGATTTAATGGAGGTGACTCAAATGCTGTGTTCGACATACTTACGGGTGAGGAAAGCTGGATTTATTGTTACGATCCTGAAACTAAGAGACAGTCTGCTGTCTGGGTGTTTCCTTCCGAAGAGTTGCCAACTAAAGTGAAGAGAGGTCGAAGCGTGGGAAAAAAGATGGTGGCCTCGTTCTCCGGAAGGACAGGTCATTACGCAACAATTGTTTTAGAGGATCAAAAAACAGTTACTGCAGAGTGGTACACTGACAATTGTTTGCCACTTGTCTTGGAAAAAGTTCGAGAGAAATGACCTCGCAGTAGGATCTTCGTTCACCACGACAACGCCTCGTCGCACACCGCCAAGCAAACAATCGACTACTTGGCGACGTCAGACGTGGAATTACTGGGTCACCCGCCCTATAGCCCCGACCTCGTACCTTGCGATTTTTATTTATTCCCGAAAATAAAAGAAAAACTTCGAGGAAAGCGTTTTGTGGACGCCGAGGAGGCAGTGGCTGCGTTTCGAAATGCTGTAGAAGAGACCCCTAAGGACGAGTGGGCAGAGTGCTTTTCTCAGTGCTTCCATCGGATGCAGCGATGTATCGATGTAAATGGACACTATTTTGAAAAGATATAATAAAACTAATAACTTGCTAGTTTGTCCAGTTTTTTATTTTCTAAGAACTTTCAGTGTCACCCTCGTATACAATAATAACCAGGAACAGGAGCAAAGCAAATATAATGATGACAATTTTTTTTCTAAGGGCTAATTTTACTAACGTCACATATCTTTTATCCGTAGAATAAAATTGACGTCTGACAGTTCTGTTATGGAAGAACTGTCAAAAATTCAAAATTTATTCTCAGGATAATACTTATTCTAGGTATAAAAGTTTGGTTAAATGTGCTCTCAATTTATTAATATTTTAACTATATTGTTCGTTTTCATTTCATCTTCTCTATTAATATTTAAGCTGAAGAGTTTTTTTTTTTTGTTTGTTTGTACGCGCTAATCTTTGAATCTACCAGTTGGATTAAAAAATATATTTTTGCTGTTGATAACCCACTTCTTGAGGAAGGCTATAGGCTACTTAACGTCACGCTGGGGCCCTTAATAACCGAGCAGAAAGAAAACAGTAAAAAAGAACGGTAAGCTAAAACGAAGTAATAGCGCGGGCAGACGATGTTATGCGATGGGGCGGGTCGGGGGAGCAAAAAATTCACGTGGACGAAGTCGCGGGTAGAAGCTAGTTACTTCATAATAGAAGAATTACTGCAATAACAACTCGTTTCATTGTGTTTAAGTTGAGACAACGTTAGTATATATTGGATTTGCTATTGAAGAATTTCTCATACCCATCTGATTCTTCATAACGTCATAAGGTAAACGCAGCTATCAACGACCCATCGAAAATCTGTAGTTATTACCGACCTATAAAAGTAATTCGAAATCTTTACGTTTCCAGAACTATTCTATCTTTAAGTAGGCAAAGTTACACACGCGTTTATTCCTTGAGCATCGTATACTTTTACGTTAGTGTGAGTAGCTGTCCAAAAAAGAGATAAAATACGTTAATTACTACGGGGCAGCGTGGATGCAGGACGTGTCGTACTGTTCCCTTGTTCCTTCAAGTAGGTACATGACTTTTCTATTTAAGACATTTATACAAACAAATGACGTCTATACTATATCTTAAATTACTAAATGTATTCATCTATGTGTCAACTCCTGATTTCTTACGACATTTTATTAATAAAAAGTAATTTGAAACATAAAACTTTAAATTAAAATGAGATGGTGTTAGCTTCATCAGTTTTAGTCGTGGCAGCTATCAACGACCCATAAGTCGGCAATGGCAGCAACGTAACTTTTCGTTTTATTTTTCTTTTATGTTATTATATCACACTAACACAAGTATTTTTATGGACCAGTTTAAATCTAAGCTATCAGTCTTTATAAAAATCTATTAGCGACAAATTTTTTTTGTCTAGTTTTTACCATTTAGCGTTGTCAATTTAACCAAAGTTAGGATATTTTTCGAGGATCGATATTGAATAGTTACAGTATTAAATCATTGTTTTTGTGTTTAAAACAGTGTGCATTTGTTCATATTTTTTGTGACATTAATCAATTATAATCTATTTTATAGTCTGAAGGTCAATTGAATTAAAATAACCATTTTTTTATGAGTCGGTAATACAATTTATGTTTATACTTACATACTTTATTACCGACCCATGAGGGTCGGCAATAGCAACTATAAGAAGCTATTACCGTTTGTATATAGATTATTTAGTTTCTCACCTACTTTTATGACGTAATAGGTACCTATTAATAAATGCTACTTCTTGGCTAAAGCAACACAAAACATACCTACAATTATATTTTTTTCCAGAAGTATGGAGCCACAAAAGCGGCGAAAAGTATACAGTAAAACACAACTCGCCGAACCAATGACTGTGATGATTAATATTATAATTTTCAAAAATGATTATGATCTCAATAGCATAAGGAAATGTCCTTGAGTTTGAAATCCTTAAATTAAAATATATATGTGTATTAATAGTATTATGTTGATTAATTTAAAAGTTTATAATTATTTAGTTCATAGGTATTACTAAGAAGTACTAATTTGTTTTATTAAAAATAACGATAATAAAAAAGTACGAATAAGTATTTGCATTTTTATTTTGTTTTATTATATTAAGATCGGTAATCATCATCATCACTAGCTTATATACATTCCATTGCTGGAAAAAGGCCTCCTCTCATACACGATCGGGAATAGCTGCATAAAAATCGTTAATAGCTTCACAGCCGTTTTTATGGGTCGGTAATTGCATCAATCGACTAAGTCACATTTTAAATTATTTTTTACAAGATAATCCTTTATTTAAATGTATTTGATTCAGTAAATACATTTTTTATACGTAACACTAGCATATAAAATTAAACTATTAATCTTTAGAGGAACCAGTATACTAAAAAAATATGGTTGATTTTAAAATTGCCTTAGGGGGGTCGTTAATACCTGCGTTTACCTTAATAATAAATATATATAGTCTGTTACAAGTACATAGTTTGCAAACACAATAACATTTAAGTATCTGCTATACACTTTATAATATACCCTTAAAATGATATAATTTAGTTTTCAAAAAGAATATTTGTCTCTACAATATTTTTTATTCATTTTATGAATTAATCCCAAACTAGAGTAAATTAAATTTTGTCTCCTTTAATCATAATCTCTGTTTCTGACAACTTATTTAATACACGGCTGATTAATTTTCTAGAATACAAAAGAGAATAAGATGAAAATATCAAACATAAAGATATCAGGGAAGAAATCTTCATAAAAAACAACCTCAATTCAAAAAAAATCTTTCTTCTGGCGATTCTTTCATAAATATAATCAGCTTTCAGCGTCGAATTATTATTTTGAAGAATGGCTTTATAAAGTACAGATGGCTATTGTTGGTACTTTTATATTTCGAAACCATTTCTGGCTTCTGGGAAGAGCTGATACCATTGTGATTATTTCTGGAATCTTCTGATTAATCTGTCATATCGACATCGGAGGAGTTATCCAATGGGTTGCTGCGCAAAAAGTATTCACGATGCCTAAGTACTCATATACACGAGCAACACACGTCAACGGCAGAGGGAATTGCAGCCGTCTATGCATATGCACACTAAGGAACACCGTGGAGTTTTAGTCTGTGGCACTGACATAACCCTCTGACTGGTATTTATATACTCGAATTATGTTTATTTGTTAAAAACAATATGCAATATTTTAATTTCAAATCAAATTCTAAAAGAAACATTCGTAAACAATATAAATATGACATTCATTTACCGGTTATTAACAATATGATGTATTATAAAAGTACCTATGTTACTGTTATTCGTGTATACAATCAGTTACCGCCAGCAATTAAGCAATTAAATGGAAATATGTTTAAAAATAAATTGAAAAAAATGTTAATTGATAATGTATTTTATAATCTGTATGAGTTTTTTGATAAAAAATAACATTTGTAAGTGCCTACCTATTTTCTTAAAATATCCGACTTGGGTAGACTGTTGAAACAAAAAATGTAATGTATAAGAACTTAATGTACACAGTTATGCAATAAATATATCTTTATCTTTATCTATTCTTCCCAGACGGAAGGATACACATGAAGATTTCCCCCCAAATAAGGTGGACAACAACAATTGACTCTATTTCAAATCAACAACTCAGCATATCGCAGTCCACCGCTAGACATAAGCCTCTCCCAGGCTACGCCATATTACTTACTATTCTCCGCCTTTAGCATCCAGTCTCTCCCGGCAACCTTTTAACAACGTCGGTCTGAGGACGCCTGGGGGCGTCCCACACTACGCTTGCCGGTACGCGGTTTCCACTCCAGGACTCGTCTGCTCTACCGACCATCGGTCTTTCGACAAACATGGCTCGTGGCCAATTCAGCTCACTTCCTCTGCAAACTATGTATGTCGGTAACTGCGAATCTTATCCGGATAATTCCATTTCTGATTTTATTTACCTAGTTTTATTTTTCTTTTATTTGACATGTTATCCTCAAACATTAAATAAAAAGTAGACTTGGATTATAAAGTAACAGGGCAAAACAGTTGTGTTACATTTGTTTATGGCCGATAAGTACCTATGGTATTCTTAGTAAAAATATTAACATGCTATGTGTATTCTGCATAGTTACATTCTAGATAACATAGATAATTATCGAATCAGCTACAGAAATCGTCCTTCATTGGTAAACATGCAGAAAACATGTACCTATCTCGTAGTTACTTTCGATCTGTAGGTCTGTACATCATTTATTTTAGTATTCCGAAAAACGTGACGTGAACGACCTAGCTGCTACACATTTTATCTTGGCTACCAAATTGAAATACTTCTCTCTAGCCTAAGTCAGTGAGGTGAAATTTATCACAGCCAGTGAAATATAGAGTAAGGTAAGGTACTGCTTCATATTATATCTCACGGGTTTAGCTCATGTAGGGAAAAGGCCATTTCTATTCCGTTTTTTAAGCATTTTAGGTTGGGCCAATGCTGTGTGATTTCTAGATTAAAGTAATATAAATTATGACCTCTTTCTTTGCATCTTTACAATACACATTTATACTTAGATCGAATGAGCAATGAACATTTATTTGTTTACTTTTAGTGTCGATGACCTCACTAAAAATCATCATCAGCATCATCAGCCTACAGCAGTCCACTGCTGGACATAGACTATTGCACGCCATTCAACTCGATTTTCGGCAACTCTCATCCAGTTGCTACCAGCCATCCTGCGAAGATCATCACTCCACCTAGCCTCAGTGGAGTCCTACCTTACGTTTGCCGATTCGCGGTTTCCACTCAAGAACACGTCTACGCCAAGGGTCATCGGTTCTACGGCTAATATGGCTGGCCTATTGCCACTTTAGCTTGCATATTCTGTGAGCTATGTCCTATGTCGACTACTTTGTCTTTCTGCCGGATCACCTCGTTGCGAATTCGATCCCTCAGAGAGACTCCAACCATAGCCCGTTCCATAGCTCGCTGAGCGACCTTGAATTTATGGACCTGCCGTACCATGAGTGTGCACGTTTCGGCTTCGTAAGTCATAACTGGCAGGACGCACTGATGGAAGACCTATAGTCTTTAGGCTCTGTGAAATACGCGACGAGAAGACTCGATGAAGCTTCCTAAACGCTGCCCACTGCCGCGTTGCTGCACTAAAAATACCATCAATATATTACTTTTTGTTTTATCATGTTTAGATGATCGATATGGGTATCGATCATCTAAATATGACGTCACGTCACGTCTGCAGTGTTTCGCTAACTAATTAATCATTTTAATTTGACCCTGTATTGGTTGTATAAATCATACCTACTCGTGAAATCGTCTAATCTCCACAAAACTTTCCCTAACGCTCATTTTTTTTTCAGAATTTCAACACAAAATATTGCTTATACTCCAATAAAGTTAAAGCTGAAACACCCGAACAGCTTCAATGATATGACAAGTCAGGTTCGAGCAATATAGCTGATTCAGCTGAAAGCAATCAGCAGGCGGGCCACGCCGACTAAATTCAATTTCTCAAGTGCTAACAGCTATCTTGGCTATAAAGTGTTCTCACATTTTAACTGGAAGAATTCCCTGGGCCTCTCACAGTAGTTTTAAGAGCTTTTTACATTTCACACGGATGTAATAAAGGGTGATAGATTTCGAGTACTCTTTTCTAGGCGAAGAGATTCGGAATTTTCATATCGCGATCTTGTTCCTTGATCTCGGTACGATCGTACGTGTTTTGAATGTTAAGAAGAAGCCTTTAGTAGAAACAGTTTGTATAATTCAGAAAGTTTCGACAGTGATAGTGGAACTTCAAACCTTCAAACTATTTTTTTACAAGGCCGCTGTCCTCGTCAGAATTATTATTGGAAGACACAGACGTTTAAATTTTTATGAATTATTTTATACTACAGGAGGTACTGGACCGGACCGGCACCCTAATTGCGTAATCAGAATCTAAATCTTTTTGAAGAAAATTGCTAATCCATTGCTCCATATGTTCGTAAAATATGTCTGCGCAGCAACGTAAATAACGCAATGAATGTTGTTGAACTGTCAAAATTAAAGCCATTACTACTGTTAGTGTGATACATAATTAACCCGCGGTGGTGAAACAAGGCTACCAATGATGTTGATTATAACTGCACTGTTCTCGAATCACATCAATATCAAGTAAAACAGATAACTTCTACATTAGAAAACTATTGATGACAACAATAGCATTTTCCTTTTCAAAACAAAACGACCAAATAAAAAGCTGTCAACATTAAAAACTCATACAACCTTCAGCGTAATAAAAACGTCTGTGAAAGCATTGTGTTGCCCGTCACGAGCAAACTTAATGAAACACATCAGGCTGGGAGAGGTACGAATCAGGAATTCTAAACACGAACCAACCTTGTTAACTATACGACTGTCAGCCCACTTCATTTCCCAAAGAAAATGGCCTAGATAATGTATATTTTACGATAGATAAAGAAATACAATATTGTGACATATTTTTACTGGTATTTGTAACTATTGGAAGTTTTGTGGAAATCGGTTGTCATGGTACGGATACGTGATGCAAAGGAATGAGGAAAATATCGTTAGAAAAGTTTTGAGTATTGAGGTGGCTATACGAGTAGGTGAAGACAAAAGAAACGATGGATGGACTGTGTAAAAGGTAGTGTGGCTAGTTTGTGGAAATCGGGTGTGTTTGTGTTTGGGATGCATGAAGAAGCCTCCTCGTGTAGCGCAATTTGTTCCGCCAGTTACTCAACTGAACCGAGCACTCGGAGCATCCTGGACAGTCACAATCAACACCTTATTTGACTGGCCAATTCTTCCCTTGCGGTGGTAGGGCTAATGCCCGCCTGGTTTGCGACCACCCTCCCACCGGAGTCCGGCGTTAAGCAACCTGCTGTGTTTCGTCGATGCGTGGGAGTCCCAGTGCCTTAGGAAACTTCTGAGCACGCTCGTTCCATCATAGACCTCATCCATCGCTTTCCATCAGGCGTGATTGATGTCAAGAGCGAGGCCATTCAGCAATAAAAAAATCGGTTGTCATGATAAGGATATGTGATACGGACGAATGAGAAAAATGTCATCAGGAAAGGTTTGAGTATAAATTTGGATGGCTTTAAGAGAAGGGGAAAAGAAAAAAAATGATGGAAGGACTGTATGAACGATGTTACGGCTAGAAAAGTAGTGAATACCGAGATGACGACTAATAGAGAAAGTATGTAAGAATGTTGCGCCGACCTTAAATTAATTAGGATAAGTGTAGAAGAATGGCGATGATAAATGATGATTTTTAACTAGTATTTATAGTTTTTTTTTATGTTGTAGGAGCAACGAGTCTCGCAAGACGGCTGAAAGCAACAGATGGAAAGAAGCCGAGAGTCCACTTCCACGGCATGCGATTAAGGAGAGAAATGTCCTCCAGAAGACTGCATTAGGGCGATGATAACATGGCAAGCAAACAAGCGACCAAGACGGTGCGTGGTCTCCTCCGTCTTTGGACATCTGCAAAACCAGAGGCATCACAGATGCGTTGCTATCATTCAGACGATGCTCGAATGTACCATGTGCCTACAGACACATGCTATCGGCTCTATAAACTTTAATCTAGAACACAGTCTTTGCAGCAGAAATAAGATTATGTAAAGCCGCCAAGTGCGAGTATAGTAGTACACACTCTGTGAAAATTTCAAGTGTCTACTTATTATATCAGTGCAAAGTTACAGCACTGTGACAGATGGACGGACTGACAGCGGAGCCTTAGTAATAAAAAAGAAGCCATTTGTCGTTTTTGTAATAATATTTTTTTCATGTATTTTAATTCCTTTCGATTTAAGAAAAATTTCGCGTTCCTTTAGAGACCCTCGTTACTGTCTGAATTGTTTTTGTCATTAACCCTTAACAATTACTTCAGAGGCTTAAAGCTGCCTTAACTAAATAGAGAGTTTATTTGTCATCCAATTACAATGGTTTTACTGCCTCTGGCGTTTTTAAAATTACGCAGCTACATAAATATTTTATTAATAACTTTTTGTTCAGTAAATAATTCAGCTAGACTTCTAAAACTGGTTAATGACAATGTTTCAGAACCCATACTACGAAAACGAAAATGAAGTCCCATAACGCACGTTGTACCCTGCACACTTGGCGAATGAGAGCTAGACCGGAAAAAGTACAACATTTTGACCGTCACGACCCTTCTTACCCCACTTCAAAAGGAGGAGATTTTCAATTCGACTGTATTTTTTTTTGTATGTTTGTTACGCTATATCTCCGCATATTTTTTAATGGATAGTTAAGGTATGTCTTAGGGGTTTTCCCATATACATTTTATTAACTTTAAGAGTAGTTTATTTTGATGATACTATAATTACTTCCTGTCACTGATATTTACATAGCAAGTAGTGTTATACTTTTTTACAAAAAAAAAAAACAACCGACTTCCGAAAAAAAACACTACAAAGTGAAAAATAACTTTAGTTTCGGAAGTCGGTGTCGTTGGTTCCGCATTTTCACTTTGTAATGTTTTTTTTTGAAGTCGGTTGATTTTTTTTCGAAAAAAAAATATTTATTTACTTTCAAACGTTGTTAATTTATTTCAATGTATCTGTTATTTATTCTATATTGATAATAAAGCTGAAGAGTTTGTTTGAACGCGCTAATCTCTGGAACTGGTAGAGTCGGATTAAAAAAATCTTTTTGCATATTTATTCATTGTTAGCCCAATTCTTGAAGAAGGCTAGGCTATAGGCTACTTAAAATTACGCTAGGATCCTTAGGATCCGAGTAAAAACAAAGGAAGTCTGAGCGAAAACGAAGTAAGAGCAGAGCGTCAGGCGATGCTGTACAACGGGGTCGGTCGGGGGAACAAGATACACGCGGGCAAAGTCACGGGTAGAAGCTAGTACTTAATATATTAACTAAAGTAACCTGAACGCTAATTCCCGTAATTAAAAACTTTCAAAATCTGGTCGCAATATCATCTCAGCAACAATCAATGTCAAAAATGTAGGGAAATTACATTAGACTGTGAACGTTCTTAAAATTACGGGAATTATCTCCCTGGTATCCAACGATACCTCTCCACTAATTACATTATATCACACTAATATTATAAAGGCCAAAGTTTGTGAGTATGTGTGTGTGTTCATATGTTTGTTACTTCTTCACGCTCAAACGGGTGATAGGATTTGGATGAAATTTGGCCCAGATAGTTTATAACCAGGATTGACATATAGAATACTGTTTACCTCGACATTCCCACGGTATTGACACTTATGCGGGTGAAACCGCGGAGCGCAGCTAGTTTTGTTCATAATTCAATGTTTTTACAAAACCCAAATCATATTCCTAACATCCAAAAAATTTTAACTTACCAAACTAATTATTTCTGTAAACATAACATTCATAAGAGAAAACCTGAAAAGTTTTTCTCTGAAAGCTTCCAATCGGAAGGGATTCCTTTCGCGAGACTAAAGGAATCGAATTGATCCTAGTAATTGATTTAGTTAGCTATGTCCTTCTCGATATTCTATCGTAGCGGTCTCTGTCCGATGTGTTTGCTTTCGAAATCTAATTTATTTTATTTTATACTTGGCTTTTCTTTAGATGAAGATTTTTCTTTTCATGTTGTTATCATTTTCCAAGATAATTAAATGTGTTATTGATTTCTTGTATAGGTGGAGGGGCCCGTGGCTAAATGATAACAGCCGAACAGTTCGATCGATCAGGTTAAGCTACGCTTGCCGCGGTTGTTCTGTGGATCGGTGACCATCTTTACATAACGAGATACCTCCGTGCCTCGGAAAGCACGTTAAGGCGTTGGTCTCGGCTGTCATTCGTGGATCTTTGACAGTCGTTACGGGTCGTCATAAGCCCGAAAGTCTGACAACCAGTCTTACCAAGGGGTATCGTATTACCCAGTAACTGGGTTGTGGAGGTCAGATAGGCGGTCGCTCTATGTAAAATACTGATATTCAGCTGCATCCGGTTAGACTGGAAGCCGACCCCAACATAGTTGGGGAAAAGGCTAGACAGATGATGAGTAGTTTAATCAGCTGAGTTTATCTTGGACTTAATTGACATTGGTGAAGGAAAAATGTCGTGAGGAAACCTGGATTTATAATAAGTCTGAAAACGCCAACCCGTCTTGAGCAAGTGTGGTGATTAATGTTCGTGCCTTCTCTATATGAGGCAAAGACCTCTTGCCTTTGCCCTGCAGTGGGGCAGTAATAGACTGGTATTAATATATTAGTTTCTAATTTTTTTGTAAACAAATTAAAAGTTTGTTCTATGAGTAGTTGCTTTATGAACAAATCTATTTCTTGTTGCTTATCAAACTTGAAGTCAAGATTAAGTAGAACCACTTAGTCACAAATTTATTTAAAAGGTCTATTACAAAAATTCGCGTAGATGCATGATTTCCTCGTTGAAATTGAATACTATTCGTTGGTTGTTTTATATAACAATTAATTATTAAAGATAGTTCGTTTTCTCTTCTAAAATAATAATAGGATTTTTTTTATAATGTATGTATTTACTTAGCAATAATCGTTCTCCTAATAATATAAAATAAAAGTACTATAAATATCACTGCGCCGGCGATGCGCGCTTGCCCTGGCTGGAGGCCTTAATTTATTAAGGCATCTAACAGGCGATCCCGGCTAAGCAGACGACAACCTTATAGGTTGAACTGTGACATGCCACTTATAAACAAAAAAAAAGATGTGCGCTCAGTATCAAAATGTAAGAGAGCTCTTAATACCACTCTCCCTATCAGCTACCAAATTGATTTCTTACAAGACTAACTCATGTTAACCACGAGTGGCTCATTTTAATCGGGTCCACAACACGTCAAACTTTCACCCAACTTTAATGCTTAAAACCACTCCACGAACGGTGAATTTCCCGTACTAACACAACATTAGGGTAATTCCAGGATAGGTGCCCCACTTTTTGATAGGGAGCCATAACTTATTAATTAAAAATCTATTGGCAATAGGTACGTCTTTTGCATATGGTAACTTTGATCTTTAATCTAGGATGGTACCCCTTTTGTTTTTACATAAGTTTCATAGATTTTGAGGAAATTGTGTCTTTTTTACCCTCTCAAAAGTAGGATAGATGCCTAAAGTGAGGGATAGAAGACTCGTAGTAAAAATGCTTCAAGGGATAGATGCCTAACGTGAGGGATAGAAGACTCACTGTATAAATGCTCCAATATTAGATGCTAATTGAAATAAAACATACTATAGTTGCAATGATCAGTTTGTATTCAGTATTTAACATTAATTTGTGACATCTTTTTTAATGATTTATGTCTATTGAGCACACACAATCTGCTACTGTTGCCATCAAAGACAAGGCAGGGTATTTTATTACATCTTCTGTATATTGTCCGCCTAAACACAAGATAAGTGAGTATATGTTCACCCAGTACTTCTCAACTTTGGGCGGACGCTTCATAGCAGGGGAGACTGGAATTGAAATTACCCTCACTGGGCATCAAGACTAGTAACAACCCGCGGAAGGGAACTTAAAAAGTCAATTGACAGCACAAAATCTCATCAAAGAAAAGAAAGAAAAAGTATTTGTTGCGACTCGTACAGGAGGATCACAAACTAAACTAATCACAGTCTAAATTAAAATACCAAAATAAAAAAAAAATAAAATAACAAAAAGAAAAATGAAACAGAAAGTTCTATACGAGGCCAAAAGGCTCCTATCTCAGCATGATGCTGCGATATTTAAAAATAAATTTCGCAGCGCTGGTATTCTGATAGGGCCCGCACGAGGACATTTCTTGGAAAGCCTTTTCCAAGCTTTCTTCAGTCCAACTAATGTGACTGGGGACCACCCCCGGTTTTCTTTTATTCGAGTATTTTCGAGGCATTTCTTCCACCTGCAATATGAAAACATTTATAGAGACACTTAGGGATAGATGCCCCTGAGGGGAGGGCATCTAACAGCAAATGGGGCAACTATACTTTTAGCACAGGATAGATGCCTTTTTTAATTTAATAAAAGTTAAAAAGAAAACTATTATTTATAGCATTATTTCGTGTACTTTAAACTGTAATAACATCAAATAAATTTAAAAAATATAGAATTTATAACAGAATGAAAAGATGTTCGATAGTAAGTACTTACGATTATATTTTCAACGCTTGTAATGGTCTCGCCGCGGAAGATTTTTACACTCACTGGCAAAATGAATGCGCTCTCGCGTGCGGTTGGCGTGGCACTGGGGTCTGCGGGGGGAGCGCTTCCTATTACGTAGTACGATTTTAGCCCACGACATTTCTAATATACAGTATTCAAAGCCGCGGCACCTATCCCATTGGGGCACCTATCCTGGAATTACCCTAAACGAAATAGACCAAACACAGCTTTCATCGCAGTAAAATTTTATGCAAATACAGTGCAGAATTTATACGGTTGATATGCCCAATTACTCTCTTAGGCACTTTAAAGTACCGTGGAATCGTCGCTTTTAAACATTATGCCGTAAACGGCATTTTATCCGTCAAAATAAATAAAAAAGTGCCAACGGACGTGAGAGCTCGGGAGTGTTTAGAAGTGACTCGGGGCTAATATCGTTGACTTCCCTTTGTATTCGTGTTTCCATTTTCTGCGTCGAGTATCTAAGTTCAGGTACGCACGGGCGTTTTCCCGCGGCGGTTTTTTTCACGCACTGGATTTTCAATGCAACGCGTAGCGCTGAGAGTTAAAAATCCAACAGTTTGTTTTTTGACGCGCTGGGACGCGCTCTGTTGGATTCTCAACGCTGGGCTCAACACCGAGAGTTGAAAATCCAGTGCGCGAAAAAATCCCGCCGTGATATTTTTACGTTCGTGCGAATGTGGGCTAACACTCGGCTCGTTTAAGGAACACTGTTGCTTATTAACTTTGTCGAGTTTTATTATAAAAGCCTCCTTTTTCCGTTGCCTATAAAATATGAATGTGTTTTTTACTTTTTTATTTTTGACACTTCTAAGAACACTGAGATTTGGTTGAATCTAAACATTTTTGCACGTGCTTTGATTTATCCTGCCAATTAACAATACCAGGCTATTATTGTCCCACTGCTGGGCAAGACCACTTCTCATATAGAGAAGGCAAGAGTATTAATTCCATATTAATATTATAAACTAGCAGCGCTCCGCGGTTTTACCGTGTCGACCCCGTGGTAATACCGGGATATAAAGTATCCTATGTGTTATTCTGCTTTATAAGCTATATTACAGTAAAATTTCATCAAAATCCGTTCAGTAGTTTGTGCGTGAAGAAGTAACGAACATACAAACACACATTTAAGTTTCGCCTTTATAATATTAGTGTGATGCGAAAGTAACTTTGTCAGAATGTTACCTTTTCACGCCTAAGCCACTGAACGGATTTCGATAAAATTTGGCGAGGAGATAGATGGCATCTTGGGAAAGGACAAAAAGGACAAAGGTTACTTTTTGTCCCGGTAATACGTTCCCGTGGGATAATTTCCGCTACCCATGCGAGCGTAGTCGCGGACAGATGCTTATTCAAAATAAAAATTGATGTACTACATAGATGCTTTTACAATCATGCTTTTCTACTTCGTTCTGATATTTCTTTATTTATTAAAACCATCTGCAAGAAAAACGACACAAAGGAATAGCCGCAGCTATTCATTTTTTCATGCCAGTGTATTGCAACCACAGATATAGATAAATCTAGATAACGCAGAATGTTTATTACTACGTTAATTATAATAAAGTAAAATAATCTCGATATTCTGTCAAGCCGTGCGAAGCAGGGGCGGATTGTTATAAAGTACATATTAAAAGAACTGGAATATTTTAGTAGTTATCAAATCAACTATGACAACACTGTCAGGCAAAAATACAGCAAAATCTTCATCCCAAATTTTCGATTGCTAAAACTGCAGATAAGCTTGACACAAAGTCATACCACATACATGCAAACACTAAAAATCATTACAATACCTACAAAACCCATAGATCACAAGCTTTACGGTCCACGGTGGACCGATGGGGTTCATTCGTAATAATTCATAAATAATAATGGTCAGCCGATTAGCGCTGCGGTGAGCCTTTTATGGGGCCTGCAGTGGCACGGGACATTAATTCCTGGGCACACTAGAGTGACGTATGCGTCTAGCCGCTTCGATCCTTCAGTAACGCGATACGGCCGTATCATCGTCACGTAGGCTTAATTTAGCTGCATATGTAGGAAGGTGTTAAGCCGTAACTCACTGTACGTGAGATATATGAATGGTGAAGGGGATTGAAAAGAATGGTTACTTATAATAGTACCTGTAACGTCGAGGTACGAAGACGGGAGGTCTTCGAAATCGGAAAGCGTATTATCGAACTCAAATGGAGTTGTGCAGGACAACCTGGCAAGGCGCAGTGGTGATATGTGGAGTAAGTCTGTGACAGAATGGCGTCCAAGGACTGGAAGACGAGATGTTGGTCGTCCGGTGGCGAGTTGAGCAGACAGAATTGTTGCCATCGCGGGCAAACCCTGGATGAGGCTGACACAGGAGCGTGGTTATTGGCACAAGAAAAGAGAGACCTAAGCAGCAGTGGGTGAAGTCGGTATAGAGATGATGATGATCAATAGTACCTGCCAGAGTATTAGAAAATATCAAAAATGAAATTTATTCAGCTGATCATATTTTTTTCACCCTGAAAAATCTGACTTCACACAGAGCGGCCAATACACAATAATGGGCTTTCGCTTAACGTTAAGTAATGATTAGCGATTGTTTAAGCATACATTTTCGACGTTTGAACATCTTTGAACTTTGAGCAACGTTTATAAATAAAGGGGCAAGAGTATAACTAACTAGTCATAAACACTCATTATTTTTAAAAAATAGTGAAAAAATAAACAAATCCTGTTCTGTAAATGTAATAGAACTTACACACTCAGTATAATGTAAAGAGGAAACAACGTTTATTTAATTAACAAAACGCAAAAAAGAAAGAAAGTACAAATCGCGAACACGGGATGAACATAAAAAATCGTCCTTCATTACCGTTACATACGTTTTCTTTTAGGAGTCACTCGAAGGCACTCTCAATTTTCTAGTCTAAAAAGCAACAAATGAGTCTCATAAAGCTACATCCTTGCTCCAAAATGTAGGCTATTGCAACCTTTATTCCATCCAGCAGAGGTGTAAAATTCCCTTACACTTTTTACTGGAGTTAAGGCATTTTGTCTATGCAAGGAGTACTCGAGACAGTAGGCCCTCAGTCTGAGTTGCGGTCTAGGAATTAATGTGGCGTGTCTAAAACGTAGCACACACCTCTACCGTGCATGTTTTTCCCTTTGTCTCATAGAAAACAATGTCTGCGGCTGTGAAGAGACGGGACTTGCTTTGTGGGTGACGTTGCAAATAGCTCATGATCTGGTTTTAGGACTAAAAGGCGAGGGTAGGTCTTGTCTTTGCGCGCAGTGACGTTTTCGGTTTCAAGACGTCATTGTTGGGCATAGAGTATAGTAATATGTTGTTGGGTTTCTTTATTTACCTCGAATGTCTACGTAAATAATATGTCAGACAAAATCTTTACCAATAGGTAATGGTGGATTGTTATTGGTAAAGGTTTTATCTGACATCTGACATTATAGTAGATTAGGGTTGAATTCGAGGAATAATTTTGAAATGTTGACAGTTATTTCATACTAAAACAGTCAAACTTCAGTTTTATTCCTCGAATAAAAGTTATCTGGGGATGGAAAAATCAGTCCTTAGTCGAATTCAGATTTTAAAAGAATCTAAGATGAACTTGAACATGATTGGAAAATACTTACTTGATTATTTAAATATATTTTTTTCTTTACCTACATATATTTTTGATAGGAAGGAAATATGCCTAAAAGCTCTTCCCCTGTCCTATGAACCACATAATTGGTTCTTGAAGATTGTTTTTTGCGGGTGTTTGTTAGATATTTAACCGACTTCAAAAAAGGAGGTTCTGTATTCGACCCGTATGTATGTATATCAAAAACGAATGGACCAATTTTAATATTTTTTTCATTAATGTGATGTACATACTTTCGGAAAAGTTTTAGTATATAAATAGGTAATTATTCTTATGTACGTATGTAAGTCGAAGTCGTTGGTTCCACATTTTCATTTTTTGACACCGACTTCCGAAATTCAAGTTATTTTTCACTTTGTTGTGTTCTTTTGTAAGTCGGTTGTTTTTTTTTAATACTATAGTTTAGTGTAGTATTATGCCAAGTTGTAGATGCACAAACTCAAATCATATTTATTTTTAACCATTAATAGTCACTTTTGAATTGTGCAAAGGAGTCAGTCAGTCAGAAAGATGAAACTAGTCTCCCATTCCAAAATGTAGTAGGATCCTATGGAAAAGAACGGGAAAGAAACTCCATGGACACAATCTGCATATAGACACAAACATTCCACACATTTTAACCAAGATCCATAAATAATTACGTTGCCTATCACCAAATGATCGCGAAAGCTATAATGGAAATATTTACTAAAAATTCTCATTGACATAATGACATTCAATATGCCATCGAAACATCATGAATAGTGGAAGATAATGGCAAAAATGTGCCGTGAGCAGTCGAATGTGAAATCGCATTCACACTTGATCCATTAATCGAACGTGTCTGCGAAGGGTTTCGGCGAAATCCAACATTCTATACCAAATTGTAACCATTAGGCCTTTCATCGTCTTTTGTTACAATAATTTTTATTTGGGAATATTTAGGTATTTAATTTGTAGGAGTATCACGTTGCTTTAACTTTTATATCGATATTCGCATTCAATTGTTTCTTTTGTAAGTAGATAGACAATCGTTATTTATGCCTTCCTTTTTTTGCGTTTCATTTGAAACCTTTCACCATCCTGTTGAAGATATTACGGTTGATGTTTCTGTCAAGGGTGATTGGTAGAAATGAAGGCATGACATCAAGTTAACCTCTGTACATTTGTGTGCTTAAAGTATTAAATAAACATTCTAATAATTCCGGTTTTGTGTAGAACATAATATTTACCTTTTTTGTTAATCATCACCATCATAACATCATCGGTAGTCTTGTTTCACCCACTGTAATTGAGTACGGGCCTCCACCCTTTTGTGCTATGCTTCCCTGATCTGTGCGAGTCTCGCTCAGGTCTCCCCGGCAATCCTCCTCGGCTTTCAATTTTAGGAATAAAGATCGCTTTTTCTATATACTTACTTAATACATATATTGGTATTAATTGGCTCTTTTAACTCGCGCGGCTTAACCCGAGCGAGTTACAAGACTATACAGATACCTAATACTGCTATGTAGATACATACTTCTAAGATATATTATTTAAGTACTGTGCATATCTATATTTTTATTATGTAATTAGTTAAATATTATATTTATAGTTTTAATTGGTTTATACGTATCTTTATATTTAAAATATGTATTCCTCAATTTTCATGATTGCACCTACCACTGTTTGTCTCTGCATCATCCGAAGGTTGACTAGTAGAAAATACTTTTGGCATCAAGTCTGAATCTGTACATATAATATGTGCTTGAAGTATATAATAAATCAATAAAATAATTATGTTCTAAACCCATTAGGATTGTAACGTAGAAGCTAAATGACACTTCCAGGATTTTCGTCTTCCTAAATTTTCTTCTTCTCTTAACCATGTAATTATACAGGTATTACCAAAAGAAATAATGGGTTTCTGGAAGTAAAATAGGCCCATTTGGGATAGGTTATAATAAGATTCTTAGAAAGTTATATTGTGAGACTAAAGAAGACCGGCGGGGTAATTTTTGACAGTTCAACAACATTCATTACGTTATTTACGTTGTTGGGCAGACAAATTTTTTGAATATAATGGAGCAACGGATTAGCAGTACACTTCAAAATTATTCAGATTGAGATCGATATTGTGTTACGCAATTAGGCTGCTGTTCTTAGTTTTGACGTAGGTATACTGACAACATATTAAGGGCAGTATAATGCACACTTAAGTTACGTGACGTTTACTCGTAAGATCAAAAAGCAGGCTTATGAAATTATGATTTCCTATTTTTCCATTAGTTTCTAAGTATAAGAGCAGCCAATCACAGGATGTATGTACTGTTTAGAGATCCATTATCCAATGCCAAACATGGTTACAAAATAATCATCTAGTTTCTCGATTTTTGACAATATACTACTTATAGCGCTACACAATTCTTATGGCGCGTGGCCAAAATCGGAACTAACGCCACCATTTTGCTTTTTCAATACAATTTTGCAAGATTTCTTCAAAAATATTTTCCAAACTCCCCCTGTGTTTGGAAATTATTTGTAGTGTAGCTCTGTAGTGTAACTGATTATTATTCATCTCGTGTCGGCGTATTTTAGTACCTATGTCATAATCAGTCTATAATGTTTCACCTGCTGGGACACAGGCCTGAAAGTGGAGTGGGCTGTAATCTACCACGTGGGCTCTGTGCGGGTTAACAGATGTCACACATCATCGAATTTTTGGTTCTTGGATCCTCACGATGTTTTTCTTCACCGTTTTGAGAGCAGTGGTGATGTAATCTATACTAATATTATAAAGCTGAAGAGTTTGTTTGTTTGTTTGTTTGAACGCGCTAATCTCAGGAACATATATAAAAATCGCATACTTATATAAAAATATTTTTGCGTTTGATAGCCCAGTTCTTGAGGAAGGCTATATTCTATTAAACTTGACGCTAGGACCCTTAGGAGTTGAGCAAAAAGAAAAAAGTCTGAAGTTTTCGCCAAGCGAAAACGAAGTAATAGCGCAGGCCGGCGACACGTTGCGACGGGGTGGATCGGGGAAACAAAAAAAATTTACGCGGACGAAGTCGCGGGCAGAAGCTAGTTATTTATATAAAATGAAGTGCTTGACTGGGTGCAAACCTACGACCTTCAACTCTTAAGTCGGAGCCGTGACCACTGGGCCAGTACCTATGTGTATGTATAATAATAATATAGCCTTTTAATCAGATCCATATTACAATTTTATGACAAAATACATAGACAACTTAAATTGAATGTAAACCTTAATTTAGTCTCTTATTTGAATTTTACTTATTTTTTGTAGATCTGTTTGCCAGTCGGCAAAGGCCTCCTCCAACCTTTTCCACTCATGTCTTTCTTGAGCTATTCTGTTCCACGTGACTCCTGCCACTTGTCTTATGTCGTCATCCCATCTTTTTTGTGGTCTGCCTCTTTTCCTTTTACCTTCTCTAGGATACCATCGTGTCACAATTTTGCTCCATTTGTCTTTTCCTCTTAAATGGCGGTGGGCAGGCCACATGATGTGTATGTAATGAAACCAAAAAAACACTTCAAAAGCCTTTATTTTATCGATCAATAACCTCTTTCAAATGTTTCAGAGCTTCGTCCAATGCCACATAAACTTCTTGTGTATTCGGTCTCGCCTCCAGAGATGCTGTCGGACTCCTAATCAGGGATTTGTGGAGAATGCTCTGTGTTAACGGGCAGAATACATCCGGGTTCATTGATTCCGACTTGGATTTTCCCGTGAGATAACTCATTAGGATCCCGATGAGGAGAACTGAGACGGCTCCAGCGAAAGGACAGTATGTGAAGGAGATTCGGAAGAGAGACTGTAGAGGCTTTGTTGGGAACTGGTTTCTGAAAAGAAGAAAAAAAAAGTCTAATTATAGTCTTAGATTAACTGTGTTGAAGTTAGTTTGAAATTGCCGCGTTCTAGCATTGTCAACATTTTTTTGTTGTAGGTAGATATCAGTGACAATCTGCAATTGCGTAACATAACCTAAACTAACCTGATGTACAGACGCCAGCACATCAAGTTTCTACAATCTGTCAATTTTTTTTAATAGATTTTCAACTTTATCGCTAAAAATAAGGTTCAAAGTTGATTGGGAAAATTTGACAGTTTCGAGTAGCTTGATATGCTAGCGTCTGTACATTGTAATAAATAAAACATTTTCGCAGTTATACCAAATTATTTAGTATTGAATTGAAATGATGATGATGATGACGATGTAGTAGGTATGTAGATTAATAATTTGTATGGTACAGTTTTATCCTCTTGTATAGACGCAAGCACATCAAGCTACCCGAAACTGACAAATTTTCCCAATCAACTTTGAACCTTCTGCTAGCGATAAAGTTGAAAATCTATTAAAGAAATTTGACAGATTTTAGTAGCTTGATGTGCTTGGCATCTGCATCTACTACCTAGTAGTTTTTGTATACTTATTATTATTTTTCTTCTTTTATACTTACAAATTATGAGTAAACATTACGAAATTATTGGCCTGTTTACCTACTTCCGGACAAGCTATGCCTAACTTATCCAGAAGATCCTTGAAAAGAACTTCTTTGCCAATTCATGTAAATAAATGTGGTGGGCAGTTCATACACGGAGACTGAAAAAAGGAACTTCTCTAGCTTACAATAACTTAAAACTTTATGGATTTGAGCATTATGGAAAAATCTCAAACTCATAGAATACTTAGCCCAAGACACAGGCGGTTTAAAAAAAAAAGACTTCTACGAAGAAAACTCATAAAAGAATAGGGAAACGAGTAATAGTAATATGGGTAAAGTTTTAATAAGGGGGAAATAAAAGTGAGTCAGCTCGCATCCAACTTACGGGCGAAGATTAAAACTTCTGCGTAGGTACGGTCAACACTCATTTGAACTACGAAAATCAACCTTACTGCTCGGATATAAAGACTACGTCAATGATCAACTGAGCAATGGACGCGTGGTTGACTGTCTCTCAAACCGAGTGTGAAGTCAGTTGTAATAAAACCGTTCTTCGTTCTTATGTCATAAAGTCGCTGATATGGTTTTTATTTCACTGCCTAATTTGGGACTGGAAATTTTGTAATGCCCTTCTCTCGCAGATATTGATATAAATAAACTTTATAGAATACCTTATGTCATGGTACGTAATTATTAGATAGTAAAGTTCGAGGTCATAAAGGTGAAGGAAAACATTGTGAGGAAACTGACATGTCTAAGAACCAAACATATGCATATTTGACGTCTATCAGCCTGCACTGTGCCCGCGTGGTGGATTACGGTCCACCCCCTTCCAAGGAGAGACGACCTGTATTCGAGTGGTGGGAACATTATAGACTGATTAGACAGGTTCCAAGGTTGACTGCCCTGGGTTTTCCAGACGCAATACAAAACAAGCAATACAACAGGTACATTGAGGAGGAAGCTATTAATTTATCTAGGGCCCAGATTCTCGAAAGAAAATGTTCAAAAGAATTATGTAATAAATTATCAAGCGCGCGTAAACTCCTATGATTGGTTGAATTTGCAGGGCCCTAAGAGATGGTCTGAAAAGAGATCCCAGGAGAAAATACTAGAGAGTATTTTTTAGAAATGTTGGAGACATATCCACAAACATCTAGTAGGAAAGGTGTTAATTTTTTATGAAGCTGTAATCTAGTGAATTGGTCTACTAGCGTGAAGCGTGAGCTTTTGCACTAACCATGCTATGGATTGGCAACCCCAGACCGTTCATTGCTCATGCATAGTCTTCATAACAATCGTAAAGGGAATAGCTTATTGTCACTCCATCTGCGGGATTGGACAATAATATGAGACACAGGCTGGAGGGACATCGACGCGCAAACTTTTAGCATGGATTCGGTTCTTTATTCTGAATTATTGCGGTAGAAATTATTCGCCATTGTTAATAAAAAAAAAGTTAGCTATTCCATACATTCAATACTCAATACTCAATTCTTTATTGCATTCCATATTATGTACATAGATGGTATGAACTATTGTCAAGATCAATATGGACCCTGTCGGGCACAGCAAAGGTAGGAGAAAGGATGGCGCCAAAAAAAACAATTCACGGAATTAATTATTGTAGGTAGATCTAATAGATGTATATATACGTGTATAAGTATTGGTAGATTGTGTCCGATTTTTAATTTATTTTTGTATTGTGATTTTTTAATTTATTGTGTATGCATGTTATTATAATATTATGACTATTGCATAAGAATTTGTAAATTATGTTAGATATTTTATTTATTTTATCGTCAAATTGTTATTAAAGAAATTAATTTATGTATGTATATTATTACTATGTTTTTATAAGCAGGATAGGCAGCTTTTGTCAGGTATTTATTCTTATCTTCATCATTATTTATATATTAATTTAAATCAATTATGTATAATTATTATTATTATGTCCGTGTGTAAGTAAGTACCTATTGATAAATTAAGTCAGGTATTTTTATTAATTTTTTATCGTCATTATTATTAATATCATGACTATTTTAAAAGAATTTGTAAATTATGTCAGATATTTTATTTATTTTTATTGTCAAATTATTATTATAGCAATTAATGTATGTATGTATATTATTATTATGTTTTGTATAGTAGGTTAGGTAACTTTTGTCAGGTATTTATTTTTATCGTCATCATTATTAAAATTATATATTCATTTAAATCAATTATGTATAATTATTATTATTATGTCCGTGTGTAGGTATTGATAAATTAAGTCAGGTACTGTTATTAATTTTTTATCGTCATTATTATTAAAATATGTTATCATTTATCTGGGAATTTATATTTTATTAAATTTTCTATTATATTAGATTAAATATATTTAATAAATATCTTAACAGAATCATTGGTGAATAGTATAAAGAATATTTATTTTTTATTTTCCGATCGATTTATCATCTAAAAATTCCTTTACCGAGTAGTATGACTTAGATTCCAGAAATTGTTTCACTTTATTAATAAATATATTTGTTTTCCTTACTTCTCTAATTTCATTTGGCAGTTTGTTATATATTTTAGCGGACATTACTAAAGGACTGGTTGAGTGCATTTTTAGTCGGGATGGAGGGATGTTTACTTTGTTTCTATTGTGTCGCGAAATGTACACACATCAAAAGTGTCTAGGGATCAAGCATTTTTATGCGGATTTCTTGAGATTGAGATGTGGCTTTGTAATAAATTTATGATTTTATAAATTTATATGGATCCTTTTTGGTGCATTTCATAATTTGAATCAGGAACTGTGAATCACATTCGAGTAAAAGATGTAAATCAGCTGTCAATATTTTCCCTATAAAAACATACAACGCATTGAAGACATTATTAGTGCTACTGTTTCCCTACTACTGATTAAAACCAACGTTATTATGGAGCGGCGACGTCATTTAAGCAGGGAAGAAATGCTCAGAGCCGTGGGAATGATAGAAGCTGGTTCCCGGCAACGTACTGTGGCTTTAGCTCTGAATACAAGTCAGAGTGTTATCAGTCGACTTTGGACACGTTACCGAAGCACTGGTACCGTGGCTGAGCGCCATGGAGGACGGTATCGCTGCACCACACGGAGACAAGACCGATACATTCAAATCTTAACTCGAAGAGCTCCAACAATAACCGCCATGATGTTAGCCGTGAGGCTTCATCACTCTTCAGGGAACTTAATTAGCGACCAAACAGTCAGAAACCGCTTGCATGAAGTGAACCTTCATTCCCGAAGACCGCTACGGGTACCACCTATAGCAATGCACAATCGTAGGATTCGATATCAATGGGCTCTTGAACACAGAAATTGGGCAGAAGAACAATGGCGTTTCGTGTGCTTTTCTGATGAGTCTCGTTTTGGTATGAGACCGGATACAAGACGTATACGACACTGGAGAACCCCTGGATGCCAACAGCAATTAAAATCCTGCCAGGAAGTCCATCCTTATAGTGGTGGAACCATCATGGTATGGGCGGGTATTTGGATCGGCGGAAGAACTGAGTTGATTTGGATCAGAGGCAACCTCAACGCTCAAATTTATGCTGAGACGATTGTATCAGACGTCTACGTTCCTCTACAAGTGCAAATCGGTCCCTTATTTCAGTTAATGCATGATAATGCACGACCGCACACCGCAAGAGTTGTAAGACAGACTCTCGCCGCAGCTAACATCAATGTCCTGCCCTGGCCTGCTCAGTCGCCAGACTTGAACCCGATTGAGCATGCATGGGATATGCTACAGAGAAGAGCTCTGCCGAATATGGAGGGTATCCAGTCGCAAGAAGACCTTTTTTTGTTGTTGCAACGAACATGGGCGGCCATTCCACAGCGTGATTTGGATGAACTCATTTTGAGTATGCCAAACCGATGTTCTTGTGTTGTTAGTGTTCGCGGTAGAAACACGGATTATTAATTGTTTATGTTACCCAATAAAATTTTAGAGAAAACTGTTATTTCAGTCTTTTTTTCGAACTTTTGTGTTAGTGGTTCAAATGTCAAAAATCCCTTTATTAGGAAAATGGCAAATTTCTTTATTAATGCAAAGGTGACTTGGTTTATCGTTACTGTGACAAACGAAAACACTTTATTTGATGAATCCTTAAAGAAAATTTTAATTAATATCAATCAGGAGAAAAGTTATTGCAAAAATATATGTTGATCCCTAGACACTTTTGATGTGTGTATTTTATTTGTGTTTCTTCGCAATTTGTGTAGAAATCTGGGTGTTTTCTGACAAATTTACATAACTCTAAGATGTATAAACAGGGAAGTGTGAGTATTTTGTGTTTTAGGAAGTGTGGTTTGCAACTTTCTGTTTGTTCTATATTGATTATTATTCGAATTAACTTTTTTTGCAAAATAAATATGGTCTGCGAATCAGTACTGTTACCCCACAGCATGACCCCATAGCTAAGCCATGCCTGGGCATATGCATAGTAAGTAGCAAGTGCAGTTTGCAAGTTGGTAGTTTTTTTAATTTCGCGAAGGGCGTATGAAAATTTTGATAGTTTTGCTCTTATTTTCTGTATATGGGATTTCCAGTTTACATGGGTATCTGTAGACAAACCGAGGAGAGTAAACTCGTTTACTTGTTCTAATTTTGTGTTATTATATATAAAATTTAATTTTAATGGTGGTTTTTGATGGGGATGAAAAGTAATTAATTTTGTTTTTGTGAAGTTGATTTCTAGACTATGGTCATTCATCCAGTTTAGAGTTGTAGAAAGAAGGGAATCTAATTGGGCGTTTATATTGTCATCATTCTGGCATGATGTGAGCAGAGAAATATCGTCCGCGAATAAGACACATGTACTTTTTATAATTTTAGGAAGGTCATTAATATATATGAGGAATAATAAACATCCTATAACACTCCCTTGGGGGATTGATGCATTAACTGCTTTACTGTCCGATCTTATTTTTATTATTTCATTTGTGTTTTTATCGAAATATTCAATATCGAAATATCATACATTTTGACCACGTAGGTCACTTTTTTATAACAGCAGATCTTTTTTTTTTTTGATAACCGTCTATTAATTTATCTAGGGCTCTAGAATCATGTATGTAATACTTACTTAAATATAAAGATATGCCCTATATTTTTTATTGTAGGTATATAATTATGTGTCTTTTAATCTGCGCTAAATAATATATATTTTCTTTCTTGTTAAGATTCCGAAAAGAACTTCAATGAAAAAACGGAACCTTTATAATCTTACTTCTTTATCCGTTATCACAGCAGTTTTTTTTTTCTTTTTTCTTATCTTTCCCTATGCCATGGTTTACAGGTGCAGTAAGTTTAAAACATCTCTTTTTCAGCAAGGCAGAATCCTGGGCACAGTTACCTAAACATACCTACTATTACCTTCATAAACTACTTACGCAGCATTAGGAGCTACTGTGGTTATGTTGGCCGGTACATGGGTGTAATTAGCTTTCCCGCAGCCTGAAGTGGCCAGTGGTTTGCCCTGAAAGGTCAATGCTCCAGTGGCGAGAGCATTTTCAGCACCGATGAGCAACCAGCCGCAGAGGATCAGACTTAATAAACAACCACTTAGAGCTCCCTGAAACAAAAATAAAAAGAAATTAAGGGATGAAAAGTAAAAAAATAGGTCTTATTTCAATAGAGCGTAAAGCCCAATATAGTTAATTTTAGTTATAATCAACGCCATCTATCCTCACAAAAGTAAACTATTGAAAACAGAGCCATCTGTGACAAATTTGGCGTACTAATAATGTTGTTGCGGACGAGAGACCAAATACAAAATTAGAAGGGCCGATGAAAGGGTACGTCTGAACTATTGTAAGCAGTTCAGATAAAGGTTGACAGATGGCACTGATTTTGTGTTTTTTAAAGGTTTGCATCATTATTTTCAATCCAACATTCTTACTACTATTTTCAAAATAAGTATTTTTAAATAAGGATGACTGATTTTATACCTATTTTTTTAATAAAAATAAATTACTTACAGAACAGTTAGCCCTCGAGCTCACGATACCAAGTGTGAATAACCCAAGCAGTGTTCCAGCTGTTACTCCAGTCACTCCTGAAGCGACGTGCTGCAGACGATCCAGTTCCTTTGCAAACCATACAACTGACCCACAGTATAGGCCAACCAGCACACAGAGACACTGGAATCATAACCAAAAATTTAGACTCGGAAGCCATAAGCACGTAAGTCAAATATTTTTTGCATGCAAAAAGATCTAAGTGCAATCCATAAGCACTTAAGTCAAATATTTTTGCATGCAAAAAGATTTGACTTAGGTGCTTGTAGCTACAGGGAACGCAATACCAGATCTGGCGAATGAAACGTTCCTGACGCACAGTCATCTGCCTCACGCCGTTGAGCTAGCTTGTGTCAATAATACCTATACCTATGTGATTGGAAATATAACAAGTATATTCTTTGCGTTTTTACTTCTAATGGAATACCCTTTCTTATCTGGATCTGGACATAATACTAGTAGTGCAGTGAAACATACATGATACAATACACACATTGACATCACTCTCTGGAAGCAATACAGCACATAGAGTGATCAATAATTCTAAACTGGTGACCCCGATACAAGTTAGAAGTAATTTGTTAAGTGACCAACAGTGAAATACAATCGTTAACATGTCTTATGGAGCGCTGAGCGATCTTCCGGATTCGCCGACGTTGACCAAGCTACAGCTGGAAAAATTATCTACTCTACGACATCAGAGGCGTCGAGAGGCATGCGTAATGTCACCGCAGTGCCCCTGGAAGAGTTTGCAGCAATTACCGTAACATCTCGCATCCCAGAATTTTGGACGAACATGCCGAGGAGGCCGAGGATATGGTTCGCGCAATTCGAGAGCATAATGGCCCCACAAAAGCAGACGAAATATAATGTGGTAGTCTCGAAGTTAAATATGGACATTCTGCAGCAGGTGAGCGACATAATTCGAGATCCTCCAGCTTAGGACAAATACTCGACCCTGAAGGAACGTTTATGAGGAATCTGCGGAGCAGCAGTTTCGTAAATTAGTGAAAAAGAGACTCAACGTCAAACTCGACAATTAGTGTACCATTAGTGAGTTAGGTACGTAATAGAGTAGAACAGGCGAAAGGTACTTTGCAATTCAGGGAAATATTCATACCAAACTGTAAGGTACCAATCGTTTGTAATATTGTCAGCTTGCTCGACCATATTTAACGGAAGGTTATCATTAATATTTGAACATTTACATAATTTATGTCATCCTGGCATCAGAGCAATAAAAAAATTAATTAAGGACAGATTTTATTGGCCATTAATAAATGTACAAAAATCAAAAGTACAGCGACAAACAAAATCGGAATTGGGAAATTTTATGCCTAGCGCCCATTTTGAGCTATACATGTTGATTTAGTAGGTAGGACCTCTGCTGACCTCACAAGAGGGGTACGTACTTACCTATTAACTATTATAGATAGAGGCACGGGCTGGCCAGAGGCGTACCCATTGGCCCCGATTCTGTTGTTCACAAACTAAATTAAATTTAAGTTCAGTTCATCTTTTTATTTCTATTTCATTATGAAAAGGACAGAAGAAAAATATTAGTTTAGTCCTGTCAAATTAGTCAGCGCCGGACGTAAAATGACAAGTATTTTTAATAGCCAATTTTTTAATCACGTCTAAACTTGTCTATGGATTACCTATCTAATTTGACAGGACTAAACTAATATTTATCTTCTGTCCTTTTCTTAATGAAAAGAAAAAGATGCACTGAATTTAAATTTAGTTTAGTTTGTGAACAACAGAAGCGGGGCTATTGAAAGAAATTACAGCAAAGTTAGTCGCACAAGTAATTTTTGAAAATTGAGATAGGTAAGTCGCTCGTTTTGGATTTCCTGTTAAGCTGACAAGCGACTAGGGCAGACAATTTGAGAGCGATCTATTTTTTACGGTAAAGCATGAAATTAGTATTGAGTATATCATATCATCGACCAGATTATTGTTAGTTTCTTGTATTTGCTCAAGGAAACGTGTGTTAATTACCATCACTTTGGTTTTTCCAGTGAACTAAATTTTTTAAGTGTGTATAGTTATGATAAATAATTGTTTCAAGTTTTAATGTTATGACTTTAACTTTGTTTTATAGAAGATTTTAATTTCTTCTTACTTTGTATAACATTTTAGCGATGATGTCCACATGTATTGTCGTCATGGGATTACCCTGGAACATTTTTCGCCAGCGCGACACACATGATGCCGAGTCGGACAAACCCTCTCAAAATTGTATGTTGTAACTACGACTGTTTCGTCAAGTGGAGAAACCCTGAACCATTACACAGCTTGTTGTTAGTAGGTATCGAATATTTTTCCAGGGGCAGACAATAAGGTCAGCGTCATGGAAGTAATAATGGCAAATGGCAAAACCAATAGTTTAGATTACACTGTTTAAGAATTTTAAGTATCGTGAAACCGGCCAACATTGCCCTTAGCGGATATCTTTGCCCGAACACGAAAAATATCTAAAATCTTGAATTGTAAATAAATTTATGTAGGTAATCCTTTCGGACAATCTCTAAAGATTAAACAATGTTGTCAGCTATATAAATTTATTTACAATTCAAGATTTTGGTTACCTATTTTTCGTGTTCGGGCAAAAATGTCCGCTAAGGGAAATGATGGCCGGTTTTACCGGTACCTATATACAGGGTTATTTGTAAAACACCAGCAACCTCTTAAGAGGTCATTGTACTCATCATTATGAACAACTTTTACTACGGGACCAAACCTGAAATCGCGAAATAAAAATCAGCTGTTCCCTACATTATCTTCGTCTATCTCGTCAAAATGTAGGGAACAGCTGATTTTTATAATATTACCTAAACATGCAAAAAGCGATCACTGAAGGAATCCAAGAATGTTGAATATTTTAAGGATATACTTACCTATTGAAAGCAACCTTTATTTGCCTCGAAGAGCGCTTTTAGAGATAAAAGTGCTCTTCGAGGTAAATATATAATATAAGTATGTTAATGTATTTCTAGCTTGGTTACCAACCCGCACTGGGCCCGCGCGCCGAGTGGTAGTTAAATTACATCCCTTCTCGAAGAGAGGAGGCCTGTGTGATGTGTCCCAGCAGTGGGAACATTATAGGCTGATTATTCTATCTCAGATGACTGACAAAAATACAAAACTTACCTTCATAATCTTACAGCAGGCATTCTCATTGGTGCTTTGAGGCATCCATGGCCTTATAAATTCTTCAAACAGTACTCCAGCAATTGAATTTATCAACGAAGCTATGCAGCTGTAACAAGTAACATCTAAACGGTAAACTAATATAAACTTTAGATTTATAAGAATAAGGATGTTTTTCGAATAAATAATATTCGTATGTCTCACCCAGTAGTTGCACTGAAAATGGAGATGATGAAAATCCCGCATATACCCGGAAACATTAGTGATAAGTTGTTGAGAAAATGGGGCACGAGCTGCAATTGAAAATGTTTATCAATCAGGGTTATAGCGAAAAATGTGTAGTACAGGCGCCGGCATATCAAACTACTACAATCTGTCAAATTTATTTAATAGATTTTCAACTTTATCGCTAAAGCATAAGGTTCAAAGTTGATTGGGAAAATTGGACTGCTGCGGGTAGCTTGATGTGCTGGCGTCTGTACACACAAGCAGTCGGTCGGAGGTTTGAAACCAGACAGGCACTTTATGTAATTTTTTTCATCACCACTGCTCTCAAAACGGTGAACAAAAACATCGTGAGGGAAATCCGGCATGTCCAAGAACCAAAACTTCGAAAACATATGACATCTCCAGGACTCCAACTCGCATTGGGCTCGCACGGTGGTTTACCAGACTTCCCAGTCTCTCTTACAGAGAGCAGGCTTTTGTCCCAGCTTCCAGCTGTGGAAACGTTGCTAAGGCTAATTATGCTATGGCCATAATTCCTTCCTAAGATGCAAAATCAATAGCGTACATAAATAGTTTCAAGCATTAAGGTAATACATAGTTTCAGGTAAGATGGGGAAGTCATTTACACTCGGTTTGAAAACAAGCGCATCGAAAACGGCCGGAAAAATGTCTTATTTTGCAACATAGTTTTTTCAATCTTATTGCTTAGAAATTATGTTTTATTTTTCTTTATATATTTTTATTCTTCTTATTTTTCAATAAAAGTAGGAAATACCTATATTGCAAACGATAATAAACTTTATGTTTGAAAACTAAGGTTTATAATCAAGTTAAGTAGGTATACGCAATCGCGGCCACTTGAGCTATGGATTTTCATTCCTAATCCTTAATCTAGTGCTATTGTTGATCGAAGGTGGGCACTTATGATTGAAGGAATGTGTTGTCTGTGATATGATTACGTCGTCAAACATCACGATTATGATCATCATGTTATGTCACATAGCTTATGACTATCTTCTATAATAAAGCGAGATATGAACTAATAAAGCTAGCTAAATTACCTGCTCATGCTTCTTTATCTGTCCCGTAAGCAACGGGTCACATCCAGCAAACCACGCATACAGCGCCAATCCAAGAAAACAAGACAGCAGCTTCATAAGTATCACTCCAACACAGGATATCGTTAGGCAGAGTCTGGCCTGACTTATTGTAGGAACAGCCAGAAGCTTCTGCAAGGTAGACTGGCTTAGTGCTATCTTCCATAACCAGTTTGTGGATAGAGCTAGGGTAACTGCGAAGAAGGATGTGTGGTGAGCAAGTTCAGGGTCCGGGCTAAAAATAAGTAGGATATTAAATAAGTAAGTATTAAATAATATGGCAATTTTAAAGTACTGGGTCTTTATGAAATATCGAAAAAAAAAACAATGAAACAAAATAATATAACAGAATTTCTTCTCGATGTCAAAGCTATAGCTTTTTCCAAGCACGTCTGATTTTTCTTCCTTTTGATTTCCTTCTGAGTTTAAAGCAAGAAATAAAATCTTTAGTTCTCCCGGTTTCCATTTATGATCTAGATATATTTGTTATTTTTTTAACTGGGTAACTCTTCCTCCATTCAAAACCAAAAGTATTAACACAGAACCAGCAAAAGGATGAAATCGGTTGCATTACAATTCTTTATCTGAAGTCAACGCATGTAAATATCGCAAAATGTAACGACCCGTCGTTACATTTTGCTATTTACATTGATATTTACATTTTATATAAAAAAAGGAACTTACTCATATAAAACTAGTCTTCCACCATGACTAGCAATTTCCCACATCCTCTGAAACCCCATTGGCAACAGTGCTAATCCGCTTGGCAAGGCAGTACCAGCTAGAGCCAAGAATGTCGTCATTATGCCAATGGATACTATTACTCGTAGACCACCAACTGCACTGAATGTTGCACAAACGACGCATAAAACAGCTGTTACTCGCCCCGCTAAAGGATTTGTTACTGAAAGTATTATAATATATACATTAGATAGAGTAATGTAGGCACTTTAAGACTAACTAAAGTATATATTTACACCTAACAATAGTACACAACATATATTATTATCTACATCTACACTCGTATCGTACACACAACGACATATCAAGCTATACATTTCCACTTTTAGCTGACCTCGCATTGTATAGACTTTTCGTACAATGAGAAGTCAGCTTATACTTCTTCTTGGGCGTCGGGAGCCGCGAGACGACTCCCGGCCACCGTAGGCGCGGGCCTGCGGGCGGAGAGTAATGGGTAACTCTCCGTCCGATCAGGACCAGGCCCGTGCCGGACGGCGCGTACGTGTTCCACGCGCGCCTCAAAGAGATGTCAGTATTAAGGAAGGGGCCCGTAAGGGCCGAAGCCTGCCGGGGCAGCGGGATTGTCCGAAAGGGTAACCGCTACCCCGGAACACAAAAGGGCTAAGGAAGGAACACGGGTGGGTTTTAGTCAGTAAAAGTCTGACACTCCCTTCTGCTCCACCAAGAGCGGGAGGGGTCATTTGATGATTTCCCATCCACAAAAAAAAAAAAGCGTGTCGATGGCAATCTAAATGGACTCGGCCCAGAATTCGGCTACTTGTTTGGCGCCATCATACTGGAAATGTAAAGCTTGATATATCGTCGTAAGTACAGTTCTTGTTTTGAAATAAAAATAGAACCTATTAGGTTCTATTTTTATTTCAAAACAAGAACTCAAAACGAAGAAGAAGAACGAAGAAGACATTAGTCAGACGTTATTCACGTGGAAATGTTTGAAATTGTCATTCGTGGAACTTTGACAGTCGTTACGGGTTGTAACTAGGTCGTGGAGGTCAGATAGATAGTTGCTCCATGTAAAATTCTGGTATTCAGCTGCATCTGTTTAGACTGGAAGCCGACATCAACATAGTTGAGAAAACGCACGGCAGACATAGAACTATTACGTTGTACTTTATCTCAGTGACGGCAGATAATGATGATTCAAACCGGTATGAGTAGATTTAAAAAAAATATGCTAAAATCATGCAAAGGAAGGTCAGTAGACTAAAGTAATAGGATATAGATAAAAGGAACCCTCGTTAATCCTATTTGTACTTTACTATCATAATCATTTAAGCCAAAATTTTGCACCACCCAGACACCACCACTTCGACCGATTCTGTGCTTCTCGCATTCAACGGATTCCTGCGGCCTTCACCAGGTCATCGATTTACCGTTTGTACTAACAGCCACTAACAGCCTATTCAAATCGACGAAAGAATTTTTGCAATCTTTTTCAGGGCACAGATGATTCCTTTATCCTCTTCAGTAAGTTAAACTATGTAGGTATACGTTAAGTCGCCTAACTTATTGTTTAAAGAGTGCTGCTTACCTAATCTGAAAGCCATGAGCGGCACATATGGCACAATAGGCAGCAGCATCAGCTTGCTGACGACGAACAGTACCGCAGCTATCGTCCGCGTGTGTGTTGAGAACCTTATTTCTAAGTATTCGAAGCTTGATGACAGCTGTAGCTTGTGGAACACTGGAGAAACAAATCGTAGATTGTCAGTTATTGTTGAGAATATTTTTTTTTCAAAGCTTTGATTTTGTGGTGGCGTCTACAAGCCACTTGCGAACTACGCATCACACTGAGGTCACGCAAAATCCTGCATCGCGCAAGCAGAGTTTACCGCTCAATTAGCATATATAGAATAGAATAGAATACTCTTTATTATGTCCATATAAATTACAGACATAAATATAGACATTTTACAAAGGGTGACAGAATGGGTGGTCTTATAGCTAAGAGCGATATTTTAAAGACAACGCCAGCCAGCGCCTGTTTCCAGCATACATACAACGTCCCGAGTTTAATCGTCGGGCAGCTGCCTACCAGACACGACACCCATCTGGTCGGTCTGGTGGTTCATAGAAAAGAGAGAATCCGTCGCAGGATTCTCTCTTTTCTATGGATGGAGGATGAGTGAACTTTACACCCTGTTCCTCATACACTGTTTAGTGCTCTTGAGTGTCGAAAGTTGCCGTTGACTCGTCTCGGCGACTGCAGCTGCCTCTGCCGTTGCCGCGTGCCGCTCGTGTGTATGAGCACTACGCGGTAGATTAATATGCTCACCCATTAATCCGTCTTACTATACATATATGCATTATAGCTTCTGATTAGACTGCAGAATTTCGCATGACAATGGAACTATGAAATTAGATATATTTCAAGTTTCAACAGAAGCAGTTTCTACTAAGTACCTGGAAATCTGATAAATCCTTATCGCCCTTTACGATATCCTTTGGTATGATTTCAATGCATGTCCATGTTTGAACGATTACGTCTCTACTAAACCTAAAGTCAATGACAGCAAAGAAGATAAAGTATTTACCAGGTAAATAAATGACAGCTGTCAGGAAAGTGACGATGATGAGTGAGAGAGCTGATGCCCAGTATTGCGTGCCTCTGAGGTATATCTCTACAGGAACGCCCAGAAGAGTGATGCTTGTCAGATGACTGGAACAAAAATATGTAAGTTGTAAGTAAACAATATTAAAATTAACTAGTATGTATCGAATATCATAGACGCAAAGACAACAGCACATACACCAGCAGATAACAGACTCGCTGTGCCCTGGGGTTTCATCCATAAAAGTCTCGATTCCGTGGGAATATCGGGCTAAAAAGTACCCTTTGTCCTAATCCAGATCATGGTCTTATCAAATTTGATCCAAATCCGTTCAGCCGTGTAACGCCCCTTTCACACGGCAGTCCAGTTTTTTGCAGGATCCCGTTTTCTGCAGGATCTCGTTTGATGGCGAATGTGTTTATATGCTAGCGTACACACGAGCATCCTGCATGCGGGATCCTGTAAAAAACCGATCTGGTCGAATTGTGCCATTCGGTTTGGTCACTAGAAACTGGATCCATCGTCCAGTAAAAAGCAGGATCCCGTGTAATCACACATATATATAACAGTGTTCACATGGCTTCCTGCGTGCGGTTTTTTGCTGGACACTGTTTTTTGCAGGATAGTGGAGTGGTAGCAGCTCCCGCCCCGCGCCCGCCACGCCACCCAGCGCGTGTGTAGCGCTCGCGCATTGCTCTTTTGCGCAGTTCCAAGAAGGTCACTCATAACATTCAGAAAAATACCCAAATTCGAGCGTTGTGTCAGAATAGGATGAACCCAGAATCTTCTATTTCGCTGCCGATGCCGATAATACAAATAGAATATTAGGAAAGTGGTCAAAAAACAGGATGCAACCGTGTTCATACGGTAGTCCAGTTTTGCGGGACCAGCATTTTACTGGATCCTGCAAAACTAAACTGCCTTGTGAACACAGCGTCCAGTTTTGCAGGATACAGTAAAAAGCCGGTCCTTCAAAACTGGACTGCCGTGTGAAAGAAGCGTTAGCGTGAAAGCGTATCAAACAAACATACAAAAAATCAAATATTTTCTTTATAATATCACAAGATAAAGTTTTTAGGTAGCAGGTAAATAAAAAGGTACGCACGGTGACTTATCAGGCTATACATTTCCAGTATAAGCTGACTTTTTACTGTACGAAAAGCATATTCAATGCGAGGTCAGCTAAAACTGGGAATATATAGCTTGATGTGTCGTCGTGCGTAGCTCAAAATAATTAAAAATGTCATGCCAGTGTTGTGGTTGTGTGGGCCAATGGCTCAAAACGAATCTAGAATTACTGTTATAAGAAAATATAGTGGGATAAATTGTGCGTAAGAAGACATAGTTAGGAAATAAGTGCACGCATAAATTTGAGATGAATGGCAGAAATACATAGGTACTGTGTTTATTTCAATTGAGGATTCAGGCAAAAGCTCAGAATTATGAAGTTAATAGGAAGAATAGGATTTGTTTATGAATAGGCAGATGATGGTAAATAAAATAGTAGCAAATATTATACTGGAAAGTCACATGCACGGGATGCGATAACATTGTTTATTAGAGTAGAAATCCATAGTATCCATTGTTGTCTGTTGTAATGGGTAAATGTTGTAAGAAGATAAGATTTGAGCGTCATTCATTCATTAGCATACCTAGTATTTTTTATTTATTTGATATAAGTAAATAGGAATGTTATAGGTACTTATTGCTTTCTGAACATAATATTGTGTAACTATTCGATGAAATACTTATTGGAATGATAATTTTAAATCAGGCAGTAATTAATTATTAAGTAGTAGTAAAATAATCACAAAAAAATCAAATGATAAATAATTTATTTTCTGTAAGTAGGTTTGTACAAACACTTTTACACGTTAATCTTATTATTTTTTTTTTTAACTAGTTGAAGTCGGCGTTTCCTATCTGACTATTCTGAGAAGAAAGGCCGAAACAAACTCAGAGGTCACAGTCTCTTTATAGTCCAGACAAAATTTTGGTCAGATCATATGAAGACCACGTAGATTGGTGTCTGAAATAGTCTTTTGAGGAAAGAACCACACAGATTGAACGGACCTGTCCAGTCAGTGCACGCATTTTGTCAGTAACCGTGCAGCTCAACTCAGAATTAAAGGAGCTCAACAATAATCAATGATCCCACGGCAAAGAATAGGCGAAGTCTCGTAAAGGAAGGAATAAGTGTTGCAGTACGTTTGCTCCCTGTGTTATGTCTGTTAGTTTCGACCATTCGATCAAGCCTTTGCCACATCTATATTAAACATATGTGCTGTCTAAAAATGAACAATATGCACCATGTTTCACGTAACTACAAGACAGTAAAGTAATTCAAATCAACAAAAAATATATTAAGTATAAAACATAACTCACCTCGAAATAAGAGCAAAAGTAATAGATATAACAGACATATTCTTCCCCCCAAACAGGAATCCGGCAACCGTATTATACTTCCTATTAATAACATTATAATACACAATAATTCCTATTATAACACCTAATATGATCCCGAACAAGCAATACTCCGCCACATTGAAATAAATTGGAGACACAGGAATAACGGTTCTGACTTTCAACATTTTGAACGTCTTTCAAGTTTTAAATACGTTTCGCAAATAGCAAGTGTTCCTATCAGAGCATCTCTAACAATAATAAGAGATATTAAAGATAAAACTGGATTTGACTTCAATCTTTCAGCAAATACTAGAGCGAACTGTTCTGTGATTGTTCACAGTTTATGCGCCTATTGTGTGGAGTTCTATTTTCTAACTGGTTGTTTGATTTGGTGGTACAAGTAGGTAAGCATTTGCGTTGGTACACTTGCACTTAGAACCACCTGCGATAGGGGATTTGGTCTGCTCTGTAATGATATTGTCATTCATGTGTATTTTGCGGTAAATGCAGTAAGGAGTGATATTACAAGTCTCTCATGATATGACCGTATCTTTATTGTTTTTAGTCCGTCTCGTAGATATAAAGAACAAATACTGCATGTTCAATTGATCATGTATCAGAGCAATCAACTCAGCTTATCGTAGCCCACTGCTGGACATAGGCCTCACCCAGGATGCGCTACTACAGCTTGTCCACCGCCTTCCGCATCCAGCCACCTTCTTTAGGTCGTCGGTCCGTCTAACTAGGGGGCGCCTCACACTACGCTTGCCGATACGCAGTCTCCACTCTAAGACTCGTCTACTCCACCGGCCATCAATCCTTCAACAAACATGTTTCATGTGTATCGAGCTAAATCATAAATTAATATTTGTTTGCCAGAAAATGATAAAACATCAAAGTTTTTCCTAGGTACCGACATTAAAATGTAAGGAGTAATGAAATACTGTTACCGAAGTACAGTCAAGAAAAGAAATAACTAATTATGCCACCATCATCTTAACATCACGCATAGGTACCTATTTCCCTTTTTTTTGGCCCTAAGCAAATGTATGTAGGTATGTACTGTGAGTTCTTTACGAGCTCTCAATACCGAGATGAGTAAATAAAACAACAGTTTGTCATAATATTATAACTCGTTAATTATTCCTAGAAGATGGTTCTACGTTTTAATACATTTTTATCTTTCATCTTCTGACTTGGAGTGTCAGCTAAAACTAACTCCTTCTGTTTTTTTTTCTTCTATTTCTTATACAACGTGGCGCCACAATGGTGACATTAATTTAACAAACATATACGTTTTCACATTTTCGTTTCATTTAGAAATAATATTTCTATTAAACGTTATTATTTACGGATTTATTTTAAATTTTAGAAAATGGCATCTTAGAGCAACCTGTATTTAAAGAACTGTCGCGCAGCGGTCATTTGCCGGGGTCACGGATCATAACATCGCATCAATGAAATTAGAACGAATAAGCAATACTATTAGGATGAAACAAATGCAAAGAGTACCCAATTGAAGGAAAGAGATAGCCCTTTGTCGGCGAGCGGCGCAGGCGACGCGCGCCCTCCCTTCCACCCGCCGCCGCACCGAACTCGAATTCTTTTTTTGCATTTCTAGTGATAGCCGAACCCGTGTCCTTGATACACTTCTTCACACTACGGTGTCTAATATTTTTTGCTTTATTTATTTATTTTTGTGTAATTAGATACTGCGATAAAGACGATTTGCTTTGTTTTCGTTTTGTAATCTAGTAGGTACGTTTACATCTCTTGCGATACGGACACTTTTATTTGTGTTATTTTATTAATGCTTGTGTAAACTTGTGATCGTGATGGCAAATACACATCCGAACTACACAGCAGCTGAATATGCGGACATGATCCTAATTTTCAAGTCCATCACAGAGCCGTCCATAGGATATTAAAGCGCGAAAAGTGGCACCCATTCAAATTTAGAAAAGTGCATACTCCGTTAGACACTAAGCACCTCCGCTGTAGGTACCACTTGCGTCGCTCGGTTTCTTTGATAAGCCGTCAAAGAATCGGACCGATCACGAGTAGGTACATACAAGACGCGTTGCGCGATTGTTAGCGCGCGAAACGACGCGTTGCCGCTCCGAGTTAACGTAAGCCAGCAGCTATACACCTTTTTTACAGCTTATTCAACCGATTTTGACTTCTATTCCGTAGGAATAAGGATGGCATTAAAAGCAAAAAAAGTGCTTACAATAACAACTGTTTGCTGCTTTTAATGCCATCCTTATGCCTACGAAATAGAAGTCAAAATCGATTGAACCGACGGTAAAAAAGGTTTGTTTAAATTTCTAATCTTATTGTAAATGGAGTATAGGTAAGTGATTTCATGAATGAATTTTTGCAAGGGTGATCCCAATTTTAGTTACTTTTTTATTATTTAGTTTGTTTGAAAACATTTTTTTTTCAATTTACGAATTATTTTAACCTATCAAAATTTATATGATTAATAGGCACTAGCTCTACCCGTGTGTTAAATTAATGTCGCCATTGTAGCGCCACGTTGTATAAATTAATGTTTATCTCGTAATTCTTGGCAATAACTTATATATAATGGACTCGCGGAACTTGCATGTAAGCACCAAATAGGCTATAATTTCTACAGTACACCCACAATGGGTAAGCATATTGCCATTAACCAGATATAAGTCATGATTCTAGATTACTCCTTGTACTGCTTGGTGGAAAACTCGTGGCCCTATCTGGAATTAGAACCAAGCATAACTAGCCGAGGCTTGTGTCCCAGCAGTGGGAACATTATGGGCTTATTATAATCAGCCTATAACGTTCCCACTGCTCACAGGGCTCTTCTCTGAATGAATGAATGAATGGGCCGTAATACACCTCGCGGGCCCAGTGTGGGTTGGTAGATGATTATAACTAAGGGCCCACATTTAGCTGTGTAGCAGAATTATTACCGACTCATTGCAAAACGCGTTCTTAATTTGGTCCAACGTTCGAGCCAGTTTTTATATCTAGGGGTGCTTACATAAAGATGCGGGTTTTCGGTCCCGACTCCCGGTACAGATCTCCGCAGGTTTGATCTTCAGAAGGAAACAGTTACATGTTTTACCTGTTTCTTTATGTGTGAGAGCATAAGTTAATTAAGTTAATGGGGGACTATTTCACCCGCCCCGATCGGTACCGACCCGCACAGACTCGCCTGCACTGGAAACCTGTTTCTTTATGTAAGCACCCTAAAACCTTGTATTGACTGTGGTAACGTTTTTTATACAAAATTGACAAATGTGATTTAAAATGAGTATTTGAATTTAGAACTCAAAACTAAATAAGTACCTAATGAAAAAAAAAAACACACACTAACAGTAGGAATGATGGCTTTCATATTGACAGTTCAATATCATTCATTGGGTTATTTACGTTATTGAGCAAAGTTTTCGAACATATGAAGCAATGGATTAGCAATATCGTTCAAAATAATTCAGATTCTGATTGATAATGTGTTACGCAATTAGGGTGCTAAGTCTAAAGATACACCTTGTTTTGTTGTAAAGGCCATATTAAAGTTTTTGAAAGTAGATGTTAGCCGTCTGTACTTTAACTCTCCGCTGCCCCGGAATATAAAGGGCTAAGGAAGGAACACGGGTGGGTTTTAGTCAGTAGGTCTGACACTCCCTCCTGCTCCACCCTGAGTGGGAGGGGTCATTTGATAATTTCCCATCCACAAAAAAAAAAAAACTAGGCACTTTTCGTATCACTATCAAAGTATTTTACAAAGTTATACACACAGCCGTTCAATTACCCGCAGACGTTATTATCTCTATGTAAATAACAAAAGCAAATAATACTGTAAGTAGAATAAACGAACAATAACTCAATAACTAGCGATAAAAGTGATTATTTTTGAGTTGTATACCTACGTCATACACGAGATTGGTGAATGACATAATTTGGTATGACAAAACAGGTTACAGGATCAGGGACCTTGGAAAGAAGCAATGTGACATTATGTAGATCGGGATATCATAGGTACCTTCTTTTTCGAATGCAAGGTTATTGAATATTTTGGATTAGTGTGTTTATTTTATAATTTTTGCCTTATTTTTTTACTAGCTTCTGCCCGCGACTTCGTACGCGGATCCTGTTGATTATGCCAGCGACAACGGGGTCGTCAAAATCGAAGATCTGAAACGTCTGATGTCGAATTCTAAGAGCCCGGGGACGGGAAAACAACGGGATGCGCGAGACGATTCGAGACGTTCCAGATCTTTCATTTTTGTAAGTCAACAGAAAATTCCCATCAGACTAAACAACTTTTGCTAAGACGTCATTCCTATATATGTTGTAGGGTCGCTGGGCTTTGGAGTTCCACAACAGGTGTTCCAGATCTTCAGATTTATTCTCACAGCAGAAAATGCTCTTCACGTGGAATAATTTTTGCTATGGCACCATTTTTATATATATTTTTATAGATTCTAAGGCAGATTTAAAACTTTGTACGTAGGGATTTACTTCATGCAACATATTTTGAAGCAGTGAAATCAGACTATTTGTTCAAGTGCGGAAAGTTTTGGTTTCTAATATTTGCCTGATCTTGATAATTGGATACGAAATATATTTGGAGAAACTTGGCGTCATTTTCAGACAATAATGAACCAATAAGGTGGTAAACTTGGCCTTGCACTTTGAATGTTGGCATAAATGGGCCTCCTGAAATCTGTTTCGCACCAAAAAAGTCATTTGAAAGGCATTGTATACGGATGTTGTCCAAGAAATGTTTTGACTGTGGATGGTCACCGATTAGCAGTGATATTTCTGGAGGATTTTGTAATATTTCAATATGTACTTTTCCACCTGAGCAACACATACCGTTTGTTTCTTTTTGCCATTTAACAGCTTCACAAAAAGTACAATTTTGAACCATACCTCCGATGGCGGAATACGTGGCGTAGTCAATCAAGTCATTCATAAGAGTATACGTAAATGCACTTCGTTCCTTACCAACCCAAGGAAGCTTGCCACGTCTTACGGCTATATCTCTGTCGGATCGGATGTGTCTCTGTCTTGAGACACATCCGATTCTTCAGATGATATCGACATTCTGTTCAGAGAATGTCGAAGTCGATCAGAATTCAAACGTTCGTTGCGCTCTTCTTCTTCATGCCGTACTCCAGCAATTCTTTCTCTCTCACTTTCTAACTGATTATGAATATTTTGTTGTGTGCGTGTTCGGGACAATGTATGATAATCTCGATCACCAGTTACTCGCGCATCACGTTCATCACTCGTTTCAAAAGACCTGTTAGTAGATGTGCGAATACGCTGAGAACGCAGGAGTGCTTCGCGATCCGAAGAGGTTTCCACGGAGCGAGTTGCAGCCTGATGTTTTCGAACAGCATCAAGTCTCTCCTGACGCTCTTCGGTAGATTCTTGGGATCTTATGATCCTCAATCTTTCAGCTCCTTTGGAACATTGGGAAAGATTTGACCTCTTTCTAGGCATGGTTATAGTTTTATTGTGAATATACCTGATCAATTAAAATCTAAGTGACTGCTCCCCTGCGTTACCGGGTAGGCTACCGTGTCATGAAGATAAATGGCAAAGGAAATTAAACACTCAAATAACATAAGCCCGAAGGCATATTTATTGATAAAGTAAAAAAATAAATGGGAGTTTTGACCAGTAGAGTCAACTTTTCAATGATATACCTTCGTCACCGAAAATCAGTCCTAAACTGTTACCGCCTTCACCGCGTGGAGGTACTCCCAGCTTATGTTATTTTATAATTATACAGTGAAATTAGTGATAGCTTTGATTTCCACATCAGATGTTTCTGATCTTCGATTTTTATAAGTCAATAGGAAATGCCCATCAGATCGAACAACTTTTGCTATGACGTCATTCCTATATGTGTTTTGGTGTAACTGGGCTCTCGGAGTTCCACAACAGGTGTTCCAGATCTTCGATTTTTATAAGTCAACAGAGAGTTCTCATCAGATTGAACGACTTTTGCTAAAACGTCATTCCTATAAATGTGTTATGAATGTTATGATGTAGCTGGGCTCTTGGAGTTCCACAACAGGTGTTCCAGATCTTCAATTTTTATAAGTCAACAGAGAGTTCTCATCAGATTGAACGACTTTTGCTAAAACGTCATTCCTATAAATGTGTTATGAATGTTATGATGTAGCTGGGCTCTTGGAGTTCCACAACAGGTGTTCCAGATCTTCGATTTTTATAAGTCAACAGAGAGTGCTCATCAGATTGAACAACTTTTGCTAAATCGTCATTCCTATATATGTTATGGTGTAGCTGGGCTCTTGGAGTTCCACATCAGGTGTTCCAGATCTTCAAATTTATTCTCTCAGCAGAAAATGCTCATCACGTGGAACAATTTTTGCTATGATACTATTATTGTATCTCTTATACTTTAGCTGGTCTGTTGCGGTTCTGCATCAGGTGTTCCATTTTCCAGAATAAATTATAGCCTATAATCCTATATGTTGCCCAGACTTAATACCTATACAACAAAAAAAAAATCATTTAAATCCGTCCAGTAGTTCCGAAGATTAGCGTGTACAAACAAACAGACAAACAGACAAACAGACAAACAGACACATTTTTTTTTTTGGATTCGTGCTCTATTACTGTTTCTAAACCCCCCTCAAGTATTTTTTTTTTAATATATTCAATGTACAGACACAGTTTTTTTACTGTTTTATTATATGTTTTTTTATTATTATTGCGGACAGCGCCATCTAGTAGTGAGCAGCCGAAATTTCCATATCAGAGGTGTAGCTCGAGTACCATCGTTTGTAGCATAGTGTAGCGCTACGCGACTACGAGTGCCTCGTAGTGCGAAGGATAACCTGACTACGAAGTGCTACGACCACAATACTTTGACTAACAATATCGAGATGGCGTATTTTAAAATTCTGATTATTTTATTTTCTTAATTAAGATTTCTTATAGAGCTAAAAACAAAACCGTTTGTCCGAGTATTCGCTTAGTACCTACTTCGAATCTTCGTGATGATGAATTCAAAATCATTTTTAATGAGGAAAGTTTTTGTATCATTCAAATTGCACTCGTACAAAGCCGGGACTGGTCACCATTTAGCTCTATTTAAAGTTTATTTATTTAATTAAATGACACACTCATAAACTTATGACTTCTTCCAATGGGGGTGTAGGCAGAAACTATCTGCCTAGCCTTTTCCCAACTTTGGTGGGGTCGGCTTCCAGTCTAACCGGATGCAGCTGAATACCAGTATTTTACATGGAACGACTGCCTATCTGACCTCCACAACCTAGTTACTGGGTAATACGATACCCCTTGGTGAGACTGGTTGTCAGATTTTCGGGCTTCTGACTACCCGTAACGACTGCCAAAGATCCACGAATGACAGCCGGGACCAAAGGCTTAACATGCTTTCCGAGGTACGGAGGGGTCTCGTCATGGTAAGATGGTCACCCATCCAGAGACCAACCGCGGCAAACGTAGCTTAACCTGTTCGATCGACCTGTGCGGCTGTTTTTATTTAGCCACGGGCCCCTCAATCTGCTTACCCTTATCTGCTTACTTACTTTTTTAGTTATTTTACGTTCAAATGACATACTTCAGTAAATGGGTTTTAAGACATGGCTTATTAGTCGATTCGCACGAATTTAGTCACCCGAAACAGGCGAATCAACACTTAGAAATAATTTTTTTTTTCTATAGGCGACTCGCACGAAGTTAATTTATTTGTGTGCGACAACTAATATGTATTAGGCAATTCGCCCGTCCCGGGCGAGTAAGTTAGTGCGAATCGATTGATAAGCCTAAAACCATCCTATCATTAATAGTACTTTTTTTATTATACTTACCTTACCATTTATAAAGAACCCTAAAACCTAGGATTCAGGTCATCCTTAGAAAATTTGTTCGCTCTACCTACGAGTAGGTACAGTCAACAAAAGAGATAAGTATGCAGGATCGTCGGATATACTTTGTTGAAGTTTAGTAAGAAACCGATGGATGTTGTCGACTGAAATTTAATTTGATAAATGAGCTGTTTGTTTTCTGTTAACAAAATTAAATTTTATTCTAGAACATCCATCGGTTTCTTACTAAACTTAAACTATATCCGACGATCCTGCATACTTATCTCTTTTGTTGACTATACATAGGCGAAGTCGTAGGTAAAGACAGGCCAGTAAGAAATAATTCCAAACCATCTTTAATCTCCATTCATCCAACTCAATTCACAGATCACCCTACTTGTCTCTACTGTCTCTGAAATTTCTTGCTCCCATGACCACCCCGTCGCATCGCATCGCCTGCTCGCACTATTACTTACTTCGTTTTCGCTCAGCGTTCTTTTTGACGTTTTTGTTTTTGCTCGGCTCTTTAGGGTCTTAATGTGATGTTAAGTAGGTAGCCTATAGCCTTCCTCAAAAATTGGGCTATCGAATGCAAAAATATTTTTTCAAATTCGACTTCTAGTTCCAGAGACGCGTTCAAACAAACAAACTCTTCAGCTTTATTATTAGTATAGATATAAATATTTCCTACGTACTATATCACCTAGTTTTATGTAAAAAGGCGTGGGAGGGATATTATTATAGATGGAGGGACCCTCTTACTAACATTAGAATATTAGGTACGCCCAACGACATGTCAAGCTACACATTTCCAGTGTAAACTGACTTCTCATTGTACGAAAAGCCAATACAATGCGAGATCTGCTAAAACTGGAAATCTATAAGCTTTTGTCGTCGTGTGTACTCTCACACCTGCCCTCTAGGTGACGTCCGTAAATAAGTTTTTGCATAGTGTTATAGTCGCCTTGAGGTTTCTTTTGCTTGCTGATTTTAGGAAGTAATTTATGGTAATGTGTGAGCTAGGTGTATGACATAAGTATCAATTTGTGTTGTAATGCGCGGTGGTAAGGTTTTATGGAACTGGCTGTACCCGCTGCTTTGCTCATTGTTACGAACTTGAAGACAAGTCATTGAATAAACAGTCCAATTAGGTATATGTTTTGTTTTATTTAAGTATTTATATATTGAATGAACTTTGTGCACAATAAAGATGTGACACCGACAAGACGGGCTAACAGGCTTAATAGCATAATCAGCCTATAGTTTTCCCAGTGCTGGGACACAGGCCTCCTCTCTGTGAGAGGGAGTGGGCCACGCGGGCCCAGTGCGTATTGGTAGATGTCACATATCTTCGATTTTTGGTTCTAGAACATGCCGGCTTTGTCACGATGTCCCGATGCCCGGCCTACACGTTTAAAAGTCGCAGCCTTTACCACTGGGCCACCACTTCTCTTAATGGATTTAATACCTAAGGTATTAAGTCCTAATGCCTTAGGCATTCTCTACTAAGGGTGGTAATGAAACCTCTTTTTTTTTCTAAACTTCTTTCACCAGCAATCATTCAGCTGCTGCATAGCATTAGTTTCCCGGTGGCAGTTCGAGTGCTTAGATATAATGTATTTTTTCCCATTAAAACATACATTTAAACTGCCTTTCCGTAAGTATAATTTAGTTATTAAGTCTGTAAAATTAAATACCTGAACTTGCTAACTGGTATAACTTTTGGTACTTAACTCTTTATTCCAAACGAGCATAGAAGCAAAATAATTTCTCTTTGTATGTAACTCAAACTTATGTTAATAACGTTAAATACATGAGAGGCGGAATAAACAGACAACATTGCTCTCGAGCTTGTTAAAAACTTTTGATGAGAGTACCATTAACAACGAGTAACCATCGAACAATTTCTACACAACTGTACGTTCTATAAATTCCCACCACGTACAGACGCCAGCAGGTCAACCTACCCCAATCTGCCAAATTTCTTTGATAGATTTTCAACTTTAGCACGAAGGAATAAGGTTCATATTCAATTGGGAAAATCTGACAGATTGGGGTAGCTTGATGTGCTGGCCTCTGTACATGCGAATACACAAATCATCTAATACACAATATCGCAAATATTTCTTGTCCAGAACACTGGGTGACACGGGGCGCCCGAACAAACGGAAGTTTGAGGGGGAGGGCGCGAGGGGGGGACACAACCGAGGAAACGCCAGACAAGGACAGAAATACACATTTGAATTACGAACGAACAGTACGGCGCTAAAGAAAAATTAAATTATATTTCCCAATGGTGTCAGCCAGTTATTAAGTGGCCAGACGCCATTTTGAATTATTATATTTTTTATTTCTTTTTCCCAGGTTTCCCTTTTGTACGAGGAATTCCTTTTATTTGGAATAGTTGTGGGAGCGGATTGCAAATGGATTCAGTTGAAATGTGTTGGAGTTGTAAATCAATGGCTGAACTTTATGGGACGTTTGGGATCATTATACCTTAATAAACCTTAGTTTTATAAATAAATCTCTTTGGTTGGTAAGTTACTTTGGAGAAAAACATATATGAGAGGATTTATGATCCATTTAGTAATTACGGATAGTTTTTCCATCGTATCCTTCATTTTAAGGTTTCTGTTTTTTTTTTCGATAAATTATTGGTAGCCCGCATCTCCATAAACTGGTTATTAGTGTTATTCATCATTATTATCGCCAATCAAGCAAAAGACTTAACATTTAATTCAAGTAGGTAAAATGTGAAACTCTCTGAGGGGCCAATTTCCGTAATATAAAGAACGTTCGCAGTCTGATCTCAGTCTCTATCTGTCGAAAATGACTCAAATTTTCCTACATTTTGACAAGTTTTTGACATTTGTTTGTCGCTGTTCACACACACATCCACACACACTACGGCGTCGTCAACGAGCGACGCGGCACGGCGCGGGGACCGGGAGGCAACAGCATCGGCACTGCTTCGTCCGACACGACCGCGCTCGGACATAATTATCTTTTGTTTACCTACTTAGTTTGCTATAATTGTGAACCACCAAATAAACCTTTTAATACAGTCCACTATCTTTACTTTTTATTGGACCTAGACAGTCGCTAAGATAAGACTGCGACTAGATTTTGAACACTTTAACTTACGAGAATTGGCCTTCTGGTATGTGTTCCATATTTAACCAATCTGCCTTCTTAGCAAGAGTGAACAGGTATCTTCTGGGCACGCTCGTTCCACCATAAACCTCATCCATCGCTTTCCACCAGGCGTGAACGGGAGCCCATTCACCAATTAAAAAAAAAATTCAAGGGTCGATTATTATGCACTTTGGAAGCGATCTTGTTCAGCTTAATTTAATTTAATATATAAAGTGACTGTAGTTTTTGAAAGTTACCACTTGCAGTTTCTAGGGAAATATTTTCGGACCCTAGTTCTTCAGTTCTAATCTTGATGAGATCTTACTTTTCTTGGCGTTTAAGTTATTCTGACTGCATTAATTAAGTAACTCCCAGCATCTTATTTTCAACAACAGCTTATCCATAAAGTTACACTACTTCAACACCAAAAAAACTTCAAAGAAACTCATTACACCCCTATATTCAAAACCACTCCAAAGTTTAACATTTAAAACCCACTTCACGTATTTCAAACTTAGGGGAGGTATACACATCTATCTCCCAACACCCAAAATTGCAACATTGTAGGCAGAAAAACCTTCCAAGGCTTTGCATTTTTCTCGCGGTCCGAATTCGCCTCAGGCGAGAAAATTATAAAAGAAAAGGGGAGAATGGGACAAAGCGACGCAGCCTCTACACGCGTGATTGCACTTCCCAAAGGGCGAAGATGCTATTAATTTTATCGGGCCTGTATTTAAAGTGGGGTTTTTCTTGTGTTTTCTGCTGGATTTTATGTGCTTTGATCTTGGGCAGATTAGTTGGTTTAGATTATATATAATATAATACAATGGCACGCCTGAACTCCCCAATAGTTTAGGTAAGGATTTATGTTTAGTTAACACACATTATACCAATGTTTGAGCCTTTAGTAATTGCGGATGAGTCTATAATATACTAATCAGTGAGCTTTAGACATTGACCCTCTTATTCATAAACGTCGTTTAAAGTTAACTAGTGATTAGCAACAGTATAACCATACATTTTTGGCGTTTAAACGTCACTTAACTTTAATCATCGTTTATAAATAAACCCATGAAACCTTAACATTTTTTATTAGTAATTACAGGCTCTTTTCGATTCTTATCAAGTCATATTGGGTAGCTACATGGCATAGGAGTCAACATACTTTACCTATTCATATTTCCTTCTAAAGGTTATTAAAGAGAAGAGAGAGAAAGAGGCAGTAAAACAAAAGAATCACCAATATAATCCCCTCTACCATTACAAGAAATTACGTAATGACACTTACAATAATAACTCGATTGCCAACCTACTCACCGACCAGAAAAGGGGCAATTCCACAAAGAATGGTACTTTAATCAAACGTTTAGAGTTGAAGCTTAAAATAATCTCGGGAGGAGTTACATTGGGCCCCGGGCGTATGATAAACCGGCGATAACCGGATATGAGAACGTATGAACGAATGAATTGCCCGCTTGAAGCTACGTTTTTTGCGTGCTTCTGTAGTTTTTAGGATCTCATCTTTGTGGTAGTCGAGTTTGGTTGGGGGTGTAAGAAAAATTACGATTAACATGTCTTGGTGGATGGTTATGTTAGAAGAGTATCGAGGTTTGTCAAATGGTAACGTTGTCATAGCCATATTAATTTGTTGGTGAGGGATTCACACAAGTCATTACAATAGATATCATTACATTTAGATGTTACAATAAATTAAAAAAATAAAAAACACAAACCTACATCTTCACTAAAAATAAAGCTCAAGAGTTTGCTTATTTTTTTTTTTTGTTTGAAGGCGGTAATCTCTGAAATGAACTATCGGATTTCAAAAATTCTTTTTGCATTTGATAGAGCGATTTTTGAGAAAGGCTATATAGGCTACTAAACATAAAGTTATTGCGTTTAGGAGCCGAGCAAAAACAAAAAAGTCACAAAGAATGTTTGACTGAAAACGAAGTAATAGCACGGCGATTCGTTGCGACGGAGTGGGTCAGGAGAACAAGAACTTTCATGCGGACGAAGTCGCGGGCAGAAGCTTGTGTTATATAATATAAAAAAATATTGAAATAATAATAAGTTTACAAAAAAGTCTACATATGGTTCAATAGTACATATTATATTATATAGGTAATATGTCGAGTAACTAATAATAGAATAGTCCTCCAAGCCATATTTCGGCTATGGCGACCAAACTCAACGGAGACTAGCCTTCGGCACCGGAGATACTATATTGCACAAGTGCGTGCGCAGCCCAAGGTGCACTCTCTTTCCTCACTCTCATGGCCCGATGGGATGGCACGCAATCCGACACGCCCGGAGAGCGATCAGGCGCAGGAACAAGGAAACCAAATAACTAGCAAATACAAAATCATAGTTGGACTGTTGGATATGGACTATGGCGTAAGAAATGATCACCTTTTTTAACACCTCATTACTTTTTGAATGTATGATAAGCCCATACATTCGAAAAGTTTTGACGCAAATCGTTTTTGGCCAGTAAGTAGCCATAGACGAGAGTTAGAAGTATATATCCATAGCACATGATATACACATCAAAGACAGAATCAAATTCGCAATCAACAATAATCACATTAACCCCAAGATTACACCCACAGCTGTACCAACCTACATAAAGCCATAACCTAACCCTACACTCTCATGCCAATACAATTGATCCCAATAATGAAACAAATGCATATCAAACGCCTTACCAATACCCCTTTTTGTACCACCCTAATTAGAACAGAAACCCTCGGGTCACTCAGATGTATTGCAGTTGTTTCGAAAGGGATAGGAGACCTAACCTATTTTTGAAAGGATTTGGCCGAGTTGGAATGACCAACGACGGCCGCCACAGTGGTCCACTGAAGGACTAAATGTGGAAACCAATCACAACAACATAGAAATAGGACCCCCTTTCCTTCATTTAAAGAGGACACGTTATCATGACATGCTTTCTTCTCCACTAACGTTACTTCCCTTCCTAAGGGGTGTCATTAACATAAATTTTACGCTTTCCCAGATAAGCTTGGACTGCTGCCCGGCCCTCCTATTAGGTCCTTTCTTTCGACTGAATTTACGCCATATTATTACTTATGTTATGGGGAAGTACTACAGTATTTTTGGTGTTATTGCTTATCGTAAGTTAGCTGTCGTAGATCGAGATATGTTTATTGTAATAGATACAATAGATGTAGATAGTAATTACTTTGACATTTATTATGAATCAGAATAATTAATCAGCCTTTAATGTTCACATTGCTGGAACACAGGCCTCGTCTTTGTGAGAAGGAGTGGGCTACCGTAATCCAACAACCTGACCCAGTACGGGTTAGTCGATGTTACTTGTTTCCAAAATTTTGGTACCAGGACATGTCTGTGCATGTAAAAAAATCCTCTCAATGTTTACTTTCACCCATTTTGAGAGCAGTAATGCTATTCTGTAAAAATCTCCGTGAAAACTTAGGTGAAGTGAGCTTAAGAGAGCTGTCAATAGTGTCAATCCCTAGCATCAGGTGGAATGACAGCTCACTTTAAGCTCACTTCAACTATGTTATCACGCCGATCTTTTTACAGAATAGCACCGCAGTGGTTATGAAATAAATTGCCCAAAGCCTCTAGGTTTTCTCACAACTGATTTCACATACACATCAGTACAGTTACCACTGGAGCAGAAACTGAATAGCTTTTCCTCAGTTCTAATAGATATTATAGCGTTATCTTTTTGAAAATGATAAACTTGCTGACTTCGACTGATTTCTATTTACCTATATCTTTCTTTTACTGTACCTACAGATGGCTGTAGGTATGGACCTACAACTTTCCATAAACACCACGTCAGCCAGCATCACACAACCATGAACCAGAATAAAAGAAAACTCTAAACTATTCCTTTTGTTCTCCCATCCCATCATTACACGACAAAAGTACTCCGATTACTCCTAACACATAACAATTTTCATTCCACACATTTCGTTTGAATTAGGCATAGTAATACCACGTCTTCTGCACGCCTTCAAAAGTAGGGAACGAATAGGAAAATGTCTGGAGGCACACGACACCGGAATATATTACGTAATCGCACTCTAGTTTTGTGAGGTAACACATAAATGTGTTGGTATAGTGCGACGATCTCCGAAGTCTGATAAATAGCTCGCCCGACATATTTTTGTTCTGAAAATCGCTAAATAAATTGAATTGGGCACGACTTCGGGTGCCGGGTGTCAAGGTGTTAACTTACAATAGGCTTATGACGTACGAGTTTGAATTTGGAAGTTGAATGTAACTACTTACTCTGATGTAAATTGATGGTGATGGTGAAGAAATTCAATTTTCTTAAGTAGATCGAAGACAATCGATGTTTTCGGAAAACCAAAGAGCTTTCTGCGAAACCTCTCGTTTTCTTATATGTCTACCAAAAGTTTAAATAGATCGGCACCCTAATTGCATAACACACTATCAATCACAATCCGAAGGAAATTCCTAATTCATTGCTACATATATTCGAAAAAATTGTTTGTTCAACAACGTAAATAACGCAATGAATGTTGTTGAACTGTCAAACTGAAAACCATTCCTATTGATAATGTGTTACGCAATAACCCTGCAGATTCTTAAATCAAATGTAAAATTATGAATATCTATTAATATTGCCTCATATTTGATTGGACCCCTAGTTTCTATCATGAACCTAGTGCTCCATCTATGCATGACTACAGAACTTATAATTATTTCTTCTGTACCGATTTTTGTATCCGATTAATTAATAAATACCTTTACAACCCTTTCGGTATACAATTTAGCCTGGCCTAATTTAATTTAATATAAACGTTTTCCCTAATCATTACGGGTCCGAGCAAAAGCCAGGATCAACCTGACCGTTTAATCATGCCTCAGGCTGCAGAAAATGTATTAACAATTATTTTTATTTTTTGGGCAGAAATGTTAACATTATAGACGAGCCCTAAGCATCTTACTAACTAACCATCATAAAAGTCCCCAAACACACTTCACGGAATACAGTCAGGCACACTAGCAAAGAAAAAACAATAGTTACACACGCACACACAGACACGCTCGCTGTACCTTTTAGTGTCAAAAGTGTGAGAATATGGGTAAACAAATCCTCCAATTTCCATCACATTTATTCGAGGCGTTGCTCTGACGTCATCCCCCCTCCCACCACCTGATAGAGAGGAACATGTAATTTCTTTTGTAGATAGTGTGAACCGACACACCCTATTGGCTGCGATGCGGTGTAGTGATAGCAAAATTTCGTCAACATTGGGGACGTGGAGCCAATTTTCCAATAATACTATTAAAGTGTGTGAGTATGGAAATGATATAGGTATAGGCAAGCTAGGGTTTATAGAAATTGGTTGTAAAGGATGGGCCAAGTATATAATCTAGTAAAGTAGATAATGGTGCCGAGTCAGTTGTTCACAAACTAAACTAAATTTAAGTTCAATGCATCTTTTTATGTCTATTTCATTAAGAAAAGGACATAAGATAAATTTTAGTTTAGTCCTGTCAAATTAATCAGCAAAAATCATTAAAAAAACTATCAAGGCTATCATTTTATTTTTTTTAGATAGTCCTGATAGTTTTTTTTTATGATTTTTGTATTTGAGAAGTGATTAAAAAAACAAAAATTGGTCATAACTTTTGAACCGTAAAAAAATTCACCGACATTCTTAGGGTTAAAAAGTTTGGAAATTACCTTGCCCACGTCCCTATTTGATTTGATCCAGACTTCCAGGGACACCCTGTATAATTATGATTAATAAGAAAGTGCACGTGCTCAGGAGTACTTTAGTTACTGTCTTATGAGATCCTATATACCGGGTGGCCACTCTCAATTTAGAGAAATCATAGAATTAATAATGATTCCCATTTAAATATTTCTGTTTCCTTCTGCTAATTACATCAGTCTAACGTGAATTTCATGGTTATCTTACAACAAGAAATAAAATAAGAGTGCTGTCCTGTGCAAACGTAATCAGTCATCGTAAGCTACTCTTCTTGGTTCTGTAGTAATTCATCAGCTACTCTTTTTGGTAATTCATCGGAAGCTACTCTTTTTGGTTCTGTGGGTATTCTGAAATTGAAAGAAGAATTATTTCTTACCTCGTTTCGAGTTAAGTCGACGTAAATAGTTCATTGCTTTTCTCCGTTGTCAATATTAATCGCAAGGGCTGACTGCCCAAGTTTAGTTAAAAATACTTCAGATACCAATAAAACAGCTGTATATTAAAGCACTCGTATCTTGAAATTTTTAACCAGACCGTCCCGCGGGTGAAACCTAGTTTGTCATACTTCAGACAAATAGATTTGGTACTACAACCGAGCAAATAGAACTCCGCGTATCTTGTGTAGTACAAAGTTTGAAGTATTGTTGTAAAAGCTTCCTCTAATGAAACATGTTCAGTTTTCAGTTCTATAGCTTGTTTTGTTTTCAGTTTTAAGTTTTCTGGTTCCTTATTTTTCAATTAGCCAGAGACAGAATTAGCTAGACAGAGTATTCTAGAAACCGCGAAAAGATGAGCATACAAAAGAAAAGTCATAAAAAGGACATGCAGTATGATTTATTATACATTATAAGAAATATAAACCAGGCCTGACTTACATTTGAGGAAAATATCGTTACAAAACCTGAGGCATATTTAATACAACCGACAATGCTACCAAATCTATTTTAAAAAAATCAGATTGTCATATATCCCCATGTTATCTGTCACCTGTCAGTTTTTATAAAATAGGCCCTTCACATGCATGGTCTGAAAATGCCATCATGCACTGAGCAATCAAATAAGGGTGCACACAATGCACTTCTGTACTTCTCTATAATGAAAAGAAATCTTTGCCCTGCGGTAGAAATATCAAAGAAAATAGTTCTAACAATTAGGTCCTCAATAAAAACTAAACTAGGTAGGTATGTATCACCCCTAAGTCCATTGTCTCATCTCCAAAGAAAATATTTCAAAAAACATTTCACTTTATACACATGTCACATTCATTTTCGATTTGTATCCCAAACCCAATATCCTGGCGTCGATATTTATTTAACATATCATATCAGCATTAGCTTGATATATAGGCTTTGATCCTCGTTGGACTCAGGGCAGGCCTCTATGATTTATGCCTACATTAGCGCATTGCAAAGGAATTGGTGACGTCATGTTAGTAGGAAATATTGTGTTTATTTTTTGAGGTAGGATGTTAAGTAATGGGTTTTTTTTATTTAAATTATTAATGCGATTTTTAGTAACATCCACGTTTCGCAAGTCAAATCATTATGACCTCAGATTATAACAATATGAATTGTTGGAAGATGGTGGAACATAAATTTAAATTCATTGTAATGTTTATCAAATTAACCACCAACTTAAATTGTCCGAATAATAAATCACAACTGAAACTGTCACATTCTTTGACATTTGTACAAAATGGCTGAAAAACACGACAAATCGACGTAGTGTGTAAATATAATAAACAATTAATTTCCCTGACTGTACGTTCTAGTAAATAGGCAATATTGGGAAAGGCAACCGAATTCATTAAAAAAAGTTATCATTAATGTATTCCATCAAATAATATACGTGTTCTTATTTTCATATACAAATTGAACATTCTTCAATCAGTCCCAAACCTACCCACATCTTCAAAAAAAAAAAAAACGCCCAAACCCGAAAATAATATTCAAATGAAACTACCTACATAAGAAAACTATCAGCATAGTGTTGAGTACCTACAACGCATCGCGACGAATTTTCTAATCGTGTCCACACGGGACGGGAAAACATCATATTTCACCGGGCCGGGGGTGAGACGGGGTGAAATAGGGGGTAAAGGGGGGGGGGCAGGGTGACGGAGATGAGTTTTTTACGCATTATTGCTACACACGGAACCAAAATTGAACCCCTACGCAGCACTAATAAATTCTAATTTCGATTATTTGTGACACTTTATGTTGATGACTTTGTGTGATGAAAATTGAGTTTTCTGGACTGGGATTGGGCAGTATTGTTGGTTGTAATGTTGTTTCTTAAAGGGAGAAGGTCTTTGATGAACCTTTTAGTAGTACTTATTTTATTTATTTTTCAAGGCATACAGTTTTACCTTGATCTGCATCTAGCATTTGAAGGCTTGCATTTTTTTTTTACTTTAAGAGGGAACCTTGTTTTTATAGATTTATAAAAGGAATCAAACAACCTTTTTGAAAGTTAATTAACTATAATCTATACATTATACATACACCGAATATATAAATAGTATAAAACAAACTCGCTTTTCGTAGACTGCGTTGTTTTTCTAAACTACGAAACAGATGTCGATGTGATTTTCACCATCACTTAGAGAATTTATTCCAGGAGGTTTATGTATACAAGGCTACAGGTTAAGTCGATCTAGATCCTTTAAGAGGTTGTAGTTTCCATTATTTCTGATTGATTTGACTAAGAAACACCCCAAACTTAACCATTTTCTAGATATTGGACTTTGAAGTAAGTATTAAAAAAAAAAGTGTTTTTGTCTATTGACCTATTTTTTTTTTTGTGTTTTGTCTCTAATTTATTTGTGTTTGCGATTGTTGTGTAGTAGATAAATAAGTTTCTATATTATTCTCTACACTAAAATGAAAAAAAAAACTTCAAAGTTCCATAGTTTTTTTTTTTTTTTGAGGATGGGAAATCATCAAATGACCCCTCCCGCTCTGGGTGGAGCAGAAGGGAGTGCCAGACTCTTACTGACTAAAACCCACCCGTGTTCCTTCCTTAGCCCTTTATGTTCCGGGGCAGCGGTAACCCTTTCGGACAATCCCGCTGCAAAGTTCCATAGCTAGTGCGGTGTTTCATAGTCAAATCAGTCAGGAATGATGGAAACTAAAACCTCATAAAGTATCTAGGTCGACTTAACCTGTAGCCCTGTACAAATACATTAATATTAAACTGACCTACATATTATTATATAATAAATAAATCTTGATGTTTTTTCAAGTCGTTAAAACCTTTCAAAGCAGGGGCGGGTCACTACTCTAAACTAATATTATAAAGAGACAACATTTGTTTTTTTGTATGTTTGTTTGTTACGCTTTCACGCTTAAATGACTAAACGAATTTGGATAAAATTTGGCACATGGGTAAGCCATAACCTGGATTTGGACATAGGATATTTTTTATTCCGATATTCCCACGGGATCGAGATTTATACGGGTGATACCGCGGAGTATAGCTAGTATACTATAAAAAAAAATGAAAAAAGTGTTCTTTTAAAAGCTTTATGTAACCAACATTATAATTGCCATAAAGACATCCAAATCAAACTACCATCACACTCGACGAACTAGCTGCAACTATCCTGAAAACTTGTAGTATGCTCACCGGAGGAAATGTTAACAAACAAATTGGAAATAGTCGGGGAGATAGCAACGTTCCTAATACCCAACTTCATTTCAGAAGCACGAGCTCCTGATCGAACGAAAACATTGTTGTGTGCCCTTATCGTTACTGTATATGTGCTGGAAATGACTTGGTGGACTGGATTTTTTTTGTGGCTGGTATTGTGTTACTGAAAAGAGGTTTAATAATCAACAGTCGATGCCTATAGGTTGGAAATATGATGTTGATAAAGTGATATCCGAAGAGTATCGTACTTAGTAACTTGTGGTTGTGCGGGTTAATAACACGCTCTTTGCATTAGCAGCTTTAGTTAGCTTTGACATTCAGTCCTCCACACTCCCTCGTTTTTAAGCGGTGATTTTCATAATTTGTAGACTGTCCATGTATTTAGTCCATAGATATAAGAAAGAATTTCTATGACTTAGTTACTAGCAAAGTATTGGCAGGTACTACTATATCTAATGCTGGCCACAAATAGTACCTATGCTGAGTTATACTGTACCAATCGCATTCTCTTTTCATCTATTTTGTAATAATTATCATCATCTGCCTAGCCTTTTCCCAACTATATTGAGATCGGCTTCCAGTCTAACCAGATGCAGCTGAATACCAATATTTTACATGGAGCGACTGCCTATCTGACCTCCAGAACCCAGTTACTGGGTAATACAATACGGTAGGACTGACAGACTTTCGAGCTTCTGACTACCCGTAACGACAGTCAAAGATTCACGAATGACAGCCGGGACCAACGGCTCAACGTACTTTCTGAGGAACGGAGGGGTCTCGGTATGTGAAGATGACGATGAGCACCCGTCCACAGACCAAACGCGGCAAGCGTAGCTTAAACTAATCGATTGACCTGTGCGGCTATTATAATTTAGGCACGGGCCCTTTTTGTGATTATTAAATAATAAATAAAAAAAAAAAAACAATTTATTGCATTAAACAAAAATCACATTGCACTGCATATATTCAGTTGACATAATTCAATGTAACTTTAACTTAGGAGTACAATAATTTAAAACTCTATACCTTAACCTAGGTCTGGCCTGTATCGTAAAAGATAGGGTTTAGCCATTAAGTTGGACTAAATTATTATATTTATTAAAAGACAACAACAAGTGAAACCAGCGATGATCTGGTACCTGAAAACGTACATCATCATCATCATCTGCCTTTTCCCAACTATGTTGGGGTCGGCTTCCAGTCTAACCGGATGCAGCTGAATACAAAAAAAATATAAATATATTTAAATATATAAAAAATACCTGAAAACGTACATAAATAAATAAAAAAAAAAACTAAAAGTATGAAGTTATGGAGCGGTTGCGTATTTTTGGGTGGTTGTGTATGTGTTTATGTTTATGATGTGATAGCAGGGGAGATGTTAAGTATGTTTGAGTTTAAGAGATGTATGTCAGTAGATTTTCTGTTGTGATGTGGTCCCTTTCACATAAAATAAATAGTAACACAATGTAGTGCTGTCATATAGTTCTACCATCTCCATTCTCCCTACATCTATGTTCTACACGATTTTCTAACATGCAGGCTGGAAGTGTATTTTTATTAATAAAGAGCTTATACTGAACGCCTCTTCAGCGAAAGCTTTTAAGCGCTTCAGCGTTCGGCGAGCATTTCCAGCGTGTTTTTGATAAACAGATGCTGCTATTAACTTGTATTGGTTGAATTGTATGGAAATTACTGGAAGTTTTAAATATTCAACGATGATTAACATATTTTCTGGAAGATCAATTAAGGTTTTTCTTAAAAACTGAAAGCTTTTATGAATTAATTAGTTTTATTATGTCATTATAATTATTCATTGCCACAGTAAGTATCAGCAATTTCTCTTACTAAGTCTCTTTCATCTAAGCTCTCAACTACTCTGAAAAGTCATCGAATGGAGTCGCTGTGTAGCGGAAATCGGCTAGATGACAATACATTATCATCATCATGTTCAATTAATATTGGACTTAGATTATTACTTAGTCTTTTTATGTTTTCTGTTGCTTCATAGTTCAATAATCAAATACTTACGTTGGAAATTTTTACGAGAAGTTGAGAATTTTTCATACCGTAAAAGGAAAACACACGCAAACAGACTGTCAAAGAAAATGTAATAAGAAAGTTTCTTCACATAAAACTTCACGAAAAGTACCGGTAGCTTACGAAGAGTTTCAATCAACTCAGCCTGTCACAGTCTACTGTTGAACATAGTCATCAACCAAGCCATAAAACCCTTTCCTCCGCCTTCCACATACAGTTTATCCCAGCCACTTTTTTAAGATCGTCGATCCAGCTAGCTGAGGGACGTCCCTTATTACGCTTACCGATACGCAGTCACCACTCCAGAACACGTCTGCTCAACTAGCCATCACAGAATTTGCATATTTCCAATTAGAATAACGAAAACATGACACGACTTATAACCCGAGCCTCATCTCACGTCATGTATTTAACACATCAGCGCAATTCGCATAATGACCGGGTAACGTGCGGCTCACTAATCATCGCTGGACCAACGCTAATTCCCCGGGTAACAAGCGCCAGCTAGTATGCAAAGCTGACGGACAAACATCTAGTTTGCTATTAGTCTCTTACGTTGAGCTACGAAGTTTTAGATGTGGCAAATTTGCGACGTATGGGCTGAGTTGTTGTGGTGCTACGGTTGAGCTAAACTAGTTACATTTATGGGATGCTTGAAGAAGGTTACTCCTCGTATAGCGCAGTTTGTTCCGCCACTTACTCAAACGAAACGAGCGCTCGGCGCATCCTGGACAGTCACACCCAACACCTTATTTGACGGGTCGATTCGTCCATTGCGGTGGTAGGGCTAACGCCCGCCTGGTTTTCCCTACCACCGGAGTCCGGTGTCAAGCAGCCTGCTGTTTTTCATCGATGCGTGGGAGTTCCAGTGCCTTAGGCATCTTCTAGGCACGCTCGTTCCATCATAGACTTCATCCATCGCTTTCCAACAGGCGTGATCGAAGTCAAGAGCGGGCTCGTACAGCAATAAAAAAATATATAATCAGCCTATAATATTCCCACTGCTGGGACACAGACCTTCTCGTTCTGTGAGAGGGGAGTGGGCCATAATCCACCACGCGGGCGGTGCTAAACTAGTTGTGGATTGCAAAATTGGCTGAATTTAAACGCATCATCATTCGTCATTGGCAGCTTTTTGCACCCACTGCTATATATAGGCCTCCTGCGTTTATATAGCAGTTGTTATTGGTCTGCCAAGACCCCTTCTATAGCCTCCGGCAGCCATTCCATAGGACTAATCGCATTCTCCATAGTAATACACAGTCCCTATAATTGGATGAAGTTGCTTATGGTTGTCAAACGATGATTATTGTTCATGAAACAGACAGTGAACATTTGCAACGTTTACAATTCCGATGTCCAGTAACAAAGTTCTAATGAGACATTATAATTATTCATTCAGAATTTTCCATTCAATTGGCACTTACGCTTCCTAACTCTTCTCTTTAATGTTTTCTTTTTATCACTTTACTCTGCAGCTGTGCCTACAGTTGAATACTCTGGGTAGGACTTTTCCCAGGCAAGCGAACAATTGTTTTCTTGGTACTATTAATTTATCCAAGTCTTTCATGGATAGTACCTACCAACAGAATTATGAGCTTTATTTCAACAACTTTAAAGTTACGTATTAAAATTGATTGCCTTCTCCACCAACTCCTGCTGCACGTTCCACATCCAACGTAAGGGGGAGTGTCCACTGTCCACCGCGACGTTGATGTATCATGTCGGATCAACGGACGGGCAAGCGCGTCTGTCCTCCACCTAATCTCCATACATTATGGCCGTGGATATTGTTCAAATAAATGGTACTTGAGACTTAAGTTCTGACAGTAGCCGGTAGGGTTGCCTGTTTGTGTTGATTTTACAAGTTTTTTAGAGATTACGAGACTTCTTTTTTTATTGTAAAAGGAACACGTGTTGTTGTGGTGTTATTTAATAGGTATGGTGTTTAATAGGTAGTAGCTGATAATCCCTTGTGTTAGAATGATGTAAGAAATGGTGTGACAGGTATTCATTACATCTTGTAGAATTTTTAAGTAGGTATTTTGGTAAAAAGCGAGTTAAAGGCTCTCTATCAGTGTTTTAGTGCTTAAGTTTGTGTTTAGTTCTAAGTGTGATCTATTGTCATAGCCTTGTAGCCTTGTCAGTTTCAAGGCTCCCGCAGTCGGGCACGATGCGACGTTGGTATGCGATTTTGGTAAAAAAAATCCATGAAGTTTTCATAGAAATGGTTCTACTAGAGTCACGTCATGTTGTCGCGTTGCGTTTGTCTATGTTGCGTTATTTTGGTCTGTCTGCGGGAGCCTTTATGTTTGAAGAAATGCGATTTGAGATTTTCATATGCGATCTTAGATCACCTCTAACCCAAGCAAATTTGTTTTTACAACAAAAAATAAACATATAAGTAATAAAGCTTGCAAGAAAAATCATGCACTAATGAATTTGACTCTTATCTAATCTATAAACAAAGTCTTAATCGCAAAACAAAGATTTTTTTTCAACAATTGAATTGTAAAAATGATTCAAATAGTAGTTGTAATACAAAAGTAACGAGCGGGCGGGCGGCGGCGCGGGCGCAACTTATGGAGATTAATTTGCGCTCGACGCCCCCACTGACCGCGCCACAGCCTCCCACACCGATAGCATAATGTGGATATGCCGGCAATATTTTTCATACGGAGTGAAAATTATTTTTTGTAATGACATGCCTTTATGATTTCATTAGACTTACCTACGCGACAAAACAAGACTTTTAATTAACAATAAATAGATCTTGTTAAAAACCACGGGGTAATTACGTAACACACAACAATGGCAGTCGATCGCAATGCCTTTCATTTTGAGAGTTCATTTCGTTATTTACGTTGTTGAGCGGATGAATTTTTCAAACCTAAGAAGGAATAGATTACCCTCAAAACCTTCGGATTGTAATTAAAAGGTTGTTACGCAATTATGGTATGTAGGTTATATGTAACGCACACAACGTTAAATAACGGGAACAGTCGTTAAAAAATTAAATATCTGCGTAAGCAAAATTACTAGCAAAATTAGTACCAAAATCATTTTCATAATATCTTCAGGTCCACACTATGACAACGTGGTTGGTTAACAAACGAACAACCCCATCCCTCGCTACCCTTGTAGCAGTCTTCGTAGGTATATAAGGTAAGGAACGGAGTAATTTACTGCGACCGATGCTTCTTGATACTTCAACAAGTAATAATCAAATAAAAAAGAAAAGTAACTTTCGTCTAGCGCTAAGCTTAAACAAACCACTCTCAATATGATATCTCACTATTTTCATTGTATCATTAAAGAACATTTTTCATGATATTTACTTTGAATATCAAAATATAAAGAAGTTTTTATGATAATCATAATCAGCCTATTATGTTCTGACTACTGGGCCTCATACCTCCTCTACCTGAGAGGGAGAAGTTCGTGACCCATCACTTTCTATTGTTTCCTTTCCATTATATACGTGTTTATATTGAAGTTATGTATTATTTATTTGATTTAAGAGTTGCTAGTCAAACCTATTTATTTTAATGTTTGGTTTTTCAAACCAGAAACTTAAATCTGTATTATTATACCCAATTAGTTACTTCCCTAGGAATAGAATCCGTGAGTTTATCACCAAACCATTTTCCGCCGCTAGAAACACTGCAAAAAAAAAACAATTTAGGTACAAAGTATCAAAACTCCTTGCTCCCGCTAAAGTCTGAGTGTCGAAGATAAGGCAGGCTGGGCGAACTATTAACAACTACGTCTGCTGAATATGAACCCGGCGCCACAGCCAACAGCGGCCATTTAATGAATATTTGATCCCCATTGCACTGGTCGCATGCCTGGACACATTCGAATCAATCGTGCAATGCTCCATACAACAAACGGACGGAATAATAAAGATGGTGGCGGAAAATTTGAATGAATTCGCGCTTTTTATTTTTATTTGGAAAATAACGATTTTTGTGTTGTGTTGTAATAATTGTTTTTATTGCAGTCAAATAGTGTGTTTTATTGTCATTACTTTGAAAATTCACTCATTCAGATTTTTTAGTAGATATTGGTCGGTTTTTTTTTTCAAAATCAAAAAACATTAAGCTAGAGATGTGTACCTACCCAAATTCTTACTATTCGTGATAGGTATTCGTAATGGGAGCAATGGTGGCTCAGTGGTATCGGCCCTGACAGTTGTGGGTCTTTAGTTCGAACCCAGACACACTTTAATTTGTGTATTTCTTCACCACTGCTCTCAAAACGGTGAAGGAAAACATCGTGAGGAATCGGCATGTCCTAGAACAAAAAATTCGAAGACATTTGACATTCACCAATCCTCACTGGGCTCGCGTGGCCCCCACGTTCTCAACAAGAGAAGGCCTGAACAGCAGTGGGACCGTTATAAGCTGATATTAATTAGTTCTATTTCTGAGTTTATAGTAGGTAATAGTCGGTTTATTTTTCTTAAGACTGTGCCGACCCTACAGTGGCGCCCTCATCGTTTGTTTGGTTATTTCATACAATTTAGAATGAAAATGCAGAAAACAAGCACGTTAAGTTGTGCTTCACAAGATTATACGTTAATATTATTAGAAGCGGTAGTTTTATATTGTTTAGTTTTATCATAATCTTTAAAACGGAATATAGTGGCCACTTTTATCCGTTTTAAGGATTATAATGAAACTAAACAATATAAAACTACCTTTTATAATAATATTAACGTATAATCTTGTGAAGCACAACTTAACGTGCTTATTTTCTGCATTTTCATTCTAAATTGTATGAAATAACCAAACAAACGATGAGGGCGCCACTGTAGGGTCGGCACAGTCTTAAGAAAAAATTGACAAGTTAAAGCCGTCTTTCTATACAAATTCTTATTATTCGTAATAGGTAGATACCTACCTTTGAACGAACATTTTTTTTTAGGTTCTTACAAATAACTAGGTACCTACATTACGTAGATACTCATCATCATTTGCCTAGCCTTTTCTCAGCTATGTTAGGATCGGCTTCCAGCCGGATGCAGTTGAATACCAGTATTTTACATGGAACCTATCTCTGAATAATTCAAGTCCAAGCTATTTCTTTCATAACAAAAATACATTTGTGTCGAAATATTTGCACAGTTGGTACACAAAAAGAAGCAACATAAACAATTATTAGATACTATTTAGATAATTAGATAATAATTAGATACTAAGATGAAGAAAAAAAGCTGTTTGAATTCTATTTAATAATAATAATATTCCACAACTATCACACAACGCCATCTAGTCCCAAGCTAAGCAGAGCTTGTGTTATGGGTACTAGACAACTGATAAACATACTTATATATTTCTAAATACATAAATATTATAGATAAATTACACCCAGACACAGAACAAATGATCGTGCTCATTACACAAACATTTGTCCTGGGTGGGAATCGAACCCACGACCTCCGGCATAGCAGTCAGGGTCACTAACCACTAGACCAACAGGCCTGATTTAATACATGTAGGTCTTCATTATTTAGGATAATTGGAATACGTCTACTATTTAAATATGTATTCATAACATATTTTTTCCGTTTCAGTCAGCCCTATCTAAATATTAACACTACTACATCACAAAATATCCCAAATCCACATGTTATCGCTATTTCGTGGAATCGAGATAGGTAAGTATTTGAATTTCCTCATTGCTATAAATTGCACGAGTAACTAAATGATATGTATAATATAGCAAACATCATTCATACAAATTATATTTACTAAGAATTAAATGATAAAACATCAACACTACATTCAGAACTAGAACGTACCTAAATATCATCTATCTATACTTATAATAAATCTGTAGAGAGGTCAATTCTGTACATGAAATATATTTCCAAAATAACTATCAGCGGGTGATTAGTGATCGTTACTGACGCCAAAAATGCAATCAGTAAAATTTTTGTCTGTCTGTCTGTCTGTCTGTCTGTATGTTCGTTATAGAAACATAAACCACTCGACGGATTTCAACGAAACTTGGTACAATTGTTCTTCATACTCCTGGGCAGGTTATAGTATACTTTTCATCACGCTACGATCAATAGGAGCAGAGCAGTGAAGGGAAATGTTGGGAAAACAGGATTTCTTTTTAGGTGAAGTAGTAATAGGTTAGTAGTAGTTAGTTAGTAGTAGGTAAGTTTTGGTTAATTTATGTTCAGTTTTTTTTAATATTAAGTAGGTAAAAGCGTAGGTACTTTTATTAATTATAGGTATAGGTATTATTAATTACAGTAGTTATAGGTATTTAGTTTTAAGTGAAGTAGGTTTTATTATATATTATTTTATATATTAGACGTAGTTATATATTTTTAGTTATTCAAGCCCCAAGCGGACGCCGGCGTCCGCCCGCTATTGTCTTGAAAAACGCGTTGAATGAGAAATACGCGTTCTCAAGAATCGGCAGAAGAAAGAGCACATCGGTTAAACTCTATGAGAGTTAGTGCCTCAATTTCCGGAAGTCATTATTCCACGCGGACGAAGTCGCTGGCAAAAGCTAGTTATAAATATAAATGTCAAGAACATAAAAAAAAACAATCGTCATCATCATCTGCCTAGCCTTTTCCCAACTATGTTGGGGTCGGCTTCCAGTCTAACCGGATGCAGCTGAATACCAGTATTTTACATGGAGCGACTGCCCATCTGACCTCCACAACCCAGTTACTGGGTAATACGATACCCCTTGGTAAAGACTGGTTGTCAGACTTTCGGGCTTCTGACTACCCGTAACGAATGTCAAAGATTCACGAATGACAGCCGGGACCAACGGCTTAACGTCCTTTCCGAGGCATGGAGAGGTCTCGGCGTGTAAATATCGTTACCCATCCACAGACCAACCGCGGCCAGCGAAGCTTAACCTGATCTATCGACATGTGCGGCTATTATTATTTAGCCACGGGCCCCTCTATAAAAAACAAAAAACAATCATTAACAATAATATGATTATCAATATTTATTCACATGAAAAGTATCTATTTTCGATGATAATAAAATATTAAACAGGTAAGCAAAGAATTCGTTGCATTTATTTTGTGACGTACTTTATGCCCCTTCCTCCTTCCCACAATAATAAACTTGTCTGCATACGTCTCTTATCTCTCCACAGATACAACAAAGAAAGAAAAAAAGCATGAAAAAGCAGATCGCAAATGAGAAAACCTTTCGAGACGAAAACGAGTCGCTGAAACTTTCAGACGTCGATACCAACCGCCACATAATTAGCTGTTTAACTTTCCATTCATAAAAAAATATATACTTAAAGTAAATTAACAGAAAATTCAAAAAGACCAACACATTACATTAAAATAAGTTTACAAAAAAAAATTGCAAAAAAAAAAGAAACTTTCATTATTAAGCAAAATACTCGTAGGTACGTTCAAAGACTAACCTATTTGAAGCGAATTACGCGCCTAATCCAATATTTGTTCAAGAAGAAAGCAAGGGAAAAAAATTCGCCCCAATTAGCGTGCGACCCGGTTCTAAGAGAAAAACGAAATTGCTACGTAAAAAGTCGTAACTCAATTACTGCGATGAACCGCCGTCGCAATAAGGCGTTCGTTAGCAGGGTTGAGACTAAAGTCGGAGCATGCGCCGTGACCCGAGGTCGATAATGAGGGAGACCTCTCGCTCTGGAGCCTGAACATCACACATCCTCACAATTTAACGTTTACGTATTTACATACTCTCCCACATATGCATATTCACCCTATAACTAGGGTTGTCAGGTGGGAATTTGAATTTTGGCGGTTGTTTCAGCCGGTCGATTCTGCCAGAATCTCATCGTGAGAAGTTAGATGAAGTCAACTGTCATTTCATCTCTAATGACAGCTCACTTTAAGCTCACGTCACCCAAATTATCACGGTGAAATTTTTACAGAATAGCATTTCAGGACTTTGTGGTACAATCGTGCATTGTAACTCATACACAGCATAAAAAAAAACTATTTCTTGGAAAAACTAAGAGTGTCACCAACTGTCTAATTGAAAACCAATGTAAAATAGTACGCAAATGATAAAATTTTTGTAATTACATCTGTGAATTCACCTTTGTGCGACTCTGTACAATTTTTAACATACTTGTATAGACGAACGAGTGTATGAACTGTTTTTACAATATGTACAGATGCCAGCATATCAAGTTACTACAATCTGCCAATTTATTTAAAAGATTTTCAACTTTATCGCTAAAGCATTAGGTTCAAAGTTGATTGTGAAAATTTGACAGTCTCGGGTACCTTGATGTGCTGGTGTCTGTACTTCGGGTAACAAATTATGTTACGTTATCTGCAAACAGCTGGTTGACACTTCCCGTGCCCATGGGGTGACTTTTACCTTGGCTAGAGGATAAGTATTGTGGCAATGCCGCCGGTCTCTTGGGTACATTACCAGTCGACAGCGATGCGGAGGAATATTTCGACGCCATATTTTAGTTTCTTAATAGTTTAAGTTAGGTTAGGATATTATATTTTTAGTTTGATAGTTTGTCTGTTACGTTGTTAAAAATAATAATTAGGTATCTATAAAAATTGTCAGACCGAAAACTTCAAAAAACAACATAACATAATCAGCCTATAATGTTCCCACTGCTGGGACACAGGCCTCCTCTCAGTGAGAGGGAGTGGGCCGTAATCCACCACGCGGGCCCAGTGCGGGTTGGTAGATGTCCCATGTCTAAAACAACAATTTTTTTTTTTACATTTCAAACAAAATATCTAAGACGTTCTATATCCTCCGCTTGGCAACCCTATTCCTACCACTATGACGTATATGCACCGTACGGCACACATACACAATCCTACACATGATTCGCACACACGTACCGAGATCTTGGAATTTGTTTAACTCAAGTAATGGCGTCTTACATTGACATTAGTTTGTCGAAAGATATTTATGTGAGTTGAATGTTTAGTTGAATAAGGGGTTAAGTTTATGGGCCCCCATTGTTGTAACTTTTCTAGTTTTTTCGTTGCTTATCTACGTATTTTATGAGATAAATCGTGTGATGTATTGAATCTCCAGGATTGATAGCGTACCGCATAAAGGCATTGTCATAAATACATTTTATATTAGGGAAAGTTTTTTTTTTTTGTTACCTTCATCGTTATTTTCCTGATATGAGTGTTCAAATACTTTTACATCACAGTCAATAATGTAATAATTGCGTTTTCATATACTTTTTGAATCACATAATATTATTATTTTGTAAGTAGGCCATAAATAAGTAGTTTTCAGTTGTCGTTTAAAAGTCATGGGAAAATGTCGCTTATATTTCGTGCGATATATATTACAGATTTTTCCAAAATTAAATCTGCATTTGTTATAAATTACTGTCTCTACTCTAATCTTAATTTAAAAAATACATTAAATTCATTATAAATACAAGGTTTGAAAGAATATTTATTGTAACAAACAAGTCATTTACCAATCTCATAAAAAAACTTAGAAGTAATCATCCAATTAATTTAACCAATAATAAAACGAATTTATTACCAAAACAAGTCGCGCCATCCACTCAAATCAGAGACACATACCTACTCGTAAACATAATATCTAAAATTGGTAAGTTCAGTAGGAGCCATAACTCTCGTCTCACGTCGCAATATAATTAAAATCACGACTGTCCCGTGGTCCTCCGTGGAAGAAAGTGCCCCCCAGCCCACCCCCCCCACACCCCCAAGAAAAGAGGGGAGGGAGCCGGGGCGATTCACATTAATATTCCCCACTTTTATCTCTATATGCAAACTGGCAGCTAAAAGTTGGTCCGTTCATTGTGACCGGTTGATTCTTCCTAGTTGAATGATTGTGCTGTTCCAATGTTCGCGGGATGAGAAAGTTTTTGTTCAGCTATAGCTCTGCAGAATTCTTTTGTAGGTTTGATTTTCTTGTTTCATTATGAGATCTGTATAAAAGTTCTCGGTTTTGATTGCGGAATAGTTTTTAATATTAGCATTTGCCGGCGGGATTTCTGGACAAAGTTTCCATGATAAGATAATTTTGAAATACCTACCGTACTTTCTTTCTATAATCTTAAGTAAAGTGATACTTAAACATATTTAATCATCCATCTACAAAAACACAAAAAAGTAACCTCGGAAAAAAATCGTAAACACAAAATGTTAAATTACCGCTGTAAATGACTGTACCGCCATCAATTAAAGAAAACGCCGGCGCAAGGGACCGTAAAAAGTAATTCGCTCGAATCTAAGAACATAACGCCCATTTCGCAACTCTGATTGCTCTCAACAAATGAGAATGTTTCACAATCATGGAAAATTTTAATTAAATTACTAGCAGAAATTCCTTTTGACGACAGAATAATACCGCTAAATACAAAATCCCATTGGTCATCTTGGCGAAAGGAAGAGCGGGTCGTTCTAATTACAAATAATCAAGCTTTCCGATTGGCGGGTGCGATCCCCTCTTGTGTTTGTTCTCGGTTGTGGGCGTGGCATTTCTCGCTCGCTCTTTTAATTAGTGTAAGGAGTAAATTGCTTGCGAGAGAGAGCACTGCCGCTAGTTTTGTTCGGGCGCCATCTCTTATTGGATGTTGTAACTAGTGGGGGGTAGGGAGAAAGGGGGAATAGTGTTACGTAGTTAATATAAGGAAAACACGTACGGCAAGCTTTGTAAGGGAAATGGCTCGGTTGACATTTTCAGAGTTGATAGTTGCACGGTTCTGAGTTAAATCGTTTGTTGGTATGTGACATGAGAATAACGATAGGTATAAACACGGGGATGGAAGATAAATGGGTGGATGTATCAGTTTTTTTCCGGTACCTGAAAAACATCGTTTTTATTCAAATGAAGGTGTCAGATCATCCACATGTGTACCTAGAGTATACAATCAAGGCGTTAAGTTATGAGTATAACTATGATATCTGTCAGCCCGCACTGGGTCTGCGTGGTGGATAATGGCCCACTCCGTCTTACAGAGAGTATGCTTATGTCCCAGCAGTGGGAAAATTATATGCTGATTATGTAAGCTCTTTAATTTTGATTTTCGCATATATATTTGCATATTTGCCAAAAGTGTTCGGCAGTGTTTAGAGTACCTATAAAATCAAGGAATTAGGCTATATAATATACCAAAACATTTACCCTTTATGATTTTCCTTTAAATATTTGCATACAATCTCCCACGCCACTTTAATGAGGCATCAGAATATCTCCGTTCCACAATATTCATCAATAAGGAAGTAAAGAAAATCTGCATCATTGTAGAAACAATAAGAAACAACTAAGTCTCGAACCACCTTCGGTGTATCATCGACGCCCGTTCGCTTTTTTATTGCAACTACCTCATCCCCCACTCTCCCCCTACCCCACGACGCAGCATTTCCAAGCCATTTAATATTAATGTGCATTTTCGTGGAGAGGAGAGATTCGTATAAAGCCCCAGTCTGCGATACACTACTATGGGGAAGTCGGGCTAGAATGGACAATACGTTTAAATTTTAATTATGCAAGCACTTGGAAGAAACAATTTCCTTTTATGGCTGAAATAAGAATTAGCTGGCAAGTATATTTTATGATGTCTTTAGTTTGTTGTTTAAATTATTCGTCTGCTTTGTAAGCAAATTGCTTTTGGATGCAGATTACGCCTGAATTAACAACACTGTAATACTACAAAGAGTTTTTTATTGATGGGCTATTATGAAACACACGTAATGTAGGAGTCAGTTAGACTACTTTTCAAAAACGAAAGACATTCCTTAAAATTTAAATCATTCTTTTTCCAAAGTATACCCAAAAGCCATCGTCCACCCAAAACTCGAAACAACAATAACGCAAAAATAACCAGCAAATCAAAGTGGCTATTTCACACCGATCTCCCCACTATGCAGAGTTGCAGAGCTCCTAGCCAGCCTTACACTGGATTTATTACTCGTAGTTAAAAGTAGTTCGTAAGGCCAACAGTAGTTCCAAACAGCCATTTCCAATAGATAAAGCTTCGAGACAGATTCCAAATACATTAGGCGGTGACGCAAGAAGGGGTGAGACTATTAAAAATTCCACAGAAACGACGTACGAGTACCGTCGTGTATTTTCGGTCGAAACTCTTGCGTCAAGTGCATGACACGTATATTAGAAAATATCCTCTCTCCTGACATGATTTTGTGAAGGTTTTATGTAAGTAGGTATCAGCATAAAGCTGGCGAGTTAGTAAAATAAAGGTGTTGTGTATAACAGCGGAATTTTGAGGAGACAACATACGTTAGTGCGATTTTAATGTTAGTAGTCTTTGGAATCATAATCAGCCTATAATTTTCCTATTGCTGGGACATAGGCATCCTTCCTGTAAGAGGGAATGAGCTGTAATCCACCACGCGGCCCAGTGCGGGTTGGTAGATGTCACATGTCTTGGAATTTTTGGTTCTAGGACATGGTTCTTCACGATGTTTTCCCTCACCGTTTTGAGAGCGGTGATGAAATAATTTACACAAAGTAAAGCGCCTGTTGGAATTCGAACCTACGACCTACATTAACTCGTAAGTCTCCACTGGGCCACCACTGCTCTTAGTAATCCACGGAGGCAGCTTCTTCAAATCAGTTATACAAGACGGTATTTTTTTTTCTTCAGGATAACAAACAATTGCGCAATGCACTTAAGTAATCACGCAACCAGCATCGTTACCCACAAATTAATCCAACTGTAAAAATAGTTTGAGCTATATCCAAGAAAACTTAACAAACAATTATGTCTATCATAGATTAACTAGGTTTGGTGAAATAACATGTGACAAACTAGATGTGTGAATATAATAACTAACACTAGGTGGCACTAATTTATTTGAAAGGATTTTTTATAAATACTATTTTTAAACTGTGCGAGTGATCATGCAAGTATGTCAGTGGCCCCGATTCTGTGGTTCACAAACTAAACTAAATTTAAATTCAGTGCATCTTTTTCTTTCTATTTCAATAAGAAAAGGACAGAAGATAAATAATAATAATAATAATAATAATATTCCACAACTATCACACAACGCCATCTAGTCCCAAGCTAAGCAGAGCTTGTGTTATGGGTACTAGACAACTGATAAACATACTTATATATTTCTAAATACATAAATATTATAGATAAATTACACCCAGACACAGAACAAATGATCGTGCTCATTACACAAACATTTGTCCTGGGTGGGAATCGAACCCACGACCTCCGGCATAGCAGTCAGGGTCACTAACCACTAGACCAACAGGCCTGACAAATATTAGTTTAGTCCTGTCAAATTATTCAGCGCCTGACGTAAATTGACGTATTTTTAGTAGCCATATTTTCAAACACCTCTAAACTTGTCTATGGATTATCTAATTTGACAGGACTAAACTAATATTTATCTTCTGTCCTTTTCATAATGAAATAGAAAGAAAAATATGCACTGAACTTAAATTTAATTTAGTTTGTGAACAACAGAATCGGGGCCAATATCAGCAAAATTATCGTTGTAGTTAAGTTAGTTTAGTAATTGCGGTAGAATGGTAATGAAACGTATCGAAACGTAGACCACATTTCACAAACGTTTTAACTTGCTGTCCATTGAAATTTATCTAAAGGGACTCTGTAAGATAATGAATTACCTATGCTTACTGTCGAATAAGTCAAAATGTATAAAAACCATTTGCCCTTATAAGAGATTGCTAATTTAATGTTTTCCTCGTCGACGAGGAAAAACGATTTTAGGAAAACTTAATTGAGAGATATATTAATAAGATAGATATAGATAAGATATGCTCATAATTTAAGTATAATAACATTCTTAACATACCTATTTCTAGTACTCGTACTTTCAAGAAATCTATTTCTTAAATTAAAACTAAATAACTAACGATGTATATATACCAATATCATATTTTAGTCCCAATGTTCCACCTTAGGAACAATTTGTGGTTCTACGCTTAGTTTTCTTCGTACAAAAAACAAAAAAATTAAACGAGCCACGCAATATTCATTTCCAACTACCCGACTTCCGTAACATATACCTACTAAAGTACTTATCTATAGGGTACAGGGGTGACAATGGTCTCGAAGGCGAATTGTAATTCCTATTTTACAAATGGTCCACGATTTATACGACACCTTCGTGATTATTCGCAGTACCACAATAAATTACCTGAGTTTAGTCCAAAGAGGATTTTATTTTTGGATTTATAACCGCCATTTTGTAATTCGGTGTCCTGATGAGGGTTGGTACAGATGGTTCTTGTAATATTAATTAGATATAAATTATGAGAAGATTCTGTCTTGTAATTCGAATTTAAGATTGGGAAATTATAGAATTGGATTTTAGATTTATGAAACGGAGAAACTTTTAACGGAAAAATTAAAAATAACTACTTCGTGAGCATAGACAAACTTCGTCTCGAAAAAAATTCGCCCATCGGTAGATTAAGGGTCATTTTCTAACCAATGTTTACATAATCAGCCTATAACGTTCTTAGTGGGATGCAGACCTGGGGTGCCGGGTGTAATTTACCACGCGGGGCCAGTACGGGTTGGTGTCTGTGAATTTTTGGTTCTAGGACATGCCAGTTTCATCACGATGCTTTCCTTCACCGTTTTGAGAGCAGTGGTGATGAAATAATTTACACAAAATAAAGCGCCTGTATGGGTTCGAACCTGTGACCTATATACAACTCGTATGTCGCAGACATTACTATTGGGCCACCACTGCTCTCTCAATGTTTGCAAACCTTTTTTTTCCTCATTTAACTTTCATTCCACGTAAAAATCCTAAGTGTAATTACCACTAACAATAATGGAGATGCATGAAGAAGCCTACTCGTGTAGCGCAATTTATTCCGCCAGTTACTCAACTGAACCGAGCGCTCGGTGCATTTTGGACAGTCACACCCAACACCTTATTTCACTGACCAATTCTGCTCTTGCGGTGGTAGGGCTAACGTCTGCCTGGTTTGCGACTACCCTCCCACCGGAGTCCGGCGTCAAGCAGCCTGGTGTGTTTCGTCGATGCGTGGGAGTTCCAGTGCCTTAGGCATCTTCTGGGCACGCTGGTTCCATAATAGACCTCATCCATTGCTTTCCATCAGGCATGATTGAGGTCAAGAGCGGACACATACAGCAATAAAATTAAAAAAAAGTACAACCGACCAACTCTTCGCCGCTTACCTACTGCCTCGTTGGTTAATTATTGCAAGCGCTACTGCTGCGCATGAGGTCCTGTGTTCGATTCCCGGTTTGGACAAAGTACTATTGGGTTATTCTATTAGGGATTTCTTAATAGCAGCCCGGAGCTTGGATATGGCGATAGGCTCGCCCCCATAAACTGGGGAAATGTGGGTGAGGTACTAGGTACACCTCTGCCTAACTCTTCGGGGATTAACTATAGGCGTGATGTTATGTTATGTACCTATTTATATGAAGAAAAAAGAGTCAAGATCAGATTGTAATATTCAAAGAATCTATCGAGAAAAATATTCCCCATCCAATAATTTATAGGCCGACCCCTTAACTGAGACGTTGCCTGAGGTGGCTGCGCGGTGCGGGAGGGGTGATAGTTATCACAAGTTGACGAATAAGGGACTAACCACACTTATTCAGCTCTGTTCAGCTTTTGTCCATAGAGAACAACGATTTTTTTATGAAGTCCGTTCAGCTTTCCGCGGCTGAAAGAAAGGATGCGTACGCATCTCATACAAAATCGTTGTTTTCTATAGACAAAAGCTGAACAGAGCTGAATAAGTGTGAATAGTCGCTAACATCACCGAGCTCTCGCATCACGTCACCACACCCCTCCCGTACCGCGCTGCCACCTCAGGCAACGTCTCAGTTAAGCAGTCGGCCTATAACTAAGCTATTCCGATCAAATTAATTCTCGTACTTATCTAATCATCAGAGCATGCTTAAGACATTATTTATCGATATCTAAGCTCTCAATATTTACTATGTTAATTAATTATCTGACTAGCGAGAAATATGTCGGTAATGGCCGCCATCGAGCCATGTGGTCAAGTCGAAAAGCTATTTTATAGCATCCTGTCAACAATGAATAAATTTACCTTTTTTTTTTGGAATTTTGATGAAGTTAATTCTCATACTTAGTTGCTTACTTTCTTTTTCTGGTTACCGTATGTCAGCTGTTTTGGAAATTGACATTGCCTTTTCTGCGGGAGTAACACGAATGGTGCAGCCGACTACTGTATAATTATCGAGTTAATGAGTAGCAGGACAAATTAACAGTTATTTTTAGGGTTCCGTACCTCAAAAGGAAAAACGGAACCCTTATAAGATCACTTTGCCGTCCGCCTGTCCGTCGACACTTAGACACTTTTTCTCAGGAACGCGTGGAGGTATAAATTTGAAATTAATACCAAATACTCAGGCAATCACGTGAAGCAGTGAAAAAATCAAACTTTTAAGTCACCGCAATCAAAAGATACGGGCGTTTATGTTCCGGAATAAAAACCTATAGGGTACTTCCCATTGACCTACAATCATGAAATTTGGCAAGAAGCAATGTCATGTAGCACAAGTAAAGGAAAAAATCCAAAAACCGTAAATTAGTAGTTAAATTACAAAAAAAAAAATGTTTTCCGTGAGAAACTATTTACATACCTAACTACAAATTTGTACGGAACCCTCGGTGCGCAAGTCCGACTCGCACATGACCGGTTGTTTTTTATTAAACTGTTATCACCAGCTAAGTGTTGGCATTAAGCATGTTAGTGATTAAATTAGCAACTTGATCATATTTTTTAATTAACTTTATTCATGAGCAGTGGACAACGTGAACTTAGGACAAATATGGGTTAATAGGACAAAACATATCATAGTAGGTCGAGTTTTTCCTGCGACCGGCACCAACTACGAATGGAATTGGTGCTGGCCGCCGATCTTCATGAGAGCATTAATTTGTGTGTTTCAATATGGGCATTCGACATATCACCTTTGTTTTTTTCCATAATTATTATCCTGAACAGTTTCATATCGTGAGAAACAAAACAAAATTTGCAAAAGAAATGGACCTTCACCAGGTAAAAACTAAATAAATGTCTTTGGAGTATCTTTCTAAAAAGTTTGACAACGATGCAAGGCCTAGTAACAACATTATAAAACAAACTCTGGTTCTAAAATGTCAAAGAATGGACTCAGACCGTAAGTGCCAACGAACAACTTGGTGCCGAGTATATTACCTATAGGAACTATGTCGCTGGAGCATCTTTTAAGAAAGTGAAACAAAGCACAACAACAAACAACTGCTGGCTGCAATAATATAAGCTAAAATAATATTAAGACAGTAAATCAGATAAGAACTAATGAGGCAGTTGTATGAATCAATGGAAATTATGGACTAATTAATTATCCATAGAGTAACGGGTAAACATGTTTTCGTTTAGAAATATGAAGTAAATACTTATTACAGAATAATTGAAAGGCTATAAATACGCCAAAGTTAGCCCACCAAATTATGCAAAAGTGACTTCCAAAATAAAATCCATCTTGATAACAAAAAATGCACATCGTATAAGGCGTGCCCGTCACGGCAGACTACTCTCATAATTTATAGACCGAAGTGTTAATTACAGTAATGAATAGCTTACATTACGTGGCTATCGTGCTTATCGCTACATCTATTTGTTCATGTTAAACGCTTATGTTAATTTGAGGAAGTTTGCTCCAATGAGTACGGGAATTTCGATTGGGCGGCCTTTGATGTTCAACTGTTTTGTGATTAAAATATTGATGGGAATCTGTTTTTTGCTATAGGTAAGTAGTTTATTATTTTGATTATTATATTTTTGGTAAGCTTATAGTATCGAAGGCATCCTGCCGGGGCAGCGGGATTGTCCGAAAGGGTTACCGCTGCCCCGGATATAAAGGGCTAAGGAAGGAATACGGGTGGGTTTTAGTCAGTAAGAGTCTGACACTCCCTTCTGCTCCACCCAGATCGAGAGGGGTCATTTGATGATTTCCCATCCAATAAAAAAGGCTTGTTTCTTTATCTTGAAATATACACATACAGTCTTTAGTCTCCTGCCCTTATTCCATTTTATGTGGGGTTGTCTTCCATACTTCTCTTAGTCGAAGTGCATTATACTGTTACTCAACTGCATTCGATTAGACTGGAACTCGACCCCGACATAGTTTGGAAAAGGCTAGGCAGGTAACGAGAAGATGGATGATGTTGCGATATGATATGGTTAAAAAGGGAGTGACCTATTTCTACTTCTTCTGTCTTTTTCTTTCACACAATCCATCCATCGTTTATTTTGTATGTATATAGGGTGCCTGGTAATTAGTGACCGATACCTAAACACGTGATTGTACTCATGATAACAAACAACTTTTACTATGGGACCAAACCTGAATTCGCGAAAAAAAATCTGCTGTTCAGTCCTACATTTTGACCAGTTAGGCGAACATAAATGACTAAACAGCAGATTTTTTTTCACAATTTCAGGTTTGGTCCCATAGTAAAAGTTGTTTGTTATTATGAGTACAATCACGTGTTTAGGTATCGGTCACTAATTACCAGTCACCGTATATAGCCATCCACAATCACGCTTGCTTAAACTTGAAATGTATAGTAGTTTCCTGAAAACTTAAAAATACTCCTCACTGAAGTCCTCACTGGTAGGAACAAAATCTTCAAAATTATTAAATGAATATTACCTACTTTGTTCTGTTCATAATATTTTAAGAATTTTCTTTCTCTTAGTACCTAGTGATTTTTAAAATTTTCTTTAATGCTGGGCCTTCTCCAGCCAATCGATTAGAAACTAGTCTAAACACACACAACAATAGCTCTTATTTAAAAAATAAAACGAACAAGTAAGTTTAATGATACCATACAATTACCATTCAATTAAAGCCATGAAAACAGTAAAAAAGCGATGTTAATGAATCATGCTTATAGCAACAGTGATGAAATTTATCTATTCCGATGTTTATCTATCTGACTTATAGTTAACTAAACGGTAATTACACGCCAATTAACTGCCTATGTTTTATGTTAATTAAATGCACCCTCACGTTACATTAACTATCATTTTAAGCCTTCTTGTTAACCATTAAGTACCGTTTAAAGTCAATGAATAATTATCACTTTAAGGTCTTAAATAACGTAACATAAAAATAGCGTGTTAAATAGCGTGATGAATATTTTAAGAAGCTACTTTTTAATAAACATTGTAATGTTATTTTGTGGGATATAACATTAATTTTACACTAATATCACATTTAATTTTCAAAGCAATAATCCTAGTAATTAATGAGCTAAATTACAATAAAGTTAAAGCTTATTTTTATACGTTTTTAATTTAAAATAACGTTAAAATTCATTTGACACTTTCACTAACTGTTTTTTAAAAACTATTAGGTTATTAATGTTTTATCCCATATTTATTACAGTCTCATTATAAAACATGACACATTAATTCATACATAATAATTTTATTACAGTTAGTTCAGGCCTGTTAAAATACGAAAAATGTCATTTGTTAAACCTTTTTCTTTTTTACTTTATTCAATGAACTAAAAATGATTTTGTCAAGGTACAGTCAGGGCCTTTTGTTAGTCTCAAAAATAAAAGTCAGATATTTTATTAAAACGATTTGTCATCTACTCGGCAGTGCCTAACAGACCCGATATTGATGAAACTGCACAGTTTTTTATTACAAGCGAAGGATTAATAGTAGACAGGAAGACTCGGCTCGCATAAATATCTCATTAGTCAAAGATTTATTACTTAAGCAGTCACGATACTGTAAAAAAAGTTTGAAAGAAAACGGTTTTGATAATTACTTGTCAACATGCGATTGTCTATTTGGAGCTCAATGTTGGTTAATTTGCCTTTTTTTATTTGCCGTAATATATCATTTTGTTAATGACGCCTAAATGAAGAGCGATCACGAACGCAATCCACAAAATTTTACTAACAAACTTGGTGTAATAAATTTGAAAATTAAGTATTTTTTACAGCTTGTGTAAACGAGTTTGAGCAACAAACTTATCTGTATTTGTGTTGGAGAGATTAAGCCTCGCGTATTGCGTAATTTTATTTTTGCTATTTAGAAGGTTCCTTTTTTACTGCTATTAACGAATCGTTGACATAGATATAATTATATCATAGGTATCATAACCCATCTTTTCATTAATATTTGAAAATAATTGAAAACGACGGGACGAACTTGACGCACATAATATGTGCGTCAAGTTCGTCCTGTCGTTTTCAGGAACCCATGAAAATGTGAATATTAAATGTGGGATTGGTCAAAAATCGAATTGAGTGGATAAAGGAAAAAGGGAGGCCTGTGCCCTGCTGTGGCACAATACAGGCTGATTATTGTTATAATTATTATTTGCATGCTCATCTGAAGAAAGAACCCCCTTCTTCCTCATACTTCCTCTTACTTACTCATTAATTTTATGAGCTTATTCTTTGCAAACTGATCAGCTTATAACGTTACTTTTACTCTTAAAATTACAAATCAACAGCTGTTTGACATGATCACAAGTAAAAAAAAAGTTTAAAAAAAGCGCTGCTATTAAAATTCGTTCCCCGATTGTACCGATAAGCAAACACTGTGCAGGAAAGGTGACATTCGGTAAGCATAAAAGTCTAAAGGAATCGGTGTGCGTCCTAATAATTTATCGACAGTTTGACCTCGCTTCATTTACATTAAACAAATTGTTAATTTTTTGATAGTTATCATCCGGAACAGATGGTCGGAACCAGAGAATGTAAACTCATTGAAATTTGAACTTTGGCGGTTACGTTTTTGGGTTGAGATTTGAGTCTTTTCGAGTGAAATTCTTTAAAGCGTTTTTTATGTTTACGCCGTAATAATTGTGGAAGGTAAGCATGGCATGTGCCGTGGTTATGAGACAGGTTGACCACATGTGGCGCAATCTGCTAAGTATTTTATCGTACATTTTAGATTATAATTTGACGCGTATCGTTTAACTTAATGAAATTTGTTTTGTGGCCATACGATTTTCTGGACTGGCAACTCTGGTAACGTAACAACTTAGGATCGGATGTATTAAAAATATGAAACTTGATATGGTTAGTACTGCGTTCAAGTTATTAGGTTTTATTGAACAAGTTATATGATTGTACCTTAAACCTTTTGTACATTGGTCCGTAAAAATAATCTTTTAGTATTTGAATGTCGTCCTTCTAAATAGGTTTACGGCACACAAAGCTTAGGTAAATTCGTTTGGAATGTTGAAATTTCTATCGGTTGGAAAAAGCTTATTGATCAACAATTTATTGAGTCTTTGACGAGTATTCATCATCATCATCTACCTAGCCTTTTCTCAACTATGTTCGGGTCGACTCCTAGCCACTCCGGATGCAGCTGAATACCACTATTTTACATGGAGCGACTGCCTATCTGACCTCCACAACCCTGTTACTGGCTAATACGATACCCTTTGATAAGGCTGGTTGTCAGACTTTCAGGCTTCTGAAGACCTGTAACGACTGTCAAAAATCCACGAATGACAGCCGGGACCATCGACTTAACGTGCTTACAGCGACACAGAGGGGTCTCGGTATATAAAGATGGTCACCCATTCATGGACCAATCGAAATCGCGGCAAGCGAATACCCGTAACGACTCAAAGATCTACTACTTAGATGAAGATCTAGACTGGTTGTCCAATCTTACTAAGGGGTACCGTAATACGCAGCAACTGGGTTGTGGAGGTCAGATAGGCAGTCGCTACATGTAAAATACTGGTATTCAGCTGCATCTAGTTTGACTGAAAGCCGACCCCAGCATAGTTGGGAAAAGGCTATGATGAGTCTATTAGTAAATTTTACGACGACTATCCTCTGCGATTGGATGGTCCAAATTCCTTACTTTTTACACAAAAATACTCTAAAATCGACGTTATTTATGAAATTATTAAACATTAAAACGCACACGTGTGTCATAAACAACAGCAATGTGTAAAGCGTCCCATGTGTCCGGGACTAAAGTGCGACATTTATTCGCACAAACCATTACCGAGCGCCACCGAAAGTGCCATTAACATAAAAGAACGAAAAGAGAAACTACTTTCATACTCAATATCACAATCTTTTGTGTAGCAAATCTACTCTCCAAGCCCTCAGTTGGCGGCCATCCGTTAACACATTGATTATACATCAAGGAAAATAAAAAGGAAATAGCACCACGAAAAAACGCCGCCGTAACGATTTCAATCAGACAAAACGTTTTGCGTTTTTATGGTGGCACGCCATCGGCGACTATCTCGTTCCGAAACAGATTATTTCTCATTTGATTTATGGCGGTTGAATCTTCCAACGATATTATGTTTTGGTCATCCATTCGATTCCTATTTGAATGCTGAACGCCGAATGGGGTGGTATGAGACGGGGGTGGCACTCGTACTATATTAATCTCAAATCCATTTGTTGTAATCTGCATTCGATAGTGGTGCTCTATTCAGTGGCGTTAGGGTTGAAAGTCGCGTTCATTGTACGAATGAGTTAGGACAGTTCAGAGATCGCCAACCGATAGAGGTGAGAGATGAAACAGTAGCATCGAATTCATTTCGCCGATGTATAATTCCGTCTCTTTCTTACGCCCTGCGGGAGACTGGGCCCTAGTATGTATCAGATTTGGGTTTTATCGTTTTATTGCTTATTCTTTTTAGATTTTCAGCGGCAAAGGCATATCATTTTGTTTTTAATGCGAGGCATAAATAACCGCGCAACCAGCCAGTGACTTAAAGTAATGGCGCGTTTAGGAAAATATGCGGAAGTGAGCACTATTTCTTATGTAGCAATAAAAAAGATTTGATGCACATTTTATTGTAATTGGATGTTAATAACATTAAAATTGTTTTCATTGTGCAAATATGCAAATTATGGTCTTGTGGTAGAACCTTGTTAAAGAAAATTATATTCTTACAAAATTACGGTTTTCTTATTACTTCGTCATATTCAAAAACAGCCTTCAATTCGATAAATTGGCCACACAGAACGTCAATCATAGATTAAACTTCTTATGAATTGCCGTTCAATTTCTCCGGAGTGATTTTAAAGAGCAGAGGGGTGATTTGCTTGAATAAGTATTTTGCAGCGAAATATTTTGTCGTCGGTTTGCCGCATCTGGCGTAGGTCCAGTCGTCTGATGACAGCTTATGAATATTTTTGGCAAAATTCTTTGCTTTTCCATTGAATTTATTCTTCTTGTTTAACTTTTTGTTCCAAATTAAACTTTTCGCATTGTGCCATGCAATACTTTACAGTCTTGAAATGTCAATAATAGTATTTATCTAACATAAATTGTTCAGCATTATGGTCGGTTGGACACTATTTGCGCATATATGTCTAAATCTTTATGTCATCTTAAGAAAACGATAAAATACCTCCATTTATTTGCAGGTAACCTTTCTCACCCTGAGCTTGCGTTTGCTAACAATAGTCGATAGTTCTCACTACTCAATAATAGATGCCGCTAGGTGGCCGCGCGGCCACTGTCCTGTAGTGCCACCCCTCGCCGCATGGGGCGCCACGATCGCCCATTGTTCGAACCCCAGCATCAAACAGAGTTCGATAACGCATAAATTCAACGGGTCTCGAATCTTTTGTTTTATCTCAGTAACGTATGGACACTGCGAAGTGAGTCCGTATGATGTTTTGTTATTTGTTTTGGCTTTATTAATGAAATATGTCGCTTGGTGCACACAGCCGCGGCTTTATTTTATTATTTTAGTTACCATTTGTTATCACGACTTTATCTGCAGTATAGAACAGGGATGCATCGAAAAGTAAATTATGAAGGTATTGTTCGGGTCAGATGTCTTTAGTGAGGAACAATAGGAACGAATAATTTTTGCTTTCGGTAATAAATTTTATATTAACAAACACTGTTACATCCGAAATCGTTTTGAAAACTCCCGACAGAGATCTTACATCAATTTCTCATTAAATATATACATATTTTCAGAATCACAAATGAAAATGCATTGTAAGCGATGGATGCACAATCCATTCAGAATGTCAGGATCGCCCAAAACATCAGAGGGACTGTTCTCGTACTTTTAAGAACATTCACAGTCTGATCTCAGTCTCAATCTGTCACAAATACTTCTACATTTTTGACAAGTTTTTGACACTGAATTGTCGCTGAGATGAGATTACGACTCGATTTTGCACGTTTTTAATTTTGAGATTTGGCCTTCAGAAAGAATAACCAACAAAAATAAACTACAATAATACAACAGATTTCAATTAAGTACTTTAATACCATGCCCTACGCACCTGATTTATCCATTAATTAACAACAAGAATCCTTTTCCTCAGATTTCCAGTGTACCGTAACTGGACCTGCGACATTTCCCTGAACATTTTCATCAGTGACGTCATAAACTTTCCAACATTTCATTTCCTCTTTAATTTAAACAGGGTGTCGTTAATCCATCGATATTAGAAACAGCGCAAACATTGCAATCTTCCTCAATCTTCTCCGAGTGACTCTTTACTTTACTTTAGGGGGAAAAACTAATGAACCGATGAAAACTTTCGCTATTTATGTAAGAAACTTCGTCATTTGGTAGCTGAGCTGTTCGTGAATTAAAACTTAAACCTTTGAAAGGAAGTTTTACTTAAATATTGACTGAGATTTCATAACTGTTTTGTATCCGAAGGATTTGTGTGGTTTTGTTTATTATTATTGATTTTCTTCTTTACATCAAGTGGTTATAGGTACTTACTGTGGCTCTGGCTGAATCAGCTTAAATTTTCTAATTTTTCTGTTTTCGTTGACATTATTGTTTCAAGCCTGGAGTTATTGTGGAATTAAAACTAAACATTTTACATAGTAGCGAAGGTCACAAATTCTTACTGATATTTCTTGGTCGCAAGGCCAACGGATATCTACAATCCATTAAGCAATATCGTATACCACTCCAACCATGCGCAATGACCATCGTTTTCATGAAAGCACATATCATATCACACATCATCATATTATCAGACTCTAAGAAAGTGGATCGGACTTTTGTGAAGTACAATCAACATTATTCTAAGTTTTAAAATAATAATCACGAAAAAAATTAAGTTAGATTAAAATTGCTTGTTAGTGTTATAGACTAGATTTTAATTAATTATTAAGAACCTGGTTCTTTTTTTTTAAAAAGGATATAAAACCGGTCCAGTGCGAGTCGGGCTCGCGCACCGAAGGTTCCGTACAAATTTGTAAATATGTAACTATATTTTCACGGTTTTCGGATTGTTTTCTTTATTTTTGCTACATGAAACTGCTTCTTGCCAAATTTCATGATTCTAGGTCAACGGGACGTACCCTATAGGTTTTGATTACCTTGCGAGTGTCAACAAAATATGCGGATTAAGGAACATCAACGCCCGTATCTTTTGATTGCGTTGACTAAGAAGTTTAATTTTTTAATACATCAAGGGATTGCAGCCTTCAGTATTTGATATTAATTTAAACTTGATAACTCCACGCGTTCCTGAAAAAATGGGTATTGAAAGACGGACAGACATACGGACAACGGTGTGATCTTATAATGGTTCAGTTTTTCTTGAGGTAGGTACGGAACCTTAAAATTAACGTATTCACACAATACAACTGAACTAATGATATTGAAAACAAATTCATTACACAACTAACAAATATATATTGCGAGTGGACATTCGTCACGCGCCCCAACCCTTTCCCTACAGGAGTGGGTCGAAAATGCCCGCTGTGCTAAATCCAAATGAACGTAATAATTGACGCTGCCCACTCAACGACGACCTCTGGGCATGTTTGACACAGGCTAGGACAGAATGGCGTGGAGATTTATTTGAAATAATTAATCGTACCAAGAATTATTTTAGTCCCGTGTTGTTAGATTGTTTTGGTTAAAAATGGGTTTATAACGAAATTCGTAAAAAGTGCCACGCATCAGTCAGTCAAATCGGTAGGTTTATTTTTGAGAAGAAGCATATCTTTAGAGCAGTATCCTGACCAATCATACAAAACAAAAAACGCTCATAATAAAATACTCTAATTTTACTTACAATTGTGCAGCGACGAATACAGCCAATGTGTTTATTCATTCAATCACAATCACGATAATTTTAATAACAAAAAAAAATAATAATGACCTAGTATTAATTACCAAAAGCATCATCATAAATCAGAAGCAGAACTCACAACCCTACCATAAGAACTTAATACCCAACAATGATTAAGACTCGTAAAATACTAAAACACGTCCTCTAAAATCTGTTCCAACCCGCCCCTATACTAACAAGCGGGGGTGACATAATCGGAGAAACAAATCTGGCTACTGGTGCTGCATATAAATGATGATGATTAATTTGTTCTTCGCAAATGACAAGAAGGGTTAAAAGGCAAGGGTAGGGCGTAATTTTGCCACTTGTACCAAATATCCTCGGTATGCAGGAGTAGGGTTAAATTTGCGCAGTTTAATTTCCAGTACGGTACTTTTGTACTTTCTGATTGCCTTTGTGGATCCTTCGAGTTTGATGGAGAGATATTTCCGACTCCAGAGCTGTATTAATTACGATTGTGATAGAATTCGGGATGGCAGCCGTTTCGTAACAATGGTAATACAAAGTTTCGTTGTCTTTGATCCCGACAATGGGGTTGATTTTATTGTGATTTAAGAATTTGGTAATTTGATGATTGGGGTGATGTAATTTGTGGTATTAGACCGAATTTCGAGCATTCTTTGAGCTGCTTTTATCATTATTGTTGCTATAATTTGATTGAACTTCACTTTTTTCTATTGCACTATTCGTCTATAGATGTTTTTTTTTTGTATACCTCACTCGCAACACTTCTGAGTAGACAGCACTTCAAATTATAAGGTAAAGTTTCAGTAATGTGTTACTGTATTTTATATCTAATGTGTTTGTGTCTTTAACTAATGTAATTGCCGTCGGCCGTTTTATGTTAAAAAAAAAAAAAATAAACACCAGAAATATTCTGAAACCTGAATCTGAATCTGAGGCTTGTGGCTAAGTAATAACAGCTGCACGGGTCGATCGATCAGGTTAAGCTACGCTTGCCGCGGTTAGTCCGTGGATGGGTAACCATCTCTATCTATCAATACGTGCCTCGGAATGCACGTTAAGCTGTTGGTCCCGGCTGTAATTCGTGAGTTGGCAGGCGTTGCGGGTCGTCAGTAGCCCGAAAATCTGACAACCTGTTTTACCAAGGGGTACCGTATTTATAAAGTTACTGGGTTGTGGAGGTCAAATAGGCAGTCGCTTCATTTAAAATACTGGTATTCAGCTGCACCCGGTGAGACTGGTAACTGATCGATTTTTATTATATTTTTAATTATTTATCCTTTTGGTAGATTCTTATTTTGTAAATGTGAGGATTTTTTACGCCTTGTAGACTTCAGATCTGTAGGCCATTTTTTATTTTATCAAGTACCTGGTACTTATTGACAGGCCAACGTTGTCCTCCCATACCTACTGTAATTTGAAAACATTGTAAAAGTAAATTATTTTAGAAGAGTAACCGTGGAGTTTCTTGCCGGCTCTTCTCCATAGGAAAAGACCAATTGGAACGGTAGGTTCACGGTTTCAATAAAATTGGTAGCTAGGTTTAGCTTCTCACATTTCATAATCATGTAGGTTTATGTGAAATAAAATATTTTGATTTTGATTTTGACCCCAATATAGTTTAGAAAAGGCTAGGCAGATTGAAATGATTTCATACCAAATCGATCCGACCGATAATAGGTAGGTACTCTATTAACCTGTCATTCAAGTCCATACAACCCCACAACGTCCAATCTTCCATGTGGCGATCACTTGACACTTGCCCTTTACCCACAATACATTATACCAAAACAAATAAATTGAAGATTGAATCTACCACGCCCCTCACCATCTAAAAGCGTAGGCAATCCTTTAACATCGATCGTCCCCAGTCAGCGGTTCGCGAGACATTTGCAATATTCTTAAAAACATTTGGGCCCCGTCGGCTATCGAGTCGCACCCGACATCATATAGGAAAAGAATTTGCAATTCGTATAATAAGTTTCACTCTATACCGCTTCCAGACCGCCGTCAGCTTTTTAGGGTTAAATGGGGAGGTGAAAATTAGGTGATTGTGAATTGGGTTGTTACTATTTATAGTCATTTTTTGTCAATATCGTACCGTACATATTGTGACTTGGACTGGGAGCTGCCTCTTTTTAATCCCGTAAAAAGTTGTGTATAGCTTATTGACTAAACTGCAAATTATTAAATGCATCTTTTCGTTAACGCCTTTCGGTTCTTCAGGAGCTTTATTGTCTTAATGATCATATCCCATTAAAACTATGCCCATAAAGTTTATACCTATTTTACCGAAAGGTTTACACTGGTCAGCATCTAATCTAACTAGCCTTTATTCTCCCTTATTTATCCACACAGTTCTGTATTTTACTATAAGATCAATTATATGTATAAGGGCCAGAATCAGCACACCCATAATGATCTCAAATCAAAATCAAATGAAATCTTAGTATTAAACTGAAGAATTTTAAAATTATTTGATAAATAGCGCATAGTACATTTATATGGTGCTGGTTCTGCTCTCAAAACGGTGAGCCGAAAATTCTAAGACGTGACCTCTACCAACCCACACTGGGCCCGCGTGGTGGATTACGGCCCACTCCTGCTCACAGAAAGGAGGCCTATGTCCCAGCAGCGGGAACGTTATAGACTGACTATATATGTTTGTATGTACATAAATGGTTTACACAAAACACAACAAAACAGCTAGGTCAAATACTCTACATAGTCTCGCATTTCCAATGTTGTTTTCAATAGGAATTCCTTACAGTTGTATTAAGGTTGAATCTGATAGCACCCACACACTACGTTGGAGCCCCCGATAATGTTAACGATAGACAGGGCTCTCGTCTGCTTTGACTGATTCTGATCGTATTAGTTTGTTTTATTTTTGGTATAAGGGTAAAATGTGTATATAGGTATGAATAAATTGATTTTCCTCACTTGGGTACCTATGTATTTTAGGGAAAATACCAACCCATGTAGGTACGACGCCGACGTAGGTATATAGATGCTAAGTAGACACGTGCCGCAGAAAAAGTAACTAAGTCATCATCTGCCTAGCCTTTTCCCAACTATGTTAGGGTCGGCTTCCAGTCTAACCGGATGCAGCTGAATACCAGTATTTTACATGGAACGAGTGCCTATCTGACCTCCACAACCCAGTTACTGGGTAATACGATACCCCTTGGTAAGACTGGTTGTTAGACTTTCGGGCTTCTGACGCCCCGTAAAGACTGTCAAAGATCCACGAATGACAGCCGGGACCAATGGCTTAACGTGTTCTTGAACGGAGGGGTCTTTGTATGTGAAGATGGTCACCCATCCATGGACCAACCGCGGCAAGTGTAGCTTAACCTGATCGATTGACCGTGCGGCTGTTATTACTTAGCCACAAGCCCCTCAGAAAAAGTAACTAAGTATAACAGCAAAATAAAAAGGTGTGGATTACGTATTTTGATTTTGAGTACCTATATGAGGCTAGGTTTTCCACAACGTAAGATATCATTTTTCCGACGAATAAGTCATTTATTCAGTAGTAATTGTAATTATTTTTTTTTTCCGTATTGTTTCGAAGATTGTTTTCTACAACTGTTTGCATGATGAACCTAAGAGGATTTAGAATTTCTCACTTAAAATTCCAATGTAAAGAAATCCGCACAAATATGATATCTCCAAAAAAATCAGGGAAATACAGTGACACAGGAAGTGTGACCTTTGGAAGAAAACTAGACAAAAATACAAAGCGCATCATACTTTAAGGCCACGGACAGGGGCGGCGTCGGCGGCGGCGCGGGGAGCGGCGCGGCGACGCAGACCCAGTCTCGAAGCCAGCGGGCAGATTGCGTGGCGCTAGAACGGCGTAGTGTGTATTATGAGAAATTAGTGTCTTTTTTCGTCAACGAAATGTCTAAACAGCGAGGACATCTTTTTGATACAACAACATTTTAAAACGTCAGTCGTAAAGCAAAAAATAAAATACACAGCACTACATCAAAGCAGACGCGCGGGCACCGCTAGACTGATGCGCACCGCTCGTACGCCGCTCCCCGCACCGCGCCGCTGCGCCGGACCCGCTGTCTTCGTGTCCGCAACCTAAGAGGTGGGTAGATGAGACAAGATCATGTGAACTCGCTACTAAGAATCCATGAGCGTCTGCCCACACACGGCAATTAAGATAAAACAGTGCAACGAACATCTTCATATAATAATGTTTATGAAACTACTATTTTTTGCTATTGTTGCTTGTGAGGTAATGACTTATTTATATGGAGTAGTTTTGGGAAAGTTTCTGTTAAGCTCCTCCTCCTATTATGTTCAGAGATTTTTGATGGTTTCTGGGGTTTTGAAAATCTTTTCATTTTTAATAATGTAATAATACCTAAGTCAGGTGTCCAAGATAAAATATCAAATGCATAGTACAAAAAAACGTTCTAACAAAAAAAAAAAAAAACAAACGACTTCCAAAAAAGCATAACAAAGTGAAAGTCGGTGTCATTGGTTTCGCACTTTCGTTTTTTGACACCGACTTCCGAAGTTAAAGTTATTTTTCACATTATGTTTTTTTGGAAGTCGGTTCTTATTTTTTATTTTATTTGACAAGTGAACCAATGAAAACAAAGTCTCGGTACAAAATACATTTCTAATTTGTCGGGAAATTATCAAGCACTAAGATTCTATGCATTTGATGTGACGGCATTAAGTATTTACTGAACAAGAATAAAATACCTTCGTTGGACGTTAGTAAATATAAAAAAGATAAGTAAGTAGAAGGTAGCTAACTTTAACGAACCAACTCATCATAACACATGCCTCTTAAACTACCGTCACCTCAACCGATCGTTATCTTGCTCATCTTCCACTAACCCAAAAAAACCTTCGTTAAAACTAGTGCACGTGCTCCCATAGCACGAACTTATTACTGCATAGATAAAAATCGCCTTAATTTTACAAGGAACGTGTAAACCTTTGTTTAAGTTTAACCGGGGACTGTTGTAACGACCTCTTTAGTATTAGTGGCACGCCCGCTACCGGTTATTCTGGCGTTTTTTGTTTTAAACCATACCTAGTTGGTAGGGTTAGCTCGTGGATAGGGGAAATATATTGTTTACTTGCTCGGTATTTCAGTTGAACTGCTGAGCGTGGTTTTCTCGGTTCGATTCTCGGGTCGGGCAAAGTGTTATTGTTTTTTCCCATTAGGAATTTCTTAGTAAGAGCCTGGAGTTTGGAAGTTGACGGAGTGATACCCCCGTGTCTCAGAAAGCACGCTAAGCCAGTGGTCCTGCGCCTGATCTCTCTCAGGTCATGTCGGAAAGCCGTCTCATCGGACTATGAGATTGAGGGAAGAGGGAGTGCGCCTGTGTCTGCGCGCACACATGTGCATCTTGTAAAAAAGATGGAGTATATGGGCATTAGGGGTATGCCTCTAAATATCCTAACTGATTACCTAAAAGACCGTTCCCAGTGCGTAAAAATTGACAGTTTCACCAGTTCTGACACTAAAATTGAGTACGGCGTGCCCCAGGGAAGCGTCTTAGGCCTCACCTTATTCTTGATATACCTTAACGAATTAACTAATCTCGAAATTGAGAGAGGGCAAGTATTCTCATATGCGGATGACACTGCCATTGTATTTAATGGTACTTCCTGGAACTCCGTTTTTCAAGCTGCTGAGCATGGTGTCCATAAAGTTGCAACCTGGCTCAAGTCTGCCCTTCTTACACTAAATATCGCCAAAATAAACTACATTAGCTTTGCTATAAATAAGCGTACACTTCCCCCCCCAAACTTGGTACTGAGGATTCATACTTGTGACTTTACTTATACTACGCAATGTGGGTGCGAAGAGATTGGATGTGTTAAATCCACTAAATACCTTGGAGTAATCCTGGACTACCGACTTTCTTGGCACCCTCAAATTGAAGGTATAAATGATAGGATCCGTAAACTCATATGGGTCTTTAAAAAGTTGAGACATGTCACCTCTCAAGACCTCCTAAAGCGTATTTATATTGCATTGGCACAAACAGTTATGTGTTATTGTATACCTATCTGGGGTGGTGCCACTAAAATTAAATTCCTTGAAGCAGAAAGAGCCCAAAGATGCTTGATAAAAACAATATTCTTTAAGCCATTCAGATTTCCTACTGACGAACTATATCTAAATCATAAAATATTGTCACTTCGAAAACTTTATATTATCAACTCAGTACTTAAAATACATAAAACATTACCTTACGTTTATATATCTCAAACAGGTAGAAAAAAATGTAATGTGGCCACTGCTCCTCGCTGTAGAATTCTTTTTGCCAGGCGTCAATTCCAAGCCCACTCTGCCTATCTATATAATAAGCTTCACAACAAATATACAATATACAACCTTCAATTCCATGAATGTAAAAAAACAATCATTCATGAGCTCGAGCGGCTTGGGTACTATGATATAGAGAACTTATTATTTAAATACGAACACTAGACTATATTTCGTGACTTCTAGTGGTACTTCCCGATCCCAAGATATTACATCGTAGGGCTAGAAGTTTCCTAATTAGGAGTCAAATTCACACAGCCTCTAAGAGAAATAGTATATTCTAACTATCATTAAGGCAAACACACACACACCCTCTCACACACACGCACACACACCCTAACACCCTCACCACACACACACACACCACACACACATGCACGCACCCTCACATAAAGAGAAGTCATTCCAGTAACTCTAAATTTCATTCATTGTGTATTTGTTTGTAATTTACTTAAAATAGTTTAGTATCTAGTTACCTAAAAATATGTTGATCCGAGGGAGGAGCAGAACCACCCAATACAAGCATTACTACATGCTTACTGGGAGGTTCTAGCCACAGAATAATATTGTATAAGAAAGTTACAGAAATAAACTATTTTATTTTATAAAAACTATTTTTTATTTTTTATAATCTCCCGCGCCGTAGCCTAATCTCCATTGAAAGAAATCGGGGGCACCCTTCAGCAGACAGTGTAAGATCTTTGTAGTTTTGTTTATTGCAAGATTCTGTCTGGTGAAAATATATAAAAAAATATCTCCACAGGTTTTTACGACTATAAGTAATTACCTACAGTCATCCGCACATTAGAGGTAACACTTGCACTTCGTAAATCACCCTTACACAGTTAGGACGTAAAGGCGCTGTCACTGTCAATTTATTATCACTGATTTGCGGTGAACTGTACTTTGCTGATTTATCCGACACCGGTTTTATTTCTTTATACTCATTTATAAGTATCTACATAATATATATACATCACTATTCACCTGCCCATAACCCAATTTATTTGGTGTCGGTGCAACATGTTATTCGTTACAGTTTTTAACATAATTTAGAGAATTTATTCTGGAAGGTTTACGTGTATAATAGAATAATAATAAACTAACATAATTATTATAATATAAAAACATATAGCCATTGACAAAATAGAAACTCTTGCGTGCCACCCCTAATTCTTCGTTTAATTGTTACGACTCTGCTATCATGAATATCATCTTAGACTTCATGGGAACTCGGTTCCGCCATTTTTCGACTTTTGTCGGTACAATACGAAGCAACAGCGTGTTTTCCTAGTAATGAATGAGATAAACCTATTTATCTCTCTTTCTTTCTTTTATAATGTGTAGCACGCACAGCCCTCTTGTTTTTCTAACATTTCTACATCATTAAAGTGTTTATTGTCATTTCTAATGATAACACGAATGTTCTTAATAACTTTTATTGTCTTAAAACGGTAATTTCATGAGAAATATTCTGTTTTTTTTGTTATGTTTTTCAGCGGCTGGTTTGACATCAGTCGGTAATTTTTACATTGAGTTTTGACCATAGCTTCGTTAGCCTTCTTCATCCAATTTAATATAATAAAAGGCACCTTATTGGAAGCTCGCTTTTTAGTAATTTTTTCAGTTTGTGGCTGATCACAGAACATACATACCCTAAAGGGTGTGGCTGATATTTATGAGCCGTCTGAAGCTACAGGTTTGTTTGAACTTCACGGTAAGTGATAAATTGTCACCTGTAGCATATCTACACCTTCCTACATAACTGAACTGAATTCGTGGTTTATAAGAATGAACCACGAATTCAATTCCAAACGAAACGTTTTAATAATTATAATTATATTGGCTGTATTCTCTTTTATTGTTTGATTACCATGCAGCTAAATATCACTACTCTTGAGTTGTGTATTTCTCTCTGATTTGTGCACGGTTGAAGGCAATAGTTTCGCCCCCTATTACTTGGAACTTAAAGATAACTGGTGAAATGTACACTGAAAAAATAATTCCTTACTACACTACATTATTTCATTAAGACTCATGAAACAATCCTACTATCCTACTTAATATTATAAATGCGAAAGTTTGTGAGGATGGATGGATGGATGTTTGTTACTCTTTCACGCAAAAACTACTGAACGGATTTTGATGAAACTTTACAGTAATATAGTTTATACATCAGAATAACACATAGGATACTTTTTATCCCGATATTCCCACGGGATCGAAACTTACGCGGGTGAAACCGCGGGGCGCAGCTAGTAAAAGATAAAACAATAACGTTTAATGATTGAACATACCATTTACTGAAAAAAACGTTAACTGCAACGTTAAAGTTTAATGTCATGACGGTAACATTTTGCCTGAAGCTTTAACTGTTTTCGGATCAGTAAAAAAATACTGTTTTGAACGTTAGGCTCCTATGGAACTGTTTAAAGCAGTTCAGATCAATGTTTTTTCATTAATATTTACTGCCTATTTCTTTCAGTATACCTACCATAGGTCACATCTACCTAACCCTTCGGGGTCTTCCTATGTTTGTGTCTTGAGTTGTATTCTGACTACCTATCTCATCACGAATCAGTGACCTATAATTGACTTCAGCAATATCCAGTACATTTATAAAAGAGCGCCCAATGTTTTGATTCATAAAGAAAAATAATGAAGGCGTTTTTTTATATCGGACTTTACACTTTTTTTATGTTTATTTGATTGTATCTGATGTATGTCTCTGGTGTACCTACTCTACTGTGTGTCTTTTGGTCTGTGCTAAATAAATGTATTTTCTTTCTTTCTCACCAGCTTTTAGAATTGCAATCACGAAGTCCTGAAACAATATGGTTTTGCTAGAACGCACTCCAAAGTCTACAAAATATTCATATATCCGGAGTTAGTAATAGGACGATCACAAATTCGCCAGATCGCCACTAAATGAACAGACACGGTACTACCGTGAAACAGAAGTTGAATTTGCGTATTCATAACTGTAAGATGGCCGCTTGTTACACCGAAGCGAACCTACGAAATCGCATCTAAGACCAAAATGAAGAAGAATAGAATGCTCGTTATTATTTACACTATAAAAATTACAGATATAAATGAGAAGAAGAACACTGCTGATCTGGAGGCTAATTTTCGTAATTTAAAACGTTCAAAATCTAGTCGCAGTCTCTATTCTATTCTATTTTTCGTTATGGCAATGTGACAATTGACAGAAATGTCGACAATTCTGCCAATGTCAGACGTGTTATGAGAAAACGTGCCAAGAGAAAAAATTGTCGCAGTCTCATCTCGGTGACAAACAAATGTCAAAACATTTTGACAAGTTTTTGAAATTCGTTTGTTAATTTAATTAGAAATATTTTTCGACAGATTGAGAATGAATCAGACTGTGAAAGTTCTTAAAATTACGAGAATTGCCTCTGTGTTCTATAATATAATTTTCCAAAAAATTGTGAAACTAAGTTTAGCGTCACTTTTTATACGTAATAGTAGACATATGACAGGATTAAGAAGTCATGCTTTTTTTTGAGACACCCCTGAAAAATATTTTTTACTGAGACTGCAGAACCAATATTGATGCCTATCATGTTAATTTATCTAGATTAGCCGTTTTATTTGACTAGCTTGAGCTGTTGTAGGTATATTTTAATCTCGTAATAACCTCTGAAGGGCATCTAAAAATACGGTTCATCGTTGCCCATACATAGTTAAACCAACTCGTACACATAAAAGCCGGTCTATTCAGTAAAAAAACCTACCGCGAAAACTTAGCTGAAATGAGCTATCATTCCACCCGATGCTAGGAATTGACACTACTGACAGCTTCCTTCAAGCCCAGTTCACCTAAGTTTTCACGTTACATTTTTACAGTGCCATAAACCGGCTTTCATTTGCATGGTTTAACTCAACAACTACTACTACAAACAAAAAACATCGTAATGATTCTCTTGACGTCAATCTAAAACCAAGTTCGCAACTCTTCTACACAATACGCTACAGTGCAACAGACACCCAATATAATGAGTTGCGTCGACGTGCTCGGCCGGGTTCCACCATTCGGAGCGTATTCACCCGTATTCATATTCATTAGGGCGCGAAGGGCCCGCTTGATTGCACAAAGAGCCGACTAATTTGCTCCCGCGACTCCGTCTGCACTAGGCTTAATTTATTTACGGGTTGTTAGCAGCAATGAGTATGTGAGGTATGCGGTTGTGTTTTGTTTTAGGGGTTGTGAAGGGTTGGATGGCTGATGAAGATGTTGAGTATGTAATGTGTGTGTAATTCGGTATGTAAAGAAAAAAAGTCCTACGCTGATTCCCAAACCATTTCGAGATTTAAGGTTTCTTAACTTAATTTTTCTATTTTTAGCGCTTAAAATTATAAGATGGAGTTTATTTTAACATAAACACTTAATACCACTTGACTTTCATTTGACCTTCAAATGACGTCACAAGTAAGCAGATTGAGAATACTTTCAGTGCCTCCTCTCATCATATGATAAAAAGTTAAAGTCATTTTTGTCAACTATAGGGATGACCATATATGTAATGCAGTCGTGCGAAAATTTCGGCCTTTGAATCGATTCAAATCAAACATTGAAAATCTATTCACACAAAAAATCTAAATCCCGAATTCTGAATTATTGTTAATCGATCATTATAATGATAGCTTAAATAAAATGCATTCCCTTTAAATAATAATATTAAGTATAAAATCATTCGAACTATTTTGTAACCACAAATGGTGTTGGAAACTTGCAAATATAACTAGGTACTGCTGCTTGTTATTGGTTTGATTTTGATAATGACATATTAATAATACCTATTATTTAATTTAATTATTAGTCATTTCTGTCCCACTGCAGGGCAAAGGCCTCCCTTCCCTCCTTCCACTTATCCCTATACAAAATTAATAACTGTATTAAATAAATGTTCAATCGATTATGTCGATCATTCCCACCTCTAAAACTGTCTAGTGTCATGCTTGAAGTTTCTGATGTCAAGCAAAAAACGTCAAATATAGGATTTTTATTATTGTGTTATACGTGGCATAGATATTGAACTCTTCAGCCTACTTTTGAAGCAGAATTTAGAAAATTTATTTAAAATTAATGGCTGCTTAGAAAACCAAAATTTTGAAATTAGTTGCATAAAATAACTAAATCTATAAATTAAAAATATAAAAAAAATACCTGAAAAAAACTTTACATACCCAATTGGATTATCTACAAAGTAAATACCTTTCACTCTATGTAATTGTTGAAAAACATATACCATTGCCAAAGACTGAACAAAAAAGGTTGTTGGATTCATTATAGAAATGTAAAAACGTCTGTGTGTATTTGATTGGTAAAGGTCCATTACTAAACATGGGAGTTATACAATACCACATCACCACTAAAATAAACAATTGCAAAGACCAGCCCAACACACTTGGCTATCGCATTCATGTCAATAGTTACGACAACACCTGAATCTCCATAATACCTACAGTCTGTAAAAATGATTGGAAAAATGAAAAACCTAAAAAAGTCCCATCAGTTATTAATTCATCTGCTTCATACTACCAGAAAGTAAAAATGTTTTACACCTTAAATTGGAAAACCTAAAAAAAAACGTACATCAGTAAGTTATGAATCGTCACATTGGCCCCGATTCTGTTGTTCACAAACTAAACTAAATTTAAGTTCAGTGCATCTTTTTCTTTCTATTTCAGTATGAAAAGGACAGAAGATAAATATTAGTTTAGTCCTGTCAAATTAGTTAGCGCCTGACGTAAATTGACGTATTTTTAGTAGCCAGTTTTTTAATCACGTCTAAACTTGTCTATGGATTATCTAATTTGACGGGACTAAACTAATATTTATCTTCTGTCCTTTTCATAATGAAATAGAAAGAAAAAGATGCACTGAACTTAAATTTAGTTTACTTTGTGAACAACAGAATCGGGGCCATTACGAGTATCTACCTAGGTACTCTAACACACTTTAGTTCATCACAAAGTTGTATGGATATTGTAATTACACAATATACCTATTCGCAAAGACTTAAAACCTTCAGCCGTCATCATCCACGCGAAATTCCCACATAACTTTACCTATTAACATGATAGCGACTAACAACGATTGTGTATATGCAAATGCCGGTAGACCCAACTAGGTATAGCTGGTACCAACGCATTGTCGAATCAATAGCCATTTTGAGGCACGCTCTGTTACGGGCGGATCGACTTAATTATTGAATTAGCATTTAAATTATTTCGGGAACCGTTCATTTGTAACTAATACAAATAGCGAGCCGCATGAATAATGTTGGGTGCAAGGAGGTACGAAGTTAGGCGGTGGTGAGATTAGATGTGTTGGTATATCAATATGTTTGTAGATACTTAGGTAGTGGGATGTGCTGGTTGGTGCAGCAAGAACCGTAAAAAAGGTGCTGAAAGTAACATATTACATTGTGAAAACGGACCAGGTGCTTTATTTTTGAGGTACTAAATAACTAAATGCCTCAAGCTCAATCTGGGTCAGGCAGGTAAAAAAAGTCTAGGGTGATTTCTAAATTAATTTATAATGCCACTTTGGTAACTACTGGATTGGCCATGATTTCGTTAGTAAATCGTTGTTATCTATTGTGAAAACCTCAAGTACTGTAGCTTTATAGAAAACCGCCATTTAATGGATTACTAGTCATTACATGTATTAGTATGTATGAGAGTTGCCGAAAATCGAGTTGAATGGCGTGCAATAGCAGAGGCCTATGTGCAGCAGTGGACTGCCATAGGCTGATGATGATGATAATGAATCATTACAAATAATTGAGTTAAAAAAGAAGCTAAGAGGAAAAAATACGAAAACTAAACATGACAGGTAAAATTTTCCCCTAACTATCTACATCGCCCATCCAAATTTTCTAATTTCGTGGCTCTCTAAACCCATGACGCACGGATACGTGCCGTCTTGCTGACGCGAATATTAAGTGCTATGTACAACTTTTATGTAAAAATAAACTTAATAAGTTACCCAATTTCGTCGAATAAAATGTTTTAAGTATTTTATATTCCTCTGGCCGGAGATATTAACATCATGCCGCGTGGCACCGACGTTTAATCGACTTTAATGAACTGATTAGATGTTTTATTAGATTTTAAATTTTCCTTTTTATATCAATTACTAGTAAGTCTCTACATATGGATGTGTTATCATCGTGTGGAGAAATAATTGTCTCTTTAGTTAAGTATGTATTTGGGTACAAAACGCAAACGGAATATATTTTACGTTTCGGTAAAGTGTGTGATGAATACATTATACGGTATTTCAATTTGGAAGGTGCTAGGTTTATTTCTAAGCTTAGAACTTCGGTTATTCCAAGGTTAAAACCAAGGTTGATCAATGAAAATAACCTCATTATCGTCATCACTAACTAACAGTCCTCTGCTGGTAAAAGCCTCTAAAATAACACTTCATTCAGCTCCACTGTCACCCATCCATTACCAGATCAGATGCCAAGATCGTCGCTCCACCAGCGCGGGCTTCCAACAGCAGATTCTGTCCATTTTATTCTTCCCTGCACGCAATCGAAAAACTCCTAATAACAATACCAATTTAACCACGTAAATGTGCACCTACCGAAAAAGCTTTCACCGTTTGCCTCTACATAATCTATTGTTTTCCTGTATCTAACAGACAGCAACACGAATCAATCGTATTTCAATATTTGATAAACAGATGGGTTGTCACAGGTCGTCACGAAGCATTAAAATCGGTGTTTCGTCGGCATGAGTCATTAATTCCCATGTTTATTGGTCCATGATGCACGAAACTTAAGTAGTTGTAACATTTAATTGTGAGGATGTCCGCAGTTTTAGGTTAAGCGTTCGATCTGTGATGTTTTCGGATTGGGTAAAAATAACGCGGAAGGCTTTGTTTCAGCCGGTTTTTTTCTGTAACCACTTCACCTAAGTTTTTATAGTGATATTTTTACCGAATGGATCGGCTGGTTTTGACAGACAAGATAGTTAAGACATAGAAGGAAGTAGCTTCGTTGTTAGAGTGCGCGCAAGATAAGTCTGCGCGTGAGGTTTGATTTCAAAATTATATAACCACTTACGGCTTAATGATGGCAATTATTTACTTTAGATAACACGAACACACTCCCTTGACACCCCGAAATAAACGTCCAGATAGCGGCAAACGATTATTTCTGATTTCGGCCGCGCGCAGACTTATTTTGCGCGCACTCTATGAAGAATTTCAGGCTAAACTATTAAGTAAGTTAATTAAATATGTCCCTTATAGAGGGCGTCGTGAATTGGACTTAAGAAGGTTAGGTACTTTAAAACTTAACCTGAGTGACAAATTAAAAAAAAAATGTGGAAGAAGCTGGTATATACATATTATATACAACGTGTAACGTTAAATGCGCAAAACCTCATACACCCCAATTAGAGCACTGAGTTATTTTTTTAGAGCAATTTGTATAAAAATTTCAAAATTGAGTCTTATTACCTTAAAATAAGATATTATTTTCTTTGGCTCAATCGGCGGATAGTATGGCAAAATACATAATTTTATAAAAAAAAACCTATATTAAAAATTACTGAAATCGATTCAGTAGTCAATTATGAAAAAACTATTTTCAGGTTTTGCGCATTTAGCGTTACACGTTGTATATTATCATACCGTTAATTCCAGTCCCATTAATGAACTATTTCTAGCCAGTTCTCTTGAACAGTTTTTTGATAGCAATCACCACCAAAATTCAAGCAAGCAAACCGAGCACATTACAAGGAGCCAAACTGCCGAATAAGGGTAACTTCAAACGGCTCTTAACACCCCATACCTCTGGTCGGGTGGCCCGCGCGTGGCGTATGTTACAACTTTAAACTTGCGTTAAATTTAAACTGAGATTAACGAAACCGCTTGCCTTAATTGAAACGCTAGGAATCCTTTGTAAAACACGGCTGAATATAACGAAGAATGAGAGGGGATAACTTAACTTTTTTAATTGGATAAGGGATAGGAGTTCAGGAATATGTTATGATGAGTATGTGTGGTGTTAGAAACTATTTGAACAATAATTGTTCTAGAACTTGACTGATTAGTAAGTCCATCCCTGATTAAATCACGCCAATGTTTTAGTTTTTCAGCAATTAGTTCTGTTTATATACGTAGTATATCACATTATTGTTTTCCAATAGTTTGAAATGCTGTCACGGTCTCCAAAGACAGAAGATTAACCTCAGTGTGAAACTATTGGCATGGTGGAGCTAGGTAACAATTTCCAGGAATCTTCTTAGAATCTTTCAGCACACACATTGATCTAGTATTCTTTAACCTCTAGACACAGTATAAGACCAACACAATGAACTTAAAAACTCAACACGCATTCAAATAAAAAACAATTGTTCGTTCCACCTACTCACCAACAGATGGCGCCGCTAGCACCTAACAACCAAAATAAATGTCCTTAAAAAACAGAATGACATCACAGCTCTGCAATCTTATTACAAGTACCTACAACAATTATTTAAGCACACGATAATATTCCCCGTGCGAAAAAAGGCTTGCAGCTATATTTTTTAATGCATTCTTGCAGGGAAGGAGCGGCCGTGTGGGTAGAATCACAATTAGGTACGAGCATGATACTATAACCACGTTAATCTGATGTTGGTGTAACAGAGATAAATGTGTTTTTATTTTACCTTTTTGTGGAAGGTGTTGAAAGCTACTATTTACGGAATAATGACGAAAATGGGAATATCAGAGCTGGTCGAGAGGAAGTAGGAACACATGGGTACCTACTATAAGGGTGGCAGGAACATCAACACAAACTAAGTATGAATTCAGTACATGATTCATGTGCATAACTCCAGCTTCCTCATATGTGATAGAATAATTCTACCTACACCAATATTTAAGGCATAATAGCTGCAATGAAAGTTCCCAGTCTTAATTTAGCTGCCACAAAAACTTCGTTGATATGAGTCGTTTAGTATGTGTTAGCTGGAGTGCGTCACTCCAGCTTCCACAAACCGGTGAGGTTAGGGTTTTGTACTATAGTTAGAAAGATAAGGCATAATAGCTGCACAAGGAAGAAAAGAACTGAACGATAATACTTAAAAAGTGGTGAAATTACGATCAAAAAACGTGTGTAAGCTGGAGTGACGTCAATGGTCCACTTGAAGGACTAAGTGCGGAAACCAAACCCATAACACAGAACAAAGAACCCCTTGCATTTAAATGTTTGCACTGTTTATTGTACGTGTAATAATAATAATAATCCCTTCACCGATTTCGGTCACGGTGGCCAATCTCAACCGTGCACAAGTGTGTGCGCAAACACAGGTGCACTCACTGTTCCAAGTCCGACGGGACGGGAATCCGACACGAGCGGAGAGAGATCAGGCGCAGGACTAACGGCTTTACGTGCTTTCCGAGGCACGGGGGTATCACACTACCAACTGGACTGGACTAGACTGGACTGGACTAGACGGGACTGGACTGGACTGGTTTGGACTGAACGTGTACTGAATCTATGGTAACAGATTGCTTGACAATAACCCTGCAACCCTATTTTTTTTTTTTTTTCAAGTTAGGTAATCATCATATTCATTCATCCACTACTACATGGAAGGTAAACATAACTGGCCAAATGTGGCTGAACGATATACCCTAGCACACTAAACTTCTGCTTACCACTTCAAGAAATACCAGCGTGATGTTGTACTGGTATGTTCCGCTATCTGTAACTAGCATTACCAAGGAACGGACTAATTCTAATAGTAGGTACAGACGCCAGCACATCAAGCTACCCGAAACTGTCAAAATTCCCAATTAACTTTGAACCTTATACTTTAGCGTTAAATTGAAAATCTACTAAAGAAATTTTGATAGATTGTAGTTGCTTGATGTGCTTGGCGTTTGTACCTCTAGATGTACAATAATCTATTGGCGCGTGGCCAAAATCGGAACTAATGACGTGATCTTGTTTTTTAAATATGTACATTACTGTCAACGTCATTCCAGCGCCGAAAGATGCTCGTAGCAGTATATGTACCTAAATTTTATGTTTATATCAAAAATAATTCTATCAAAGAATTACGAAATGTTAATATGACAGATGCGCTTACACATCGTTGCGCTACAAGCACACAAGTACCTACCTACCCAACTTGTAAAGGCCCCGAATTCTCAGATGACGCAGGTGTAGGTATGAAGTCGGTCACGTGTCCATTGTTCAGATGCCGCCCGTAATGAAATAATTCGTGGGGATGCGCTTGCGCAGCGATCGGACTGATAAGGAGATGCGTGTGTTGATGTGACGCCAGATGGGATGTTTTTGGTGTGAAATGATTTATTTTACTTAGAATTTGAGACGTTTTGGTAAGCTTAATTTTTTGTGAACCAAATAAACTAGTGTATGGTTTCAAACATATGTTTAAGTAAGTACAACTTTAATTAAAATTTCTTCAGTTCAATAACTTGATGAATGAAAAACATATTAAAGCAAAAGGAGAATAATAAATTATTCTCAGAAAAGAGCAAGCAATCATAACGCTACATTAAATTCGCTTTTGAGACTCAGGAGAACGTAATAATACTTTTAATAACGTATCTAATAAAATGCCTATTACAATATTTGTGTATTTATGTATATAGCCATTCACAAACCACATAAAATGACAAACCTAAGTAAAAAGTGGTGGAGCATCTCAACCACGCATATCATTTTAATGAATGAGCGTAGGTACAAGGCAACGCCCCAGACTTAATAAAATTGTCATAAAGGTATGATACAAAAAAAGTAAAACTGGGCAGTAAAAAAAAAAACATTAAGAAAAAGTCAACGTACAGGTATATCAAAAAAGGTCTGCGCTTCGCTAATCTTCGTGTTTCCGAATTAGCACAAACGTTGCGCCACGGAGTAACAAAGGCAACGATTCTTAATTACCCGACTACGGCAAAGCAAAAAGGAGGGTTATGATTTGACCAGTATGTATGTATGTTCATCTGTTCTCTCATAACTTCAAAAGTACTTTTAATAATTTGACAAATGAGGTATCTTTAGAAGCGTCTTGACCGTCCGCTAGTTATAAGCTATGTGACGTCACACTAAATTCAATATGGCGCCCTCTAGAGTACATAAAGTAATGAATTTAAAATATTTTTGGATGGTGTCATATGGAGTATCAAATAAAAGGACTTAATTAGCACATTTCAAAAATAAAAATATTACTGAAATAAGCCCCAAAATAATTAAATTAAAAAAGTTTAAAAACTAAAACCCGACTACTGAAAAGGATGAAATAAGAAAGTACCTTCCCGTGGTCGCATGCCGCTGTACTAACATACATAATATAAGCTATGGTAGCTTCTCTCTGTCGTGTTTCTTTCTCTGGTTTTAGAACGTCACATGTCAGTCAAAAGTTTTGAACATTTTTTTAGAATTGCATAGCTCTGTTAATGTACCATTTTGTAATCATGGTAATTAATAGAGAATAAGTATGCAAGAATACCAAAAATCGGAGTAGGTTGCGAGAAATCGTGAGGCGAATCATATCAGCTCTTAGACAACATGAGGAACACGACCGCTCTTACAAGAGTGCTACGAAGAAGAAGAAGAAATATGCAAGTAAGTATGCAACAAGCGTAACAACTGTATTCCATCATCGTGCGTTCGTATTTCCGAAGTGAGACGATGATTCCCGAAGCGCATACTTTTTTTGGTATATCTGTACTTCATTGTTAGGAAGCTGGTGTAAAATGAGAAGTAAACTCAATGGTAAACTCATATTTTTTCTTGTTTACGACATGTAAGAGAACCGACTACTGTATAAAGTAAAAGATCTATGATATTTTTAACTTTTTCTGATAACGGTTTTGAATAACATTGTTTGATATTTTCTTTATTTTGAAGTTTATGTCCGTTGGGTTGATTAACTGCTTGGTCTCACGGAAATTGTGTTTTTATGACAAATCACTTTTTTTATTTAGTCGATGTAATTTTATAAATCATGATCTCGTTTTACAAGATTTATTTTAGGAGAAAGGAAGCATTTTTGTTCATATTTCCTATGAATTGTTGTTACGTTCCATAAGTCAAATGCGTTCCAGTACCACAAAACATTAGACGACAGCGTTTTAAATCGCTAAATAAAATATATCCCGACCAAATGAAATTGCTCGTTAGTTTCGTATTAGGTACACGTATGTTACTTTGAGTTGATTGAATTTGGGATTATTTGTTGTTGATTGAATGGGGATCACACGTAAAGCTCAGCATAGACGTCGCCAGCGGCGCGATGGCTGCTGTCAAATCATTTTCGCTTTGTTTACGTTAGTTTAATCGCTGTTTTTTGTGTTAAAACCGGTCTACCATCGTTATCGTTAACATGTATTATACCAGGAAGATTATAGAATTGAAAAACGAAGTAAAAAAAATGTTTTTGCGACGTTTAGTCTTTTGCCACTTTTTTTTTGTTATAATTTTGGCCACTAAATGTACACCGGGATTATTAAATCCTGGTTCAGTACACAGAGGCATTATCAAGAAAATTAAAAATAACTGAATGGTAGGTTATAAAATATGTATGTAAGTGACAGCTTTCAATAGCCATGACGACGATGCGCCACCTATCGGGAAAAAATGGCAGTAATGATCCTCATTGTCGCTACGTAACTTAGTTGAAGTTCTTTATTTACAAAATGTATAGCTTCTCATGACGGGGACTTTATTTGTCTATATTACAGTTACAAACAGTCCTTGCGCACTTATTTTACCTCTGATTTTGCATAACTGTCCAAATCACAGTGACCTTTATTTTCACTCTAATAAGGTTGCTACCACTGACAAGTCTGTCTAACCACAGCCCATTCACAGTTATTGTACCTCTGAAAGCAGTGACAGCAACAACTTAACAGCAACCTTATTGCAACGAGCATACAGGTCATAATGATAGTGGCAGACTTGTCATATCAGAGGTGTGCCTTAATGAAGTTTTAGTGGGAAACTTCATTAAGGTTGAAACTACAGTCCGTTCACAGTTATTTGATCTCTGACAGCAGTGGTAGCAACCTAACAGCAACCTTATTGTAACTAGAATAAAAATCACAATGATTGTGACATGAATTGTATGAATGATTGTGGTTGACTTGTTGTTGAAAAACAAAGTAATTACGAGGTCGACTACACATCAAAATTGCAGAAATAGAAACGAAAAATTAAAAAAAAAACTCAAAACTATTCTCCTAGCTTAGCGCTTAGTTTTCCACAAAACACGAGGCAACGTCCAATCTACAAACATTACAAGGGAATGGAACCTCAAAACTAAATTACAGAAACTCAATAATGGACTGTACAAGCAATAATCTTTGAAATCACAAATCAAGTTGTAAGCCGAACGCTTTCACGAGCACCGTAGGCGGTTCACTAGTTGCTTCCAGCCATTATCAATGACATACGGACCGGGAGACCGGACAGCCAACAGCTAACTCGTCACGAATGCCTAGAGGACTGGAGATAGCTGTAATAGAATATGGTTTGTTTAGTCACTATAAGAATGGAGGTAATGTAGTGATTTGTGTGTGAAGTTTGTTGGCGGTTTTTAAAGGACGTGTCCAGTGTCCGATTAAGTACACTGTCAACTTTTAGTAAAAACATTTTGAGTAATATACTTACAATCCATTATTATCAAAGTGTAGATAATAAATCATTAGATGAATTTTGACATTGTTTGAGTACCGATAATAATATTATCCTATCGTTCACAATCCATCATCTAGATTTTATTGGTATTCTCATAATATAGTAACATTTAGTTTTGTCTCCAGAATCCAGGCCATTCCCTTAGAAAAATAAATAACAATCAATTATGATACTTTTACGGCATCATAAATTTTCTCCTCTTAGCGATATACTTAACATTTAATCAACAAGTTTATAGTCTCTCAGTTTAGTTTATTATTCTATGAATGAATGAGTCCTACACAGAATGATTTAATGTGAATGTTTCATCATTCTATATTTTTTGTACACTTGGGGCTGATTTTTCCATCGCCAGATAACTTTTATTCGAGGGATAAAATTGACGTTTGACAGTTTATGTATGAAATAACTGTCCAAATTTCAAATTTATTCCTCGAATAAAACTATATTATTAGATGATTGAAAAATCTGCCCTTAGATAGTATTTTTTTAAACCGGTTAAGGCACACAATATACATTCCATAGAGCATCGTCACAGTTACCTCAATGATTCCTCATGATTTAAGCATTTCGTTCGCCAACCGCACTGACCGTGTGTACTCGATATTACGAACAGCTTCGAACTGTCAAAATAGCTAAAATATACGCCGTTTTATTAACACCGGACACAACAATTGCTGGGCAAAGTGTGGGATTCCTTACTCCTCTATTTTATTGGACGAGAGACGGTGCGTGGGCTTGACGTAGACTCTTGGTGGTCCTACATTTACATACTAATTATTATCGGGCTCCAACAGAAGTTGGTCATTTTTGGGTTCTGTTCTGTCACATATAGTGTAAGGGCCGGTTGTTTCAGACGTTAGTTAACGTAACATACGTACGTCAAATAATAACGATTACGCAATCGTTATTATTTGACGTACAGCCATAATTTTATAATCTTCTAATATATAAAATTCTCGTGTCACAGTGTTAGTTACCATACTCCTCCGAAACGGCTTGACCGATTTTTATGAAATTTTATATGCATATTCAGTAGGTTTGAGAATCGGCTACTATCTATTTTTTTTTTTTTTGCAAAACGACGTTTGCGGGGTCAGCTAGTAATAATATAAAAAACGCTTTTCTATTTGAAGATAGCGCCATTTTTGACGTACGCGTGCATCAAGTGGATGTGGGGTGCCCTAAATTCGTGTAGCGCAAGTCATTTAATGTAAGATATCATGTATATCCAGTATAAAGGACGATATGATATTCTGGGAAAGTAATTTAGCTAGTTCAAGAATTAAAATTCACTTTTAAAGGCTGTGATTAAAATGTCTCTGGTCCTTAAGCATTTTCTCTATCAGTTGACAAGGACTCATATTTGACTGAATCAATATTTGTTAATAAAAATAAACAAAAAGTAACTTATATAAAAATTAAATACTATGTATTACGAAAAAACATGCATAGAAAAATCATTAATTTTTCAGTAGCTAAAATCCTCACTCTAAAAATTCGTCATCCATTTCGGTTCCAGCGTTCAGTAAACTAAGCAGTCCACTTTCTTGGCTCTCTTGTAGTAAACCCAATACTTCTTTAGTTGCTGTTCTGACCTCTAAATTACTTATTGGAGTAAGACCCAGGGTGGTATAGGCTCTACGTACTTGTCCAGCAGATAGCCAGCCTCGGTCACTTGGATCAAAGTTTTTGACAACTGCTTCTAGATGCCTGAAAAAATTAAACAGTTTTTTTTATTATTATGGTGGTTTCCATTTCATAGACAGCCTTTAGCGATTTTAAATCTACCTTGAATAAGATAGAAACCGCAGGACTCTGCAGCATAATACAGATTCAGCAATAGACACAGTTTTTTTTTTGTTTACCATAATGTTGCCCCACCACCGCGCTGCGTGAAGGCCTCCCACAAGTTCTTCCAGGAACTCTTTTCCCGCGACACCTCGAGCCAACCCTCGCGGTACCCGTCCAGGTTATATCGCCACCGCTATATAAGCCGACCTCAGCGACGCCGGCCATCTTCTACCCATTATTAAAAACTAGCTGAACCGGCGAACTTCGTACCGCCTCAGAATCATTATCGAAATCAGTCAATCCGTTCTCGATATGTCATCAAAAAAGCCGTTCCTTACAAAATGAATGAGAAAATGAATTTTCTTCTTAATTTTTGTTTTCGTGTTATTTTCCCATGTTTTAATAGTTATTCTGCTGTTTGGGGCGGACACAAACCTAAAAAATCAAAGATCATAAAAATAAGTCTAGCCGTTTTTAATTTTTAAGTGGTGTAATTAACCCGACTTTATTTAATTTATAATTATATAGACTATAAATTTACTCTTGCCTCCCCCATAGCCTTGCACACTTTTTGAAGATGTTCGTATTTCTGGGCATTCTATTTCCTATGGCCAGTTTTGGAAAAAAATTAAGACAAAAGCACCATAATTACCTTTCTTCGAACAATACTGGGGCTTTACCAAGACCAGCACGGAATATCATACACTCATCCAAAAGTTCTGCTACGTACGTTGGTACATGTATTGGTTTGCTGCACATTATTTTGGCTAAAATATACCTGAAAAAAACATATTTTTTAAAGTTTAGAAGTGACACATATAATCAGCAAAAATAAAATGGTAATAATTATTTTTTCCACTTTAGTAAAATATGTCTTGCTTAGCATATTCCTTTGGCAAATGCATGGAATAAAGCCCTAGGTTTTCAGCGATTCAGCGAAGTAAAATAGCAGAAAAGAATAATATAATCGAAATAAAAATAAATTGCTGCCTATCTTAAATATCATCACTGTTCTCAAGTGATTATATTTCAGATAGGCAGCAATTTATTTTTAAGGCTTAACCGATTTGGCTGATTTTTTGTTGTGTTCGTAATTATCAGGGCAAGGTTTTTATGGAAAATGTTTGCTGGAAAACGCACCGGGAGAATCGGAAAGTCGTATTTTTGTATGAAAATCACCCGGGTGACGCCGACGTAAAATAGCTAGTTAGGAATAAAAAATATTTAAGGGGAGAAAAATAAGTCATACTGTACCGGCCTCAAATAAATTGGGATAAGAGACAGGGAAGCATGGCAAACAATAGAAGAGCTTTTACTCAGTTATGGGCGTAACAAGGCAGCCAATGACAATGATAAAGGGCAAGAGGATACCGATAGACCACTACTCCTCATCTGCCAAGGTTTTTCCTATATTGGGTTCGGCTTCTAGTCTAACCAGATGTGGCTGAATACCAGTATTTTACATGGAGCGACTGCCTATCTGACCTCCACAACCCAGTTACTAGGTAATACGATACCCTATTGGTAAGACTTGGTTGTCGGACTATCATACTTCTGACAACCCATAAGAATTTTCAAAACGAATGGCAGCCGGGACCAACGGTTTAACGTGCTCTCCGAGGCACGGAGGGCTCTTGGTATGTTAAGAGACTTTCATACTTCTAACAACTCGTAACTACTGTCAAAACCAATGGCAGCGGGACCAACGGTTTACGTGCTCTCCGAGACACGAAGGGCTTTTGGTGTGTAAAGATGGTCACCCATCCAAGGACCAACCGCGGCAAGCGAGGCTTAACCTGATCGATCGACCAGTGCGGCTGTTATTACTTATATTTTACAAATAAATTATTATGATTACCTTATGAGCTCAGGAATACGACGCTCGCGCAAGTAAGTTTCTGTTCTAAAAGCATTTGAAAATATTTTTCGTTTTCGCTTAGTCACGGCGGTATCTTCTAAAGCGTCAGTGCCGGAGCTTACTAGGCATGCACATACCGATATGAGTTCAGGGTCGAGAACTGTTGGGATTGTCGTGGAAAGAGCACTGTCTTTCTGTGGAAAGTGTGAAACGGTTTCTGGATCCACGGTATAATTCAAAGTTTTCGGGATACTGAATTCATCTTCCATTATTGTGGGGATTAATAATGCAAATGTAAAAATACAGTATAAAAATCACTTAATTAATGGTCTTTAACCCGGTTCTGCTTATGTTTTTGACACTTTAATTTTTTTTTTCTTTTTCTTTAAATGTCTATGCTCTTTCGTAAAAAGTTTTATTCGCTTTGCGTTTCTATTTTGACATGGCTGCACAAATGAGTTTTACTTTAAAATGGTACAGTGACATAAAAAAAGAAGTTAACACTTTTAGATGTTTTTTCTTAGAGCACCTATTGATTAAGAGATATTGTGACATAATAATAACAAAATGGCTCTCTCTGTATATTATTAGCCTGTGTTATCCCACTGCAAGGTAAAGACCTCCTTCCCTCTTTCCACTTATCCAGCACCCTAATTGCGTAACACACTATCAACCGGAATCTGAATCATTTTGAAGCAAACTGCTAATCCATTGCTTCATACGTTCGAAAAATTTGTCTGCTCAACACGTAAATAACGCAATGGATGTTGTTGAACTGGCAAAATGTAACCGATTCCGATTGATAATGTGTTACGCAATTGCACCGCAGGTCTACTGCGATTATGGGTAATAGTCCAGCTTTATAACTTAATAGAAAAAGTAGTACCAGAACGAATACCAATAACAAATAATAATCTTAATCTCAACCTACATGGTATTCACATGATCTGACCAAGATTTTGTCTGGACTTTAAAAGAGACTGTGACCTCTGAGTTTGTTTCGGCCTTTCTTCTCAGAATAGTCAGATAGGAAACGCCGACCTCATCTAGTTAAAAAAAAAATAATAATATTGACGTGTAAAAGTGTTTGTACAAACCTACTTACAGAAAATAAATCATTTATCATTGAAACGACTTACTAATAAAAATAATCAATCAATCAATTGTTACCAACCTAGCTAGATAGCTTTAATTATTCCGATTATTGTCGGGTACCGATACCAATTATTATCGGCTGATACCAATAATTCTCGGTGACAACTGGCAGGCATCCTTGGCTAGTCATTAGGCCTGCCAATAGATTATTGATTGGTGCTGATTGTTCGTTTGTATGTGCGTATGTAGTGGGGTCGTTTGCATGAATCTCTGCCGGTTTTAATGGACAATCTCGACTAATTGTACAGAGTAGTGCTCAGGTTTTTGCTAGCTATTGTTTTTGCGTTAACTTTTTTTTTTTTGTTTGCGGAATTCATTTTTATGGTGTGTCATCAATTATGTTTATAATTGGTTAGTAAGGGGCTTTTGACTGTACCTACGCAAGAGTAAGTGATTTCTTTTTAATAGTTTTACTGAATAAAGGTAGAGGTGCACACTAAAGTGCAAGCCAGACCGCGAGCTGGCGATCGGACAGATATTTGCTTTGTTGAAAGTTAAATAAAAGAGCCGTTCATATATATTTTAACATGATAATAAAGATGCACGATACTCGATATATACAGCATTAAGGAAGGGGCCCGTAAGGGCCGAAGCCTGCCGGGGCAGCGGGATTGTCCGGAAGGGTTACCGCTGCCCCGGAACATAAAGGGCTAAGGAAGGAACACGGGTGGGTCTTAGTCAGTACGAGTCTGACACTCCCTCCTGCTCCACACAGAGCGAGAGGGGTCATTTGATGATTTCCCATCCACAAAAAAAAAAAGGCCGTCGGCTCGCTAGCTCGCGGTGTGGCCTACGCTTTACAACGGCAATGTCTTTAATTTTGAAAGTTCAACAAAATTCATCGCGTTATTTACGTAGTTGAGCAGACGAATTTTCCAAACCTATGGAGCAATGTATTAGGACTTTCCTTCGGATTTTGATTGGAAGTTCGTTACGCAATTGGGGTACAGGCTATATTGGGGTATCTCAATGAAAGAAGATGCTTTTCTTTGGTTCATCACTTACTGAATGTCTTGCATTTATTATCAACTAGCTGGCCCGGCGAACTTCGTACCGCCTGAGAATCGATTAATGTTGAAATTAATTATCTTTATTCTTTTTTTTTTCGTAAAATCTTCCCATATTTGTATTCGGGGCGAAGATAAATCCAACAAATCAAAGATCATAAAAATCAGTCCAGCCCTTCTTGAGTTATAAATGGTGTAAATAACCAGACTTTGTTTTATTTATATAGATTTGTAAACACCCGCCCCCACTTCGAGCTGACTATTTCCAATAATTTTGTACTTACATTATTTAATAAGTGAACAATCAACTCAGCGTGTCTGCTAAGTATCGGCTCTTAAGAGCCATGCTTCCCTGCGGGTCAATTGCGTAATATATTATCAATGGGAATCGGTTTCATTTTGACAGCACAACAATATTAATTGCGTTATTTTACGTGTTGGGCAAACAAACTTTTCGAACTTATGAAGCAATGGATTAGCAATTTGTTTCTAAATGATTCAGATTCCGATTGATAGTGTGTTACGCAATTAGGTTGCTGGTCTGTCTTAGTCTCTTAACCCAATTTATCTGGGATTGGCACAACATGTCTTCTTAGTTTTTCTGCCCACATCACTTGTCACAAAGCCTCTCCCAGGCTGAGCCACAACACCCTGTCCTCCGCCTTCTGCATCCTGTCTGTCCCAGCCACCTTTTCAAAGTCGTCGGTTCACCTAACTGGGAACAATTAACAAATATTGTTAAAGTTAATCCAAATCATTCGTTTTGTTCACATTGCTTAGTGTCAATTACCGTTACCAGACATGGCTGCCTGTTTTTAAATGCGACCTTATTCCATTCCGAGAATTATTATAATAAACTGTACTTGGGCGACGCCTATCAAACTTAACTAGTACTTATTACCAAATACGGCAACAGTTTCCCATTAACATTCTTAATTTACGCATCCATATTTAAAAGTGCAACAGAACTCAGAAACATACGCAATTTAATGGCGTCATATTAAAATACACCTTTTAAGTCAACACAAAAACACTTCAATAAAATGTGGGATTGTCTCACATCCTATAAAGCCAATAAATGGCACCGAATTAATTATCTTGTACGTGTTAAAATCCAAAATGGTGGCCTGTGAAAGTTTGACGTTTGACTACTCTGTGCAATTAGTGTTCGCTTACAAATTGTCCGTTCGGTCGTCATGGCAAGTGCTTCAAATTGCGGATAATTGATCGCCAATGAGTCCACTAACTCACATGACTGTGGCAAATAATGAGCAATGTCATCTGTGACAATTGACCACCTCTATTTTGTGTATGATCTGTTTCAAAAGTATCCGATTAAAATATAAACAAATGGATCGGAAAATGAACATATGTGTTTGTTTGTGGATACCAATTACAAATTGAGTGCTTTGATTTGATTATTTGAATTGTAATTCCTGAAATACTAATTTAAAAACACCTTAAAGATGTTTTTCTTTTGAAAATTGGGGTTATATTTATAAACTCAATGTTCGTGTAAGATTTTTCAACAAAATTAACAATTTATTAATTTTATTCAAACAATAATTGCTGGACAATTGGTGAGACATAAAGTTGAAAATTTCTAAATACAAACGAATGTGTTACTAATTCCCTTTAATGAGTGAGCTCAAGAATTTAACCTGAAGTGTTTGTTGACACTTTCTTCAGAGACTTTTAGAACACACAGTATTTACCTATGTTGTGTTGTAACGTGTTAATGAATAGTGGATCAAAAAGGAAATTGATGTCACAACTAGTTAACAGGAGGTTGGTCAATGGCAGTGTGAAACACAATGAAATAACATGCACACAATACGAAATAACTGTATTGATTAATTTGAAACACTTAAAATTATGGTAATTTTATGCCAACTTTTTGGCGATAAGGTTAGATACCTCATAAAATCTATAGAGTAGTGATAGGCCATGTGCAATGGCCGCGATTTTCGAGTTGTAGACCGTGGATTCGAACCCAGACAGGCGATTTACTTTTTGGAAATTATTTCATCATCACTGCTCTCAAAACGGTGAAGGAAACCATAGTGAGGAGACAAGAATTCGAAGATATGTAATATCTACCAACCCACAGTCGGCCCGCGTGGTGGATTACGGCCCACTCCCTCTCACCAAGAGGCGGCCCGTGTCCCATCAGTGCGAACATTATAGGCTGATTATGCTTATGCTGTTTTCCTCGAAGGAAATTTGCAATGATGCAGAGTATCCCCACATTTAGCCAGTTTAAAGTCCCAGTGCGGGTTGGCGGATGTAACATTAAAAAAAAATGTATTGCTGAATAGACCCGCTCTTGACCTCGACCACGCCTGATGGAAACCGATGGATAAGGTCTATGATAGAACGAGCGTGCCCAGAAAATGCCTAAGGCACAGGAGCTTCCACGCAGCGACGAAACACAGCAGGCTGCTTGACGCCAGACTCCGGTGAGAGGGTGGTCCCAAACCAAACGGGCGTTAGCCCTACCACCGCAAGGGAAGAATTATCCAGTCAAATAAGGTGTTGGGTGTGACTGTGCAGGATGCGCCGAATGCTCGGTTCAGTTGAGTAACTGGCGGAACAAACTGCGGTACTCGAGGAGGCTTTTTCATGGATCGCAATATGTCATGTCTGACAAGTCTTCGATTTTTTCGTTCTAGGACATGCCGGTTGCGAGACAACTTGTAAGTCGCAGCCAATTCCACTGGGGTCACCTGTGTTCTCACTACTACTACTGAAATTAACACAGCCTTCATGTTAATTTTTTACTAGCTTTTGCCCACGGCTTCTCCCGCATTTTGGTCGGAAATTATCCCATGGGAAAATGTCACTGGGATTAAAAGATATAAGAAGAAAGAAAAAAAATACATTTATTTAGCATAGACCAAAAGACACACAGTAGGAACACCACAGACATACATCAGATACAATCAAATAAAACATAAAAAAGTGTAAAGTCCGATGTAAGAAAATTGCAGGAAAGTGTGTCTCACTGCAGCGCCAAAAAGGCCCAGTTCAGCAAAAATGCCAGACAACTCGTGCCGGACGCTGGTTTTCAACTGGACCTGTGTGAGGTGACGGATGTAAATCAGTTTTTGCATACACACGTCACGTTGCAGTCAACGTGAAGTGTGTATGCATACTTAAATAAATAAAATAAATATATCATTATGTCCTAATTACCCAGGTCTTGATTTACGTATGTACCTAACATTTTTCTTTAAAATCCATTGAGCCGTTGAGGACAGACAAACTGACAGACAGAGTTACTTTCAAAGAATGATGGCGACTTTGGCACCAGTTGCGTATAGCGACGTAATATATTTAAAAAAAATCCTTTATTAAAGTTATATTAATGAACCCAATTCAATATTTTTTAGAACTAGCAGTATGTTTGTAAAATAAAAATGAACATTTATATTTTTAACCATAATCAAACTGATATTGATTCGGAACGCACTCACAATCTCGCTCCATACGTTCCGTTGTACGTTATCTTCACTCCATTAGGCGTTTAAAAGATTTTTAATAGTATATCTAGCCATAATAATGTTTTGTTTATATCAGAGCTTATATTTTATAACATTACATTTAATATTTATACAAAGACATTATAGTAAGAGACAAAAAATATGTATATAAAATGCGATGACATTTTTTTACGATAATGAAACTTTTGACTGTCAAACAGATACGAATGATCAACTGATGTGTCATTGTCACTCAAGTCAACTGAATACTTTCCCTCGTTTAGTTGTGATAATTATTGCGCGCTTTTACACAATTTTGGCTCCTCCTGATTATTGATTACTTGACCCTCTGCTTTCCTTCGGATACCGATTTCTTTTCTACACGTGACCACGGCATTTGAACAATCGACAATCGACAATTGGCTGTGTTATTTGGACTTGAGATATTCACCTGTGGGGTTTGTTTTGTTTACACTGTCATGACACTGGTGTGGTATCTCGGTTGGGCTAGGTATGTACTGACAAAACATAAATCCACCAGATAATATCATAATCCATTTTAAATAAAATTGTTATTCGATATGGTTTTGAAGAATAAGCAATAAAATCATAAGTAGGCACTTTAAAAATGTGTGTGTTATTTAACCCCTGTGCCTGTACCTACTTAATCCTTAATAACGTATTTTACTACATTTAGATTATGATAATGCACGTATTAGGATTAATACATTTCATCCACGTGTAATATGTAGGTACTTAGGCTATTTGGCTCTATTGTTTTGTTCCTTTTTCTTATGTCAAAATCATTATAACCTATAAAAAAATAGCAAGTTTTTAGTAAACATTTGTTTTTAAAGTAGCTTTAAAACATAATAATCTAGAGGAATTCGATGGTAGTTGCAGTATACGTTAAAAAAAATATTGGTGCCAAGCATGAATGGAATGTCGCCATTCTCCTTTATAATATTACCCCCTTACTAATGAACGTATCATATCAGATGGATAGTAACACACCGATTTCTCTCTTTCAGTCGTCAGTAATTTGACTTTCGAAAGAAGAAGACAGAGCGCCGTGTAACTATACAGACACTATACAACGTTTATTAGTAAGGGGATTAGTATGTAGCAGTGGCGAAGGTACAGACGCCAGCAGGTCAACCTACCCCAATCTGTCAAATTTCTTTGATAGATTTTCAACTTTAGCGCAAAGGAATAAGGTTCATATTCAATTGGGAAAATCTGACAGATTGGGGTAGCTTGATGTGCTGGCCTCTGTACAGTCAACAGCAAAAGTAGATGATGAAAATCAGAAATTCAATACTAATGAAAGGAGTTCGCGTCAGAACTGTGTGGCGTCGAAGTGTCGTTATGTGATAGTAAATTGCACCAAACGTTTACTACTTCGACGCCACACAGTTCTGACGCGAACTCCGTTCGTTAATTAGTATTAAATTTCTGATTTTCATCATCTACTTTTGCTGTTGACTGTACCATACAACTCGATTCCCGCCGGCTTCCCTTCAAAAATTCGGAACACAACCTTTCTAAAGTCAATTAATTATTGAAATATAATGAAACGTTTTAGTGACTTTTTTTTTGCTCCGGCTTACCTCTGTCATAAATTCACCCTTCGCTACTGGTATGTAGTATGGGTGTATGTTGAATCTGTCCTAGGATCGTCCCTTAGTGTAAGTGGGACACATACGTCAGTATAATGTTTGACGTCACGACCTAAATTGGCTAATAAGTGTACATCCTCATAGATGTTTGTCTGACTGAACTGATTTAATACCACGAAATATGATGAGAAATCTTTTGTATTACCCAGTTTCGACTTCTTTTCCGGAAGGATTGAACAGAGGTGTACCTATAGCACAGACGCCAGCACATCAAGCTGTCTGCAATCTGTCGAATTTCTTTAATAAATTTTCAACTTTATCGCTAAAGCATAAGGTTCAAAGTTGATCTGGAAAAATTTCAGTTTTTATTTTAAAGTCATGTTATAAGGGATGAGCATATTGCCTTCAATTGGGCACAAATCCAGACTCCGGAAAGAAAAGAAAGACATTCCAGATAGAAAAATTGGCCAAGTGTGTGTCGAACCATGCACAATGAAAGGTTCCGTAGTTGGAATGAATTTGTCCCAAGAACAAACTTAGCATTGTAGTTGAAAATCATGTTTTCCCATACATTGCAATTGCAAATATAAGTTGGTCGACTATTACTCGTAAGCTTGTAAAGCCTACTTAGCTGTGATAGTTTTCCTTTTAACTTTATTTTATATACTACTATCGTGAATTTTACATATCCAAAAACAACAATTTAGGTGGCAGGGGGGGGGGAAACTTGACTCTTGAAAATCAGCAGTTTAAAGCTAAATATTTCACAAACGGATCCCTGAATCGAAAAATTGCTTTTACAAACCTGCATTATTTTTGAGAGCCCTATCCAGTGATGCTCCACAACATGTGATAGACGAGAAAAAATAACAGACGGACATGGCGAAACTATAAGGGTTCCCTGATGACTACGGAACCCTAAAAACCCAATAATTTACTTTGCCCGAACTAGGAATCGAACCCAGGACTTAAAGCTCAGTAGCAGCGCTTGCGACCGCTAGACCAACAACGCAAACATTTCACAAGTCTAAAATAGAAGAAAATCTAGAGGGGTATCCAGGGGAGGTGGGGGGGCTCAGGGATCAGACCGGAATAAATCGACAAATAATGACCTAGTATTTGTCTTTAACCAATTTTCCTAAATACATATTTGATCAAGATTTTTATCGTAACGAGGCTATCAAACAAATTATGAGGTAATTCGGTAAATGTCTAGACTACGAATATTGATTATAATAGGAATAATACTAATAAAGTACCTATTCGAAGTCGTTAACCCTGTGTAAATTAATTAAGTAAATGTTAAAGGTCCTTGACACATGGTTTCTGTAATAGTTTTAATAGTATTTAATCAAGATAATTGATGTTTTTTTTTTTAAATTTCATTGACATTGAGTAATAGCTTCAGAAGCGTCAATTAATCAATTTATTTTGTGGAACGTTGTTTTAGGTTATCTTTAAAAAAACAGCGTATCTTTGGTCTAGACTTCTAGAGGTTTCAAGTGTGACTGATGAGTCCCCGGGTTCGATTTCAAGGCCAGTTAAAGTAATATTGAGTTGTTCCATCAAGATATTTTGTATAGCAGCCCATATTCTAAATATGTGCCTAATTAAAGACATAAGGTTTGCATCCTATTACGTGGGACTTACACATAAAAGGGTAAATGTGGGTACACTTCTGCCAATCCCTTTTAAGGAATACGGGCGTGAGATTAAAAGAGATATTTTAATAATAATTTCTTATCGTAGCACACTATGCTAGCATTGGCTTACATTTTGACAGTTCACCAGCATTCATTGCGTTGTTTACATTGTTGAGTAGACAATTTTTTCGAATTTAAGATGCAATGGATTATCAATATTCTTCAAAATTATTCAGATTGAGATTGATAGTATGTTACGCAATTAGAGCCAGCGCGCACTAGCGCCTTTTTGTTGACCGATAGTTTGACCGTTCAGGGAATTAGTATGGAGCTACATAAGTATATTGAAGTGCACGCGTTTGATCGGCCGATTTTTAATCGCCAAATGCGTGCACTTCAATATAGCTCCATCCTGATTCCCTGAATGATCAAACTATCGGTCAACAAAAAATCGCTAGTGTGCGCTGGCTTTGGGCGCTGATACTAGTACGGTAGACCGCACTGACCGTGGTAATTAAACCAGTATAAACTGACCTCTTATCCTATTGAAACTTCGTACTACTCTAGACCAGCTCAAGGTCAAAATATTACCACTGACGTGCACCTAATGCTTCTCAAATGGGTACACATTTGAGAATGTGTAAGAAAGAGGAACGGTATTTCGCAGCTTAGTGTGAATTGCCACTAAAGGCCTATCATAATTTCAGGTGCTAGTGTACTGAGTATTGCGATATTTCAAATGACATACACCAGCAGTAATTGGGTACATCAGTACTTAATGTTAGAGAAAAGTTTCTTCACATACGTCAATGGAGGATTTTGCATGGAATTACGATACTGGCTGCAGATAATAGTTTGAAATCACCATCTCGTCTCTACGAGATGTTGGTTGCAAACTATTTCCTTTACCTAGAATCAAAGTTATTCTAACTTAACAGACAGCTGTGCTGCTGGAGAGTTTGTTGCGCCACTTCTTCTTCCCAGTTAAAGCACTAGAAAGTGGTGAAGGACGGGCCTTTTTGGCAGACTGTCTTACAGACTGGCCTCTAAAAGTTAGTTGACATTTTTCCACTTCAGCTGTAACACACCAAAAATTTAAAATTCTAGTAAACCAAATGTTTGCACTAAAATAACGTTTTATTGACTAATTCAACTACCTTACTTATCATAAAAAAATATCTAGTAATTCCTTAGGAGTACCTGATTATTTTTTTATTTTAAATCATAATGTGGCATCGCAGCTGAAGTGGAAAAATGTCAACTGACTTATGGAGGCAAAGATGTATGTAATTAAGCCTTTAAAAAAGCGCTGTTTGAATAAATGACTTCTGGTTTCGATTTTGACCTACAAATGAACCCCAATAAAAAAATAAACAATTATCCAGAAATACGCAAATCATAAACCTAGAAATCTAATTTCGCCGAAATGATGCTATAAAGGCGCCTAATCGTTCCATAACGTCCGGCATTCAATACTAACGCCTTAAGTAATGAAACGGGGGCTTATGTTTATTATATTATTTTACGCCGAAAAAATTACTAATGTTATGAAAAAATACCCGGTTTCTGGACGCCCCATCAATTTAGATTAGTGAGGTAATAGCTTGGTGTAGTCACTTAGCCGGTAGCCACCCCCATACCAAGAAAATCTACGTAAAAGTTGAGCTATAAGAAAATTTCAAGCCTATTATGAGTTCCCGTGGTGTACGTCTTTGTGATTGATCTTGATACTTGATTATTAGTTTTGAAGTTGAATGTAAGTTTCTAGAATCTAGCAAGCTTAGCCTTGTCGGTTCAAATTAACATAGTAATATTTATGTTGTGTTAATTATTATCCACCTCAATAAACTTAGCCTATTGAGTCCACTGCTGGTCATACGCCTCTCCCAGGTTGCACCACAACACCCCGTCCGACGCCTTCCCATCAAGTCTGTACCAGTCACCTTTTTAAGGTCTTCGGTCAATCTAGGTCGGGGCATCCTACCACGCTATGTTTGCCGTACGGTCTCCATTCAGGATACTCCGGTACACTAGAAGGTTATAAATAAAAAATAAACGATTTACCTTCGGGAAAAAAGCGTGATGAATGTTATAAACCATTTTTCTAGAGAACACTGATTATCGTGCTTTGTTTTAAATAATTTAAGAAAACTGATTTTTGGGCACCAAAATATTTAAACAACGTTTCCTTATACAAATCACTATCAGCATCGTTAGGAAACTGAAACGTAGCAATCCTTCGTTATAATACCATCATTTAGCTGCAAGTTGCACCAACTGCTGAATCGATAATCTATGAAGAATGCACAAATTGCCCATCATAACATATTTTAGCAGTATTGGTGTCAAGTTTTCAATTTTTTTTTCCTTGGCCTTTACTGTCCCACAGCTGAGCCAGGTCCATCCAAGCATCCTTTTCTAGAGCCACCTAGATACAACCCTTGCGGTACTCGTTTAGGTCTATAATAGTTTTCACTACTATCTCAAAGTATCAAAACTATAAATCGTAGTATACTAATATGCACAATGAAGCTAATACGGTAGAGGTTAATTTCTGTATGGGGTTTCTTGGTTAATAAATTAGTGAACCCCCTCGCTCCCTCGTTACTTACCTTGCATTATAACTTGGAAGTTCTCATTACTCCTAATGTACCACTTATGAGTTAGAAACAATCAGGTTCTAACTATATATTATCTTCTATCTATCTATACTAATAATAAATCTGAAGAGTTTTTTTGTTTGAACACGCTATCTCAGAAACTACCAGTCGTATTACTATTTTTTTTTTTTGCATTTGGTAGCCCAATTTTCTTTCCTTGAAAAGTCAACATCATCTGCCTAGCCTTTTCCCAACTCTGTTGGGGTCGGTTTCCAGTCTAACCGGATGCAATTGAATACCAGTATTTTATCTATCTAGCCTACCTGACCTCCATAACCTAGTTACTGGGTAATACGATTCATACCCCTTGCTAAGACTGGTTGTCAGACTTTCGAGCTTCTGATTACCCGTAACGACTGTCAAAGATCCACTAATGACAGCCGGGACCAACAGCTTAACGTGCTTTCCGAGGCATGGAGGGGTCTCGGTATATAAAGATGGTCATCCATCCACAGACCAATCGCGGCAAGCGTAGCTTAACCTGATCGATCGACCTGTGGGGCTCCCCCCCTTACCTTGAAAAATAACTTCTTCAATTACTTTTTATTTCGATAAAGTTCCATTTTTAGCAACAGTTGCTTTCGCTTCTTAATTGGTGATTTATTTTATTTTCGTACCAGAAGGAATAAAGAAAACATCAAGCCTACATTCCCCAAAGGGCCTACCCACAAAGGTGTATTACTAGGTAACACGGGGTGTGTTACCTAGTGCCAGTTAGCTAGTGGCCAATTGTCAAAATGGACCCGGACCAAGACTATAAGAAAGAAAGCAATATTTGCTAAAGAAAATATTATCGAATCTTCATAAAACTTGAACTTAGAATCTGAATATCAGAAGCTCCGATCCTAAAAGGCTATACTAAATCGTACACAGCAATACGTCGAAAGGCGTTAAAGTCAAATATGGTCATTTATTGCCTAGTTGTCTTCTCATTCAGTCGTTGTTAGGCCACTAAGATTTATTGGGCAATAGTAACGCGCCTACAGACGTTTGCACCCCTTCACTGGAAGCGGCAATTACAATAAATTCTATCACAGTTTACTGTGCAGTTGTGACTTCATTAGGTGTTGAGTTACAGTAATTGTTCATAATTTTACATGTGGCTATTAGAATGAAGGGCTAGATTGTAGTTTATGAGTAGAATTTGCCAAATCAATGATTCAACAATAGCCCGTCAGTTTAGAGTTTCGTCAATATTGCCTGGCGATTCTTCTACGAACATTGTCCTTTTTTTGCGTGGGGAAATCCTCATGGATACCCTCCGTTTGGGAAGAACGAAGGGTTATGTCGGACTCCTACCGATTAAAACCCCACTGTTCCTTCTAGTGCCGTGAGTCGGGGGCCCGGAAGATACTTGTGCATTCACCGTACCCCCGAATGGTATTAGCCCGCCATCCCTGACGGGCCCCATCACCGAGACGTGCGGCCGATGAACATTGTCCTCCCATACTTATTAACACTGTAATTTGAAAACACTGTAAAAGCCAATTATTTTTGAAAGAGTTACCGTGGAGCTTCTTGCCGGGTGTAGTCCATAGGAATCGACCAAGTCCGTTTCTGACGTACCATAAGTGCTCATGTAGGATTATGTGAATTATAATGATTTGATTAGACTAAAAAGCATCATTCAGGGTCCAAGAGTCTGGCATTTGAAGTCCTGGTGTAGAACTCGGTAAAAAATAAACTGTAATGCACACGAAATAACTATAATAATGAATGACGATTTGGCAATAAAATTTTTGATATCTTGTTCAATAATTCCCAGTGACCACCCAGGATCTAAAGAACTTAAGTCGTACTCTTTAAAAAAAGTGTAGGATTGCACACTAAAAATATATAGGTAATGTAAGTATGTTAGTTTTGGCAATAAGCTCTTTGATATTACGATCAATGGTAGATTCTATTGTGTAAAGCTGTAGGTCCACGTCATTGTACAGAGGCCAGCACATCAAGTTACCCCAATCTGTAAAATTTCTTTGATAGATTTTCAACTTTATTGCAAGGAAATAAGTTTCATATTCAATTGAGATAAAACTCTATTGAATATCCTTACGAAAAGACTGAAGAGAAAAATAAAAACTTTTCAAGATGAGGCTTTCAATACTAATCTACGTCAGTTAAGTAGCGACCATACTACGCAATACTCTCTTTGGAAAGCGACAAAGACACTTAAAAGGCCAATTACATGAATTCCCCCTATCAGAGATGGTAACGGAAAGTGGGTCATAAGCAATGAGCAAAAAGCCCTAAGATTTGCTCATCTCTTAGAAGAAACCTTTCAGCCAAATGACAGGTCTATAGACAACCTGCAGTTCACCAATATTCTGCAAAATCAAAGAATTAAACTTGTGACCCGAAAAGAAGTTGCAAGGGAAATTCAAATCATAAGCCTGAAAAAATCATCACCTTATTACGGAAGAAATCCTAAAACATCTCCCGCGTAAAGCCATCGTTAAGCTTACTAGGCTCATCAATGCTGTATTTGTGCTAAAGCACGTTCCTGAGCCATGGAAAGTTGCTGAAGTGATTATGATTGCAAAGCCCGGTAAACCACCTCACGAAGCATCATCATACAGGCCCATATCCCTGTTGCCTATAATATCAAAGCTGTTTGAAAAATTGTTATTAAAACGCCTAAAACCTATAATAAACGAGAGAAATCTGATCCCTGACCATCAGTTTGGTTTCAGAGAGAAACACTCAAAAATACACCAAGTGCATAGAATTACCAACATAATTGAGAAAACGCTTGAAGATAAAAAAGTCTGCTCCACCGTATTTTTAGATGTGGCACAAGCTTTTGATAGAGTTTGGCATAGGGGTTTGATATACAAACTAATTGTAAGACTAATTCTGGCCAATGATTTTTCCGATATCTTGCAATCATACATTACAGATAGAATATTTCGAGTAAGGCACGAGGATGCCTTTTCCGAGTTAAAAGTTATTAAAGCTGGCGTACCTCAAGGAAGTGTGCTGGGTCCAGTCTTTTACCTGCTGTACACGCATGATATACCAGAGCTGGAAAATAATACTATTGCAACCTTTGTGGATGACACTGCCATTATGGCTACAGGGTCATGCCATACGGAAGCAATCAAAAAGGTACAAATGGCTGTAAATAAAGTTCATGACTGGGTACAAAAATGGAGAATAAAACTAAATGAATCAAAGTCACTTCACATTGACTTCACATTGAATTGTGATTATCACCCAATCTTCATAAATGGCCAACAAGTGCCATACGCAAATACAGCCAAATACCTTGGCATAACGCTTGACGCGAAGCTGCGCTGGAAAGCGCACGTCAAAAAGAAAAGACAGGAACTAGACATGACATTTAAAAAATGTATTGGTTGATTGGACGGGATTCTTGCCTATCGATACATAACAAAATTTTATTATATAAGCATATCCTTATGCCAATATGGACATACGGCATCCAATTATGGGGCTGTACTAAGCCGACCAACATCAAAATTATTCAAACATTCCAGAATAAGGTACTCAGGAGTATTGTTAATGCGCCCTGCTATATAAGAAATGACGACCTCCATCGTGACCTAAAAATGGAACCCGTCACTAACATAATTAAAAAATTTGCTGAGGCCCATCAACACCGACTCCAACGACATGTGAACATCGAGGCAATTCAGCTGTTAGATCAAACAAATATAGTGCGAAGACTAAAACGGACAAAACCTTTTGAGTTAGTGTAGTGTAAAAAGTGTAGAAATAATAGTGCCAATGACACACATAGGTAATAACACACGAACAAAGTGTTTATATCATCATATCAGACTCTAAGAAAGTGGAACAGACTTGTGTAAAGTACAGTCAACACTATTCTAAGTTTTAAAATAAGTATCACGTAAAAAATTAAGTTAGATTAAAATTGCTTATTAGTCTTATAACCTAGTTCTTTCTAATAAAGGATAAAAAAAATGTATTCAATTGAGAAAAGTATTCATAAAACATATTTCTAACATTAAAAAGACGATTTCCATGATAAGTAACATCATAGAGGTTGTCAATTATCCACGAACAAACAACCGTTTAACTGCAGTTAGTAAAGAAAAAAATATTGCCATAAGTAGGTAGCAATTACAAATTGGTCATAACGATCCTAGTTAGGTAGTCACAAACGACTCACAGAATAATAATTCTTAATACGACATTGATTAGCTTGTTGTCAAGAAAATCGAGCTGCGCAGACATAATGACAATTTAAAGACTTAAAGGTCCATTTTATTATCATATTGTATGATTCTTGTGGAACTATTAGCCCTTATGACAATAGCGTAATGATACGGTGACACGCAAACCATTTTTCTTATCGAAGTAAGCGGCAAATATTAGTTTTTACAACGCTAAAGAGGTCTTTTTAAGTTGGCAACATTTAGTTTGAAGGTGATGTTTAAATTTGGCGGTGTAGTAAAAAAACGTATTACAGTTTGAAGGCAGGGAGATAAATGGTCGATCATCGTTTTCCAGGTCACCTTTAATTTGTATTAGGTACATATTCAGTTATTTCTATAAAAAGTAACAAATAGTATTAATAATATTAATTTCATATAGATTTGGTAACTAAGGGCTGATTTTACCAAAGTATCAAGATATCTATCTTTTATCCCTAGAGTAAAATTGACGACGTTCTAGTATGGAAAAACTGTAAAAAATTAAAAATTTATTTTCAGGGTAGGTATGACTTATTCTAGGTAAAAAAGGTTGGAGAAATTCACCTTTAGTAGTTACCAAATCTATGTAAAATATTAAGAAACATGTAGTGATACAATACTACCATTTACAAATTAATTTATGACTATAAGTTGACTACTACGTAGACGTAACTAACAAATATAATTAACCATTGCGTAACCGAGAATGAACGAGTAACAATGTAAAAGTTAAATACTTACACGAAAAACGTTCAATTTCACGTCGAATTAACAGAAAGCGTCACAAAAACGGTGTCATAAAAAACTATGTATTGCCATGTCTGTCGCAAGAACTTTGTCAATCAAAACTATAGTTACACTTAGGGCCCATGCTCACGACTGACTTTTTGTCATATTATTACAATTCAGAATTTGTAAAGGCGCTGGATGAGAGTTGCCGAAAATCGAGTTGAATGGCGTGCAATAGGAGAGGACTATGTCTAGTAGTGGATTGTAAAAATCGTTTATTTCGATCAGGTTAAGCTGCGCTTGGTCCATGGATGGGTGACTATCTTTACATACCAAGACCCTTGCGTGCCTCGAAAAGCACGTTAAGCCGTTGGTCTTGGCTGTTTTTCGGAGATCTTTGACAGTCGTTACGGGTAGTCAGAAGCCCGAAAGTCTGACAAGCAGTCTTACTAAGGGGTCTCGTATTACCCAGTAACTGGCAGTCGCTCCATGTAAAATACTGGTAGGTACTCTCCCTTCGATCTTTTTGTTAATTCGACGTGAAATGAAACGTTTTTAGTGTGAGTATTTAATGGATATTAACTTCAGAGTCTGGCCAAACCCTTAGAATTTAACACATCGAACACAATACGAACCTACCAACCCTAGCCAAAGTTCTCGTACGATAGTTGGATCATTACAAAAACTCGTATCAAATGAAGAAACAGCCTATTCGGCATTTTTATTGTTTATTACAGGCAACTTTTAATTCGGCCAAGTTTTCGCTGCGTGATTCGGAGTCGTTAGTTTTTTTTATAAGAGTTGAGCTTCGTGTCTCTTAGTTAATGTGCCCTATTAGGTAAGCTGCGGACATGGGTCGTGTGACACGGTCTTTACAGTTAATCAGTTTATTTTGTAGTGGAAAGTTAAATAAAGGGGTTCGGTGTTAATTTTATGATGGCTCGAAGTTGGCGCTTCTGTTTTGGTTTTTGAATGAAAACAAACATGAAATGTTTTTTTAATCTTTGTCTCTATGAAATTGTGTTGCACGCACGCTCGTAGATAATTTCGATTGCTGTAGGTCCTTATTATTAGTAGTATTAGTATTACATCTCTTGACGTTTCTTGAGACCCTGAGGTCCCGGACCTTTGGAAGGCGTGCAGGGCGCAGAAGCCAACTCGCAAAACGTAAAAACGTCCAGGCCTCCAGTTAGACGTTTTCAATGAATTTATTATTATAAGCCCACTGCTAGGCAAAGGCCTTCCATCTCTCCTACCACCTCTCTCTGTCAAGAGCTGCCAAGGACCAATCTTTATTAAAGAAGTCCAGCTCATCACGCCATCTCCGTCTGGACCTGCCACGAAGTTCTTATTAATTAATTATTTTTGGAGGAACTAATAAGAATCTGAAAGGTGTATTGAGGATTATATCTGGAAGACTTCTCCGACGGTAGGCATAATGAGATCGGTTCCTAATATTGCTTCCCTCATTTTTAACAAAAACGAGATATTAAGAAAGGTTGAAGTTTCACTTAATAATGTATGGGTAATGACAAAGTCGTTTTGGTCTTTCATGCACCATTCCTTAATTTATTTTAGTTAATTTTCAATCTTTTCAGTAAAAAATCGATTTACGACAAAATCTAGGACTTATTTAAGAACAATAAAACGCGAAGTTACATTAAATGGGACGATGGTAGCTAAATAAGTATTAAATGCTTACTGCCGCACTCAGAGACGTCACTTAAAATTAATCAATCATTAACTTTGATTAACCACCATACCTTGGCACAATGTCAACAGGACTGACTGTCATATTTTCGACTGACAGCATTCTAGTTTATTCTTGTCAATTAAAGTTAATCCTTGATTTATTTTAAGTAAAGACTCTAAGTTCCGGGGTTAGTCTTTTGACTTTTCCCTATATATATACTTTTAAATGAATAATATCAGTACAGGGGCCCAAGTCTGCTACTTTTATAAATTCGTCATTCCAACACGATCCCATTGTCATTTTGCTAAAAGTTCGTAATCTGCTAAATTCATAATGGTCGATCATTGGTCGGTCAATGGTCTGAGAAAAACTATGCGTATTAGTGTTTGCAATCTGAAGTAGTAAGAAATTTACATTTATTCATTTGTCATTAGTTGACAGTGGTTGACCATTGGAAAGTCATAATGACGCCATTATATTAGTAGATTACCAAACTTGTCAAAATCAACAATTAAGAAATCAATGATAGACCATTCTGACACTATTGTAATAGCAGACTTGAGGCCCAGTTTGATCGTAATGACTTGAATAAACCTTGTTTTGAGGTCGATGGTCGGTGACTTTAAGTAGGTTTTAGTTCAAACTACATTGTTACCAAGCGCTTTATACCACACAATTACCCATAGGTAGATTATGAGTAAGTATGAGAAAGAACCAAGATAGAGAACTTGTACTGTCTGTGGCATGGTGTATCCTGCCTTTGATGGATCACGACCCCAGTGTCTAAAGAATGACCCACCCATTACTTATCCTTGGTGGTAACCAAGCTGGGTCAACAGGACAGCATTCCCACCAACCTGCAATCACCAATCCTTCTATTTAAGGCTTATTGATTACGACAATTTGCCCTGTGAACATTCATAGAAACCATCAGTCATTGGGGAGCTAAAACTATATCCATTTATTTCCAGATCCAGGTCATCAAGTCCAAAATCAAGTATTTGGGTAAACGAGCTCATACAAAATGTATGCAGCAATCTTTTTCCCACCCATGATGAGACACAGAGTCCAAATGGTCCGAAGCCTGAAAGAAACCCTGTAATTGCGTAGGTAGAATGAAAGATTAGATCTAATCTATACAAATAAATAAAATTGAAGTGTCTGTTTGTAATACCAAAATAAAAGCTTTATCTACTTACGGCTGATTTGACTCAAATTAGACATCTTTTACCGCGGAATAAATTTGACATCTGACAGTTCTAGTACGGAAAACTGTCAAAAAATCAAAATTTATTTCCAGTATTCTTTATATAAAAGTTTGGTGGAATGCACCCTCAAATGCATATGAAAGTATTTAAGGTGTACCAAGAACAAAAAAACAATTTAATTTCGATTAATCTCCGATACGGCTGGACCGATTTTGACGGGACTTTCAGTGGCTGAAAACTAGTGTTATAAGGAGTACTTTTTAGGCTTTTTTATTTATATATTAGGTAAACAACTCCGCGCAAAAACAATTAAAATCCATGAAATTTCCGACAACCACGCGGGCAAAGCTAGTAGGTAAGTACCTATAGGCCACGCCTTCCATTAAAGCACTACCAAACAAAAAAGAAATCACTAAAACAGAAACTCAAACATTATTCCCTCTTTTCTATTCCACGTAAGTCTTGTTTAGCAGAACAAACATACGGAAATTTGTACTAAGCAGTGAGTTGGCAATTTCATTGTGTGCCCAAGAATTATGATGTATGAGAAATCGGCATTTGCAAATCGTTTAACTGATACTAAGGAAATTGCGGACAATTTCGCGTAATAGGCTTTTATGCGGGAATAACGATTGACTAAGCATATGGATTTTGTATAAATTATTACTTACATGAAGATACCTATTAGGGTAGAAATTGGAATTAAATTATGGTGAGTTTAGATTTCATTTTTTATTTGGGGGTTCCAATAATTTTCAAATTTTAATATGGATTCTTGGTATTGAATAAAGTAACTATTTGTTTTGTCCTCATACGTGTGTTACAAGAAGGTAGCCCTTAGAACATTTGGCTATCTGTACGGATGGAAAATTAAACAGGACGGTAAAAAAACATGCCAGTCCTACCACCTCCGAATTGGGTTGTAGTATTTTTTTTTTTTTTAATATTAATTTACTTTGTTAATTTAGTTAACTTGTTACTTTACTATTTATGTAATGTGTGTGTAATATTTAAATTTAAATTGGTATTGAATTTAACAAATTGTTTTTTTGTTCATAGACTTCTTAACGCTAAAATCTAAAAATTAATTAATACCTTAAAATTGTTATTAATTTGTCTATTACTGTATGTTACAACTTAAACTCTATCTATCAAATATTTGCATGCCATCACTACATGGCGGAATGTGTCTTTGCACTGAAATATTATGTAATATCTTTTGTACCTACCAGATTTTGTTCAAATACATGATTTTAATTTGATTTGATTCAGATTTTCGATTTCAGTATGACGAAGAAAGACAGAGAGAACTGATTAACTACATATAAAAATATTAAAATCAAGTTAACTAAGCAAACATAAATACGGAATTTCTACGGCAAAAGCATTATATTATACACAAGCTGACCCGGGGACCTTCCTACCGCCTAAATGTATGAGAAAATGAATTATCTTATTTTTTTTTTTCGTGAATTTTACCATGTTTTAATATTTATTCTGCTATTCAGACAGAGAAAAATAAAACAAATCAAATATCATAAAACTCGGCCCAGGCATTCTTGAGTTATAAATGGTGTAACTAACCCTACTTTATTTTATTTATATAGATTTGTTACCACGAGTTAGACGCAAATATATAATTCTCCTTCTTTCCAAGATAATATTCAATGTAATCCCCGTAAGATCTACAAAACCGTAGCCTAACTATACATCTAAATAACAATTTTCATAACAGCCCATTTAATACTATTTCATAGTTAACTAACTCAGTCACTTGTAATAAAACCGTAAGCTAACGTCAAGTAGTCGTCGACAAAACGACAGTGTAACAGCAAATTGATTTGACATTCCAATGATAATTCGACACAACTGGCGAATTTCTAAGCTCGGTGAAACGCTCTCTTATCCAGGAAATGTTCAATTGTACATTTATTTGCACTTTGTCGTAATTGTTGATTCGATTAGATTGGGTTTATGTGTTTTTATGATTTTACATTTGTTTGTCGTATCTGTATTTTGTATAGTTTGTACTGGAGTGCATCAAAATACTTTTTGTTACTACAACATTAGCGAAAAGATTCTGGATGGGTCAGCCTCGCGTGAGTTGAGTGATAAATGCTTGCACTGATTGGACTGGTCTACTCAAATCAGTGTGGTACTTTCCTCAAAATACCATTTCAGACATCAATCTACACGGGCTTCACTTGATCTGTCCAAGATTATGTCTGGACATTAAAAAAGACTGTGACCTCTGAGTTAGATTCGGTCTTTCTTCTCAGAGTAATCAGATAGGAAAATCCGACCGACGTGTAAAAGTGATTCCGATATCCCATATACAGAATAAACAATTTCATTTCATTTCGCCAACTAACTTTGCTACCACGGAGTGAGATTGAACAAGAAGATGGTTGGTTGGTAGTGGAATGTTGATCGGAAGCAGTCGGCCTGTCATAGGTGCATTTGAAGGTGGATTTGTGGTTCTGGCAGCATTTTTTCCATCATTATAAAATATAGTCTATTGCTGCTAGAATCTTTTCAAGTAAAAATTGATTTGGCAAATGCGTCTTGAACCTGACGCCTGCCATTTGTCCCTAGGTACAAAAAAAGTAAAGAAAATGAATGATTTATAAACCAGTGACAGATTTATTCTAGGTCTTCGTAATATTGGTCTAATGATGATTTGGTTTCTTGACGACAGCTGTGGACGTTAAATAAGAAATAGGCAAAATAGATTGATTTCTTATGGAAAGGTTGAAGTTTTAGGGGCCCGTAAACTACAACTTAGAGCACGAGTAAAGTGAGAACTATGTCCAATAGATAAAATAATAATATTAAAAACCTTTATGGTAGACAAAATCTTGACAACGTGTCCTAACCGAAAGCGACTTCACGCGATTTAAACGCGATCGACGCGATCGTTTTTAAGCGCGATTTGATGATCGCGTAATTTTTATCGTCTTGTCATAACATACTCGCGCGACAGGTACTTTCGGTTAGGACACGGCCTGAGACTGAGAAACGCCACAAGTATTTAAGTACGTTTTTGAGTTATGTGAGTCCAACAATCTTCGAAAGGATCAACGATTGATTTATTCTTTGGATATGTTGAACTTAACGTGAATTTTAGCAGGTTTTCTAATAGTAGAAAACCTGCTAAAATTCACGCTCGTTCGAGCTCCAGACCATAGGGTCTTGAGCTCTTTCTTGTCGCTGGCACGATAATATTTCAGATCTTGATCGCCCAAAACTTCGCCACTTCCACGGCGTCGTCCTGAGCACTTAGCACTTGGTTACACAGAATCTAGATGACGAATCCTTTCACCACGATGCCAAAAATCACTCTTTTTCAAGACCCACTCCAAATAGGTATTAAGAGCGAATCCCCGGAACTTAACTTCACCATGCCCTTGGTGTAATTTCAATCAATGTTATAATCGAATGCTTGGGAACAAAATTCGACGCAAATATTATGCTCTACAATTTTTATAATAGATGTCAACATCATTAGAGCTATAGAAAACTAAAAAATCGCGAATTTTGTGACCTTGAATAACTTACGACCTAGACACGAGATTTTATGAGACTATTGAACTTTTAGAATGCCAAAATGTAGGTGTCTATGTGTTTCCAGCTTATTATCTCTCATTCCGAGGTTGACCCCTTTTCTTGCTTAGTGACAGGATTATTATTATTGCTTTGATTAAAAAAACTGAACTGAGAACTGTTAGTATTAAATGTTATTTAAATTGTTACTAATGTAATCAGCTCGCGGGAACGGTAAGAAAATTATTGCCGCTTATAACATTACTAAGGGTATAATTCTCGTCTAGTTTGCTGTTTCCAATGATCATTGCAAACATTGCTTGGATTTATCTTGTCAATGCTTTTTACTCTAATTCGTGAACATAGTAGCACTACAGACCTCAGTTTCTATGGGTTTATTCGCATAGCTAATCGGCATCGTTTAAAGTTAAGAGCCGTTTAAACGTTAACAATTTAAACCACAGTTAAAGATAGACCTAGATAACGCAAGTATCACGATCTGTATGAAAACCAAGCATGCCATTTTTCTGACTACCTACTATGACGTCACAAGCGCCTTTTCTCACTCACGCTCACCCAGCCAGCAGTACACAGAACTGAGCGCGAAAGTGGCGGCTTACGATTTTTGAACGTAAGTTGGTGCAACTTTTGGCACGCGAAGTAGTTGCTCTAGCGTTATTTACGTGTATCTATATCTGTGGGTTAAAAAGTCACTAATCATTACTTAATCTTAGGCAACGTTTATAATAAAGGGGTTTATGTCAAGGCAGGAAAATTATTTGATAATCAAACTGACGTACCTATAGCCATTTCATAAAACTGTCAATGAATGACAGTTGTGATTTGTTTAAACGGACAATTTAAGTTGGTCAATTTGCTTAACAATTAATTTTTTTTACTCAACAGCTTGTTATTTTATCGTGTTGTAACCGGTAGTATAGAATAGCTGTCCCTTGTGGATGTTACCAATGCAAGGAAAAGAAAGAAAGAAAATAAGTTTGTATGACCCAAGTTAAAAGGAAGACTCACAATATTCACAAAAACAAAAAAAAAAAAAACTAGAAATTCACTACAGAATCCTGATGTCTACGTTTCTATATGAAAAATCTATTAAAAATATCGGCACCCCTCTGTGCCTCGGAAAGCACGCTAAGCCGTTGGTACCAGCTGTCATTCGTATATCTTTTACATTTGTTACGGGTAGTCAGAAGCCCAAAAGTCTGACAAATAAAGTCTTACCAGAGGGTATCATGTTACTCAGTAACTGGATTGTGAAGGTCATAAATCAGTCACTCCGTCTAAAATACTGGTATTCAGTTGCATCCGGTTAGACTGGAAGCCGACCCTAACATAGTTGGGAAAAGGCTCGGCAGATGGTTTGTAGAGCAGTGGTAGAGGAATGGTAATGGGCCCAACTTACGAGGTGTAGGTCGTGGGTTCGTACCCTTTTTTTTTTGTGGATGGGAAATCATCAAATTACCTCCCGCTTTGGGTGGAGCAGAAGGGAGTGTCAGACTGTTACTGACTAAAACCCACCCGTGTTCCTTCCTTAGCCCTTTGTGTTCCGGAGTAGCGGTAACCCTTTCGGACAATCCCGCTGCCCCGGCAGGCGGGTTCGTACCCTGGCAGGCGCTTTACTTTGTGTAAATAATTTCATCACCACTGCTCCCAAAACGATGAAGAAAAACATCGCGAGGAAACCAGCATGTCCTGGAAGTAAAAATTCGAAGACATGTGACATCTACCAACCCGCACGGGGCCCGCGTGGTGAATTACAGCCCACTCCCTCTTGAAGAGAGGAGGCCTGTGTCTGTGTCCCAGCAATGGGAACGTTAAAGGCTGATTATGATGTATGTGATGGTTTGTGGAAGAAAATATAAGTAACCGCACCATGTAAAACAATTCTTATAATAAAAAAAAATAATAAGGATAAATTTTATTTCAGCCAGTTATAACGTTATGATGAATGTTTTCTCGCTAACGCGCTAAGCGCCATCTTATGCAAATATAGAACTAGCCACCATTGCTAAATCTAGTCACACTAGGATTTATAGGAGCACGGCTAAGCTAGATTAAATTCTAGCTTACAACCAGTTTAAAGGTGATACCTTATCGTGAACTGAACTTAATGAGTTTTCGACAAAATTTCCATTACATATATCAAATATTACACTCCGACTATAGGATATCACCAATAAAATTAAAGTATCAAGACTCTTTTTCAGTTCGCTCCGTTTCGCTCATTCCTCGCTCATCTTTCCACAGTGTCTTCAATACTTATTATAAGTAATATAACGTTTTGAGTGACGGTGAGGTAATGGTGAGATAAGGCCCGCAGAATACAGCCTACAAATGCGTTGCTTATTAAAATCGATTGATATTAAACAGGCTATTACGATTGCCCGGGCAATTTGCATGATTCTAATAGGCTAAAGGTTTTAGTCAGAAGTGCAAACATTTCTAATTGCGGTGTCTAATAACAGTTTGTGTGATTTTGAGCCTGAATGGTTAATGTTATCTGATATTGTAGTATCTACTTTGATGTAATAGGCTTTATGGGTCGAGGTGGAGGCTAGTCCGGTTTTATAACTCGTCTTCGATATGTATATTATTCATTTGTTTTTTTTTTTTGCGTAAGGAATATTATACTTACGGTGTAAACTGTATATTGAAAATCAAAAACTTTAGTTTTGAGTTAACGAAAATACGTCAATAAATTAAACTGCGTAGAATGAAGTTCCCAATCTGCATACGGAAATTCAGACAAATATATCCAATAGTTTAGTCACTATACCTAGGCAAATAATGGTACAACCCATAGTCTGCCCATCACTAATAATTAGTTTGTTTGAAAAACAAGCAACAAGAACGGGTCAAGAACGTTCCATACAGAAATAAAAAAATAAATAAAACTCATTTTTTCATCTCGGTGCTAGGATTTATTTGATAGTTCCAAAATACTCATATTATGCATTAGTATTGCCACTGTTTTCATTTATTGTCGTATTGTTGTCTACACATTGTAATAGATTGAATGTAAGAGTTATGATAATAAAATCTTCAACATAATAAAAACATAAAAGAAAAAGACTATCACCTACTCAGTTACATACTGAAAAATTTGCATGCCTATTATATTGGCAAAACATGTTTTTGTTCTAAAATTGTACCTTTTACCATCTTTTTATACCGTGTTTTTATGCAAATAAATATATTATTATTATTATTAAAACAAATAACGATAAAAATATTTTATTCTGCAAATCAAAACCTACTGACTTTATTCTTGGATTTTAATAATATTATTGCTACAGTTATGCTCTTTAAATAAAAAAGAGGTGATTTTAATGTCATTGTTGATTGGGTGGCGGCGATGATTTTGGTGTTGTGTGTTCATTTCATTTTTAACCTTTATTATTATTTTGTGGCAACCACTTAAGTAGAACATAATTTTTCTCCCTGATTGTTTCCTTAATCGATAAGGGCTCGTGACTAAGTAATAACAGCCGTACGGGTCGACTTGCTGTAGTCGGTGACCATCTTTATCTTTACAGACCTCTTCGTGTTCGGACGTTGGTCCCGGTTGTCGCCTGTTGATTTTGTCATTCTTGATTCTTTGATCGTTACGGCTCGTTAAGCTGCGTCTACGCAAGGAGAGCCGAGCACGAGCGGAGCACGAGCCGAACACAATTCTATGTAAATATGAATAAATGTTTCAACTACACTCACTTTTAAGTCGGTCCACACTATACGAATTGTGTTCGGCTCGTGCTCCGCTCGTGCTCGGCTCCCCTAGCGTAGACGCAGCTTTAGAACACGTTCTACAGTCGTTAAGTAAGTCAGAAGCCCAAAAGTTTGACAACCAGTCTTAAGGGTATCGTGTTACCCAGTAACTGGGTTTTGGAGGTCAGATAGGCAGTCGCTGCATGTAAAATACTAGTAAGACTGAAAGCCGACCCCAATATAGTTGGGAAAAGGCTGGGTAGATTGCAATTGTAAAAAAAAAAGTACACAAAAAATACATGAAGACGATGTAAAAATAAAACTATTTTTTGCATACGGAACCTTTTGCTACATCTATAAAATTGGAATCACATATCGTGATTGCTACTTAAAAATGGAATGTCGACGGTTGCAGGAAATCAAATTGAAATTGTATATATGTTGGTGAAAATGTCGATCCAAGGAGCCACACGATTCCACACATTTTTATTACAAATACGATTCTAGATTAAATTCGATGCATTATAATATAAATCGAAGATCTATCTTTGGTTGTGTTAATGGAAATGTGGGCGTAGAATGTGTCGAAGCATGTTTCTATGATATATATATATGATATTGTGAATTATTTGAGTTGAATAGACGCGTAATCCCGAATTTCGGTGGGAAATAATTAGTAAGGTTCTGAATATATAAATCAGTGGCGGCCCAGTGGTAATGGCCGTGGCTTACGAATGGACGAAATGGAAATGAATGGAATGGAATGGATGAAATGAAATGAATGGATTGGAATGGGATGGAATGGACTGAATTGGATGTGGTCGTGGGTTTGAACCCAAGCAGGCACTTTACTTTGTGTGAATTATTTAATTACCATTGCTCTCAAAACGGTGAAGGAGAACATCGTGAAGAAACCAGCAAGTGCTAGAACCAAAAATTCGAAGACCTATGACATCCGCCAACCTGAACTGGGCCTGCGTGGTGGATTATGGCCTCTCACAGAAAGGAGGTTTATGTCCCAGCAGTGGGAACATTATAGGCATAATAATAACATTATACTTACATTTGATTATGCTGAAAATAGGAAGAAAAACATTTCACTTTTATAATCAATTACAAAACAGCGATCTTGTCTATGCAGAAAAGTATTTTTAATAAAAATAAAAACTTCAAAACAAAACAACTCTTTGCTACCAAATTCACCAAAACCCTTTCAACGTCACGAAGTCAAAACACCTAATCCCACTCTCAGGTAGGTGTAGTCATACCGAAACATAAGTGCATACGTCGTCGGCACATCGGCGTAGACCTCTGAAATTACCTACCCGATTGGCTTCGAAATATGAATGGTAAATTGGATGGCACCGTGGCCCCCACATGCCAGCCTTATGCCTGTATGTACTGAACAATGCTTAAGAATATTCCATGAATGCAAAATAAGCAGCTAACAACGAAAACGTATTGTCTTTGTTCGTGTCTTCTATGATTATGTCATACTTTTTATTATTGAGTTGGAAATTTTTCATGCCGACTGTATTTTTAGTGGGAATTGTTTTTGGTGAATCTGGGTCAGATGCTTTTATTATTTTTTTAAACAGTAGCTTACCAGACAGCAATGTTCACTTCAAACAATAATTCCTACAGTAAATGACGTTAAATATTTTCCGAATTTAAAATTTTTCTGAAAAACTTTTTAATTTTTCTTTAACTAATACGGATTTTTACAAACTTTTAAAAATCTAAAATAGCTAAACGAGGTCCCAACGAACAACATTTACTTTTTATTTATATATAGGTAAATAACTAAGTATGAATTAGACATAATTATAGACTTAGTAATATCATTCTAAACAATATTTTTTTGGGTCGTAAATATCTGTACGTCCGTTAATTATACAGTTTTAAAATGGCTACCTAATAACGCCCTACTTTATGATATAATAACACTATAACCATAAAACCATAAACAACTGCGTAACGTTTTATAACTGTCCTCAAAGATACATATCACACCTATTTTTTGTTTACCCTCCAGAAACTCACATAATAATCCAAAACAGTCCTTCAAAAAGTTATAAAGCCCCAATAAAAACATTATAAAGGCAGTTATCAAACTACAATAATAATTACGAACAAAAAGTGACAAGAACACTACTGAATATAGCTACTACAGGGGAAACGCCGCGTGGCAAAACTGGCTAACTTTTAAAACGTTATATGGCCGGTAATAAAACGTTCGTTCCGTACGAGCACAATACTTGCAGAAATATTTTTGAATACGGAATTAGGTTTGCCAAAAGCGCGGGGAGCAGATAAGGCAGAAAAAAAAAACAAATTTGTAACGGGTAAAGTTTTTGGAGGCGGAATGTCTCCCTTGGGTGCTGAATCTTCGTCGGCGTGGCTCGTAAAACGCGGGACGTGGGCAAGCGGGCAAATTTGTCCTGAGAGCGACCTATGACGTTTTGATGGAACGCTCCCCGACTGATTTCCCACACCCTAGATTCATATTCATAACGATACCTCCACCAACAGTGACATATTTGACCCCAAATATATCTAGGTCACCCTATCGATACGTGACGAATCAAGCGAAATTGATTCGTTATTAAGTAATCTAACTTGCAACTCTCAAACAAAGGAGCTTGTTAAAAATATAATTAAAACTAAAACTCTATTTTGAATTCGTATTCGCTAGGAATGTCCTTTGCATGATGATCGCCTCTTCAAAAGAATGGCACCCGTGTCTAAGCTATCTTGTAGGAATTTTAAATTGGACGAATCGCTCAAATGTAAATGGTTTTCCTTTATACCCCATCCTCTCGGGCTGCCCACCCCCGTCTATTGCGCGCCTAGAGGCGACTGGCATACCAACACACACGCACACACCTATGTGAAAGCCTACGTCGTATATCACCAATGGATTTGGAGCTCCTTGTTTGCATACGTCATCCGCACAGCCGTCTCATTTGCATAGAGGAGGGGGCGGCGTAGTGGCTCATCTTACATTGGTATCGTTAAGCTGACACTAACACACACAAATCTCACACACGCTCACATCTCATCTCGACATACAACTAGGAGTAATGCGAGTGTGAATACGTAAATACGCGTCGGAATCGCGAGTTCAAAAACGCGAAACGCAATATGTCTTCATAGTAAGGAGGTGTAGGGAATCTTTTTAAGGGACTCTAACAAAAGGGCGGGAGACGTTATCAGGGAAGGAGATCTCATGTTTTTGATGTGTTCTCTAAATATATGTGGGATATTATGTAGTCACATAAATGTAATTTTAATCATTTGCCTATTTTATTCTCAGAAATAGCAAAACTGAAATAAATTTCATCGCTTGAGAAATATCTATTGCCAGTTTATGGTTTTTTTGAGGATATGCCTCAAAAATTTTTAAGAAGTTTAGCCGTACCTGTTCAATTAACACAATAATAATTAAAACATTCAACTCAGCCTGTCGCAGTCCACTGCTGGACATAGGTCTCTCCCAGACTATTTCACAACTCCCAGTTCTGCGCCTTCCGCCTCCAGTCTGTCCCAGCCACTGTCTTAAGGTCGTCGGTCTATCTAGCACCACCCATCACCACAACTATGGTCCACCTAATAAATAAATATTTTTACACGAAGTTAAAGCCAAATACAATACAATACTGTCAATCAAAAGTTACTTAAAACCAATTAAAAACCAACCAATGACCATCACACACTAAAGATGGGCCATCGTGTGAGCCAGCAATAAAACATGGTTAAGCTTCATTCACCTTTCCATTTTCCAATCACCGACTATCGAGTTGAATGGTCAGGGATCGTAAACAGTTTAATGTGTGGGAGAGGTTGGCTAGTTGGCTAATTAATTAAAGAAGCCATCGTATTATCGTTACCCACCCCTGGTTGATAAGCGAGCGATATATCGGGGATAGGCTTGTCTGTGGAGCTAACTAGCCTGAAGTTTATAATGGTCGTGGTAAAACGTTGCAGTGTTTTTTTTTTAATATTTGTTGTTAATTTAAGCTGTTTAATGTGCGAATTTCATCAGATTGCCTTAGATTAATAGGTTTCTTATAACGAAATGGAGAAAACCGTGAAGAAAACTGTGTTATGTGTGTCTGTGTTTAAACCTACCTTATGAAACGCATTTTTTAGGCTCTAGTTTTCATTTTCCGAAGCAAAAATTATAATTTTCTATTATGAAATTAATCTATCTAATTAATACAGTAATCTTATCATTTCTTGTTTATTTGCTGTTCAAACACGAATATAAGAATCTCCCACTCTCGAGTCAGCTATTCACCGCTAGATGGCGCTACGTGTCCTCGCCCTAAACGGCCATTTTATGAAATTAGGTATTTAATTTCGTAACTCCGTTCACAGTTTTCTCATTACACTTATAAATATAGAAAATGCTATTTTCTTTTCCTCTTCCGAAGCGAGGAACTCTCCAGTTTAATGAACAAAGTTGTAGCTCCACACTTTTCCATTTAAAACTTTTCATATTGATTTCAAAGTTTTTTTTTTATAACAATGAACTTGATTCTAGAATAATGAGTTAGATTGAACGGTTTAATTGAATCAGTTACCAATAAGACTTGTTTGTGTAGTTACTTAGTTTACTATGAAATTTGTAGGTTTGACGTTTGTAAATGTGCTACGGCAAACGAGAACTCTTTTTAAGAATTAGCTATTTTTGCCTTTTATTTCAAATAAGATATTTACATAATCTAAAAGCTATATACTTATTGCCTTTATTGAAAGTTATATTTAAATTATTAATAATTAATTATAATTATTATTAATTATTAGTACCTACCTACTCCACCAAAACTTGCTAATTGTGTGTTCGTTGCTGGTTCAACAGGCTCAATTTTTAAACGGTTTTATTTAGCTTGCCCTGTTTATTGTTGTTATTATTTGGGTCTAATTTAGTACTTGAAATTTTACCCCCTTTAATTAGGTAGGTTTTTTTCTGCAAAATTTTGTTGCCTCAATGAAAATCACGTTTTCTAAAGTAATAAATTACGGATTGCAACTTTTAATACTTACTTGGCTTTGTCCATTATTATCTTGGCCTACGTTTTAATTATGGCCAACACGGTTATGTCTTTTCCATTATTGTGTATTAGAGACCTTTCAAAGCAATAGAATATTGGATGCCTGGCAGATATCAATCAAATACAAAAACTTTTGTAAATAAGTAAAATAAAGAAAAAGGGTAACTTAGGTACCTTTTTAAACTTAGTTAACAGTTAAGTAAAGAATACCTTAAGTTATTAAGTATAATTGTAAAAGTACTCTAATTAAAATTCCGCGCACGAATTTGCTAGATGGTAATTTATTTTTTAAATATCGCAGCATTATGCTGAGATAGGAGCCATTTTGGCCTCGCAAGGGTCATTATTTTTGGTTTATTTATTATTTTCGTTGTTTTTAATGTAACTTTTTTAGTTTTAAATGCTCCTTTTTACTACTTATTTGTATTTCCTGTGTGTGTCCCAAAAAAAATATGTTTCTTTCTTTTCTTTAGATGCTTTAACCAAGATAACAACAACTACCAGCACCCTAATTGCGAAACACACTATCGATCTCAATTTGAATCATTTTAAAGCATATTGCTAATCCATTGCTTCATATGTTCGAAAAATGTGTCTGCTCAACAATGTAAAAAACGCAATGAACGTTGTTGATCTGTCAAAATGAAACCCATTGCTACTAATAGTGTGTTACGCAATTACCCCGCAGGCACCCATAACATACCAGGAGAAAACAAAAGCAACCCAATTCAGGAAAATCCTCAAGTTCCCTTAACGGCCAACAGTTCCCCAAGAGGAAGTGGTAGGAACGCATTAATTTAATTTTATGGTTTTTGTGTCTGTCACATAACTAGCTGGTTGTGATTTGTGACCTCTCTAACGAGGAGGGCTTAATAAGTGGCACGGCGGTTTAATGGTTATTTTGTAAAGAGATTTTTTCGTTTTCATGGTTCATGTTTTGGGAGTTTGAAATGTGTTATTAAATTTAAGTCGATGTCTAATTAATTAAATTTTAATTCAATACAAAATGCTAAATTAAAATCTATAATTGCTTACGTTTCAGCTTGCTTTACAAAATGAACTGATTATTTGGAGAAAACACTTGCCGTTCTGTAACTTTTTACTTAATTACCATCGTAGGAAAATGGCTGAGAGTTATAATAGATATTAATATGTTTACTATTCTGTAGGTAATTTCTGTTTACTGTCTAAAATAATGGGCTAGTATTTTTTTAACATACTTTTCCAAAGCTATAAGCAAGGTAAAGAAAAAACAAAAATTCTAAAATAAGAACTGGCCATTCATTCATAACAGGCAAGTGTTTATGGAACTTTGTCAATAGATGGCGTTATCAGGCGAACCATGCGTTATTCAATTGAGGGACAGTTTGATAAGATGTACGCCATACTTAGTTATTTTTGTAGCATCAAATAGATTTTAATAACGGACTTCTGGAACAAAAAAAGAAGATGACTAGAAGATTATAAAAAAAAAATTTAAATCAATAGTACCTACCTGTTTCTTTCAACCCGCGGTCTAGCCATCGTTTTCACAGCACCATATTCAGCTTATGACTGCAGAAAATACTCCCGATGGCTTTTGGTAACCTTACCAACAGCCACGTAATAGTGCTAAAAGATAGTACGGTACAGACATAAAAGGTCCGCCCATTAAATGACGCTGAGAGCAAATCAGAAAACACCTCATGTTCTGCTTTATAGTCAAACTAAATGCTTATTCGCGACAACAATTTAGTTGTAAAGATGGGCAGAGTTCGCTAATAAATGATGGGTTGTTTCAATATCGCCCACCGATCATTGACAGAACCTACCCATAGAAAAACATGCAAAGCTTACTTATTAACATATATTATAGTCGATTTTTACTAACCAAGATTCAGCGCAAATTTTATTCAGGGTATTGTGACACCGCTCTGTGTTAAATACCTACTGGTATTCAGCTGCATTCAGTAAGAAAAGGCAGTGCTCATACACACAAGCGACACGCGTCAACAGCAGAGGCCGACGCGTGGACGGCTGCCGTCGACAACGTGCCGTTGGTGTATTTGAGTACGGTGCTTAAATACACGAGCGATTTTGTCGACGGCTGCAGTTGCCTCTTCCATTGACGCGTGTCGCTCGTGTGTATGAGCACTTGCAGATAGTATTGTGCTTCCTAAGCGTGCTTTGTCTATAACTAACAAACATTGACAGGATTCATTCTCCCGTTCCCAGAACAGTAATAAAATCCAAATAAAACCCCATATTCGTCATTATAATAATATTCATTAAAACGTCAAAACAAAAATTAATCGGAACTCGATCACCCATTCTTCCCATCACAGATATCGTGAACATTGACACTGAATCATTCCTCTAAACATTCCAACAACACGACCGAGACGAAAGTAGGTACACCCATCTCTTTCACACCTCTTGTTTCTTACTACACCCATTTATCACTATTTGAATAAATTCAATATGTACATTGAATTGCGTGTAATTAATGGTTTTATTCGTTTAGCACTTAAAACGTTTTAAGGGCGAGGTGTCCAAACATTTGGCGTCCCTTTCTTACGTCCCAGGAAGAAAGGGATGGGCGATCGCGCAAGAACTCCCGCTGGTTTAGATCATTAATATTGATTTGTGGTCAATCAAAGCTCTGGAGGATTTCACTTTTAATGTTATTATTTTTTGTCCTACAGCTTCGATGGTATGGATTTAAGTATCCTAAGTTAGCCGGAGGTAGTTTTTGTTAGTCTCAAGTTTTGTCGCTAAAATTATTTTAAGTATTTCACATGTCAATTGGCTCAATCGCATGCTTCGTGATTAGACTTGATATTATACAATCGAATTATTCATTCCATTTTTTCTTACATATAACGGTGCTTTTGGCTGTCCTTGGTCAGAATTATGTATTAAGAAGAGAAAGGAAGAAGCAAACGTTTTGCGCCGATACCAAGTAAGTCCACGTTCGCATGGACGTAAACATATCGCGGCGGGATTTTCAACTCTCATTGTTGCGCCGAACGTTGAGAATCCAACAAAGCGCATCCCAGCGCGTCAAGAAAACACACTGTTGGATTTTCAGCTCTCGGCGCTAAGATGTGCATTGGAAATCCAGTGTGCAAAAAAAAAATCGCCAGAAAAACGCGTTTGTGCGAACCTGAGCTAAAATGGGACAAGAGCAGTTTCAAATGATGATGATGTAAAAAATTATTAAGTAAAGTTTTCAACAACACAAGTGTAATCGCAAAGTAGTTTTATGTAATGTAACCAAATATGATTGTATGTGTATTTTTTATTGATATAGATATTGACCTATAACTTGTAGGTATGTGTGGTGCAAGTCTTCAACCAGTGCGTCCTGCCCGTCATGACATATAGTGTCGAAACGTGGACACTTACGGTCGGGCTGGTTCACAAATTCAAGGTCGCTCAGCGCGCTATGGAGCGAGCTATGCTCGGAGTCTCTTTGAAGAATAAAATCAGTAATGAAATTGTTCGGATAAGAACCGGAGTTACCGACATAGCTTGCAGAGTAAGCAAACTGAAATGGCAGTGGGCTGGCCGTGTTTGTCGAAGGACCGACGGCTGGTGGAGCAGCCAAGTCCTTGAGTGGAGACCGCGTATCGGCAAGCGTAGTATGGGACGCCCCCCAGCGATATGGATAGACAACCTAAAGAAAGAGGCTGGGACGGAATGGATGCGGAAGGCGGAGGCCAGGATGTTGTAGCGCAGCCTTGGAGAGGCCTATGTCCTGAGTTGATTGATTGAATTCTAGAAGATTAGATATCCACATATTTACAGTTACAGCCAACGACACTGTTAATACAAAATTAATTACAAAGTCATATACCTATTTAACATTCTGATGTAATAAAATTACCTATTCATCAATTGCAAATGAGCTCAACAATTAATCATTGCACACAACCTGTTTTATAATAAATTCAAGTTCAATATCAACTTTAGAATTAGAAACAATTGTACAATCGAAAACAAAAGTGCTACGTGTACTTGTCAATACAATAATATTAAGTGTGGTATTCTTATACCCACTTTAACAACAAAGCTTAATGATTCCACTCGACAAATAAAGGAGAGTACAGGCACTAGTGATGGTTGCTTCTCTGTCGGAATTCTGGGATAGAGATTTTGGGAAAGGACATTACTTTTACAATGCGTCTATGTCAGTTTTTGCTGGTTTACCTAGTAGGAATTTGATAGTTTTTCCTGTTTCTATTAGTCGTAGCGAAGAAGTTCTAGTTTAACCCCTTTATAAACGTTGCTCAGAGTTAAGTACCCATACCCATAAATTAAATAATACCCATCAATTTTTGACGTTTAAACGTCTCATAACTTTAAGCAACGCCTATAAATAAACCGTAATGTAATTCTCACATACAAAGCAATTCATGTAACAAAACAACGTTTACTTACGTTACAACGTTTTTTTTTTTGTGTGTTGTCCTGACTTTTGTGTGCGCCAAATAAATGGTTTATCTATCTTAACATCTACTAATTTACAGAAATTTTAAATTTATTTACCATAACTGATAGCTAGGTATAAGGCCATAGGTCAAATACAGAAATCAGAAATTAAAAACGCAAATTATAGTTACAAATTTAAAAAAATCGTCACTGTTATGAAGAAGGAACTGGTGTGTCCCATACCGGGACACAACTGTCCTAATCCCGGGATGTCCGACACACAACCAAATCACTACAACACTAGTACAGTCATACTCAGTGGTGAGCAATGACCGCGGCCGACAATCATTAACCATGCAGTGTCTTATCTAACTGAATATAATTAATGAAACCACCACTCGCTGTGAAGTATACTTATTGGCACGAGAAGTTCTTTGTGATTGGTGATAATAATTATGGTGATTTGGATTAATGTGTAATTGATGATTATTGGCTTTTGGGATTATATCCCTTCTTGATTTATAAAATCCTGGGGCTTATAAATGCTTTGAGATGTAGTAGTGTCCTTGTCATTGCTATGTGAATGAAGTGAGAGGACAAGACTTTATGAAAAGTGAAGGTTCTCATCAATTTAAACCGTTACTGTTACTGTTAGCCTGCCTCATCCCACTGCTGGGCAAATGTCTCTCCCCATGACTTCCAGCTCTTTCGATCCAGGTCTAAAGTGGACCACTAGTTATTGGTTTTCTCTAGCTCGTTCCGTATTTTTCTAAAGAGTAATGTAACCAGTACATTTTTTTATGTATGTTACCTCGTATCTCTGGACTATCTCTACTGAATTGGATGGTACTTACTTAAAGATAAACATTGTGTTTTGATATTGGCCAAATCGTGATTAAGAAATGCAGTATCGGCATTAGACACAACAGTCTAGCAATTAAGAAACATTTGAAAACAAGTAAGAAAACTATCCATAATGTTTACCAAAATCCTCATCACACGAACAAAATAACACTAACACTAATAAATCCTCTCACCCGGTTATCTTTAAATGAAACAGTTAAAGTCAAAACATTTATTTGAAATAGGCACATAAAAGGCACTTTTGAACGTCAAAAATTACAATAAAATAGAATTGATTCTAGTCGCCCCTTCCAAAAGGTAGTTTTCGTTACACAAACATTAAAACAATTAATTACTAAAATTAATAACTACGTATAGACATCCAAGAACTCACGAGTGCCTTCATTTAATACATTGCCCTTTATAGGCTTAAAACTTTGAGCTATGGGGTGCTAACTATTATTTGAAGATGAATAATGGACGAGAATCATTGGAATTATGAGGTTGCACATTCCTTTGACCTTACTGATGGCGATTCGTTGTATTTACTTATATTCCTTGATGGATGATCCTAGTTCTGCAGATTTGCGTTTTGAGGAATGGACTCATGTAGATCTTAATAATGTTTGTTTTGTGTGGGAATGAAAGGGGATAAAAATAGCTGAAGGCAATGATATTGATGATGGTGTGATTCTTTCCCATTGATTATAAGAAATTAGTTATATGTAAATATTCCCGGGTCGGGTAGTGTTAGTTGGTTTTTCCGTCTGGAATTCCTCAGGAGTAGCTTCGAGTCTGTTTGTGCCCGGTTGATGGGAATATGCTCATCCCCTAATTCATGGGACTTAAGAGGAAATGCGGGTGGTCTTTTCTCGATAGAAACGCTCTCATCTGTTTTATTTCTGCTTAATTACCAGCAATGATTTGTTACAGAATAATAAAAATTAACTACTTATATGTCCCTATTTTTTTTCGTTTTGATGATACATTATTTTTACAACCACTAGAACCCTCAAAATTGCCTATTTAAACCGCTGTCAACAGAAGCCTATAAGTGTACAAATTTGACAACTAATAATGAAAAAAGGAAAACATCGGGACACAGTCCTTCTTATTCAGTTTATGAAACACTTTTTAAATTGGTCCAATATTATAGGAGGAAGTAGGCGAGAGCCAAACCTCGATACTTTTTCAAAAGTCTCTCCGACCGCATTTCCTCTTAAACATACTTAACTGGCGAAATGTTGGTGTATGGTGTGTTGCTGCTTAAGCCTTCGGGGAATATGTTATGTTATTTATAGGTACGTATAAGGGAGCATTCTGTTCTTACAATGAAAGGTATCTTCCTAATTACAAAGAATCTTCAAGATGGAAGACAGGTATATTGGGTAGAAAGGATGGACGTTCTAAATTTCTAATATAGTCAGAAATCAAAGTCTTAGCCACTTGTCCTTAACGCAAGCTGATTCAGTTCGCTGTCAAAAACTGCGTATCCGTTACAAAGTTGCATTCAGACTGGCGTGCTTAGGGTCGAATTTAATGCAAAATATTGCTTGTCTAAACTATACCTTTGCTGCTCTCACTTTCACAGAGTGTAGGTAAAAGAATAGTTAAGATATATCACCACATGTTAAACATCAAACAATAATTCGCGCCGAAATGTTTGTTTCTTTGTAGACTATGACGTCCGGCGTCAATTTAGGGAAATTAGAGGTATTTCTGTCAGATTGAGACTGAGATCTGACTGTGAATTGGCCCTCTGGTCGACTACTGGAGGCATATTATTGTAAAGCTTGTGGTATGAAAAAAATGTATAGAGAGGTCTGTTCTTTTAATTGATTATTGTAAAATAATATAGCAAAAAATAATTAGCAAAATAAAATAATAACTTTTGGAAATAATGCTTTTATTTTATAAATATGGCGACTTTTGTACAAAAAACTGGGAAAAAGTCGCTTACCCTACTTTCAACTTCGAATTAGCAATATATTACAAGATAAAACAATACTAAACCCTATATAGTCAGAAAGCTTATTTAATAGCAATTTCAATGACACATAGCGATTGTAGAGCTGTGATGCGGAATTTCTGAGATATCGTAGTTTTAATGAACGCGATTTCGGGCGAGTGTACCGTGACAGTAGCGCGTATAGGCGCGAAAGAGACGTAACGTGACAATGACTCGGTACTGAATATCCTAAACTACTAAGTATAACCTCAAAAGTGACCAGTAACTACCACTTACAAAGGTGCTAATTCACACAATATTACGTCAACGCAATAAATAACTCCTGTCGCAACGATTTTCAACAACCAAACGTATTAATTTATGTTAAATAATGCAACAATACATCAAAGTTTATAGTTTCTAATTGTGTAATGTCCTAAGCTCCATTAATTATATCTGAACGTGATAAGGAACCCGATTCATGTCCATTGTTCGAGCAAACTTCTAAAATGTCGCTTTAATTGATTTAAGCTGTGAAATATTCGTGCTAACTAAATCTTGACGGAGTTTATAGTTTGCTTGCGGGTGCGCAAAATCTTTTTGTTCTTTCAATGGCTTGGAATTTTGAAGAGTTTATTTTGTTTAGTTTTCCATAATATAGTTTTTTCCCTTTTTATATCATTAAACTACATTATTTTTCTTATTAATGGTGGTGGTTTACCATCTTTTATACCGTCGAACGATTCTTGTTCATTTTGACTAGTTTCTTTTACTCTTTACTGGTCATTCTCTTTATGGGATTCACTTGACTAGCAGACAGGGTCAACTTGAATTTTGTGCAAAAGTCAAAGGTCCTTTTTGTGAGTTCATCAGTTTCATGATTTGATGATCCTTCTAAAATACTGCTTATATCAAAGTCACATTTAGTCTTTGAATATCAGTTCCTCTCGTGAATTCTCAATTTGATAAGTATCAGATCTGTCATTGATATCACACTGATTCATATTCATGCCATTGACATTTATAATTACATGTTAAATGTTTCATGGTGCCTTTGATATTCAGAGCACTTTAATTGGTATCGCTGTTCGAGATAAATCTTGTCATTTGTTTCAATAACTTTAAGTTATACGGTACATTACGAGTCACTTGATTGCGAAGAATCGAAATTTTTCTTCATTCGATGTCTGATGTTCTCGTTAATTTTATCGAGCATCGGTTCTCGATTTGCTTTGCTGAAAAGTTGTTGAAAAAAGGACTCTTTAACTTATGTCAATTAAAGTTTAATATTAGGTACTTAAGTTGTAAGTTCTTCTTTAAGCTTTAATTTAACACGTTGCGGGATACTAATCGCCCCCAGACGTAACGACAATAAAACTTTTTCTTCTTTGTATCTCGTTCAGTATCCAGATAGATCTTCATTTCACCTGCATTGCTTTTAGTCTTGAAAGCACTGAAGCATTAACAGTAATTGAAAATATATCATTAACCTGCACTTGTAAAAGCTTATCTTTCAATTCGAGTCCATTCACACAAAAGTCTACAACTGGCAGCAATTCAAAGAACTGAGTACAATAGTTTGGATATTCTAGATCTTTATCATTATGAAATTCACTTTTTGCTATAAGAATAACATGTTGATAAATTCCCGCATCTGCACATAAGGCCGGGTACCTACCCAGTTTTAAAAACATAATTAATCATTGTTATTTTGTTTGACTACGGTTGACAGCAAAAATTAATTAACATTCCATGTAAAAAATATAAAAAGACCAATCAGGTGTCTCCGTGAAGGTACGCCTACATTCATTCAATTTATATTGTGCACAGACAAAGAGTATTACGCAGAGACACCTATTTTTATTTTGTTGTCCCCAATATTAAAATGGACCATACCTCTGAATTATTTATTTCCTTAAGAAAAATAAAAAAAAAACATCCATAACAATCAATCTGTCTAGCCTTTTCCCAACTATGTTAGGGTCGGCTTCCAGTCTAACTGGATGTAGCTATGAACAGTATTTTAGATGGAGCGACTGCCTATCATCATAAAACATCATCATCAAAACATTGAAATATCCATAACATTAACTGTGAAATAATTGCTTCCACGTACTTAGCTCAAGAGAAGTTAATTTGCAAAATTAATTTTTTTGCCAGCACACAATAATTTACTGAAGTAAGTAACTAAAAGCTACGTATTGCAGAAAACGCACCTAACAAAATAAAAAATCAAATCATTATTATCTACTTACCTGACACAGAATTCGTTTTGACACTTACCTGCCTTGAACCAAACACTCCTCACAAAAGCAATAGGCAAAAAAGCCCACGAATCATCAAACAGGTGTCATATCTGCCACCAAAATCTCTGTCGACTTGCATCGGTTATCTACCAACAAGTTCAGTAGCCGATCGGTCGTCCGGCCGTTAGTAATTTGACAGTTCGGATGACAGATTACAACGAGCTTCGGAGACCACCAGGGCTTTGTCGCTTCACTCCATCAAGTATCGTTTTTGTTTATGAGACAACACTGTGCCCTAATTGGAGCTCCGGTGCTACCAAGTTGATTATGCTGGATTACTGGATTATTTAATGAATGAGGTGAATTTTAATCAGGTTTTTAAATTTTGAGGGTCGATCTTCGATCATTTGTGACGTTTAGATGTTGGAGTATGTGATAAAAATGTATTTTTGGCTCAAACTCCGTCACTTTGAGCTCTGCATTATTCCATTTGGATATCAGCAAAAACTTGTGTTTATTTCATTTTTATTACACACGCTTTGATGATAGTAATAACACAGGTCTTTGGCCTCGCCTTTTTCCATTTGTGGCCGGTCTTCAGTAGATAACCGTTATACCGGTCGTCAAACCAAAGCTGGTTCAAGTAATTCAATAATTATAATCTCTATGTACCAATAAAACATAACAATATTACTGAAATCTTGATCTTTATCTATTACATGAGTGGTTAATTGATGAATGACTAACTCGACACGCCCACACTCACATTCTACGTCTGGCTGTTGATTCAATACGGGTAATTTCATAATCGTTGTCATTTGCTGATTCGTATGATGAATGTTATTGAATCAGAATTGAGGAGCATATTTTCCATTTTCTTAATTATTTTCTAAATATCTACTGACCCATTAGTGTTAGAAAAGAGTAAATAAGAAATTTTTACATGGATTACCAAGACAGCGTAGCTAAGCTACAATATCAGACCTCTGGAACTAAAGAGCTGGATGAAAGTCATGAAGAGATGGACTCAGTCAGCAGTGAGATGATGCAGGTTCATGGCAGTTAACTTAGCCTATCCCAGTCCGCAGCGGGATTGTCCGAAAGGGTTACCGCTACTCGGGAACACAAAGGGCTAAGGAAGGAACACGGGTGGGTTTTAGTCCACTGCTGTCCAAGCTCCTTTTTAAGGTCGTCGGCTCATCTAGCTTGGGGGCGTCCCACTGGTTGACAGTAACAGTTGCTAATATATCAAGGCGAATCTTAAAGCTTAGGACTTCGAAGTAGAGTACATCACTCAACTAGCCAATTTGGCGCCACAAAGGAGGTCGAAGTTGTTGATGTTGATGAGTCAGTCTCTGATTGGCTGTTGTCTGCTCATGTAACATAAAATCTTAGCCGACTCTTAAGATGCCTCTTCGTGGGACCCGAAGGTGCGGTCATGACAATCATGAACTACATAACACTTCAAAGGTACCCAATCAACAAAACATTGAAATCATCATAAACAGGTACCCACTCCAAAAATTTTCAAATATTTAATAACGAGAGTACTCACGGGCGGTCTTTCGACAAATACAAAATAGTCCTTGTCTTTCACAATACATTTCTAGTAAACGTCTGGTATTTAAATATAAATCGAAAGAGCGGAACACAATGGTGTAATCGATAATTGAATTCAGCATTGATGAACTTTACACCGCTCGACCTTAAACGTGACAGATTAGAATGGAATCCATGCTGGGATGTATAAAGAGTTGATATAACGCTGTATTAAATTTGACACGATCAAATATTTTTTTTTTCATTGGGGAAAATCTGATTTATGAAAATTTGGATGGTCATTTTTAGAATAATCGATTTGATCGGAATCCGTTTTTTTTAACTTTTAAATATGGTTCGATGAATTGGCTTGCCAGAAGTCAAAAACAAAATGCTCACTTTAGTTTAAATATATGGGACTCTCTCTTTAAATAGTATTCACCCTGTGATCTTGTCAACTAAGTGATGTAAGGTCACCTTGCTAGCTTGCGCATTTTCTACTGGCTTAAATAAGTATACGATGTCTCGTATCTCTCGAGTGCTCATTTCTTTACTAATTTTCACTAGTCAATGAAATACTGTCTCTACCCTTTTCATATACCTACTTCTCACATTTTTGGTGCACTACAAAATAAGGTATTAATATACAGCTCCTGTACTTTAAAATTCAAGAATTTTCTCTGCAGACTAAAATAATAATCACACATGTTGTATCAACAGCTCTTTATCCATATCATTACATGTCAGATTAGGCAAGTCACCGTCTGTCGTCATACTTAATGCCAATTAAAAGATTTAGAATTGTGGATCTTTGTTTGACTCTTACTAATATCCAATGCTTTATATGACAAGCTATGCTAACGACTTTTTATTTCCTCTTAAGCCGTGACTCATAATTATTATAGGAAATGTATGTGCATTGCATTTATTAGTTGAGTTAAGGACCTATACTACCTCAAATGGCTTAGCATGATCCTCCGTTATGTCGAAAATACTGCAGAATTAATTTTGAAATAAATATATGGTAAAGTTGATGATTAATGTTAGGTTTTATGTTAGACGAAAACACGATTCCATAAAATTTTCTCTATAGAAAAAAAATCCAAAGTTACCTCCAAACCGAACAATAAACCGCTGGTATTCAAAAAATACTTCAAATTAGATTATGAAACTTTGTATACTAACCGAACTAAGTATAAAGCAGGTCTTATGTTATTTACTTTTTTTTAATTACCATTATTTTCACCGTAAAAAGCAAATACCTAAACTATTTGCGCTGCCTGACGCCTAGCACCGCACTCTATCTCGCTCTCACTCAGTCCGCGAGCACTATCGTGCGAGCGAGTTAAAGAGTGAATTTTAGCCGAGGTAGTGTAGGCTCTTAATTGTTGATTGTCGCGTTTTGATAGAGGATAAGTACCGTTAAGTTTCTTACTCACCTGTAGAAAGATGACTAATTAATGATGTCAGCCGGAAGGGCAGCAGGAACTTTCTGGGTACTTATAACAACTGCGTTCCCAAATCGATAATCAAGCTCAAATCAAGCAAGAAATAGTGGCAATATCTACCTGAAAATATCAATAGAAAATATCAATATATTTTTGTATCTTTAGTGGCAATTTCTACATTTATATATTAAATCTATATGGTATACATAACAAAGAGTATTCTATTCTTTAACATTTTTTAACTTTTATTTATTTGCTATCATGTATACCTACATGATAGCAAATAAATAAAAAGTTAAAAACAAACGCCAGCAAATCAAGCTATCCGAAACTGTCAAAGTTTCCCAATCAAACTTGAACCTAATGCTTTAGCGATAAAGTTGAAAATCTATTAAAGGAAATTGACAGATTTTTTTATTTATTTATTTATTAATCACAATTTGTACAAGAATAGAATAGACGGTGACCCCCCCAACTAAGCATTTGCCTGTATCTTAGTAGCTTGATGTGTTGGCGTCTGTACATCACACATTTTACAATAGATAATTGTTGGTATTAGTAAAAGAATCCTGTCAGGGCACCGTAAAACACATTGTTGGTTAGCTGTTGATTTTATCGGTCATTGGCAGAACAGTTTAGTAGGAAAAAATACTTTATTTTCCCCGTTTGTCATTCGAGATTATTTATTATCCAGTAAACAAAGAGTTTGAATGACTACAAGAAAAAACAAAAGAAAATATTCATACCTACTTAATCGGTACCTACTTGAGCTTGTCTCCTTCGGCTGTCAATTAAAAAGCTAATTCAACCCATCGTCGTATAATCGACCTCGTATAGGCTTTTCCACTTTTTACAACAATTTTCATTAAATAGAAACAATCCAACAGCACAAAGACAATAGTCGTTTTATGACGTACGTGTGACATTCAACCTTAGGTGGTAAAGCACTAACCAGGTCGACTATACACCTTTTAAACGACACCATTTGCATCGTATAATACGACAATGTTATAAGTATAATTACTGCTTCGTTGTTCTAGTGAGAATGAAGTCCTGAGTTCAATTCCCGAGCCGGGCAAGGTGTTATTGGGTTTTTCTCAATATCAGCCCGAAGTCTGGATCTGTGTCCGCTTGATAGCAATAGCCTCGCCCCCTCTTACATGGTACATAAACATAACTGGCGAATTGTGAGTGACCTAGGTATTGGGTGCATCTCTGCCTAACGTTTCGGGGAGTAGAGGCGTGATGTTACGTTATGTTCTAAGTATGGTTACAATTTTCGTTCTTGATTGAACTAAGCCTAAGATCTACTCAAATTCATGATTGCAATTGTATTAATTCCGTTTAAGCAAATATCAACTTTATGACACTGTAAATAAAGTTCATTTCAGAGTGAATAGTACTATTGAAAAAGTCCTAAAAATGTTTGAGGTTGTAGTGTAAACTGAACTTTATTGTTTAGGAATTAAAGTTAATTTTCCAAAAAATCATATTTGCTTACATGTTTGGCAATCAAAACGCGAACGCAGATTACGTGATCGCTGCCTTAATCTACTGTCATTTGTTTTTTGCCACCCCTCTTATACATTGTTTGTTAATTATTCCTTTTTTGTCAAAACAGTCTCTGACAGATTGGTTTTACCTTGATCATTGAGTGCTATGCAAAATAGAGGTACCTATTTAGATGTGATTAAACAATTTAAATGTTGTTAATGAGACGGATACGCTTTTTGTCATAGTAATTGATCTTTTGTTTACGTATGTTTTGTAATACATGCATAAAGATGGCAGAAAAAAACTAGTTTTATGCATAATGTAATGGACTGATACAAACGTATAAACCACCCAAAGTCGTGATGTGTTTCGTACCTATCAAATTGGTAGCAGAAATCATTTTTGATTTGCATTCTAACCATTGTGTCATCATTGCACTAATAACAATATTTTTAATGCAATCATCATCATTGTCAGGTTCCATACACTGCTGAATACAGGCCTCCTCCTTTTTGTGCCATGCTTCCCTGAACTCCAATCGCATATAACACAATTTATTTCAGAATCCGAAGGATTTTGAAGGAAATTCCTGATTAACGCAACATTTTTCTTCATTTGTTCCTTCTAAACCTCATGTTTTGTGCAATTTCTGGTCATGTTGACCCTGAAAACCTTATAACATCGTCACACCACCTACGCCGTGGTCTTCCTCGACGGGTGGCGATGTCCTGCCTCAGGCGTCCAGTGACTGACGATATTTGCCCATCTCTCCGGGCGCATTCGCGTGACGTGCCCGGCCACTCCTTTTTCTCATTTTATTGTTCCCTCACATCTTTAAATTTTATTACTTCATATGTTAAACAAATTCATCTGCTTGACAACTGCCCGATATTTGTATCTATTTTTTTGGGTCATAATATATACAGCGAAAGCTGACTAAGTTCAGCATTACAAAAGAGACAGACCAGAACAAAAGTTCTTAATCCAAAGTTGTTAACATTTTTTCAAAGGTATATTTGACAGACATAATAGAAACAGATAAATCTAATGTACCAGCTCTTAAAAATGATAATAATAAGGTCGTTAACCCATTGACTGCAAATGGTGTAGTAACGCATGCTTCGAACGAGTCGGGCTACGATTTACACAGCCAAATGAGTGTTTGATACATTCTATCTTTATTACTATATAAGGGATCTACATATGAACTTTCGTAGATTAAGTAGAATATCTGTGTACCTATGATGTAAAGGTTTATTTTATTAATGTCTTTAAAACATACACTAGGATGCATCCAGACAGGTGGACTAAAGTCGGTCGTCGTCACCGAGGCAGGCCTAAGAAATGCTGGCGTAACGATTTGGACTCGTTTCTAACCGATTGGATGAAGAAGGCACAGTAGATAGAAAAGGGGCAAAATGCTCATCAGTGGGATTATATAGATACGTTAAATTAACAGAAAGACCATAAAACTACATTTAACGCTATCTTGTTAAAGTTCAAAATTTTGCCACTCCTAGCATGGATAATTAATCATCTGCCTAGCCATTTCCCAACTATATTGGGGTCGGCTTTCAGTCTAACCGGATGCAGCTGAATACCAGTATTTTATATGGAGCGACTGCCTATCTGACCTCCACAACCCAGATAACTAGAATAATCATGATGTGAACTAAAACGACAGTTTAATATCGAACTCAACCTTACTAGTTCATCAATTACCTAGAAATACGCAATTAATATAAACACACAATGGAAGCGAAACGTAATATCTTTGGCACGAACTTAAAGGATTAATTGTCGGTAAGCTGCATCAGGAATACGAAAGATGTGTCCTTACTTATGTACTTATTCATTAAATTTAGAGCTTCGTTTACGGAGGCAGACACGGGGAAGAACTTGGTATAGTAGAAATATAAATAAAAATGAAATTTAATGCTGTTCATTATTAAGCGCATTACTTGAGAACGGGTGGACTGATTTGGCTATGTTTTGTTTTAAAATGTTGGTAATAGTCCGAATTACGTTTTTTATATAAAGAAAGATTGGATTATTTTCCCGAAAAATTCTAAATTCAGGAAAAACTGAAGGCACCTTTTTATACGGAATTTTTGTAAGCATAATTGAAATTTGGATAGGGCAACGTCTGTCGGGTCAACTGGTAATGGAAAACAAGGAAAGCAAGATTTAAAGATAGACAATTAGACTTTTGTCTATCCTGAGGAGCCACCAGGGTTTGCCGAAACTGACTAGAACATGGAGGACGTTTTGTAATAGTATGTGTAATCTAATTTTACAAAATGACAACGTTTGATAGAAGAATATTAAAAAAAAATCGAGCTTAGAAGACGTAACTACTTAGTTAAAATTACGTTCGTATTTATGTTGCAATCAAACTCAAAGCATTTTTTATTTCAATTAAACCACTTACAGGCACTTTTGAACTGTCAAGGAGTCGGTCAGTTAGCCAGAAAGTTGAAGCTAGTTGTCCATTCCAAAACGTTGATCTATACGGAGAAGAACGGGCAAGAAACTCCAAGGATAATCTTGTAAATCAAGATATTACAAAATGCTGAGTACGTTATTCCTGTCGCTTCTATGTTGAAGTGAGAATAGTATACAGGGTGGCAAGGCAGCTAATGAATAACCGATGAAAAATTTCAGGGGGTTTTAGAATCATTTACTGAATCCATGGTAACAGGTCGAGCCTCGATGTTCCTGTCACCCTATGTAACAATCTATACTTATAATAAATCTGTAGAGAGGTCAATTCTGTACATGAAATATATTTCCAAAATAACTATCAGCGGGTGATTAGTGATCGATACTGACGCCAAAAATGCAATCAGTAAAATTTTTGTCTGTCTGTCTGTCTGTATGTTCGTTATAGAAACAAAAACCACTCGACGGATTTCAACGAAACTTGGTACAATTGTTCTTCATACTCCTGGGCAGGTTATAGTATACTTTTCATCACGCTACGATCAATAGGAGCAGAGCAGTGAAGGGAAGTGAAGTTTGTATGTATGGGGTCATCTCTGGAACTATTGCTTCGTATTGAAAAAATCTTTTTGCGTTAGATAGTTCATTTATCGAGGAATGCTATAGGCTATATAATATCACGCTACGACCAATAGTAGCGGAGCATCAATGAACAATGTTGCAAAAATGGGAAAAACCTTTACTAATAATAAAGCTGCCGAGTTTGTTTGTTTGAAAGCTCTAATCTCTGGAAGTATCGATCAGATTTATAAAAATCTTTTTGCATTTGATAGCCCAATTCTTGAGGAAGGCTTTAAACATCACGCTAGAACCCTTAGGAGTTGAGCAAAAAGAAAAAAGTCAGAAAACGAAGTAATAGCGCAGGCAGGCGATGCTATGCGACGCGGTGGGTCGGGGGAACAAAAAATTTCACGTGGACGAAGTCGCTGGCAGAAGCTAGTTCTAAATATAAGATTAAAGAGAAGCCCTGGCAGTTAAGAGATGACCAGAATCAACTGATCGAAACAAGCAAACTATAATTCAAATAAGCACAAAATAACAACAGAGCTAATTATATCAAAAACGTTTCGATAACCACGTAAACATCTATATTTATCTAATTACGACTGACGTACGTTGAAAGATTTATAAATATATTTTTAATTATATTTTCAATTTTTCACGTAATATGACGTAAAACGCATTTTTGATGACGCATGTGTGAGCATTACGGTTGGCGCAACCTTGCGATTTTTAGCATTTGCGATCGGCAACTGTAAAGTTGCACCACAAAAGTAGGACACTGTTAATAGTTGCTGAGCTTAACAACATAAACGATACTGCCTATCCATTCTGTAAAAATCTCACCGTGATAACATAGGTGAAGTGAAAGTGAAGTGAACTATCAATGGAGGCAATCCCTAACATCAGGTGGAATGACAGCTCACTTCACCTTAGTTTTCACGGTGAGATTTTTACAGAATGTAGGCGTATGCCTGCACTTGCAATAAGCATAATCAGCCTATAATGTTCCCACTGCTGGGACACAGGCCTTTTCTCTTCGAGAGGGAGTGGGCTGTATTCTACCACGCAATTCTTCGATTTTTTAATTTGAAATTGAATCTGAAGCGTTTGTCAAAATTTCGAACATCTTAGAATACAGAATATTGCCAAGTATCCTAGAGCACAGAATCACAGACATCAATCATGCATTAATCTCTAGACGTAGTTGCAATAAAACCCAATTGCATACTGCTCTAAGGCACCAAACCGCGATTATTAGCTTCATAAGCTCAAGCTTGTATAATGTATCATCATCATAATTCAGCCGAAAGACGTCCACTGCTGGACGTAGGTCTCCCCCAAGCACCGCCACTTCGACCAGCTCTGTGCTTATTGCATCCAGTGGATTCCTGTGGCCTTCACCAGCTCATCGGTCCACTTTGTACATAATAAAGAGTATACTTTTCTATTCGATGAAGTCCTACAAATGCTAGTTCTTGCTAGAAAAAGTATCGCGTGTGCGTTGAACATTACCATCAGATCATCCGGATTTACTCATTAATTTATTAAAAGAGATATTTCTGGCTTCCTGCCTGTGTTATGTAAGTAAGCTATACGCATGTGATTAGCAGTTTACCGTATTTTTGTATAGACATTAATATGAGTAAGAGACGGCTGTTATTTCTCATCCTGTATTTTTTTCTCTAAATAATCTTGTAATGAGTTCGGTGATATATTGAGTTATTTATACTTGGCGTTAATACAATTTATTGTCAAGTCTAGGATTGAATCCAATGAGCTCATTTGCAGACGGTAATGAATTAATCATGTGCTAAAGTGATTCATTGTTTATGCTTTTAACACAGTTTCATGGAAAATTAAATTAGATTAGGATGTTACTAATCATGTAGGAAATTATTAAAAACAAGTTGGAACACTTGTCAGTTCTAAATAGAAATGACTTCTTCTGAGTTTTTCATAAAATCGTATAGAAAGGCAGTTTGTCCACCGTCACCGTCAACGGGACGTCAACAAAACACGAGATTATTTGAACCGAACGTGCGGTGGACACTCGGCCTTAATAAATGTATGTATTTATACTTCGGCGCCGTCATCTCGTTCTCGTTGACATCCCGTTGCCGGTGGCGGTGGACAAACGGTCAGATACAGTATGAAACCGGCGACGAATAAACACTCTCTGGAGTTTATTTATAAACGTTGCTTAAAATTAAGAGGCGGGTAAACATCAAAAATGTGTGGTTGAACAGTCGCTAATCACTACTTAACTTTAAAAACCTTACTTAACGTTTATAAATAATGGTTATATGTCTAGAACGTATTCTTCTACATCTTTCGTATTAGTAAAGGGTCTAATCTGACCACAATCACAACCACACCGCTTCAGCAAAAATGAGGCCCATGGCTGACAGTCCAGTGTAAGCTAAACATATCTCAGTATCGTCACTCACGAAGACCACAAATAAGCAAAAAAAAACTTTCAAACATAACAAAGGAACCTCACCACATTCTTCACATCTCTTATAACCCTAAAGTTATTGTCCAAGCTATCGATTGCGCCGCCAATTAATAAGTCGTGATCATAAATTGATATTAAGATTCTTTGAATTAGTCGCTGCCATCTTGATTGTGTCGTGTATTGTGTCTGTGTGTATAATGCTTTAGAGTTCTCGGTTCATTAGCGTATCGTGTAGATATGGAGCAAGAATTTTAAAATTAAATAGGTGGGTTATTAATTGATTGTTTGGTATTTATTTAAATTGTTTTTTTGTGGGTCAATGACTTTGAATGATTATATCACTTGGTGATCGTGTCAATAAGTGTACCTAAATAACAAGATGGAATCAGGTTCGGTTCAAACTATAAAACGAAATAGGCATTAATGAGGAAAAGAGAGATTTTAAAACTTCTGAAGACATAAACAAGGACAGCTGACTTGACTACCACCTAGGAATGGACATGCTCAAGAAATAGAGAGAGGTAAAATTGACAAGATCATTAAATGACGAAACAGGTCAAACAAAAGAAATACAACAAGGCAATGCTGCCAGCGTTTTGGGCACTTTTCCTATTGACAGCGATACGAACGAATTTTTTTATGTCCTTTGATTATTTCGCCTCCTTTTTGTATATATACAAAAATATATATATACTGTTACTGACTGTTAGCTTTTTAATTTATGTAAATATATCTAAGTAAATAAATTTAAACTGAATTTGACTTATCGACATGCCAAAATTATCGTAACTTTTCTTTTTGACGGTACTTAAAGCTAAAGAAAAAGCATGAGAAAACCACATCTACATAATAATATTAAAACGAATCATTTAAACCTAACTACTAAGTAAAACTTGCAGGCCAATTGCACTTCCCCATTAACACTAGATGTTCAATTACCAACACTACACAAATGACTCTATTCATTAATATTTTGAAACGCAAACTTAAATATTTCTCACGGTCAACGACGAAAGGCGAACATTAGCCGAATGTTTGGATACAGAATATATGTAGAAGGTTCATACATAAAGTCTAACCAAATTGATGTTTCAAATTGATGTTATTTCTAGTTAAACAATTATCAACCTTATTTAAATGGCAATCAAGTTGATTTCAGAGTGACTAGTACTATTAAAAAAATTATACAAATGATTAAAGTTTACTGAACTTTATTGTGTAGAAATTAAAGATATTTTTCCATAAACTCATATTCGTTTACATTTTTGGCAAATAAATCGCAAATGCAAAAATGAAAAAATGTCCATGAAGGAGTTAGTCGCAATCTCATCTCAGTGACAATCAATATCAAAAATTTGACAAAAAGGTAGGGAAATCAGAGGTATTTTTCACAGATTGAGATTAGACTGTGAATGTTCCTAAAATTTCGAGAATTGCCCCTCAGATATCAGCCTTCTATATAAATCTTACCATGAAAACAGGTCAAGTGAGCTGTTATTTCAGCAGATGCTAAGGATTGACGCTATTGACTTACTCCGCCTTAGTTTTCACGGTGTGATGTTGTTGTGTAATAGGGGCTTGTGGCTAAAAAGTAACAGCTGCATCGTTCGATCGATCAGGTTGAAATTGCCGTGATTGATCCGTGGATGGGTGACCATCTTTACATACCAGGACCCCTCCGTGCCTCAGAAAGCACGTTAAGCCGTTGATCCCGGCTGTCATTCGTGGATCTTTGTTAGTCGTTACTGGTCGTCAGAAGCCCGAAAGCCTGACAACCAGTCTTACCAAGGGGTATCGTATTACCCAATAACTAGATTGTGGAGGTTAGATAGACAGTCGCTCCATGTAAAATACTGGTGTTCAGCTGTATCCATCATGGTTAGACTGGAAGCCGACACCAACATAATAATGGGAAAAGGCTAGGCAGATGATTATGTTGTTGTGTTGTTGAGGTTATATAAGATCAATAGCCCTTACAACAAACCTTCTGTACCCATCTTTTGGTTTGTAGTTTCACTCTATTTAGATATTTAGCTACCGTTTTGAGATAATAAATCATTTTGTCGGTACAGAAGAGTGGTAATTATCGCAATTAAGGTTAAGCAACGATTAACTTTGTTCTTTAAGAGGAAACGTGGGACCGAGGTGTTTCGGTGAATCACTGCTCTCGGTATTTGAGATGAATGAAGAATTTCTGAAGACCATTGTTACTTTGTGTTTGAACATCACTTCTGAGATTTGGGACTTGAGTCGGGTTAAAAAGACGTTAATGTCAGGTATCGCTAACAAGCAATTGATAAATCATTCACATTTTGCCAGTTAGGTAGGCACAAGATTCTTTCTTTGTGCGTATTTACACAAGTCGGGGAATGTGCCTGGTAGGTACAGTGTTCCATATGGGAATCAAACCGGTGAGCTTACTCGTACAATTGAAGGCAAACTCTACTCTGCAGTTTTGCCATTTGGAAAGCTAATTCAGGAAACTGTTCTAAATATTAATTAATTTAATCTTTTACAAAATAAACAGACTTAGGCACCTGCCCCACCTCCGGCGATTAACAAGAAGCAAGTAGAGTTAGCAACTAAAAACGATTCGAGTTAGCGAGCAACGAGCAGCGAGTCCGCGACGATGGCGAGCGATTACTCGGCAGTATGCGCATGTATAGATAGTGCAATCCACGGAGACGCACCCCACTTTTTTTCCTAATGCTTACAGCACAAGTAAGCAACATTCCGCTAGTGGTTTAGTTTTGTCGATACACACAAATTATTTTTAATGGCTAATTAGTGAATATCGAAAAAACTAAAACGCTTGCAGAATTGATTATCGATAACTGCAAACGATTAGGAAGAAGAGTGGGGCGCGTCTTCGTTGATTGCACTATCATGCGTGAGTCTCTCGACGAGTGTTCTAGCAAACAATTTTTGTTAGCTCTTATCATTACTACAAACGAGTACCTAACCGCCGTCGAAGTCGGCGTGAACATTCAGCGATCAACTATTAATATAAAGTATATCTTATTTACACGGGACCTACAATCTTTTGTACGTTTCTTGAGCGATACAATCGTTGACAGCTACTCTTTTCCTCGTTGACGGTGGGACAGGTTCATTGTAATATATTTATGCAATGTATTTGTTCCAAATGTCAAAACAACATTTTTCTTTTCATAATAGCATCTTAATTCCCAAATTCCAAGCATATAGTAAGTTAAACAGTCAAACTCCGAACAAAATTCAAGGTATACACTACGTGTATTGAAAAACAAAGAAACTTTGTTTATTTAAAAAATAACAACAACATGGCCACTGTAGAAACATTTGAATACTACATATTTAATTTAAAAGATAATGCGTGGTTTTTATTTTTATCAGAAAGTATCTAAAAACTAATGCACGAGAATATGAAAGGTGTTAGCTTAATCAATTAGATGAAATCTACGCTATATCATATGACTGTATAATTTGTGAACTCGAAAACACTTAATGTTTTCTAACGACAAATCTAAATATTTGATATTTTTGTAGATTGATTTATCTTGTAAGATCAATACTGTTTGCAAATATTTGTCATCTTGACTCCACATATGGGATGGATCTTGTGATTAAAATGTTGTTAGGTAGTAAAAGCAGTTTCTGACGTATGAAGTTTGCAAACAATACCTACGTCCCACTTCCATATTAATTTAATAGCCTTAAACATTTTTATCACCTATTCGAATCGTACGGGAAATACATTAGGTAAAGTATCACAATGCGAACATAAAACACCAAAAAACAGACACTAGGCTCTTCCATTTGTCAATCGATAAACTAATAAAAAACTAATTTATTTCACGATAATATTGTTGAAAATTCCCAAGTCATATTTCAAATGGTTAATAATGAGCCCGGTACCTGATGGTTTGAGATCGCGCTAAGACTTCGATCTAAAGAGGCTGCATTTGCATAAAATCATTAGTAAGCACAATGGTGTGCGGGCAGGGACACGGCCCGAGAGACACCTCACAGTTGCTCTTAAATATCCCACCAATATCAACAAACACAAATTACACACTGCCCATTACCTGTTCGCAAAGACTCGTCAAATTTTCAACAGAATTAATGCAGTAATGGATAGCCAACAACAGAAAGTTGACGTGTATTGATGCGTCGTAAGAATAGCATGGCACGGGCTACGAGCCGCCTCTCGAATATGATTTATCATCGTTCATTAGGCGAGTTTGTCCGCAGCGACAACAGATGGAGCTGATAGCACTTGGCAGGGTGGCCGGCTTGTTATTATTTTTATTACCAGTTTTCAAAGAATAATACTTGAGGAATGCATCTCTTAATGAACTTCCACCCTTTTTGGGATCGACATGATGGATAGAATTAATGTCGCCTCCCATTGTTGATTGGAGACACTTTCAATGGCTTGGGACACGTCTACTGTGATTATGTCGCATTGATTTCGGGTTTGATACCTACCTTAAATGGTTTTCTGAGAAGGGCTTAATGGTTGTTTTTGCTACTGTGATGTATGGATCATTATAAAATAAAATCTCACGAAGGTGTGTGTGACTAATGATGTTTATATCAGTATTCATTTTATCTAATGTTTCAGTAAAGAAAGCACCTTTCCAAAAATAAACCGTTTCTCTTGTCAGAATCATTCAAACAGCGACAACCCTAAACAGCAGTGAACATTTTCATAGTCACTCACATTGCTCTCACTAAATCCTCTTACCATTTAAATCTCCCTGCGCACGCGCAGTGCAAACATTGACGATTCTTAAAACTGCATCTTTAACACCGTCGTCAGTCGTGTTCGGAGCGTAATTAAAGGTCCGAAGGGAATTTGCATTCGTTTCTGAGAGCTCGTAGGGTAGAAAAAAAAGTTGTTAATTAGCATATTGTATTTTGAAATGTGACGGTTTGCATGCAGAGTTTCATGCCCCTCAGCGGTGGGCTTGAGTCTCGGATTTTTATGAGTCTCGCCATGTGTGGACGTGTCTTGATTCAGTTTGTCATGAATAAAATCATGATTATTTGTTTTAATTAGTTTGTTAATACGTGTGTTCACAGGTTCTGTATTCGCGTTTGGAATTTATGCAGTGTTATTTTTACGAAAGTTTCTTTTTTTTTTTGTGAATTGGCTATAAAATATTTATACTTATAATTTATTGAAAACTTACATTCTAATGAGCGCTCTTAAGTTCTGTGATTAAACCATCGCAATCATGATTCTCAATTTAATTCAACTAGGAACTAAAACATTAACCTTCCAGTAAACCACAAAATACAAACTCAGTCGTATCCACACTAACCTGCCGTCTAAGTCAATCGTGATAGCTTTAGTTTTGTGTCTCTGTTTTAATTAATTTGCTTCACGAAGTCGCCACTTCGGGTGTCACGACAAGATGCTTCGAGAGTACTGACTGACATACTTCAAAATGTCACCAAATCATTGGGATTATCTGCGATCGCTACCGGTAGCCTACCCTTTTGACCGTCATTGTTTCGAGGATTTTGTGTCTAATTCCACATGAGGAATTAGGTCCTGATGCGAAAGATAAATTTAACGAGAAACGTGTTGAAGGTATTAAGTAATGTTTTTAGATGATTCTCAGTACCGTGTGTCGAAGAGTGGAGATTAAAATAAATGATTCTACAGAGTGCTGCAAGGACGTATTTTGGGGCCACTGTGACTTTTGTTATTTTGTTTTGAATAAATTGTGGCAATAATCTTACGTATTTCACAGATTACACCAATATTGTCATCTAGCAGCATCTACTTAGAATCCACATGATACTGCAATTACAATTCTACTTGCCATTCATGTTGATCATGATACCCTCACCCTTCGGAGGGACCAATGCATAACTAAGCGGGGTTCGATTGCAAATTACTGGACGTTGATTAGGCGGTGGTGAAGCAGTTAATGCCAAATCACACTTACGTCCTTCCTTACCTTTGCCCATCTGATGTATTATGGTTTGTTTTGTTTTTCTTGTTATTTTGCAACTATCTCGTTGTTCTACTGATCGCAAGCGTTACTGAGCATGAGGTCTTGGGTTCGATTCCCAGGTCGGAAAAATGTCATTTGATTTTTCCATCAGGAATGTCTCAGTAGCAGCCCGGAGTCTGGATTTGTGCCTATTTATGTTAGGCAATAGGCGCGCCCCCAATTACATGGGACTTAAACATATCTGTCAAAATGTGGCTGTACTATAGGTTACAATTCTGCCTAATCCTTCGGGGATTACAGGCGTGAAGATATTATCTTATATTATTGCAAAATCCTTATTTTGAATCTTTTCTATTAAAGGTGGTTTGATTGTGTTAGAATATTGTGTCGCAATGTCATCAGCAGCATTGTTCATTCGCCGACTACACCCATAGGTATGACTTTTGTGGTTACCATAATCAAAATCATCATGAATACGTAATAACTATTGCAGCACAAATTAAATCGTATCGGAGTGTGAGAACCCCGACTATCACGATTGCACGGATTTTGGTGATGTCGCAATGTTCCAATTAGGTGCTCATTTATGTCAGGCGTGCATTGTTGCCATTCATTGGTGGCGAACAATCGACTCATTGTGAATGTGTTTACGTATTAGTTTTCAAAATCACTAGGTTTTGTTCTGTTTTATGCCTATTCATTTTATTTCGTGGAATTAGTTTTGTTGCTATTCTCTAAAGTCTGGTGATTTGGTGTAGGTAAGCCAATAATATCAGATTTTGCAATATGTAATCCTGAATAAGTTAGTTGATACAATAAGTCATCAACCTTCGACTCTTTAAATAGTCGAACTGAGCTTTGGAATATAAAGTCAAAGTTTAGCCATCGGACTGTTATCTCTTCACTCGTATTTACCCCTATAATAGATTTCGTAACCATTCTACGGGTTCTCGATAGCCTGTTTTGTAAAGCTAATTTTGCAATTTACTAGATAGGGTTAACTAAACTTAGTATATTTGTTCGCATTTTCAGTTTTAGCACATGATAGAGTGCTTGTACGAAAGAGAGGATATATCGATTTAACAATGCAAATAAATTGCAAGTCTTGTCAGTCAAAACCGTATACTATTTTCTCAGTGAAACTGAGAAAGGTTAGAATTTGATAACCTAAAAGAGGATTGACACTGACACACGGGCCATTCTCACTGTCCCAAATATGTATAGGACCATTTAACGAGAGTGCCTCATAATGCACGAGTATTATTTAACTACAGATTCAATAGATTCAATCAGTGATACAACGATTAACATAGTACACACCCATCGTACTAAGCCAGGCGGGGTAGTGACACAATAGACCGTACGCCACAACATCATCAAACAATTTCAAAATCTGATCCTATGCATAACGAATGGAGTTGATAAATAGTTTGAATTAACCGATCTAATACGGGTCACCCACAACACAGTGACTCGACGGAATATCGACTCATAATGATAATTGAACTGGCAAACACCCAGGCTGGACTATCAGAACCATCTATTGAGAAACGACGCTGGAAACTATATGACTTGCACTATTGTATTTATGATTGTTTTTTATTTTATTTCTTGTCTTCCGACACAATCTTTAGCGTTCTGATTAACTCGGAGCTTTACCGCTGTGAATTGTTTCAAACAGCCCGTTAGAATATTGAATTATGTGCATGTATGAGTAACGTTCTTAGAAATCAATGACCAAATAATGTATAATTGTTTCCCAATGTTTTACATTTGGGTATAACCGTTTTTCTTTGTTCTGTGAAAATGATGGGAATTTTCCTTAATCTAAACTTGATAAGAATTTCAATGATACATGAAGACAAAGTAATCCCTTAAAATACACACACTTACTAAGCAATGAGGACAATAATTTAAAAATTAAATTGCGATGAATGGAAATTCTCACCCCTCTTCTGAATTGATAGGAAGTTTCCTATACTTAAAATGTATGACGTGTTTGACGCACGCGTGACACAATAATAGGAATAATGACATATCGTCACATTATAGTTGCAGGAGCTGAAAGTGCTAATGTAGATCTCCATCTGCAATGGTAAATGGTTTTGATTTAAAAAAAAAAATCAGGTTTTCACTATCTAGAGGACCTAGTATATAATAATATACTATATGTTGCAATCGGAAACAACAGAATAGCAACAAAAACACGAAATGTTTAGAAAGCAAAGCTTTTCGTATGTCTGTAACGATTTTTAGGACATAATTGACTTTTCGGTAACTTATGTTAACCCAAATACATTTTTGACTTTGCCATCATTGTTATCGCTGATTGTCACTATGTACTAGCCCTCAGCAGTGCTATTCTGTAAAAATCTCACCGTGAAAACTAAGCTGAAGTGAGCTGTCATTTCACCTGATGTTAGGGATTGCCTCCATTTATAGCTCACTTCACGCTCACTTCACCTATGTTATCACGGTGAGATTTTTACAGAATCGATAGGTAGGTTTAACTCTAGACATACATATGTAGCAGTCCCACCTTACACCATAACTTATGTGTAACTTGCTGTATGTTTGGTTTTAATTTTTTTTACATCGAACCCACCAACTAATTTCTTCAGCTCCCCTGTCCCTATGGCTCCCATATTTGCCAATTTGGTTTTCTACTCTAGTCAGGTCCAATCAATAATTCAATACCATTAATCCAGTACCTGGCATAAATATTAATCGATGAGCTCATAATAGCAATTTGGAATGTCTGTGTAACTGTCAATACCAGCTACACCGCTACCAAGTATGAATGTTTGTCACCAACGATGGAAATAAAATTAATTTAAATGTTTAAATGATTTGATTATAAATTGTTTGTTTGCGCTTGTACTATAAGATTCACTAAAGACAACATAAGCTTAAATATAATATATCTCTGTTTCAATCATAACAACTACAAACTGGTTAGACTTGGCCATGATCTTTCTTGCATTGTCATAAAGGATTCTCTAATTGAATTTTGGTAATAAAGAGAAACAATGCGGTTTATTTTAATATAGATTAACGACCGATGACTTGACACCTCGCACTCAAATCCAAAGCCGGTTGCTCATCTACAAAGTTACTTTTATCGTTCCTGAAATCAGAATCAAGAGAATAATGAACCTTATATCTTATAGTTTTGGTTTCATCTATGGTAAAATTATGTTTGTCAAAATCATAGATGTGTTTCTCTGAATTAAAATTAGTTCGAAATATATTAATATGTATTAGTGTCAACCTTTTTACGTTATTGGTTATTGGTTCATTGTTGGGTTATGGTAATTTCCGTGAGATATATTTGTTTTGTTTGATAGTGATCTGGTACATAATATAACGAACGTTATCTACTGTTTTCGATGTATTGGGTTAACAATATTGTGTGAGCAAACATTTCAAGAACTTTAAATTTAAAATTAATATCGATACAATTTACATTCATTTACATAGCATAATCAGCCTATAATGTTTCCATTGCTGGGACACAGACCTCCTCTCTATAAGAAGAAGTGAGCCATTATCCACCACGTGGGCCCAGTGCGGGTTGGTGGATATCACATGTCTTAGAATTTTTTTTTCTTTTGTTTTCTCACGATGCCGATGTTTTCCATCACCGTTTTGAAAGCAGTGGTAATGAAATGAAATAAAATGTGCTTGTCTGGGTTCGAACTCACGACCTACAATCATTCTTATTTATAGCATATCTGGCAATTTTTGTTTTGGGTAATCACATGTTTCAATATTTTGGCAAATTCTATTGATCATGATTAGATTCAAGCCAAAAGAAAAACATACAACCAACAAAGGTCCAAGTGAACGCAATCTCTTAAATATATTGTAACACACAATTAAAAATAAATTACTGTATTCAATGTAATAAATTACTCATTCTTCCGTCAGTCATGTTGATATACGATCGCATTTAATACTTTCAAGTGACCAATAAAATCGTCCAATAAATACATCTGGTCTCATTGTTGGAGTTGTTTCGGCACTTTTACGATAGCCAGACTCACCGAAATACGATTGTCAATCCTGTCTACGTTTCTGATCTTGAAAGTATTAAAATTGAAGATGCTAAGGAAATTGTGGAATATACAAAATTCGGTTGATTGTTAGTGTTTGATTTAAGGTTGACCTTGATTTCATGAATTAACATATATTATGCTTAAGCTATGAGAAATAATAATACATTTGAGTATAATTATATCAAGAAAATAAATCTACAATCTATACTCTTTTAAAATACCTCGACAGAATAATTGTCTTTTGACAGTGTATCGCTTCTATTCTGTTCTAGAGTTAAGCAACTTCCTGCAAATACACTTTGATAGAGTGACTTGGTTCTTATTTATAGGTAGGTATATCCCTTTGCAATCACAACATTTTTAATCTTAATTTCAAATTGAACTTCACCGCCTCTACAAAGGTCATTTTACCAATCTGCCTGTCACTCAGAACACAAAGTCTCTTTAATAAAAACAATGCTTTATTTTGTTTTAATCCCATCAGCGCTTAAAGGATTGTTAAGTTATGACTTATTGCATTTCAGTTTTATAATTTTAAGAGTACGTAGATGTACGTCTTTATGTGAACTTATTTCTTTCTCACTTCGACATTTCGTGGGTTTGTAGGAATGATGTATCGAATTTATGATGATTGTATTATTTTCTATCAGTAGTGATCACTTGCAATTCAGTAGTAGATTATTATTGGCCCCGATTCTGTTGTTCACAAACTAAACTAAATTTAAGTTCAGTGCATCTTTTTCTTTCTATTTAATTAAGAAAAGGACAGAAGATAAATATTAGTTTAGTCCTGTCAAATTAGTCAGTGCCTGACGTAAATTGACGTATTTTTAGTAGTCAATTTTTTAATCTCGTCTAACTTGTCTATGGATTATCTAATTTGACAGGACTAAACTAATATTTTAACTTCTGTCCTTTTTGTAATGAAATAGAAAGAAAAAGATGCACTGAACTTAAATTTAGTTTAGTTTGTGAACAACAGAATCGGGGCCGTTACCTCATATATCAACTTATGATTATTAAAATTTATTATATCTAGCTCAAATTTAAGCTAGCTAGTTCAAAAATAAGGTCTAGTATAGTTTCAAGTTGTAGTGGTTCTAGTTTATTAAAATATTATGTTCAGCTGGATTAGCTACATGCACATGCATACCTACCTATATGATGTTATGGTAAACATCGTTTTTTCTTGTTTGAACTTTTGCATAACAATAAGGAAAGCCATAAATAAAATTGAAAACAAGATTCCAATTTACTTACTCAGCCAATTCCCATCAATTTTATTGTACAGAAAAGCCAATCGATTCACAAGTGCGTACACTTAACCTCACTTACATTGCAAGTTGCTTTCTTATTAAAATAATCATAAAACACTAAGAGAGACTTTCTCAAAACCTACGCAGTGTGAGGTCGATGCCTCAGTGAGGGGAATGCGGATCTCATCGGTCCATCGATGTCGATTGTTTTAATTGTTTCGAGATGAGACCGAGGAGCGGCCGTGTCAATGAGAGGTCAACTAACGACGTGATTAGTATTTCAAATCGAGAACTCGATTCTGCTTAATTTGAATCGATGTTTTATCGATACGTCGTTCAGTCACGAGTTTTGTTTGTGCTAATTATGTAAATGTTCGTTTTAATTGCCATAAATTATGAATAGAAAATGTTTTATCTGTTTTGTTAAATAGGTTTAGGTATTATGGAGGTGACATATTGAAAGTTAGTAATTTTTTACGGTTTGGCGATAACCTCTGCTTCTTTTACATTACTGAAACAATGTACTGCCCAATAAAAAGGTTAATTGGCTCATCTCAAAGCAGAAATGAACTTATCTGAGTCGAGTCCATTCCGAATTTTATGTTGTTATTAACATTTTAACTGTTTCGTAAAAAACTAAGTAAAAGGCTATAATATATTTCGAAAAATTCCAGCCTTTTCATTCACAAAACGAAATTGAATTAAGAATGAAATTACTTACGGAGTTATGGCGGAGGGACATTAGCAGAAATCCAATACTTTTTATATAAATACAAATAATTGTCTGCGGCATTAAAAAGTGCTTATGCTCTGTGTGTTTATATTAAACATCAGCATTTTTTAGTTTGTTCAAAATTAAGAGTCGGTCCAAAAAATAACACTTGTTCAATCGATATCACACAATAAGGGATAGGGTTGCCACTGTTAAATCAAAATGGAGTAAAAAATTATATGATTTTCAAAATTAAAAAAGTATTATTTGGTGTGCAATGTTATACCATGTAATGAGTAGTGAACTTTAATAAAAAATAATTAATAAAATAAATAAAAATAATGTAGGTAACCTATCAATAGTAATACAGAAACTCTGTGAAAGCAATAATCGTATTGCTGTTTTTTTTTTAAATGTAACTATTTTTTTACTATTTTAAAATTAGTATCAACCTTAATAAATCCTAACTAAAATTCCCGCCTACATTTTAATAAGTGGCGTTTGAGTGTTTAATAAAAACAGATTGTCCTCAGGAGACGGCAGGGTGGGTATAAATAAAAACATGTTCACATGCTTGCTACAACTTGCTCAGGCGACATTACGTTTTGGAAAATCGTTAGCGACGCCTACGGAAACATATTGTTTGTGGTTCAGAACTTTTAGAGTTGCTCCTTTGAGGATTTTATGAATTAAACTTTGGCAGACAAAAAATGAAGCTCTGTAATCAAATCAACACGTATTTGTTAATGTAATTGAAATTAATCATGATAATTTTTGTGGACTTGCAGAGTTATGATTGAAGACATTTCGAATTCCGAGTTTATTATGATTGCCAAAGATAAATATGATAAATTGGGTATAAAGTCTTGAGTTGTCGTGAATTAAATATGAATATTTTAAATGACGTTATAGAAAGCTATTTGAAGTAGGTAAAAAAACACAACAGAGGGATGAAGCTTTAAGGATGCACTGGTAACTATAATTATTATACAAAATCCCAAGAACCAAAACACAGTAACAATATTTTAACCCAAGCGCACAAGCTATTAAAGAAATATGTTGCCTCTATAACTTCCGAACACTACAACCCCGTCTCTCGAGGTATAAGCCGTCTTCTTACTTATCCGAAACACCACACCCCGAATGCACTTAATGTACAAAATATTGTAATGTTATTATTATTTCATATGATAACCCAGAGCCTTGCCTTTTCAATACCGGATAAAATAATTTCAATAGCAATGTGTGCCTGGACGGAGATAATCTCAGAAGGCAGATAGGACGGGTATGCACCTCGATTATTATCATAAATTTATCTAATAGGTGGTATGAGATGATACGGAGCGCTTTAATTGGGTAAGGATATGATTATGATGATGATGGTGATGTGAAAATAGGTTGTAATGCTAGTGCATATGGATTTGGAATAGGCTATGTGGGTTTTAGCCAAGAACGCATAAAAGGATACGGATATATAGATACTCGGAAAGGAAAACTAAGTTACGGAATAGACCATGTATATCTATTCACAAGTGCAAGAATTTGTTCATATTTTGAAAACAGCGATATCTATACATCATTTTTAACATCTCTGTTACTCTGAAGTTCAAGAATGTTATCCAATGCTAACAAACCAATAAGCGTATTAAATGAAGTAAAACATACAAAGTTACAAGTGACAACGACCTACACAGGATTCATATCTAAAGTAGTTATTACACCAAGAATGCTGCAGCCGTTGAATGCAAAACACTTAGCAGTAGAAATTAATATCTAAAACCAATGTAACCAGATCTTAATATATGCAGACTTTAATTTTTACGAAGCGAAGATTCGATTACAAAACAAATTAATGCAGAATTTAAACTCAGCATTAAAAATCCAATAAGTGTCAACACAAAAAGATAGCAAACATTTATCACGAACATGAACATAACATTATAGAGGCGACTCAGGTGGGACACATAAAACTGGCCGAGATCACAACCCACCTAAACTAAACGTAGGCAGACCCAATAAAAGCCCCTAAGCCATTTAAATCTCTCTAAACGACAGGGTTATAGTTTAATTTTACTGCAGAAAGCATTTCCATCACAATTGGAAGTGACTCCTTGTCATTTATTTTAAAGTGTTTGCGGGCCTCGTCCTGACCGTGCGTTATCATAAATCTTTTTTAAGATCGAACCATAAAGGCAGATAAGGTCGCACCCAATCGCCTAAAGATTGCCCTTTACCGAATTTACAATGCTGACGAATTGTCAGGCGAATGTGGAAGGATTAGTTGACAGGACGATGCGACGCTTGGTAACAATATTTTTTATTTTGATTAAAACATTGAAACATGGACTGTAAGTACAAACTGTGGTGATTTAGAACTGAGGAAAAAAGACCAAATTTATGAGAACATTGTCAGCGAAAATACAAACTATGGTCCTTTAGATGCAGAGCTAAGTAAAAATAAAATAAATAGTGGGTAGGTACTAGTTTCGTTGTCATTGTTAACAGTTCAAATAAGGTCAAGTTATTTATTCATTATAGTTATAATCTAACAGCTTTGTTAAACGTTTTCTAAATAAATTTATTTTACTAATGGACGTATATTGACAGCCCTTATCTTAATTTATGAATTTGAATAAAATTACCTGCGACCAGAGACCACACGAAAGAGACATAAATATCTCTGTAAAAATACCATAATTTTTATTACTTTCATTCGATGAATTTGCCAAGAAATCTCCAGATATCGTTTTGTCCTCATAGTTTAGTTACCATATCATTTGAATTTGGGTTTGGAAGAAATGAACACGTAGGCAATAAACTCGAATAAAATTGGTTATAGCATTTCTGTAACATCTGTAATCTTAGGTAAAAACTCAAATGATTGAGTGGTGGCTGCGATCGCAGTAAATTGATTAAGTGTCTGATTTTTAAATATTTCCCGTTTAGCGCGGTCCACGTTGAATGATCAATTAAGTTGATCGACGTTTGACTGCGGTGATTTGGGAATCATATGCATCGGAGGCTTAATCTGAATGATACTCATATTGTGGCAGCAGGCTCGTAAGATGTTTGTTACAATGTTAATTTATTTAAAATTTTAAACATCATGTTGATTTATATCTACCAACTCTGAGGTAGGCTTTAAGCCTGTGGTCGTGTAAATTCTAGATGAAGTTTATACCTATATACATGGTTATAATTACCTTAACATTCTTAAATCGTTCTTTTGTCTTCTTCATCATCGTTTTCGTCATTCAGCTGAAAGACGTCTAATGAGTAGAATAGGCCTTCACCAAACATCACCATAACGTCCTATCCTATGGTTGCTGCATCTATTCTTCTGTCTTATTTACGTAAAAAATACCTACCTATAAATAATGGAATTTAAATGACCTAACTAATTTTCGTTTCAAAAACGTTGCAAAAAAAGTTGCTATCAATATTCAAACCACTAAAATCGAACACTAAAAAACTCAAACTATCATTTAACAATACGACAATAGTCACAACAATGGATACCAAACTTTAAAAGTCCAACGACGCATTTAATTCCATATCTATACGTGTGTTCGTTTTTGTGCTTGAGCCACAAAAGATCTAATTGAAGTGAAAAAAGGAATGATTCTCAAATGATATGTGTTTGTTTGTATGATTGATGTATCGACGGGCCGAGTCGGCTATTTAACAGTCGGTTAGACAAAATAGTCGAGGTATGTGAGACGTCGGGGTGCCATACCAGTACAACTTGTACGAACTTTGGCGTATAAAGTGAGTGTGTTGCTCAAAGTTTTTGGCCAATTGCTTTGAAGATGTTTTTTTGAAAGTCATTTTACAGAGTTTTAGTTGATAAGTCAATTCAGGAGTGTTAGCGTTTTGTTAAATATCTATATATATATATTTAATTTCCAAAATCCCAAATCAAATCGATCGAATGATTTTAGGTAGCCATTTTAACAAGTAACCTTTCGTGATTGAACTGTCTGCGTAAGATCATTGCTAACCAGACAATATTTTGTTTCTAGTTATAATAAAATACGGACTCACCGTAAGTATACACTTACCTTTCAAATTATCTAATAAATTATTAATCTTTTGTTGTCCAAATATCAAATCTTGCCCAAGATCACCTGGCCAGAACTTTGGGCATCACTACCTCAACAAACACAAAAACGTGCATGTGTGCGTGTCGTGATCACAATCAGGTTATTTCACTGGTAATTATGATACGATGGGCGAGAGCCCGACCCCGGGTCACACCGTCCAAATGTGGCACATATGACGAATAGTGCTGAGCGGGCTAAGGCTTGCAGTACTTTCGGCAACACTTTTGGGTTCTGCAATATTTGGCCGAAGACCAAGTATTAGAAAAAAATTACATTTTCGAATCATCGAAGTATAATTATGTATTGTGTTGTAGTTATGCATATTATTTTGGTATGAGAGCTGTGTTATCATGTTGACATAGATCTACAATCTGTGGGTTGATCGGTTTAATTGATTTGATTGCTTGTTTATTTGTTTGAAAGCTGTTCCTTTTAGCCAGTGAGCAGTGACTCAACTAATAAAATAAGACGAGACATTCATAAGCATAATACATACACACACACACACACTTATGAAACTACATTATTAAAAGCTGATTTTAAAATAGACAGATAACTCATACCTTAGGAAACTATATACAAAAGCTAACAGTCTTAAAATAATAATAATTATGTACAAGTAAATAAAAAGGAAAGAATTTTAGGGCATCAAAAGTTTTTACAAAAAATAACAACCGACTTCCAAAAAAAAACTACAAAGTGAAAAATAGCTTTAATTTCGGAAGTCGGTGTCGTTGGTTCCGCATTTTATTTTATTGACACCGACTTCCGAAATTAAAGTTATTTTTCACTTTGTAGTTTTTTTTTGGAAGTCGGTTGTTTTTTTTTTTTTGTGAGAAGTTTTTTTTTTTACTTTTTAGTGGGCCAGTTTGTAACATATCTAAGTTACAATAGCCTAATGTCAACTGCTCATCAAATTTTACAAAATATTACTTTTCCCGATGCAGGGACGTTAATTGTTGAGGAGTTCTCCTTGTAAGAACCAGGAGAACTGTAGCTAACTGAGAAGTCACCATCAGCTCCACTTCAAAAAAAAAAAATCGCAAACCCGTGAAATATTTATTATTGAGTAGTTCCGATGGCCACCTGTGGTCTTCATCATCAGTTCCACTTCACCGAATGGTGCTTTCTGAGAGCAAATGCACGAGTTACTATAAAAAAATACCCAAATAGGTGTGCCTATAAAATTTGAGGGTTTCCCTCAATTTTCCATGGGATTCCCTCATCAAATTCCGATTTTGTGACAATGGGAGCATACCCTTACAAATTAAAAAAAGAATTTAGAAAATCGGTCTACAATTGACGGAGAAATCAGTGAACGTACATAAAAAAAACATACTTAAAGTCGAACATATAACCTCCTCCTTTTTGGAACTCGGTTGAAAAAATTTGTCCGCCTCGTTTTCAACAAGAAAAGTGCCCAAAAGGCTGGCAGTATTGCCACGTTGCATAGCAAATCAGCATTGCTATGCAACGTGGCTATGCAATTTGGCCAAAAAATAGCCCAGCCCTCTGGTTTCTCGAAAAGTCGGCGAACTGCTTGGGAATGTCTCGAAAAAATGTAAGGAATAAATATCGCGGTTAGACAACATTTGTATAGCAGACAATTGTGTCAAACTGTCATATTTAATCTTCAAATTAATCTTACTGTTGAAAGATCTGCCCTAAGAGTAACAAAACACGTGCTGTGTGTACTTATGCTAGTGGAATAAAATAATTTTCATTGCAAGCCGAACTCAATTTTGCTTCGGCCTCGGCCTTGAGCAATCTGACGCTGGTAAAACACTAGCAAGAAAACTAGTAACTAAAATATACAAAGATTCTCATTCTGATTATATCTCATTACATCTCGATATGTTTGTTTATAATTTCGAGAAACTGCTTAGAATGTGAAATCATGTTACAATCGATTTTCGAAATTTTAATCGAATGATTATTTTATTGTTCTGAAATTGGTGATGATTATACGTTTTCTATACAGTAATGTATGTTAAGTCTACCTTTTCTTCGTGCTGATTACTTTATAATGTGTGTGGATGAGTTTATTTATTGATATCAGTAAAGGCATATCATAGAAGCTATAGACCACTTTCTATTTGTGCGTTGGCCTTCTTTGATTTCCACTAGCGGATCTTAATCATGTTTCATCTTTTGTTGTCCTTTAATTCTAGCTATATTATCATCATTCACCATCAGCTTTACTTCTTTTTATAAAAAGGCCTCCAAGCAAAATCTATTTTTGAAGAACAGCTGACTTGTATTTGAAGAACAATCGTTCATTTGCAGCAAACATGACGCAGAGAAAAAAACACAAAAAAGAACAAGTTTTGGGGAAAATATGCGTCACAGCCAAGCAATACGGCCATCGCTCAGCGAAAATCTATTTGTAAAATCCTTGTGATCATGCATTTGCTTTTCCATGCCAATCACCATTTCCAATCCAACAAACAACAGCTGACGGTGTTCTTTTAACACCAATAACTTAATTCCCGACTATGCCAACAAGGGTACATTCCCACCTATACACCGTGTAATCATATTAAAGCGAGCGTCGTGGGCGGGAGACCCCGGGTCAAACGAATTCATAGATAAAAACCTGTCCATGTGACGTCACGAGATCGAAAACCTTCGGTCCGAAGACTCAAAGTACTGTCACAGAATAGATACGTACAGAAGTTCAGCTCTATACAATGAGAGAAAATGTTCTCACACATAGACACGTTCGCGAGTCTTAGGTTCGAGATAGTTTGAGATCTCTGCACGTACGCGTCAATGTATACGTGCGCCTGTTTTCGCTCGTTGCCTTCTGTAGCTATTTATTCTGTGGTCTCGAACACAAGCATTCCGCGATCAACATCGTAATGATTTGACGTTGATTTAACACGCCTGTTAATTTATACATCAGCCCAACGTATGACACTGGCAAATGATTTATGATGTACGTAGATTAGATAATTGTTGCTTTTTAGGCTTCTTTATTTTGTTAGGTTTAGTTCTGAGTGCAGTGGTTTGTATATGTAATTACTTTTTTATGTTACCATTTGAGGTCAATCATTTTTAGGAATGGCTGAGTGTTAAATCAGATAGTTTTCTGAAAAACCGTAAATATACAATAAGGATTCATTCACTACGAGGTAATCCTTTCCTTTTTTGGTAATTCAAACACAAATTGACAGATTTTGAAAAAAAAAAACATTAGGAATTAGCCGAACTTTCGATAGTTCACTGAAAGATTAGTACTGGACAACACCTTAACATACTTTTAATCACAATCTGTATCATTTTTAAAGATGCTAACCCATTGCTCATGTTCGAAAAATTGTCAGCTCAACAACGTAAATAACGCAATAAATGTTGTTGAAAAAAATTAAAGCTATAGTTACTGTTAGAATGTTACAGTTACCCCGCTGGTTTCCAAAACAAAGGATCCGTTTTCTTAATCAAATCCAGTCCAACAATAAACCAGTCGACCCACAATATTATCCTCATAATACCTTCCCCTCGTACACCATTTCTATGAACAACTTATCACGCAACACTTCTGATAAGTGCGTATAAGACAATTTTCTTCAAGTATAAACCTATCAGACAAATATTTGTGGTTGCACAATAGTTGGATGCATCGGCCCACAAGGCGGGTGCCCCCGCGCAGTATTTCACGCTGCCCCTGCGTCGACAGTGTTTTGCACTTCGCTGACTGAGGGACGGACTTGGGAGGGTAACAGATTGATATTATTGTTATCTTTAATATAATATAGATGTGATACAGTATTGTTTTGATTATGGGAAACAAATATCGAGCTTTCACATCAGTAAACTGACTAACCTAACCTTACCTTTTAACGCCTCTACGGAAGTATACGCCGTTAACTTTACCGCTTTCTATTGTTATACTGCTGGCAAACATTTTTCCAATAAATAATTTAATTTACCAATAGATTCCTCCACCAGTTTCTTATAGTCCTGAAATTGGGAAAAAACCTGAATATAAAATGACTTTCTGGTCCCTGCAGATGATGATGAACAAATAACTAATCCTATAGATTTTGAAAACAAATATCAGAAGTTGTTCGAGGATTGCACAGAAAATTTTATAGCTTTATTATGATAATAGGAATTTACATTTACAGCTGGTTTTGATGTCAAGTGCTCCAAATATGTCTCTGTAGAGATGTAGCAGAGCAAAGAGTTAGCCGGTGCGGCCGCGGCGTGTTCACCGGCGGCCCACACTCCGATACCGCGTCATCTGTTTATTGTACCACACGAAGAACTAAAGCAATAGCACTGAAAGAGACAGTAGAAGTACCTGAGAAAACTGATCCTTAAATGAGAAACACATAGGATTCTCTCTGACAATACTAAATACTACTACTAGTTCGAGAACACATACACAAGAAGTTGGCAGATTCGTCTCAGATTTAAGTTGTTGTAGATTTTCTCGTTTATCTCTCATATTTTTTTTTTATTTTATATTTTGTTGTATGTATGTATTTATTCCTATATTTTATAGTTATAATTTTTTTTTTCTTATTTACTTTCTGTTATTGCACCTACTGTGTATTGTCTCTGCATCACTCTAAGGTAGACTGGTAGAAAATGCCCAATGCCAATGCCAATGTATATGTAATTTGGATTTACCCAATGTATACTATCCAGCTTGTTAGTTATCGTTCATCTAGTTAGAAGAGATATAGTGCTGCGGAACAAGTCAATGACGTGAGTAAGTACGTTTTTCAAGATACTACTGATTAGAAAGTATTGATCAATCAGTTTACATTGAAACCATGTTATTTTGGATATAATTTCCATTGTCTATATATCTCATTGTCACCGGCGAGTCCACTCTACGCTACGGGCCAATGATTCGTTAACAGTTTTTTTCATAGCCCATTCCGTGGCTGTATTAATTGTACGAAACTTTAAGCGCGCTCAAAATAAAACTTCAGGAAAAAGTAGAAGCCTCATCTAGAGAAACTACGAACTATCTTCGCATTGTTTCATTTTACGACGTGTCCACACTATTGTTCCCTTTACAATAGATTTGGTCTACATCGGTCTTATTTCAGAACCTGTTTGTTGTTATGTAGAAAAATTACCATTTTGTTATCTTTACTAACGACATGGTCTATTCCGGTCTTCAGGTTCCATTTGGGCGATTGCGATCTTAATACGTGGAAAGTTTTAATATTGCATTATATTTTGCTTTTTTGAATAAAAATGGGAATTAGGAATCTAGTTTCCATCTTAATGTGTACGTAATAAAGTAGATGGCCTGTTTCTTAGAATTACGTCTTTGAGTTCTGCATTACGTTTAACATTTCCATAAATGTAACGTTTAAACGAATTATTGAGTACATACTGTATTTATAAATTAACATGCGTAGTTCATATGTATACTTTAATTACCCACATACTTTTCAACAGCATTAGCAACCAGGGCTACATCATTAGGTAGCTTTGAATGGTATATCTAGGCGGAAAAATGAGCTTCCTATAAAAATTATATAAAAACCAAAAGATTGTTGATAATAATTATAAAAGAGTGACTACCGCGAATAGAAAAGTATGGAAAAAAAGACATGTTGCGCCAACCCTAAATAAATTGGGTTAAGAGCAGGAGAATGATTGTTAAAGAACGCTTTCGCGCAAAGAACTGTGACTATACCGGTTATAGGAACTAGTTTAGTGTGTAGGTATCTACAACGACGCCACATGCGAACAACGCGTCATACTAACGTCACAAAATCCTGCATCTCGCAAGCAGAGTTTACCGCGCAACTAGCATAGATACAACGGCCCGACATGAATCATTGGGCAGTTGCCCGCTAGACATAACACCCGTCTGGTCGGAGGATCCTCCCTTTTCTATGGAGGTTGAGTGAACTTTGCACCCTGTTCCTCATACTTCTATAAGTGTATCAACCCCATCTACATAAAAATTCCACTCACTGAAACCTATAATAACAACACCAAATTATCAAAATACCCTACACAAAATTCCGCAGACAGCTACTAAAATAAATCTTTAAAGAAAACCTTTATTTAATATGGTAAACGATCTATTGAAAGCTACTGATGTTTTGTAGTCAACATATGGATAGAAGCTAAATAGAGCTATTAATTTTAACGGGTATTTAGGAATCCATAGACATTATAGAACGAGCATGAGGAATGCAATAAGGAGTTAATGCGCGTGCCATCGGCTCCACGACATTTATTTTGCACTAAATAATGCGGTTGTGAATGATTTGAATAAAGATATTTGAATTTGCAAGTTTTGTGTGTGTGTTTTATGTGGATATAAGTTACATAAAGCTGAATTGCTCTCAAAACGGTGAAAGAAAATATCGTGAGGAGACCGGCATGTCCTAGAACCAAAAATTCGAAGACAAGGCTCGCGTGGTGGATTACGGCCCACTCCTTCTCACAGGAAGGAGGCCTGTGTCCCAGCAGTCCGCACATTATAGGCTGATTATGCTAAAGCTGAATTGCCAAGCATATGCCTCAAAATGATATCAAATTGGAAATTACTTAACATGACAAAACTAGGGATACAGATTGCAAGTCACAGGTTGGCATCAACAGGAGGAGTATGGAGAATACCTACTGCTGCTCTTATGCCTTATCAGTAAACTTCCACAATCTTTTTAAAGTTTATGCTTCAAAAGCATAAAACATGTTTACTGAGATATTCAAATTGGGAGTCGAAACTGTCTCTCCCAAATACAGATTACTCAATGACGGGAGAGCAGCGATTACCCAACAATTCGTTGTATCTGTCCATGCATATTTTGTAAGTCTCTTATGTACTACAAAACCTTCACGTACCTAAATACATTATTATTATATTAGAATACAATCAATGGTTGGTAGCGTTTTCTTTTCCGGAAATAACCAGACAAAAAATCTCTCTCAAAATCAGATTCAATATAGAATAGAATTAAACAGCATACCTACTCTTTATTATGTACGTACACACGGCTACACATCAAGCTATACATTTCCAATTTTGGCTAATATAGGCTAGTATAGGTTTTTCGTACAATCAGAAGTCAGCTTATACTGGTTATGTATAGCTTGATATGTAGCCGTGTGTACCATATAAATTACAGACATAAATATAGAAATTTTACAAAGGCTGACACAATGGGCGGTCTCGCTAAGAGCGATTTAGTATAGCAAAAGTTCTAGATGTAGTAAGATGTAGATCTAGCAGAGCGATAACAAATTCAATTGTTTTTAATTCTTCAAACTGATTCAAAATCGTGTCATTAAAAGGTCCTGTCGGGTCACCGAAGTTAAAAGGTTATAACGGATGAACGGGAAGTCTCATTTAAAAAGTCATTTTGGTCAACAAAGGCGAAAATATAACCGCAGTTTGTGTGCTCCTAAATACATATTTATACAAAATGCTTACAAAAATGTAACTTTAATCCGCTAAATTAGGTTTATTTGAAAAAGGGCTCTTTTTGCAGCTGCCGAGAATAAAAGTGTTGCAATAAATTCATAACGATATTTCATCTTGATGAACGTTTTAATTTCCAAACCCGTTCAAAAGTTTACCAAATATGTAAATTTTCAATGTGAAAATTTCGATTTTATTACCGCACGAGCCTGGAACCGTGACACAGTTATTAAAAAACGACAATATAAACAATTGGGTATCAATGTCGTCCCTTTTATATTATTTTAAAAACCCCAAAGTAATCGCATCGTATCGTAACAATAAAAATTTTATTTGTCACAGCACATGCTCTTAAAAAAACCGTATTATTTAATCCTAAGTGAAGTGTCGTCTTCATTTTATCAAGTTCCAAGTGTCGATATATTGTTATAACGGCGATGCCTGGGTACTAAAGAGTACAGTCCAGATAACCATGTGGATGTACTCCCCTTGTTAACGATGCCACAACCAAATAAATTTGTAACCAAATTAGTCCCGAGCGATAAAATTTATTCGAAATCCACTGAGGAGAGTAAAAATAACACATTCTCTGTCGGATTAAAGAAGAGATACGAGCAAGATACGGGCCTCGAACGCCTCTTCCGCCCGTTTTTAACACTTCCAATTAATAAAATTGATTTTGTTTTTTAATTAAGCCCGTAACGAAGGCTCGAGGCTTGTTTAGGGACCCAGATCTGGTATACCTCTTAAAACAAGATTTATTTTATTGCTCAAAGCACAGCATTTGGATCTTTGACTCGGATCGTACCTACATGACGACGAAAAACCAATCGCCTACATTTATAGCGCCATTGATGCATAAAATTTGTTTTTTATAAAATGTAATCGAACTCGTAACAATTATGCTGGTGTAAAATTACCGAGCGGAAATTAGGCTCGTATAAATATTTCAATAGAGGTAAAAAGTGCGTTTTTGTGTCTTTGTTTTTTTAACGGTCCGTACATAAAGCTTTTTTATAAAATTCAATGGTCGATAGGACTTCATTCATAATTTTATTTTGAACAACGAACAGGCAACAAACTTTTAAAACAAATAAAGTGGTACCAAAAATTAGCAATACCGAATCATGATTTATATTTCCATACATTTGGTCCCTCGCCATAAAAAGTTGTATAGAAAGGATCGCTAATTACAGTGCCAACATGTTCAGAAGCACGCATGAATGAGTACCCGTGAATGTGTATGGATTATGTATGGACGAATCTGTACGGCATTCCCGGCTCATTTGCATATGAATGTGTAATTAAACTACGGTATGAATGCTAAATACTTAGATCCCTTTTAAATCTGCAGGTACATTTTGATCCTTATGTCTATAGTATATAGTATATAGTAAGATGTAGATCTAGCAGAGCGATAACAAATTCAATTGTTTTTAATTCTTCAAACTGATTCAAAATCGTGTCATTAAAAGGTCCTGTCGGGTCACCGAAGTTAAAAGGTTATAACGGATGAACGGGAAGTCTCATTTAAAAAGTCATTTTGGTCAACAAAGGCGAAAATATAACCGCAGTTTGTGTGCTCCTAAATACATATTTATACAAAATGCTTACAAAAATGTAACTTTAATCCGCTAAATTAGGTTTATTTGAAAAAGGGCTCTTTTTGCAGCTGCCGAGAATAAAAGTGTTGCAATAAATTCATAACGATATTTCATCTTGATGAACGTTTTAATTTCCAAACCCGTTCAAAAGTTTACCAAATATGTAAATTTTCAATGTGAAAATTTCGATTTTATTACCGCACGAGCCTGGAACCGTGACACAGTTATTAAAAAACGACAATATAAACAATTGGGTATCAATGTCGTCCCTTTTATATTATTTTAAAAACCCCAAAGTAATCGCATCGTATCGTAACAATAAAAATTTTATTTGTCACAGCACATGCTCTTAAAAAAACCGTATTATTTAATCCTAAGTGAAGTGTCGTCTTCATTTTATCAAGTTCCAAGTGTCGATATATTGTTATAACGGCGATGCCTGGGTACTAAAGAGTACAGTCCAGATAACCATGTGGATGTACTCCCCTTGTTAACGATGCCACAACCAAATAAATTTGTAACCAAATTAGTCCCGAGCGATAAAATTTATTCGAAATCCACTGAGGAGAGTAAAAATAACACATTCTCTGTCGGATTAAAGAAGAGATACGAGCAAGATACGGGCCTCGAACGCCTCTTCCGCCCGTTTTTAACACTTCCAATTAATAAAATTGATTTTGTTTTTTAATTAAGCCCGTAACGAAGGCTCGAGGCTTGTTTAGGGACCCAGATCTGGTATACCTCTTAAAACAAGATTTATTTTATTGCTCAAAGCACAGCATTTGGATCTTTGACTCGGATCGTACCTACATGACGACGAAAAACCAATCGCCTACATTTATAGCGCCATTGATGCATAAAATTTGTTTTTTATAAAATGTAATCGAACTCGTAACAATTATGCTGGTGTAAAATTACCGAGCGGAAATTAGGCTCGTATAAATATTTCAATAGAGGTAAAAAGTGCGTTTTTGTGTCTTTGTTTTTTTAACGGTCCGTACATAAAGCTTTTTTATAAAATTCAATGGTCGATAGGACTTCATTCATAATTTTATTTTGAACAACGAACAGGCAACAAACTTTTAAAACAAATAAAGTGGTACCAAAAATTAGCAATACCGAATCATGATTTATATTTCCATACATTTGGTCCCTCGCCATAAAAAGTTGTATAGAAAGGATCGCTAATTACAGTGCCAACATGTTCAGAAGCACGCATGAATGAGTACCCGTGAATGTGTATGGATTATGTATGGACGAATCTGTACGGCATTCCCGGCTCATTTGCATATGAATGTGTAATTAAACTACGGTATGAATGCTAAATACTTAGATCCCTTTTAAATCTGCAGGTACATTTTGATCCTTATGTCTATTAGCATTTTAGGTCTACTGCTTATACGTAAGCTACATTATTCGTCATAATTTATGATAGTTCAGACTTTTGAATACAGAAATTAATAACCTGAACGCTATAAGTTATTAATTTAACTTTTGAATAGCGTAAGTGACAAGAATATTTAGCGGACTTTTTACGACGTAATAATTCTGAGAATCCAAATAAACATTTAACCCTTCTTGACAAAGCCCTTTATCACTACAAAAAGATATAAACACATCAAGTTATTTAAAAATATGCCTACATATTTAATTACGATCGCTGATATTTTTAACATTCAACAAATGTAGGTGTACGTGAGTATCAAGTAAATACGTACGGTTTGTTTTGAAGACTTTATGTAAATGATTAGACATAAAGTGTCGATGACTAATCTATGGGACTTTTAATAACAACAAATGCGCTATTAGCACGTACCAATCAATAATATGAAGGTCTATATGATATGGAAGGATTCCTATTGCTTGTGATCAGGTTAACAAGTAGGTAAACTAGCCAAGTTTGCAATTCTATGAATTTTAGCAAAAAAAAAAATGTATGTGTGACTGCGCAGCAAGTGGCACTACCTCGTTTTGTTACGAAGTTACTGAAATCACCGCAAAGGTTGGATAAGGGTGATAGTGGCTGGTGACAGTCACTCTAGGAAGGCATCGCACCGATGATTGCGTATCGGTTATCTTATGATGACAGAGAAGATGACAAGAGGGCCGCTATCGCATCGCATCACGTCCAGACGAACTGCTATATTCTGATACAATAGTCACATAAGTAATAGTGATAATATTAAAGCTGCTGAACTACTAATACGATGACCACTTCTGGTAAAGGCTATTTAGCAACATTGTATCTTCAAGGTAACGACTAATTCAGAAGAACATTCAATATAACTTCCTCCGTGCTATGAATTCTTTTAAAATAACCTATTTCATGTCAAAGAAGCGCGAAACCGATGAATTGTTTGACTCAGAATGTCATGTTTACCCTAACTAATGGATGAACGCTGATTTACACAAACGACGTAAAGAATTCACAGTAATCAAATATTCCGTCTCCATCGCTCGTAAAGAAGATTGGGTCCTTTCTGATAAATATTACGTACACATGCTTACAACAGAATGCGACGATAAACCTAAAACAGAGGTTAATGACGTTGGGACTGCGAATATACCTACTTATCGAGGTCTAGGATGTTTCAAAAGTTCATGGTAATGCGTTGTCTACAGAAGCTTCTACGGGCTCTTCTACGGGCTCGTGGCTAAGCACAACAGCCGCACGGGTATATCGATCAGATTAAACAACGCTTGTCACAATTGGTCAATGGATGAGTGACCATCTTAACGGCTGTTATTCGTGGATCTTTGACAGTCGTTACGGCTCATCATAAGCCCGAATGTCTTACAGTCAGTCTTACCAAGAGCTATTTTATTACCTAGTAACTGGGTTGTGGAGGTCAGATAGGCAGTCGCTCCATGTAAAGTACTGGTATTCAACTGCATCCGGTTAAACTGGCAGCCGACCCCAACATAGTTGCAAAAAGGCAGGCAGATGATGATGAGAAGCTTCTAACACAAAATAGAGAAACAAAACTGCAAAAATACGTAAAGTAGATTACATTTGCGTACCTGCAAACCCACATTTTTAACATCACACAGATAGTCAAGTTTTTTAAAAGCATTCATCAACAAGATGAAAATCATGGTCTGTTAGTTCGCATAGAATTCCAAATTCACGCTAAAAATATATTCCTGCCAAATAAAAAGCATAAAAAATTGCTTCCAAAAGTCATACTAAAACCTCAGTTTGGGAGAATAAAGTCGGAAATTGAAAAGCAAGTTATATTATCCGATGCAATAAAAATGTCTGTGTACAGCTAACACTACAAAGAGCACTTCAATTTCAATATGGCATGCGAAAACACGGTCAAAGCGAGATTGCGCTCGAAAACAAAAGCACTCGCAACAATTAACCGAATCACAGTAATTACATCGCATCGCATTGGAAACGATACCATCATTTGAGCATTAATTCTTTTTATTTCAGTCAAAAGAAACAAAGGGTTTAACCCTTTCGGCGCGTGGCATGCCATATGCCACTAAGGTTAGGGTGCTCAAATCTGGCAACAGTAAAACGGTTTACGCGAATTTAAAGGCAACGGAGATCGCCGACTGTAAGGTCTTACGTAGTTCCTTTATTCATATTGAATGATTTTACTTTTATGTATTGCCAGTGAACATCGGCGGTTGTAAGGTTTAGTGGCAAAACTGTGTTGAAGTGAATTTTGATGGTAATTTTGAAGATTGTTGGTGTTATGTGAACTTGACTTGAGCTGATTTTCAGGAGGAACGAGGTAGTGAGTACATATAGGTACCTATTTTAAATTATTCGGGTTTATTTTTGTGGATGGGAAATCACCAAATAACCCGCTCAGGGTGGAGCAGGAGGGAGTGTCAGACTCTTACTTAGCCCTTTATGTTCCGGGGCAGCGGTAACCCTTTCGGACAATCCCGCTGCCCAAATTATACGGGTAAGAAACGATGAATGTTTTATGGAAAAGATGATAATTCATGCCAACCCCTAATTCTATGACTACAAAATCAGCCTATAATGATACCACTGCTGTGACACAGATCTGTAATATACCACGCGGGCCCAATGCATGTTGGTAGATGTTTAATGTTTTCGAATTTTTGGGTCCAGGACATATCGGTTTCCTCGCGATGTTTTCCTTCACCGTTTGAGAGCAGTGATGATGAAATAATTTACACAAAGTAAAATGCATATCTGGGTTCGAACCTACGACGTATGACTACGACGAATGAGTTCATCGAATAAATAAATCACATATTCAAAATACGTCACACCTTTCATCCATACAACTTCATCGAAGCTCCCAAATCCCAAAATCGACATCTGCCATCAAAAAAGCGTTATAAACGTTATAACAAAACAAAATCCAATAATTATGACTGCAGAATAATTATCACTGTAATCCGCGGGGTGAACAGATGCGACGTGGAACACCGGGCCACTCGCGCGGCCACTGTATCGTTCATAATTGTTTTTTTTTTATCCTTTTCACTAGATCCCCATTCTACTCTTTGTAATTAGCCATCGACGTTGATTCTCTGAGTAATTATGGACCCGTTGGACTTGAGCACACTTGGTTTGTATTCTGTTTGTTTGATGTTTTAATTTTTATAATTATTTATTTTAATTGTGTATGTTGTAAGTATATGGTGTTGGTGTAGGTTATGTTGGCCTGAATTTTATGGGACGGAGAATATAGCTGAGAGAATAAAAGAAGATTCTGAAAAAATCATCGATAGAGGTTAAAAGTAAAACTAGTATAAATAAGTTAATAGTCTATTAATAAGAATGTCTGCGAAAGTTCTTATAATGAAGAACCTCGTAGACATTTTTCAATTAAAAAACTGATTCGTTGTTCTAAAATGAAATTGACTTTGTACATTTTTCTCATTAATAGAATACATACTCAATGGCTTATAACATAACTGTTAATGGGTAGATAAAAATGTGCATATGACCACACGTTAGAAGTGAAAACTTATGAGTCCAGCTGAACCGCGTATACTCACTGAGCGTGACGGTTCAGTTTCGTCAACTGTTCAGAAAGAGCGCAAAGCGCGCCTAAGGAAATCTTCACTTCTAAAACTATTGCTAAAATGGTACACACAGTAACAAAAATCGCACGAACTACACAACACGACTTAATTAACAGTCACCCGTAAACTTCACAAAGGCAACTCACAACTGTCAATTAACCCTTTGCAAATTGTACCGACGCATATTCAAATATTTTGACCCTCGCCAAAGGAGCATAATCTACGATGTTCAACATTCATATTTATTACATCGCGCGTGTAAGCGACTCGTAATAGAATAAAGCTATTGTGCCAGGAGGGCCGATTTAACCCTTTCATACTACGCTAAGAGAAACGGCTGCTAATGGTCTTATTTTGCCTAATGATGCTCCAGAGTTAGGGTTGTTACTGTTTCAGATGGAATGATAAGTTTATGTATGAATTTCTATTTGTTCTTGGGGGATTGTGGGAACTGCGCGCAATTAATAATTATTGTTGTAACTTTTGAATAAAAGGGCCTGATTGGGAGTTGAAATAATGGTGATTCTAATGATTATATTTTACAGGAAAGTTAATTCAAAATTTATATCTATCTATTATATGCTAATAATAAAGCTGAGTTTTGTTTGTTTAAACACGCTAATCTCTGAACCTATCAGTCGGATTTGTTTTTGTTTGACGTGATGACGTCGTATAGATCGATGAACACCAGCTGCACGCACGAAAAAGTGTCACGTTCCGTCTGAGCTTGAGCGTGCAAGCGAGAGCGCGGAACAAGCGATAGAGAGGCACGATCGGCCCAAGCGTTGGCTTGTGACACATTTATTCATTAATGTTTTTTGTTGCATTTGATTTGATAGCCTAATTTGTGACACATTTATTCATCAATGTTTTTTGTTGCATTTGATAGCCTAATTCTTGAAAAAGGCTATAGACTCCTTAGCATCACGCTAGGAGCCGAACAAAAAGAAAAAAGTGAGAAAGAACACAAAGAGAAAACAAAGTGATAGCTCGGGCAGGCGACCTGCGCTGTGGTGGGTTGGGAGACCAAGAAATTTTACGCAGACCAAATCGCGGGCAAAAGCTAGTAAATATTATATTCTATATAATGTACCAAACATGTTAATGAATGAGCGGAACATTATTACCCAAAAATTCATAAGCTCTAATCAGTATTCCTCGTTTGTTCAGCTGTAGGATTTGAATAATGAATTTCCAATTTTTTTGGCAGAAAAAAAGTAATTGCATTACATTATCGCCCCTAACCTAATAGCAAACAAGCACCCCATTGTTTGCCGTCTGAAAAAATAGCTTAAGGGCTGAAGTATGATAATGATCATTCTTTTTCGCCCGCCTGATTGCACCTAAATGATGAAGACAAAAAATATTATAGGAATTAATCTTGCTTCCCAATCAGCGACTATGCAAATATGGCGGCAGATGCGCCCGCGCAGCCCGTGCCGTACCGTAATCACGCGCATACTAACATAATGATGTTTATAATAATAACCTGTTATTTTTAACAGTTAATTTATAATGTAAGTAGGTATTTTATTATGATTCCGATGTGGCCATTATTTTGTTTCGCATCTTGAATAATTATCGCCTAGGGCGCAACGTTATTGAGAGGTTATTTTTGTGTCGTTTATTTGAGAAGCTTATTTTAATTATTACTAATTTGTTTGGCTTATGAGGTCACTAGTGATTTTCGATTTCTGCAGAATCATGGTTGCTTGCCTAAAAAGAGAAAAACTAAAAAATATAAGTATTTACTTAATTTTTGTTTCATAACTTTAAGTAGGTACATTTTCTACGTAAGTGAGGTGCTTTGCTATTATGCAAGTTAGTTAGATATTTACTACTTAATATTAAAAACTATTTTGTGTGTCATTCTAAACTAATTTACCTACCTAGAATGTTACCATGTTGGGGTCGGCTTCCAGTCTAACCGGATTCAGCTGAATACCAGTATTTTACATGGAGCGACCTCCCACTTACTGGGTAACAAGATACCCCTTGGTAGCACTGGTTGTCAGCTTTTGGGCTTCTGACTACCAGTAACGGCTGCCTAAGGATCTACGAATGACAGTCTGGACCAACGGTTTAACGTATTTTGCGAGACACGGAAGTGTCTCGTTATGTAGTGGATGGTCAGCCGCTCGACCCGTACGGCTGTTATTATTTAGCCACGAGCCCCTAATTTTACCTACATAAAAAAATCAAAATACTTAGTCAAAATAAGATAGGTACTTAAAGTTTTTATTTTCGATTCTTAGGAGGCCTCGATTACCGTATTGACAATTACAAGTACCCGTCTAAAAATAAGCTGTGTCGCCTCAGTACGAAATAATGATAAGCAAACATTTAATATTTTTGTACACAGACTACCAAATACAGGTAAAACTCCGTTGGTCTACTGACTGTTCTGAATTTTATTAAACTGTATTCTTTTAGGCTGTGTCTTGCAAGAATAACGTAAATGAACGTAGGCCGACAGGCGCCGAATTGATGTCTCAAGTAGAGACAATAAAAAAATATCAAAACGTACAGAAAGTTCAGTTAGTACTGTTTTTGGAAACAACTATGTAGTGTATTACTTGTTTTCTTAGTTTATTTTACTGTCTTTTTATTGTTTGTTTGGCTCAGAAACTGTAAAAAAATAGTTGCAATACAAAAATAGAATGAAAGGTAATACCAAACGTTTGATGCAATAGGTAATAGTTTATTTTTTTCAAACTACAATACCTACATTATGTCAATTACAGGTATGTTTTATTTACTTCTTATAAATAGGTTTCAGTTAATTATTTATTAAATTATTGCAATTTAGGAAAGTAGGTTATTTTTAAACTTTATTTATCCAGTAATTAAAATGCAAAATCCGGACATTATGAAACAGGTCCTTAGATTTTCATTCGATTATACATAGAAGATTGTGAATTAATAGTCTGAGGCACTTCAAGAGTGGTAGATATACATTATATTGTAACAAAATATTTAGACTAGTATCATTTTAAGCAAGAAGAAAATGCATACGGTAGTATGGAATGAACGCCAACGACGACGTGAACGCGCTTCCTCTTAAACAATTTCCTTCCTACATTTTTTACCCATAGCTATAGCGTGGTATTTCTGCATATATATTTATTCATGTCGCGTCACCTACGTCAATCATACATACATTAATTATTTATGTAGAGGTTGGTAGTCGAAAGTCGAGAGGCTGGTAATAATGTGTGCGCTATCGAAAACAATCGTCCGATAAGTGGACGCCAAGGGCGACTCATTCATATTGGTAGGTTCTGTTTGGAACTTTGGGAATTGAACCTCATATGCATTTATTATTTGTTTCGTTGTCAGCAAAAAGTTATTCATACAGCATGTGGTGTGGCACAGACCATCAAATTGAAAAACATTCTTCATGGGATCAGCATCGTAATCGCGACAATACCCTACTCGACCAAAATGTATGGGACGGCTGATATTTTTTTAGCGATTACGATATTGCACGAAGAAAGTGGTTCACTTTGATGGTCTGTACTATACCCTTAAATTTGACCACACCTTTCTAATACATGCTGTATATGGCTTAGTACAATGGTCGACGTCCATAGCTCAGTTGATTTCAGTAGGTAAATAATTCATGGTGACAAATAAGGAATTATTTTTGTTAGGTTAGGTTGCCACTTTACCAGGTCGTATTATGGCCTTTTTTCCTGAATCAGAATTAAATGATGACATCGATCGAATCATGGGTTCAGTACATTTTCAAGGAATTAAAAAAAAACACCCACTGTTGTAGGTTCTAGAACAAAGTAACTAAGGATTCTTAGATTTCAAATCTTTACTATGAATAAAACATTAAAAATATACATGTGCACATATTTATCAACGTTTCACATCACTTTTATGTGGTCTGCATTTCAAAGATAGATTATTTTAAACGGTTGGCAACTTAGCCAAAATGGGTGGACTATATTCTTGTCAAATTAATGTGGGTATGTTCATCTAATTGTTAATTTTATGCTTAAATACTTCAACTGATTAATATCACCTTGCCATAAACTTGAAATGTAAGGCATAATAAGTCTTCAAATAAAAAAAGAGACAAAATTTAAAAGTTATTTACGATCTTTTGATAATTGATCGTTAAAATCATTCGTTAATTAACAAAATCTAGACGCAAAAAATTTATTGGATGGATCCTTTAATTGTTGTTTTTAATATAAGTTTAAATTGAGTTAGTTCTGGGTAGCCTATTATGTAGTCTGTGGTTCAGCGCGCGAACCATGACCACCGAACAGTCCGTTCATAGTTATGTTACCTCTGATTTTGCATCTTGGCTTGCTGCCATTGCCATTTCTTCAAAATCAAAATGGTCTTGCAATAAGGTTGCTATTTCGTTGCTGCTGTCAGAGGTAAAATATCTGTGAACGGATTGTAGAAACGGAAGAACCGAAAGGTTGAATGTGTCGAAAGATTTCTACGGCACGATATCAAAAATTAAAAAAAGAAATGACTTACACGTTGGATATAAAGATACAGTACTACAAGGATCTTTGAGCGCTCGAATGACGTTGACAGGGAGGGGTTGTTGGTGGATAATGTTCCCACTGCAGGGAGACAGTCTCCTCTCGGTGAGAGGGAGTAGGCCGTAATGCACCAAGGCTCCGGTTCCACGCACGGTTCCGGCGTTACGGGTAGTCGAAAGCCTGAAAGTCTGACAACCAGTCTTACCAAGGAGTCAGATACCCAAGTAACACAATCTCGTCTAAAAACGAACAATTAGATATCTAATAGAATTTAATTTTATAGTCTACCTTAAGAGTAAAATATCCCTGTCTGGGTTCGAACCTACAACCTACCACTCGCAACTGTAATTAAGGTTTATGAAATGTATTTAAAAAAACAAGATGGCGCCGTTAGTTCCGATTTTGGCCGCGCACCAAAAAAACCTTGCACAGCTAATATGTCTATTCTTCGTAGAATAAAGATAGAAGTGATCATGCTACACATGCTGGTCACAAGTGGAGTATACTCTTCTATACTCAGTCGGTGGTCCGTAATACTTATGAAAGAAAGGCTTGGTACAATAAATAAGGCTTGAAACAGAGGTGTCGGAGCACTGTCCCTTATAATGCATCACTCTTGTATTAATTCCTAATGCTTGTTTTAAAATAACTACTATTCAAAGATTTTGAATTGATTAAGGGTTTGTATTGTTGCTATTCCGCAGGCAATCAATCTTGTTTTGTTCAGCATATAATTTAGATTTCTTGTGAATAAGGAATTTTATTTATGGAGGTATGCCAACCCGCACTGGGCCCGTCTGGTGGATTACGGCCGACTCCCTCGCACAGAGAGGAGGCCTGTGTCTCAGCAATGCGCCAAGTGCGGGTTGGTAGATGTCAAATGTCTTCGAATTTTTGGTTCTAGGACATGCCGGTGTCCTCACGATGTTTTCCTTCACCGTTTTAAGAGCAATGGTGATGAAATAATTTACACAAAGTAAAGCGCCTGAAGGGGTTCGAACTTACGACCTACAACTCGTAAGTCGCGGCCGTTACCACTGGGCCACCACTGCTCACAGTATATATATACCTTTGACTGGGCATTTGGTACGTGGTTCTCAGTTTGTAAATACAAATAAATGGTTATCAATAGTAATCTAAGCTTCTAAACAAGTATTATAAACGGAATAGATTAGATTTTTTGTATGTTTATCCCTTTCACGCTAAAACGGCCAAACGGATTCGGATGTGCAGACCACGACCTGGGTCGTGGTCTGCACATCCAAATCCGTTTCGTTTCGTTTCGTTTTCGTGTTCTTCTGAACATAATGTTTTTTTATCCTGGATCGCAGGCTATGTAGTAGTCGCGGGTAACAGCTGTCAATAATAAAACAAATTGTTTTGATTTACAGATCTGAAACGATAGCACTAAAGTAGTTTAAATTTTAACGTATAGACACCTATCGTAAGAAATTTAATCACAATATTAATTAAAATATTCTTCATTTCATTGATAGATTTATGTGTTTGGTATAATTTATTATTTAAATGGCGATTTTTAATTAAACTAGGATTAATTGACTTCAAAATTAGAGAAAAACAAATCGAATTCAAAAGATAAAGTTAGTTTGTTCAATATTTGAGAGTTCAGTTTATGAAAACTGCATCATCTGCCCGCCTTTTCCCAACTACATATGTTGTGGTTGGCTTCTAGTCTAACCGGATGCAGCTGAATACCATTATTTTGCAAGGAGCGACTGCCTACCTACCCTTCATAACCCACTCATTGGACACAATAAGACTCCTTGGTAAGACTGGTGGTCAGACTTTTGGGCTTCTGACTACCCGTAACGACAAAGATATATGAATGACAGGCGAAACCAATGGCTTAAAGTGCTTTCCGAGGCACGGATTGGTCTCGTCATGTAATGGATGATCAGTCATCCACGAACAGACCGCAGCAATCGACCCGTGTGGCTGTTATCATTTAGCCACGAGCCCCTCCCCGTTTATTTACTAAAACTTAACAGTGTATCCTACTAATATTATAAATGCGAAAGTTTGTATGTATGGATGTATGGATGTTTGTTACTCTTTCACGCGAAAACTACTGAACGGATTTTGATGAAACTTTACAGTAATATAGTTTATACATCAGAATAACACATAGGATACTTTTCATCCCGATATTCCCACGGGATCAAAACTTACGCGGGTGAAACCGCGGGGCGCAGCTAGTTAATCATAAAAGCAATTATAAAAATTCCTTGCAAAAATAAATAACACGTTTATTATAATTAAGTCATCACAAAAACTTAGTTTGGTTAAATAATTAATTGCTATTACATAAGTATGTAGGTGTGACTGTGTACCTACATATACATAATGTATTCTTGCCAAATATATTCTAATAAGCTTATCTTGTCATCGAATATTTCAAAATCTTAATTATATTTTTTATGATTTCTCAGAATTATAATTATTACACCCAATTAATAATTCGAATCTTGTTTATTTTTAAATGGTGATTCAGAATGACATTAAAATGTCAATTTGTTATAATAAAAACGTAAATTTGAGAGTCGTTGGTATATTTTTCGTTCGTTTGTAATTTAGGGATTTATGTTACGAGTGTAATTAATCACATTTTTGTTTTTTCTTTTCTTTTTCATGGCAGTATTTCTTTTATATTTAGGTACTCATTAATCACTAATTACAAGTTAAGATTTTAATTATAAATTTATAATACCTATGACATTCAAGAATTTTAAATATCTATAGTTACTATAGATATTGAATAAACCTAATTTTAAGAAATATTTACTAATTTGTTAGGTTCTTTACCCAATAAATTACATATTTTTTTAAGGGTAGTAATTTTATTAGAGAATACAGAACCTCTCCGTTGTTGACGTTAGCCAAAAAACGCCCACATCAAATAATTCATCAAAACTCGACAAAATAATTAATTCAACACACAATCACTAAAATATAGAAATGGTAATGAATGTAGGAATAGTGTCAACATTATTATTTATTTTATAATCGAAAGCCATTCCGAGTCCAACATTTGGCAATAAATTAAAACAGTTTATTGGACAGTAAATCTGTTCAGTTGTTGATACAACAGTGTTGGATTACAACTTGATTTGTGACGAGTTATCATTAGTGCATATACGGCTTCGGTGATAATTATACGACTTTGCATAGTGATGCCTTGATATTTGGATGTGGGACAAGAGAAAATGAAAAAAACCCAAGCCAAGTGCGAGTCGGACTCGCGCACGAAGGGTTCCGTACCATTACCTATAAAAACGGCAAAAAAATCATGTATGTTGTATGGAAGCCCCCTTAAATATTTGTTATATTTTAATTTATTTATTTATTTTTAAAGTGAATATATAACTAAATGTTCTGTGAATATTTCAAGCGTCTATCTGTTGCCGTTATCAATATCGAGCAATAACGAGCAAAAAATTCACGTTTGTTGTATGCGAGCCCCCTTAAATATTTATTATGTTCTGTATTTTAGTATTTATTGTTATAGCGGCAACAGAAATACGTCACCTATGAAAATTTCAACTGTCTAACTATCACAGTTCATGAGATACAGTCTGGTGACAGACGGACAGACAGACAGACAGACGGACAGCGGAGTCTTAGTAATAGGGTCCCATTTTACCCTTTGGGTACGGAACCCTAAAAATAACCTTATAAGAAAAATCTTTTCAGTAGATTGTAGACACTAAGGGCGGATTTCACCAATGTACCTGAACGATAGCGAGTGAGTTGAGCTATGGTGGACCAGTGGTAACAGGCCCAACTTACGAGTTGTGTGTCGTGGGGTCGAACCCACTGCTTTAGAAAACGGTGAAGTAAAACATCGTGAGGAAACCGGCGTGTCCTAGAACCAAAACTTCGAAGACGTGTGACATCTACCAACCCGCACTGGGCCCGCGTGGTGGATTACGGCTCATTCCCTCTCACAGAGAGGAGGCTTGTGTCGCAGCAGTGGGAACTTTATAGAGGCTGATTATGCTTATGCTATGCTAACTGGAAGCGATCAACACATCTAAACCGCGTTCGCGAGCTGTCAGTGTCATCATTGTTGCGGAATATTGACACTGACAGCTCTTGAACGCAGTTTAGACTGATGTGCTGTTCGCGTTTAGTTTCATTGACCTTCTCCAATAATAACAGTAGCACTTAGATAATTCTTCATCTAATTGTCTTTACTACTTAACCAATCAATATTTTAACACCAAGTTATTACAACTAACTATGGCATTATTTTTAAAACGTACGTTAAATACTGTTAAGAAATCAGTTACCCTAAAATGTAGTAAAATTGTTAGACCTCATGCCTCCTGTGATACAGGTACAGATATAACAATTTATATATATTTCTAAGATTTATACTGTATTTTACCCATTTTTATTTTTGAATTTAATATTTATGATTTATTTTATTTAATGAATCCTGCAACGCAGAAAAAACCCCGGACTTACTTTCAAAAGGTTAGAAGACGCCTGCGTGCCTACTAAAATAAGGTAGTTTAAATTGACAATGGGTATTTTGATAGTGCACAGCTTTTAATGGCATTATATTTTAAATGAGACGATTACTAATCAAACGACGATTACCGATTGACAAAACATTACATTCAGACATTCACTCACGCCTATTTCCAATAGGACGTGCAGAAAGCCACACTAAGTAGTCTGTGGAAAGCCACGAACTACGATCCTCACATTCTTTGCTTTTTGTTTCTTGATGTTTATACCAATCCAAACAAAAATCTACTTAATAAAATTCTTAAATTCTTTCAGCTTTAACCACTGATTCTAGAAACATGGAATTTTGCAAAAGAGGTCCTAAATTGTATTTAAAGAAAGAGCCATCAGGAAGATTTTTTTTTAATTTATCCTCTAAAAGGAGTCGCTCACAGAGTCGCATAAGTTCCACCTTAGAGTATGCCAAAGAGCGATGGAACACAGCATTCTGAGTGTAAAAAGACAGGACAGAATACGGAACACCAAGCTGCGTTCCAAAACGGAACGAAGCTTGGTGTTCCGCATTCTGAATGTAGGAACGCTGCCAGGCTCAAATGGCAATCAGGCGCATGCATGATGGGCAAAATTCTCCACACAATGGGTACCTATCTGAAATGCTGAAGATGGACGGCGCCACCGAGGTAGAGTAAACCGTCAAATAGGGCATTTAAGTTTGTAATTTTGCCAGTGGAAAGTCCCATCGAATACACGGCTTGTTAAACATAAAGAAAGTTACAAGTTAATGACTCACAATTCAAGCTCCATAATAAAACCGTTTTTAAAATATCCAGTAGCGTTAGACACGACAAATCTGTCTAATCGGCAAAGTATCGTTCGTCAGTCCAAGGCCTAAGGCTGCGCCCGCGGCTGTCCGCGTGTCAGTTCTCAGTTTGACAAAGCCGTTTAATTAATCGATTTCCTGCAGCTTAAATGGACAAATAACAAACACACAGCTGTTCTCGTTTATTATATTGAAATAACAATTTTATTAGTTAAGAGAAGATGTTAAAATAATTTATTGGCTCAGTACATCTGCTGAAAGTTATTATATTTGTCTGTAATAAAATTTATTTAATAGGCGTGTAGTGTGTAAACTCATTCAAATAACTGAAGATGGAGTTTAAACAGTTGATTAGTCGTGTTTCTAGAAGTCTAGGACCTATAATCATTCGGGACTAGGGATTACAAATATGAGACGTATTCATGTTTAAGTGTAGGTAGGTAAATATGTATGATTATAGCCTCATAAATAATATCTCTTGACAGAAATGTACAACTAACTAAATAAACATAAGTGATTTACTAATAGGAGCAGTTCTTCTTTTGTTGCATTCAGCTGCAAAAAAGCTTGGAAGGATATAGAAAAAATCATGTATTTAATTGAACTTCTATTATTACCCATTACGCTCTTAAAATCACTATTGAACACTATTATAATGATTGAGCCTCTTTTTATGAACCTCAAATAACTCCCATTTTGGGGACAAAAAATACTTAATAGCTAAGGTTAATACTTATAAGTTACTTTGACCAACCTGGCTGTAGGTCGCCAGCCACTGCAGCGGCCAACTGCAAAAAAAGGCCAGAAAGTTAAAAAGACGCTCAATTATTTTTTTTAAAGTCTGATCCATTAGAAGCCCAAAAAGATTTTAGAGGTTCATAAATTTAAAAAAGTGTCCATCGTTAGAAGGTCAATAAGTTTCTAGAGGATTAGTTAAATATTTCCCTAAAAAAATGGAATAACTAGTTAAGGCCATGATACAAGATCTTATCTACTAACCTTGCTGAGTGCGTTATCGTTTTGTACAGCTAGACCATACTCAGTTTATGACGACTTAATATGATTTGGTAATTCGCATGTCTACAAGTTAGATTTACTAAGTGAACGTAAATCATCGCTAAAACCAGGCTACCGCCATATAATAGACTGTAATCACAAATAAATATCTCAGGCCCAGCACAGGACCTACAAATTTAATTTACATAAGGATTTTATTAAACTTTTTATCTCATTTTGTGGCGTATGCGCGGACTCACGGCGGGGTGTCGATGCCGGCGATCCACCGCCATTGTTGTTCGAATTTCGAATACGATCTCCTTACTCTTTGACATTCGCTTTTGAAAATTATAAATTTAACTTTAAGTAAGTTTAGTAATTTTTGAAATGTCCTTTTTGGGATAGAGTTAATTTATGTTGGTGTTGTTTACTGTTATTGAATTTTATTGTGATATTGGTAGGCATGTTTTAAAAATGTCATAAGTGGTGCTGAAGGTAAATTCGGTATTGAAAAGATATGCAGGTACTGTGGTATCGATTCTGTAGTACTCGAAACTGGACGTGTATGACCAGATGACTAATTCGAACGTTAAAACGTTCAAAATTTAGTCGAAAACAAATGTCATAAATTTAGGAAAATTAGAGGTATTTTTGACAGATTGAGACAGATCAGACTGTGAACGTTCATAAAATTACGAGAATATTTGATGTATGAACGTTTACGAAGCAAAAAAAGTATGTAACGATCGTAATAGGTGGCGTTCTGTAGTTTCTTGTAACCCCTATGAGAAGATGGTGTGAGTATGCATGTGTAATATTGATAGTTACCAAACTAATCCGTTTCAGCACCCTAATTACGTAACAAACTTTCTGAAGGACATTGCTAATCCATTACTTCATATGTTCGAAAAATTTGTCTGCTCAACAACATACCTACATCGGTTTTTTGTTCTTCACTTGTTTCACAAACAAAATGCATGTCCTGCTTATCATTCCCACAAATCAATATTTTGTTATCATTCCTCGACACCCCAAATCAACCACAAACACATTTTCATACAACTTTCATAATCTCCAATCCTATCTTCATCTCTCGGTTAAAAAATACACATGGCCGAACAATAGCATTCCTCCGTTCGATTAATGACATTCGAGTACCTACCTATACGACACTCCTACACCTACTTAGTTGACATTATGTAAATACAGTTCCACTTTACATTGTCGTACTCATTATGCCGTCGAAGATTCGTTAGGTGAAGAAACACATGTTGTTTTATCGTATCTTTTTCGTGTATGGTTGCTGGTAAGTGTTGGTGGGTTGTTTTGGTCTTGAATTTTCTGTGTTGTTGAAGTGTTACGTTAAATGATGTGGTATTGGATGGTGTATCGCAGGAATAATGGCAGATTGTGCTTAGAATAAAGTGTAATATTTTTTATTAAGAACTTTTTATATACAGGGTCAAATTAAATTAGCTAGCGAAACAACGCTGACGCGATGGGTATCGATATCTAAACATAATAAATCAAACGAAATCTTTTGTTGATATATTTTTAGGGTCAATGACCGCTGGTAGTTACTTGAATTATGAGAACATTTGAGAAAATAAGGTATTTTGTATTATCTTCTTTAGTTCTCGATACCATTCTTTAGATCTGACCCACGTCTGCGGAGTTTCGCTAACTAATTTAATTTGACCCTGTAAGTATATGCAATTTAAAACCAGTTTCCCTAAGCCGGCTTGATTTTCTTCAATCCCTCAGTTTTTTTTTTATATATTTATAACATTTTCATGAAATATCACCAGCACCATCTACTTATACTGCAGCCAGATTTTGACAGCACAGCACCGTTGGCAACAACAACCTAGTCCGTACTTACCATTGCAGTACTTTCTTGCTCCCATACCGCACATAGATACATCTTAGCTCACACAATGAGATGATTACAATCCGTTATATCTATCTATAATACTTTACACTATAAAAAAATAACAAGCCTCGGTCGTGGGCGAAAGAAAACAATTGATGCTCCTTCCTGCTCTAATTTTAGATACACTCGCCTTAGATAAGATCTAAGAATGATTTGATTAATTTGAACAAGGTTTTAATACAACGAATAGTTAGGGCTAAGTATTTTGATTGTGGACGCGTGTCGATACTAATCTTTTGCTTTAAAGTTATTAATAATATTGTATGTAATGAAGTTTTAATGATTTTGGACGTGTGTAGGTAGGTGCAGCTGTGTTTTAAGGGGCCGTGCACGAAATTGGCTGATTTTGATCAATTTTGTTCAGTCGTTGTGGGAAAGGGAAAGAAAATATAAACAAAATTATTTGTGAATTGAAGAGTTTAGTTCTTTGTCTTGCATGTGGCTGAAAGGGATTTTTCAAAAAAATTAAGGTTTCAAAGAAAATCACTAAATTTCGCAACAAGTTTTCCGAAAAATGACGCGAGACTGACGTTTGATTATCCGTTTACAAGAAACTACTTTTGATTTTGAACATTAAAAAATATCATCAGCATCATTATATGGTCTACTTGCACGTGGCTGAACCACTTTTTTCAACTTCAATACAAAATATAGCAGGAAAAAATTTTGAAATAACATAATTTTTAGAAAAGTTCTAGACAAATAAATATTTTTTTCTATTCCTTAGAAATACTTTTAAGAAATTTTAAAAATTACCTATTAATCTTAAGCTAACCATTTAATAGAATCTAAATTTTATTTGATAAATAAACAATAACTTCATTTCGTAAATAAAAGGCAAAATTACCTATATTATCGACCGCGCAAAATCGATCCCGTCAGTAGCGACCGGGCCTTCCCAGCGTGAGGACGCGTCACTTTGTATCGCAGGCGCGTGCGTTCTACGTAAACATAATTTTCAGAAATTGTACGCCGACTACCATATTTTGATCCGGTAAGTACTCATTTTATTTTAAGTAAGTACTTTGTATATTTATGGAGAATATTAAATCTTTTGATTTATATTTTGATCCGGTAAGTATTAATTTTATTTTAAGTAAGTACTTTGTATATTTATGAAGAACATTATATCTTTTGATATAAATATAAAATACTGGTGTGCGCGTGTTGTGTCACTTGGGTGCTTCTTAGCTATATAGTTGGACTCGGCTGGCGCTGTTGTCATTTTTATAGTTTTTGAGGTTGCTATAGTCGATAGCCGGTGAGGTCAAAATGTAAATCCAAGATGGTGGCTGCGAAAATTTTCTAAATTTTCGTCATGGGTGTCATTTTCATAGTTTTCTAGGGTGCTAAAGTCGATAGCCGGTGAGGTCAAAATGTAAATCCAAGATGGTGGCTGCGAAAATTTTCTAAATTTTCTTCATGGGTGTCATTTTCATAGTTTTCGAGGGTGCTAAAGTCAGTAGTGAGGTCAATATATGAATCCAAAATGGCGGTTGCGAAAAAATTCAAATGTTTAGTCATTGATGTCGTTTTCATGATTTTCGAGGGTTTTAAAGCCGATAGTGACGTTAAAATGTAAATCCAAAATGGCGGCTGCGAAAATTTTCAAATTTTTCGTCATGGGTATCATTTTTATAGTTTTCGAGGGTACTAACAACAGAACAAACATAGAACAAATATTGGTGCCGATTCTCTTGTCTTAAAAATCACCAAAATTTTGTTTATTCCTGTCAAACGATGATTTCCCATTCTGAAATTAATTAAAGTGGCATAACTTAACTAAATTTTAGTTTGACAGCACTAAGATTGCACTGAGATATTAGTTTAGTGAAAATAGTAATTTTGCTATTCTGAATTTGACGTTTATCATCTAAAAGTTAGATTTTCTAACTAAATCTGAGTATTTTTAATCGCGACTAAAAAGGTGTGGAATAAAAATAGTTGGCATGAATTAAAATTCACAACAACACCTCGACATCAGATGCAAAAACAGTACTGTTTTTTTATTTTCTTTTCTTTTGCTTATATCTCGAAAACGGTGTGTCCTATCGCAAAAATAATGAAAATTTTGACCCCCTTTTAGGAACCCGTAAACCTCTCAAACTTAACACGTTGGTAAGATTTTTTCATATTTTCCATACAAAAGTGAAAAATTCCATAAAAAAAGAGGTCGAAGTTGCCCCACTGCGCACCTTCGCCTCAAAAAAAACACGGGGAGGGGCCCGTGGCTAAATAATAACAGTCGCATAGGTCAATCGATCAGGTTAAGCTACGCTTGCCGCGGTTGATCTGTGGATGGGTGACTATGTTTACATACCGAGACCCCTCCGTGCCTCGGAAAGCACGTTAAGCCGTTGGTCCCGGCTGTCATTCGTGGATCTTTGACAGTCATTACGGGTAGTCAGAAGCCCGAAAGTCTGACAACCAGTCTTACCAAGGGGTATCGTATTACCCAGTAACTGGGTTGTGGAGGTCAGATAGGCAGTCGCTCCATGTAAAACACTGGTATTCAGCTGCATCCGGTTAGACTGGAAGCCGACCCCAATATAGTTTGGAAAAGGCTAAGCAGATGATGATGATGATGAGGGAAAATAAGTACCTATTTTTTGGCTGAATGCACAACCCGTGCGAAGCCAAACAAACAAAAAAAAAAGTACCTACTTACCAGGTGGAGTCGCTTTTGTCGAATTCGATTTGGTTGTGTCAAAATTATTTTTAAATTTAGAGATATTTTAATGCAGAATAGCTCTAAGATTCTCATAGCCAAAAGCACACCCCGGACACTCCGTACAACGCGCGCAAAATAATTACCTACTACTACTACATAGCCAAATGACATTGGTACACGTGCAAATGTGTGCGTAGACTCTAAGTAGGGTTGGTTGTCGTGCGGAGCGTAAAAAAAATGGCGGCAACGACGACGACGCGACTAGAAAGAATAAGTGACCTTGTACTAGCGGCGTTTGATTGTTAATCTAATTAGTCGGGTTCGTAATGAAATAAAAATAATAATATAATAGTTAAGTAATAAATGTAAAACTTTTTAACAATAACTTTAATTTCGGAAGTCGGTGTCTTTGGATCTGTATAAGTTATTTTTCACTTTGTACTTAGTGTTTTTTTGGAAGTCGATTTTTTTTTTGCTAAAAAGTTTTTATTTCTCGCTTTTTAGTGGGTCTGTTTATAAAGTATCTAAGTTACAATAGCCTAATGTCAACTTGCTCATCGCCTTGTACAAAATATTGCTTTTCCCGATGCAGGGACGTTAATTGTTGAGGAGTTCTCTTGGTACTCCATCATCAGCTCCATTTCACCATTCGTATTGTGACGAGCATAAATTGTGCTTAGCAAACATATTAAAGTAATCGAATCGTAACCTGTGAAATACTTATTATTGAGTAGTCCCGGTGGCCATCTGTGGTCTTCATCTTCAGTTCCACTTCACTAAATGTTGCTATCCCAGAGCAAATACCCATGCAAATAAGGTACTTAGCTAAATATTGCTTACACTAAAATATTTTCGTTTAAATGACCTACTTAACTATAAATAATCGGTTATTATATCGCATGGTATTAAAATGCGATATCTTACAAACATTTATGTAAATACAAATTCGGAAAAGCATCACAATATCGAACCATCGTGATTAAAACTCAAATAAAACTTTTAAATCGCAAAATTGTGTGTTCGTGTCAGCAGTACAGTGCTGCGGTTCTTTGTGAGCGCCCCGAGCTAATGAACCGCCGATAATGTCGCGGGTGTGCGGGGTGAGGTGCGGTATCTGATGTCAGCGCGGGGTAGGGAGTGGCCATTCTGTACGAAGTACTATTAGGTATTCTGTGCCAAAAGTAAGGAACTTTAGTGATAGTTTAGTTATTTTAGTTCGGTGTACAAGAGAATCGGCACCAATATCGAATTGAACTATCAAAACCTACCTACCTAAGGTACTAGGTACCTACGTAATAAAAATTATGATTGTTCAGGTACCTACGCGAGAATACTTACCTACGTATAATTTTTCATTGTTTATATTTAAAAGGCATGATTTTTGTTTGGTCTGCTGTATATCTATCTATACTAATATTATAAAGAGGAAATATTTGTATGTATGTTTGTAACGAATTGGCTCAAAAAGTACTGAACCGATTTTAAAAATTCTATCACCTATTGAATGCTACATTATCACTGATTAGGCTATTTTAATTGCGAGAAAAATAAAATGTTTAAAAAATAAATGTCCACCCGTGCGAAGCCGGGACAGGCCGCTAGTTTTGAATAAGCGCAAAATTCAAAAAACGAGCGGGCAGCGACAGCTATACCCGAGCGCGTAACAAACAGCCACGTGTGACGTAAATTACCGCGACACCGCCGAGATCGTGCAACTTATTCTGTCTCTTTCATTCAGATTAATCAGCAATATTTTATAGATTAACCTTAATAGTATACAGGTTAACCCGTATAAAGCTTAATCAAATATAGGGCTTAAATGTCTAACCGGTTAACCTTTAATCCGATTAATGGTTGTTTACTGTTGAATAAAGTTTTTTTTTATTAAATCTACTAATAAAAAAATACAACATGTTTTCTTATTGAAATCTTCCTATTTCATTCATAACGAACTTAATTTTTTTACTAATAATATAATATTTACCTATACAATCCCAAGACTAGAAATAAACTAGTGTTGCACCGAATGTGGGTCCTGCCGAATGTCGAATTCGGCGGAATGTTCGGTTTAAATATGTACCGAAGCCGAGCGTGTTTACGTACCGCGCGGCTGTAAGTAGTTACTTCTAGAACAGCCGATCGATTCTGTAGAAATCTCACCGTGATAACTTAGGTGAAGTGAGCGTGCAGTGAGCTATCAATAAGGACAATCCCTAACTTCAGATGGAATGACAGCTCACTTCACCTTAGTTTTCACGGTGACATTTTTACAGAATAGCACTGTATGACCGAGTCACAATACTGTAATAATATTACCGTACCTCAATGTTATTGAATGTCTAAAATATGTAGGTACCTAATTTACCTAAATGCATATAACAACAAATTGTACCATTTTTATACACGAATACTATACTAGACAAACATTCCAACTTTTATTTCTTAACTATACATATGTCAATAAAAAAATATCATTAAAGGATCAAAACTGTATAAGCGATCACTACGCTCAATCTTTAGGCGTGTGTGCGTGAACGGTGCACACAAACATAGCATCGCAATGAATTTACCTAAACTCTAGCGAGGGAATTTTGTGCACGGACTCTTAACCCCTTGCTTTTTGTGGTGGATTTTTTCATTTTACCCGCGTTTGTAAATTTTATAATAATTATTGTGAATGTCGTAATCATTTTTTTTTTCCAAACTTTATGTTATCTACGTCCGGCGATATCAAGGTAGACCCAGGAGAAGATGAAAGGATGAGCTTGACACCTACTAATAGAATGGGTCAACACTAGCTCAAGACAGAGAAGAGTGGAAAGAATAAATGAGGCCTTTGCTTTGCAGTGGTACAGTAGGCTAAAAATAAATCCTACTAATATCCTATCTTATCCTACTAATATCCTACTTCCTACTATCCTACTAATATTATAAATGCGAAAGTTTGTGAGGATGGATGGATGGATGTTTGTTACTCTTTCACGCAAAAACTACTGAACGGATTTTGATGAAACTTTACAGTATTATAAGCATAGGAATGAATACCCAAGAAATCAATACGTGATTTCTCCATGTTTTAATATCAACACATTTTGGGTGTAGAGTTCTCGAATAACCCTTAACGTCAGCACTCAGCTGTTACGTCCACTTAATTACATATCATCGCATAAAAAAATACAAAAAAACAACAGTATCTTTTTAATTTTAGCATCCAAATATAACCAACGTACTTTATTGACACCTTTTTAGTGTTGATAATTTTAGGAGTGTTCAATTTCATTGAAAAAGGAAAACAAACTAAATCGTAATGGAAAACGATACTTTTTTAAATCCTCGCTGAGGAGAAACTAGGTAGGTAATGGCTTTTTTATCAGGCAATCTCATTCGGGATGTTCATTAAAAAATTGTAAAGGCATTTTCGCGGAGCGTCTTTGGAGGAATAAGGGCGTTTGGAGGCGATCAGTTTTCTGCACCAATTCACTTGAACCGTATCAATTATGGTAATTCCTGGTTTAATTTCCTGGCGCAGATTAACTATACCCCCTCTAGTAATAAACCTGATTTATTAGGCGAAGTTTTTTTATAATTTCTCCCCTGAATCTAAGAAGTTTGATGGTGCCCGGACTTTGGGTAAAGCTGTGATTAAAACGAATTATGTTTAATCGTTTGAAGTTTGGTAATGATGCTGTTTTTTTTGTCAGATAATCTCTGCTGAGTTTCTTTAAAACAGTGGCCATCATAATTGCTGATGTGCTAATTAAAGTAATTTAAAAATTGATCTCATAAAGATTATTTGTAGTAAAGCTTAGACTGTGATTTCATTATTTTAGCTAAAATATTTTACACTTAGGCTATTAATTTAGCCATTACTTTAATTTGTTCGATTATAAAAATAATCAATGAGTCCTTACCTCCAGAAGGAATAAAGACTTCGTGATTCTTATACCTAAAATATGTATGTTATTTGTATTTAATTTTAAACTGATGGGCATTCGTGAACTTTTTTTTGCCACCATTATGAGCTCTATGAGACGGGGATTGATCAATGGGGATTTGTGGAAGAAAAATTCACAAATTCCCATTGATAGGGTTGTCAACGGGGATTAGTGAAATAACCCACAATGTTTATTTCTTTAAAGTGGAAAAGAATCAAAAGTAAAAATCCTAAAGTACCCCCAAAATACTATCACACTAATATTATAAAGGCGAAAGTTTGTGAGTATGTGTGTGTGAGGGTGTGTTTATATTATTATGTTTGTTACTTTTCACGCTCAAACGGCTGGAACAATTTTGATAAAATTTTGTATGGAGGTAGCTGACACCCTGGATTAACATATAGACTACTTTTTATTCCTGTATTCCCACGGAATGAACACTTATGCGGGTGAAACCGCGGGGCGCAGCTAGTCATTCATAACCTTAAGACTTATCAAAAAGAGAAATTGAAGAAAAAGAAAATAAGTAAGTAACCGTTACACAAATATCATTTAACTAAATTTCAAAACCGTTTCGTTAAGATAACATAATTTTCCAATTTTCACCGTTACACATAGTTACATACAAAAGTTGTATTGTTCCGAAATTCGCGCTCTGTTAACACTTTACACATTGCACACGTAGGTAAATTACTTTAACTTAATAATTTGTGAAAGTTAAGCGACAATTTTCTTTTTGTGGCTGGGTTCCTTACCTTTGGGAGATTGTTTGTCTCATAATGTTATTTATAAGCAAAGAAAATGCTTAGAAATTAATATTATTTATTTATTTCTAAAACGCTAAGGAAATTATACATTTTGATTTTAGCTACACAACGGAAACCTCTCGGCTTGGTCTATGGGCTGGTGAATTACTACAAGCATACATAAAATATTTTTTATAATAACGATACTAATTTATAGGAGTATACATTAATACGCACGTATATTAGGAGAAATGACAAAATAATCTTATATGGTAGTACCTAGTCTTGCTGTACAAAAATAGGACTCTTTAAAGCCCTTCCATCTTCATGAATTGCATCAATTTTAAGCTAAGTGTTTTTGAAAGACACTACTATCACCAATTCAGGTAGATGCATTGATAGGTGTCCTTTATTAACAACTGATGAATCTAAATGTAAACAACGAAATAAATTTTATGTTTCTCTTCTCACATGTTTTGATGTTTACTTATCGTAGACCCTTGACGTAGGTACTTACTTGTCAACTTGAAGTCTGGTGAGAAAATTAAAGGAGATTTTGACGTAGGCGAAGAAAGATACTTTAAGCTAGTTGATAGTTATCTGTCAGTTAGGCATAATAGCACCGAATATAAAAGTAGATGTTACATGGTATTGGCTAGTCTTTATGGTCTTAATCTGTTAACATATTAACCCCTACAGGACTAAGATTATAGGAATTAGAATTACAAAACTCGTTAAGACTATCAACAAGATAATTCCCACTCAGTTGGAGTGACACGTTCTCATTGATCCCTAAAAACAAAAACGCAAGTTCTAGAAAGCGTACAGCGTTGTTACACCGAATTAAACAGTCTTAAACACAATTGAATTACTTGAATTTCCTCGTCGAGAGAACAAAAGCATTATTAAATACGTAATTATTCACATTTACTTGGCGTGCAAGGTTTTAATTCAAAGTTTCGAGGGAACGTTCGATTTAATACTAGCTGAACTAATTGGTAACGTGGGCCGGAGTAATTTTGTTTACTACCTTTTAAACGACCCCACCCACTTGCATCTCATTAAGTGTTTTATTGTAATTACCGACTTCTCGGACGTTGTAAGGAACATTTTGTTCAACACGAGCATTTTGTGAAATTATATGAGTCAGTCGTCACGGTGTGTAAGGTTCTTTAATTTCATGTTTATTTTTCTTTTGTTATGAATGTCTGGGACTTGAGTCCTGCGTATGAATCCCTCAACTTCATTTGTGAATTCAGTACGATTTCCTTTTTTTTCTGAAATCAGGCCTATGACACTAGAGGTATGAGGAACAGGGTGTAAAGTTCACTCATACTCTATAGAAAAGGGGGGATCCTCCGACCATACTGGTGTTATGTCTGGCGGGCAACTGCCCGATGTTCATGTCGGGCCGTTGTATATATGCTAGTTGCTCGGTAAACTCTGCTTGCGAGATGCAGAATTTTGCTTGACGTCAGTATGACGCGTTGTTCGCATGTGGCTTAGATACCGCTACAAAACCAAGGGCTTAATCTATACTAGGGCGCTCTTTAAGGTGTTTGGAGCCTTTCTTATAGGTTTTTCGATTACCTTATAGCCGAATCTGCATTATGAAACTAGCTGCGCAAAATTAGTTTCATGAAATTAGTTTCACCGATAGGTTCATGTGTAAATAGAAAAAACTAAAGCATGCACGATGAAATTATCTATTTACACGTGAAACACTAGTTTCGTCATGTAAATTCGGCTTTATTAGTATCGATAATGAATGCACTTTACCCAAGCGATTCATGATATTGAGGAACAAAAATAATAAAAAATAATAATAAATTCTCTTTTTCATATTTTCAGAGTTCTCAGTACATTTCTAATCTAAGATATTATTTGGCCTTCTATTGATTTTATCTAACAGTGATGCTTTAACAGATTGTTAACATACATTTAGTCGTTTAACACGGTACAGTTGAGTACAACAATCACATTCATTGCGAGTTTTACAACTTTCCGGAATGCGTCAACCACGCGACGAAACCCAATTACACCTTTCAAACGAGTGTACTCGCCTGTACGCTGAATTTTTAGTATCTGATTCACCTCAACTGCCTAAACTTCCTAGAAAACAGCCAAATTTTTCTCAAAAGGCTCACTAACTGTCATATATTATCATAATTTTATATAAACGCTACTGTTAGATTCTTGCCGATACGTTTACAGGCACCTAATCGTGTATTTTGCTTGCAAAGTAAGTCCAAGAAGCAACTGTTAGAAAACTTTATTGCCAAATAACGGCTGTTAAAATGAGTCATTGTATTATGCAGAGGTCACAAATTTCTTTATTCGACGCACAAGTGTGTAGAATACTAATACAAACATGAGGAAAAAACAATTTGTCCTGCCTTGTTGTTTGTGTTTTAAAATGCATTTTAATTGTGTACTCCTTTCTAAATACCTAAATGCTGGTATGCGGGTACTTACGATATTTCTTTTGCGTACTTACATAAATGACTGTTGTCTTTGTAATGTGTTTAAATTCTTTTATATATTGTGTATGTATTTGGGGTAGGAGGACGGTACTTAAGATTTTTTTAAACATTTCTTCACATACTGTGGGTTTAACAGTCAGATCAGGTAGGCAAAGCTTTATTATACCTGTTTCATTAATTTTACCATACTTAAGTATTATCTACAGCCTCTGGTCTATGGAAGGTTAGTGGTCACGGTCATTACATAGTCATCAGTGGTTTCCTGGTTCAAACATTATTTTGAGCTTCAAGTTGTTATTATTATTAAAAGAACCCGTATTGTCCCACTGGAAGGAAAAAGCCTCTCTACTCTTTTTCCACTTGTCTATCCTCCTTAAATTCAAGGAAACCAAAAACTCAAGTTGCAGCTACTTCCAGACCTAATGATAAATTGCCAATAAAAACCTTCCTACTAACCAAATACATAAATTCCTGATATCCCAATTAACATCAACATTTAAGCCCGGTATGGGATTATGTTGATATGTTGGTATGGGATTCCCCTTTCTTCTGTCATACCTCCCGGTTCCGGGCGTCCCTCATCCAGATGTTTCCTGCCGATGGAGTAAAACTGTGACTGAATGGTGGTCGAGTTTAGGCCAAAGAAGAAAATAGGGCCGTCCAAAAGCACGTTCGGTTGATGATATTGTCAGTTATCTCAATAAAAACTTTTTTTACAACAAAAATAAATCAACTGACGTCCAAAAAAGACACTACAAAATGAAAAATAACTTCAATTTCGGAAGTCAGTGTCGTTGGGATCGCATTTTCGTTATTTGCCACCGATTTTCGAAATAAAAATTATTTTTCACTTTATAGTGTCTTTTTTGGAGTCAGTATTTTTTTTTTAAACAGTTTTTATTTTTACTTTTAAGTTGTACTTACCCCACACAAATTCGTATAACACTACTTGCTATGTAAATATCAGTGACAGAAAGTCATTATAACATAATCAATATAAACTAAGTGGCAAAAATACTTATTATTGAAGCTAACTCAAAAACTACCCCAGCAAAGTTAGAAGAATTTTTGAAATCGATTTACAATTGCCGGAAATATCGCGTAACAAACATACAAAAAAAAACATACAGTCGAATTGAGAACCTCCTTCTTTTTGAAGTCGATTAAAAACTAGATTAAAAAAAAAGTGTAAGTACGATAAAAAAAGCAAAATTTTTGTACATATAGCACATACACTACTTATCCACTAAACAGTGATCGAAGCTTTTATCCTTACAAGCCACGTTTCCGACCCGATGCGGTAATTATCGCTTGAACTCATAATAAGCTGCATACGCTGCAGCGCTGGCACACGGTTTGTCCTAATTACAAAGCAATTACTTATAATCGTTATACTGCGAACTTCAAGCATAAAGCGCTTTATATTAGCGTATTCACAATTTCTTTGAATGGAATCAATATTTATGCAAATGATTCGCAGTTCTCTATGATTTACAGCTATGTAAATGTGATGTTGCAGTATCAATAAAATTATTTGAGATTAAATTAAAATGCTAAATAATAGAAAGATTAGTTTCGGAATTCGTTGACATCTTATCTTTTGACGATCAGTTTGATGGTTTTGTTGCTGTTACAACATCATCATCATCATATTCAGCAGTCTCCACCAACTGACTGAGAGTAGCTTTCTCCATGGCATGCCTGAACCTGCAGTGCTTCCTTTATTGAAATTTCTCAATATTACCATGATTAAGTTCAAGTCAAGTTTCAGTGTCTTAAAGAAAAAAGTTTATTTGGACACATTTCATGAAACACAAAACACAAAAAATAAATAAAAATAATGTTGCAAACAACAATATGTGCCTCACGGCTGCGCCAAAAAGGTTCTTTTCAGCATTAATGCCAGACAGATGCTGTCTGACGCTGGTTTTCTAATGAACCTTTGGGAACAAGTGACGGGGAGTACACACAGTTTCAACATACCTTATACATACTTTTTACCCTTATAAATAAATAAATTAACTAGTAATCAAATAGAAACAAAAAAAAAAAACGAAAAAGAAAACGAAAACAGCAAAACCTATTCTTCGCGATCAATCTAGATCGATCCGTGCTCGGTACACTCAAAGCGCAACAGGCCGCCGAGCGAGACTCGTCTCTTGTTCATCTTTAGGGTCCACCTAGTAGTATAGTATAACGCACCATTGGCAGCCGACTCTACTGCCGACAAGCTTATTTTCTATTTTATGGTATCAGAATTCTTAAAAAGGACCAATAGGCAAGAAGAACTCCATCAGCAGTTCTAATGCATTTTAATCATAGATCAAAATAATTATCCAAGCATTGCGATAAATTGATACCGCCTAAAGCGCTTATTTCGCAGCAAATTATTAGCACAATCAAATCAAAGGGTGTGGGAACTTGCAGCGCCTGATCCGAGATTTAATTGTCGGACGTATAGCCGTAACCTTTAATTATACATCGTTTATAAATAGTGAGCTGAGCTTACGGTAGATATTATTCTTGCTAATGTTATAAATGGGAACGTGCGTTGGTCTGTTGCTTAATAATTTTGCAATGGCAACGTCGATTAATTTGATGGCCTTTGTTGAATTCGTATCTAGTCTATGTATCATAGATTTTATTGTTTCTGTAAACATTGAAGACTTTTTATCGAAGAAATGTACAGACACCAGCACATCAATCTACCAACTGTAAATTTTTCCCAATCAACTTTGAACCTTATGACATCATAAGGTTCAAAGTTGTTGAAATTTCTTTAATAGATTTTCAACTTTATCGCTACATAGCGATAAAGTTGAAAATCTATTAAAGAAATTTGAGAGATTATAATAGCTTGATGTGCTGGCATAACCTCTGATTTCCTTACCGCACACAATTCTCAGCAATCTTGGTGACTGTCTATACTATTTTAACCAACACTCTAATTGCGTAACACACTATTACCTACTCTCAATTTGAATCATTTTGAAGCATATTGCTAATCCATTGCTTCATATGTTCGAAAAAATGTGTCTGCTCAACAACGCAAATAACGCAATGAATGTTGTTGAATTTTCAAAATGAAACCCATTGCTACTGATAGCGTGTTACGCAATTAACCTGTAGGGTTTGATTTTTCTTATTTACATTCGTATGAACGTAGGTAGCTTCTATCGATACAAGAAAGAACTGGGAGACGACTGGAATACTTGAAAAGTAGACCTGTGTTTCACATAGCATATAACTACATTAGGTATTTAGATAGTTAGAGGTTTTTGAGGCGCGGAAGCGCGGAGTGTTGCAAAAATAGATTTTGCGTCAAACGTTGCACTGACGTGTGTTGCGTTAAACGTTGCATTGAGCAATTAAGGTGTTGTTACAGCAAATCACATTTTAAATGCCTGTACCATAAATAAAACAAGTGCTGCTGTTGGTGGTATACCGAAGAAACAGCTGAAGAAAAAGAATCTCCCCATTAGTTTATTCTGACTGCACACTGATATACGCTCTTCACGACATAAGGTCCATTATGTCCACAATGTCAGAATAATAATCAATATATATGCATTCAAACAATAGCTACTGTTTTTTGTTAAACAGTAGTCACATGGAAATAACATATGTTGTTTAAATGGTAATCCAAAACTTGAGATTCACAATTCTCACATACATTACTAGCGGTCTGTTTTTTGATGTCCCAGAACCTATGCAGGACCGCATCTACAAAGTGACAGCTGTCAAATGAAATAAAACTATGTGTATTCTATATTAGGGTACATTATCCTTTGAAGGTCATTTGCTGTTCTGGGGTTGATTTTTCGTGCTCCTCACGATCGTTAAAAAGTTTAGTGTGGGATTTTGGAAGACGATGCCTTAAATGACTTTATGAGAACTAAGTTCATGATCATCCTCATTGATTGTATGTAGGATAAAAACGAATCATGTAAGTTAATAATAAAAAATAGACATGTAATAAAGCTTTATCTAAGTAGGTATAGTTCATATCAGAGTTCATCAGTCTATTCAAGTAATTTCTAAGCTAGCCTCTGGCCATCTAAAAGTTTTTTGGAATCATAAATCTGCGTGACAGAGGATCTCATGAGTTTAGGTCCACATTAGTTAGGGTAAGTGACTTAGTACTCTCGTACAAGACTGTCAAAGTGCTCCTGGATGTTGACATGACTTAACCATTTCAGAGGCATCGGCAGAATTCAGTTCAAGGCGTGTTGGGACTTTGAGAGTGGTGTGGCGCTCCTTGAGCACGTCTTTGTGTGCCCAATTCTTTGCTGAAGGCTAATCGACCAAGTTAGGTAAGTCGGTAACTCATTTCAACAATTTTGAATTGATTGCAACATATTTTAAAATGGGCACATCGAGCCTACAATTTACATTTAAAAGCACCATAGCATTAAACGAAACAATGACGCGATTACGCTGATACGTATCTAAAAATCTGATTAAACCCTCGCCCGCTACGTGTCGAAAAAATAATCTCCTAACAACGCAACCGTTAATTCGGCCTAATCCATTCGGCTCATAATTATTATATTCGTTTGTTCCTCGCGACCAAGTACGTTTTGTCTGCGCCCCGAATTCGTAATGAGCGAGGCTTTCCAAGTATCAGGTTGGCACTTATCGGGCGTGCCATCTGACTATTATATTACCAAAATACCACTTTAAATGCAACCCACTGTAATCCTATAATTAACTTAATATGTAGGTACCTTACGGCAGAGTTACATGAACAGTGCGGAAAATGCATTTTCGATGGCGAAAATCGTTATGTCGATGGACCGCCCCTGCAATTAGGGGGTTGCTTTATTCATCGCTGCTTTAAGTATACGTTTCGTTAGACATTTGTTTACGTGTGCCCGTATGTAGTCTTTGATTCTAAAATATTAGGTACAATAGCTTTAGCCCGCAACTTTGTCTTCGTAAAATTTGTTGGTCACCCACCCCGTTACACCGCATCTTTGTACCCTTCTTCAAGAATTGGGTTATCGAATGCAAACATATTTTCTAAAATCTGAATGGAAGTTCCGAAGATTACCCCTTCATACCTACAAACATACAAACTAACAAATTTTACCTCTATAAAATATTAGTATAGTTTAGATTTCCGTGTTCTGTTTACCTGATATTAAATTGGGGGATTCACTAATTTGGTGGTAGGACACGTCATTATTATCGTCGGAAGGCGTATTTTGTGTCGAGTATTTTCCAGAATGATTCAACTATGAGCTTATTTCACAATGCTTATGTTAATTTTGTGATGCTATTACAATTTTGACGTAGCTTTATCCTCGTTTGAGTTGGTGATAAACGAGGTACCTATGTACGACTACTAATATAATGTTAAACTATTTTCATGTAGAGATTAGGCAGCTTAATATTGTAACCCCCCTTACTAATAAACGTATAGCGTCTGTACCTATAGTTACACAACGCTTTGTCGTCTTCTTTCAAAAGTCAAATTACTGACGACTGAAAGAGAGAAATCGGTGTGTAACTATTTATCGGATATAATACGCGTATTAATAAGAAGGTTAATCTGCATAGGTAGGCATATACATAGGTAAGCATATATTAAACGTATATTTATTTATTAAAATACTTTATTGTATACCAAATAACAGTGGGGTTGGAACAGAGATATAGATAGACTGCATGAAAACTAAACGTGCCATTTTTTTGACTACCTACTATGACGTCACAAGCGCTCTTTCTCACTCACGCTCACCCAGCCAACAGTTCACAGCCGATCGATTCTGTAAAAATCTCACCGTGAAAAGTTAGGTGAAGTGAGCTTAGAGTGAGCTGTCAAGAGTATCAATCCCTAGCATCAGGATGACACTGACAGCTCACTCCACGCTCACTTCACCTAAGTTTTCACGATGAGATGGTTACAGAATCGCTCGGCAGGACTGAGCGCGAAAGTGGCGGCTTACGATTTTTGAACGTAAGTTGGTGCGATTTTTGGCACGGGAAGTAGTTGCTCTTGCGTTACCTAGGTTTATCTTTATCTGTGGGTTGGGTGCAGTGGTGACCCAGAGCTATCGGCCCAGACAGAGTTGTAGGTCGTGAGTTTGAGCCCAGACAGACACTTTACTTTCATCACTACTTCTCTCAAAACGGTTAGGGAAAACAACGTAAGGAAACCGGCATGTCCTAGAATCAAACATTTTTAAGACATTTGACATCAACCAACCCGGACTAGGCCCTCGTGTGGATGGCCCAGTCCCTCTCACAGAGAGGAGGCCTGTGTCCCAGCATTAGGAATATTATAGGCTGATTATTCCAAATAACACAACACAGTATAATCATAGTGCTCTTCTTAGACATAATTTATTTTTGAGCTAAAAACCTATAATTCTTGACTTAAGCTTAAAGCGACGATCACGAGACATTTGCAACTCTCAGTCCAATCACGGTTCTAAAATTCTAAATGGACTAGCTTTATCCAAACTTAATCACTTTATAACTCTCATCTACATGACAAGGATCCCAATCATAAAACACATATACTCGATCGAATTAGAACGAGCATTTCTTCACGTACCAAAACCCATTTAAAATCATGTCCATTACTCGTGCAAAACAAGCTTAAATACACGAGTTTATTCTCCAAATCACTTATCAAAACGGATCAAATACAGCCGAACCATCATTGCATACCTTTTGAGTGATTCTCAATTATAACACAGTATATTAATTATTCATTACTGAAATGCTATTGGTATGGAAATCTAAAGAAGTGCCGACGTGACACCTAAGTATGTTGAACCAAGCGATTGTCATTTGCATACCTATATCGGACACCCACATCGCAATAACGACTGGTAGCCGGATCAAAATGTAATTAAATCGTCAATACACGAACTGTATATGAACGGCGTACCAATACTTATGTGGATATACAGAGAATGGATAGGGCAGGAAAGGCGAATCATTATAATGTGTATTTTCTTTTACAAACTTTATTTTCACGTGATCTCATAAAATTCAAATGAAAACTCAACACGATATTTTTGTAACATAGGTAGCTGAGACTATTTTATTTTAAGTAACATTATTACAAATCCTCTCAACACGGTAAAGGACAACATCGTGAAGGATGCCCTAGAACCAAAAATTCGAAGATATTTGACATATAACATCACACGCTGGGCCCGCGTGGTAGAGTATCGCTCACTCCCTTGCACCGAGAAGAGGCCTGTATCCCAGCAGTGGGAACTATACGCTTATGGACTGATTATGATGATTATAAATTGCAATAGACCATTAAGGTGAATGCGCAGTGGTAGACCGCGAAATTCAAATTTTATTACGTTTTTTGCAATTTGCAGGTCAGTATCAGCTTGTATCTTGATCAAAATTTGATTCGCGACTATAACAGGTACGTATTTAAAGAATTATAATCATTAGAATCATTAATACATCTTCCTAAGTGAGATTTGTACCACAAGCACTTTTCCATAAGAGATTTCTTCTTGTGGTACAAATCTAAGTTAGGAAGATGTATTAATGATTCTAATGATTATAATTCTTTAGGTACGTACCTGTTATAGTCGCGGATCAAATTTTGATCAAGATACAACCTGAAACTGACCTGCAAATTGAAAAAACGTAAGAAAATTTGAATTTCGCGGTAACCACTGCGCAATCACCTTAAAAGGTCTGTGGCCGTTTGGTCTATCAATAAGGACAATGGCCCCGATTCTGTTGTTCACAAACTAAACTAAATTTAAGTTCAGTGCATCTTTTTCTTTCTTTTTCATTAAGAAAAGGACAGAAGATAAATATTAGTTTAGTCCTGTCAAATTAGTCAGCGCCTGACGTAAATTGACGTATTTTTAGTAGCCAATTTTTTAATTACGTCTAAACTTGTCTATGGATTATCTAATTTGACAGGACTAAACTAATATTTATCTTCTGTCCTTTTCCTAATGAAATAGAAAGAAAAAGATGCACTGAACTTAAATTTAATTTAGTTTGTGTAACAACAGAATCGGGGCCAATAGCTAACTGCTAAGCCATACGGAAACTCGGCTAGTAACGCGATAGAAATCAGTCCGTATTCAAGTTTTCCTCTTAGACGAGGCTCTGTTACAAGCCAAATGATGGTTTTACCTACATGTTGTTATGTTTAAATAGCTAGTTGTATCTTGTTCTTGTATTTGACTGGCTTAGTTTCCTCAATTTTAACAAAGCCAAGTTAGCAGCGTTTTTTCACGTGAAATTATATTCGATATAACAACAATGACAATCTCTACAACATACACATAGTTTTTGGTTTTCCAAATTCTAATAATGAAAGCTGGATCAGGGGCTTGATTCAGAGAGCGGTACTTCTGGACACGGCCCGCATTGTTAGGAGGTTCCTCTCTCTGGAGCCCCGACCGACGGTAGCTTGGACCCTGTTCCCGATACCGGTGGGCTACATATTTTTTTATATTTTTAAATGTTTTTATATTTTTTTATATCCTAAATATTTAAAAATATAATTTATATGTATATAGTGAAATAAAGGAAATAATAATAAACCATTTATTTTGAGGTAGCAAAGACCCATAGATACATATCTTAACCTAAGTATACATAATAATGTAGTAACAACTTTGTTAGTAAATAAAACTTAATAACTATGGTACTTAGTTGCACTAAGTCTTTGTGGGTTCTGGTGGCACTTGTCTGCGAAAGCGGTGGAATACCACATCCTGCGGCCAAAAGCTTTCTTTCATCACCAGGTGCAAGTAGCATATTGGTATGCGCACCACAAACGCCTTAAAGTTGACGTTGCGATGAGATTCTAGCAGCTGTACTCTCGGCGCGTACTTCAACCTATCCCCGAAGGATTAGGTAGATATGTACTTTTGTTCCATTGTTATTAAAGGACCATAATTTAAACTGCCACATCCAGCGTACTTTCATCCACGCCCATAGCTATGTGGCCCAGCGGTTTTGCCAAAGCCAGTCGCGATAAAACTACTAATGAACGGTGTAAGGCTTCCACGTAACGGGTGGCGATGTGCATAACATCGTAACGCTATGAATTATTGATACGTACACTAACGAATCTGATAAAACATTTGTTTTACACGTTTTATGAAACCGTTAAATGGCTCGCCCATTCTAATGGCCGCCACTTTTTGGATGACATCCAAGATGTTTCTCGAAGTAAGTTTACGTGGTTTTAATAGATTTGTCAACGATTTGCGTTATTGTTTTTATCGGTGTGGCAGAATTCCTTTGGTGTCTGGTCCTTGGCTGATTCATAAACGTTCATTGATAAAATGTAGGTATTCCTACAGAGTCAAGCCGATTAAACAAATTCCTTCTTCTTCTTTTCGTGTCGACAGTACTCTTCCTCGTTGTTGTCGTTTTTATATAGTTTTAGCCCAGTAGGTAGCTACGTTGATCCCGGCATCAGTAGCATTCTTTAGGTCATCCGAGGTGCAGGTGAACTTAGGACTCCCCATCAAGAGGGGCATGGTCTGATCAGAAGATGATGCGTAAACATAAATAAAAAACAATAAGCAAACTGATAGAAACGAACAAACTAACAAACATCATCACTGCCTGGTGTGACCTGTAAATATCGCACCGTGAAAAGTTAGGTGAAGTGAGCTGAAAATGAACTGTCAGTAATGCCAATCCCTAGCATCAGGTGGAATGTCAGCCGGTGTCTTCTTTAAATCTGTCACCGTGAAAACTTTGGTGAAGTGCCGTTCCACCTGAGGGATTGACAGCTCACTTCAAGCTCACTTCATGCATGTTTTCACCATGAGATTTTTACAGAATATATCGACTGTTATATCAACAAAATTATGTGTAGCCAATTAATTTAGTTCACCTCGACAACGTCTCTAATAACCCCGCAGCTAAATATAAGCGTGATGATAAATATATAGGTAAAACGGTTGCCAATAAAATGAAGAGCGTAGTAGAATTTTTATTTCCCTCATTTCATTATCATGCACCTCATTAATATTTACATCATATCATTATTTTTTGTTATATGAATATCAGATATTTGAAAATGTAGGTATTTTTCTGTGTGTATAGTAAAGATGGCGGGACGAGCTGGATATATTTGATATTCTTCGCCTTGATAAAAATATCAGACAATCAACAAGATGGCTGCGGTGCGGACATACTGTCCAGGGTGTACCAAACGTCAGGGATATTTAATAAAGACTAGCTTTTTCCCGCGGCGTCACCTACGAAAAACTCCCACGTGGGAAAATATCCCACGGTAAAGAAAAGTAAGTAAGTATTTGAAAGTATCCTATGTTTTAATCCAGGTAACAAACTACTGTGTGCCAGATTTTATCCAAATCCGTTCAGCCGTTTTTGCGTGATTGAGTAACTGATAGTATAATATTAGTAGGATTGTACGAGTGCGTGAAAAAAGAAGAGGGCTAATTATTAGCGCATAAACTAGCAGTTTGGTAGTCAAAATGAAGAAGACCTTTGTCCAACCATATGTTCAGATGCCAGCACATCAAGCTACCCGAAACTGTCAAATTTCCCCAATCATCTGTGAACTATATTATGCTTTAGCGATAAAGTTGAAAATCTATTATAGACATTTGACAGATTGTAGTAGCTTGATGTGCTGGCATCTGTACGACTAGCTGTACCCCTTGGTTTCTCCCGCATAAGTCTCGATTCCGTGGAGATATCGCGATGAAAGTACCTTATTTATTTATTTATATGGCACTTCAACGACTTACTCACTAAGACATACACAAACTAAAAACACATACAGTTTTAGGAATAGTGAATTCGTCACTTACAGAAGTGCACAGCACTAGCAAAGGAGTTAATAGTACGTACAAGACATCGTTAGTTGAATTACTTAAAAGTTATAACACATAATCAGCCTATAATGTTCCCACTGCTGGGACACAGGCCTCCTCTCTATGAGAGGGAGTGGGCCGTAATCCACCACGCGGGCCCAGTGCGAGTTGGTAGATGTCACATGTCTTCGAATTTTTGGTTCTAGGACATGCCGGTTTCCTCACGATGTTTTCCTTCACCGTTTTTAAGAGCAATGGTGATGAAATAATTTACACAAAGTAAAGCGCTTGTTAAAAGTTATAAACTAAAGTAAAATTAAAATGAGCAATGTTCACAAATACGATCGAAAATACAATAAGTAACCCTATGTCCTAATCCAGGTCATGTGCCAAACATCCAATTCCGTTCAACCACTTTAGCGTGAAAACATAACAAACAAACATAGGTACAAAAAAAATCCAATCTTTGCTTTTTATAATATTAGTTTAAATGATGCAGACTTAAATAGATGGATAGATACACTCGTATAAAATTCACTGTATTTCAAGGACTCAATTAAAAATATTAACAGCAAGCAAAACCTACTGGGTTCTAAGTCCGTTGTGTTTTGTAAAAAGCCTGTTCACTGGTTAGTGCCAAACCATCAAAGATAAATAGGTAACATCTGGTGTCACTGTGCCAAGATTTCTACACTGATTTAATAATTCCTCTATTAAGTATGTATAAAGCCTTTCTGTTAAACTTACCCTGTATATAGTTTTATACTTATACTTTTGTAATTCATCCTTAGTTTATCGTCATAGTTCGTAAGATCAACTGACCAGCTAAGCTTTAAAGTCAGCTACAAAATCGATTAATATTTTTTTTGCTGATATATCTTAGGAAGTAATTTGAGTATATATTGCTGAATCTATGATTGTGGATCACTAATGCTCCCTGCTGTTACTACTAAACTTTAGAATGTTGATTAAGTCACTATCACTACCCAATCAGAACGTTGAAGCTAGTTGCCCATACTAAAACATAGATCTCTATGAAGAAGAACGGACAAAAAACTCCAAGAACACTCTTTTAAATCAAAATTCTCTCCAAACCAACTTTTAAAACACGATCTCCTGTAGACATACACTCCACAAGAAGACAATAGTATCACTTCGAAGAAATAACATTAATAAAAATATATATTCGAATGCTACAGCTATCATGATTAATGTATGATATATAACGCCTCCCATTGATAATAGTGTATCCACTAATGATACTAGAAGTGTCAAAGCAGTGGTACCCTATCATGAGACTTGATCTTTTAGGAAAAGCTATAAAATCACACAGGAACATATGAAAACGAATGAAACGTATTTTTTTTCTTTTTCTTTTCTTTAAAATTAATCCTATCCTACTAATCCTACCAATAATATAAATGCGAAAGTTTGTGAGGATGGATGGATGGATGTTTGTTACTCTTTCACGCAAAAACTACTGAACGGATTTTGATGAAACTTTACAGTAATATAGTTTATACATCAGAATAACACATAGGATACTTTTTATCCCGATATTCTCACGGGTTGAAAACTTACGCGGGTGAAACCGCGGGGCGCAGCTAGTAAATAATAAACGAACTCTCCATACATGCTTAGAGAGTTCGTTTATAAAAAGCTATAATAAACCTGAAGAGGCCGGAAATTATACTGAACATTTTATATTTAATGAAAATGACTGACATTAAATTAACAACAACAGTGACGCTATCATAGTAAAAAACGCCCGTACAGTAACAACAAACGACATTTTTAACGACTATATCGGAGCAAATGTGAACCGGAGTCATGACAACGATTAGACAAAAGCTTTTGACGGCACAAACACTCGTTTTGGAGACAATCATTATGAGAAAATCTTACAAATGACTAAAACACGGTAATAAAGACATTCATAGATGTACACATTGTACTTATGGACGACACTCACGTTTATGATGTATATCTTAGAATAAAAGTACCGCTTTACTGTGAGATGCCGCGGGAGAAACCTGATTGTTATAACTAGCAAAGCTGGGTAGAAACAAATCTGCAACACCCTTGCCTCATGTCATCATTAACGTCACAGAAAAAGAAACAAGTTTTGAATAAAATAAGACAAAATGAATCAGCGTATAAAATTCACACTATCAACTGATTAGCGAGGACTAATGGCGGAATCTAAAATTGATAATATAAAAGATTCATAAAATGAGAATGCTCATTAACAGCTTGAAGAGGATAGACTTGATTAAAGATATCTAATCAAATCAAAATGTAAATTGGAACGTGGAAAACGACTAAAGATTCGAATTGAGATGGAGACAATAAAAATCCCAAGAATAATGATGTAATGGCGAACGAAAAGGAACCCAAACAAAGAGAGACATTTAATAAGACAAAATTAATTAAAAAGATTAAAAACTGAAAAATGACCGCAGTAGGCGTATCGCAAATCATACAACATTAATAACTCAAACATTACGATTTAGATATGCGTACGCGTTCAACTGAACAATGATACAACATAACTGTTGTCAAGAATTTTTTGCTAGACCATTCGGTACTTTATGTGCCGTATATAGTTAGTCGTTACTTCGTACATATTTGGCACTGGGTCCCTCTTTAAGTTTACCGCTAAGCACATGTATTAGCGCTCCGATGTCTCCCTGAGCTGAATTGTAAATCGTATCGCATAAGTAGATTACATTTTCTGCTATTTCTACGGGTCCATTGTTAGTACTTGGAAAGATGTTGGAATGAGGCTACTGTGCGGACTAATTTATTAATTTATTGGTGCTGCTGGATGTGAATGTGATGATGTTGATTTTAGATCGTTTACTAGAAATATGCAAGCGATTTATTTAAATGAGACAAGTATTAGTCTAAATCATTCCAGAAATATAATGGCAAATAGTAGCGCTCGAAGCTTAGTACTTAACTGGCATAATTTTATGTTTCCCTTGCCCATTTTTAATACTCCAGTTTTGTTTTGATTTTTCAGTTTTGACATCTCGATCACGAAAATAAAAGAACATCGAATTAAATTCAAATACTTGTTCAACCCAAAGTGAATGCGAAGAATTTGAAGATTGTATAAAGCCTACATGCAATTGTAACATTCTTGCTCAAACATTCCTGATTAAAATATTAATGTTGTACAAGTAACATCTAAATATAGAATGAAAATTCAATTGCTTATATCAATCACGCGTCGACACCAGCCGAGCACCTGTTTGTAGATCGCGACCGAGAAATCTTGATCGTGGCTGCTTGCGCGGCCGTTCAGAATGCGCGTCGCATCGTGCACAGGACATTCGCGCGACTGGACCAAAGAATGATTGCTATTCCACGTATGTCCCCGTATAATTATAAAATATGCTGCGCCCCATGCGCTGACAGATGGTGCCAGCTTAAGAGATTAGTCAATTGGTATTATTTTGTTAAAAAAAAGTTTTTTCGATGTTTAGGCTTGCTAGTAAGGTTTTTTTTTTTATTTTTACAAGTTGTTAAAAACAAAATACAAACATACGAACATAGTACCTCTTCCTTTTTTTGTGAAGTCGGTAAAAAAACGTTGTATCATATATGACTAAATTTCTTTTTTCGTTTTGGCACGAGATATATTCAAATAGCATAAACCTATAAAAAGATGAGCCAGTCGGCAGGTTTGGTAGCAGGCTGACTGTCTCTTTTGCATAGACTGCTTAGTTTTTTCGTGCTTTTATTTTGCTTTTCTTAGCTTGCATGAGGTCAATGATGATGGCCAAATGTGCTTAGATATTACATGCTAATAATGCATCAAAAGATACCTAATAATTTGACATCACTAATAATTTAAAACCTTACCACCTACTTTAACCAAGACACAGTTATTTATATGATAGCTAAGCTATTGTCGCTTTTCGTACATTTTCGAATTTTTTAAGCGTTCGGTGTACCTACAACACGTGTAATTGCGAATTCTGAAAGCGAATGCGCTTTTTGTTATTTTATTTGCAGAATCACACAGTTTACTTGGAAAACATTTTTTAGGAATTAGTCATTCTTCATTTTCTTCGGTAAGCTTTGATTAAAATCTGTATTTATTTTAAAGGGTCAACATCCTTTGTGTGCGCTACATTATTCTGTATGCATTTTGACGCTCCAGGACTTTTGAGGAAAATTGAGAAAATCACGTATTAATCTGCTCATTGGGGATTTTCCGTTAAACAATTAATTTAAACGGAAAATCCCCAATAAGCTATTGCATTAAAAAAAAACATATTTAAAACAAATGAATATTTTATAAGTTCTGTAAACCTTTCAGTTCGCACGTTGAAAGCTTCCAAACCATATTAACTTACATGCAAGGAACAAAACGAAAACTTAACACGACTCTTTTGTTTACTTCCACCAATAAAAACATGTTTTTATTTTCTTATAAGTAGTTGTATTATAAGCAAATGTATTCAAAATAGACTATGTTGAGTCCTGGCATAAAACCAAGAAAGCTTTCTACGAAAAGAAACTGTGTACAGGGTAATGAGCCAAAACGCAATACCTAAAATTACTTTTGCAAAGTTTGAATGCAGGACACGTATTTGCGAACATTTAATAAACTATTTGTGTGTCCATTTTTCTATGTAAAGTAGGTAGGCTACTTGTAAACTATAGACGAACACGCGATTCTTGGTAAGCAAACCATTTGTTATGTGGAAACAGTACTGACACATCATCAAATGTAGCGTGGGACATCCCTCTTTCGTTCATGAGAAATAAGCATTGATCACCAGGCTTACTCGCTGCGAATCTTGAATTCAGAATTCTTACTAAATAAATTATCCGGAAATGAACCGGAGTTACCGACATAGCTTGCAGAATAAGCAAACTGAAGTGACAGTGGGCCGGCCATGTTTGTCGAAGGACCGATGGCCGGTGTATCAGACGAGCCCTGGAGTGGAGACCGCGTATCATCAAGCGTGGTGTGGGAAAACTGCTAGCTACACTCCATTGGTTTAGGTAATAAACTACAGGTAAAAAAATCGTATAAAAAGAGTTCTTATTGATGACACTTTCTTGTTTAAAAATACGTTATCCACAAATTAAATAAATATACTTAATAGATTTTTACAATAATTTCCTCTTGTATTAGTTTGCTAAAAATGTATAATTTATTCTAAAAACTATTATTCGCTGTCTATTATTGTCAAGAGCCCAAAAATACAGGTTATAAAAACCTTTTAAAAAATGCAACGAACAACTGAAGATACAGGTATTAGGTACGTTTAGTCGGTTTCGTTTTTTATTATAAACTAGCTGCGCCCCGCGGTTTCACCCGCGTAAGTTTCGATCCTGTGGAAATATCGGGATAAAAAGTATCCTATATGTTATTCTGATGTATAAGCTATATTACTTTAAAGTTTCATCAAAATCCGTTCAGTAGTTTTTGCGTGAAAGAGTAACAAACATCCATCCATCCATCCTCACAAACTTTCGCATTTATAATATTAGTAGGATTAGTAGGATAGGAAGTAGAAGGATAGTAGGTAGGAAAGTAGGATTTACTCAAAACATTACCTTTTGACGTTTTTATTTAAAATGCCTAATTAAATTGTATTAAACTTCGTTAAAAGTGTGTGCGAATAGGCTTTGGTGAAATTTTGGTATTTATGCTTTTAGCCAATAAACAATTAAATAGCTGTGTTCAATAGATAAAATGATTTTAAAATTTGTAACAAAATATTTAGCAGCCATGAATCACGTGGTTTTTTTTTTGTTTACCTTTAATTAAGTACCTAAACCAACGGATAATGTTATGAACTAACGATTTTAAGAAAGTGGCTGGGATAGACTGGGTGCGGAAGGCGGAGGACAAGTTGTGGCGCAGCCTGGGAGAGGCCTAAGTTCAGCAGTGAACTGCGATAGGCTGAGTTGATTGATTGAATCCAGGTCTTTTTATGACGTTTTCTTTTTAGAGCGCTGTATCTTAGATTGCCCAATCTGTGAAAGTCACATCAGAGTAATTTGCCAGGTTTCAAACCCGCACCGTTAAGCCACTTACTGTTATAACTTAGACGGATATAACATGTACAATTGTACATATTTATTTAATGTGAAAGATAAATACTGTGCAGTGTGGCTTTTGTTTAACGGCTCCGTAAATTTATGCTCTATGTCATACCTACACCTGAATGTGTATATGAAAATTATTATTTTTATACTTTGCGATGTGGGTCGTCCACATCACAAAGTATAAACATAATAATTTTCTAACTTCGACGCCTCCCGGCCAGTTTCTTCATCAATAGTAACAGCCAAAGTCAAAGTAACAGTTAAATTTGTTTCTTCACTATTTTAGCTGTTACTTGAATGAAGAAAAACATTTGCCCTAGTATCAGTAAAAGTCAATAATTTGATTGATTACTTTAGTTGATGATGAAGAATCTGGCCGTAAGTATCCTTTCGTTTTTGTATTTATTTTTATGGTTGTGTTTTATATTGTAAAAGTTATGTATGTTTATACTTCGCTAGTTTCTGTACATAATAGCTCAGTTGCCTTTTCAGCAGGCTTTAAAGACTCAAAGAATATGAAAAGATAAAACTCCTCGCATTGAATTACGCTAGGAATGGATTGTTTCATTCGAAACGCAGTCACGGTTCTAAAATTATGTTCAGTCCTAAAAGGCAATCCTTAACAGCTTAATAACGTGTCTGTACTTATTAAATCATGAATCAGTTTTGTATTGCAACAACGTTGAGGTGTATCAGCTCCATAATTAGCTAAACTCTCATCACCCATTCCTTGCCAAACGTCAAGAATCGACGTTCTATAATTCAGACTATGAACACGTATAAGTACAACATACCACTAGCCTATTTAACGGCTTACATATGAATACAAAAACGATTAATATCTCAGGTCCCACACTAAGGGCACTAATATAAAATTCTGCATCCGATGCGCACAGTTACGCACACAACAAAATCCATTTCGCGCATCCGGCTGTGCGTTTGCGCATTCAACACGCAAGCGCCATCTGTGACAAGAAAGCGCATAACCTCATTAGAAACCTAACACACAAATTGAGCTCAGCTCATCTAATAATTTTATTATACATATTCAAAAGGGCTTCGTTCGTAATGGTCGAAATGACCCGCATTCGGCTTTTAATAGTCCAATTAACATTTGGAGTCACGTTTTGAAAAGACAATGGCCATCTTCGTGGGGGCAGCGTTGCCTGGCACATTGGCAGAGGCGAGCTTTCCATATTAATGTATGTTTGTTAGCGGTAAAACACGTACTGATGACGTAAACCCGCAAGCATGTGCGGGTTGGCTCATACTTTCTGTTGAGGTGGGTTTCATTAGGTTGTTTTATAGGATTAATATTGCCTTGTGCCTATCATAAACCTTTGGGTACGCCTTTATAGAATTTGAATAAGCTGGCTGATTCCGCTGAATTTTTAAAGCGTCACACGGTGTTTTTCTAAGAATTTTGCCTATGACTACGACTTTGAAAGTGTCTTAGGTTACAACCACTACACCATTCACAGAATATGGGTGGTCTTGAAGAAGATTGAAGCACTTAATTTTCCATCAGTAGCATCCACTTATGTGATCTTGACCTTATGTTCAAGTGCTTTATAGGGCGTATCACATTCTCTATTCTGGTCATTTACAATCAATATATTAAGTAAGACTAATGAGTACCTAGTATCCATTGCCTAACGAATCATCAAGTAGTGTATTGACGGGTAGACTACACCTTGCGCCATATTGCGATTCATTAGTTGTTTACAATTGTATTGTTCTCGGAATATCAGAACCGTTGTTTACAGTAACCGTTTGTACTGTTCGGTTAACGACACTTTGAAATAATTAATGACACGTCAATTTGGTGGCGGAGAACTTACTGTGAATTGTAATTGAATGATTCTATTAGCTAATTCAAGAATCAGGTCTTTAACATTTTAATATAATAGATTTGCAACCGCTACTAAAGCTGAGAAATTTTGGATAGCCGTTCCGATAGAATCCGAAGAAAAACTGCCAGAAGAAAACGCCCTTTACAGGTACAGACGCCAAGATATTAAGCTACTACATTCTTTAATAGATTTTCAACTTTATCGCTAAAGTATAAGGTTCAAAGTTGATTGGGAAAATTTGACAGTTACGGATAGCTTGACGTGCTGGCATCTGTACATGAGAGAGAATCGCCTCTAAATATTCTTTTACTGAGTAGAAAAATTTTTGGATTCGGTATAGTTTTAGCCTTTTTTGGAATATTGTTACTGATTTTTCAGTTTTAAATATTTTGGGCAGCTATACAACGTGTAACGAAATAGGTATATGTATAGAGAAGGCCCGGCTTCTTTGGATGATATCAAACGATATAGGAAGGGTTTTTTAATCCTATCGCTACATGTTCGGAAGTTAAGAGATTTTTTAATACATTGATACCAGAAACCGAACTTTTCAAATTGAAATAAACACATCACTAGCACTAAAACAGCTGATCGGTGTCACCGACCTATTTGTAAGTAAAGATAAACCTCCTACTCCTGGTATTTCTGAATAAACGGTTCCGCATGTTTATTTTTTATTCACAAAATATTATTAAGTACTGACTTTTCCTAAACTTTGATTATGTTTGTGAACTAGCTACCTACAATACAATTAATTGGTCTAGGTATCAAAAGTTAACGAAATATTTAGATACCTGCTTGAATTGTCACGTATCATTTACACACTTGTTGGTTTTTTACGTAGTTGTCCTTTTGTAGAAGATTACTTTGTAGATAATTATTATCTACCTCGTAGTAATCTTCCACCCGCCACCCACCTTTCCATCATACCTACAACACAGTAAATACCTAATTCAAAAACAATATTCCTGTAAATTTCCTAACATTATTTCTAACCTTTTATTTTGGTGGCCATAAAGATGAACGATTTTTTGCTTTAAATCGATTTTTCATTCGATTCACAGATCGAATCTCGTGCTCTTCTTACATCGATCTTCTAAAAATTCATTCAAAAATCGTAATTAAAAAATTTTAAACAACATTTAACACACCTCTATTTTGTGACATATTTACAGTTGCCAGTCAGGTAGGTACGTCAATAATATTTGATAACCTTTCCGGCGTAATTCAAATGGATGATTAATATGTTTCAATCTTCGGACAAGTTAAAAAGTGTCGGCATACTTATGTAATTGATCTTGTTTGAAATAGATAAACCTACCTATTCGCTGTTTATGATTGTCAGCACAATGCTTTGGGCAAATATGAACTTGAACTATTAAGAGCCTTTATTTACACATACGATCCAAGAAATTCGATTCACGTTACTATTGAATCGATTTGCTTGAAGATCGCATTAAAACGATTTCGAAAAATCGACAGCTTGTACAACCATTGAATTGATCATAAAAATCGAATCCTTACGTGCATCCTACCGGGATTTAATTGCTTAAATAAACATTATTATTTGCCATTAGTACTTAGAATAGAAAAAGGATTTAGAAACCATTTTTTTGTCCAACTGAACCCAAAACATCATTTCAATTCACCTCTTCGCAACTTATTCTTCTCCTAGTACAAATAAAATCACAGTGGGTTCCGTTCATAATTTTTAAAATAAGGTTATTTTTTTACTAAATAAGACGTAAACTATTAGCAACAAGTTAATCGTTTTTTTTTATTACAAAATAATACCACGCACGCATAATTTTTGTGTGTAGGACTAACCGAAAGAATTATCGGAGTTCACGGTCTGTCGGTGCTGTTTGAGTGGTACATAGGTTTTATTAGTTTGAGCACGTTTAGTCTTTGTTATTATAATTCAAATAAAGAATGTCGCAAAATTGCATGTAACTGTCGAAAGAAATTAATAAAAGTACTAGAAGCGCATGAGTAACAGGAATTGTTATTTCCGAATTGAATATCGTTTGCTCACAGAACCCTGATTACGTCGCTACACACACAATGTAACATCGATGTGTGTGTAAACCTAATGACTTTTAGGTACCAGGATAGCAGGGAATAGGAGTTTCATTTTGGGCATTATTGTTATTGCTTTGCTCGTCGCCGTCAGTCGACGTCTGTCCTGCGTCTAGTACATTCGTTTTTATCCCTATGATAATTATGCGCATCAGTAATTTGCGAGCTGCCCGAGAACTGTACCGTCACCGTTTTATTGAGGGTAGACCAGATGCTGAGCGTCGATAGATGCCTTCGTCAGCATGTTTTAGTTTGATCTCGGATGGTACATCGGCTTGGTGCCTCTAACCATAGGTAATCAGGTACCTATGGCGAGCGCTGCGCAACGACGGTCAGCACCCATGTGCGTGTGTAGTGTACGCAGTGCAGTGTGATACAAATTAAAGTACGGATTGAGGCCGCTTTCAGGACAATAACACCAGACATGCTACGTAATGTGTGTCCATGAACAAGTGAGCGGCCTTGTGCATACAATACCAAGGTCACCACATCGAACCCCATCTTTAAAAATGTAAGTCAATTTACTAAATTAAGCAAAGCTTTAAGATTTTACTGTTTACTCGGTATAAAGTAATAATAAGGGATGAAACTAGTTAACCTAGGTACCTACCTAAACTTTGTTTCGATTGTTTACGTAAGTTTTGTTATTCCAGTTTTTACGTGCAATTTCTAGCTTAATAACGAGTAAACTGTAAATCAATAATTAGAATTACACATTAATTTTTACATCACGGTAAAGTACGTATGGCTTATTGCGCGCGCGCGCGGCGGCGGCGGAATATTCCGTCAGTTGGCGCCGACAAAGAACACCGCCTCGCGCCTGCGCAGTAGGCTACGGTACTAGGCGCGCAGAGTTACGGAAGAGATTTATCGTGATATTAGCAAGTAACTTAAAAAGTTATTGACCTACGTAGTGCGGTGACACGTTTGTTATGATTTGAATTTAAGAAACCAATGAAACCGGAAATTTGGTATCAATTCTTAGAGTATTTTATTTTGAGTTGAAACTATGTATAGTGACTCTATACCAGCTGTTATGTTTAATGCATAACGATAACTACAGGGTATAAATTACACCCTGTATATACACACATCAAAAGTGTCTAGGGATCAAGCATTTTTATGCGGATTTCTTGAGATTGAGATGTGGCTTTGTAATAAATTTATGATTTTATAAATTTATATGGATCCTTTTTGGTGCATTTCATAATTTGAATCAGGAACTGTGAATCAAATTCGAGTAAAAGATGAAAATCAGCTGTCAATATTTTCCCTATAAAAACATACAACGCATTGAAGACATTATTAGTGCTACTGTTTCCCTACTACTGATTAAAACCAACGTTATTATGGAGCGGCGACGTCATTTAAGCAGGGAAGAAATGCTCAGAGCCGTGGGAATGATAGAAGCTGGTTCCCGGCAACGTACTGTGGCTTTAGCTCTGCATACAAGTCAGAGTGTTATCAGTCGACTTTGGACACGTTACCGAAGCACTGGTACCGTGGCTGAGCGCCATGGAGGACGGTATCGCTGCACCACACGGAGACAAGACCGATACATTCAAATCTTAACTCGAAGAGCTCCAACAATAACCGCCATGATGTTAGCCGTGAGGCTTCATCACTCTTCAGGGAACTAAATTAGCGACCAAACAGTCAGAAACCGCTTGCATGAAGTGAACCTTCATTCCCGAAGACCGCTACGGGTACCACCTATAGCAATGCACAATCGTAGGATTCGATATCAATGGGCTCTTGAACACAGAAATTGGGCAGAAGAACAATGGCGTTTCGTGTGCTTTTCTGATGAGTCTCGTTTTGGTATGAGACCGGATACAAGACGTATACGACACTGGAGAACCCCTGGACGCCAACAGCGATTAAAATCCTGCCAGGAAGTCCATCCTTATAGTGGTGGAACCATCATGGTATGGGCGGGTATTTGGATCGGCGGAAGAACTGAGTTGATTTGGATCAGAGGCAACCTCAACGCTCAAATTTATGCTGAGACGATTGTATCAGACGTCATCGTTCCTCTACAAGTGCAAATCGGTACCTTATTTCAGTTAATGCATGATAATGCACGACCGCACACCGCAAGAGTTGTAAGACAGACTCTCGCCGCAGCTAACATCAATGTCCTGCCCTGGCCTGCTCAGTCGCCAGACTTGAACCCGATTGAGCATGCATGGGATATGCTACAGAGAAGAGCTCTGCCGAATATGGAGGGTATCCAGTCGCAAGAAGACCTTTTTTTGTTGTTGCAACGAACATGGGCGGCCATTCCACAGCGTGATTTGGATGAACTCATTTTGAGTATGCCAAACCGATGTTCTTGTGTTGTTAGTGTTCGCGGTAGAAACACGGATTATTAATTGTTTAAGTTACCCAATAAAATTTTAGAGAAAACTGTTATTTCAGTCTTTTTTTCAAACTTTTGTGTTAGTGGTTCAAATGTCAAAAATCCCTTTATTAGGAAAATGGCAAATTTCTTTATTAATGCAAAGGTGACTTGGTTTATCGTTACTGTGACAAACGAAAACACTTTATTTGATGAATCCTTAAAGAAAATTTTAATTAATATCAATCAGGAGAAAAGTTATTGCAAAAATATATGTTGATCCCTAGACACTTTTGATGTGTGTATTTTTATTGCCACATAATATGGGCTATCACTTAACATTTTAATTCTTGAGGATGGAGCGCATAAACTCTTTTTATGGCGACATTGTGCGTCTCTTTTACTTTAGTGTTCTACGTATATTGACGGTACAGTTAAAATCTGATATTTTATAAGAAGTATGGTTTGCAACTCTCCGTATTATCTATTTGGGCTGGAATTCAATTCAATTCACCATCAACCAACCAATTTGTGGCTTGTTCCAAACTGTCCTTGACTCTAAAAAGCAAAAATAGCCATAACAAAATAATTATACACCCAACTGGTTTAACTATCTAAGCGTTGTTTACAAATGAGTTCATTTCAACCAGCATTAGTCGATTATCTAAAATCGATTAATTTAACATTGAATTATCCATATAAATAAACATAAGGCTAGTTATTAAGCAAATTCTTAGGCTTTTGACCTTTTGTCATATGAGTCGTTACCTAAATGATTGTCTAATTAAATGAAGTTTCTCTTATATGGTAAAGCAGGTATATTAATTGTAACGAGGCTGCTTGAATAATACCTTATGACTTGGAATCGCTGGATTAAATGTTAATGAATACTGGATAATTTAAATTGTAATTGGAGATTGGTAACCCTGATTCCCAGGGAATAATTTATTTAATTGACAACATTTATGTAAAATGCAGATTTGTACATAATCATGAGGATTATAATAAGAACTTGAATTTACCACATTGTCATAGTAATAAGATGGACGGGAAAACAAATGATAGTATAGTTTGAGAATATGACAAGAAAACAAATGAGAGTGCAAATAAACACCAACCAAACAATAACCAATGAATTGCCACGACCACCAACCAGTAACCAACCAACCGCAGCCACTCAAACGACCGCCAACCAATCAACCAACCACCACCACCATCAACCAACCAACTGACCATCAACCAAGTGGCATATAGTGGAATTGGTTAGTAACCAATTCTACTATTATTAAACATCAGACAATTATACTGATTTTAGCAAAGTATTTTGTAATTTACTACAGTGAAAACATTGTTTATTGACTATTCTTCAGCATACGAATGAAATCATTTATTGATTAGGAGATAATGATTATAATAATAAAGTAATCCTTTTTTCAGATTTCGAGCTTCGATTTTTTTCGACGAGAGATTGGATCCCCAAGATACAGACGAATGTTTGGGGGTCACCGACCAATCTATTCATGAACAATATGATTACGTATTAATAAATAAAATTTCAGTAATCGTTCAAAAAGATTGGCTATTTCCAGATTTATTAGAAGTAACAGAATTTTCCTCGTACATCTTAGCAAGTATACATGTGTTTCACCTTTGCATAACCTTGTTAATTCCAAAAAAATGCCGTGTCATGATTTTTAGAATAATTATTCAACAGTCAACTCTGATTTTGTACAGGATGTCCCTGGAAGTATGGATCAAATCAAATAGGGGCGTGGGCAAAGTCATTTCCAAACTTTTTGATCCTGAGAATGTTAGTGAATTTTTTTACGGTTCAAAAGTTATGACTAACTTTTGTTATTTTGAATCACTTTGCATAGTGCTCAAAGAACAAAATCATTAAAAAAAAAACTACCAGGAACTGTCAATTTAAGTTTTTTAGACAGCCCTGATAGTTTTTTTTTAATTATTTTTTTTCTTTGACCACTATGCAAAACGATTGAAAAAAAATTGGTCACAACTTTTGAACCGTAAAATAATTCTCAATCATCATCAGTCGTAGTGTCGTAATTTAATCTATGAGAGAGTTAGGCCTTTTATAGGAACTAGGTGATAAGACCAGTTGTTATATTGTGTCTCGGTTGCTTTGTGTAATCTTTAGGATCCCTTATGAGCACAACTCGCTATAGCGACTCTGAGAAATTGTTAATTTGTCTCATTGCAGGTTCACCTCGATACAACCAGATACGGAGACTGGTTGTATTGATGCGAATGTCCATGAGTTTGGGAAAGATATATTAGTTTAGTGGCTCGCCACATTATTTGTGTGTGTACCTTAATTTCGATATTATTACAATAAACTTTGTATTGTGTAAGAAGGTACTTGTTTAATTGAATCTTTCCCTAACATATTATACCCTATAAATTTACTTTAGCACGGTGGCGAGTAGTGTAATACTAATATAAACCATCAAGATTTCGTTTCTAACATATATCTGTAAACTACGACGCAGCCGAGTTACAAGAGGGAGTGGTGGGTTGTTGGATGTCAAATGTTTGAATCTAGAATTTTTAGTTCTAGAACAAGCCGGTTTCCTCTCGAAGTTTTCCTTCACCGTTTTGAGAACAGTAGTGATGAAATAATTAACACAAAGTAAAGTGCCTATCTGGGTTTATACTTACGACCTTCGGCCGTTTCTACTAAACCACCAATGTTGTCAATTTGCTTAATTTCTCTGAGATATATAGATAAGGATCTAAGCATGGTAAAGGTTTTCATTGGCCGACTGTGCAACATAATGAATGCGGGTTTCGACGTCGATCGTCAGATTCGATCATTGTAGTAATTCATCTTGATTTATGTGCGCGTGTAGTGCTCGCCAAGTGTCGTAAATTAACGAGTTAACTACTAAACTTGGCTCTCACTTTGCGCTTTGACGTTAAGATATCATTTGTCAGTTGAACATAATTGGTAGGTTAGATTTTGTTAGGTTTTGTTGATTAGTTTGTTGAAATTTGAAACACTTTCTCGAATTATAAATCTATCAATCAATCTGCCTAGCCTTTTTTTAGGAAAAGAATTAGACTGGAAACCGACCACAACATAGTTGGCTATGTTGGGTCGGCTACTAGTCTAACCGGATACAGCGAAATATCAGTATTTTACATGGGGCCTCCTATCTGACTTCCACAACTCAGTTACTAGAATTATCTAGCAGTGGCGGACTAACAGGGGGGCGGAAGGGGCGGCCCGCCCAGGGCCTCCGGTCTTGGGGGGCCCCCAAATGCTTCCGCGTTCCCCTGGTGAAATCCTAAGCAAGACTATAAAAATGTGCTTAGTTCCTACATAATTTCATCAAGATCAAAACACTACAGCCATCTAGGCTTTTTATGCGGTACTAATATTCTTTTAACTTTGCTGAACGCGACCAATACGCTGGGGGAATTCCCGTCTTTGAAGCGGGTACTTCCTCAGGCATCCCTGAATGAATGAAGTACAAATAATTCACTCTTGTACGCCTACATTTACATTCACTACATTCTATTTAGGTACATTGGCCTCATTTAAAATATAGGTATTAAAATTCATTATGTTGATATTTAATAGTTTATTAGTGTGTTCCGATATTTTCGCGAACGGATAAGCCTTTTTTTCAAATTGTAAAGTAATAAACGCGATCTTATCCGTTCAAAATAATTTCAAGCTTCAGATGACGCTCTGGCTGTAGCAGTTGACAATCTGATACAAAGTTATGGTGAATTTGTCAAGGAGCAAGTTTCCCAAGAAATAAAAAGGTACCGCAGGCATGTAAAAGCCATACGAGTATAGACGTTGCTGCCAAATGGAGAGCCCAAGAAATCCTTCAATTTATAATAAAATAGGACTTCAGTGATTCGTTACCCTGTATATCGCTTATAGGTACTTCAATACTCTTGACCATTTGCATCACAGAGTACTTTGTAATAGACTGAAAATTTGCATCTTGGTTGGATGCAACCAAGAGAGAGTAGGAGCGTGCGAGAGGAGTTTTTCAAAACTTAAACTAATTAAAAATTATCTTCGATCTACAATGGGTCAAGACTAAGACTCAAGAGCGAGCTTTTCAATAGAAAGAATCCAAAGAAATCGATTTCACGGAAGTTATTGCGGAGTTCAGTAAATTGAAGGCACGAAAACACATATTACACGCTACAAAAAAAAAAAAAAAACTACCTTTGAATTTATTTTATCAAATTTTTTTTTTTTTTTTTTGGTGATCGATTCGTATTTTATTTTCCTTACCCATATCATTCCATATTGTAGGTATGTATGTTTATTTAGCCGAAATAATTTAATTCGAATTTAAATTTCACTTGCCAGATTTTAACGAAATAAACATAAAAACTACATTTTTTTAAAGCTGGGGGGCCTCATTCAGCTTTGTCGCCCAGGGCCTCTGACGGGCTTAGTCCGCCACTGTTATCTAGTAATAACTGAGTTGTCGAAGTTAAATAGTCAACCAGTTTTTCCAAGGGGTATCGTATTAGAGTTTCGGGCTTCTGACGACCCGTAACAACTATTAAAGATCCATGAATGACAGTCGGCCCAACGGCTTAGCTTGCTTTCCGAGACACAGAGGTATCGTGGTATGTAAAGACATGATCGAACGACTCGCGCGGCTATTAAGTAGGTAGGTACATTTTTAAAAACAAAAGACAAACCGATTTTTTTTAAGTCGAGTTCAACTGAAGTTAGTACCTAATCTAGGTTTAACGTTAAATAATAATTATAACCTCCTGACTATTAGCACAGACAAAATAAAAATTCGTTCACCTTCTTCCACTCCACCTCTGATAAAATCATCAACCAATAAACCTATCTAAGACGCCATTAATTTATTGGGTTAACGCACTACAGAACACTTTGACATTTCCGCTCACGTCTGCACCCTTATTAACTAATAATTATGTTCACAATAAAACGCCTTATTTTAGTGCCCAACAATTACCAGATGGTCTCTTTTATATTTTTTACCCATCTGACTTGCATCGAAATAGTGTGTTTATTACTATAAACAGTTTTATTGGCAACAAAAGCTGGCTAAGCGGATAGAAGAGTGTCCTTGCGCATACAGAATAGATTTTTAATTGTTTCAAGCAAGCTTGGAATAACGAAAGGATATTGGTATTCTCGGAAACTTCGTGATGGTTGTAAAATGGTAACTTGTTAACCGATCTTTTAGCTAGCTTTGTTTTAAAGACAAAAGAATAATTTAGAAATGACACGGAGGTCATATTAATGTGTTGATTTTTTGCTTTGATATTTTCAATCAACACTACTTACTGTGAAACTTAATGAGAGGAATATTGATTGGAGGAAACGATGTTATAGCATAACTTCGACGATAAAACAAACCGGCCAAGTGCGAGTCGGACTCGCACACGTAGGATTCCGTACCATTATCTATAAAAACGGCAAAAAATCATGTCTGTTATATGGGAGCCCCCCTAAAATATTTTTTTTATTTTAATTTAATTACTTATATATAACTAAATATTCTGAGAATCTTTTAAGCGTCTACCTGTTGCCGTTATCAATATCGAGCAAAACAATCACTTTTGTTGTATGTGAGACCCTTAAATATTTATTTTATTCTGTTTTTTAGTATTTGTTGTTATAGCAGCAACAGAAATCATCATCTGTGAAAATTTCAACTGTCTAACTATCACGGTTCATGAGATACAGCCTGGTGACAGACGGACAGACAGACAGACGGACAGCGGAGTCTTAGTAATAGGGTCCGTTTTACCCTGAAAACCCTTACATTTATAGTATTTTACTAAATGAAAATTTCTGCTAACATGGCATAATAGCATAGTTTGATATTGGCGTCTGGATTTAAATGCTAGGTATTCACTTTAGTGGAGACCGAGAAATGGAAAACATAAGCCTTAATGTAAGGGGAGCGACAATAGAATAGAAAAAAAATTAATATTCTCTATTATTATGTACATCATATAAATTACAGACATAAATATAGAAATTAAACAAAGGGCGGTCTTATCGCTAAGAGCGATCTTTTAAAGACAACCTTTCGCAACCTTGACGATTTTCGCAGGCAGCTACCCTGCGAAGATAAGGTAAGCAGATGGAGTTGCCGAAAACCGAGAGTCGAATGGCGTGCAATTCCTGCAGCGTACTGTTGTTATGTAAGCTGGTGATGACAATGATGATGTATTCACTTTTATCTGGAGTTGCGATGAGTCGCCTTGCGAATTTCGTTGATACATAAAAAACGATTAATAAAACCTATTTTAAATTATTAAAACGTAGTACTTACAACTTCAAAAACGAACTAAAGCCCTACTTGCACCACAAATCACAGAATGCATTTAGCATTAAACATATTCAAAACATACTGCTGTCTCTGTTATCTTCAAACAGTTAACAGAAACAGAACGATGTTTTAAATGCGTTCACCGCTAAAAGTATTTAGTGATTTGTGAAACAAGTGAGCCTAACCCATAACTATTGACTAGTTTGTACCAATTTAAAACAACAATCAAATTAATTCCAAGCACTTACCTGACTTAATAAGATTCTAACAGCGAGGGACAATTGGAAGCAAGTAAAAACTATTTAATTACATTGAACAAGTCTGAGCAAATTAAACCACTGTTAAGAAGATTGGATGAAGTTAAAACGAAGCACGAACTTTTTTACACCATAAACTAGATTGTTAGTCATTACTTCTTGGATTTCGCTTCGAACTGACTTATAGTGCTTGTATCTTATGGCATTTAATTGATCCCAAGCTTATATCCCTATTCATAAACACGCGACACGTTTGAATCGTAAAAAAAAAATCCATTACTTTTTTTGTTCGATCTCTGAGTTCTACAAGCCTTGTGGACCAGCATTGGATGCTTTCAAAAGCAGGATTATAGTGTATATTGAAGGCTGTTCGTTGTGAATAAGGTTGACGGTCGAGATTTCTCGTTTTCTTTAATTTATTTTCCTCCGGGAGGTGTCTAATGACCTGCTGCGTGTGGCCCGACATTTTTATCGACCAGTGAGGAGCTTTGACAATATTTTTCGTATAATAATGTCGATACTGTATCTGTAACCAATAGGTATATCTAAATAACGGCTTTAAGGTATGTGATATGCATTTAAACTAATTGAGTTGCATATATTTGCAATTTTAACAGAATATTACATAGTGTTGTTGTATTTTAGTTGAGATAACGCTAGATGGAAATTGGAATTGTGAACAAATGAATATGTATGCTTGCGTCTGAATGGCGATAAGTTTGAGTACAATACTGTCGACATCGGGAATATTCGATGAATAAAATTGTGGTTTTATGCTGTAAATGTGTTGAATTAATAACACTTTTTTATGTAGTTAAAATTCAAATTCTGAAGATATTGGTAAGTATCGAGCATCGAGACACCTTGTACCCACTATTTGTGGTCCATTGTATTGATAGTCGTGAATCATCGACTTATAAGGAAAAGCTCTTACGTCTTTAACGTTCAGCTTATTCTAATTAATCTGTTTACCGATTATCATAAAATTAATTGACTTTCATAATCAAACATTGATTCTACGCCAAGCTATACTGTTATGTAGATATACCGTCTCCGTTTTACTTTGATAAATATATTATTTAGAACTTTTTTCTATGTTATAAGCAAACCGAACCCAAAAATCTATTAACAAACAGTTCTACGAAAAAACCTAGTATCTACCCACATTTTTGAAGGCGCTAAAAGCCGAAAGCTGGTCCAAAGTGTGACCAATAAAAAAATTTAAAATAAAACTGGCATGGCCCATCGCGAGGTGTAAAATAAACAGTCGAGCTCGCCATTAAGGTCCGGTCCTTTGCTTGTATTAATTTGTATTTAAGTGTATTGTACAAGATAAAGTAAATATATGGGCACAGCGCGGCCGGGTCGGTCGGCTCTTGTTACGTGTACGATTGCTATGCTGTTGCGACCCTTTTTTTTTTTTGTTAGTCTGTGGTATTAATTAGGAATGTCTGTTTCGGTCTTGGTCTTGTGCTTGAGTCACTATTCTGTGTTGTACGGATTGGATTGTTAATTCTTTTGGTTAGTTAGTTCGGAATACATTTGATTTAATGGAATCAATACTAAAGGAATAGATCCGATTTTTTTTTGGTTGACTTGTGTAAACTATATTTCAATTATTTTTGATCTAATGAACGATAAAGTCATAGTTACTTAATAAGTGTTCTCTCTCAATCTTGAAGGCAACTGCCCTCAAACATGAAAACAATGAAAAGCAATCTACACTATTTCCTTTTGTGAATTGAGTGCACTTTCTATAATTATGGGACAAAAAGACCGAAAGACGTGCATTGCTGGACATATGCTTCCCCCGAGCGTCGTCACATCAACCGTTCCTGAGTCTGCTATCATTCAAAACAAAATATCAATAGCAAGTGATTCCCATCGTGTATCCTTGAACACATACGTAATAGTTCGTGACATCGGATGACTTCGGTGACACCTCGACTGTGCTCATTAAGGGTGAAAGTTTACACAAAGGAACGAATATTTACTTGACGCCCAAACAAATACTTGTATGCTTGTATGTAATAAACGGTATTTCATGTAGTTAAGGTGGACGGAGAAAATTAATAAATTGTAGAAATTAGTAAATGCATATTGACTCAGTGTTGGGTATGAGCCTCTTACCTGGTAAAATGTCTATTTCAATCAAGAAAGTCTGCTGCTTGAAAGCTTTTCTGATACAAAAAGGTTAAAACATTACTGCAAGTCTTACAAATAAAGCTTTATGATAAGAATCGTATGGTAGACCCGGTTGTCATTGCCCAATGACATAGAAGAAGCATCTTCATTGTCCTGAAAATAAGGTTTTCAGTTATAGTCAAACTTCTAACGATCAACTAATAGACTGACATCCAAGACCCAAGTTTTCTCTCACTAGTAACTGATCGACCTGTTCTAGTAATGTTGTACTTTGCAACCAAGATGGATTACATCAGCATCATCAGAAGACATGCTCGTAACCAATAATCGTTTTAAACAGAAATAGTTACCGTAGCCGAAATTGGCATGGGATTATTATTAATGCTATACTTACTATGTAGGTTATATCCTTACAGAGCCATGAGTGACAATAATTAAGTACAGATGCCAGCACATCAAGCTACCCGAAACTGTAAAATTTTTTCAATCAACCTTGAAGTCAATGCTTTAGCGATAAAGTTGAAAATCTATTAAAGAAATTTGACAGATTGTAGTAGCTTGATGTGCTGGCGTCTGTACAGAGGCCAGCACATCAAGCTACCCCAATTTGTCAAATTTTCCCAATTGATTATGAACCTTATTCCTTTGTGCTAAAGTAATAATAATAATGAAAATAGTAATCTATCAAAGAAATTTGACAGATTGGGGTAGGTTGATGTGCTGGCCTCTGTACATCCTGAACATTCTGACCAGCACCCTAATTGTGCAACATAATATTACTGTCAATTTGAATCATTTTGAAGCATATTGTTAATCCATTGCTCCGTATGTTCGAAAAATGTGTTTGCTCAACAACGTAAATAACGCAATGAATGTTGTCGAACTGTCAAATAGAAACCCATTGCTAAGCAATTACCATGCTGGCTGCTTCATTGCCAACCTTACCGACTTTCTACACTATGACAACAAGCTTTGCTCGTGTACCTCTTTAGCACGCGTGTGTGCACCCAAGCCGAGAAGAATAAAAAATAAGACCCTTTCAGGTCTTCTTCTTAGTTAACTGAACCAGAGAAATTAAATGTTATAACGCAAATATCCTTATACAGTATACAAAAATAAGTGAATTGTTTAAATATGCAATTTAAATAATTTAGATTAAGTATATGTCGCGTGGGCGTTAAGGTATGATAAGTGGGCGAGTGTGAACAAGATTAAGATTAGGGGTTCCGTTTCAATTCTTATTTTATTTTTTGGTTTGTTTGTTTAATCTGTTATTCAATCTTCTGCAATTTTTAAGTGTTTATGGTTACGACGCTTGAATTTTAAAAGGGCATAGGAATCTGTTTTGAGGTAAGCAAATACCGAAATCTACAGCAACTCTTGTAAGCCTGATCAGCAATGGCAATCAGCATTGCCATTGAAACTAGTCAAGTCCCAAGAAATTGATCCAATTGACTTGGAACCTGCAACGAAATCAATCAGAAAAGAAAAGAGAAGGAGTATAAATACCATATTTTCTGAATAATTATGCTATCTAGGTTCAGTTTATTAGGAATCTAACTCCCCAAAGTTTTATTTGAAAGGCAAATGCAAATACTTACCATATATTTGCAATAGTATTCCAAACACCAAAGCTTGATTGTCAAATCAAGCTTTTTATTGTCCTGATCAGCAACTATTCCAACGAGATGGTTTGCTCAAAAAGTCGGCAATAGTCTTTATTTACACTTCTAAGAAACCCTAAACCACGGAAACAGCAGGCCAGTTCTCGTAATTTAAAACGTTCAAAATCTAGTCGCAGTCTCGTCTCGTCGACAAACAAATGTCAAAAACTTGTCAAAATGTAGGGAAATTTGACGTATTTTTGACAGATTGAGACTCAGATCAGACTGTGAACGTTCTTAAAAATTACGAGAATTGCCCCTCAGACTGTGAACGTTCTTAAAATTACGAGAATTGGCTCTCAGGTAATTTACCAGATTATAGCACTAAAACAGATTTAGCTACCCATTAACTTGCAATCTGTGTTAATTGCTATGCAAATTCCATCAACATCAACTATAAACTCTATCATTTATATATGTATGTGTGAAATACCTCGTTTGAGTGATGAAAATGAATGAAGTCTCTCTCATTGGGCTACAAAATGAAATGGACACAAACGTAGTTATGCAATATTATTGCTGTTGGTTACCCACTATTTTTTTTTTCTACCTTGCTGCAAGAAAAACTGTAAATACAGGGGCTCGTGGCTAAATAATAACAGCCGCAAGGGTCGATCTTCAAAGTTAAGCAACGCTTGACGAGGTCGGTTCTTGGATGTGTGAATGACGTAGCGAGACCCTTCCGTGACACGGAAAGCACGTTAAGCAATAGGTCCTGGCTGACATTCGTAGACCTTTGTCAGTCGTTACGGGTAGTCAGAAGCCTGAATGTCTGACCACCAGCTTTGCCAAGGGGTATCGTGATATCCAGTAACTGGGTTGTGGAGGTCAGATAGTCAGTCGCTCCATATAAAATACTGGTATCCAGCAGCATTCGGTTAGACTGAAAAGAAAGACAGAAAAATTATTTATTTTGACTCGACTGGAAGCTGACCCCAACTTTCTTGGGAAAATGCTGCTGTACCTACGTGTAGGTCAGTAGTGGCCTTCTGATACGGCTTGTCCTGAATCTGCCTGAAACTGCTGTCTTTATCTATAATTCCGTGGTTGCAAAATACACGGTCAGCATCGAAAGCTATTAAGCGAAATCAAAAGTGTACTTACTTAATACTATACGACTCCCATACCTACCTACTGTAATTAGAAAACATTGTAAAATCCAATTATTTTAAAAGAGTAACCGTGGAGTTTCTTGCCGGTTCTTCTCCATAGGAAACGACCAATTGGAACCGTGCACCTAGCTTCTGACGTTTCATAAATGCCCTTGTAGGCTTATGTGAAATAAAATATTTTGATTTTGATTTTTTGACTATTCAGTTTATTTACTCTTGAATCCATAATAGACTGTAACCACAGTCTATTCTCATTTAATTTTCTGGTACCTAATGTATGATAAGTGTATAGAACTTTTTTTTATTGCTAAATGGGCCCGCCCGCTCTTGACTTCGATCATGCCTGATGGAAGGAAATAGATGAGGTCTAAGATAAAACGAGCGTGCCCAGAAGATGCCTGTTCACTCTTGATTTGAAGGCAGTCGGGTAAAATGAGGAAGGAAACACAGATGTCGGCAGAGAGTTCCACACTTTGGCTGTGCGCATAATAAAAGTGGAGGAGAAGCGCTGAGTACGACTAACGATACGATAACTTAAGTCCTAATGCATTTCATTCTGTATATTTTTTCTTAAAAGCGACCAATTTGTCACTAATTAAAGTTTGGGACTTTATCTTTATTAGGGCATTTATTTCTTAAACATTGAGATAATGCTCTTGTATCTCGCTTTGGAGTGTAACAAATAATGCTGCTTCAAATGATCGTAATATCAACCTTTTGGTTAAGTTTTAAAGTTGGTTTCGATTGTTTTTAAGAGATCTTAAAAGCTCTGCCTGACCATTGAGTATCTAAAGTAATCCTTTAATATCGTATAGTTCTAAAACTTGAATATTTTTAAGTACGTCAAATTCAAATAAAAACAAAAAGTGTTGATGACTTTATTTCATAATAACACCCCTGTTGTTTTAATGACAATAAAGAAAACTAAAGGCCGCTTTACACGAATACTTAATCCATCTTTCTCGTCACAAATCATTACTCGCAAGAAAAGTCTACATTTAACAATAACTAACACAATAAAGAAGAAACACTCTGACCCCACACTGCACCGAAATAAAATTATGATCTCCGCTCCAAAAATTCAAAGATTCCATAAAATAAATTAGAATTTAATCTAAATGAAACACGTTAAAGCTAAACCAACAAACATAACCGGACATTATTTACGGCCAAAAGCTATGGAAAGAAAAAAGATGCATAAAATACCTTATAACGACAAAGAATTAGTGTATACCATATATACATTATTTCTATAGGAGAGTTAAAATTAACGCCGGCTCATTTAAGAGGAGGGAAATTAAAAGTTTTTATCCTTTTTTATGTGGCATTTATGTCCGTCGTAAACTTAAGCTCGGTACCCCTTTTAAAATGTTGTCACAGGATTGCTGGATTTAAAACTTTGAGGACTTATAACTTTTACTTTGAATTTTAAGTTTGTATTATATAAAAAATTGTCGATAATTAAACGGAATTTTAAGAGTCCGTTCCCACTTGTCGGCTGTCGGGCCCGGATCTTTATCGGGTGTGCCGCCTCTGTTCACACTAATCGGTTGTCGGCCACGGTCGAAGTTGGTGCCAATTTTTAACCCTCTACGCGAAGCGACTGTACACGATGGACGTCGACGAAGTTCTTGCTGTGATGTATTATTATTTGAGAAGAAAACGAATAAATACAGCTAAGGAAATAAAATATTGGTGCACCAAATCCTGAGGGAAAGATTTAGTTTGGGATCATTTCAGGACTTAGGTAATATGAGAACACACACACGCATCGCGCCGCGATGTATGTGCAGGAGAGGTTTGTCAGCCCCGACATCCAACAAATGTGAACAGCGTCATACTTACTCATAGGCGAGCGAGATCCGACACGATTTTTTTCCGGGCGTAGAGGGCTGGCAATACGGGGTGTATTGCCAGCCCTCTACGCCCGGAAAAAAATCGTGTCTGACATTTCTTGTCAGCACCAACACAAAATTGGTGTCAGACAAGTGTGAAAGCTTCATATAGAATGCTCTGCCACTGGTACATCCGATTAATATCTGGGCCTGACAACCGACAAGTGGGAACGGGCTGTAACGGGTATTATTCCCATAAGGTGGACCGATGACCTGATGGAGGCTGCAGGAATCCGCTTGATGCGCTTGAGGGTCTACTACCTACAGAGAGTTCAGCGTAAGCTTCTTTCCTTAGTACAATGCAGTACAAATGTCGCATCAAACGTTAATCTTATAAAAACGCTTTGAAAAAGTTTAGACTATTGACATTACGCTATAGACGCTTGTTGCTCCGAGGAATGTTGCTCCATGGACTTGTACATAATAAGTTTGATAGCTCTGAATTGATAAGTAAAATATGCTATATTGTACCTTCCTAGGTGCAATATAGCATATTTTACACGCACACAGTAACACAGAGGACAGTAATGAAACGAAAGATGCTATCCACCGTTTGCTACAACTCTCTGTCGTAAAAATTCAGGAGAGAGAGCGCCGCTCCAGATACTGGTTCAAGCTTACAATAATAATTTTAACAATATCGATGTAATTACTCAAAATTTTTAATTATTATGTATTATTTAGGTATGTATTAACTATTGGATTTTAAGATAACGAAATTTTTTTATTGTTAAACGAGTTTGTTGATTTTATTTAATTTTATCAAAACTGTATCTAATATAGGCTAGTAACATGTGGAAACTTAGTGAATTGTACATTTACTTATAGCATACGGTATATCTAGATATAATATACAAGGTACGATTGTTTAATTTCCCAAATAAAATACAATAAGCACGAAGTCTGTTCTTTCCGCCGAAGTTACGGGTGGGGCGTATCAAACTCTGTATCACTTACGGACATAAGACTAGCTCGGGGCCCGAACTAAGAATGAATGACATCACGATTCACGATTTCCCAGTTGACCGAACTCCCATGTGTTTTTACCCGCCCGTAAAATAGAATTTGACACTTTTTTTTGACGGACTTTCGAACGGCCCTTATTTTCGTTGACGGACGCAGCATCGCCATTTCGACCAGTTTAAGCTTTACTGTATAATCAGTAGACCTAAACCGGTCGAAATGGCGATGCTTTCGGAGGCTTATGTCCAACAATGAAAGACATCTATTGCTTTACATTGCATCGACTGAAATGATGATGATAACGGGGTAGACAACATTTTTGTGAGGTTCGATGAGTGTGAGAAAAATATAGTCATCCCACGCGATTTATAGGTGTCAATAGAAGTATAGAGTTTCTCCTCGTAGATAAATAAGCGTTGCATAGATTAGTTATGTTAATTATTTCAATTAGCCTTTTGGAATTTAATTAATTTTGTAGCCACACCTACTGGGCGCAAACTATATATAAAAAGAAAAAGTAAACATTTAGGAAGAGTACCATCGACATAAAAAGAAGCAGAATTGAATTTTAGTTTTGAGCGCCGTTTTTTTCGTTTTATTAGCTTTTAGAAATCTTCAGTTTCTACCTAGGTAGCATCTTTTTTGAGTTGGAGACGTTAGAATAAGACAACCAAGTCCATTCTTCAGCTAAATCACTAGGAACTTAGCTAAATGCCCACCGTTTAGAAACTTTTCGATAAGACAGTTACATCTTTGTGGATTCATAGACATCTTGGCTATGGAAAACCCGTGAGAAACCCGTTACTTATTAACATTTTAATATTTATACGGTTAACAATTTGGAAGACGCGTTTTTTGTTTTACTGTCTTCGAAAAGTAATAAAACAGTCGGTGTTGCTATAATGTCTTTACAAACGAACTTAAAACATGAATAATTAATAATAAAAGTTGTGGTAAACTTTAATAGTATTATGATTAGGTAGGTAATAATTTCATTTGAATATTAATAGATTATTTTAATAATAATTAACATTTTGTAGGCTTATTGGATAAACCAATTGCGCTGTTTTAAAAATGTCTAGTTATATCACACTGAGATACAGACACTAAAATAATTTTGACATTACCTATCATTTGTGAGGAAGTGTAAAACTCTCTGCCAGCATCTGAATTCGAACAAGCATCTTCTGGGCACGCTCGCTCCATCATAGACCCCATCCAACCCTTTCCATCAGGCGTGATCGAGGTCAAAAGCAGGCTCATTCAGCATTAAAAAAATACCCACTAAATAAATATTACTTGTGATACTGTAAATAAAAATAACTAAAGATTTTAAATTAAAATGCCTTTAAAATTTCAAAGCCATTACAGAATTGTGTATTTTCACACTAATATTATAAAGACGAAAGTGATTTCTTCACGCACAAACAGCTGAACGGATTTGGATGAGCACACAGATAGTTCATAACCAGGATTAACACATAGGATACTTTTATCCCGATATTCTCACGGTATCGACACTAATGCGGGTGAAACGGCGGGGCGCAGCTAGTGTCTGTATATATTTAAAAAATAAACATAACTTGTATCAGAGGATATAATTTCGTATAACACACACGAACCTTAAAATGTGCCTCCAACATACCCAAGATGTTATTGATTACACCAAAGAAATCTTTAGGTGCTCGTATCATTAATTATTAAAAAATTGAACAGCTAAAATCATTCAATCCGTACAGAGACTAATTACGGGCGCGTGGCGGCCATATTGGAATCCGATAAAATAACAATTAAGGAAACATTAATGCATCGTACAATGGCGTCTGGTACTTGCGCCCGCGTCGCTCTGATAAATGACCTCTCCTTCGGGACGTTAACGGCGCGTATTTGATTTATAACATTATTTGAATAAAAAAAAAACAAAAAGGAATTGTTTATTCAACCGTAATCGATCCGAAAGATCGTTCGGAATGTACAACTCTCTAATTACGAGTAGAATCGTCTATTGTTCGTTCAAAGTGAGGCCTCGTTTGTTTTCGAGTTGCGTGTTCTTAGAACCTAATCAAGTGTTATGTTTATATCAATGTTAATTATTCATAGTTATGTTTGTATGGTTTTGAGTTTGTATGCCTTGCTCTTAGATGTACCTATAACGAGCCTTGCCGCAATTCCTAGCAGTAATTACTGAAGCCGTTCGTCCTAGTTGTCATTCGTAGATCTGTGGCAGATTTTACGGGTAGTCAGAAGCTAAAATCTTACCAAGGGGTATCGTGCTACCCAGTTACTGGGTTGTAGATCGGCAGTCACTCCACGTAAAATTCTGATTTTAAACCGGTTAAACTGGAAGCTGACAACAATATAGTTGGAAAAAAGCTAGCCAGATTGAGTTACTGAAACGCTGGTTGAACTGAAAAGAGACTTTAGCACCAATGGCTGAGACTTTTTCCTTCCTACAAAAGATCTATCAAAATATTGGATAGCTGAAGTTTAAAGCAATGTATTGGTAGTAAAACCTGCAAGTTCGAATTACTTAGTATGCTTAATTTATAGCAACAGTGTCGAACTCAAACTCAAACTTAAAGCATGTATTACAATTAAACCATTTACAGGCACTTTTGAACTGTCAAGAAGTCGGTCAGGCAGAAAATATGAAGCTAGTTGCCCATTCCAAAGCTCAGTAGTACCTATGGAGAAGAACGGGCAAGGAACTCCATGGACACTCTTTTAAATTATATTTCTACAAAAATATTAGTTACATCATTAATGTTGAATTTATAATTACATAGGTATATGTAAGAACTATGTAAAAAATATACGTACGCGTTAAAAGCGTCCAGAGTACAGCAAATAGTAACAAAAAAACAATCCAAAAATAAAATAACTAAAAATAAGCCGAGGCAGCTAAGTGATGACCAACCCCAACTGACGGCGCCCGTTCACGAACATGACGCATAGATCAGCACCATTCAGTTCAACCATTTTGAAGAGAGCTAAATGATCCAACACACGCGCCACCGTCAGCGAGACATTTGTGTGAGCATGACATACTATCAGCCGCCAGGGCACATTCAAGTCAACGAAAGACATATTACCCGGTAAACGGTAGCTCTATAGTACACGTCACTCAACTATCAACTCAGCCTGTCGCAGTCCACTACTGGACGTAGGCCTTTCCCAGGCTGAGCCACAACCCCCTCTCCTGTGCCTTCTGCATCCAGTATGTCCCAAACACGTTGGTCCATCTATTCGAGGAGCGTACTACATTATGCTTGCCGGTAAGCGGTCTCCGCTCCAGGACTAGTCTACTCCGCCGGCCATCGATCCTTCGACAGTCATGACCGGCTACATAGTTCAGCTTGCTTACTCAAACATCATACAGCATAATTATTCATTTGTACTATAATTGATGCGCCCTATTTAGCAGTTAATAAAATGTTTACCGCTCATGGCGACAGGGGTATCAAACTTTTTGGATTCTACATTATGTACCTACTCTTTTCTTACAGTCATTTGTTTTATTTTCTCGCCGATTAGTGTCGAAGATAGACGAAATTGAGTGGATTCATTAAGTGTCTTTACTTCTTCAGCATTAAATATATTGTTAATTGCATCAGTGACAGTTATAAGGGTAAACATGTTAAGTGCTAAGCGCTTAATGTGTCCAATACATGTTGCGTGAAGTTCATTATCAGCGTGATAGGTGGCACAACTTGTCATCGTTATCACACTGTTAAACACGTTTAAATTCGTTGATAACGTGATTTTCGGTAGGTTTTTTTTTGGCTGTGTAAAGTTTGCCCGATTTAGAATTTAAAATTGGTGGAAACACTGACAAGAGCGTTAAAGTAGTAGGTACCTAGTATCGAAACACTTCTTGAAATGATGTCAGACGGAAATGCTTTAGAGAAATATACATTTGTTTACTGATGAGATTCATCACCACTAATATTTCATTGATTGCCTCTAAAAATTATCATACGAAGATCAAACAACAGTTTCATTTAACGTCATGAGGCCCAAAATAACTAATGAAGAGAGCTTAATTACAATTTTTCAAACTATCACATAAACAACACTACCTACGTCTTTTTTTAGCCTTGGACACTGACCGTACAATAGCCAACACAAAATTAATAAAGACGAAATACGGGAAATACAATAGATGTCATAGGATTAAAAAATTATGTTAATTAGTTCGATAATAGAAAAAACATCTAAGATTTTGGGCGTTGGCCACTACAATAAAGATAACGAATAGACAATTAAGTAAATCAACGGCTTGTGCTGTCAATAAAATCATTCCGGGCCGGCCATAATTAAATCGATAGAATTTTGGAAGCAATCGATACCCGACACACTTTTAATTACGATTCTATGCAAATCGACTCGATTGAATGTTGAATTTTTATATTAAGTCTTATCTTGGTGTTTGTTTGTAACTTGCGACTGCGACCAGTTGCTTTCTGTAATATTAAACTCTTCTCTAGATTTTGTATTGTTGAAAAAGAATGCAACAATTTTTTGTGGTCATTATCATCATAATTTCAGTCGAAAGAGTCTCCCCCAAGCATCAATTATGTGGTCAAAAACTTTTTTGGTTTTAATTATAACCGCACTTATATTTAGCGAACTCCTTGTATGCTAAAAGGATTAACACTCCGATTTAGATAGCATAAATCATAAAACTATTTAAACGGAGCAACGTGTTGATCGCACAACTGTCGCTCGGTTGTATCATAAACCACTCAATGTCAGAGATCAAGAAGACACGAGATTGAAAAAGCTATGTGATTAATATGTTACTTACGTTACAAAATTAGATGTAAGATATATGCAAATCAATATTTTTATAGCAGCCACACACGACACAAAGATTTTAACAGTAATATGAACCGATTTTAAAAGGCTATTAGTATTCGATTAGCAATTTGAGATGTGACAGAATTTAGAGGTCTACAACTTAAAGGGTTTTTTTAGATGTGAGATAAAATTCGAAAGTGTCAATGATGTGGTATATTTCTCAGTTAAATGAGGTGTCGTTATGTGGGTAATGGAAGTACTAGTTCTATATGAAATCGATATGTAACAGTAGGTGTGAAGAAAGCATAATGCTGGGCCGTTTGTTGAACGTTAGATCGTTTTAAGGTTTCTCGTCTATAACTTTGAAACTTGTACTTGCTATTATGGACGATGGGATTTCATGGAATTTGATACGAGTTACTTAGAAAATATAGTTTCTAATTGTATTTGTTATGTGTGCTTTTAATAGATGTCGTTTGCGTAGGATCGAATGTGTGAAAGCTAATTTAAAATCAAAATGTCAGCTTGAATTGTATATTTTATTCATTCAGGGCCAAAATTAGAATGTGAGATACCTAGATATAAAGCGAAGCTTCCGAAATATGAAATACGAACCTTCTTTTCTTTCCAACAACACTGAATTTTTTTGTCAAATCAACATATAACATGCATAGTATGCATCTATACCTAGATCCATTTGTGCCAGTGAGCCGGAAGACATTGATGAATTTGCAAATGAAATTGCTCCCAATTGTGCAAACAACTATTCATTCATCTCGCACCAATTGAAATAATTTTCCTCCACTTTTCTAGAAAAATAACCTACCTACCTAGACTCACCTAGATTTAGTCTGTCGACAAATAGATGGTATTGGCGTAGGCAGTGACGAGAGCCACCTAGAACTAAAAGCTAATGGAACAGTAAAATGATGGGATATATTATTCATTTTTAACAACGCATTAAACATTGTTTCTTAGGATATTAATGCTGTTTCTACATTTTTGAGTGTTTGCTTGGATGTCTTAATTTGTGAAAAGTTTGCATGAAAAATTTAAAACAATTTCGATGCGGCTGAGTTCGTCAATTGGCATATAGTGTTAGCGGAACTTTTCTTAGCTTGTATCAGTACAATGTACAGTGAAGCGCACATCAGTGGTAACAATTTGAAATTGACAGTGCCTTTATGTATTCTCAATAAGGATGGTTTCCGTAGTGCAGGTTTTAAACAGAACTTTTTCTTTTTCATATATTACAGTAACTTCTTAAGACGCCTTCCACTCGCACTGTTACGGTCTCATTCCAATTGACAAATTGCTACTTAATTTTCTTATAAAAATAGGCACAATTTAAAAGCATATAAAGTTATTTCTTGGAATTCTTACCAATTTAGTAGAATGATCGACGTATCTTCTTTTCAATAAATATTGTAATATAAATCATAATTTCAAATAGTTAGCTTTTGTATATTTCTGTTCTCCATGTATTTAGCTCCACTTACGAAATTGATATTACGAACAAAATCTTTGTATACGTCATTACTTCATAAATTATATCAAACAGAAATAAATATATTAGAATTTTATGTCAAAAAATGTAACCAATTATTTATAAAGAAATTAATGTCAACCGAATTTGGAGCAGTATTCGTTATTATCATGCTAATTTTATAGCGTTTAAAAGTTTTTGTTGGAATTCTTGACAAAATAACGGCTTCCAGGTGTCAAATTAATAAAAATATAATTGAAGTCTGACATTTGATATATTTACTGATTTATATTTATAAGAAAAAAATGTGATGGGCTCACTTGGCAACTAGATGGAGAGATTTTGATTTGTGATGTTGATTTTAGATATAATATTTCATAGTTGACCATTTTGGGCTAGTGGTTTATAAGCAACGACAGTTTTTTTATTCATAAATTAACTATTTAACATAATTTGCAACATTGCTATGTGCTACCGAGACAGAAAACATTGTTCTAGGATTCACAAACAGGTCAATAACCTACCATTACAGATGCACTATTTGTGATCTTTAGCTAAGTACTGACTGGTCGCAAGTCGTGACGATGCAATTAATGTTAATAGCACCGAACACAGACGCTTCGCAAGTAAAAGAGCGCAAATATCTATATATATAAAAATGAATTGTTGCATGTAGGTATGCAAGATCATCCCTTGAGAACGGCTCGATTTAGCAGTTTTTTTTTTCGTTTATTTTGTTTATTAGGAACTCCTAATTAACAGGACAAGATTTGTATGAAAAACATTTCAGTCCACAATTCTACAGGAATAGTCGGAAATTTCGAGGGTATTTTTGTGTGAAAAACTCAATAAAAAAATTACGTTCAGTTTGACAGTTTTGCTATTCACCCGGGCGACGCCGGGTACGAACACCAAGTAATAAAATAAAAATCAATCAGTTCTCAATATAGTTTCGAATATTAATGAAACATAACTGCAATGAAACGGGCAATTAATGATGTTGGCAGCGATTGGTACTGTGAATGCGTGTCCGGAGCGTTGATGACAGCGCCTGCTTAATCAACCCGCAAACTTTCATTAGTTACGCTTGCTCGCTTTTTGTTCGCTTTGCCTTTAGTGGATAGCGAGACTGCGACGTACCATATTTGATACTAATAAACTATTTTAACGTAATTGGTATTTGTGTTTATGGTAAACATAACTACACTGTATATGGCGTGGTATAATATTTCAGATTGCATAAGGAATTTCCGAAGAGAAAACAATGAAACAATTTTAAAGTTACCTTTGCCCTGCAGTGGGACAGAAATGGCTGATAATAATAATAATCCGTATCTCTACGTTGACGTCGTGGTGGGGCTTGCGCACTCCAAACTCTGGGCCTGTGTCGTACACTTTACCTTGCCGGAACAGGTCTCGGGTGAGGAGCCAGATCAAGAGAGATACAGAAACCCGCAGGGCAGCATGTGGCGAGCTGTTGGGCAGTAGCGACCCCACGGACCCTATCTCCCGGGAGTAGTCTTGTTCCTCACCTCTGGCTTGCTTTTATTGGCCGGCTTGCAAGCAAACGGGCTCGGGGGAAGGAAGTATTCCAGTAAGTGCTCGTAGAGATCTTGACAATCTTCCGGGCTCTGGGATTGTTCTGAAAGCCGTGGAATACCTCTCCACTCCTCAAGCACCTCAAGACATGTTGCCCTGCCTTGTCACTACGTCACTATGTGCTAGCGACAGTTTCCGGGGGCCCATTATTAAGTGTGCAAGTCACCCCCATGCCATTGCCCCATGCCATTTTATCCATGTATATGTAAAACATTGATCATCCTTGGGTGCACTTTCATATACATTTCATATATCGTATGCATATACAGGGATAATCATCGGTCGGTGCCACATTTCATTAAAATTTCCTAAGGGGCCTTTGTGAGTTGGCTTCGGCCCCTCGTACGCCTTCCAAAGGACCGGGACCTCATGGTCCCGAGACATATAAAATAAAAAATAATAATAATATTTTAAAAATTCATTGAGTATCGCTAAAAATGTACCAATGAATGTGTAATGTGATTTTTTGAGACTCAAATCTAGATGGATTTATGGATATATGGAGAACTGTCTTGACGCTGCGTGATCCATCACCGCCCGTTTGTCCACCGCGCTCAGGATGGACGGAAAGCAGCATAAGAGGTGAGTTTTTGCTTGGTTGATGTTATTGCTGTATGGCGTTCGATTGCGAGGATAAATAAATAAATAAATTTAATTAAAATATTTTTATTGTCCTGAAGGTGGGTATAAATATATATATCATCGATAGTAAAAATAATTTTCTGAATTTATAACGATAAGCTTATGACAGAAATAAAACAGGTTATCTAAGGGGCTATACATTAGGTTAACAAAAGAAGCGTCAAGCGTGTATATTATTTGTATTTTAATGCCTTAAAATCGTATTGATGTTCGAGTTATGGAACATTCCATTGGAGCGCCATCAATCGTTTCAAATCAAAACAATCCAATAAACACGCAGCGTTAATTATTCGGTTTCGTTGGGAAACAGTCGCGTCGTGTAAATCAGTGTGTTCGTTTGTGGGTCTATTTCGAGACACACGACTCGAGAGTTAATTAGAAAGAATTGCTTTTATTTCGCGTTTTCACACTCGTCGGCGTCGCGTGACGTAAGTACAAAAAATAGGTGGGTAGGTACAGAAGGCCTACTTTAATTGACACGCATCAAACAGCGAGAGCAAACACATTCGCGATTGTCATTTGTTTAAGGCCCCCATTCACGGCTTCAAGTGATGCGACATGCGCGCTTTATCAGTCGCGGTGACTCGTGGCATGCTCTAAGGAACTTCCGCCGTGAAAATAATGATGTGAAACCGCTTAACGAATTCCGCTAAGTTACTTTACTACATTATGTCGCAATTCGATTAGCAGAACATCATGACAGTCAGTTGAATTGTAGAAATCGGAGCAAAATGTCGTCGCTTTCGACTTAGAAAATAAATCAACATCCATTTTAGAAAAACAAAAAACTTTTCGACTCTCACAGATACCTACGTGTAAAAACAAACGCGGCACCGCAACAAAATAGTCGACTGACTGCGGAGGTCTAACTGGATTTCGAGCAGATCAGCGAAATCACACGGAAAAGAGATAAAATCTATCCCATTATCAAATCTTTACGTTAGAACAGGCAGTTTTGCTTCTGTTTCGCTTGTCGTACAACGGACAGGTCATGGTGGAACTACTGCGGTTTTGCTGCTATGGTTTCGCGGCGGAGGTGTGATACCTGCTTGAAACTCTATACAACTTCATTCATTTGTTTTTCCGCAGTCGCTAGACGCGCGTCGTTTGATCATGTAGCTCGTGCCCACGGGGTAAGGTCGTACTCGTCTATGTGTGCGTGCACCAGTTTTCACTTGTGGTATCAGTTTAGCCTTCTATTCTTTTTTATTCTGTGACGCTGTAGTATGGGCACGTGTAAAACAGAAAATCCTCCTTGATGTACTGTCCATGTTTAATTATTAGTTTCTCGAATAGAATAACGGCAATTAAAGAGGCTTAATGAGTCATTTGTGTGTAAATATTTTGTTAAAATAATCACGTGTTTTTCCGTGATTCTGTAATGGCGGATTTGTATTTTAGGAACGAGCATAAGTAAGTATTTTGTAGGAACAGGTGCAGCTTTATTTCCTATGGATAAATAAGAGTTTTGAGGATTTAAAGTCTAGTACTAGCTCTTTAAAAACAAGAAGATATTTTAATCCTCTAATGAATATTAACATGCAGTAGAACTTATTTATGGATTGTTGCGGAAAAAAAAACTGACTAAGATCTGTCTGTGGATTATAATTATGACATTAGATAATTTATAATGAATACTAAAATTGAGTTGACCTACTTTACGTACAAAAACCATTTTTCTAAAAATTTGTGTCAAAAGTTACGTAAAGGTTTTTACAATGGTGTAAAAATATTTGACATAATGTGCTTACATAAAAAAGAGGGGCAATTCTCGTTATTTTAAGAACATTCACAGTCTGATCTAAGTGTATCTGTCAAAAATTTAGGGAAATCAGAAAATTTCCCTACATAATTGACAATTGAAATTTGTTTGTCGCCGAGATGCGACTGCGACTAGATTTGAACGTTTTAAATTACGAGAATTGGCCTTCAGGAGTAGGTAATATGATGTATTTTAGGTTAACCTACTAAAATGCTTAAAATTTGCCTAATTAAAGGTATTTAATTAGGCTAATTTTAAGCATTTTGATAAAATTAAAACAAAAAAAAAACTTGTATACAATTTATATTACAACAAGCCGACACTTTGATCATTCATATTGTCTTTAGTTTTCAAAAATAAAGAATGATAAATACACATTTTCATAAAAACGATTATTTATTAGCGTCTACGTTGATTCAGGATTAAAAGAAATAACAGCATAATTCTATATAAAAATAAATGGAAAACATGTTCGAGAAACGCGTGTCTCTTCTTTATTAGTAACAAATCATATTTTTATGTGCAGGTATCACCAGCTGAAGTACAGCCGCTGCAGAGTGGCTGTGAGAATGTTGGAAAGTATGAAAGTGCATTCTTGCACACACTTCTATAAATTCTGAAAAAAAAAAATCTGGAGGGGGCTTGTGGCTAAATAATAACAGCCGCACAGGTCGATCGATCAGGTTAAGCTACGCTTGCCGCGGTTGGTCTGTGGATGGGTGACTATCTTTACATACCAATACCCCTCCGTGCCTCGGAAAGCACGTTAAGCCGTTGGTCCCGGCTGTCATTCGTGGATCTTTGACAGTCGTTACGGGTAGTCAGAAGCCCGAAAGTCTGACAACCAGTATTACCAAGGGGTATCGTATTACCCAGTAACTGGGTTGTGGAGGTCAGATAGGCAGTCGCTCCATGTAAAATACTGGTATTCAGCTGCATTCGGTTAGACTGGAAGCCGACCCCAACATAGTTGGGAAAAGGCTAGGCAGATGATGACTTCTATAAATTCTGAAAACTAGGACATTATATTTTATATTACATTCAGCCTAAAATGTTCCCACTGCTGGGACACAGGCCACCTCTCGGTGTGAGGGAGTGGGCCGTAATCCACCACGCGGGCCCAGTGCAGGTTGGTAGGTAGATGTTGGAAAGTATGGAAGTGCACTCTGACACACTACGTGACGTGGAAGGACGGAAGGGTACAGGAATCCGCTGGTCGAAGTGACGATATTTGGGGGAAGCGTATGTCCAGCAGGATATGGCTGAACTGATGATGATGATGACTTGACGTGAACTTTGGAGCGAATTCAGAATATGACAACAATACAATGCACACTGACAGTGAACAATGTACACTGAGTTATTCAATTCAGGAGAAGACCTGATTGGAAAAATTATTGAAGGTAAGGAACTTACAGCATGGTGAAGACTTAACACTCCATTTGGATTACCTTTTATTCCGATCAAGTGATTGGTTGACATAAAGGTGCTCATAAGTGAATCATCATCATCGTCATAATTTATTGAGTTCTAGATCATAAAATCTTTCAATGTCTTTAATACATTGCTTGTCAAATGTCTTTAATACATATTCAGCGTACATCCATAATAGTTGTTAGTTATGGTCTTTAAAAATACCAAACAATGAGTGAGAGACTAAGTTGCAAGCGTAGGGGAAAGTACGATCCATTTCACTATAACTTAGGGGCGCGGGCCTGCGGGCGGAGAGTAATGGGTAACTCTTCGTCCGATCAGGACCAGGCCCGTGCCGGACGGCGCGTACGTGTTCCACGCGCGCCTCAAAGAGATGTCAGCATAAGGAAGGGGCCCGAAAGGGCCGAAGCCTGCCGGGGCAGCGGGATTGTCCGAAAGGGTTACCGCTACCCCGGAACACAAAGGGCTAAGGAAGGAACACGGGTGGGTTTTAGTCAGTAAGAGTCTGACACTCCCTTCTGCTCCACCCAGAGCGGGAGGGGTCATTGGATGATTTCCCATCCACAAAAAAAAAAGGGTAAGTTATTAAGAAAATTGACTACTTACTAAATTCTCCAAATAATCTTCAAATCATAACAGTCATTCTTTGTCAGTTGTATGAAATTGCTATAGCACGACATATTGATGTAAAGTGCCAATTTGCTTAAAACAATATTTCTCTGACTGTACGTACATAATGAAACTTGACCGCAGATTTTGTGGCCAGAACGAAAATTTGTGATATCCCACCAAAATAACAACACAATATTTTTGACGGAAAATCTTGAACAGAGAAAGAAGTCCAGTGTCGTGATCACGAAAAATCCCGTAAATATTATTGATATACATAATCACGAAACATTCTTTTTACCAAGGTGGAAACTGCGAGGTCGTTGTTAACGTTTTAATGATAAACGAGGATTGAAAAATGTAACGATAGCTGATTCCGACGCAAATTGAGGACGTAAGATGTCTCTAAATCTTATTTATGAGTTATTCACTTTAATTCACGTTAATAGTTCACCAGAATATATATTCTTTTGATGTTGATTACACTCATTTATTTGTATATTCTATTTTCGATAGGATCATGCTAAAATACGTCGTTATTTTAATGGGGTGTGCACGGAAAAATGGCGCTGGAACAATTTTATATATGAAAAGGGATTAATGAGTGACGCTTTAGTGATTTGATTGGGGATAGAAGGGCCCATAAATTCTGAAAACTAGGACATTAAGATACATTTAATTATATTTCTTGCTTTGAGGAATAAACAAAACCATTTCTTATTAAAAACAACAGTGTAATCTTGGAAGTCCAGATTAATTGTTGCTTAAAATATTCGGCGTTGAGTAAACATGGTGCCATCATAATTCAGAGAGACATTTGGTACATTTTCTCATGAATCACGGCTATTATAAATTATCATCTTTTCTTGGTCACGTACTTCATAAGGTCTTCATAAGGCCTTGAAAGGCCTTCGTGGCTTTATGTACGATGTTCTTCCACTACGTTCGGTTCTCAGCTTCTCTCAGGGCGGTCGTAACAGAGAGTTCAGTGAGGGCAGTTACTGGGTCTGATCAGCGCGCAGCCTTTAGATGACTGCATTATATCATACATTACTACAAATAGGATAGTCAAAAATCTAACTAACTTATACCATTTCATAAGCCATAAACTGTTTATAACACTTCAATCACAGATTCACTACCATTTAAAACGTCAACAGAAAGTGGGTCTCGAGCCCATATAATCGGAATGACCAATTAACAGCACTGGGTCCCTCAATGAGAGAAATTACTGCTCCAATCCCTGTGGAAGCGACAATTGTGTACTGAACAATGCTTGCGTGGTTTTTAAATGGATGTAACAATTAATTCACAACAATTAGGTGGACGACGCCCGCATTTTCAAAGATTTGTAGAGTTAGTAAGATGTAGAAAGGGTCATGAGGGAAACTTCTCAAAAAACAGAAGAAATTACATCTTTTTGCACTAAACGTGAGCATAAAGAAAAATAAGTGACACATAAACTCAAAAACCAAATTAGGGGAAAATAAGCATCACATCCACGCAAAACCACTCTTTGAAATTTCGTTTTTAAAGTCCGAAATAATCCATAAAATTTTGCACACTACTATTTAACTTCTAAATACCACATTTTGTGTAAAATATAATTGCTCCAGATATAATGTGTGCCTAACATATCACTTACTCCTTCTCAATTAAAAAGAGATGGAGATAGCTAGGGCGTATCGCACGTTATCACACGATTATTCCTTTTAACACTGGAGCAGACTTTGACATTTCCTAGTACGAACGTTTGTTAAATACCCATCAGTTTGAGAAAATATGAAGGATAATATGGCTAGAAGACGACTTAAAGACTTCTCTTTAAGACATGTCATGTTGTGTCCAAATAAATCAAGATAAAGCCAAAAGGATGATGATGACAAAGTTTGACAAAATAATAAATTTGATTCTAATGAAAACTACGTACTGAGTACAGATCTTGATCTGAAAATAAGTAAGAACCACAAAAAATATAACAGCTTTTAAAAAATAAGTGGGTAATCTAAGAACACTAATTTTATTTAGAAATACATTAAGACAGACGTAACGGAGTCATTACTTTTTAACGTTAACGTCACAAAGATATACATTACAATGACGCAAGTATTTGTTTATTTAACTTTTGTATTTTATGTTTGGAACAACATTAACGTCAATCTGATAAGTAACCTTCAGTCACCTTTATAGCATGAACTGGAATATGAAGAAAAGAAAGGAATATATCCTATAATGTACACCAGAAAAATACTATGAAATAAGAAAAGAATTGGAAAGGAATACGAATATAAATTATTAATCAGGGTTATTTTTTCGTCTTTGGAGGTGTAATCGAATATATAGAACCTGCCAAATACGCTATAATAAATTTATTACGAGCTGATGATAAATTCGAAGAAAACATTATTTCCAAAGAAGAGGCAAGAGCTTATTCCTATGATGCTAACAACGATAATTTTTAAACTGCATGTCAATTCAGAAACTAACTAATTATTAAGTTTGCTAGCTGTTTATTAAGAATTTTTTTCTTGAAAATATAAGTACTGTGCGCACTATCTTTTATACACAGTATTTCAGTACAAGGTTTTCTTTTTCAATATAACAGTTGAAAATTATTCACGTCACGTCACGTAATACAATTATTTACTTCGACCTAATCAATAAGTGCCAACAAAAGTTTCTTCAATACTAAAATTAATACGTCCACACTGTCATATATTTTTCATCAAGTAGTATTAATGCTATCAAGATGACAGTTAACAATTAGAATAAATGGATGTTTCATTCTGTCACCTTAAAAATCATTAGTAATTAATTTTATCAGCCTACTGGTTAAATTAGTTAAGTGTCTCACTACCAACGACATTATTCACTCGTATTTTTATATTAATAACCTTTTGCGCGTTCATGGGTTATCCTAAATAACTCGGAGTTAACAGGTAACTCAGAGTTAATCAAATATTTCATCTTGCGCCACCAAGAGTTAAAGGTAAATCTAAATGTAATCTTTTAAATATTTAACCCACCAATATGGGTTAGTGTTAGTAATGTCAAAATAAATTGACATTATGAGGTACCGCTGATCACTTATTTACTATATCAGCAGGCAATATATTCATGAACTCATATAAAATATAATACAAATTATAAAAAAGCTTAAAACATATTTTTCCTTATCTGACGTTTTCGTCAATTAATAAATTAAATCTTCATGGAAACCGCATACAATACGATTTAAATTAAATTTCATGTTATAAAATTCAAAGACAAGAAAGTATTACGTATCGTAACATAGAGTGTAAAAGAGATCGCTTTACAATTTCCGTTCATTGTTAGTTCATTCATTTTTGGTCAGATTACTTAACACAGGCACAGGCATCGCAATTTTATTTTATGTTTCGTCGATTGCAATTTTCCCAACTCAAAAAACACTACTATCAGGTTAACTAACCCGGTGTTACTTTTTAGTGGTGCAACAAGAAATAAGAGTTAAAATGTTAATTAATCAACTCTGAGTTTACAAACTCTATTATTATTCATTTAACCCGAATAACTCTGAATTGAACATTTATTCTTTTAATCCTTAGGACAGAATTTTCAACGGCTTGTTTCTTTTTTGTATTTTTTCAAAATTCGGTTTTTTTTATTCCGCAGTGACCGTTCTATGCGCTTCTTAGCCTGTGGTCCATTGACGCGACTGTCAGTGCTTAACGCGTTGTATCGCACATTATTGTCGTGATTAAAACTCTAATTGACCCATAGTAAATCACAATTGACGGCCTTTGTCTTGCTATTAACGCTGTTTGGATAGACGAAACGAATTGATGGTGTAAAGGAATTTTCTGGGGTTGGGTTTTTAACGTTTATATCCCCACTATATTATAGTTACACCACTAAATTCTGATTTACGTAAATGCAAATGATTTCTGTTGTAATGATTACTTAATAACGAGATATGTCTGTAGATGTTTTAATAGGCCAAAAGCTTGACAACCAGTCTTACCAAGAGGTATCGTGTTACCCAGTAACTGGGTTGTGGAGGTTAGATAGGCAGTCGCTCAATGTAAAATACTCCGGTTAGCCAGGAGGCCGATCCCAACGTTGTTGGGAAAAGGTTAGGCAGATTAATTGATTATTTTGTGTAGATATTTTGTTATAAGGTGACTTAAATTCGTCCAAATCACAGCCAATTCACAAAAAATAAATGGTGGTTAAATACAAATTCATACAATAAAATAAATAGTTTTTGTTGCGTGAAAACCTTAAATTAATAAATAAGGCGGCTTTCTACATTATTATTCTTATCAAACTAAAGAAAAACGACCATAAAGACCAAATATGCAAATCTAAAAACAAAACCAAATCTTAATTATGACGTAACGCAACCAAGATGGGTGAGTTCCGATATTGGACTAATTAGTCCTCATCAGATTTGGCGTACCAAGAATTGTCGTTATTAATGCCGACGACCCCTCGTGACACTTGCCGTAATTAGGTTAATATACCGATCAGCTTTATTAACGAATGTTCTAATTAACTCGATTCCAGTTGAAGGTGAGGTCTTCTCGATTGTCAGACGAATCGAATCGATACTGTCGCGATTAGGCTAATTGAGTTATGAACTTTATTAATTACGGGTGTGAAAAATAAAGGTTGGGGAAAAATAATGATATCTTACACGTTCACGGCTTTTCTAGGTAAGCATAGCCTATAATGATCCCGATGCTGGGACACAGGCTTTCTCTCTATGGGATTGAGTGGGCCATAACCTAACACGCAGACCCAGTGGTGGATATCACATGTCTTCGAATGCTTAGTTCTAGGACCCAGTTCCCTCACGATGTTTTGTGAGCAGTTTTCTAGGTAGGTATATCTACCTACATAAAAGAGAGGCTTAGAACAATCTTTGTCTACAAAAGAACTCGTTTGTTTTACTGAATATGTTTTGAACGTGATATTGTTGACATTAAAATATTGAATTAAAACACCCACTTTAAAAACATGCGGTGCTGATCTTAAAACACTATCAACACAACATAAAGAGGTTCCTATTTATTTTGAATTACTTAACAATTTATCATAAAAAAAAAACTAGAAAGTGTTGTTAAAAAGGCAAACGTGCCTATGTAAAAAATGTGATAACAATTTATATCAGCACATGTAAAGCGTTTCACTGAAATCCAAATGAAGGTATCCAAACAAACAATTTGACAAGACCTATTAAACCAGGTATTCAGAGCTCTACGTCATTCATTGGTACACGAAGATACTTAGAATTCATTTCTCACGTCGAAACGCATAACTGTTTATTTTCGGACCAATAAAACAAAGATGCCCACGGTTCCCATTAAATACTACAATAATATTTGATTTTACGTCGTTCAGAATCGAATTTTATGAAATACATAAATCAATTGGTCCATGTCAACACTTTCGATTAAATGGTGAAGGTCGCTTTAAGATCATCCGTGTACCTATTCTTAAACGAAGTGTTTCCAAAATAGAAACTAACTCATTATAACTTTTCTCGTCCGATAAAAAATAGAAATGGAGTCATCTGTTACAATTATGCGGAATAGTTTGTGTACAAGCGACTTAAGATTTTGAATTGGTCTTTTTATACGCAAGATTGAGTGATTTAGCGTAGTGATCTGGTTAGCTATTGCTATAGTGTTGTGGATGTTCCGTGTCTGCGTTCACGCCTCTCTAATTGAATGTAGGTCGCCGTAAATAATATGAATAACAGGACATTTTACGTAATACGCGACGTTGTATGTGTTCTTGGGAGGCGCCAGCATTTTCTGGATTTTCTTATGTTCTGAATCAATAGCATAATCAGCTTATAGCGTTCCCACTGCTGGGACATAGGCCTCCTCTATGTGAGAGGGAGTTGGCCTCAAATCAAAGGTCAACTTTAACTCTGCAATTTATATTATCATTTTCCGAAAATCGGAAATAGCTCTAGGCCATTTTCATAATCCATTTTGTATGATAAAAAGATTCCGTTATTACTTTTCTTTTCAAAGAAAAATCGCGTGTTAATTTTTCACGGGTGACATCTTTACCTGTTTCAAAATAAAAACGTGGTGGTCCTTTTGCCAACTCTTGCAGCAATAGTCTTTAGAGACTAAAGACGGAAACACACCTATCAACATCAATCCGCATGTAACATAAAACGACTGTTTTGCTTCGAAATTTGTCCGCGTCCACTCAGTATTACACATAATTTCTCTTGAAGTGCGTCTGTGTGTGTAGATGCTGCGAGTTTAAACGTATCCTTTAAACCCGCTATCTGCATTAGCACAAGTAGAATCAAAATCATCTTATCTTAATGCTGATTGATGATGATCTGTGTTTTCATCTTAAGTATTTCTATACATTCCGATATTGAGCCAATGATATTTTCAGATTGGGACAGGAAATATTTGGAGATACAAGATACACACATAAATTATGCTTCAAATTATAGTTGGCACCTAAATATTGATTTATTAAACTTTTCGCACAAAAAGCTACAAAGGCGGACTTAATGCCTTAGGTATTCTCTACCAGTCAACCAAGGGTGGTGAACTGATTAGCTGGAAGGTGCTTCGGTTGAGAGGAACAATGAAGAAAAAAAAGAACCTGTTAAAACTAGGTACACAAATACATAAATAGGTTATATACACATACGTACTATATATAATTATATAAACAAATTCAAGGGAGAGAGATGTTGAAATGACTCTACGCTATTTGTTTTGAAAATAACTCTAAAATTTCAACTTAAATGCATACCGACTGGTGGCCGTCCTGATATCAAGAGGAAGTGCATTCCAAAGAAGAATGGACTGAATATGAAAGGAAGAATTAACAAAGTCAGAAGTATGAGAAGGAAAAGTTTTTCGAAGAACGTAGATTTTGGAAGTGAGACACGAGATAAGGAGTGGGAGGATTGAGGGAGAAAAGCGTGGTTAAAGCAAGCAAACTTCTTCCTCGGAGAAGCTCTACACATGGTCATATTTCCTGAGGTTAAATATGAATCGGATACCTTGTTGAGCAATATGTCGAGTTTACCCAGCAAAACCGCATTCAAGTCAAAGTAGCACTCGTCACCATAATAGATTATAGGGAAAATCAAAGTCTGCACTGGCATGGTTTTCGTCTTAGCGGGCAAAAAGTTTCTCAAACCATACAAGGATCGCAGAGTACCGTTAACTCTTTGATTAACACTAGAGACCTGGCGTTGTCAGTTAAGGGTCGGGTCAAGATGCAAACCGAGATCTTTCACAGTAGGGGGGGGGGGGGGGGTTATGATGGTACCATTGAAAGTAAGAGGAGGAAGTGAGCTAAGCGTCACCCTACCCATCATGTGTGAGCTGCCAATTTTATTACAATGGCCTGACACTGAGGGGTCTACTGATACCCCGAAACTCTCAGATCACTTTTTGACAGAATCTAAGTCTCCGTTTACATATGCTATAGCATCCAATAAACCTTCTACCCACTCAGCTGTATACAATTGAAGATCATCAGCATATAGATGATACGAACATAGAAGACAGTGAGTTATAAAATTAACGAAGATTGAAAATAACAATGGAGAAAGAATACCGCCTTGTAGAACACTAGCATCCAGGTCACGCCAACTCGACGAGCTCAAATAAATCCCAGAAGCGAATACACAACCCCTTCTGCACATAATTATGAAAGACCATACCTACATAACACCACGCCATGTTCCCACAGGTTTAGACAGAAACTGCAGAACGCCACCTGTTACGATCCTAACATACGCACTTTGCTTCATTTAAGTTCCTACATCTGCAAATTATAAGCGTAACACACTATCAGTAGTAATCGCCTTCAAAAAATCGTGGACCAAACGAAACAGGGCGACAACTAGGGTTATTTGCAGTAAAAAATGTCTTTGTGGTAGTGCCCTAACTTGATCTCCTTAAAAGTTTTTTGTATCTTTTTTTTACTGCAAATAACCCCAGCTATCGTTTTGTTTCGTTTGATCCACGATTTTTTGCCCACTCTGTATAAGACCAGTAGTAGCGCCCCGCGGTTTCACCCGCATAAGTGTCGATCCCGTGGGAATATCGAGATAAACACTATCCTATGTCCTTTCCCGGGATTTAAACTATCTCTATAACAAATTTCATCTAAATCGGTTCAGCGGTTTAAGCGTGAAGAGGTAACAGACTGACAGACACACTTTCACATTTATAATGTTAGTATGGATTCTACTGCTATCTTTTACTCTACTAACAAACAGTGATTTTAGGAGAAAAATCATCTAAATATTGGATGCTTTAATCAACTCAGCCTATTGCAGTCCACTGCTGGACATAGGCCTCTCCCAGGCTGCGACGTAACACCCTGCCCTCCGCCTTTCTCATGCAGTCCATTCCAGCCACTTTCTTTAGGTCGTCCGTCCATCTAGCTGGGGGACGTCTTACACTACGCTTGCCGATACGCGGATTGGATGCTTACGAGTTCGGAAAAGATCGTGGATGCCATTTTGTACTATTTATAAAATAGCAGTTCTATTTTGGACCCATCATGTGACGTCACAATTTTGTAACATGTTTCCAAGGTGTAATAGCTTTAAAAAAGAGTGTTACTAGTGACATATTGAGCCCATCGTCTATGGATGACCTGTTTCCGTCCATTCACTTACAGCTGACCTATGCCATTACAAAAGTGACCTAATTGTAATTTCAAGGTTAATGAAAATCCCTTCATAGGTAATTTATTTTAGGTGGCTTTTTATAGTTTTTATTTTCTACGATGAACTGTGGGTATAACAGCTGATTATATTTTTGGTCTTTCGATACAAAATGAAGAAGTATTAGTGTAGTTCATAAAAATAATGAAGCGGAAAAATGTGTTGTTTTTATAATACCTACGTCTTTGAAATAAAAACATCTAAATATGTTTGACAATTAACGAACAGATTTTCTACATTCTTTCTGTTGCTTTTGTGGTAAATATAAATGTTAATTCATTACAATATAATTTGTCCTCGTTAATAGTTTAAATTAGAATATCCGTGGGAATAGTTCTTGGAGGAATAAATGTAAACTTAAGAATTTTGGATGGCCGCTTGAATTCTAGTAATTTTTCTTTTAAATAGTATCTGATTATGGGCGAATTGCATCAAACTTGTATACTTACTTACTTACTTCTTTATAATAAGTCTTATCCTAGCTTAAATGTTGAATTTTTTACAGTTTTTCCATACTAGAACTGTCAGATGTCAATTATATTCCACGAATAAAAGATATCTGACTTTGCTAAAATCAGCCATATATGAATTTATGATTCCTGTATATTAAAATGTAACTTAATGTTACACCCTTATCTTATGAAGTCTTTATAAAACTACTTTGCCATACTTACATCTTACCTCAAAACTGATCCATCGCCTGAAATTAAAACTATAAAATATAAAATGATAATTTTAACAGACACAGCTGCCAAACAACGCAACAAATCACTGAAAGATACGCGCCCTTTGAAACTGCAACAAACTTACAATACTTCAAATATTAACTTTACGAGTATTCGGGCGGCGCGTGCGCCAATACAGTTCCGCTGTCGGCGCCCGCGCACGCCTCGTCGCCGCCCGCCCTAACGCGAACACGAAAACACGAAAAACGACTTTCATTCATGGCCTTACTTCATATCACTTTAAAACATACGTAACCCTAAAATACTGAACAAAACTCAAAGGACCAAGTTAGAACGTGGAAGGACCAAAAAATAAAGCTGTGTTGTGACTGTGTAATTGATATTTCTCCTCGAAAGTAAAAGTGTGTGAGTAAACACTGAGTAAGTGTGGAACCCAGCCTCTCCACAAATGTTTGTGCTGTCAATAAGTGAGACACGTTCATTTAGTAATTTTCGAAGTTTTTGTGCTAGCGACTTCGGAATTGAGGTATGTCTTACTAATTAAGTTGTAGTAGTTGTTTGTAGTTTGTTTTGTAATTACTTTTACTTTTGTCATTACTTTAAGGCCATACCTATCTCGTAACAGGAACAAAAATAATTAATAAACACCAAATACTCTATAATTGCGTACAAATTATCTACAGAAATTAAGGCAATGGATAACGCCTCCTAAGCAATTAAGTTAACAACGTGTATTGATGAAATTGAAGCTTCGACAATAATTGCCTGGCTACGGTTTGCTTTTCGTGTTATTAAATTATACTGTTTCGTATAGTACGTTAATGAAAATCGGTAGTTTTGTTTCAATTTTATTAAGTACTTTCAAATAATTTAATTTCATTACCGTACATACCAACTACGGTATGGTAATGAAATTGAATAGACAAAAAAATCTTGAGAAAAAAGGCTAAAAAAAAAAAATAAAGGAGGGGGGGAGGGGGGGTTCCTCGAGATTTTTTTAAAGGTGTTCTACCATTTTTATACCTATGCTTTAATTATGTAATTCTTCTATAACTACTCTATTTTTATTTATCCCTTGAGACTGCGTTCCCACTAAACGTTGACAATTCTGTTTTTATGACCCCAAGGGAGTTATGAAACTTTTAATGTCCGAAAAGAAACTAATTTCACATTAGTTACAGCAGTCCAAAGGATGTTGTGCCCCGACACCATTCTAAATTAGGTACACTATATCGAGGCGTAGTTCCCTATTCTCATTCGTTATTAACCCTTTCTTAGTACCTACATAAGTATTTACCGATGAAGATGGACAAGTAGGTACAGTGCCATCCACTAGATATTGCACTCCCAATACAAAACTGATGAAATCATAATCAGTTCTTCTTTATGACGCTGGCACGATGGTATTTCAAATTTGGTTGACCCAAAACTTTACCACTTCTACGGCGTCGTCGGTGGTAACGCGAGTTCGCTTTGACTGCACGTTTTGGGGCCAAGAAGGCAGGGTAGTGGAACGTGGTTTGCAAAACAGCTCCACATCACGCCCTGCTGCCGTACCATTGAGGTATCCTCAATTAACGAGGTTGGAGTGACATCTTCGGAGACGGTTCATTACTAAACACGACAGATTCCTAGAGTTTAATATGAAATATTCTGCCATTATCGAATAATTAATGGACTTACATATGGGACTTAAATATATCTTTGGTATTGGGGCTTTTTACTATAAGTTAGTGTTATTTTCTCAGTTAAGCACTGAAGTCATCATGAAATATTTTAGTTAGCCACTTGATAGCCGGCATAGCTTAGTCCTGTTATTTTCCACCTGAAGCTTTCATGATGGCTAAAGAATTCGTATAGAAGATGTACAGTAACATTGTTTCGAGTCGATAATAACTGTTGTGCACTAATCCATCTGTTGGATGCCTTTGTTCTACGTTAGTTGAAATGATGATAAAGATGTTACTATCATGTAGCATTGTACCCATATCCACACTACTACGTTGTTATCGACCTTCATTTACACCGTAACGAGGAACCTTGAATTACATAGGTACATAATTATTTATATTACTCCTCCCACTAATTCTACTATGAATTACATCTGCTGCATGGCTCATATCAGACGTCATATTAATAATAAATACCGGATAACGAACTTTGCCAACACTCTGTCTATTATAAAGTGGGATAGTTACTGGCGCGAGTACTGTACATCCATTAACTTGCCTGAACATGCACTAGTACTGGGAAATCAGTTAACATTCATCATTTGCCTTCGATAGTATTAGGTTTACTTAAGCTTGGTATACACTTATAGAAAGGAAATTAAATTGATTTTGTGAGAAGCCTTCGACACAAACAAAAAATTGTAAAGGACATTTTTAAAGAAACAGTTAAGACAGTAAGCAGGTTCACAGGTTAACACAAGTTTAGAAGACATGAGTACATTAACAGTAGTGGTAACGGCCCCAACTTACGTGTCGTAGGTCGTGGGTTCGAACCCAGGCAGGCACATTACTTTATGTACTTTATATCATCACCACTGCTCTCAAAACAGTTAAGAAAAACATCGTGAGGAAACCGCCATGTCTTAGAACCAAAAATTCGAAGACAAGTGACATCACTAACCCGCACTGGGCCCGCGTGGATGAGTATGGCCCACTCCCTCTCACACAGAGGAGATCTGTGTCCCAGCAGTGGGAATATTATAGGCTGATTAAGCTATGCTTATGCAACATGATCCTGTGTTGCAATACAAATTGATGTTTTGTATATAAATATGTGTCTGTACTTACCTTAGAATAAAGTGTCCTAACAATAGTTTTCAGGCCACGTAAAATCTTTCTAAATAAGTACGATTGACGGGGTAATGGCTTTCTTTTTGATAGTAGCATCGATATTCATTGCGTTATTTACGTTGGTGAGCAAACAAATTTTTCGAGATTATGAAGCAATGGATTAACAATATCCTTTAAAATTAATTAATGATAGAGTGTTACGCAATAAGGGTGCAGTACCACGTAAGAATGATTCCCTTCCTTTTCAACGTCACGTTGAGAGTAGAAATGGGAATGCAGGGAACCTCTTACCTCAAAGAACCAATGCTGTTTGGTAATGTTTATAGCTAATTAAGTATTTAATATTTATTTTAATTGATATATTTAACTTTAAAAATATTAGGACCTAGACCAACGCTCATTAGTAATATTGTAAATCCGGCTCGAAAGACCAATATTTTCAGAGGCAAGCACATTAATCTCTGTCCTGGAAAGTGAAACAAAAATATACCTTTCATTCTAGAAATCTTACCTTAAGTTCTCATTCATTTAAAACCAACACTAGCTACAATCAGTAACTGAAATAGTTTGTTATAAAATGTGGCGCGTTTGTACACCAATATTTATACAACCGAACAAATACACTAATGTCATAGCTCTCAAATCGTGATAATCATTGAAAAAAGAGCGCCACTACGATACACTAGCATTTTATCTTTTTAAGCTCGTTTCTCACTTCCAATTTTCTGAGAATCACGGTAATGAGATTCTACACGCCGCTCCGGCGAAGTCTCACCGAGCAAATACCTTTGTGTACCCAGCGCAGTCCGGTAGCTGCGCTCTGTTTGCTGTCGACCTGTTAATTAATAACTCGGCGCACAGTGTATACACAGCCTTATTACCAGTAAAATCTCACAAGTCACGAGTCTAAGCTGAGCCAAACCAGTTTCCAGTTTCGGCCTCCGTTTTCTAATCACACGGCAGTGGTAATCGTATGGGCTTTCACGTTTATTTAACTTAATTATGACGCATAATTATTCGTCACTAATAAAGGCGCAATGCACCAAAACCACATTTAAATCCACACCTCGCACCTATTAGTCGCACTAATTTAAATACAAAATTCATGACTACCTTCAATACAACGTTATTTATCATTACCATGCCCATTTAGCCTCGCACCCGCGCTCTATAATTACAGCCGGGAAAAAATGAAACTTGAAGAAACGCGATGGCGACTAATGGCCTGAAACTAAATTTTAATTAATGTCGCGTTTTACGAAATGAAAGTGATTACAGAAATAACACGACAGGCCACGATAGTGTTCGGGTAAGCCCGATCACCCCCCTCCCCCACTCATGTTCGACAATTTACGACATGGTAATTATGTATACGTGTTTAGGCGCCTTCGCTCGACTTTACGGACGGTGTAATTTTGGAAATTAAAAACGGTAAGCTTCAATCGGGCCTTAATATCTAAATGATGGATTAACCTCGCGTTTTGATGTGGATCGATTTATTTGGCCGGCAGCCAGTAATTATTCTTTATCGTCGAACGTGTGGTGAACACAATTAGTTATTGATCAGACGGCAATTAAGCCCAATCGATTTTGTTTGTTGAAGTTGAAGAAAATTGTTTTAGTTCGACGTTTAATCGACGTCGTTTTATGCTTCTAATGGATTCTCGGTCATTAGAATTGACCGCAGTGCCCCTTTATTGTTTATTAGAAAACAATAATTTATCCTTTTATCGGAGACATTAAAAAGTGTTAGGATCATTTACGTTCGATTAATAATAAATTCTGTTTGGATTTATAGTCTCGAGTGACAATAAAACTTAAAGGGTAAGTAAATATAAATTGGTCCTTCGATATTAACACATCGCGAGTAAAAGCATATCGATGTGTTAGAAGACAAAGGGCCGCTAAAAGTCAAGTGTAACGTTGTTTAAGTCAAACAAGTACGTCGGGGCACGGCTCTCTTGGAGTAATTGGCGCGGGCGAGCCTCGGGCGTCAGCAACACCTCCGAACGTATCAAACCGTTTTAATAATGAGCTAGCTTGAGATCGTGAAACAATAAATTGCGAAGCTTGGAGGCTTCGTGCACGAGACAGCTATCTGAGGCAAGCATTATGCATCGCAAGTTCCCGAGCCAGCGATAGCGGGCTATCATCTGCGAGATTGATAGGAGAATAGCCCCACGGCTAGGCGGGATTCGGACGGCATTGTGAAACACAAGCCCTTGTGCACTGTTGTTGCATGAATTCATTAAAAATACGCGCGAACTGTGTTTACGTGGGGTTCTTGGAAAGTTCATTGGTTCATTGTTCGAACAAATAGAAAGTTCCTGGTGGTTTGATTATGCCCCTTTTGAATTTATAATTGACTTCAGCATAAAGTTTGTAAGCTCTGCTGATAGTCTTGAAGCAGGTCTCGAAGGACCAAAGTAGCATTCAATTTTAAATACATTACATAAATTGCCGACATGAAATCCCTATAATAACGCTAAAGACTGTTGTTTTATCGTAAGATTACATTAGCTCCTTCAACATTATTACCTACGGTTAAATACCTAATAGGTTTTGTAGCGACGCAAAACTTACACGCGAACTTTTAATGGAAATCTTTAAATAACTTATAATGTAACATCGAGATTACGAACTCATTAGCACAGTCAAACATCGAACCTGAACCTTATCGTACGATCGTCCCAAATTAGCTCACAACTTTTCCCTTAATTAAGGAAGTATGATTAACAAAGTGTAATCACGAACACAAAAGTCTTATCATTTGTATTAAGGGGAGAAACAAACAATGTGTAGCGAAATTAATAAATTAGCAGCCCCGATACTTGGATACATTCGGAGAAAAACATGTGACTGTTGTTTATTTTTGTGGGAAAATGAGATTTATCTAAGGAAATGCGTGGTCGTTGTTCAAGAATTATCGCTGACGATCAGCGATAGATGCAGTCTACAATGTTATTAAAGGCATATATTTCTGTCACTTATAGTGAATAAATTAGTTTTTTTTTAAACACTGAATGATAAATCAGTGACTGACGTTTCATTATTCACATAATCTGCCTATAATGTTCCCACTGCACACAGATCCCCTTTCTTCGAGAGAGAGTAGGCTATAATCTGCCACACGGGCTCAGTGCGGGTTGGTAGATGTCACATGTCTTTGAATTTTTGGTTCTAGGACATGCCGGCTTCCTCACAATGTTTTCTTTCACCGTTTTGAGGGCAGTTTTGAATCATTATTTACGTTACTAAAAAATACTAGTTACTTTTCGTCATAATTCTGAAGGTCAAAAATCATATTAAACCTATAGAAAGCTATAAACACTTCTTTGTTTTAAGCAAAGGGGGCCTGTTTGGCAAGAAAAGCGACGAGGAAGAGAAGGAAACAGCTGATACCAAACTTTTATCATCATGTATAGGGGAACGGTTCATAGACAAACAAAGAGAAATTAATAAATTATCGCCAGTAGAGAGTTATTGCGAAGACGTGTAGAAGACATTACTGTGTTGCTTAATGAATAGCTAGCTTTATATTAAGGGAGGAATACATGATAAATGTACAGTGATTTGTATAAGATGAAGTTTGTTAAGTTCTTCCTCGGCCTAGTTGTTGATGGCTCATTAACTCGGATAGGCTTGTTGTTTTGGGCTGTATTAGTGGATTTTTGGCTTGGAGTCAAACTTTAGTGCCGCAGAATGACTAGTTCAGAATGGTAATTTTGAGTAATTAATTCACTGGTTACGTGTTGATTTTGATATTTAGGTACCTACATAATTCTGAGGCTTTACTTCTCCTATGAAACTGTATTTATTGAAAAATATACGCATTCATTGATGCTGGACTGTTAAACAATACAAAAACGGCCCTTCAGGCCAGAACGCATGTTAGTAATTACCTAAGGCATTTTCATTACCCTGAAACAATTCTAATTACTCATAATACCACCTTCCTTCCATAAAAAATTAATAAGCCCTACAAATAATAGAAACAAGTAATAACTATAAAAAGTCATTTTGCTGTAATAATTTCGTCACAAAAACGAATCCACTTTCTATTGTAATTACTTTTATAAACGCTAATGACCGTAATGACCACTCCTAATGCGAGTGCTGGGTTCATTGCGTTGCTCTGACTCATTAGGGGGGTCAAAACGAAATTACCTAAAGTGTGACGGAATCTGATAATGTTCTGGGTCTAAGAGGCTTCTATTAGAGCGTGGCGAATGTTACATACGGCTGTGGTAATGATTTTTTACTTTTTTTTATATTAGGGTTGAATTATGGGAATGGAGTCGTTGAATTAGGAGGTTCCTTTACTTATGTACTTTTCGAAACCTGTGACCAACGTTTACGTAATAATAAGTTTCTCCCATTATGAATGCGGTCATTTAAATTAGGTTCATTGGGTCATATCACTATAATACATAAATACTCAATGCCCTTTGCAAAAGTAATATTAATATAAAATCATAAGAGTGGCACAGCTGCAGCAGATAACAGCAAAGAAGATAGAAACAGATAATTATTATCCACCGATAATGCTGCTAATTTTTATGGAATAATTATACATGTAAATGATAAATGATAAATGATAAATGATAAATGATTTTATTTCTGTAAGTAGGTTTGAACAAACACTTTTACACGTCAATCATATTTTTTTTTAAAACGAGATGAGGTCGGCGTTTCCTATCTGACTACTCTGAGAAGAAAGGCCGAAACAAACTCAGAGGTCACAGTCTCTTTTAAAGTCCAGACATAATCTTGGTGAGATCATGTGGAGACCATGTAGATTGGTGTCTGAAATGGTCTTTTGAGGAAAGAACCACACAGATTGAGTGGACCCGTCCAGTCAGTGCACGCATTTGTCAGTAATCATGCAGCTCAACTCAAACTTAGGGAGCTCAACGATTCGACGAACAATACCAAAGAAAGGACATTTGGGTAGGTCGCATAAATTACTCAAACTGCCAGACCATGACTAAAACTATCTGAGAAAAAAACAAAGGCAAACTAAAATTAGCCCACATAGTCTTCACATTCACAGTCATTAAAAATAACATAATACTTTACAAAGTAAATATTCATGTCACTGTATATGTAAAATTTATCAATGTCAATGTGTATATAAAAATCCAGAAATAGTCTTGGTCAGATCATTTTGAGGACCATGTAGATTGGTGTCTGAAATGGTCTTTTGAGGAAAGAACCACACAGATTGAGGGGACCCGTCCAGTCAGTGCACGCATTTGTCAGTAATCATGCAGCTCAACTCAAACTTAGGGAGCTCAACGATTCGACGAACAATACCAAAGAAAGGACATTTGGGTAGGTCGCATAAATTACTCAAACTGCCAGACCATGACTAAAACTATCTGAGAAAAAAACAAAGGCAAACTAAAATTAACCCACATAGTCTTCACATTCACAGTCATTAAAAATAACATAATACTTTACAAAGTAAATATTCATGTCACTGTATATGTAAAATTTATCAATGTCAATGTGTATATAAAAATCCAGAAATAGTCTTGGTCAGATCATTTTGAGGACCATGTAGATTGGTGTCTGAAATGGTCTTTTGAGGAAAGAACCACACAGATTGAGGGGACCTGTCCAGTCAGTGCTCCCATTTGTCAAAAAAAATGTGCAGCTCAACTCAGAACTTGAGGAGCTCAACGATTCGACAAACAATACCAAAGAATGGACATTTAGGTAGGCCGCGTAAATTACTCAAACTGCCAGATCATGAATAAAACTAACTAAGAAGGAAAACATAAAAAAAAGATAGAAAAGACCCACATAGTCCTCACTTTCACGACAATTAAAATAATAGCTACACGACAATTAAAATAATATTATACTTTACAAAGTAAATATTCACGTCTATAAAGAGAGAAAATAAAATAAATAATAAGCAAAAAAAAAAAAAAAACCAAACAAGATTCACTGTGTAAATTTATTGGAGCAGCTCAATCCCAAGCATGTTTATCCTCAATATAGTCTTTAACAGAATAAAAGGCTTTCTGGCATAGTTTCCGCTTTATAGAAGATTTGAATTTATTAAGGCTTAGATCTTGAATGTGGCTAGGAAGTTTATTATAAAAACGTATACATTGGCATCTAAACGAGCCACTTATTTTCTTAAGCCTGGTTGTAGGAACAACGAATTTGTGTTTGTTCCTAGTATTTATATTATGGATATCACCGTATTTTTTAAACAGATTAATATTTTTATGTGCGTACAAAAGATTTTCATAAATATACTGAGAAGGCACAGTCATTATATTAATCTCTTTAAATTTGTCTCTGAGGGAGTGTCTGGGACTTAATTTATAAATTGAACGAACTGCCCTTTTTTGTAAGACAAATATTATCTGAATATCGGCGGCATTTCCCCACAACAGAATACCGTACGACATCACACTATGAAAATAACTAAAGTATACTAAACGGGCTGTCTCTAAATCAGTTAAGTCACGAATTTTCCTAACGGCGTATGCTGCGGAGCTAAGCTTTTTTGATAATTTATCTATATGGGGGCCCCATTGAAGCTTGGCATCTAAAGTTATGCCCAAGAATACGGTGGTATCTTCGGGATTCAACACTTCATCCTTTATAAGCACACTAGTTTTTACTTGTCTAACGTGAGGTATGGTAAACTTAATACATTTAGTTTTTTTCTCGTTAAGAAGTAGGTTATTAACATTAAACCAGTTAACTACTTTATCGAGGGCGCTATTTATATTGTCAGTAACCAGCTGCTGACGTTTGAGTTTAAATAAAAGTGAAGTGTCATCTGCAAACAACACTATATCATGATTATCCTTTATGAGGTAAGGCAAGTCGTTAATATAAATAAGAAACAAAAAAGGACCAAGAATTGACCCCTGGGGGACCCCCATTTTTACAATTGATCCGGGTGATCTTTTCCCGTTAACATCAACTCTCTGAATCCTATTACCTAAGTATGAAGTAAGAAGATCTAAAGCGGCATTCCGGACTCCGTAGTGGTGCAGTTTCCTGATTAATGTTTCATGAAAAACGCAATCGAATGCCTTGGACAAGTCGCAAAAGATGCCCAAAGCATCGCATTTATCCTCCCATGCATTATAAACATGTTCTAAAAGTTCAACACCGGCATCAGTAGTCGAACGACCCCTTGTGAAACCGAACTGTTTGTTATGTAGTAATTTATGTTTATTAAAAAATCTTTGCATTTGATCTAAAATAAGTTTTTCAAAAATTTTGCTAAAGGTAGGTAGCACTGAAATTGGTCTATAATTAGTAGGGTCTGATGTACTACCCGATTTAAACAAAGGTATTATTTTACTGTATTTCATAAGATCAGGAAACTCACCACAGTCAATACAATTATTAAAAATAACAGCTAGAGTAGGTGCAACAATGTTTATAATCGTCTTCGCAACGTCCACAGAATTACCCCATAGATCCGGGGTCTTTTTAACATTTAACGTGTGAAAGGTTTTAATAATATCTTTACAAGTGACATATTGAAAAGAAAAATCAGAATCACAAACTGGAACGTTTTCTTTAAGTAAAGACTCTGCAGCGGAGGGTGATGAGTTGAGGGATTTAGTCGTCGATACGGGAATCTCAGCAAAGAAATTTTCAAAGGCCGCGGCGACTTGAGAATCTGATTTAATTATATTGTCATCAATAGCAAGGCTGTACTCACTACCTCGGTTGCATGACCTTCCCGTTTCGCTATTAATGACATTCCATGTCATTTTAATTACATTACTACTATTTTTAATTTTTGAACTCAAGTAACGTGACTTGGCCATACAACAAACTTTTTTAAATAATTTTGAGTAATTTTTAACATATAAATTAAATTCAGCAGTATTTATACAAATCCGTTCATCATACAACTCATAAAGTCGTTTTCTACTTTTATGAATACCAATGGTGGCCCAGTCACTGAAAGAAGCATTACTATTAACCGAGAATGTCTTTGGAGTGAAAGTGTTATCAAATTGCGTACAATACATATTAAAAAAATCATTATATTGTTGATTAGGGACAACATTAGATGACAAAAGTGGTAAATTACTAAGAAGTTTAGTCTTAAATGTTTCCAAGCGTTTAGTAGTTTTTGGGTTTACAGTGATATCTTTTTTAGTAGCCTTTTTGTTTAAATTTGGAATAGTGATCAATTGTCCGCAGTGGTCCGAGTCTATTAAATTAATAATTTCTTTGTGGGATGGTATAACATCTGTATAGATGTTATCTAAGCATGTGGCACTAGTGGGAGTTATTCTAGTGGGCTCCAAAAATTGGTTATCAAGATTGTATGACTGAAACAAACTTATAATTTTTGAACTTAACCCAGAGTTATCTAACAAATTAATATTAAAATCACCACAAGTGATGATAGACTTGTTCGAATTACAAATTTTATGCAAAACTTCATCCATAACCTTTTCAAAACAATCATACAATCCTGAAGGAGGTCTGTACACACTTAATATAATGAACTGCTCCAATTCTATACAAGCTATTTCAATTGTCCGCTCAACAGAGAGGTTCACAATATCCTTTCGGTCTTTAAATTTAAGCTGGCTATTTACTAAAATTAATGAACCACCGTGTATAGCATTTACTCTGCTGAACGAACTACCAATCTGGTGATTGCTAAAATTGAACATGAATTGGTGGCTTTTGAGCCAATGTTCTGTTATGCAAAGAATATCTATATTGTTATAATTCAGGAATAATTCCACTTCTAAATCTTTGTTCAAAAACCCTTGAATATTTTGATGCACCAGGTTGATACTATTTACTTCTTTTACACTTTTGTTTGATCTATTATTTGCCTTCCTTACATTTTTGCAAGAGGTTGCCTCTATTGTCTTAATTTCTAATTTAAATGAAAATCAATGTCATTAATTGCCAAATTATTGGCAGAACAGTTCAAGATATTGTTGCATTGCTCAAAAGAAGCAAGTTGTTTAGCCAAATTCTTGGCTGAAGTGGAAAAAAAATATGACAGAGACACTGCTAACTGTCTTTTGTGAAAGGTAGAAAGATAGTACTTATCAATATTGTATCTATCTTTTGTCAAAAACAAATTATTACCAACATAATTGTTAGTATCAACTATATGGAATAAATTATTATTATATGTCATATTGTACAATGATAAATTAAGTAACGTAACGTAGTTAATGCCAATGCCCAATTAGAGTATTGAGTTAAAGCTACAATGACCTAAACTATTTTTTTAAGCTAATTATTAATAATAAGAAAATCCTGTTGAACCTAGCATTAATTTAAAATTGAATTTGCCTTGAAACAAGATTTAATTTTTTTTACTCAATCGGTGGTAAGTATGGCAAAAAATATGATTTTTTTTTAATTGCCTGTATTAAAAGTTACTGAAATCGATTCAGTAGTCAATAATGAATAAACTACTTTCAGGGCTTGCGTTTATTCTATTACACCTTGTATATTAAATATTATTTTATTATTCTCTTTTAAGATATTCTTTTCATGTGAATCGGTTTTGTTTTTACTAGTACTTTACGAAAGTACTGACTTCAAAGCATTTTTATTTTATTAAAGTTTTCAAAGGATGCTTCCAATCATGGATAATCTCATGTTTCTACACAGTAAAGTTAATTAATTTTATGTTACCATTCTTACTTTATAAATCTCCTTATTTGTATTAATTGAGTACCTTTTCTGAGCGGTTCATTTATTTTAGTTGGTAACAATACGTTAGTAATGGTATACTTACTGCCTTTATGAATATTTTTCAGTCTAACAATAAGTTAAAACTCAGTATGTTATTGTTCAACTATTGAAAATTATTTATAACTACTTGATTTTTGATTGGCATCAGAAGAGCCTCCACGAGTTTAACAAGTCCTACCAAAACCTATCAAAACTTTTTGATTAAATATTAACTCCAGAATAGCTTATACTGGCATGGCAGAAGATTTTTTATGTATATCTCTTAATTATTGTAAACCTGATTTTACAAAATGTATGTATTTACATTTTAACAATAGTTATCATTATAATATACACATAATATATCAAAGATACTTTTAAACAAAATTAAAATATATGCCAACATCAAGGCAATGCGCACATGCATCATTATACAAAATAGTCAAAACACTGCCGCGACAGATCTCAATTCGGAATAATTTTACTTCCCCACGCAATTATGATTGGAACTACAAAGTATCGCCGACTTTCATGTGTTGCTCATTCGCTAAAACATAATAGCCTAGGACATAAAGACAGACTTACTGATCTATTTCAGGAGGCTATAATAATATTCATAGAAAGTTATGCAAAGGGTCGTTGTTCAGGGAATTTGAAATTTCAGGAGACATAGCATCAGCATAATCAGCCTATAATGTTCCCACTGCTGAAACATAGGCCTCCTCTCTGTGAGAGGAAGTGGGCCATAATCCACCACGCGGCTCTAGTGCGCGTTGGCGGATCTCACGTGTCTTCGAATTTTTGGTTCTAGGACATACCGATTTCCTCGCGATTTTTTCCTTCACCGTTTTGAGAGTAGTGGCGATGAAATAATTTACACAAAGAAAGTGCCTGCTTGGGTTCCGCTGGGCCACCACTGCTTCAAAAGACATACATTTCAAAAAAAAAAAAATTCAAGAGATATAAATATAAAAACACAGTCAGTAAGATCTACCTGAGCTACTCGTAATAATAGATTATTATTTTCAGTAGATTAAAAAAAAAAATTCAGAAAATTACACGTGCGTTCCACAAAAAGAGATAGTCATTGGTTCCACAAAATGTTTTTCTTTGACATCTTTACGTATATATTTTCATTTAGAACAGAAGGCACGCTTTTTTTCAGTGTTATTCTTTCATTTGTGGCCGTAGTGAAGTCCTTACATTTTATGCTTCTGGTCAAATCAATGTTTCACTCCTATTTTACATTTTTACGGAATACCGTAAATCTGTTTAACCAAATGACTTTCAGCAGCTTTTCATAACAGGACGATTTATCTCTCTTAGACGAATTCTATTTCCAGGCGATCTTCACAATCATTATGATGTGTTTCCCAAGCTATAGTTATGCACAATATATTCTTTCTTATATTTAAATAGTTGACATTGGCTTACATTTAAAACAAGATTCTATTCTCCATTATAATGAAAAATGTTGTCTTCTCTGGAAAGATTAATTGCAGTCTCAACATTTTCTGGTTCCAGTGACTTTGTAATATGGTTGTGAAAAATAGCACTATACGCCTACTTAGCTTTTGAATGAACTTCATCTTGTTTTTTATTATGTTGACTCTTTAGATATAGATAGATACTCTGAGATTTTGTAATAGATAATAAATAAATATAAATAGATAATATTTTCCCGTTAGTGCATTTTAAATTTTCTATGATTTCTGCCACTGAGTTTTTTATTTGTCAGGTAGTGACATTGTTTACTTATCTTCTTCTTATATATTTTCTTCTTCACGGCTCAGATCCTTATTAACTAATTAGTTTTTGCTATTGGGTTCTTAAATTCGCTATAGTACTGTTTGAATTATTTATGACTTCTGCTTCTTAGTTTTTTGTTTGTCAAGTATTGATATTGTCTGCTTATCTTCTTCTTATATATTTTCTTCTTCACTGTTTAGATTCTGATTAACTAATTAATCCTTTCGCTGTTTATTTCTTACATTCTCCATAGTACTGTAAGAGTTTTATAAGCTTCCAGTACCGGGACGAGTAAATGAAACTACATTATGTGATGTTACTTCAATAATTATTACTAAAAGATGGTTGTACGTTTTTAAATTTTTAATTTTTTATCCTTGTCACTCGACTTGTCAGCCAAAACTAATCCCTACCGTTGTTTTTTCCATTCTTTTTCTAAATCTGCAATGTCTAGTAATTCTGCCATCTACTTTTCAAAGTATTCATAAATGTTGCATTTAAGCACCAAATAGTTTATAATCTCTACAGTATCTACCTCTCTGAGGTTCTTACTACTAGAATTTAGATGCACGAAAACTAAAACAAAAAGTATTGTGACATCTTGCAATTATGTTGAATCACAGTTCATTTTCATTATATTTATTTCCAAACATAATTCATTTTGGACGTGTGCATAACGTATCATACAATGTTTATGATTGATGAGCTGTTTGATAGACTTTTAGAGCATGTCACATTAAATGCACTGGACGCGTCTGTCACACTATTTTATCGCATTTGTAAAGTCCGAACATCATAGTACGAAACTAAATCATTCGATTATAATGAAGTCATTAAAAACAGTTCCAAAAGTGGACTCATCAAAATTGGTTTAACAGTTTATAAGATTAACTCCAACACAAACAGACATACAAACTGTCCTCACGATAAGTATATTAATCATATTGCCACGAAACGACCATACACAGAACAGCAAGATATTTAATCTAATAATGGACGACCGTGATTGCTTTTCTTGTGCTTTCTTTTATATTTATAATTCATATTTAATGATCGACATTAATGGCATTGCTTTAGGCCGAAGTCGTACAAACCAGCCAGTGTTACTAGATCTTTCAATCCGTTCTTTTTTTCCCTTTGTCACCTATTCATAGAATTTATAGGGGGAAAGGGGAGGTCATTGAAAATTGGTCCTTATGTACACGTTAATTTCAGATTTAGGCGCTTTCGTGATTGTTACGAAACGATCATTCTATTGTATGGCGAGTATAATAAAGTGCACCATGATTGTGTAAATTAGCGCTGACTGGCGAGATATGGTGAAGTGCTGCTTTAGTTATTTATTCATGTTTTGTGGCCCATTTCAAGGAAATGCTACATTTTGAAGATATTGCTGTCTTACACTTGGTAGATTTTTGTAATAAATACAAGGGTAGTAAGTATACAAAACGCATTTCATTTGATACTCACATTTTAGATGAATTCATGCAGGAAAAACCTAACACGTTATGAAACAAAATGATGGGAAAGACCAAGATTCAGCTAAGAAGTGTATTTTTTTCATAAACACTTGTTTTGTTTATAAAATTCACACATTTAAAATTCAATCAATGAAACTTCTAGCTATCATGTTTTAAATCGAATTTTACCGATTCCAATGTAAGTTTCACTGAAATACGCAGACAGACAAGGAAAATTAAAGATACTTTCCGCAATAAAAACACGCCGTTATCGTACGAATATAATTTGATGAATACTAAATGATTCAAAATAATAGATTTATTACTTTACCGAGTTGAGAAAAAAATAAAACTGTTTCAATCTAACTTTACCTCGTTTTACATGTTTGATTTTTTTAATACTCCGCGAGACATTTTTAGAGGGTATAAAATACATACATACAAATATTTACACACCCACGTTACAAAATTATGAAGATAGTATCTTGTCTTATAACCTAATTTATTCCACATAATTTTAATTCAATCCTGGTACCTATATTCGTAAACAACCTTAATTCTGTCATCGGTCACATTGGTGGAATAAAAACAGCTGTAAAAATTTTAGTTGACGGCGGAAAAATAATCCGCGCATCGCAATTAAAAACATAAAACACTCTTAAAATAAACCTGGAACGAAATATCATATAGCAGAAGAGTAATAACATTAAAACATATACACTGGGGCAGATGCGCCAATATCTATTATTACTGGCTTTTCAACGCGAACGGCGCGAGCATTCCTGACTATTTCTATAACCCTAAGATGAATCATTAAATAATAAAATCCAAAGCATACTTAATGCTCAACAACACATAGAAATCTATTCACGAGCGCGTATTAACTAACACAGGCGCGCGCTAATCAGTTCCAGATCCATTCCTCGTGTTACTGCTCAATCGGACGTGCACACTCTAGCAGAACACCTATACATCAATGGTCGATCTAATTGCGAACGCGTAAACACACTTCCATGTGTTCGTGATCATTGTAACAATGTGCGTGATTCCAGCCACCTTATTAGTAGCACTTTAAACAAAAATACAATCCAATTAGAACACTGTTTGAATTTGAAATTGGGACGGTTACGATCTGACAGATGGCACACTATAAATAAGGGTGTGAAGTTAGCAACGGGCATCGGTTTCTGGCGTGCATTTGTTCACGCGGATGCGAGAGCAGATATTTTAATGTCTACAACTTATTAGCCACAAATGTCATATCGTTTGATGCATCAACTACTACTTTGTTAAAGTTGGCTGCGTCCAGGGGATTATTTGCAAGCGTAAATTAGGTTCACGTGCGTTTTAATGCATCCCGCAAGTGTTAGTGTTCCAGTTTGATAATCTTCGACCGGCGAATGGATCAGGCGGAGATGATTCATAATGTTCTGTTCTATTGTTGGCTTGCATATTGCAAACTGGAATTATGCAATGTCCATCGCTTTGTTGTATAACGATTGGTACCTATATTAACTTTTCCCTTACTATTGTTATTGTTCGAAGATAAAGTTCGTAATTTTAATTGGTTCTAAATTCAGCTTTAAGTTTTCCTATGACGTCGCTGCATACATTATTTATTAAGATCTTATTATAAACTTTGGATGATTCCAGGAATTTTCTTTCCAATGCATTTGTGTAAATTGTTATTTTTTAGAAATAATGGGTTTATGTCAAACATTGTGTTAAAGTATTAAAATCGTTCGCCGATCTCATGATATAATGCCGTGATCCACTTAAACATGATATTTTAGCTCACCACATTAAATTTGATCGATCAGAGCTATATTTTTACTGTTTACCAAATATTTAAGTAACGGCCATAAGTCAGACAGTAAAATAATTCAAATGTGAAATTTCATGAACGCTCATAATGAACTTGGCAGACGACCAAAAAACGTCTTATTTTCGATGTGGAATCTGGACCAATTTTTATTGCAACGCTTTGGAAATAGTGATACAAACGACCCCCACAATGACTTACCAATTATAATGAGTGTGGCGGCGCAGGCGGTGGCGGAGATACAAACAAATGAATAGAGCGGTTACACTTCCATTTAGATATTGCACGGTTTAATGCAAGCCGAAGCATTATACGGCAGTAAATCATGCTCTCCAATCTGCGCACTAACGCACCAGACTACGTTGTTTATTTCTTCATCATTCTCAGCCTTATTTATTGCAAATTCCAAAAATTTTATTGTTCCATCATAAACGGAACGTTTTACTTGCCTACCCGTAGTCCCGTAGTTCCAGATTCGATAACACGTGGCGTTTAGATCGAAATCTTTTTAACGGCATTCCTGGTGGACGTTCACTTTGGCACGAATATCAACGGGAACATTACAATAAACGCCCGAATATTCTCACCTATACTTTCGAACACTAGTAAGATTTATTTCTGTGACTTGAATCAGTTTTATTGCTTCTACGTTCATCTGTACTCATTTATAACCGACATAGATATTCTTTTTACGATTCGAGGCGCTCTGTTTATTTTCGTTTTTAATTACCTCTAGCGTGGGTAGAAGAGCAAAGTGACAAAATAAATTCGGGAACATAATATTGTTAGGAGGATTCTTAATACTGAAATGACTGCGATTGTGTGATTATGATTTACCGTCTGTGTCTGCCCACGGCACGGTAGTAAAATTGACAAATTGTGGAGTCAGACCAGTCCCGTCTGAGTAATACAGTATTTATACCAAATTTATCGTGGTTCCATGCTAATTTCCATGTAACTAAATTTCAAAACGACACACGAAGTAAAATAAATAGAGATGACGGAAGCAATTAAACACACGCAAAATCTCTAGAATGATAATTAAAATAATTAAACGCAACAAAAGTAAATCCATGACAAATTAGGTGTCAAGAATAGATTTAAAAATATGTTCAACCGCCAAGGAGATTAATGAAATAATTTCACCAGTCCAACATTGCAAGCTAAATTCTAGACACTATAAAAAAATCATATTCTGCAGGAAGCTTCAGAAGTGATCTTAATTTTGACGATGCTAATAAAATACGAACAGAATTAATGACACCCACTAATTTGAAGATTTTAATAACAATTCAAATGGGTGTTAAGCTATAACTCTGTCAATCAGAATCTGGAATGAGAATGTTGACGTGAACTTTTTTTTAATTTGATGCATATTGTAGTAGCCTAAGAAAAGTATGTCCGATTATATAAAAGATAGTTGTGTTGGGGAATGTACCAACCGACATTAATGAGGCATCTCCATCACGACTCATCTCAATCAAATCCCGCGACTGAGTCAGTATCGATGCGTTCGCGCATAACGACCGTCGGATGCGCCGAAGTGTTCCAGAGAGATTGTAAATATTTCTCTGTTTCTGAACGTGACTAAAATAGATTAGAACGCGTGTTTCTAAATCCCCTTTGAAGATTACACACGCCAGCATTAGATCTGGCAAATTACCCTCTAACAAAGATTGTATTAATTACCTGCTCCCGATAGCTCAATGTAAATACTATTTTAAATTAGATCAGCGAGTTGCGTGCGCGCAGCTTTTCGGCGCCTTGTATATCTGTCATTTTCCTCAGATACTTTGAGCTAGTTGGGTTTGGTTGAACACGGTAATTAATTCTTGTTCTTGCATTAGTAATTTTGTAACAAAAATAATTTTTGTGCTAATACTGTGAACTAAAAAACATTAGCAGTTACATCGGATGTAAAATAAGATTCGTATTCGAAACGGACATGAGTTATTGTTTGTGTGACAAGCTTTGATTAATTTTTAAACTCTATTACCGACTTGATGTTCGAGTTTTTTCCGGAATCGATATCTATTTAGAGCTCCCTAGCTGCGTAAGAGTAGTTTTGTCTGTTATTTGTTTTATTAATCGATACAGACATCGAGCAAATGTTTTCTCTTGTAGCAGATACAAATGGGATCGAGGGCTAATTATGTAATGTTGGTCCAGTTTCAGACGTACTCTTAATCGGTAGCCATTTTTTATGCCATTTAAAGCGGGAAATGGAAATTTTGTTGTTTAATTTTGGGTTACGAAATATCTATAGTGTGTGTGTGGGGGAAATATTTGGCTTTTGGTTTAATTATTTTTGAATATGAATAAAAGGCTTATTAGTCGATTCGCACGTATTTGCTCGCCCGAAGTTAAGAAAAAAGTGCATGTTTTATAATATTTAACTCTTATTACTTCTGTGCGCTACTGTCCTTCTTCTATGCTATATTGCATAAAAGTTAAAATGTGCTAATTGCCTAATAAATATTTCTGGAGTTGTCGACTCAAAACACAAATAAATTAAATTCGTGCGAGTCGCCTATAGAAAAAAAAAAATTTAAAAGTGACGATTCGGCCGTATCGGGCGAGTAGATTCGTTCGAATCGACGAATAAGCCGAAAAAAATACAATAACTTCATTGGCAGAGATTTCGAATATTTCTTTAATAAGCCATAATATGATGCTTTAATCTTTACAACATTATTGAACACAAGCCATAGAATAACTACTTAATTCTCATCTTTATGTAGAACAAACTATAAATGTCTATTCAGTATCGTCAGGTTTCAAGATACAACATTGTACATACTCAAAGGTAACATTGTATGTAGCCATAAAATCACTCAGTCTTCTTTTAATGTCCGACCAAGTGCCAAAATAATTTGAAGGCTCCACCAAAAACAAAGGAACCGTAAGTATTTATCATCGCACATAATATACTCATAAAAATTCAGGGAAGCAGAAAATTTTCTGACTTATTAGACGATGTCGAACAGGTTTCGGAAATCGAGAAATGAAAATTACATGTTATTAACGTACATCAACACTGTACGGTTGTTATAACACAAAAGATAAACAGACCGAATTAAATAGTCCCTCATTATACGCACATTTTGGTTAAAAGTTAGGTTATTTGGGCGCGGTAGGGTTATCTCGTGCGGGGATCTGACGATCGCCACTCGAGATTATTCGGTTCTGGTGCGTACGAATTCTTAAGTATAGTACGTTATTGATGATGTTTAATAAGCATTGCAAGGTGTTTGGTGGCGGTCATTTAATAATTTCTGATTTATTCTTTTGTTTTTTTTTTTTGGTGGTTGGTTTATTCTTTGAATGGTAATGAGGCTGAATCATTTTCTGTTACTGTAATTTTATTTGGTAAAATACTTTTTTTTTATCCAACGATTTAGTTTACTGCTTTATATTATTGCCTTACCATTTAATGCTATATAATAAGCAAGCTGAAGTAACAATGGGCCGTCCATATTAGTCGTAGATCGTTGGGGTAAACATGTTTTGAGTGGAGACCGCGAATCGGCAAACGTAAGCTAGGACGCCCTCGACTAGGTGGGACGATATTTACAGGATAGCTAGTAGCAGTTACATGGAAGTTGCCGAAAATCATGCCAACCATTTGAATGGCATGCAATAGGTGAGCCCTATGTCCAGCACTGGACTGCGGTAGGCTGGATGATGATGATGATGAGAAATTTAATACTTTAATATCACCTTTTATCAATCCATCATACGATATCTAACATTAAAATGCGGGTCAAATAAATTTACTATCACTATAATAACAGTGACCATGTATATTTTCCGCTCCATCAGTTTTCCCTCAAAATTAAGTAAGTCTCATAAATAACAGCAAACTTTCGTATCACTCGAAACAAAGTGCCCAAAAAATCGAGATCAATTCAATCGAATGCACTGATAACCCGAAATTACGAGTCAAAACCGGCGGTCTTAACAGCACAGAAAGCAATAAAACAGCGTGAAATGGTATGAGAGCATTAATTCGATTATCAGATTGAGGTGTAAAGCGAGTTTCGATGTTTATCTAGGTATAAAGAGGCGCCGTATAAGAAATTATTTTACACCAGTGAAATAATAAAAACACTCATTAGCGATCATTAAGGTACCGCCTCCGCGATTTAGGGTTAGATAAGGAGGTGCGAAGTTTATTTTGTATAATAACAGAGCGGAGGTGGCTTTTGTCTATTTATCAGTAGAATTACGTTGCAGGTTATCGTGATTAAAGATAAAGTTTTCGATAAGGGAAAAAGAAAACTTCTGAATTAACACTTTGTTTTCGAGTAATGACGATTGTTTTTTTCACATCAACTCACGCCTTCTTTCCATGGGGATAGACAGGAACTATAGAACGCCACCTACTACGATTCTTACCTACATACTATTTTTTCTTTGTTTACTTTCATACATGAGGGGCAATTCTCGTAATTTTAAGAACGTTCACAGTCTGATCTCAGTCTCAATACACACACATAAAATACATTTCTGAGAAATTTTTGACATTGATTGTCGCTGAGATAAGATTGCGACTAGATTTTGAACGTTTTTAATTACGGAAATTGGCTTCTGGTCATACATATGTACATGCACGCCGGTTGCAAGAAGTAGGTACCTACTACGCAGATCCTTACGCGGTTCCTTTCTTGTTTTCAGAAAACTCGTCTCTTAAAGTACTTAAATAATTATTTAAATCAACGACGTTTCTTTTCTTACCGTTCCTCATTATTTACTTAATAATATTCAAGACGTATTATTTGTTTTGCAAATTATATAGTGGAAACTACAATTCATTTGCACTTTCCATCGCAGTGTACTTAACCACCTGTCAGTGTCAATCATTTGCAAATTTTTACCTCAAGCGAAATGTAGCTGTCGTTATCGTTATGTAATTTACATTATACTTGCCAAATGTTCTTTTATAACTAAAATCATGTTATCATTAACTCGACAAAGAGATCGCTACTCGCGCCGGTATCAAAACCGCAAAGATAATTATTAAAAAAGCTAAAAGAATAATAATACAATTAAACCGCAACGAAAAGGACTCATTTTCTCCCGACGCGGCATTGTAGGGTTTAATTGACACTTATTATAGAAACTCAAATTATATCTTGTTTGTTAATTACATTTATTTTGGTTTTTGTGTCGGGAGAGATGGAATAATTTTTATTGTTGTTTTCGGGGCAGTCTGTTATTATTGTAGAGTGAAAAAAGAGATCCTCATCTTTTTGTGGTGAAAAAGATACAACAATTGGCTCATTAAATCAGAGAAACTGGTTCCTATACTTTTTTAATATCATAGCAGACTGCAGATGAAGCAAAATGGAAAGTGCCAAGAGCGAATACTGTTACATACGCGGCTTCAGTTTCAGTGATTTATTCCATAGTCAATTATAAGTTGTAAGGGAAGATTATTGTTACGAGTAACAAACGCTCCAAAAAGTCTTGCGAATGATTTTTATGGCTCTCTAATAAACAGTCGTAAGTCGTGATGGTCCATTAATGTCTCGTGGATTATGGATTCTGAACCGGGCAAAAACCAGTGAAACATTTTCAATTCATATGTAGAAACGTCAGCATATGCTACAGTTTCGGGTAGCTAGATGTCAAGCTACCCGAAACTGTCAAATTTTCCCAATCAACTTTAAATCTTATATTTTAGCGATAAAGTTGAAAATCTATTAAAGAAATTTGACAGATTGTAGTAGCTTGATGTGCTGGCGTATAGTACCTTACAATACATACAGTTTTAATGATTCAATCAGAATCTAGTCTCTGAGGAAATAGGGGCAACTATATTGCAGTAAAGTCGTCATTAAAGTTTAATTGTGACAGTAACTGGCTTGCCGGTCTGAAGCCTACTTGCTCTATCAAGTGGGCGATGTACTAGCAGAGCAGGAAACTTGGGTAGGTAAATCAATTGTTATCATCAGTTGGTATCCAGTTGGAGTATAATATAAAACATTGACTGCCCCGTTGGTCTCGTGGTCGCAAGCGGGACTGCTGAGCGTGGGGTCTTGGGTTCGATACCCAGGTCGGGCAAAGTGTTATTGGGTTTTTTCCTTTAGGAATTACTTAGTAATAGCCCGGAGGTTGGAAAGTTGGCGATGCGATGTTTTTTTTAAGATACTATGTGATCTATTTTAGAGAACACTCGTAACTATCCACGTCAACTCCAAAGTGTTCTAGCCAACGAAAACGTTCATTAAACAGTTCACATTACGTCATACCCTAAAAAACACTAAATAGAAATAGTGACGTAAATCAAATTAAGATTTATTAGCGATTTCTTCCACGTTCTAAGAAAACGTCGGCGTTTGACTGCCCAACTAGCAAAGTAATCCTATAAAGAAAGATTATAAGTCTGTCACTACTAATAACGATCGTATAAAGACATTGCGTTAGACTATTTAACTTATAATAGCATTTTCTAAGCCTTAACATACTCAAGTGCATTAGTTTTTATATCTCGGTCTTATAGTTCGCTACAAGACTGACCTATAAAACATGTATAGGACACTTTTACTAGTAATAGCATTTCACAAGCGTAGACATTCTTAAGAGCATTTGTTTTTATATCTCAGTTTTATAGTTAGGTACAAGATGGTCTTTTAGGACACTTTTAGGAATAAGTCTCCTATAATTGTTTACAGTGAAACTAAATAATCCAGAATAATATTTTGATCCTATGGTAGCATTTTGTGAGAGAACATGATATTATAACAAACTTTGCTGAGATCACTATAAGTTTACGCCTTTATAGTTTTGATCGAGATTCTTTTAAATCAAATAGTACTTGATAAGAACGCTATATGATCAAGGAATCTTATAAGCTACTACATCAATAACTTTATCGTTAGCCATTTTGTTAAGATTCAGTTGTTCCCCTTCGTCTTGAGGAAATAAGTTGAATATGAATTTAAGCCATGAAAACGATTGCCAAATAGGTAAAAAGAATTAACGAAGCGAAATTCTTCAGGAATAAAATCAGAAACACGGTTGTATTTCTTGATGTCGACTTTTTATAATTAAATCCTAATAAAACTAAATTCAAACATTAGCAGGTATATTTCAAGGGACCCCTAATTTCTTTTAAAATGGAGGCGAGTTATCTGGACTGAAACTGCTACAAGCACTAATTTACCTACAATGGTTCTACAAAGTACTTAATGAAGAGCAATTTCAAAACATGGTGAATATTCATAGGAATTGTTGAAATATTTTATTTACAACAATATACTAATGTGCTATTTTTCGGAGGGGCTTGTGAAACTAACTAAATTGCGGTACACATTTACAGTAAAAATGACTTCCCCACGAATTCAAACACTATAATTACAATTTATATTAGTAATTAATATTCTACAATAATGTAAAATAATAGTAATAGAAACTGTCGTTTTTATAAAGTATTTACCACAAAACTAAAATATACTTTTAACTAAGTACAGTACTAGTGCATTACAAAAAAGATTGCTTTAGTAAGATACTTATGTCAGATACTAACAAGAGCGTTTGTGCTTGTAATTGTCTTGTCTCATATCATTATAGAAACTATTGCGCTTCGTCAAGTATTTTATAGGATATAGTAACATTATTTAGGTTGATTATAAGATAGTTATAGAAATAAACGCTCCTGTAACTGCGCCCAAATCCAGCTTTGCAGCATGCTACAAGTTTTTTATAAGTAAAAATAATAGTAGTCGTGAGATCGTTTTAAGTACTGATTTTGCTAGTTGGGTGAAGAAGTCATCACACTGACGTACTTACGAACCCCTTTATTGTTTACCAAAAACCATTTAAATTTATTGAAAGAGGAGAATTATGGAGGAAATTTATTTTGACATTAAGCTTAGTACATTATTAACAAGTTTGTTTAATGCAATAAGTAAAAATATTCGGTGTTTCAAACTGTGGTGGAATGCACGATAACATAATATTTTGCCCGTATATTTATTTCGCCAGTAGCTGATTGTAAATCCTGAGAATGAAGTCATCGAAAAAAAATTGTGTCTTATAAATCTAGACTAACCTAGACTTGCCTTTATGAAGTATTAAAATAAGTCTGTTTGTTTATTTATGTGGTATTTTGGATGAACATCATTCGAATTATTTTATACCTATCTGAATTTATGGTAAGGATAAGTGAAGAGCGGTCGTTTTATGGGACTGTGTTATGTAATTTTGACGTTCGAAAATCGCTCTCAAACTAATTCGAATAAATGACTTTTGATTTTGTATAATATGACTGTTCATGAAATCCCCCAGTTTAGATACATGCTTCAGTAGTCCTTAGATCGGTACTATACCTAGCTAGATAATATGTCCAGTAGGTTTAATTGAGAGTACCTTATAAGCAGACAATAGGAGACAGCAGTTACTTTAAAGCCATTAAATTGGCCTGTTTGGTGGTATCAATGGTATAACATTAATACGAGAACGAACGAAAGAGATCGCGGGTACGCACGACGACATTTATCAAGCAACACATTTCCAGTATAAGCTGACTTCTCATTGTACGAAAAGCCTATACCTACAATGCGAGGTCAGCTAAAACTGGAAATGTATAGCTTGATATGTCGTCGTATTTACCTATATAGTACTAGCTGACCCCGCTGAGTTTTGCAAAAAAAAAAAGTATAGATAGTAGCCGATTCTCAGACCTACCCGATATGCACACAAAATTTCATACAAATCGGTCCAGCCATTTCGGAGGAGTACGGTAACTAACACTGTGACACGAGAATTTTATATATTAGAAGAAGCTAACGAAGGCAATAAAAATAAAGGTTTGAATGCAGGAGATCCTACTGAATTGGACAAATTTAACAGACCTAAGAAGACATTAATTTGAATTTGAAATGACTAGTAAAGGCAGAATGCGCTTTTTTTACGTTTTGCCATTTCCTAAGTGCGTATATGTTCTGGTCCAATTGATATTAACAAAAACACTTAATACATCATTCATATCTCTTTCAGTTCTTTTGAAGCGTTTATTTCATTCGCAATAACATGTACATTCATGAACGAAAGACATTAATTCGTTATTAACCAGTACAGAATCAAGCTCGAGGCCAAATCAGCCCATTTAATTACTAGAGTCAATGCAAATTGTTAATTTTCGCTGCAATCATACCTCGTTGCGGTCTCACACACATTTCGCCGGCAGGTACAAATTCACAGGTACCCAGTACAACGGGGAACATGGATATATCAGACTAGAAGAGACTGATAGCGATAGCTGGGCGATTTAATTCTAGAAAAAAGTTTGGTTGGTTGGGTGCGAAATAGTGATACAGCTAAATTAGACTGATTTTAAATTTTCCATAGAAACAGAGAGTCCCAGTTATCTTTTTTTAAATAAGACATTTTGAAAATGTTCGTTACTAACTTTTTAGAACTTTGTATCTTGTTTGTGCGTATGAAGTTTCATTAAAATCGGTTCATTCATTTCGAAAAATAAGGGCTTGAAAGTTTATATGAAATGGCGTACGTCGTAAACGCAACTTTCAAAGCTAACAGTAAAAGTCGTTAATTTCCATTCTTTGTTTTCCTGATTAGTGGCAACCGTATGTAATCGTTTCCCGTGATTACAATATAACCAAGTATTTTTTCACCATTTTCCAGTGACGAAAATACAAAACCGTTGTCGCTTCCATGTCAGCACTATCTTCAACGCAACAAACTCTCACAATGAGCACTTGGAGCTACAATTAGCTGTTTTGTAGTCGATGTAAAGCCACAATTAAGCCTTCTGAGAGGTCCGACAAGTCTTCAACTGCGTGAGTTTTAATAAACTGTTCATTTCCTTGCTCTTTGTCAGGTGATGTCGTTAATTTATAGTGTGGAGTGTGATTCATTGGTGGATGAGTTTATGCAATGATAATTATAGTACCTCTTTAAGTTGGTAATGGATTCATATCTTTAGGTAATGAACGTAATATCATGCCTGTATTCCCTTATGGGTACGGCACAGGTGCACCTATAGTACAGCTACTACAATCTGTCAAATTTCTTCAATAGATTTTCAACTTTGTCGCTAAAGTATAAGGTTCAAAGTTGATTGGTGAAATTTTACAGTTTCGGGTAGCTTGATGTGCTGGCGTCTGTACATCCACATTTTGCCAGTTAAGTTTAAGTCCCATGTCATAGACGGCGAGCCAATTGCCATTAACCGGGCTGCTACTGAAAAATTCCAGATGAAAAATCCCAATTACATTTTTCCCGATCCGGGAATCGACCCCAGGACCTCATGCTCAGCAGTAGCGATAGTAGGAAAATGAATTAATAAAAGTTAGTAGGAATTGCAGTAACTGGAGGGACTTGTGGCTAAGTAATAACAGCCGCACGGGTCGATCGATCAGGTTAAGCTACGCTTGCCGCGGTTGATCCGTGGATGGGTGACCATCTTTACATACCAAGACCCCTCCGTGCCTCGGAAAGCACGTTCAGTCGTTGGTCCCGGCTGTCATTCGTGGAACTTTGACAGTCGTTACGGGTTGTCAGAAGTCCGAAATTCTGACAACCAGTCTTACCAAGGGGTTTCGTATTACCCAGTAACTGAGTTGTGGAGGTGAGATAGGTAGTCCCTCCATGTAAAATACTGGTACTCAGCTACATCTAGTTAGACTGGAAGCTGACCCCAACATAGTTAGGAAAAGGCTAGGCAGATGATGAGGTATTTCAGTATTTACTAAATTCTATACATTTCTCATTTATGAAAAAAGTTGAATGTTGGCACAAAACATTCACACAAGTTTCCTTGGTCTACAAAAACACACACAAACTTATTTAAACGTTTTGTTTTCTTACCTGCTCTCATCTTTTTAAATTCGACATCAATTTAAAAATAAGTTTATCAAAAAGTTAATCTAATCTAAATTTAATTGCTCAGATCGTTTATCAATAAACAAATCGTTTAGTTTATTATTACACTTAATCACTCCAGAATAACTATTGCCTTTTAATTCAATTCACCGTAGAAACAGCTTGTGCCATAGAAAGTGACTTTCAGGTACGAAATGCATATAATTCTAAAATGGTTCCGCATAAATAATATTGGTACAGACGCCAGCACTTCAAGCTACCTACTACAAGCTGTCAAATTTCTTTAATAAAGCATAAGGTTCAAAGTTGATTGGGAAATTTGACAGTTTCGAGTAACTTGATGTGCTGGCGTCTATACAATCTTTCATTAACGATATTATGAGATCAAGGGAAATATTAGTCATTCTGTCATACACCAGCTAGTCTATTTTATTCGTCCGGTGAACTCCCTCGTCATTTGAAGAGAGCTGTTATTTCAGCTGATGCTAGGAAGATACTCATTAGTGCTAGGCTCTCTTCACTTTGGGTTTCACGGTGAGATTTTTGCGAAACAGATCGGCTGATTTAGAAACAAAATTAATGTTACTTTTCCCTAATAAACGAGCTTTGAAAACGAAACAAAATTCACTTTCTCTTACACAGAACCCTAAACCAATCTAAGAATACAAATGGCTCTAATTAAATCCAATAAAATGCAAAGTAGACAATAAAACAAACAAATTATAAAAGCATTACCCACTCATAGTAGGATGCATTAAAATTCTATTGTAATTTATCAAGAAATACGCCTTCCCCTTTCTCAAGCGTCTTTAAAACTTACATATACTATACTATCAACTAATAATCCACAATCCAGAACCTTAAGACGAAGGATATAAGATTCAAATTCGAATGTGTTGATATCGTAAGCAGTATAAGTAAGGTTGTCAGATATAATTGGCGTTAAGTGTCTGTTAAGTTATAATGAAGCATAGATAGATAGCATCCATACAATGTTTTTCTTGTAATATGCAATTAGCACATATTGTGGTACAATAGTACGTATGTCATCACACGAAGAATCTACAATTACTTGAAGAGTCCCTTATGATTGTCGGTTTAAGTTAATTGTTACTTTCATACAAAGACAAATTACTTATATGCATGTACGGACATCAATTTTGTGTGCTAGTAGTGTTTATTGTACTATGATAATGACATAAAGTCAGTTTCAAATTTAATGTTTTCATTCGTAGTCTATAATTTCCTGATTTCTCTACTTTAATGACTTTATAGAACTGAATCAAAAAAGGGTTATTTTTTGCAGGTACGCTCCATCCTGAGTCTTTTTATTTTACCAAGTTGCACTAGGTAGGTAAATTTTTATATAGGTAATACTACGGTTTGTAAAGCTCACCAGAACTTCTTGAAGTCTGAGTGGACGATTAGTACTTACAAAATAAAAAGGCCACAGACGAAAACAGTTGTCAATAATATTAAAAACTTCAGACTCTATCAAAACTCGGATACTTACCAGTTTATTGTTTTGATTTTTTAACTGTCAATTTTGACGAGTTAAGGATTTATTCCAGTCTGATCCCCTGAACCCCCTCTCCAGCTCATCCCCCTGGATCCCCCGCTAGTTCTTCTTCTGTTTTAAACTCGTGTCTTATCCACATTATCTAGGTTACTCTGAACGGCTACATATTATTTTAATAATCACTCAATCTGCTTAGCCTTTTCCCAACTGTGTTTGGGTTGACTTCCAGTCTAACCGGATGCATGCGGAATACCAATATTTCACTTGGAGTGACTGAATATCGTACTTCCATAACCCAGTTACTGGGTAACACGATATCCTTGTTTAAGACTGGTTGTCAGACTTTTGGGCTTCCGAGTACCCGTAACAACTGTCAAAGATCTACAAATGACAGCCGGGACCAACGGTTTATCGTGCTTATCAAGGCACAGAAGGGTCTTGATATGTAATGATGGTCACCCATCCACGAACCGACCGCGGCAAGCGTGGCTTAAACTCCGATCGACCCGTACGTCTGTTATCTTTTAACCCCTTCTCGAAATAATCACAACACCTATCCTTCATCAAATAAATCTCTGCTTCCCATTCGCAAGATCAACAACACAAAATATTTGGACCAACGAACACAAAACAAATTATTACGCACTAAATTATTCCTCCTTCAAAAAGGACGCAACAATTGCTTGGCCGCTGCCGCCATCTTTATTCATGTTTCCTTTGCTAAACACGTGTTTAGACAAAGGTAATTAAGTGCTTTCATCAGCTCAATAGATCGAGGTCACAGCACGTGCTGCTTTGAAGGGTTATAGACATTGTAGTACTTACCATAAGAAGGGGAGGTAAGTGGAGAAGTTCCACTACAAACAATGTTAAGACTTTTGCAAATAGTGATGAGGTCAGTAGTGCGGTGAGAGCGATAGAGAGCAGTTGTGCCCATGGTTACGACCGTGACTTACTTAGCTATAGATCATAAGTTCGAACCCCAACAGGTGCTTCACTTTGTGTAAATAATTTCATCACCCCTGCTCTCAAAACGGTAAAGGAAAACATCGTAAGGGAACCGGCTCCTAGAACAAAAATTCGAAGACATGTGACATCTATCAATCCGCGCTGGGCCCGTGTGGTGGATTACGGCCCACTCCTTCTCACAAGAGACGAGGCCTGTGTCCCAGCAGTGGGAACAGTATAGGCTGATTATGTAGTAGTGCGGAGGCACGTCCGTCTCCAATGGTGTAAAGGAATCCATTACAATTTTATTTTGTTAAAAATGTAACAAAATTATTTTAGCGGTCGAGGGGCCGAGAGTGGACTAAACACAGGTACTACATTACAATTTTTTGAATTTCGGCGCTTCGTCGCGCTAGAAATGCTTGTTACTTCATAGCAAACTTCCTAAGCTGTGTCCAACAAATCGTGAAATGCTTGCACTTTTTCCACTAACCCGCACTAGGCCCGCGTGGTGGAGTACGGTCCACACCCTCTCACACAGAGGTGGCATGTGTCCCAGCAATATTGCTGCATTATGCTTACTTTAATTTTACTTACTTTGCATTTCTTCGGCTATATCGGCCAATATTTCGTGTGACGTATTCTCGTTTAACTTCTGAACTTATATTATTTGGTGTTAATAAAATAGGTATGAGATTAAAGGGGATACGGCAACACCGGTATTGTAATTATTTTATAGTGTACATATTAATAGATAGCTATAGTGATGCTTTATGAATTGAAGGTCAATTAGGACAAAGATTTGTGTTACCTACTGCGCACTTTATATGTAAGAAAATGTATTATTTATTTCGTTTCCAGCCCAGATTTTATGGTAGCCTTTGGTATTTATTGTTCACTAACTGCGACCCGCGGTTTCACCCGCACAAGACTCGATTCCGTGAGAATATTGGGGTAAAAAGTAACCTAAGTATTAATCCAGGGTGTCAGCTACATCCATACCAAATTTTATCAAAATTGGTTTAGCCGTTTGTGCATGAAGAAGTAACAAACATACTCATAAACTTTCGCCTTTATAATATTAGCGTGATTATGTAGCAGTGGTAGTATTAGGAAGAATTAAGAATATTCGATCAATGTCTGAATAAATAGTTTTAACTGATACTCGTAATAAGGAAATTATTGTATTCAAAACGGAAGGACATGAATGACAACAGAAAGTAAAATAGCTAAGCTGGATGCAAAAGATAGAGGATTCGAAAATATTGTGGAGAAAATGACTACCGTTTCAGAAGAGATAAATTAAGAGCAAATAATAATACTAAAATCAAAATATTTTATTTCACATACACCATACAAGGGCACTTATGAAACGTCAGAAGCTAGGTGCACGATTCCAATTGGTCGTTTTCTATGGAGAAGAAGAAGATACCAATTCACGATGTGTATCCTAATAAATGCAATGACGATGGTAAAATGTATAAATAATTAATACAAAAAAAAAAAGCAAAAACATTAAATAAAAAAATAGATACTACAACAGAAGTCTGTTGTAAAGAAACCTAGCATGTACTGAGTAAACGACAAGTCTTGGAAGGAATTTTATACTGACTAGCGGTCACTTACTGCTAATTACTTAGCTGCGACTGTTAATTAGTCGAGTCTTAGAATTAACGCTTGAAAACTAGCAACTAATGCCGTCGCTGAAGTTTCTCTATTTTCTTTTAGGTACTTGTTTAGAATGACGGCTCATTTACATCTGTTTTTTTATTTTATTTGAAAAGCCATCAATAAGTTAGTTATGATGCAGATTTTCAATCACTTCTAAAGCACTTTTTAGTGCTGTATTTTTTTGCGCTTGTTCGTTTTTCATTCATACTAAACACTTAATTTATCAAATAGATCAGAAAACTGGAATTTAGGCTATAAAATAAACTAACGGGATTCATCTTTTAATTTGTATGAGGAAACACAATAACTTAATATTAAAGCCACAAGTGTCACTTCCTTGCGGATTCCTGTTGTAATATTATAAACAAATGAATAAGTCAAAACAGCACACGTGTTAGTCAAATCGGCATATCAAGTTAAGGAGGAAGTGGTAATTATAATTGCGGCGTCGGCCATCGTCGGCCATTGTCGGCCAACGTCAGCCAGCGTCCCGTGACGCGGGGCCCTTCTCAATTGTGGCTCCTGGACTGGCGAACCCTTCCTTCCTTGGGCTATGTGGTGGCTAAGTCATAAGTTTGTGGCAAGAAAGCTTTCGTTGTAAATGTGTTAAGGATATTTCAAGAAATGTGGAGTTGATAAGAAGTGAATTTTCAAATGACGATCTTTTAAGAAATCCATTCAAGCTCATGCTTGAATAAAAAGTTGTCAGAAACCTACTGTATTAATAATTATTATTTAAAACCGCAGTACACGTAGTCTAAGAATAAACGCCTTACTTTAGAAATACAATTCGACATTTTTTACTAACTTGGTTTTGGGTATGCCTTCTACTAATAAAAAACAGTTCGGATTAAAATGAAGTAAATATAATTAAAATTTCATCCTTCGCAATCATTTCAATAGGTGTGTTAAAAATAGACGCGTTAATCAAGTCTGATATTAGTAATTTATAACCGCTGGATAACTTATTAGTGAAATCTGGACTATAAGACAATTTATATGACGCACATGACCAGCTAGATGTTTACGTTTATAAGACGGTTTCAACAAACAAAAAAATTATATCTCAAAAAATATCTAATTTGCACTTTATCTTCGTATAATCAAGATATAAATTATGAAAATTATATTTCTCAGACACCGTAATATTCCATTTTCACAAATTGTTAGTCACTGTATATCTTTCTAAATGGGTTCTACTCATGATTTAATTTTCACCTACGCATGATTATGACGAAAAAAAAAATATATGAAAATTCATTGCGTTTCTTTTAATTTATTCGTTAAATAAAGTTAGTTATTCTAACATGCTTGCTTCATCTCTAACACTTACGAAACAGATCAAAGATGGATTCTCTTTGATACTGTTTTACGAGCTTTTAACAATAACAAATAATTATCGCTTTTCGCTTGTTATTTGGGCCACGCGAATTATTTCCTTAGGTTTGTATGTACTTTATACATGTAGGGTTAGGCCGTTCCAAATGCTACTAATATTACAAACTAGCTGCGCCCCGCGGTTTCACCCGCGTAAGTTTTGATCCCGTGGGAATATCGGGATAAAAAGTATCCTATGTGTTATTCTGATGTATAAGCTATATTACTGTAAAGTTTCATCAAAATCCGTTCAGTAGTTTTCGCGTGAAAGAGTAACAAACATCCATACATCCATACATACAAACTTTCGCATTTATAATATTAGTAGGATATGAATAATTGTATGTTTGGATGTTTCTTAAATCACGCATTTGGATGAAATTCGGCTGAACGGATTTGGATGAAATTTGGAACATTCATTGTATAACCTGGAATAACACAGGATAACTTTTATCCCGGTAGTACGTTGTCGGGGGATAATATCCGACCTCCACGCGGGCGAAGCTGCGGACAAAAGATAGTATTGTAATAATAACATAAGCCATTATGTTATAAGTCATTTACTTATGTGTAAACATAACAATCATTAATAAAAATGTTATTAACTATTGTTATGTTGTGGTTTAATGGCGAATTGTTTCTTAGATTTTAATAAGTAATTAGCAACATTGTAAGTTGTGTATGTAATCATGTTTGATTAATTGAAGCAACTTTTATTATCCTACTATAATATTATAAATGCGAAAGTTTGTATGTATGGATGTATGGATGTTTGTTACTCTTTCACGCGAAAACTACTGAACGGATTTTGATGAAACTTTACAGTAATATAGCTTATACATCAGAATAACACATAGGATACTTTTTATCCCGATATTCCCACGGGATCAAAACTTACGCGGGTGAAACCGCGGGGCGCAGCTAGTAATTTATAAAGAAGTTGCACAACCGGTAGGTAGTGTATCTAACATTGGGCTATGCTTTAATTATGAGACTTAATGACCTTATATACCGTGTATCGGAAATGTGTGGTCATATTTAAGGGTGTGGTACAGACCTTCAAACTGAACTACTTTCTCCATGGGACATTAAAATCGAGAAAAAAAATATATTTATTTAGTCCTTTGGAGAAAATTGATCAATAGGCGTGTCAACGGAAGAAATCGAATTAGTCCGTCAGTTAGATTATCAAAAAATATTTGATTCGTATTTTTTCTTTTGTTACGTAAACCAAAATTGACGAAGATGCGACGCTTTTAAAATTCTCAATACGTCACACCTTGGTATATCGTAATTTTTAGTGCGTTCTGACGTCATAAGCCCCCACTTCCGAGTTTGATGCGTTCTATCTTTATCAATATTTATTGATTTACAAAAACAAAAAATACGTATCCATTATTTTCCAATACTCTAACTGATGGACTAATTTATTGATGGTGGAAACTAGCCTATTTGAAAGTGTACCAGACTCTTAAAAGTGACTTTACCTTTCTGATTAATGCTGCATGATATATTTTCAATTAAATTCTTTGATTTTTTCAGATATGTTTCAGCAGTTACGCCAGCATATTAATTTACTACAATCTGTCAAATTTATTTCATAGATTTTCAACCTTATCGCTAAAGCATAAACTTCAAAGTTGATTGGGAAAAAATTACTGTTTCGGGTAGCTTGATGTGCTGGCGTCTGTACACCTCTACCTGACCTTTCGAGGATTAGAGGCGTTATGTTTACGTATAAGTCAAGTTTTTAAATTCCATGATGGTTTTCTACGACTACAGTAAAGGTCAGATCCCATGAACCAGTGTCACCATCGTCTGCCTAGCCTTTTCCCAATTATGTTGGGGTCAGCTTCCAATCTAACCAGATGCAGCTGAATACCAGTATTTTTCATGGAGCGACTGCCTATCGTATGAACCAGTGTAATGACAAATATATAATTATAATTGAATACTCCGTTACTCACAAAAACTTTCTAACTGTAAGTTAATTTAATAACTTGTATACGGATATTTATTTAGTGCGCAATTATTTATTATTTGTTGCTATGTAAGTAGGTGGGCACGGTAATGATTCCAATTTAATTGTAGATGGTGTTCCGCGTTCTGATTAGAGGACCTGTCGTTTGAATAAAGCCACCGGCCGTTTGAGAAAATATAGTTTAAAGTACAAGTATTCTTTTGTACTTCTAACAATATTTTCTGAAGGGGCCAAAAAAAACTCTGGGTTTTGTTTGGCCCCTTCAGAAAATATTGTTTTCTTTTAATGAGAGAGGGAGAAAAAAAGGTACAAGTTTAAATGTTCTGTGTTGTGTATGTTTAACTTCGGTACCTACCTAACTTGAATAAACCATTTTTTTTTTTTTGTCGCCGGAGGACCGCCTAGAAGGACATATAGTGACCTTAAAGGTGAAGCCAAATAAGCGTATTTTTTTGCGCTATGAGTCGTGTAAAATGAGTCGCAGAATTTACGCTGCATGGTTTCATACTAAAGTCCTGTTTATACCACACGGCGACGCAAAATGAGTTGTCTACTGACTTACGCGCATTATTTCAACTAATTACGCTCAGGGTGAGGGGAGCGAGGCAAGCGTCAGTTACAGAATGTGCGCGAGAATGTAGGATTGCTACTGTAGTTACGTCCGTCCATCTGGCAGCCTAACCGGATTTCGGTTGAGCGTAAATTGCAGTACCCAAATACGCGTCTCACGTCTCACAAAATAACGCTCGTTTGGCCTCGCCTTAGTGGTGACGTTCTTGAAAAAGGTCAGGTGTGTAGTACTCGCTACCACCGTACGCGTAGGGCCAGGGGCCCAAGTCTGCTATTTTTATAAATTCGTCATTCCAACACGATCATGGGATCGTGTTGGAATGACGAATTTATACATAATTAACTTTTAGCAAAATGACAATGGTGTCATTTTGCTAAAAGTTCGTAATCTGCTAAATTCATAATGGTCGATCATTGGTCGGTCAATGGTCTGAGAAAAACTACTACTAAATTTCATGCTAGATTTCGTTTAATATATATTTTTACATATTAGTGTTTGCAATCTGAAGTAGTAAGAAGTTCGTAAATAGCAAAAAACATAAAATTTATTCATTTGTCATTATGTACGAGATTATCATTTTATGCCATTTCTTCAATGGAGTGTCCGTGGTTGACCATTGGACAGTCATAATGACGCCGGTTTAGTAGTAGATTACCAAACTTTTCAAAATCAACAATTATGAAATCAATGATAGACCATTCTGTCACTATTGCAATAGCAGACTTGAGGCCCAGATATATGAACGTAAACGAGGCAAAAGCTGTATGTAAGGATCTTAGCATGTGGTGTTCTGTAGTTTCTCCCTACCCGCATGGGAAGAAGTCGTAAGTTTATGACTTTTCTAACTATGTTCGGGTCAGCTTCCAGTCTAACCGGATGCAGCTGAACACCAGTATTTTATAGAAAGCGACTGCGTCTCTGACCTCCACAATCTAGTTCCTGGGTAATACGATACCCATTGGTAAGTCTGGTCGTCAGACTTTCGGGCTACTGACGACCCGTAACGACTGTTAAAGATCCACGAATGACAGCCGGGAGCAACAGCTTAAGAGGAAATGCGGGAGGTCGTTTCTCCATAGAAACCCTCTCGCCTGTTTTCTTTCCGATTAATGAACATAAAGCAATGATTTTTTACACAATAATAAATATTAACTACTTGTATGTCCCTATAATTTCCTTTTGATGATTCATTAATTTTATAAGCACTAGAACCCTCAAAAAATTCCGATTTAAACCGCTGTCAACAAAGCTCTAGTATACAAAGACAACTATTAATGAAGAAAGAATAACATAGGGACACTGTGTATATCCTTCTCATTCAGTTTATGAAATATCTTTTAAAGCGGTCCAATATTGGAGGAGACCTCGAATTTTGACTTTTTACGTAAGCTTAAAAGTCTTTCCGAGCGCATTTCCTCTTAACGTGCTTTCCGAGGCACGGAGGATTCTTGGCATGTGAAGATGTTCACCCATCCACGGACCAATCACGGCAAGCGTAGCTTAACCTGATCGATCGACCTGTGCGGCTGATATTACTCAGCCACAAGCCCGTGAAACGTGAGTTTATTTAAGTATGTTATTTTAAATTGTCTTTATTACATCTGTTAGCCTAGTAAGAGTCAGAACATTGTCAGTTTCGTAGACTAGTGTGGGATCAAAAGAATCAGAAATTAAACATTGTTCATTGTTGGAATACATTATGTCTGTAATCAGTAAAGATTTAGTAACTGTTAGATCAATTAACGTACAGACGCCAGCACATCAAGCTACCCGAAACTGTGAAACTTTCACAATAAACTTTGAACCTTATACTTTAGCAATAAAATTGAAAATCTATTAAAGAAATTAGACTGTATTAGCTTGATGTGCTGGCGTCTGTACATTACATTTTTTCACAAGATTATCTTGGACATTACTGACATTGCTGAAGGAAAACATAGTAAAGAAACTTGGACTAATCTATTTAAGTATAATTATATAATTCAAAGTCCTGACTGAGAGATTGATATATCAAGGCACAGCCTAAACCGCTGGTCCTTGAGACATGAAATTTGGGTGTGTTCTTTGTGAAGAGTAAGTATCCACTAAAAAAAAATTGGTTGTCTGTAAAGTCGGTTTACGAACGATAGTTTTACGTGATAACGTCATAAAGAAACATTGATGAATAATTGTGTCACAAGCCAACGCTTGGGCCGATCGTGCCTCTCTATCGCTTGTTCCGCGCTCTCGCTGCTCAGACTCAGGCGGAACGTGACGCTTTTTCGTGCGTGCAGCAGGTGTTCATCGATTTATAAGACGTTATCACATCAAAAGGTTTTCAAAATTCCACCCCTAAGAGGGTGAATGGGAGGAGGGTGTAATTTCACTCTGACGAAATCGCAGGCAGAAGTTAGTAGTTAATGGGTAGTTCTACGATAAGAGGTTTTAAGTTCTTAGAGAATACGGCCGCGGAGAAAAGTTGCTGTTTTTTCATTCAACACTTATATTACGATTTTTGTCCTATTTATGTATCTTTTCACGTAAGGGCAGGTCACTTTATGCATATTTTATTACTTTTTACAAGGCCAGGGTAAATACATTGGGCAGGGTAGAGACAATAAGATCAGGGTAGATACTTATTTAGCCAGGGGAGAGAATTTGTGACAATAAAAGTAACAAAATTAGTAAAATCAACTTTAATTAAACATTGTACTTAACATAGAATCAGACTATCATTTTTACCAATCATATTAAACATCAACAGACTATATTATTTCAGCCTGCTCTGAAATTTAAAACAAAAATGTCTTTAGTGTCATTACAATACAACAAATAATAAAATATTCTTTTATTAATACTAATTATACAATGTGTAAGGTTAAATGCGCAAAACCTCATACACCCGAATTAGAACATTAAGTTAAAAGCATAATACAATGACCAAAACTATTTTTTAAAGCTATTTTTATTAAGAAAATCGTGTTGATCGTAGCATTATTTGATGCATTCAAAATTGAGTCTTATTGGCAAAAATAAGACTTAATTTTCTTTGGCTCAAACGACGGACAGTATGGCAAAATACATACCTAATTTTTGAAAGAAAAAAACGTATATTAAAAATGACTGAAATCGATTCAGTAGTCCATTTAAACAAACTATTTACAGGTTTTGCGCATATAAGTAATACAAATAATCAGACTTGCGATAGTCAGGATAATTTTCATATTACCTGTATCTATGCTACATTTCACTAAATGAACATGTTTTAATCATAAAATAAAATTAAAAATATAAATTAAAGCCACTCTCTTGCCTATATTGCTCTCTAGGAGTCATTTGGTCGACAGTTTTTATAATTCCTTTCTCTTTTTTAAATATTTTGCATTTTCTTTTTGCTTTTGCGATTCATATTTTTCGGGATCATTTTTAATCTTTTCATATCGTAGTCTCGCTTCACGTTTCTTCTGTAATCTTTCTTCACGTGTTAACTTTTTCCGCGGTTCCATGATCTGTAACAATATTAGACAATAATATAATAACAATATGAACTGAGAACCTCCTTTATTTTTCAGTATTAAGAATTTACCAAAATTATTTAAATATGTTTGTTGATAAAAATATGCTATATCTAAGTTTGTTTGCACTAACATTATTTCCCCTGGTCAACAAGTCTCTCCCCTGACAGTTATCTTGCCAGGGGAAACATGGCAGGGGAGAGACGTTTTCATGATAAATTATATTGTTTTAATTGACATAAGAAATGTTTCTGTACATTATGTATCACACTTAAACTATTGCATTATTATTAAATTAGACCAGTAAATGCAAATAAATTAAATGAATAATATAACTTTTATGACTTACCAGTGGAGAGACACAATGACCTCGCGAAACCAACACTTTGAACCAACGCGTCGCAACAACTTACAAATGTCGGCACTCTTAAGGGCTCACGTGTTTGCATTGCTAACTTCACGTTGATAGATGACCTGGAGCGCTATTTGGAATATGGCCGTTTTAAAATTTGTGTTTGTAGTAGCGGAATTAAATTTGCCAGGGTAGATACCCAAAAACATTGGGACAAAAGTTAAGTTTAAAAAATATTGCAAATAAATAAATTTAGTTCTATTTTTCCTTAACAATACTTAAATATATTTATTGAAATTTGTGTTTAACTTACTTTACTTTAATAACTGATACAAAGAAGGTACGTATCGTTTGCAAATTAAACTGAAACCGACAGGGGGACAGGCCAGGGTAGAGACTTTTTTAGACTTTACAAGGAATTTCAGAAAAATATACTTTAATTAGGCATTTAATCGTGATGTTATTTAATAAAGTGCATTTAGGTGATGTGTTTCATTGCAAAAAATAACAACTTATAGAATAAAATTTATATTTTAAACTAATTGCCGCACAAGTTACCTCTTATCGTAGAATTACCCTAATATAAGTCTAAAATCGCCTACCCGTCTTGAGCAAGAGTGGTGATCAATGCTGGTGCCTTCTTTATATGAGTAGAGGCGTTTGCCCAGCAGTGGGACAGTAATAGGTAATATCATTTTAATATTATTATTATGGAATCAAGAATTCCTATAGAAATCCAATTATTTCTCCTTTCTGAATAAAAAGAGTAGTGTAGATAAATCCAAACTTCTAAAGGTTATTATAATAGAACGTAATTAATTACTACTAACAAAAAACATCATCACTCAAGAAAAAATCTAATACATTTCAAAGACCACGTATCACAATATGAACATAGTCCGGGAGCTGTCTACCACGGCAGCGTCATTACCCGTTTTGTTAATACCGCATCGCTCTTTTGTTATTTTGACACAGGAAGTTATTAAAGCAATTAACTGGGGCACAGCTCCTGGGCTATTATCATCTCTAGAGTGACGTGTTAATGCCCAACCGCTAGTGATGAGGTGCTATCGGAGTATCGAGATAGTAGTGGGGAATTGATTTGGTATCGAATGTTAATTTTGGTCAGTGAAGGTCAAGATGTTTAGAACTAGTCTTGTCTGTTGATTACTGTTAGTATAAGTTCTCTTATTTATGTAACTAAATATAGTTTTTTAAATAACAAGTTCTGGACAGAGAGAGCTGGAAAGAGAGTAGGGAGGCCTTTGCCCGTGGGGCATTAAGGGATTTAAAAAAAATAAAAAATATATCTAACGAGTTGGATAGTTTTTTTTTTTATTTCCAAACCCTATTAAAATGGAAAATAAATTGTTAATTTTCTTAATTTGTTAGGACATGATATACTTGCGTAAGGATTTAATAACGTAACATAACGCCTGTATTCTCCGAAGGGTTGGGCAGAGGTGTACCTATAGTACGGACGCCAGCATATCCTGCTACAATCTGTCAAATTTCTTTAATAGATTTTCAGCTTTATCTCTAACGCACAAGGTTCAAAGTTGATTGGGCACAGTTTTGGGTAACTTGATGTACTGGCGTCTGTACATCCACTTTTGGCCAGTTATCTTTTAAGTCCAATGTAATAAGGGCGACCGTGACGTAAGGATTAATTTTTCCAGATAATTGTTTCATTTTTTTTTCTTATGCTTCAAAGAGTAGGTATGTATTTTCTCATTTTTCTTAAGATTATTTAATACATCAAATATGAGGAAGATTAAGATAATAATAATGAGTTCATTTTTTTTTTTTTTTTAATGGCGCTGCTGTCACGTAAAGTTCTACTCCGCCTAAGTAAATCATTTTAAATAGTTAAAAGCTTATTTTAAGGAAGCTATCATGCGGAATTTTTTATTCTAGAAGCAGTGAACCAGCACAAGTGCAGTCAATATTTTTTTTTCTCAATTCTTCATATTTTGCAACCAAAACAATTGAGTGCTGTGATTGCAAACAAACAAAGTGATACAAAAACCATTTTTAATAATCATTTTATAAAATACCTACGTCTTCAAACACAATTCCTGAACATTCAACCCATACCTATAAATTTCAAAAACGAAGTGAATTACTGTGAATTTCATGTATTTATTTTCTCATCGTGTCGCTGAGGACGCGACGCCAGTTCGATGTCTCCAGGCAACGGTTGCCAGGGCTGCGCCAAAATGCATCGGCAGCGCGGCGCCCTAGGCCGCCTACTTGACTGCGTCGGTCCCGTCACAGCTACCGTCGTTGTCATCCGTTTTGTCATCGGTGTCACATAGACGTTTTAGTGTTTTTTATTTGTGGTTTTATTTTATTTTCATTCGTTTTATTAGTTTTAATATTATATAAGTACAATTCATATACAGAGTTGATACGACAGAGGGGCATTAAATTACACTACGTATACTATACGTGTTTAGTATTAATTCGATACGGTATAAAAATAAAAAGCACCATAAATGAGATTTTTTTTGTTTCAAACAAACTAAATAGCTTACAAATCAGAGTAAAACGCAACCACCCTTTGTAAATAAAGGAGAAACCCAAACTTCATAAAAACTTGGGCCTGGTGACTGACCTTGGATAACTATACAAAGTGGCAACGTCCAACGTCGCGCGCGGGCAGTAACTCGAAACACACTGTGGATTTTCCAAACTACAGTACCGGAGATTTTGCCGATTTCAGATCGGTTCGAGTAAAAGTACTATCATCGGTCCATATTAAATTAGTTAAGAAATGACGGTCTTCGGATGTTTTATTTAGTATTTTCAGTAACTGTTGCTGATCGGCAAGTCTCTCGATAAAAAAGTTTGCACCTTCCGATATTTAGAAGGTTTGCGTTTTTTACGTTTTAGAACCTTGTGGATAGTTCTATGGCAACATCTAAACTGCCGGGCGGCTCTGTGGAGACTCGTCGGGCTGCGGGAAATATTGTCTAAAATTCTTTCGTCCCAAGCAGCGGGCATTTACCGCGGTGGCACTCCCTCCTGTTACAGCACTATACGTTTGACCCGTAATCTTTGTACTGCCAACTGTATGGTGCGGGCATTCCTAGGGCAATTGCGGCTATCACCATAGCTTTCTCTGTAAGTTCGTAGAGCTAACGTTGCGTTTCCACGGCATTCGCCGTAGATTAAAATCATGTCAGTGTATTCTGACGCCGTGTCAGTTACACGAGGTATTTTTGAACACTTTAATTATACACACACACAACCAAAGTTTAACTATCACAATAAAAACAGTCAATTCCAAAAAAAAAACACTAACACTAAATAATAATAATCCCAAGTTACGTGTCCTGTCACAATAAAAAAAAGGAATACTGTCTTAAACTTATTTAGTGTTCTATCACAATAACAAAACAAATTCACAATTATTGTCAGCGCACAAGCTCGACTAAACAATAAGGGCGCAGGAGCTTCCGCGTACGTACCTACGTTCCGGAAGGGTAGCGTCGGCGCACTGAAAAAACAAGTTTTTTGGAAGCCCCACTTACTGATCGCAAGCACAAAATACAGAGAGTACAGAAGTCAAACTACATACAAAGTGCGCTCGAGCAACGCACACATAGACACCGCTCACGGACACGATATCTCGGACTGGTTGGGACTAGTGCGAGCGCAAGTGCCATCCGCTTCAGACATGCGTCTATGAAGTGCAAAAATGGAGCAATAAAAAAAAATTATAACTGTTCAGTGGACGGTTGTTTAAATTCAACATTAAACGGTGAATTGTCGTTTTTTAATCTACCAGTTGTTTCAGAGAGGTAAGTAGGTATTTGCTTGTATTTCGATGGTTTGTATTGACGTAACACAGTAGTTAGGTAGGTAGGTAAGCGCCCCGGCCCCCGGTCCCGCGCCGTAAAGTAAAAGCGAACATGACTTTGTAGCACTTTGTGACAAATTTGTAATGTAACAATAACATTAAAATTAAAATATTTTAGTTATTATTGGTTTTTTCGTTTCTCATCAATAAATCAAACAACTAGATGCGAGTGCCACTACCACGATAGTTTTTTGTGCATAAGCCAAAGTTTACAACCAAAGCGCGACCGCCGAGCGTGGACTTCTGTACTTTCGGTATTTTGTGTCGCAAGGATCTAAGATACAATAGCAACACACTGACCTATTTCTATTTCTTTTACGCACGTGATGTTTTGCCAATAGGATTGTCACTCTCTTATGTACTACGTATTGGTTTATGACTTGCCTAAGAGCGGCAACAACGTATCGTAGATTTATCGTTTTAAGGTGCATGACCTATGCCTATAGACATAATCAGCTGTTAGGAAAAATACATCGTGTTCAAACGGTGCAAAAACTTAAAAAATCATTTGCGACTAAACTACTGTTTCAATTTAATTGATTTTTGGTAGAGAGCTTGATAATGATACCTAGTATAGGCAGTTTAAAGGAAAGCCCATCTGTCGTATCAACTTTGTATATATAAATGCTGAGTGGAAGCAGCGATGTGGTGGATAACAGTGCTTGTCAACCTTCAACATCGCTGAGCATCCTGGAGAGATGTCCGCTATGTACCCAGGCACGGTTTTTTAAAGGTAAGCGGGGTTTGAATGTGCACATTGGAAAGGTGCACAGACCATCAAATGCACTCATCTCAGACCCTGTCTCAACAGCTACACCTACAACTCCAGCTACATCCTCTTTTGACCCGTTTTGGAAAACCCTGTCCAAATTCAAAACCTCTGTTCCTGTTTTGAAGCGAGTTCCCCGCGGCGCTAGACCTCTAGTGGCACAACACCTAGCAGGTTGCGTTCGTCTTGCGGTCCGCGAGAACTCGCTAAGTGCTTGGGAACAACTACTCACCTTCCCTTACAGAATTCTAAATGTACAAAAAAATTTGGCAACCAAAAAGACTTTAACTGCACAAATTAAAGAAAACTGTAATATTTCGGCTCATAATTTAGATTCAAAATTGCAGACACAGAGATATACCTCATCAAGAGGTATATCCCATCTGGTAGAATCTAAGTTAGGGGAAGGTGACATTAGCGGAGCAGCCAGGATTCTTTTTAGTAGCGATGTGGTGGCACCATGTTCTCCAGAAACACTCGCAGCTCTGGAGAGCAAACACCCAGCCGCAGCGGATGGCCTTTCTTTTCCCGATCCTCCTGATTCTGATAACCACTCCCTCACCATTACAGGTCGAGAGTTGGTCACAGCCGTTTGCTCCTTCCGGAGCGGCTCCGCTGGCGGCCTCGACGGCCTGAGTCCTCAGCACCTTAAGGATCTTATTTGTTCAGGCGCCGGGGCAGCTGGTGAGTTGCTCTTGAAGGAGCTTACGGCTTTGATTAACCTTATGCTCTCTGGCAAGGTGAACGAGGCCGTCATTGACGTTCTATACGGGGCCAATTTATGCGCCCTGCGTAAGAAGGATGGCGGCATTCGGCCCATTGCCGTAGGCACTACTTACCGCCGTACGGCAGCCAAAATTTGTTGTAAATTTTTTGGTGATTTTGTTTCGGAAAAATTTCAGCCCCTGCAGCTAGGTTATGGCTCCAAGGGGGGCTGTGAGGCTGCCGTACACGCCTTGTCGACCTACCTACATTCTGAAAAAGGAGAGGTCATCCTGAAGGTTGACATAAAGAATGCCTTCAATTCTGTTAATAGGGACACCTTGCTGGCAGTAACTAGAAAAGAAATTCCCCAAATTTATAGTTTCATTTGGCAATGTTACAGACACCCTTCTAAATTACTCTATCGGGACAACCTTTTGGAATCTGCTGTTGGCTGTCAACAAGGTGACCCTCTTGGGCCTGTGCTTTTTAGTTTAGCCATTCACCCTATTATTCGTCAGCTAAATTCCAAATTTAACGTTTGGTATCTCGATGATGGAACCTTGGGAGGCGATGCAGAAACTGTATTAGAGGACCTTAAATTTTAAAAAAATGAATTTCATTCCATCGGCCTTGATCTCAATCTTTCGAAATGTGAATTATACTTAACGGATAATTCTGACAGACATCTGACACTTCCTAAATTTAACGCAATAGCTCCAGAAATCAAAATTATTGAAAAAAGCTCTCTTCGCCTCCTTGGGTGTCCAATCTTTGACAATTCCTTTCCCGTTTTTATTGAGGAAAAAATCCAAAATTTCAATGACGTTTCGGATAGATTGTTCCAAATTAATATGCATTCGGCCATAACTTTAATCCGCTACTGCTGTTTTGGCCCTAAATTAATATATTTCCTTCGTGCTTCACATTTATGGAAGCACACTCACCTTTTAGATAAAATTGACCAAATTATCAGGCATACATTAACTTCTATTTTAAATGTGGCATTGGACGACCGAGCTTGGGCACAAGCTACTCGGCGTCCGCAAAATTTCTAGTATTAGTTTCCGGCTTTCATATCCTCGGTCCACGGCACTGATAAGTTAATCAGGAAAATTCTAGCATCCACACTGATTGATTTTGATGTGCCGTGTTTCACCGAGGCTATGGATGCCTGGAGACTCGCTTGCCCGAATACAGATCTACCCGACAATCCATCTTCCCAAAAACGGTGGGATGAGCCGCTCTGCAGAGTAGTACAGAACAATTTACTTGAATCGTCTGCTACTTCTGCGGAGCATGCGCGCCTGCTGGCTGTGGGTAGGTGGGAGTCGGGTCTTTGGCTTCTTGCACTAACTTCGTCGAACATAGGCACTTTGTTCGACGACACTACTTTTCGCCTCGCTGCTTCTCTTCGGCTAGGCACTTCTTGCTGTTCTCCTCATCGCTGTCACTGTGGCGAAGATGTCAACAGCCTCGGACACCACGGCCTTTCTTGCAGCCGAAGTGCGGGTCGTTTAGCGCGGCACGCGAACATTAATGACATCATCCGACGAGCTCTTGTCACCGTCGGCGTTCCAGCTGTATTAGAACCCAATGGCTTGGCACGCGATGATGGCAAGAGACCGGACGGTATGTCTTTATTTCCATGGAAGTTGGGTAGGCCTTTAGTGTGGGACGCAACGTGTGTCGATACTCTTGCGCCATCCCATCTTCCTGGCTCGGCATGCTGTGCTGGCGCTGCTGCTGCGGCTGCGGAAAACCTCAAGCGGCGAAAATATAATAACCTTAGCGGAAGTTATATTTTCGAGCCGTTTGGGGTTGAAACCCTCGGGCCGTGGGGTCCGAATGCTCATGTTCTTTTTAAGGAAATTTCAAAACGACTGGTTGACACTTCCCATGACCCAAGGGCTGGCTTTTACCTTGGCCAGAGGCTAAGCATTGCTATTCAACGTGGTAATGCCGCCAGTCTCTTGGGTACTTTACCAGTCGACAGCGATGCGGATGAATTTTTCGACGCTATATTTTAGTTTTTTTTTTGTTTTATTAAGTTAGGATTTAATTTTGTTATTTTTTTTTTGTTGATAATATAAATTAGCTTTTTGTTCTTACTTTAATACTTAACTCATAATAATATATTAATTAACTATCTATACATCAAATATTTTATATCTGTTAACTAAATGATTAACTTATAGTCACATCACTAGTCTCATCTCAAATTATATCGGTTCTTTAATTTTCAATCGGAATGAAAGCTACTGTTCGATCACAATGCACTCTCTCATATACACTATGGACATAATTGATAGTCATACAGCCTTAACAATAGTGAAATCATTCACACACGTTGTCCTAAAACCAACTTTATTTAGAGAAAGCTAAAGTAGAGTTTTAATTGTGAATTATGGATGGTGGTATTCAAAAAATAACAAGTAAGCTTAAGTTGCGTGGCTCCTGTACTTACTCAGTCTAATTTCTTAGAAGTCGTTATTATTGTTTCTCATGATTAAATTTCTTTTTTGCTCACAATGGAATCACGAAGTGTTCCGTTTATTTTGTATGTGGGATGCTATTATGTTGTTTCGTTTGACATTTTTTCGGCTTAAGAAAGAAACTTTTGGGTGGATTAATCTGTATTGTGGGCTTGAATAGGAAAACTTTTTAATTTTTAGTAGGTATTGTTGTGAGTATCGTTGACTTAATATACTGCAAATGTATTGGTGTGAACTTTTATTTTCATTCAATTAGAAACAAACACAACATCCAACTTTTTCTGCACTTAACACCATAGAGATGTCATAAAGGAATCAAAACGACTTCAATTACTTCGTTTTCAAATAAAATTCTTGGTAAGGAGTTAGTCTGACAACATAGAGTTAGTGAGGCACCTCAGACTCACATGATAAATACATCGATGAAAAAAAAAACTCCCTCAATAAAACTTTTTATTTTCAAAACCCATTAAAACCTATCGTAAATAATAATAATTTTAGTTATCATTTTCGATTTATTATACAACAACTTTTAGTTGTACCCAAAACACATCACTAAAAAGTACTAAAAACCCAAAACCGATACACAGCCGTGTGAACCAAACAAGTGTTAGGCGCAAACAAAGAAAGCAACGTGTCAATTAAACCTCTTTGCTTTTTTCCCTCCGTAACGAAGCGTAATGCAATTATTCGTAATAGCAGGATGATGTACACGACACAGCCAGACGACGCCCAGTAATAATCAGTCACACAATTAAAATGTCGTTACTTCCAAGTTTTTACACCTACCAACGCAACTTTAATTAGGTCGGGATAAAAAGCGAGTGAAAAAAGCGCGATTAACCAAGAAAGGTATATTGAAAAAAGTTGGTGACGAAAATTAGTTTCGTCATCTTGCGATCTAGATTGTGGTTTAATTTAATTGGTGTGAGTGAGTTGATTTAATATAAAGTTGGGGTAATAAAATGTATTGTTGTTTTTAAAAGTGAGAAATTCTTTCTAATTTAATTAAAATTATTAAAGTTGCGTTGGTACATGGTGTGTTGTAATAATTAATTTGGTTTATTTTTTTTTGGTCAATGTAAAAAGGTAGGTAAGCCAAGAAAGGTATATTGAAAAAGTTGATGACGAAAATTAGTTTCGTCATTTCGAATCTAGATTGTGATTTAATTTAATAGGTGCATTTAATAGACCGTGTGAGTTGAGTTAGAATAAAGTTGGTGTAATAAAATTGTTTCTAATTTAATTATGTCGGGATAAAAAGCGAGTGAAAAAAACGCGATTAACCGAGTAAGGTATATTGAAAAAAGGAGTCATATCACTGGTCAGTTTCCCTCAGTCGTCAGTTTATTTAATTCGCCAGTTTCGTTGATTAGTCAGCTTCACTGATTCGTCAGTTTTAACGATTAGACAGTTTCGTTAACTCGACAGTTTCCAGTGTTTATCAGTTTTCGTAAATTCGTTAGTTTTATTCAATTCGTCAGCCAGAGTGCAGTCGGTAGAAAACTGCACACACGAGTGCTAATTGAAATAAATATTGAGACCTATTTGAAAACTTTTAGCACAAATGACATTTTTTAAAATTTATATGACACCATATTCATTAAAATGACCTGCTGATTTTAAAGAAATATTTTGCGATGGTACATTTAAGTGCATTCTATTGCCATTTATCACCCAGTTTTACACAGTTTTCCTCTATTCATGCAGACGCGACTAGTATCGACAGACAACGAGACAAATGTAGTTTCTCTTACTTATTGTCTCTTACCGGACAAACAGAATCCGGATATTATCACGTTTTCTGCGTGTTACAGTAAAAACCCAACTTAGAACCCTTAAAATATGCCGCTTATGAATTGGGAGCAATAAATGCATTGAAGACTGTACTACTGAGCTGAAAGAAATCACACACAGTACTGACTGTACTGTGTGTGATTTCTTTCAGCTCTTGTTGTTGGATGTTTTTTTTCACTACCGACAATACCCACTGCGAAAAACACAAATTTTGAAAATAACTAATTCAGTACCGTAGGACTATTTATGACGGTTGGATGACGATTAAAGAGGAAATGTCACATGGTGTAACAATCAATATAACACATCCGTCACAGATACCTGGATGAATACAAATATAGGTACCTATTACCAAAAACGACATTACACTATTGATATGGTTCTTCGATCAAATCAAATCAAATCAAAATATTTTTATTTCACATAAGCCTACAAGGGCACTTATGAAACGTCAGAAGCTAGGTGCACGGTTCCAATTGGTCGTTTCCTATGGAGAAGAACCGGCAAGAAACTCCACGGTTACTCTTTTAAAAATAATTGGCTTTTACAATGTTTTCTAATTACAGTAGGTATGGGAGAACAGTGTAGGCCTGTCAACAAGCGCCAGGTACTTGATAAAATAAAAAATGATCTACAGATCTAAAATCTACAGGGCCTACAAAGTCCTCACATTTACAAAATCAAAAACTCAAAAAAAGATAAATAAAATATAAAAACCTATTAAAACCAAGTGATCATAATTTCCATTACAACCAATAAAAAGAGTTGGAGGATTAGAATTGTCTCTATATAATGTCAAATAGTAAAAAGATTAAATGTCAAAGAAGTATGTAAAAATTAAATAAAAATCGTAATTTGAGAGCAGCTAATAGACGTTTATGTAGTTATGCCGTTAATGAGATGCCAGGGAAGCCACATGTGCAGAAGCAATCATTGCCAAACCACCTTGTCTTCAACGTAGTCTTTAATCTTATAATATGCTTTTTTGATAAGGACACGTTTGATGAGGGTTTTGAACTTTCCATCGCTAAGTTCTGTAACCGGCTTTGGCAACTTGTTATAAAAACGGATGCTATTTATATGAAAAGACTTGCTAGTTTTTGTTAATCTAAATTTAGGTATCACAATTTCATTTTTACTACGGGTATTTATATTATGGAAATCGCTTCTTATTTTAAAAAGTCCTAAGTTTTTGCGAACATACAAAATACTTTCTAAAATATAAAGAGAAGGCAGAGTTAGTATATCAATTTCTTTGAATTTGTTTCTAAGAGACTCGCGAGGACTCATTTTATAAATTGCGCGGATTGCCCTCTTTTGTAAAATGAAAATTGAATCTACGTCAGCTGCCGATCCCCACAGCAGAACACCATAAGACATAATACTGTGGAAATAAGCAAAGTATACTAACCTAGCTGTGGCTATATCTGTCAACTGCCTTATTTTCCTTACTGCATATGCAGCTGAACTTAATCTACCTGAAAGAGCTCTAATGTGTGCGCCCCATTGTAATTTTGAATCTAAAGTAATTCCCAGAAATACAGTTTCCGTAATAACATCTAGTTTTTTGCCATCAAGCTCTAAATTCAGACCCACTTGAGGTACATTTGGTAATGAGAACTTAAGACATTTCGTTTTGTTCGCATTAAGTAAAAGATTATTAGCTGCAAACCATTTCGAAAGAACAGCCAGACTATCGTTGACATTTAAAACATCCGTATCTTTTCTATCTATTTTAAAAATAAGGGAAGTGTCATCAGCGAATAAAATGATATCCGATAAGTTAGCCATCATGTAAGGAAGGTCATTAATATATACTAGGAATAGAAAAGGCCCAAGAATTGAGCCTTGAGGCACGCCCATCTTAACTAGAGACCCCGATGACGTCGCCCCGTTAACGTTTACTTTTTGCTGCCTCTTTGACAGATATGAAAGAACAAGATCAGCAGCTTGTCCACGAATTCCGTAATGGTATAATTTACAGATCAGTGTATTATGGTCAACGCAGTCGAACGCTTTTGAGAGGTCACAGAAAATGCCAATTGCATCCTGGGACTTCTCCCAGGATTCCAAAATGTGACTGATGAGTTTTACTCCCGCGTCCATCGTCGACCTACCTTTCGTGAAACCAAACTGGTGACTATGTAAAATCCCATTTGAGTTAAAATGTGACAACATCTGGTCTAGCATGATTTTTTCGTAGATTTTGCTCAATGCTGGTAACACAGATATAGGTCTATAATTGGAGGGATCAAACTTACTACCCGATTTGAAAATTGGTACTACTTTACTATGTTTCATTAAGTCAGGAAACGTACCGCTGTCTAGACATTGATTAAATATGCCTGTTAGGGCAGGGGCAATTGTGTCAATAATATCTCCAAGAACCCTAACAGAAATCCCCCATAAGTCTTCAGTATTTTTTATGTTAAGACTTTTAAATGCTTTTTTAATAGTGGCAATAGAAATGGGCTTGAATTCAAAAATTGGTATATCCTTATTAAAGTTTTCTTTAAGAAGAGATTCAGCTAATACAGGTGATGAGGGGAGTGATTTTGTAACCTCTATTGGGATGTTGGTAAAGAAATTTTCAAGTGTCTCAGCCACTTTTAACTTATCTGAAATGATTTCATCATCGCATTCAAAGACTCTATTTTATTTGAATTTACGACATATCATTACTCGTAGATATCTTATTTAGATATCAGTTATGTAATCTTAGAAGGTAAGTACTTTTTTTTTAATAAAGTGTGATAGTTATAATGTTAGATATTCCTTACTGCCTCCTTGAATGTACAAAGCTGAAGAATCGACGAAAACTGACAAACACTGGAAACTGTCGAGTTAACGCAACTGTCTAATCGGTAAAATTGACGAATCAGTGAACCTGACTAATCAACGAAACTGGCGAATTAAATAATCTGACGAGTGATGGAAACTGGGGAGCTATTCTCTAAGGATACAGCCTTGCGGACAGCGCTGTCGCAACTGTCAAACCCACCGCGACAGCGCTGCGACAGCACTGCCCGCAAGACTGTATCCTTAGAGAATAGCATGGCTGACCAGTGATACGCGGACTCTTGGTGACGAATTTAGTTTAGTCATCTCGCATCTAGATTATGGTTGTGAGTTGAGTTAAGATAAAGTTAATCTCATAAAAAGTATTGTTGTTTTTAAAAATTGGAATTCTTGTTTTGGATAATGTCAACGTTTGCAGGGCAACATTTAGATTAATCAAAAGTAAAACACAGTTTTAGCCATCAAGGCCTGCCCTTTACAAGACCATAATTATGATGCCATGTGCAAATTAATGTAGATTAATTTTGACCAAAAATGAGAAGATTGCAAAGTTTTTATATAAAGTCAGAAGACATCAATACTTTATAAACACCGCTGCCTCATTAAAAAACCTATAAAATAAACCCTCAAATAGCCACAACTAATTTAAAAACAACCTGCTGTCGCCACAAAATCAATTAACCCTATACGCGTCAACACTAATTCCAAACAACAGTTGTTTCGAAACAACAGATGAGTAAAAACGGGTTAAATTACTCGTCCAATTTCGTTGATAATTCGAGGAAGTGCGATGTGACATAATTTTGTAAAAATTATACCCTTACTGTAATTATATGGTGTGCTTAACCCTCTTAGAGTCATCTGGTACTTGCTTAATGATGTCTGCGGTGAAGGATCTTAAGGTCGACTGGGTTCACTCGGTTAAAAGTATGGTTGTTAGCGAGGAAATTTTTTCGATAACGATTAAGGATTCACACTAAGTTTTATGTTTAAATAATTGGATTGAAGTCAGGTGGTAGTTCGTCCGTTCGACATACGTATCTGGTTAATTAACCTCTAAGACAAGTGAGAAACGTTGAGGATTAACAACGAGCAAACATTTTCTCAAGAGACAAAAAGCCAAAAAAGAAAGATAGTTTAAAAAAAAAATTAAGAAGAGTCAAAAATGCAATAAAAACGACATAACGCATTTGAAGTCGATATTAAGAATGAAAATTACAATACTGAATGACAACCAATGGCTACAGAGCAGTCTACGACCAGTCTAACAATATTTTATTAATAATGATTAATAAAATATCGTTTGATATTTCTAATCATAATTCCTCTGATTATCTCGATCGTCACATCAGTCAACACTGAGATAATCTCGAACCGGACAGATCACAGATTATGTTTGTAGTGACACTCGTAGGCTCCCTGCAAACGGTCACGGGACAGTTTATATAACTAATTAGCTATGTCATACAGGAAGCGGGGGTGTTGACAGATTGCGGGACGAATTAGTTCCGTGTGTATCCAGCGTTATTTACTTACGTGCTACGGGCGTAGCGGCGTAGCAACGCCGCGTAGCAAATGTCTGTAGCGTTTTAATTACTTTTACTCGTTTTTTTTTTCTTTTTTTTTCTAAGTAATATTTTATTTTACTTTTTTTTTTAATATTGATGAGATATCTACATAAATTACCTACTTAAATTGTAACTCGACCAAAATCTTATTATAATATATTTATAGCAACTAAATTAGTGTATTCCTGTAATGGATTCCGCCCTCATAAATCGAGCGAACAAACAAATCAAGCCAAATGAGACACAAAGGCCAACAACAACAAATTATTGTGAACGAACCTAATTTGCTAACTTTTTATATATTTTCCTCGGTCGCGTCTCGGGGCTATTAATATGAAGCCTTGTTTAATATCTGACATCTGTTACAAAAACTTTTATTATAAGACTAATCCATTGCACACACACACATGTACACTCGCGTATTTTACTCCACACACACATACAAACGCTGACACACACATACAACTCTCGACACTTAGTTTAGCGTCCTACGAAGCAAAATTGTAAGTTACTGTCTTGACACGAGTACGAACACGTTAATCCATTGTTATTCTTTATCAGAAATAACTTTTGTACCTATTAAGATAAGCGTTAATTAATGTTGTATAAATAAGTGTGTTGTGATAAATTAATAATGATGAATGTTGAATATTAAGTTTTTATGCCCGAATTAGTTAAAGCTATTTTTATAAGTGCTTAACGAGTATTTATCGGCTTAAGCAAAAAATATTTAAAAACATTCAATAATTTATTACACATCAGTGTTATAATAATTATACCTACATAATTTGATTATGGCTTAACAACCTACTCTACGTAATTAAATAAATTAATCAGCCGGAAACACTACCAGGAAAATGAATCTTATCATCATCATCATAAATACAAAAATACTAACCTGCAAACATAATTTAGTAATGAATTTATAAAAGTACTAGCTGCGCCCCGCGGTTTCACCCGCGTAAGTTTTGATCCCGTGGGAATATCGGGATAAAAAGTATCCTATGTGTTATTCTGATGTATAAGCTATATTACTGTAAAGTTTCATCAAAATCCGTTCAGTAGTTTTCGCGTGAAAGAGTAACAAACATCCATACATCCATACATACAAACTTTCGCATTTATAATATTAGTAGGATCTAGAAAAATATGGCGATGACCCTCAGAAACTACAAAAATATTTATTTAATTTATATACCGACTGTTTATTGTACACCAAAAAATACATAACATAAAAAATACATCAAATACTACAAAATACACAATAGGCGGAACGCCAAAAAAGGAATAAATAAACTTGCCACTTGTCAAACCGTCTGTCACACGTCACCACAACAAATTAACTTACACCCTACATACCACACCGCTTCCTCTCGCCGGCGCCCGCTCTCATCTACCACTTCTTAATTAACTTAGCTTATATAACGTAAGATGCTCTCATTTAGATAACACCGTAACTTTCAGGCTAACTTAGACTACTTAGCGCGTTCTGTTAATGCCTCTGTAAAGTTGGTCGGTATCGTTTGCTAACTTAATTAGCGAAGTTAGGTTAGTTTTATGACGATGTAACAGATGTTGTGACAATGAGTGAAAGTTTTGTGGGTGTGTGTATTGAGAAAGTTTTAGTTTTGTAAAAAAGATGAGTGGTGGTATTGATTGGTTTTTTTTATGGATGACGAAATATGAGGTAAGAATTAGGCGTTTCTATTTTACTATCGTTTTTTTTTTTTATTGTCGTGCTCGTGTAAGTTTCACAACTTTTGGTTACATAGTATTCTAGTATTTTTTTTTATAAAACATTTTCACAGAAACTAGACGAATCTTACTGTTTGCAGACTAAACTATGCAAAAACTTAAAAAATCCTGGAACTCTTTCTAATATTAGCAAGTACCTTCCAAGGAAAATCTATTTTTAGTTCCTATATAGGTATTTGATACAAGTTTTTTGCAAGTCACAAATCATAATTATAATTCTACGCAAAAAAAAAACATTAATCATTAAAACATTTAAATAAATACACACTGTATAAGGTCAAACGAACACACTAATTACAATTACAGAGAGACATTTATCTAATTTACAAACACAGACGCACTGGCAAAATTACAAGTTTCCCCTGAGCAAATCTTGCTTCAAGAAAACCTTAATTTATTGCTTATAATTGCTTCCAAATTTGCATCAAAAATCATTAAGTGCAAAAATCATAAATGGAACATCAAAATTTAGAACATCCTCCTTTTTGAAGTCTATTAAAAATGAGAAGAAAAACAACAGTACATTTCTCTTTAATTAACTAATTAGTTTGTTGGGACTACTGCAAAATATACATAGGAATATGACAGTATAACTGCCTCATTGGTCTAGTGGGTCTCATGGGTCCTGGGTTCCATTCCGGGTCGGGCAAACTGTTATTGGGATTTTCCATTAGGAATTTCTCAGTAGCAGTCCGGGGTATGAATTTGTGCCCGATTGATGACAATAGGTTCGCCCCCACATGGGGAAAAAAAACTGGCGAAATGTGGGTGTACAGACGCCAGCACATTAAGTTACCCGAAACTGTCAAATTTTCAATTAACTTTGAACCTTATGCTTCAGCGATAAAGTTGAAAATCTACTAAAGAAATTTGGCAGATTGTAGTAGCTTGATGTGCTGGCGTCTGTACATATTATTATCTGCTGCATCAGAAATGAAGAGATCCAAGAGAACCGACATAGTCCGAACAATTGCCAAGCTTAACAGGAACTGATGGACGCTGGTGATGGCGCCAAACAAGTATTCGAATTCTGGGCCGAGTCCATGTAGATTGCAATCGACACGCTACGAAGAAGAAGTGGCAGTGGGCGGGGCACACTGATCACAGAAACGGTGGCTGATAGGGCAGAAAGGTTCTGGAGCGATGACCGGAAGGCTAGAGTACCGGAAGACGTAGCGTTGGAATACCTCCCAAAGGTGAACCGATGACCTTATGAAGACCGCAGGAATCCTCTGAATGCGAGAAGCACAGAACCTGTCGAAGTGGAGATGCTTGGGGGAGGCTTATGGTCAGCAGTGGCTTTAGACATATCTGTCAAAATATTGGGTGTGATATACACTTCTGTATTCATATAAAATTCAAAATATTTTATTTCACATAAACCTAAATCGGCACTTATGAAACGTCAGAAGCTAGGTGCACATTTTCAATTGGCCGTTTCCGATGGAGTTTCTTGCCTTCTTGTAGTTGTTACTCTTTTAAAGTAAGTAATTAGCTTTTACAACGTTTTCAAAATGGGTGAACACAGCCATTAAGTTACAATTATTTATTTATTTATTTAATCTTTCCGCACACAAAAAAAGGTACAAAGGCGGACTTAATACCTTAGGCATTCTCTACCAGTCAACCAAGGATGGTGCAGAGATGAGATGGCAGGTGAAAGAGTTATATTATTAATTAAAAACATCGATTGATAAACACACCACACGTCCACGGCTACTTTATAAGTTCAAACTCCACTAATTACAAGCAAATATTTATCGACGATAAATAAACAATAACTTATAGCCGTATGCTTAGACAGTGAGGCAATAACTGTCGCCGCCGTCTACACCGCCTCTATCTAATTAATATTTCCTATTTATGTAATGGAGTGTCTATACTGTATGGGTGCTTAACACTGTTGTTGTCCGTTGTTTATTCTTATTGAGTGTCTTTAATCTAATAATATGTAGTCTATACTACTGAAAATATGGGGTGTGTAATATAATATATAGCATAATAACAGATAGTATAATATCACTTGAAATAACGTTCATATGATATAATTTTCTTATGCTATAAAAACGTATAACCTAATTTCATGTGATCGAATATTTCATATAACCTTATTTTGCTCGAAAACATTTAGTATAACGTTTATTACATATAATTTACAGTTTGTATAATGCTCTTTTATATAGTTTACATAATTTTCATTTTTTTTTATGGTAGTTTGTCTGTCTGTTATTTGTTACTTTTTTATGGATAAATTGCTAAACCGATTTTGATGAATTGTCGTATATATTTTTTTTTTTATTTAAAATAATACTTACTTTAAAAAAAACAACCACTAAAGGGGCTAAAATTTGCTGAACTGAACGTGATCTTAGTAAATTAAATTAAATTGTGGAATAAGTGATTTAGTATTTTGAACCCGGTAGCTAGCTAGCTTCCAGGTTCAAAATACTAAATTACTGATTTTCTACCTGATATCGAGTATTAAACAAGTCGTGTGTGTTTTCTTAAAACATACGGTTTAATACTCATAAGTTCCTTCAAGCAACATCTTCGGTAAGCATTTACGGCATATAAAAGATTACAATTAAGAGACTCTATAGTTTGTAGACTGTAAACAGTGGTTAACTTACTACATAAATTATAAGATAGTAAATGCATGCAAGATATTAAAATCAACTGGGTGCTAGGAAACAATATTTTCGCCTGGTCTTAGGCTGTGCGTAGACCAACGGGGTAATTGCGTAGCAATCGATTTCATTTTGACAGTTCAATAATATTCAATGCGTTATTAACGTTGTTAAGCAGACACATTTTTCGAACATTAGAAGCAATGGGTTAGCAATATCCTTCAAAATGATTAAGATTGTGGTTGATAGTGTGTGCAGATTCAAAACAATATTGGTTTCGGATTGGCGAAAAAATTCTTATCTTATTGAAAGTTATATGTTCGACCCATTTGGGGTGGAAACATTAGGGCCATGGGGTCCGTGTGCGGGCACTTGGCTTTTCGAGATATCGCCAAGCGGTTGGTCGACTCTTCCGGTGACCAGAGAGCTGGCCTATTTTTTGGTCAAAGAATCAGTATTGCCATACAACCTGGCAATGCTAATACCAGATTTTTGGGCACTTTTCCTGCTGACGCCACACAGTTCTGACGCGAACTCCGTTCATTAGTAATGAATTTCTGATTTTCATCATCTACTTTTGCTGTTGACTGTACACCTACATATTATATGTATCATCATAATCACGTTGTCATTCAACCAACCCTTGCGTCAAGTATCATACAACAACTTAATACTATCGGGGTCTAATCAACCAACTTTCCTTCCCAAGTTATTACAAGATTAATACGAATTCTAATCGAGTTTTCTCTCATTAAGTACCACGGTAACCAAGCCCTCTTTATTATAGTAGAATAATATAGACGGGTAATATCGCGGTATAGTTACTTAATCAATTCCTTTGTTGGTAGAATCGACCCCCGCCGCAGTGGAAGGGGCTGATTAAGAAGAATATTGCTTGATTACTCGCTTGAAGTATGGGCTGCATGGATGTTAGAAAGAAGGTCAGGACTAGATGTGTCTTACTTGTTCTACGAGTTTTTTTTTTTATGACTATTTTATACTAGTTTACTCATGCTCTGTTTATTTACCCAGTTACCTCTGATGGAAAGTATGTTTTTTGAGTGTATGTAAGAAAGTTTGTACTTATGTGTCTATGACTACTTCTTTGGGGCACGTAGTCTTAGGCCGCTATCCCACTGGCGTTTTACAAGCGTCGGCGTCTCTCGAACGTCTACGCAGCGTCAACGTTGCGCAGACGCGACGCCGACGTCGCGACGTCGCGCGACAATCATTAACGTCCGCTGAACGCGACGTCAACGTCGCGTCTGCGCAACATTAACGTCGCGTTTGTTGGCAACAGTATCATGTGCGTGACGTTAACGTCGCGTTCAGCGGACGCTAATGCTTGTCACTCGCAGACGCAACGTTGACGTCAACGCTCGTAAAACGCCAGTGGGATAGCGGCCTTAACTGTTGATGGATTTGTTAGTTTACTTTTAAATAATCGCGAAAATAAAAATCAGCTGCTTCATACATTTAATTCACATAACTGCTGTTTTGTTTTGCGATTTAAAGTTTGGTTTTATAGTAAAAAAGTGGTTCATAATGATGAGTACAATGACCCAATAAGAGATTTTGAGATATTTCAAAAACACCTTGTACAGTCCGACTACAGTTATTTTACCTCAAAATTTGCATCACTGTGAAAATCAGAGTGATCCTTATTCTCGTAAAAATAAGGTTGCTGTTGGGTTATTGCCACTTGCTAGTCTGTTAAAATCACAGTGTTCTTTATTTACGTTATAATAAGGTTGTAGTTGGATTGCTGCTGTAAGAAGTACAGCCTTATGTGAAGAGACAGACTGCCGTTATTTGATTCAAGTAAGACACAGGGTTTCAAATAGTTCTCGTTAAAGAGACTACAGACTAGAGAGTTGCTGTTACAGTTTTCGTTTTAACTTACCTACCATATTGAGAGAAATGTAATTTTAAACTGGATCCTAGTAGCGGTAAACACACATGTTAGTACAACATTTTAGGTACATGTCAAATCGTCCAACGACAAAATATACCCTCCAAATGATATTCCAAATAACATTGTCACTTACACAATGTTCTGATATCTGCATCGTCTTTCATAAGCTCATAACACTTATATGTGTGTGTATACTTGTGCCAGTGTGCGTATGTCTAATGAATGTCTCCATAGCATCGATGAATGTCTCTCGTCGATCCTTCGACGGAACTGTTCGGGAACTAATGCCATCGATTTAGATACAATTACCTATCTTATGTATCCGATTACACGACGCCTCCACCATATGGGTACCCTTAAACCCTCATGTTCATTGCTTTATAAGCACAATATATTTACTTTGATTGGAATATTCTTTTTTTTTTTTAAATCGATGTTCTTTAAGACGTTTTCTGTCAAATTGAGTATAGTACTCGGGTGTCTAATGTGTCTTGAAGTACTTTATTTTTAGTTGTATTTTATGATTTTACTTGGTGTCAGAGAACATGATGTTTATGGTAATAAGAAGATGTTAAATGGCCTTAAAATGCGTCTATTAAACAAAAAAAAAACATAATTCAATCAATCTGCCTAGCCTTTTCTCAACTATGTGGGGGTCAGCTCCCAGTCTAACCGGATTAAGCTGAATACCAGTATTTTACATGGAGCGACTACCTATCTAAGCTCTAGAATCCAGTTACTGGGTTACCACGATATAACAAAACTTCATAATTATGTTGCAAATAGAACTTTCATTTAAAAAAATTATATCCATCAAAAAAATTCTTCCATTTTCTTCTTAGGGTAAGTTCACACAATAAGTCCGCAAAATGCGCACATGGCGATTACAACAAGCTCTTTTGTACTTGTCCTTATCTCGCACTGTCTAACGACATCCACTCATCTCTTGGCGACACAATGGACGGGCGAATTGAAACTACTTCGGATAGACAATGCCGATTGCGTGGGGAATCAGCCGGCCAAAAGCCGAGCAAATTGGCCTTCAGAAGTGTCGTGTTTAATCTTTCAGAAGTCTTACAGGGGACTGAAAAAAGGAATTCTAATTTAATTTTTGCAGGAGATGCTTCAATTTATTAGGAAAATTAAATTAAAAATTATTGTAGCGGTGTCGTGAGAAAAGAGTTCCTGGAAGGACTTGTAGAAGGCCCAGCAGAAGGATAGTATAGATTTAGTAAAAAAAAAAATTGTACAGAATTAAACAGGTAATGCCGACCTACTTATCACCTGTCTAATTCTCAATACTGTTTTTTTTTTAAAGAAAAAGTGACGTGTGGGTCTGTCGCTAAGTCATAATAACTTATGTTTCTTTAATAAGTCACATAGTTTCAAAATAAAAAAAGACACATTACTTAACATCACTTCAATATACTCGCGAAAATTACACTGAAAAGTTAATCTTAAAAATTAATTCCTATGTCAACATGACGTACAAGCTTTTCCAATGTACACTTGTATAAATGATTACACTGATATCTTTTGTACTAAGCCCTTATCTGACCAGCTAAGTCACTAACGACGGCCACTCATCTCATAGACACAATGAATGGACTTAGTGACCGTTGTTAGACAAAGCGGATTGGTGCGATTGTGGGGAATCGAGAGGTGGGTCGTGTGCCTTAAAGTTTTAAGGTGATGTGCACTTTTTCTTTTTTTATAAGATTGAATTATTTAGGCGACTAACTTTTTTACGGTTCAAAGAAAGTAGAAAATCTACCGGAATACAGAAGGAAGGTGCATCGTGCATTTTTTGCATCTACTTATATGAATAAAAAGACTTGACTTAGCCACAAGCCCCTCTGATAACTTTCAGAAGAGCTTATGGCTAAGTTATAACAGCCGCACGGGTCGATCAACCAGGTTAAGCTATGCTTGCCGCGGTTGGTTCGTAGATTGGTGACCATCTTTACATACTAAGACCCCTCCGTATCTCAGAAAGTACGTTAAGCCATGGTCACAGCTGTCATTCGTGGATCTTTGACAGTCGTTACGGGTCGTCAGAAGCCCGAAAGTTTGACAACCAGTCTTACCAAGGGGTATCGTATTACCCAGTAATTGGGTTGTGGAGGTCAGATAGACAGTCGCTTCATGTAAAATACTTGTATTCAGCTGTATCCGGTTAGACTAGAGGCCGACCCCAACACAGGAAAAGGGTAGGCAGATGTGAATTGACTACCTACATGACTACTATAACTTTTATATATTACCAACAAACTGAACAGACGCAAAAAGGTAACGTGAGTAACGTGTACGTAGTCCCCATTACCAGCGAAACGAGGAACCTTAATAAAATTAAGATAAACGCTGCCAATAGCAAGGCATCGAAACTCTCGGAGCTATTTCTTCCTCCGTCCCTAATTCCGTAATTGCGGATTAATAGGGTCGCGAACGTAACGTACAGGTAATTAAACGGTGGTCCGACTGTCGATAACCTTCTTAGACCTCTAACTCGAGGTAATTCCACTTTTGGCTCTAAAAATCGAAGTTTTAGAGGGGAATTTGTTCCATAATGTGGTATACGTTTGTTGGAGGCAATCTGGGAATGGTTATGACTCACTGTTATTTGTCAATGTACAGTAAGATATGACTGGAAAGCCTTCTAGTTATTTATTTTTGACAGCCTGGTAGTTGTTACAGAAAATAAATATTTATATCATCATCTTCACTTGTAAAATATTTGTCAAGACAAAGTCAACTAGTCAAAGGAAAACGGGGCTATCTTTTCTAGTTGAAAAGTTCCTATGGTCAGCTCCATCATGTGCCCTGGAGTCTTGGGTTATGGTACTTAATAAGTATTTTGTCTTGATAATATCAAGACAAAATCAATGAGCATTTACTATAATAAAATGCAGAATATAACTGAGCAGAAGCCATTGGTCCGAATTTAAGCACGGCCCGGATTTTTTATGGTAGCCCAATCACTTCTACACCTCATATCCATGAAAGGAACCTTACTTTTTTATAAATCAACATTTAAACAACTGTCAAAATAAATACACAAATATTATTCTGATATTTTAGGATACCGTTTATTAATTAAAGTTTTTAACTTTTTATCAATAAATTACAAAATGGATTACTTAATATTTGGTGCTCAAGGATTTTCTTATGGCCTTCTTTCCCTTGTCGGTAATAACTTATACTTTTCTTTATTCTTTAATGGATTATAAAAACTAATGGCGACTTATTACTTAAGTGCTGTGTAGAGGGTTTTGCCCTGCACTGAAATATAGTTCAGATTAGATTGTAATTCAAGGTCAAAGTAGTTAATATCAACCACCATTTTAATTACAGGCGTAAACCCGTAGAACTTTCGACACAATGAGCATAAATAATCAGGTAGGAATCGCATCAGATTGGGGGATACCATAATCACTAAAGAACACTGTAATGCGTAAAGTAGTCGAATATATGAGGCATTCCATTTAGAGCACCAATTGGAACAGCAGCAATGCAAATAGCACCCATGCATGCATTCCACATTGCGTAAACACGGTTATTATTTATTCTCTAAAAATTTAACGATAAGTATAAGTGAGTACTTGATTGAACTCTGGGTTATTCCATAAGCGATAGGGTAAACTTAGTCATGTTACTACATTATCCAGTGAGCTAATCTATATCTATAGGTATATAAATAAAACAATGTCGGGTTAGTTACGCCATTTATAACTCACGAATGGCTGGACCGATCTTTGATTTGTTGGATTTGTCTCCGACCCGTATAGCAGAATGACTGTTTTTAAAATATGGGAAATTTCACGAAAAATAATTTTTGAAGTTAATTAATTTTCTCATACATTCATCCTGAGGCAGTACGAAGTTCGCCAGGTCAGCAGTAAACACGTCGTTATTTCAGCTTGTATGGGATTTGAGGGCTTTCAATTGAAGTGGTATTCCCAGTACGCAAATAGGTACTCAACTCGACAAAACTAATCTGAACAGCGCCACAACAACCAGCTCAGCTGGCTGCATCTCGACTGGCTGTGATGACGCCGCTGTAGCGGCTGCTGAGACCCTCAAGCGACGCCAATACTGTAACCTAATGGGTAACTACTGTTTTGAGCTGTTTCGGGTCGAAACGACCCCAACCCCATGACCCGAGGTCAAGGAAAAACGAAAATTAAATGACCCAACTACTCATCTCCTTTTTAAGTAAATTTCTCGCCGATTTCACGCGATTTCTCGCTCATAAAAAAAATAGCGATCGGACATTGAACCTCTCGAAAATAAACAGTCAAACTAACGTGCTAATAACACCAACAGCAACACTTATAATAGTAGGCCTCATTCTACCAGACGACCTTAAGGCAGTAATTAAAGTGTTGTTAGCAAAATTAAAATAATCGTCATTATATTGAGGTGGGCGACCGAAATTCGAAGGTTGAAGCTAATGGGAAATAAATTGTCCTCTAGCAATGCTTAGTAATTAGTGCGCGCATACTTAAACTAAGCGCAACACGGCGGGTTTATTTAAATGTTAAGTTGTTAAGGGGCAGATTGTTCGAAAAAAAAAATAATCCTACTAATATTATAAAATGTGAAATTTTGTGAGGATTGATGGATGGATGTTTGTTACTCTTTACCGCAAAAACTACTGAACAGATTTTGATGAAACATTACAGTAATATAGCTAATGATATAGCTAATGATTTATCCCTATATTCCCACGGGATGGACACTTATGCGGGTGAAACCGCGGAGCGCTGCTAGTAATATAATAAAGTGTAGAATCCTGTTGATTCCGTATTTATGTTAAATGTATGCTGGCTCACTACCAAAACAAGCGCTATAGTTTAGAGTTAGACCCTGCTTCACTTTCCTGTTTTCCCGCCATTCCTCATGACTGACAGATGACATTAGTGACAGCAGCTATCCCGCTTGTGTGAATGAGACAGTGGCGCCGATTCTGTTGTTCACAAACTAAACTAAATTTAAGTTCAGTGCATCTTTTTCTTTCTATTTCATTAAGAAAAGGACAGGAGATAAATATCAGAACGTTTAGTCCTGTCAAATTAAAATATCCATAGACAAGTTTAGACGTGATTAAAAAATTGGCTACCAAAACTAAGTCAATTTACGTCAGGCGCTGACTAATTTGACAGGATTAAACTAATATTTATCTTCTGTCTTTTTCATAATGAAATAGAAAGAAAAAGATGCACTGAACTTAAATTTAGTTTAGTTTGTGAAAAGGGAATCGGCGCCAATGTTTACATATCTCATCATCTTCATCATCTGCCTAGCCTTTTCCCAACTATGTTGGGGTCGGCTTCCAGTCTAACCGGATGCAGCTGAAAACCAGTATTTTACATGGAGCATGGTTTACATATCTATTAAATAGATACACTACAATAAGGATTTTCCATCTGGAATTTCTCAGTAACAGCCTGGAGTTTATGTCCAGTTGATGGCTTTAGGCTCGCCCCCTATTAAATTGGCGAAATATGGGTGTCCTATAGGTATACATCTGCCTAACCCTTCGAGGAAATACAGTCGTTATGCTTTGTAAAGTAAGTTTAAAAAAATGCTGTATCTTTTCAAACATGTAAGGCTGAACGAAAACGTTGCGGTGTATCAGCTGACCCGGTTACCGTTGCGTAGGTCAAGGTCAAGAAAAGCTAAAGGCGAACTGAGTGCGACGGCTAAAACATGCACACAGTTTTCACCGCTTTCAGCCTATTTGCTTAGTACTGGAATAAGTGGAAAAAATATTGTCTACCTATGTGTTTCAAAGTCAAAGCATTTATTTCAAATAAGCACATAAAAGGCACATAATTATGATCGTCAAAAATTACAATAATATAGAATTGATTCTAGTCTCCCCTTCCAAAAGGTGTTTAATGGGGATTTTAATTCAACTAATAATAATATTCACAATATAGTTTTAGAAGCGCGATGAAATATATTTTTTTTAACATCCTGAGTTCACGAATGTCCATCTTAGAGTAAAGAGTAGACAAAAGCAGTCATTTCATTTATTAATTATAATTAAACTGTTTGAAGCTAAAATCATTATTTACAGCTATGCTAATATTTCTCTTACGGTAACACAGAAAACCAAAATCGTATAAAGACAGTTTAATGAAACTTCGTTCTTTTCATAACCCTCACAAAATAAATGAATGTCATATTATTTATAAATAAACAGTCCTCATCTTTACAACAGTGATTAAAATGTTTAATTATAGGAACGGTAAGCGGACGTAAGGTAACTGTGCGCTACAGTTTCATCTAAAACATTGTAATTATTATAATATTACAACGTAAAATTACACACGCACGCAATTGTGTTCCAGTGTAATGAACGGGTGAAAAAATGAATTATGTGTGAAGGCTGTGGTTTTTTGGGTACCTATGAATGTCTACGATAACCTTTTGGTGTGAGGAAGTAATGGAATAGTGATGTCAGTAGGTGTTTCTGTCAATATTAGTAAAGATAATTTGTAGGTAAGTAGATCAGCATATTTAGTTTGTGTTTAAAATTCCTAGTCTAACAGTATTTGGCACTGGCTATGGGAAAACCCTCTTAGTCAGACAAAACACATCTTCATAATGACACCTTGAGTGCACCAAATAAAATAAAGAAATATATACTTCTTTCTTTTTTCTTTCTTTTTTGTTTTAATCCATAATTATTCCACTATATAGGCCGACCGCTTAACTGAGACGTTGCCTGAGGTAGCTGCGCCATGCGGGAGGGGTGATAGTTGTCACAAGTTGACAAATCACTGAGCTCTCGCATCACGTCACCACACCCCTCCCGAACCGCGCTGCTACTTCAGGCAACGTCTCAGCTAAGTGGTCTCGCTGGTTGATGGTGCTGCAGGCAGACCGCGGGAGGGGTGGACGAAGAGACGTAAGCTCAGATACGGAGAGACGTAAGCGCGGGGACGACGAGCCATAAGTGCGGGAACTGCAAGTTGACCACGCATCGCACCGCGGTTTGCGAGCTTGTCCAGAGGCGAGGCGATTACGTTACGATTCCGATTAGTGTGCGTTGTTGTGGGGAGTTTCATACAAAGAATACTGAATGGCTTGAGTTGATACGGTTACGATCCCTTTCCGAGTTGATATGTGTGCTATGACCTTAAATTTTATGCAAAGGCTTACTTTAATTTAAAATTAAAATATGAAAAGTAATGAAAATATATAGTTTGATAAAACCGTTTATGATCAAACGATCCCTTATGAAGCCAAAACCAATAATGTTCTCGTTTGCGGATTTTTGATCATAAAATATTAATAATTGATTCAAGAATATAAAGATATAGCGATATTTTTTTATTAATACCTACACTGTTTATATTATCGATTTGTGCCTTTTTTTCTGAGACGGGTTCAAAAATCAATATTCGATGTAGAAGAAGTATTTATTTTATAACCGACTTTAAAAAGGGGGAGATTCTCAATTCGACTGTATGTTGTATTATTTTTTTTTCGTATGTTTGTTATGCGATATCTCCGGCAATTGTATATCGATTTCAAAATTTGTATTAAATATATAAATTTTAATTAACTTTGCTTGAGTATTTTTTGATTTAGCTGCAATAATACGTATTTTTGTACTTAGTTTATATTGATAATACTATTTTGACTTCCTGTCACTGATATTATTACTTAACAGTAGTGTTATACGAATTTGTGTGTGGTAAGTACCACTTAAAAGTATAAAATAAAAACTTTTCTACAAAAAAAAAAAAAAACAACCGACTTCCAAAAAGAAACTACAAAGTGAAAAATAACTTTAATTTTGGAAGTCAGTGGCAAACAACTAAAATCAAACCCAACGACACCGACTTCTGATATTAAAGTTATTTTTCACTTTGTAGTGTCTTTTTTGGAAGTCGGTTCTTTTATTATTGTGTGGTTCGTAAAGTGGCTATTGGATTATCCGAATATGTTTGTCCAAACTATTTTGAAGACCATGCAAACGTACCATCAGTATTCTAGGATTTTCTAGAAAGGTGGAGGGTTTTAACTGACTTCAAACAACTAAAACCACTCAATAGCCATCCTCAGCATAAGAGGTGCTATTGGATGTCTGATGGATCCCATCGATGTGGTGCACCGTCAGGCTCACAGTAAGGAACGAGTCAGCAGACTCGTTTTGTTCAACGATATCTATATGAACAATTGAACATGCAGCGTACAACCAAATAAACGAGAGCTAATGTAGTCAAAACATGTCGTCATCGTCGATTGATGATCGGTGGGGTAACAGCTTAACACACTTACAATCCATGTTATTCATTTTGTCAATTCAACTGTAAATGTGACATTGGCCCCGATTCTGTTGTTCACAAACTAAACTAAATTTAAGTTCAGTGCATCTTTTTCTTTCTATTTCATTATGAAAAGGACAGAAGATAAATATTAGTTTAGTCCTGTCAAATTAGAAAAAAAAAAATGAAATGAAAAAGTGTTTATTCACGGAAATATTTTTTTACAACATATAATTAATTACCTCTGCCAAACTGCAAAGCAGTTTGTTGGCAGACGTAGCTCTCTTTTCTATAATATAAACATATATTTTGTTTTTATATATATTAATACCTTTTCACAAAAATAAAACTAGATAAACCAAGACACCACCAACTACTAACCAACTAGAACTAGAACTAGATAATCCATAGACAAGTTTAGACGTGATTAAAAAATTGGCTATTAAAAATACGTCATTTAATGTCAGGCTCTGACTAATTTGACAGGATTAAAATAATATTTATCTTCTGTCCTTTCCTTAATGAAATAGAAAGAAAAAGATGCACTGAACTTAAATTTTGTTTAGTTTGTGAACAACAGAATCGGGGCCATTGTCATGGAAAGTGTGTTACGAAATTAGGTTGCCGGTCCGCAGAGTTTAGAAGGCTGCACATGATTATAACAATCTTAAAATTAAACGCGAACAGTAGAACCCAGGGTGACTGTATCCTGCCGGGGCAGCGGGATTGTCCGAAAGGGTTACCGCTACCCCGGAACATAAAGAGCTAACAACTTAATTATATTTATACTACCAATATAGTTGTCACATTTAAAGGAACAATCCAGATACTTGTCTAAATTGCCACACATACCAATTATTAGTACATTAATGATGACTGACGCTTCTGTTTACTACTCAGTTCTTACCGTATTTTTAAGAACGTTTGCTTATTGGTTCGCATTTTAATCTCAGTCTCAATCTGTCAAAAAATACTAATTCACATACATTTTTGACAAGTTTTTGACATTGATTGTCGCTGAGATGAGATTGCGACTTGAATTTGAACGTTTTTTAAGTACGAAAACTGGCCTTCTGATCATAAGACATTTTGGACTTAATTATTTTTTAAGAAGAGACTTTTTCTCTTTCCTTAGTGGAGAAAATTCTATGGCCGTTCAAGGTTCAATTCACCAACACGACAAGGTACCATTTGAACTGTCACCACACCAGAAACAAAACAAAATAACTATATTACTAACACTATATAAATAACTGCTGTCCATTCATCGAAACTATATAATAACAGAACACATAATTGCTCTGACACGAATCATATTTTACGTTCCTACATGATGGTCATCATTTGAACAATACGTCGAATCAGCCTGTCCGGTAATTATAGAGGACTAACAGTTTCATATACAATGCGAATAATTATCGCCGGTGCTCTGAAATCGTTCATCATTTAATAGTCGAACAAAATTGTATGGGACGAAAAATTGTGAGCGTCAATGGTAGCGTGTTGATTGATAACTGTATTTTGGAGTTGTACGTTATGAATTCCTTACATTTTTGTTTTTTTTTTCGAGGTCCATGTAAGTATTGTAAGTAATGTTATATCGTTGTTGCAAATTTAAAATGTCACATTTTTGTCGAAAATGAGTTTTAGAAATATTTGAAAAGCGATTTTGAACAACCATACTTAGCAAAAACGTTCATGTGAGCTGATAGCTTATTATTTCGAAATAGCACGTAACATTTTTATAAATCTCATGTGTCAGCCTACTTTAGATTGTAAATCAAAATGTCCTATGTGTCTCATGTAGGTACACATGGAAGTTTCTAGTAACAGTTTTCCTTTAAAACCGCTTATATGACAAAAAGTTGCAGTTTATAATCTCCCATGTGAAGAAAAATAATTAAAATTATATAATTAGTATATTTCACTTTTATTCCTATTTCAATACATTTTAACCAATTAGTTTTTCTTTATAACCAACGGAATAATATTTTCTAAGATTTAATTTCAGGAGGATTTTTCTTTCTCGAAAAGTTACTTTATTATATGTGGTACCTGTCACAGAGTCAACCTAGTTTTCAAATAAGTACCTAGAGAATTGTATCCTGGCAGAAGCAGTAAATGTAAATCGCACCACGAGTGCAGGTACAGACTGGCGGACTCTAGTCTGTAAACATCGTCGATCTGTACTGTAAAAACCTCACCTTGAAAATTAAGGTGAAGTGTAAGCTTGAAGTGAGCTGTCAATAGTGTCAATCAGTCAGATGGTATGACAGCACACTTCACCTAAGTTTAAACGGTAAAGCCTTTACATCAGCAGGTCTGGTTCTTATTGTTAATACCAACCTGATTGCGTCGTATTTGAGTAAAATAATTTAATAAAGGTTATTTCACCGAACTAAACAAGAATATGGGTGATACAAGATATAATAAAAACCGGCCAAGTGCGTGTCGGATCACGTACAATGAAGGGTTGCGTAGTTGGAATGAATTTATCCCTAGAACAAACTTAAGATTAAAGTTGAAAATCATGCCCTCCCATACATTGCAACTGCAAATTTAAGTTGGTCGACTATTACTCGTAAACCTAAAAGCCTTCTTAGCTGTGATAGTTTTCCTTTTAATTTCGTTATATATACTACTGCCGTGATTTTTTTCACATATCCAAAAGCAACCATTTAGCTAGCAGGGGGTGGGAACACTCGACTTTAGACAAAAATTAGCACTTTAAAGCTTAATATTTCTCAAATAAAAGACTTATCCAACGATACCTCACACCATGGGATAGACGAGAAATAAATATGTATATACATGCCAAATAGCTAAGCTGCGGACGGACAAACGTACGGACAGATGGACGTAGCGAAACTATAAGGGTTCCTTGTTGAATAGGGAACCCTAAAAATTTTAATCTACAGCATAAGTTATATTCATAATGCTTACGTAAAAGTAAGCCAAGGTCAGCTGTTCTCACGAACATTATATTCAGACAATTCAGTGTTCAGAGGCATTTTAATGAAGACCTCATATCAAACAAACATTCTAAGAAAAGTATTGATATCAAATACAATTTCAAACAGCATAAAGAATGGACGCGAGTCCAATATTTTATAAGAGATGTCGCGTCGATGACACGACTGAAATATCGACCACTGTTCGAGGTGCAAACAACTTACTAGGCACGCCTACAGGATATCTAGACAAAAAAGAATACCACGTCCGGGCAACACACTCGTGAGGCAATATAGCACAATTTTTATCTCGCAGATTTATACCGTAGTGTGCACACAGCAGAGTTGCAGCTGCATATTTCGTATAGTGTGTAGGCGACCTGTCTCTGTATGTGTGCGACGAGATGCGAGCGCGAAAGTTTTGCATATGTGTAATGTTTCGAGATATACAGGTGACAGAGGAGATACGCGGTGGGCGGGGCCAAGGGAGGGGTGAAACCTATTGGAAAGAGATGGCGGACTCGCTATGATAATGATGTTATTGCTTTCTTGATGTTCGCTCTCCTTTAGTTTTATTATTTCTCGATCTACTTATAAGGCGATATAAACGTTAAGTGTGAGCGCGTATAAAATACGTTTATTGTGTCGTTATAGCCGCCCGAGGCGGGAGGGAATGCAAAAAGTGGAGATTATAGATTTAAGATTCTCCGGTATGGGACACGTCGTTACTCCGGTGTCTTTCGTCGATAAAAGTTAATCAGAGATGACGCGTGACAGCGGTGATACACGACAGTTTGCTGCAAAAATTGTATCGTAAGTATGAAGTTTACTTCTTGTTCGATAAAACTAACAAGATAATATCCGCAACTGTTTATAGCGAGGAACACGTAATGCGTCGTACAGACCTCGCCAAAACAGTTGATGATGCATACGTTAAGTGTGTAATATGATAAACACACAATTATCACTTTCTCTTTTACATCACTACTTACGAGTTTATATTTAAACATGACCTATTCTTGCAATGAGTCTGCAGTAGGTTTGAAAAAGGAAGAACAAAACGAAGAAGGTTGGAATACAAATCGCTCTTCTTTTGCTCAGCGCAAAAATAAGTCTTCATTTAACATTTTCAATGGCCAGTATCATTCCTCTCTTTAAGTTCAACACCGTTAGATTTATTTAAATGCACTGAATATTATGCACCCATAACACGATCAGTGAAATGCAATTAATTATGAAAACGCATTGCATAATAATCGCGCTCACATTGCTACGTGCATTTCCCGACCGCAGAGTAAATGAATCGTTCCTACACTACGGTATGTAGTTTTAGTACCTATACAGAGCAATAAATTGTGCTTTTAGAAGGCATTTCAATACATTAGTTTAAATTTCAATGGTTTTGCATACATGTATTTCACATCTAATTTAAAGTAGTGTTGATTAGAACGAGTGTAACGCCTTTACCAATTAGACAAGACACTTAATTTGTTTCTGCTTTAATGTAACTTTACAAATAACAACTGATTTTCTAACCTCTGCATTTCCTAGGGAACCTGTACTTTTCACGATGAAATCATCAGCATACAAATTAAAAAAAACTAATATTATATGAAGATTTGATTTTTTTGTATGTTTGTTACGCTTTCGCGCTAAAACGGCTGAACGGATTTGGATAAAATTTAGCACATGGGTAAGCCATGAACACATAAATACTAATACAATAATAAAGACATAGGATACTTTTTATCCCGATATTCCCACGGAATGGAGACTTATGCGGGTGAAACCGTAGGGCGCAGCTAGTATTAAGTATAATTGTCAGCTATGTATCTCAAGACTTTGCACTGTTAAACCAAACTAAGCGTAGTACTACGAAATCAGTGTTTGCAGTATACAATCTATTATAAAATCTATCTATATAGAAGAAGGTAGTTATGCGATGAAAGTCAACCAACCATTATCCGATCAACTGACGGAAAGTCAACCACCGTGAAACAAGCCATATCCACGGGTAACTCAGTTAACTGTCATCAAAGTTTCTATTAAGTCAACATACCTTCGTGAATCATCCGTAAGATTGTTTGATAACATCAACTGTTGAACATCTGCAGTCATTAGGACTTGAGATGATTGCAGTAAAAATATCGTCATTGATGCTAGTGATAATCAACACCAACATGAACGCACACGTGTACGTAAATCTATACTAATATTATAAAGAGGAAAGATTTGTATGTATGTTTGTAACGAATTGGCTCAAAAAGTACTGGTTCGATTTTAAACATTCTTTCACCATTTGAATGCTACATTATCACTGATTAATATAGTCTTTTTTAATTGCAAGAAAAAAATAAAATGTTTAAAAAATAAATGTCCACCCGTGTGAAGCCGGGACGGGACGCTAGTGGTAAAATAAATAAATAATGCAATTTTTGAGCTAAATTTTGGACCGAAACAATTTGTATTGCCACTAACACACGAATGAGAATATCGTCTCAAACTCAACACTTTTATTTCAAATAATCCAATTACAGGCATATTTGAATTGTCAAGGGGTCGGTCAGTCAGATAGATGAAGCTAGTTGCCCATTCCAAGGTGTGATACCTATCTAGAAGAATGGCAAGAAACTTTACGGAAACTCTTCTAAATGAAAATAATATGGCTACAAAATATTAGTTACATCACTCATGTTGAAATGGTCGTCATGGATAAATGCCGCTGCTGACTCTCTCAGAAGGCTAGCTTTGAAGCCATTTCCAAATTATTTAGTCCCATTTCTTATTATATTATATGTGGCAAAATAAGTTACCTTTAACGAAACTTACTGAAGTAAATATTATTCTCGATTTCTTTGCTACGCTACAAACCACACAATTCCGTCCCACTTCGATTCCCCTACTAATCCAAAAACATTACAATTTGCAATAGAAAACTGAAACCGCCATTAATTATGTGAACGCGTTGCATATTGCCGCACGCATTTGCACGCGTGTAACCGCAGGCTAAATGAATCGTCGACTATCACCTTTTGTGCCCAACCACTCATTAGGGAGGCAAGCGATTGTCTTGTATTTTAGATTCCATTGTACACTGTAAAGGGTACGGCAGGATTGGATGGCGAAGAAATGCGGTATTGGAATTTGAAGTGCATTTGTATGTGGGTTTCTAGTCGTTTTCTAATTGTATATGTGGCGGTATTATTTAATGAGCTCTTGTGTTGGCATGTTCTTTGAAGTCTTGGTGGTTGTTTAAACCATCACGCTTCTTATAGACGACTCTTAAGCAGAGGTGTACGCGAACTGTGAGTACCGATGTAGTAGAAATTCATGTCACAAACTGTGTTTCTCATATCTGATATAGTGTAGGCAGTAGAGACAACAATGTAACATTCATCGATATTTATGGTATAAAGAAGCTGATAGCTTTTATGCCTGTAACTTAATTATAAGCAGCTAAGCATCTGTCAAGCACGGCATTCGTAATTCTATATAAATGGCTGTTTACAAAAACTGCTCATTATATGGAAGTTCAAGAGAGATTTATACAGAATAGACCAGCACCACGGACCAGCACCCTAATTGCGTAACACAGTATAAATCACAATATAAATAATTTTGAAGGATATTGCTAATTCATTGCTTCATATGTTCGAAAAATTTGTATACTCAACAACGCAAATAACTTAATGAATATTGTTGAACTGTCAAAATGTAAACCATTGCTATTGTCAGTGTGCTACACAATTACACCGCGGCAGTATATTTAATGGAATGGGGCGATACTCTCCAAGTTATTAAGCATAAACAATAGCATCGATGTAAGCAACATAATTCTTGCAACATTATATTAAAATCCGCCCAGTTTCCGAGAAAGGATGTAAAATCGGGTAACACTATTCCTCATCTCCAGTTACTTTAGTTATTCTAGGGAAAGTTGTAAATATGACAATTAATAGAGCAAGCTTCGTATAAGGCTGTGGTACAAAATCAAGTTGCATCTAAGTGCTTATACACATGTGCGACAGGCATCAACGGCAGAAGCAATAGACTAGTTTCCACCATCAATAAATTGAAAATCTAATTAGTCCGTCAGTCAGATTACCGAAAAATATCTGACCCGTATTTTTTTTTTTTTTGTTACGTAAACCAAAATTGACGAAGATACGACGCTTTTAAAATTCTCAATACGTCACACCTTGGTATAATTATTATCTTTGTCAATATTCATTGATTTACAAAAACATAAAATACGTGTCCATTATTTTCCAATACTCTAACTGACGGACTAAATAGATTTTCAATTTATTGATGGTGGAAACTAGCCTATTGCAGTCGACGACACGCGTATCGACATGGTGCCGCTCGTGTATTTGAGTACGAAGCTCAAATACACGAGCGGCACGTTGTCGACGACAGCCGTAGACGTGACGGCGGCTGCCATCCACGCGTATCGACGGTCTACCTTAGACGCGTTTCGCCCGTTTGTATGATTTTATAGATTCTTATTTTGTAAATGTGAGAACTTTGTAGGCCTTGTAGACTTTAGATCTGTAGACTATTTTTTTTATTTTATCAAGTACCTGGTACTTGTTGACAGGCCTACGCTGTCCTCCCTTACCTACTGTAATTTGAAAACATTGTAAAAGCCACTTGTTTTTAAAAGAGTAACCTTGGAGTTTTTGCTGATTCTTCTCCATAGGAAACGACCAATTAGAACCGTGCACCTAGCTTCTGACGTTTCATAAGTGCCCTTATAGGTTTACGTAAAATAAAATATTTTGATTTTATAAGTAAGGAAGCCGAATGCGGCAATCAGCATACGATACGACTCACCTGCGCCTGAGTTCTGTTCTGAAGTCACTCAGTTTCAGGTTGATTTTGGTAACAACAAACTGAAAACTAGATTCTCTCATTTATTTGTCTATATTTTGATCTTTGTTAGGTGAGTTTAAGGCCCCTCGTCCACGGCCGTCCGACCGCCGTCGTCGTGTACTGTTTGCTACTGAAATACAAATGCTGCGACGTTCTGGTTACTCATTGGTGATATAATTTGCAACACGTTACTTTTGAGTAGCGTCGTGGATAATGAGTCTAGCGGAATAAACAATCCCATCAAATGATTGACAGGTCCCACTGAATCAGCTGTTAGCAATTTTTCATGATTATGTATGATTAGGTTTAAAAAACTGGCGCGACAACCTAGACTATTTCTTGACAGATTGACCGAAAAAGGCAGCAGGCAAAACAGCCCAGCAGTGAGACATTATAGGTCAATAAAAAAATATTAAGTTCAATTTATAAACCCATTTAAACTATTTAGGTATTAGCAGACACACAAATTATAAACGGACAATCTTCCCAAAATACAATACCTGTCTATTCAAGATTATCTGAAAAGGGCTGAAATAAAAAATAGACACATGATTATACCGAACATCCTTCACATTTCAATACATTATTACATCATATCAAAATTCAGCCATAATAATTCCCTGTCACATTAGTCCCTTTACAAATAACATCATTATGTACGAACCTTTACAATACTGATGTAAGTCTGTAAGATTTTAGTCGCCCACCTGGGTCGCCTATCAATTGGGTTTAATATCACATGGTTACTTTGTTAGTGCAATCCTACTCTTGCGCAGATAAAACTCTGTAAGTAATACCGTTCAGATAGTAGAGTGCTTTGGTTTAAATGTGCAGATTTTGTGGGAGGGAACTTGTTATTATCTAGGACTAGCTTTTGCGTTTGGCTTCGCCCGCGTGTTGATCGGAAATTATGCTTCAGGAACGTACTATCGGGATAAACAGTATGGCAACCCAGAGCATGCACCTGTGTGCCAATTCTTTTTTTTATTTCTTTTTGTGAATGTGTTTTTTTTTTTGTCATCGTATGCTGCACCGCTTGACGTGTCGTCATTACCGGCTGTCGCTGAAGACCAGCGCTGATGCCCTGTGTCATATAGGGTCTTAGCATTTTGCTGAGTAATTATAGTTTCACCAACTTGTTTTTTTTTTTTTTGTGTTTGTGTTCTTTCTCTGCGTCATGTTTACCGCAAATAAACGTATTTTCTTTCTTTCTTTAGGTAACAGACAGGCAAACAGAGTTACTTTCGCATTTACAATATTATTATGTCTACCTATGTATTATACAAATTCTAATAATACTTAGGTAATCTCATCTCTTATAGTCGGAGCCGAATACAATGTCTTTCAATCATGTATAAAAAAATATGGAAATTTCCCATTTTAATTTTTTATGGTAATGGAACGCCCTAAATGCAGAAACTTTCCAGTAGGTAGCTCTAACTCTGTATGAAACCATTAGAAGAATTAAAAAAAACTAGATTAAAGAATGTTAAAAAATAAAATTAAAATAATGTTCAAACTTAATCAATAAAATAAATAAAAATAGAGGCAATAAAATTTCTCCAGGGTCGTGGTTCTTTTTCAAGAACGCCATAAACTAGACAGATTTTGAATTTATAGCTACATTAAAGTTATTTTTGCAAATGTCCACGAAATACATTAAAAAATTTAATACCAGTAGCGTCTAAAATAAATCCTATAAATTATTGCAAATAACAAATTTGTTAATTTACTAGTTGACGCTGAAGATAATGTTTTTTTTTTCTTATGTGAGTTACTCGGTGACTTATGTTTTATTGTAACTTAAGCACCCAAATAAATAATTTAACTAAAAATAGGAACATTGCATTAAAAACATAAGGATAAAAATATTGTAGGGTCACCTTGTTATTTGCAATTCAGTGACATTGTTGTCCCAGCCTTCTTTGGAAGGATGATGCTTTTTGAATGAAACATCAACCCTTCGGGGAAACGGAATGATTGGGCAGAGGTGTAAAGACGCCAGCATATCAAACTACCCGAAACAGTAAAATTTTCCCAATCAACGTTGTACCTTACGCTTTAGCAATAAAGTTGAAAATATATTAAAGAAATTTTACAGATTATAGTAGCCTGGTGTGCTGGCTGGCGTCTGTACCTATAGACTACCCACATTTCGCCATTTCGCTCTTTTAATTAAAATTGTGCCAAAATTCAGCGTGATTCAACAACAATAAATTTTGCGATCTTCAATTGTTAGATTCCCCAGAAGCTACCCACAACATTGTAACACATGTCATACTTTTTCATACACATCATACATCTCCGAACAATAGTCGAATACTGGCCAAATGTCATATTGTTTCTTATTCCTTACGCCTTTTTTATAAAAAAAAAAGTTTAAAGCTGGCCACCCCAGTGGCCAACGCATCCCAACATTTCGACACTAAAACTTTGATTTACGACTTTTGCTCGCCGATTGCGCACTAAAACAGCACTTACGTCACTTTCAATTTTAAAAAGGAACGTCTTCACACCGCTTCGTAAGATGCATGTTGAAAAGACATCATGTGGAAACCGGCATGTCTTAGAACCAAAAATTCGAAGAAAAGTTACATCTACCAACCCGCACTGGGCTCGCGTGGTTGATGGCCCACTCCCTCTCATCGAGAGGAGGACTGTGTCCCAGCAGTGAGAACATTATAGACTGATAAAATGCATGTGTGAACAAGAATTAAAAATAAATAAACTCTGAGAAATATATAATTTAGCTAAAAACTTAACATAATCTCACCCCTGCATTACCTGAAGAGTTAGGCAGAGTTGTAGCTCCACAAAAAGGTATAAATCCACATGTCGCCGGTCATGTTTTAAGTGCCACATAATAGGTGGCGAATAGTCATAGACAAATAGCCAAAAACTGTTTTCTAATTCCGGCTAAACTTGCTGCATTATTCTTTCAGTATAGATTATGGTTAGTTTGTTCTTTCTCGTCTTTCACTCGACTGTCGTCCAAATCTCGATTTGGTTTAGGCCAACTTTTATTTATTTTGTTTGATTTCGTATGGGCTATTTTTCAACATTTCATCTATACTAATATTATAAAGAGGAAAGATTTGTATGTATGTTTGTAACGAATTGGCTCAAAAAGTACTGGACCGATTTTAAAAATTCTTTCACCATTTGAATGCTACATTATCACTGATTAATATAGGCATTTTTTTTTCTTTTTTTTTTGTCACGCGTGCGAAGCCGGGTCGGGCCGCTAGTTTGTTATAATTTTCACTAAAATTAACGAAAAACTTCGTCATAATCAATTTGTTTACATCCATCTTCCGCACACCTATACAATTACACTATGGTGTAAACGCAGATCGCCTTAACGCGAAGCTTTTTAACCGCCCTCGTTGTAAAACTGTGCGCGTCGCGATTGTCCGTGTTACGCAGTAAACTCGCCATTCTTACGCTGACGAATAACATATATTATCTATCATCTAAACATGCCTTTAGAGCTGCACAGTCCTCCCGGATTTATGTTTGACTTGGCAGCATGCGCGGTCCGAGGGGGGGGGTTGTGGGGGTCATGACCCCCCCCCAAAATCATTCAAGCTGTCGAGAGTCTGAATAATTGACTTGTTTTACTTGTGCCACGGAGACCTCGATGGGCATATACAAAAACATTAAGAACATAGGCAGACATGGGGACTGCCACAGAAATAAAAACTTAAAACTATAAAATGACAGTGGGTTTTTTAACACGCGTAAAAAGCTTTTACTTCAAAAAGCCTGTTGTAAAATATACTGGATGAAATTGAATAGGTTCGCCAAATTGATTCATGTTGTGAGCTTGTGATTTCTGCGATGACTAGATTGCTTATCGGACGCGCGCTAAAATTGATACTTTAATTTTCTTATTTGTTTTGATAATTTAGAAAAAAAAACCGTAAATATCGACGATTATTCGTATCTACTTGAAGGCAATAACTTAGTTTGCACTATCTTAGACCATAATTACTTACACGATTTTTTTCAAGAATTTTGATTTGTGACATGACATTTTATAATGATTATGTAGCAGTTACTGGAACTCCTATTTCGATTTGGCGCAAGTTTTCATTTTCATCCTGTAGAATCTAGGATGCAACAGCGAGCGAAGCAAACTCGGGATATTGGGCACCCCGTTCGTAAGGCCCAGATACCAAAGCATAAACTGTTGTAAAACGAGTGCATTTCGTCCTAATTCGATACATTAAGTTCTCTTTCTGTATAATGGTCAAAAGAGAACGGAACCTATTTAAGGTAGGGTGCTAAAATTTCCAGGCTCGCTGAACTAGCTCTTGCAATCTGCATTCTGTTGATTCTTGAGCATTTCTTCTTAAGTCGGCAAAGCAAGCAATTCCTAGTCCTTTTAGAATGAAATGAAAATCGAGTCTATCCGAGAATGTACAAAATTTTCGAGCTCGCTTCGCTCGCCCTTGCAATATAAATTCTCATAGTTGCTTGGACTTGCCTGCATAAATCGACAATGTAACTCCTATTTCAGCATAAAAATGTCAAACAAAACCAAACCAAACCGAGGCGGGTTGTTAAAATTTTCAAGCTCGCTTCGCTCGCTCTTGTAATCTAAATTGTTATAGTTCCTTAGACCTGCGTGTATAAATCGACAATGTAACTCCTATTTCAGCATAAAAATATCAAACAAAACTGAGGCGGGTTGCTAAAATTTTCGAGCTCGCTTCGCTCGCTCTTCCCACCCTACATAATAATCTACCGTTCTTATACATACGACCAATTTGCCGGAATTATTAAATAACACCCCCCCACCCCCCACTAAAAGTTGCGTCCCTGAACAGCATAAGTAATGTGGAACTGGAGATGACATGAACATTAACATAACACCACGTTATATAATACTTACACCCACATTTCGCCAGTTATGTTGAAGTCCCATGTTATAGGGGGCGAGCCTACTGCAATCAACCGCCAGGCACACCGGGCGGTTTTTGAGAAATTTCTGATGGAAAAGCCTAATAACACTTTACCCGACCTAGGAATCGAACTCAGGACCTCATGCTCAGTAGTAACGCTTGCAACCACTACACTAACAAGGAGATGTACCCTTAAAATATTCCTCGGCACCCATGGTGACCCCTCCCAAAATCTTGGGCTGCGACCGCGCCTGCTTGGCAGCAAATAATTATGAAACAAAACAGTAGCGGGAATGTTAACGTGCTTATTTGTAGAGAGGAATTATCTTTAAAATAAAACGATTGAGCATTTTTTTTCTTGAAATGTGTAAATCCTAAAAAAAATGTGTAAGTAAATCCTTTTTTTTTATTAAGTAATTGGTTGTGATTTAAAGATGAATTTCTGTATGTGAATGGGAAGTTAATTTGTGATAATTGTGTATCTACTGAAAACAAAAATGACTTCACAAACATTCCTACAAACTATTTTTGTCAGTTCATCTGTGATGCAACTTAGAAAAAAAGAAAGATAAATTGTTTATTCTGCACATAAAATACAAACATACAAAGTAGCCTTGTATTCAAGCAATAGCTTGTCAACTTTGCCCATTGCTGGATGTCGGGGCCAGGGCAGGCCAATTTCAACCATCAGCTGATCATGACATGACTGCATAAGTAAATGCAGAGTCAACAAAAAAGCTATGAACCCATTTTATTCACACCCAAAGCCCGGAACACACATGCCTGTAACTTGCACTAAAGTATGCAAGTAGCTTGCATGCCATTATGGTATTCACCAATCAGAAGTTGTTATGGCACACGGTATGCAAGCTACTTAAAGACATTTGTGCAAGTCACAGGCTTTGTTATTCCGGGCTTCACTCCTGCCAACTTATTAGCAAACCAAGTGTGAATAAAAAAAAAAACAAAAAAAAAGCCAAAAAACCCTCAAACGAATTTGGAATGCCCCTCCGGATGAGCTCACGACGCGTTGTATCTCATTGTCTTCATTGTACTGGTCAGTTGAAAGAAAATGAGCACGTTTCATTATACACAGGGCTGACAGACGATACGCACTTCCTTTCCACGCCATGTGGCCGGCAAAGCTATTTAATTTTTAACATTATTATAACTGGTTACCGATAAAATATTATTTTTAAATTATATCCTGTGACACGTTAAGTATTGAGGCGATTAAATTAGACTATGAAAGAGTTGAATGTGTTTATATTATGGCGGCACGGGTCACTTTTGTAATGCATTATTAAGACCGGAAAAGTATTATAAATGCTAAGAAATATGAAACTTTGAAGTCAAATGAACGTTTGGGAGATAATGGTGGCTGAAATGTTTAGGTTCAGCTGTGTAACCTTCGGTGTAACCTTCGGTGTAATTGCGTAACACACTATCAATAGCAATGGTTGTCATTTTGACAGTTCAACAACATTCATTGCGTTATTTACGTTGCTGAGCAGACAAATATTTCGAACATATACAGCAATGGATTAGCAATATACTTCAAAATTATTTAGATTGCGATTGATAGTGTGTTACGCAATTAGGGTTCTTGGGTAATACAAGGAGTATGTTGTACAAGGTCAGGGTCAAAGACTTTTGATGTTACGACAGTTTTTATTTGACGTATTATCTATCTGACAACACACCCTCACCTTTAAGATGTCCCTGTTTGTGGGCAATGTCTTGACCGACATCCCCGACATCCACAGAAAAAGCTTCGAGGTCCATATTCTTAATCAACCTTATTTGATTAAGAATATGGACCTCGAAGCTTTTTCTGTACTTAGGTATACATGCTTTATTAAGGAGTACGTTTAAAACATTGTGTAGTTTAATTGCTGACTCGTCATACTAATTAAATCAGCAATCGTACAGGTAAGTAATAACAGCCGCTCGGGATGATCGCTCAGGTTAAGCTACGCGGTTGGTATGTAGATGGGTGACCATCTTTACGAATACCCCTCCGTGCCTCGGAAAGCACGTTAAGCCGTTGGTCCCGTCCCGGCTGTCATTCGTGGATCTTTTGTAGTGTTATGGTCCGTCAGAAGCTCGAAAGTCTGACAACCAATCTTATCAAGGGGTATAGTATTACCTCGTAACTGGGTTGTGGAGGTCAGATAGGCCGTCGCGCCATCTAAAATACTGGTATTCAGTTTCCGGTTAGACTTGAAGCCGACCCCAACATAGTATAGTAGTATAGTTAGAAAAAGGCTAGGCAGATGATGACAGGTAAGAATTTAGAATACCTAGGTGAAAAATCTGACAGTCACATTTACATTCGTGATCATATTAAGTTAGGACTAAGTCATATCTAGTTAGCCGAGGACATGACCTTAACATAATAGTAAAAAAAGGCTAGGCAGTTTTGAACCGTACCCGTATTAGCCAAAATCAATAGATTAAAAAATACGTTGGTAGAACATAACTTCAAGTACAAAGCTAATTACTTAGACGGTAAGCGGATGTACTTAAACACAAAACCCTTACTACCTAATAGCAAAACATCATTTAATTACTTCCTCCATCGAACGGCTCAATCAATTCATTATGGAATTCTTCTAGAAGGATAAACAAAGGAGTCTTTATTCCTAAGTACGTACTCAACAGAGCAGGCGTGGTCCGATGACGTAAGTACAAAAACGTAAGCAATAATTAAACGACCTAACTTATAATTAGAACAAAATACATGATAGCTTAAAGACTTCTATAGAACTGATTTGCTAATATAACTTTGAATTTTATGTAGGTGCAATAAGATTGATTTTGGTATAACAATCCAGGTGCATAAAGCGCTGAGCATTTTATTCATAAATCGAATTCATCAAACTTTTAAATACTGGCGGGATTTACAATAGTGTTCCAATATTATTGGTAGTAAGTATTGGTGTTCCGTACAGAAGTTACTGAACATTTTAATAAGGATTCTGCTTTTTATAGCTTCTGATTAACACTGTTGAAACTATTATTACACGAAGTAGCTAATTAGCTATAAATATACCTAAGCTTTACATGCTTTATTAGATACATAAGATAATAATAATGTTTTTGAAACTTGATTTCTATCATGTATTCTATCACTGATTATTGTTAATTTGCTTTCTTAACGCAACAAACAAAGTATACATTAGATAAAATGGTAGTGCACAGAAAATATCATAAAAATAGAACATTATAACTCATATTGAATAAAACAATGTATATGATATCTTTGCACTAACTTCGAGACAATATCTCAGGAGCTCGCATTCCTGTTTACTCCATATCTGTAGTATCGAAGCGAGATGAGGCGAAGTGAGATTTATGATTCAGAAAAATCTCTTAATGGACCATCGAGCGCATGGTCCGCAGTGATAAATGTGCAATTTCAACTTTAAGAATGCAAGCACCAAGTTTTGACTTGCTATGATATACTAACTTACAAAAATGTTCACACTATCCGTGATTAACGTTTAGCTTTATAGTTGTTTTGTTATGAAAGTGACGTTTTGTTCCTCGTCGTTGGTTTAAGAATTTGATTTTGCGAATGAACCCTAATTGAATTTGTGATGACGTTGTTTTAGAATGACATTTGAACATTCAATTTTCATTTGTTTTTTTTTTCATGAGTTTTCTATTATTGCAGTTTTTGAAGAAGATCACGACAATGATGAACTTGGGCTTTTAAGCAAAACTAATAGAAAATAATATAAGTGTTAATACTTAAAGTTAATCACGCGAAGCAAGCTCTCATCATATGTACTCTAAACTGCATAAATCAAACTAAAAACAACTTTAACATTGTTCAGTACCACGACGAGTTTATTTTAATTACTTACAGTACTTTGTAAGATATAATGCGGCTGGAGACAAAGCACTGTGACATTAACGTCCTCCGCAAATTGGGAGACTTAAGTGCTCTAGCTGAGGACATAAACAATACGCATCGCTGTTTCAAGCAAAACACTCCACACTATAATTTTTCCACATTCATACAATAAGGGCCGCAGTCAATGAGTCTAGTCTGATACTTCCACAAGTAAAGTTTGTACGCACACAGACGCACGCCCCACTCGTTAAAGCTCCAAGTGATCGCGTGCAGAAAGCTCCACACACGCACACCGCCGCATGGCCGGCGCCCTAAGCTGTGGTCAGTACTAACGCAAACTGTGTGACGGACACACGAAAAACGAGCTGAAAACGGAACGCAAAACTAACAAAATCAAAAGAGTATTTACCTTAGCACGCGGAACGTTCCGTCGCATGCAGACTCGTCGCGTCCGAGCCGCGTATGTAAATGTTCTGCGCTTGTGTTAGTTTATGATCATCTGTCAAAAGTCGGATACATGTGACGTTTCGCGTCTGAAATGTAAACAAAAGTTGTTCGAGTCTCGAGGCATTCATTTGGACGTTATTTACGATCTGCGATGAGTATGTTACGTGAATTATGAACTTGCATATGTTGAATTAATTGCGGCGAAGTGTCGCTGACGACCCTTTGGATTGTTTTTGTACGAGTAAGTAGTGAAATGCAACTTGTTTAGCTTTCATGTTTCTTGAGACAAATTTGTACGTTAATAGAGGGATATTAACGCTCTGAGCCGTTTAGTTTAGTGTATGAAATACGTGTTTTGTTGCCTGTAAAAATTATATGAAATTGCCCTGTCAGCTGTCATAAACAACCGCTGTTTATTTTGTAAAGTGAGCCTTTGTTTTAAGTTTGTTTGACAACGGTATGTTCATGGATGATTTCAGCCCATTTGTTATTCCTTTTTTAGAGAAGGACAGAATATATTTTTAGTTAAAATACGCTGACAATTAGCATGATTTTATGGAACACTCTTGTGTTATTACCATATTGTAGCTGACAGCAATATTTAATCCTTGATTTCTGAATAGGGACCATACCATATGTCACGTACGCAATGTATGTTTAAGTTTCAATTTAACACTTTGGCTTCTACATGTATTATTTTCCTATAGAGGCTACAGGCGTTCCAACGCGACCCTGAATATGCATATGACCTCACTATTTAAAAAAGAACACCTTCACTTTTTTTTTACATAAACACACTTCGCCCTCTATGACACATTCATAAAGTTCCAGAATTTTTTACACCAATTTTCAAAGAAAAAAATAATAATAAATAAAGTTAATTATTAATTGCAATCGGTGATTCTTCATTAGCACCCGATGTGGTAATCTCATAGCCACGCCACTAATCCTTAGGGTGACGTCCGGTTACATTTGTGTGTTGCTAGGGTTGGCACTTGAGGTAAAATAGTGGTGCAATAGGAAAATCATAATCCATTTAGATATAGCCCTAAATGTAACATGTATATTTTTTATCTTAAAAGCATCAGATCGAGGGTCTACGAAGTGCTACGAAATTGCTACTGCATCTTTTTTCGTAGATACAGTAAAAATATTAGAATCAAATTCGGTCTTCTGAAAAGTTATTACGGTTGTGAAAAGTTTGCTTCTGGATTGTAAGATACTGCTGGTATAATAAGTTCCGGCTCAAGATGATATTTAGGTGCTCTACTGAAAACACTTCTTTTAATGAATGTTTTGTTTCTCATCATCATATTTTCATCAAACACGCTGATACACTGCAAAAATTGTGTAAAAGCTACCCAACACATTAAAAACCTGACTAGAGCAAAATACGCCAAGTATAAAAAAAAAATCTTTATTAAAATTCCGTTGTAATAAAAAAATGTTTCCCTCAGCTTCATAGCATTACAGAATCCACCAACCCTTACAAACTCTTGTGCCAGCCCTACACGATCACACAGACAGGGTGTACGTACAAATATTTGAATGTAGGAGTGCGTGGTGACAGTGTGCACTTCCCCTAGTGACACTCCGGTCGGTTATAATTGCATTCCACTAAAATATGACTCTTGAGTTTATCTAGTGGACGGCGGTCGATATGTGCGCTCATGTATGTGCAAGGACCTTGAGTAGATCTTTTTAAAATAAGCCTAAAATTTAAGAAGAAAAAGATCGAGTGCTAATGACCAACGCCCTAATTATATAACACGCTTACAATTAATCTGTATCATTTTGAAAGATACTGCTAATCCATTGCTTCATATGTTCGAAAAATTTGTTTGCTCGACAACGTAAATAACGCAATGAATGTTGTTAAACCGTCAAAATTAAAGCCATTACTACTATTAGTGTGTGACGTAATGCAAAGTCTGAAATAACTTATTTGGAACAGTAACCTATCCAACACTTTTTGCCCAAAAATGATATAAGTACCTACTTACTTACCAAATCTTATGAATCACAACAGCTGTGCCATACTAATTTCCTTCAAAACCACCGACGCTAATAAAAACAGCAATAAAAAGATAAATCCTGTTAATCAAGAAAACAAAATAACATAAAAATGTTCATTAAAACAAAACAAACAAACAGGAGAGGTTATTACGCTCATTAACAAACGTTAAGGAGTTTTATTAGAACAAAAACCATCCGAGGACGAGACAATATAGTCTCTTAAGAAGGGAGAGTCCTTAAGTGGCGCGCGGACGTTACAGCATTTTCTTAATTTCTTAACCACTACACTCACACGCAGCGGGATGAAATTAAGAAAACATTCACCACATTAAGCGTACACTATTTATGGTTATATTTGTACGGTTACCCGACTAAATCTAATAGTTGTCTAGCTGAACAAACGCCGAGGTGCAAGCCACACTCTCGCAGCGCCCGCCTTTTTTATTTGGGTGTCGGGTGAGTTCGTCTGAAGGTTGGACGTCTAATGAAATGTTCTCCGTAGGAGTTTCGGATATCCTATGTAATTAAACAGGTGTCTCGTGGACTTAGCAAAGGTTCGCTGTAGCGGCGACTTTTCCATTTAATTAACTTGGGCAATTACGTGCTAATAAAATTTTCGTAGCGCTAAATGCTGCAAGCAATTTGTGCTACTTATGAAATTGCTGCAAAAACTTTTTATTAGTAGAATACCTCTGTTTTTTGTATGAAAATGATAACACATACGGTGGCTGAAGAAAAACAAACCCTATCTAACTATAGAGATATTTTCTCAGCGGAAAACTCCTTAACCGACGACGTCTTAGCGTCCAGCCACGAAAGCAATAAAGAGCGCAGGCTTCCACGTTCATTAATTAACCCCCACTCTTCCTATCTCTTTCACACTTAAGCAAACTATTTGTAAATGAGCGGACCTCTCTTTCGCCCAAGCTTTGCGCAAAAATTAACTACTACATGTTCCGCTTTCGTGGTATTCACACATGGAACAAGAATGCATATGCACGCGTTTGGACAAACAAAAAGACAGCTGAAGAGCCTTTTCCCTAACTTGGGAAATTGGTGTTAATTACAATAATGGTAAGGTAGAATTTTGTATGGTTTAATTCCGTTTTGTGTAATGTTTCTAATACGACGTTTGGTCACGTGTGGTTAGTTTCCTATCCTCGTGTAATAAATCTCTTACTCCTCGTAATTACAATGTTCTTGTCTGTTGTGTGTTTTCATTAAGGGTGAGACACATAGATGTAGTTTGGCAAGTTATTTCATCAACTATATTTTAGCGAAAAATTGTGAAGTTGCAAGCCTTGTATTAATTTTCTCGAGGAAAAACTTCTGAACAAGATTCAAGGTTACCGGACTGAATTCATAACTACTCTATGGATACCTCTTTTCTGTGCCCAAAGTAATAGAATGAGAACAAATATTTTATTCGACTAAACTGACCCTATTTTTATGAGACGCACCAAAGCCAAATATTTTAGTCTGAATTATTAATACAATCAGAAATCAAAGTCGTATACTTTTTTCGCAAAATATCTTGTACTTTTTTGCTGACGCGTTTTAATACTACGTTAAGTTTTAATGAAGGTGAAGATTGAGATATTAAAACAGGAAATATTAAACCAATTAAACAATATTTATGGTGGAAGTTTTTATGCAATTAATAATTATTTAATGTCAAATTTGCTGAAAGTAATAATAAAGACGAGCACAAGACAGTGGAGGAGGAGAAAACTTAGTTGGAAATTCCTAAAAACCTAGAGTGATGTGATGGAGTGTTAACTATGTCCTATAGAAGGTATTGATACGAAAAGCTCATTTTTATGAACAACCGTTACTCTATTTTTTGGAGTTCTTGAAACTAATAAGTATCAGGAATGACATTAATAAAGCGATTTAAAGTTCATGAAAACTTGACTTGAACCACCACTGAAACTTTTTTTAAATTTATCTCGAATCAAAGGAACCACCAATGATCAATTGACCATTAGAAATATCAGCTGCCTTACAAACCAAATTCGATTATCTAAAATTTTAATGTTGCCATTCAAAACTCCCAAACAGTCAGTTAAATAGAGGCTCATAAATAACTTTCGACATCAAAAACAGATCGTACACACGAACAGACACGCGAACATGTTCATTAAAGGATTACGACCATCTAAGCTCATTCATGCTCTCTTCTATCGCACGAATTGTCTGCCAACTTATCAAACTGTGTCGCATCCGACGCGACGGCGATAAATTTATTCCCATCCTTTTCACTACCCTCTATACAACCTCATTTGCGTACGTATCCCCTTCAAATAAAAAAAAATAGAAAAAAATATGACAGTTAATTATTGAGTGAAGAAAAGTTTAAAAGTACAATTTTTTAAATTTAAAAAGTTCAAAATTTAAATGTTTGAATCGCGGATTGTCGCGCGGTGTCGGGTCTGTTCGTCCCTGTCGCTCGTCATGGGCGGCGGCGCGCGTCTGGGCGGGCGGTATGCAAATGCCTAGCGCCGCGGTGGTGAGGGTTCCCTGTGTGTGTGTCTTGTACCATTGGCCGCGCTAGAACGGCCAACTTCGCCACCAGTTACGGTTGTTTTTCGTTCCGTTTCTAATTAACTTCGGTATATTCTTAAAGTAACTTTTCTCATCTCGTTCTCTTACTTTTTCCGCACTGTTTTGTTAACGTTAAAACGAACGGTTGTTATGTGAAATACGCTCGCGTGTGTTATGCGAAAGTTGCATTTTTTTTTAGAATTTTCGTGTGTGTTTATATTGCGAGGCGTACCGTGCTTGGTTTCGGATTCTTAATATATGTAAATGCGCCAGTTTTATTATCAACATTTCCTAAATACAGAGTTAGTTCTCAGTGTCACGACAATGTTTGACGAGTCATTTCTGAACGCTTTTAGTAAACGAACGCCATAATCTTTGAGCGTGTTAGTAACTTGGCTAAAATGTTATTTTTATTGCTTAAAGAGTGAGATTTTACGAGCTTTAAAAATAAATTACTCGACTCGGACGGATGGATAATCGTATCTTCCAAGAGTTCGCGAGTGAATAATATTATTCCTGATTAGTGTACAGCGAAGGTAAATAAATCGTTTAAATTACTTCATTGAATAATACAGCTTAAGCAATAATCGCGCGTGACCTTTACGTCTTGTTCTTAACGCCAAAAGTAAAAAATATAACCACTAATTAAGAACAACAAATCGTGCGACTTTTCCAGTCGCCAACGACGATTATAAAACCATTAAAAAATTAAAACCGCTTTCGATAAAGTCAAAGCTCTCATAAATCACGCGTCAAACAATTACACTTGTAAAAAAAAACGATTCCCGTCAACCGATTGACTTGAGGACTGCGCGCAAACGTAGTGATACATACACGAACAAATTATTTGTGCCAATAAGGTAGCATTAATCTCATACAAAACGAACAAATCCACCAAATGAATGCCGACACGCAACTCTACGTGCGAAATTTTATTTATTTTTTAATCGTAAAAGGTGGGAATTAATCCTCGGTTTATGGCAACACCGATGCCTTTTAATTGCTGCTTTGACAGACGTTAAGGGCTCTCATCAACGGAGTTTCGGGTGTGGCCATAACAAACTTGAACATTGACAGTTAGCAATATATTTTTATAGTTTTTACTGAAGGCGTTGTTTTTATTAGTGACCAATTTATTTGCAACAGTCTGTAGAGCCGTTGGGCTGCAAATTAGAAAGTTTATGTGCGAATGAACGAGAGATATCGTAAATTATATCGACGGGTTAGCGACTGCGAGGATGCGCATTTCGAAAAGGGCGATTTTAATTAGCCCCCAAATGATTTATAAGCCATCAAAGTAACGTGAATAAATCTCGGTGTCGTACAAAACGAATAAGGGATGCTGTTAAAATATAAAACTGCCTCTGTTTCTGGTGTACCGCCATTTTTTATTGCTAAATGCATTTTTATTATTCTCATTTTTTTAGACGAGATGAGACGAGACGTGGCATTCTTTTCATAAATGGGAGGTTAATTAGATAGTATGCTTTGGAAGTGCCTATGAAATATATCCAAATTATTAGCAGTCATTTATCATCTAGAGGAAGAAGGCACATATTAAATATTCTACCCAAACCAAAATACAGTTGTAGAAATCAGCAAAATAAATGACGAGTTTCACGCACTTTATAAAGACCAAAACGCAAACGATGACTAACGCTCCACCCAAAAAAGGCACAACCAACAACTCACACATTGTTAACGTCGATTCATTTCGATTCCCGATGCTACTTTCATCAATATCGATATATTTTACTTCTGTCTTAGTTTAAAACAGCGATCGTGATCATACAACACGACGGATTCATATATAAAATTTATCGATAAATCGCCAGGCTCGCATAATGTACTTTACTCGAATAAAAAAAAAATACGAGGTAGATGGCAGGCGACGAAAAGTATTCGACTCGGAATGCACTTTTGCATAAACAATGCCCTTTTGTTTAGAGAAAGTATTTCACATTTTAACCTCGTGAGTGATTTATTTTTGTATGATTTATAATGGCGACCACCGTGTCTTGCGTTGGGAGATATCGAGTTTGCTGTCGCAGGCCTTCTGGTCTTATTGTAATCAAGTTAACGAAAGAAATTATTAAAGGAACTTGAATGATAACAAATGCTTTTAGCTTTATTTTCAGCACCCCAATAATATCAAAACAGGTTCTCAAGGAGTCCGTATTTTATTTAAATATTGATTGACCTGTGTAAAAACTTATTTCAGTATTTACACCAAGAAGCCTCGATTTACAATGCTATAATAAAAAGGCCTTTTCCCGTACGATTCAAGTCAGATTTAGAGTCTTTATAAACATGCAAATTTAATCCAAAAAAATATAGATTACTAAGATTCTCCTGCAAAAACATGATATCTTACTCATTCTCTTATTTTCGCCAAAACAGCAAACTTTTGAATCGTGATTAAGTAACAAGTATATGCCTATAAACGCTAATAGACTGAACTGAAGTGACTGTGTTTTTATATGATAACGAATAGAGACTTCTAAACAACGCATGGCTATGATAACATGTGCCAACGCTCCTGGTTTAAAGGTAAGAATATCACAAACACATTCATATTAGGAGAAAACTTAGTCTTATAATTAGAATAGATATTTTATAAGCACCTTTATGAATATCTGTAGTCATATGAAATCAGATAAACATGTGTTCATTTCACTTTACCTACCCTTATCTTAATTTTTTGTCTATGACTACATAAACTTTGTATATTATGGGTGACATAATACAGTTCCATGTAAATAGTCATAGACAAAAAATCTGTAGGAAATAAATAGCTTTATAGGCAATTGAAGACTACATAAAACTATAATATGTGTATCACAGAGAATAGGCCTGTGTCCCAGCGGCAAAGCAAAAGCTTTTGCTAAACAGGACAACCAATAAAGATATTGTCAAAACTTACCTCAAAGAAGCCAAGAAACAAATGACTCCGTTTCTTTTCAAATTCAAATCAGGCTATAATCGCAAGTAGTGTAATTCAATAATATAATTGTTGATCACAATGTTCAATCCGTTTTTTCAACATTTATACATTTATTAGAAATTAATTAAAGTAGCTTTTCGTGTCTGTATGTATGTCCGCGTTGTTCTTCTAAACTTCGCAACGGATTTTGATGCGGGAGAATTCGTTCCAGAAGATTCATGTGCTTATAACGTTATATTAAACTTGCATATAATTAAGAAATCTTGATATTTTGTTAAGTCATAAAAACCGAGCGAAGCAGGGACGGGTCGTTAGTTGAGGATATAAACAAAATTTAGCTCAAATGAGTCAAAGAAACAAATGAATCCGTTTCTTTCAATAAGCATTTCTAATTTCAAAACAGAGGGCCGAGAAAAAGTGATATTTTATCAGCATTATCGATGTTGGAAAAGTTAAAAATGTATAGGACTGACATAAGCTACCGAAAAGCTTATGTCAATCCTGTTGAAAGTCGTTGTAGAAATATGAAATGTATCTGTCACATAATTAATTTATCTGTCATTGCATTATTTTTAATTCTTTTTATCTGTTATGGTATAGTAATTTTATTCTAGGTGCATCGTCTTCACACATAATTACCTCCTTACTAATAAACGTTGTATAGCGTCTGTATAGTTTCACAACGCATTGACTTCTTCTTTCGAAAGTCAAATTACTGACGACTGAAAGAGAGAAATCGGTGTGTTATTCATCTGTTATAATACGTTTTTTAGTAAGGGGGTTAATGTATACAAAATATTGTAAAACCATTTTAAAAGAGTAACGGTGGAATTTCTTGTCCATTCTTCACTATACGAAACGACCTTTTGGAAGGGGCGACTAGTATCAGTTCTATTTTTTGTAAATTATTACGTTCAGAAATGCCTTTTATGTGCCTACTAGCAGCGCCCCGAGTTTTCACTCGCATACGTTTCGATCCCGTGGGAATATCGGGATAAAAACTATCTTTAGTCCTTTTCCGGGACTCAAAAAATCTATATACCAAATTTCATCTAAATCAGTTCAGCGGTTTAAGCGTGAAGAGGTAACAGACAGACAGACACACTTTTGCATTAATTTATAATATTAGTATGGATTCGAAATGAATTATTTGACTTTGACTTTAACCAAAAAATCACTAAAGACCAACATTTACAACATTTTCTATTCTACACAAAATATGCCTTACATTTCCATAAACCTTTCAATCGCTGTCACCCCTTGACCATATTATTCGTTAATACATTTTCCTGTCACCTCCGTTCAGCCCACTGAACTATCACTACCAAACGAAACCCTTCAATTATCTGGTCATGCTTTAAAACTACCACGGAGGTGACAAATTTTCACTACGGTACTGTAATAAATGGTTGTTTGTCTTTAGGCTTTGAGTTAATTCTAGATAATTGTTAGGTGGAGAGACTATTGGCACACGCAAACATGAAGGTCTGTGATGGAAGTTAAAGGTGTATTTGCGTGTTTTGTTTTGAGGATTAGAGACTATGCTTACAAGGTATAACAGGATAAACGCAAGTCCGGAAAGTTATTTGTTCATAATTGACTACTGAATCGATTTCAGTAACTGTTAATGTAAGTATTTTTTTCAGAAATTATGTATTTTTTCCGATAAAGTCAAATAAAATCAAACCTTGTTTCAAGGCAAGAGGACTCAATTTTAAATGCATAAAGTAATGCTAGTGTCAACACGATCTTCTTATTAAAAATAGCAAGCTTTAAAAAAATAGGTTTTGGTCATTGTACTATGCTTTTAACTCAATACTCTAATTGGGGTGTATGAGGTCTTGCGGTGTAAGTTACCCCTTGTTAAATAAAACAAAGTTGGGTTAGTGACGCCATTTATAGCTCAAGAACGGCTGGACCGATTTTTATGATCTTTAATTTTTTTGGATTTGTCTCCGCCCCAAATAGCAGAATAACTATTAAAACATAGGAAAAATCCACGAAAAAAAAAGTAATGAAGATAATTTATTTTCTCATACATTTTGTATGGAACGGCTTTTTTGATGATATGAGACGGTACGAAGTTCGCCGGGTCAGCTAGTGTTATTATAAGTTAAAGTCGCCTTTGTCTGTGTGACCGCGTAATCTTTGAAACTGCGCAACGGATTTTGATGCGGTTTTCATCATCGTTTAGAGAATTTATCCCGGAAGATTTTTATATGCATATATAATATTAAACTTAAAATAAAGAAATTTCCATGTTTTGTCAAGTCGTAAAAAAAAGTGTGAAGCAGTGAAACATAAACTACTGCTTTACTGCGCTAGTAAACTATAGCTTCTACAGGAATATTAGCTGCTTTATTTGCGTGATAGGTATTAATTACCAGGTGCAGTACCTATCTATAGTCTTAATACATACCTAATAGAAAAATTACAGGTGACAATATTTTAACAAGTACCTACCTTACCAACAGCATTTTCAAACAAGAGATCATCATCTTTACTTACTTACTTCCTTAGGTATATACTTTTCCATCTTGTTTGATTGTGCTTAGACGCAGATCTTTTTAACTTTTAATAATTAAGCTTATTTTACGATTTTGAAACGCATGTCCTAAATCTTAAGACTCCTTTTATAAATGATAGAATAAGACATATATCAATTTCCCTTTTAGTAAAATCTTCTAAACATTAACAGAACAGAGAGAAACAAAATGGTGTTATCCCCATAATTGGTTTCATTTGATAAATATTCAATACCCGTAATTAAGCCTCGAGATTAACCATAAAAATAGTAATATTTTAAGATTTGTCAACCGTTATGAAGATTTAACGCGGTATAAAAATGATACGGTCTGATTTATACCTCCTGCATTCCTAATTAGTAATTTAAGAAATGAAATTAATATATTAATGTCTTTGTCGCCCATATTAATGCTATTGGGATGCCCACAATTTATTTTATGGTGCATATTAAACGAACAATCGCCGTAAACGTCCCTATATTCGAAATCGTAATCTTAAATAATATGCATATTAATCAAGTAAAGTTCTTTGTCATTCTTTAATTTTAATGTCCTCCAAAAACAAAATATTTCACAAAAATGTTAAATTTACGAGCTTAAATAAATGATTACCTACTCACAATTTGTCCGCTCATAAAAAACACATCAATAAAATAATAATCGATAATTGATGTGCACATCACTAACTTATTGTAAAAAACAAATTACAGAGTAAACAAATAATGAGACGCGACAATAATTATTATTCATAAATCGAACAGACGCGATAATCGTCCGCGCGCCATCTTGCCAGCGGCGGCCAAATGTTTCCGCTTTAATTTCTCCAGTAATTTGGTGTTTCCGGTCTCAGCCAATCCGTCCCGTCAGTCGGCCGTAATTATATTATTTCGGCAATAAATTATCGAATTTTGAATACAAAAGGTGGTTAAAAAGATGACCTCCTTAATTTTGGGTAGACACAACAATAAGCTCTGATGCGATCGAACGTTCTTACGAAGATAAATGTATGAGCTGTAACAGGTCTTATAAAGTAAGCAGTCATAAAATCAATGAAATGTTTTGTGCTCATAATGTCATGAGTACACTGTCAACGCTTTATTTAAGTGTTCAATGTTAAAACTATAATAATCATATTTAGAGGCATTTAAGAAATGTTTGATTTTTACTTTGGTTAAGACAAGTACAGACTAATGGTACCGGTTCCTCCCTAGGTACGGAGTATCTAAATACAGGAGTTAGTAAGTCATATTTAGCTCTTAATTTACATTACGTATGCCCTGTTAGTGTCGTTTTAAAAAACCATTGTTGCATATTCAGAGCATTTATAATACTTTGCAGAAACAACCCTCAAATAGTGACGTCAAGTTTTATTTCACTCGCACAAATCGATATCGAGCGATTGCTTGATTCGATTAATTCCGTTGGAAATTAACGCGGCGGGTAAGCAACGGGTATCGACACCGACGCCGTAACCATGGCAACGCGCCCCATACTTACAACGCACTAATTATGCCACACTGATTGCTTTTCGCTTTTTTTTTTCTGCCCCGCGAGAAGCTGACGCCACCCTAGTGTTCGGCAGTTTTTATCGATTTTGAATTTATCGACCGTATTGCAACCCTTCTTAAAATATGTTGATTAGGATGTTTGCTGTTCATTTTGGTGCTTGTTTAAGTTAGGTTTTAAAGGGAGGTTAGTTTGCTTTTATTCAAAGAATCAGTCGTAAGTGCTTGAAAAACATTGAAAAAAATATAGCAGTTTTATTCTAGTATAAAATGCAGTAATGTAAACATACATATTATTTCTCTTGCACATATCTACAAGTTACCTAATTTCTGGTAGATACAGGTCGGATAATAATGAATAATAAGAATGACTAGTGATTTATCCTCACCTTTTAATTGTATTATTTATAACATTAACAACCAATGCTGAGCGATAACCAAAATGCATTATATCGATAAAATCGGCGTTCTCTATAAACACACAGTGACTTTGCATTCAAATGTTGATGACGTCATGTCGATCGATTCAAGGAAACGGGTCATTACACTGTTTTTATTCGTCACACTGATTAATCAAGTGATTAATTATACAGTTTCTATTAGGACACGACGGGTTGCCGCTTTTTTGTGTACCTTTGAACAGAATGCTTGTTTAATGTTCCTTGTGGTTAAAATAAATAATAAAGAAAAACATACATCGTTCGTCGACTAATGAGGTCGATAACACATTCTATTAAGAAACTATAATTTAGTAAGTAATCCCCGCAATCTATTCGATATACAAATCTGTGACCAAAGAAATAATTTTCACATCACTAAACTACAAACAATTTCTCACAATCATAAAAAGCAATTTGTTTTTCAAATCGAAATTCGCTCCTCTCATTTAGGAACACTGAACCGAATCGATTTATAACTGGCCGTTTCGCGAATCGCGTTGACCATTGATCAGATAGAACAACCCTGACCTTGCCCAACGGCACACATATGCGGCACACGCACGCGAGCGGCTGTTGCACACTACGCGAAAACTGTTGTTACTCTACTAAATCAGTAGGTACTTACGTAACGTTCTGTATTGAAAAAATGGTGAAACGGCTTGAAAGTTGAAAGGCAGGTAAATATTAGTGAAGTTTTCGCCTAGTGTTTATTCACAGTAATATCTTGAGTACTTAATTTGAATTTACAATGTAGCTTCAAAAAATTGCTAGAATAGCCACAATCATCAAAATATGAGGCAATGAATGTAGTTTTGTTCAAGTTTGCAGATTTATTTCAGCATGGGAGTTATTTTTATGGAGCGTTACGAAGATTCTACTAAGAAAAAAAAATATAAATCTCGCATCGAATGTATAGTTTCAAATTTGAGAACACACCAGAAATAAAATAGTATCCAGAAAACATTATTATATTAATCACTGAGAAAGCAAATCCCATTAGAGCTTACAGCAAAACACTAAAAGAAAAACAAGAATAAATTTCTCAATCGACTAAAATCTTGTCCGATAGTTATTCGATTCCAATACGAAGAAATTTAAGTCTCCCTTAATAAAATCTCCAGAAGTCCCGACACCGATTAACATTTCAGCAATCACAATAGTCTGGTAGCACGCGATGGGCACACGAACGAAGCCGAGGAAAATAACTATATCTAATTCCGTATAAAACTTCAATACATTGATTTTTTTTTTTCTTTTAATACTTTTAATGCGGGCTATCACTGGTAATTAAGGCGCGTGTGTGTGCGTACACACGAATGATTATGTCGTGTCGTGTGCATTCGCAACACACTACATAATTAGTAAATAGGATCGATATTATTAATGAGGGGGGTGCACTAGGTGGTGGGGGGATGGTTATCTACTCAGGCTTTTGTGTTCTTTTTCTATAGATGGCGGGCTATTGATTGTTTCGTCGATACTTCAGTCGGCCTTTAATTATAGGGGCTAACTGGCTAACTGACGTGCACACCTTTCTTGACACCGTAATGGCGTCGCGGGGACTCTAATAATTTTCCAGTAATTATTCATTTGGACAACTTTGAATAGTTGGATCAAGTTTTATCGGTATTAAATACGTTATTTTAGTTTGTGATTAGTTTTTGTTCGGGTCGGCTATTATGTTTTAATTTTGTTGTTTGGTTTAATTTTGTTGGTGGGGTTTAATTAATTTGTATGTCAAGCAAGTTTCTTACTAAAGCAAAATTCCAAAAAAACATGTACTGAAATACTTACCTAACTCAGATGAGTTTCTCAGAAGATCAAGTAGAGAAGCAATGTAATTTATAAAAAACGATATATTTGCCTCTTTTCATAGCTGATCTGCAGCTTCTAAAAGAGTACCCACCTCATTAAATGACAAGCGTTTCTATTCGAAGAATCTATCAAATGTTCTGTACTAAAAGCTTTCTAATACCTAATCAAATTATACACCGTACTTAATTTCTTGTGTATAAAAAATTTGGTAATTAGTGCGAAGATTCTAACAGGTATGCTTCACCATCAAGTTTCTCTAAAAGGCATGAATATCTAATAAGAAATAAGGTCCGCATCAAACAGACATGTGAAGAGACGCCCGGTACTTCACTGATTAATAAGATGGGGTTGCGCCAAGCAAGGGGTACCAAACCACCCCACGCGATCACCCTAGCGCCTTACCCACGAAACAAAAAAAAATGTGACTCATCAACGCACACCAACAAACAACAACTCACACTTACGCACACATAACAAAAACAGCGTAAAAACCACACATGAATTGAAATTAACAACCTTATTATAACCGCAAAAGGTTTTATTTCCCTTTCCCTCCAAATGAAGTTCTTTCGCTATTAAGTAAACTAGGTCTCCTATAATCGTTCATTATCGCACACATGGATGTTCTATTCACGTATTGTCCACACATACAAGTATGCGTTAATTATATCGGAAAGTGGTGGGTAGGGGGCTGCTTGATTTGATTAATTCTAGCTGGAGCCGACGGCCTAGTTGGATATGCCATAAACATTGGAATATTCCGCCTTCTCCATCGGGCCCAGTTAGCCGCTAATTGGTTATTTCTCAGACAATACATGATTATATTGAAGCATTCCTACGTTCATAATAAATGTAAATAGCCTACGCTTTTTTTAGGGGTGAAGAGAACCCCAAGCATCAGTAATGCGGGGGGTGTCTTGGTACCGCTTGGAACTATTTAAGTACCTTCATCGATAAGCTTAAAAAATATTCAACGTTTCCGGATGACAGCGATTCGGACGAGTACTTCGACGGTGACCAAAAACCAAAAACAAGACTAAAACTATCATCACCCTGTTACATCAAAGTAATCTCCACCAAAAATAGCGATCGAAAACTAAAAATACCTGTATTCAATAAAATTCTCACTTTGACTCCTATTAAAAAGATTCCATTCGGGAATACATCATCATCTATATACTCCTACACTACTTGCAAATACTTAAAGAAGTTATCGGCAAAGAATTTTATTCTAGAGTCGTACGTAGGCAAATCTATCACCGAGGCTTAAAGCACTCTGAATATGATATCAAACTAAAAATAAACCCTACATAGACTTGAAGGAACCTAAAAGAAGAATTCTATTAGCAATACGGATAGCCCCAATAAAACCAAGCTTCAATATCATTCAACGTAAAACAAGAAAAAAACACGAAGGAAGAAAAATTCAGAATGAAGTAATCAAAAGTGCAATTTCCCCAAATAAGGAAAGTATTTGAAGTATTCGTCCATCGGAAGTCGTTGGCGAGCACTCGGCAAAACGCTTCAAATAGCGCGCACGATGCCAATTCTATTCTAATATGTTTTCATTTTTCATAGCTCCACGTATTTTGATGTATGATCAATTGGAACTTTAAATTTGAAAGTTGTTCTAGCACAATTTGAATTTAAAATAGAATTAGATGAGAAATCAGGCAATTTTTTGGAAGGCAAAACTTACTGCTGAATTTCAAATGAGATGCTAAAATTTAATAGAAAACAATACACAATTTAAGTCTTGAATGAAGTTAATTATGAACCTAAATATTGTAGCAGTTTCTTTAATAATTCAGTTAAAATACTAATTTGTGTTTAGTTCGATGAAATTCCAATTAGATAAAATATCCAAGTAGGACATAAAAATATTGATCACATTTTAGTGCCCATCACCCGATGAGTAAAAAAATAAGTATTAAAGCAATTGATCATTCTTTTACAAACCTTGAATAGCATCCAACAACTGCTATTGTGTATGTGCCAACGGAATTAATTAATGCTAAAGTATTAGTTTTTGCAAAAGAAGAGGAACTATACAGTAAGTTGTATCTAGCCTCTAGAAGCCATATTGAAAAAACATAATCATACTAGTGTATTTTAGTCATCATATTTTGAAAATTTCGGCTAAGAAAGAAGAAAGGTAAAGAAGACATGAGAAGATAAAAGACAGAAAAATGAGCCTTGGAGACTCAAAAGCAAAAGACAAAAGAAGATTAAGCAATGCACCACAGAAAAACAGACACAGAACTTCCTGCAGTAATCGTAAAAATTAAATTATACTACCGCAACAGAACTTTCGGCAATTAATATAGTTTTTTGCAACGTTGTTTTACTCTGTCATAAGTAAATAATGAAATGTATACAGTCGGCGGCCCGTGTACCACGAAGCTTTGCGTGTTGAATATTACCCGAAAACGATGGGAAAAAAGTTACCGATTTTTTTTCATTATTGACTGAACTCGCCTGATACGGCACTGACAAATTGCTACGGTTTTTAACAAATTTTTATTTGTTCCTCCTTGAGTTAAATATGAGAAACGGTGCAATTTATGCTTCTATGTTGCAGTTTTATTCGGTTCACGTGAGGGTCGTGAGTTGCAAAGTTGTAATTTAAGTACGTTGTCGTAAAGAATGTCAATGCCAGTATTGTGGAAGTATAGGCAGGAAAAATTGAAGGGAAATCTATTTGTGTACTGAAAATATGGCCTCTGTTTAGCCTACGTTCAATAAAGTTCAAAGTTTCCTTCACTTTGGTTAAAACTTTTGTGGGTTGTGAATGACGCAATTCACATTCATTCACGATTTCATACAAGAGTCATTAAATCTACATTGAGAAATGTTTATCTTTATCTTGTTTCTTCCATCCGAAAATTATTACCCGTTCATTACACCAAATTAAAAATACATCAAACCGTTACACCCCAAATTCTTCGACATCATTATCACCTTAACACGCAAAATTAACCAAATCATTTCATATATTCATTTCTTGTCACAATATATTACGTACAGTTACTTTATTATCGGAGCCATCCTTATAATTCTTAACCCAAGAATATACACTTAAATTCACCATCAATTTATACCTTCTTACATATCCAAAATTCATGCATTCATTACCATAAAATAAGACGACTTACAATCAAATCAATAAGGGCCTGACAACATTTTACTCAGCCTAACACCTCTGCCTGATACTTTAATATAAAGCGTTTTCGAAGAAGTGTTATCTTCTTATGCAAAAATATTAGCTCGTGGCTGACTTTATGCAAATTTGGTTTACCTTACTTAAAGCGTGTGTACGGCTCTTAAATAAGGCATGAATTTGTGTCTCGTGCTATCCGAGGGTAGTCTAATATAGGAGTGTAAAAAGTGTGGTGGTGTTGTGTTGGTTCCGTTGGTTGTTAAAATATTATCAGAGTTTAGTCTGCTTCTTTGTTGTTGCAACTTTGCTACTTTGTAGGATATTCATTAACATTACGGTATAATTACTGTCTTCCTTCTGATTTTGTTTTCAATCCATTTGAGTCTACCTTTTCTGTCTTCACGTTAAACCTCGCTCTATCCTGGACCTCTTTAGTCACTATTAAAAAAGTCTAGGATAGAGCGAGGTTAAACGATGACACAACTGACTAAAAAGACTAAACCTATTGCAACCTCATTAGCTTGCAATAGATTTGGTCTTTTTAGTCAATTTTGTCTAATAAATAGACGATATATAGCCTTCTGGCACAATCTGTTTTCCGTTTATACTCTATTTCTTATTACAGAATGTGAGTTAAATACGAAAAGCCCAACAGTCTCTGTAACAGTACTAAAGCCACAAAACTTCATAACATTTCTACAGCCTGCACCCCAACGTCGACAACTAAAAAGGTTTCTTTCATACAGTTTCCGTTGTGACAGAACTCCAAAAGGACAGAATAGATAAATGTAGATTTTGGACTAGAGGTGGGTATGCAAATTCACGCGTGGACTCTTCATATGCAAAGCACATGATGGCTCGCGACTTCTTTGTCCTCTTTCTTATGCTGATCAGCGGCACACCTCTATACTATTTAGGTGTTTTGATTACTTGTCAGCATTGACAATATACAGAAACCTTTTCATGGAAACACATTACATGCCATATGTTATCATAACACATTTTAGTCGTATTAATATGACTGCTACCGTAATTCTAAAACAATTTCATTGCATAACACAATCGAATGGGAAATTGCGCAAAAATATTACATGTAGGCAAATTTTACGTCCCAACAGTTTCACTAATGCACATGATGTAACGGAAAAGACGTTATTTTCTGCTGCAAGAGTTACATCTGTGTTCATACTATCTACATTTCGATCAGTAATACTTCTATTCACGAATTTCATATATGTATCTCTAATTTCAATAAGACCCCTCGCTACCTGTGCCATCTCATCTACATATCAATGTTCGCAACGTCTCCCAAATTTCTTTTCTCTCGCTAAAGTATGCAACGCCCGTGCTCCATATCATTACTGCTATAAGAAATTCACTAAAATTGGATCGCCCTCTCGCGCGTTGTCATACCCTTTGGTAATAGTAACGGTTTCTTTTCATAACGAACTTTTTTTGTAATGCGATATTCGCGTTGTTTCCACTAAGGGTGGGATTTGTTACAGACGTTTGATTGGCGTTTGACGCTTTGATAGTAACGTTACTTATCCTTAACGAAGCAACAGCACCAAGGTTACGGTGTTGATGTCTCATGTTTGTTAAAATATTCAAAATGTATGCTGTCGGCTCAAGTCATATTTTAACGTTCATATCTCCAACGTCGTCTTTAAAATCATCGGGTTAATCTCCAGATGCAATAATTCGTAACAATTATCTGATAAGTATCATCTTAACCCTTCTTCCCACACGAACTTATCGTTCAATAACAGCCTCTATGCAACTCATCTATTATTGTGAGCTTCTTCCTGCGTACCCTTCGATGTATCTACAATAACTTGCCTTAAATTTATGCATGTAGCCGACAATGGTAGCATCGGCTGCATAATTTGATTACGGAGCTTTTGTCAGACAAGGGCAGGTATCAGATCGTAAAATTTAATTTAGACCTATCATTGGTTAATTTTCGGATTCTCCCAACCTCTCGATATTCCAAGGGGTACCCAGTAGGTATCATTCGCAACAATGGTGTTCGATCAATTATTATTTCTGGTGCACCTCTGACGAAATATAAAATTGTTGCGATAACGGTCGGTTCATTGTTAAGAGCAACATGCATAATGTCTTTTGTCAAACATTTGCATATATCAGTTATTGATTGAAAAAATATTCAAATCTGCACTATTTAGACTTTGGAATCACTCGATCGATCCGTTACGGTTCTTGTAATTTGCAATTACAATTGCGATTTTAAATAATGGTTTCGTGCATTATGGCATTTGATTTGCATCAAGCTAAGATTATTATTATTGGTCGTAATTTAAGTTTATTTAGAAAATGAAGTTTTCACTGCATTCGCTTTGTAGACAATGAGGATCCATTGTTGTGCACAAGTCCGGCACAAAACTGTAGCTACCCTCCTCAGTGAGTGAAAACCTAATTGTTGCGACGTGTTCGTTGTGAAAACATTGCTTCAACACACATCACTGTTTCCTGTCGACGCTCGGACGCATATTTCTGAATGGCTTTTGTTCTTACTTGTACAATGATGACGAGATACCGCAACTACGAAGTTGATAACTAGATACGAAAATTAGAGCAAAATAAATTGTATGAAATGTTTCTACTTCTCGTTTATTGAAATGAATGTCAAAGGCTGGATTTGCATAGCAGAGTGTCATAATTTAAATATTTGAATGGTATATTATGGAAAAAGAATGTAGTAAGATAAATTTGGGTGGCAATAAATATATATACATATTTATAATAAGTGATGGCGCGTGACGTTCTACATGTGCGACGGCTCGCGCTAAGAACGGGCGCACATATCTAGATTATTTCCCACATACATTAACATACGAATCGGACAATTTAATATTTCTTTTGCGCCATTATCTTTTTCCAGGTACTAAGTGTTTTGCATATATTTAAATAGATCAGAACGACGCGTGCTATCTTTATATATAAGCTGGAATGTTCCGGGAGCATGAGAGACGTGGCGGGTGTCTCATTGTCAGGAATAAGATCATTTACTTTGCATATCATGGTTGCAGTCACATAGGGAAATATTTTGTGTCCGTCATTCTTATGTGCTTTAATTAACGTACTTTGATTTATGAGTTCATTCAGATGGTACCTAGTACAACCAGGAAATAAGAGTCAGTAAAAACTTTGCTGGGCAAACCTAGATGAAGCAGTTTAAACTGGATTCAGCCGGTAGAAAATGTGTGAACTCCAGTTTTATCTATAATACTTTAAACTATGCGTCGACGATTTAAACTTAAAATATTAATTCTCATCTAAAAAATAGAAGAAAAATATTTGCCATAAATGATTATTATTTCAACTTTTCAGCCGCAAAAAACTGTTTACAAAACAAAATTCACCTGACAGTACCTATAATAATTTATTCAAAACCACCATAAACAGTTCACAGTACATAATTCTGCAAGTAACTATTAGGTACAGTCTAGTTCATTAATATATTGACAGTGACAAAGTTTCGAAATATTATTAAGCGTTAAAATGATCATATAGTTATATACAAACTTAGATATAAATAAAATGTTAACATACATTTACAGTTTCAAAATATTATAAGCGTTAAAATGATGATCATTTTAACGTTTATAATATTTTGAAACTTTGTCACTGCCAATATATTAATGAACTCGACTGTACCTACCTAGTTTCAATATAAATATTTCTTTGTCTCCTAGATTATGCAGCTCGTGCTAACATTGTCACTTAGACACGTGCCATCTTACACTGTAGTGCATTAAATTAGAGGCACTTTGCATATGAGGAGGCACCCTTACCTAGATACCAGAAAGTGAATATTTTGTACCCTTAGATTATGCAAATGACCAAAAACTTACAATAGTGTGGCTAGAGGTAAATTGACTCTATCACCATTGGCTGCTGGTTTGACAATGCAGCCTAACAGTGTCGCTTAGACTCGTGCCATCTTATACTGTAGTGCATAAAATTAGAGACACTTTGCATATGAGGAGACACCCTTACCTAGATACCGCAAAGTGAATAATTTGTATCCTTTAACTATGCCAATAACCAAAAATTTACAATAGTGTGGCTAAAGGTAAATTAACTCTGTCACTATATTAGCTACTGGTTTGGAAAAAACAGCTCGTGCCATTTTTACATACAATTAGAGACATTTTGCATATGAGGAGACACCCTTACCTAGACATTACAACGTGAATATTTTGTGCCCTTAGATTATGCAATTTGCAAAAACGAACAATAATTAAATTGACTATATCACTATTGATGCTCGTGCCATCTTAGACTGTAGTGCATAAAATTAGAGATACTTTGCATATAAGTGATTTTCATAGGTTTGTATGCACATTTGCATAACCAAATAATAATATAATAATAATAATAAAGATTTATTTCTCTCAAAAAGGTACATACATTGGTTCGTGACATATTATTTCAATCAAATTTGTAACCTTTGTGAGAGCTGGAGTCTGTAGTGGGTTCGGGACCTGTATGACAGATCTCCAGGCTCTCACGCTCATAAAACAATACTATTAATAAGCACTAATTTGTAAACATCAAAAACCTTCACGTACAGAGAAGAATATTTAAAAACTATAATAGGAAAATGTTAAAACTAAAGATGGTCTGTCTGTAGATGTGTAGTGTATGGTGCGTGTTGCGTGTGTGTTGCGTGTTGTGTGTGTGTATGAAAATATATTTGTTAGGGTGTGTGTAGGTGTGTGTATTAAAATGTAGTCTACACTATCTAATTTATTTTAAAACAGCTAAAATATTTTCTGTCTCAGAATAATCTAAATCAAGAAGCCAATTTATTATTTTTGCTTTACATTTGGATTTGCACAGGGGGTATATGTTTAAAATTTTGTTAGTGTTATTGTACACATGACTGCTAAGGAAGCGGGAGAAGCGTTGGGTCGAAGCACAATTTGTACGAATCGAGGGACAAACCGAATGCTTACGTCGTTGGGAGATCAAAGAAGGATCGTAGGGAGTGTGGCCGTGAGTTGTCATTAAAAGATTGAGTATATATAATTGACGAACAGTTAGAACCTTACAAGTTTTGTAAAGGTCTGTGGTCGGAAAGCGATAGGGTAATTGCCAACCAACTTTCAGCAGTGCCCTTTGGGCGCGTTCTACTTTCAACATGTGGGACCTTCCTGAACCACCCCAAGTAACAATACAATATTGGATAAGGGATTGGCAGAGTGCTAGATACACAAGTTTAATCACCTTTGAGTCAGCAACGTAGCGGAGGTTCTTAAAAACATAGATTAACCTGCGCAACCGTGAGGTTGCGCAGGTTAATCAACAATAAACTGTTGATCATGTTAACAATAAACTGTTGATCATGTTGTTAGAGGAAGTAACTTATCTGACTTAGGTATAAATAATTTAATTGATGGTAGCTAAACATTCTTTTAAAGAAATGAAAGACTAAACTAGAGGAGGCTCTTGCTTGACCTAAACATCATCAAGAAATACTGTGCCTGAAATGTATAACTCTAGAGAAAACAAAATACTTAAAAAAAACTCAACCATACACAATGAACCAATCAGCGTAAACGATATCTCTGCTTTCAAATATAAAGCATTAACCAAAGATTTAAGGACTAATCCACTCGCCTCTGATTAATATTTTTTTGTATTTAAATACACAGTCCATCTTAAGGCCAATTCCCGTATTTAAAAAACAGTCAGCATCTAGTCGCAAGCTAATCTCTGCGCCAATCAATATCAAAAATGTGTTGACAGATTCAGACTAAGATTAAAATACCACATTCTTAAAATTACGGAAATTGCCCCTTTGATAGCACTTGTACATAAGTAACATTCGTATAATATATTCAAAACGACAAGTACCTACATACCACTGGTAGTTTTAACCGACAAATGTCTTCGTCTCCAAGATTATGCAGCTCGTGCTAACATAGTCGCTTCAACTCGTGCCATCTTACAGTGTAGTGTATAAAATTAGAGACACTTTGCATATTAGGAGACACCCTTATAAAGAGATTTGCATAACCAAAAATTGCCCATAAACTTGTTACATTGTATGTACTAGTCATAATATTGGATCTTTGGCGTGTGGTAGGCAAAACACCCTTGTTATTTAACACTTATCTTAGAAGAAAATATAATGTAATGATTATTCAAATGACTTGAAATGGATACTCGTAAAAAGTTTTTTTTTATTTAAATCTCTAGGGTGCGAGGATAATCTCTAAAATTCATGATTCTGTATACCTACTTTCTTGCCAACAATCCTTCAATTTAAAAATATATCTTCAAGTTTTTTTAAACTACCTACCTTAAACTAAGTGACAAACGTAACAACATAGGTAATTAACACCATTAGTTGTTAATTTTAAATTTTGAATTTTTCTGTTCAGCATTCACTAAGTTATATGAACTTGGTACGTCATAACGATTGTGTCAAAAAATAAGCTTAACATCTAACAAAGGTAAATTGCTATTAACATCGCCCCTGTCTCTTAATATGCTAATAACTGGAAACTAATCTCAGTTTTAATCAGAATCAGTCAGTTTATGTCAACTAAAGGACGAGCATTTCATTTGATGACTAGCTTATCAAGACCTTCAAATCCAAACGTACAGTAGGCAACAAGAGACCATTTAGCACTGGCTGGTAGTAATTACGACGAACAAAAGAGGTTTAATGCATTCACAAGTTATGATGCATCTCCCTTTATGTATAGTATAAAGGAGTTAATGGAGAAATCATATTTTGTGATTTTGTGGAAGTGTTAACCACTTCACTGAGTTTACAGTTATGAAGTGTCAAAATTCAGGACAAAAGGTGAAGTGAATTTCCTAGTATTCTTCCAACTTGCTGAAAAGGTTCATCCTGTTTTCATTTGCAAAGAAAAACAATTTTTAAGACGAATCTCGCGTGACAGCGTATCGTCAGCAAAAATTTCAAAACTTATATAAACTGAACTTCATAGGCTTCGAAGTCTTAATTCGCGAAATTAATTGCAGCGCACTGAAACAGTAAGTTACAAATTTTAGGCAGTATTTACGAGAAAACTTTTAACTTTTCCATTGCGGTACTTTTTCATGGAACTTAATTAAATACAGGCACAAAATTTCGTGCGAAATGCAAGCCGCGAATTAACTGCGGGACAGGGTTGCCAAAATTTTGTCAACTTTATGAGTGGCGCTAGCGAGCGACCGGGATAGTTAAATTCAGAAGTTTTACAAAACAATTCGTTTGTTTTCTATTACTTTTGTGTTTATTGGAATATTTGTTTTGTGAAATTTTAGTTCAATCTTATTTTGGATTGAATATATTAGTATTGCTCTAGTCAATTAATTACGAGAACATTTTGTTGATAATTCAAGGTGATCGATTAACGATTTCATTTACCTATCTCGGGCTACCTCGATTGAACGGCAGCAGAGTGTGGATGGTGGAGCTGTGTCGCAATCTATACTCGACAGGAATCCTGCCCTCTGTGTCCCAAGCAGTCAAAGTGACCTCTGAGCTGCCACCGACGACGCCGTGAAAATAGCGAAATTTTTCTAAACAAGATCTGAAATACAGACGTGCCAACAACACGAATAAGGAGAGAACATTTATTATTATCATCATCATTTAAGGCGAAAGACGTCCACTGCTGGACATAGGCCTCCCCCAATTTGAAGAAACTTGAAAGAAAGAAAAAAAAAGAATTGTCAAACTTAAAAGGCAATGGGCGGGGCGCATTGCTGGCAAAACATGAATATTCTGCTATAATATTATAGATGTGAAAGTTTGTGAAGATGTTTGGATGTTTGTTATTCAATCACGCATAAACCGTTCAACGGATTTGGATGAAATTTGGCACACAAATAGTTTATAACCAGGATTAAGACATAGGATACTTTATAATCAGATATTCCTACGGGACCGAAACTAACGCGGGTGAAACCGTGGGGTGCTGCTAGTATAAAATAATTATAATATTAGACGAATTTTCTTCCAACACCTACTTACTTTGAAAAAGTGCATCCACACATGTATGTGTACATTAAAACTGTAAAATAGAAAAATCGCCTTCACATTTCATGTCATAACAAGCGAACACGCCTGCTTACATGAAATTAATCCTTTAACGAACTTAGCGACAAGTAGTACAATGGTAAAAATGCAAACGTCGTTGCAAGTGTAAATGAGGGAGGCCGTGGAAACCCTACCGTTGCAGCGAACGTAAGGCTTCCCTAATTAACTGGCTCGGTAATTAAATACACTGTAATTGCTTAATGCAATCAGCTTGTATTGATTGTTGCACGCTACTCGGTACTAACAAAACAAACAACGTTTGGAACGATGAAATAATCGCTTTGTGGAAAAAGGAATCGATTTTTTAACGAGTGTAATTTTTCTTGTTAGGTTAGGTTAGATGGTTCTTTGAAGGTTGCGTTTATGCTGAGGGACTATTTACTTGAAGCTTATTATTTATTTACATATGTCACCCGATGGACAGTAACTGCGGAAAACCGCGCTTCAATAATCGTTTTGGAAATATCGATAATACGAGAAGATAGCTACTATTCTTGATCTTCTCTGATTTGATAGATTGACTTACATTATACTATATTCAGAGAAAAAATAAATGAGTGATAATACATAATAATTACGCTCCTACTTATTTAAAAATTTGCTGTGCCCGACAGGGTCCATAAATGTTTCTATTTATTAATACTTATCACCTGTATTATATTAGCAATATAGATTGCAATAAAGATTAATTGAAATTTAATTGAACTTTTCTTGAAATTTTCTGATTTGTTTCGTGAAACAATTTGGTAATTTAACCTGCCTCGCAGCTGAAAAGTCAATTAGCAATAATAACATTTTGATTTACGACGCCATCAAATTGAGCCCCCTGAAGAGCGACAGTAAAACAGAGCTACACGACACGACATGCCTAATATTTAAATCAAAACGACAAATCAATTACTAACGTAGAAAATTGAATAGGCCGAATGTAACTTCCAAAAACCATAAAATGAATCATTTTCAATAAAGGAACTTGTACACTCGCCCACTCGGATTCGACAGCCGTGCCGTCCGGGCGTCCGGCGAACGTAGGCATTATTTTATTATTGTAGAAATAGTTTGAAAGCAGTGAAGGACGTGGGTCGTGTCCGGCCGGACATGTTTGACGCCGGACCCTGCGTCATTCATTACAATCGATGCCGTAGGTGTATATTTTGATTGTTAATTATCTACATACTTATAATAAATCTGTTTAGAATGTCTGACCACTGATTTACGCCTTTGATAAGAGTTTGAAATAGATGTCACAATACGATTCTTTTTCTTCTATTTTGGGTCGTGCCATCCTATCTAATCCCATTTCTACAAGAAACCATTTATCGCTGGTAACGGCTGCATTTAAGGTCTTTTAAAAACAAACATAGATGTTCTTAATTCAAAATTGATCTTCTGACGTAGCAACTCAAGCAAGCCCACATACAAAAGCTAATCTGTAATAAATTATGCAAAGATATTATATTTTATGGCCCAAAGAATATAAAAGTAACAATTAAATTATGTTTTCTGTAATAAATCGTAGTTGATTTCCGTGTCGATTTTATTGTCATCGCGTGGCATGTGTGGGCTTGCATACCTGCACAAATTGTCGACCAGATGTTTGAAAGACTATAGGAAATCTTTATTAATTAGAAATTTCAACATATCAGGCACAGGTAATGACATTCTATCCATATTTCTCCCAGGTTGGGAAAGTTTAAAATGTTAACGATTTCTCTATTTTAATGTTTCGCTCCTATAGATTGATAAACAGTTAATCTTTTGGCATCGCAGCGTGAGGTTCTCATAAATAAATTAATCGATCAGTAATATCCAATTTACATGTGTTTTATATAGAATTTTAAAAATTAATATTTACCGAACTGAAATGGTCACTAAAGCGATTAAAGAGTCAAAAGTCAAAATCATTTATTTCATTATGACCATATTGAGGCAGTGTTGATGGTTAAGAATTATAAAGATATCAAACGGTAGCATTCACAAACGGCGAGACACGTCATGTAGATTTACAAATCATGCGCACTTTAAGAAATCAATCCAACTTTAGCAACCTTGCTGAATCCTTTGCTTCGTATCATGTTCGAAAAATTGGTCTGCTCAACAACGTAAATCACGCAATTGATGTTGTTGAACTGACAAAATGAAAGCCATTCTTACTGTTCGTGTGTTAGGTACGCAATTACCCCGCCGGTTTCTGGACCGAAAATTATCGATGTGTCAAAATTAAACAGAAGTCAAGTGATCCGATTGACTGTTGATAATATCGTCAACCAATCATAACAGTTTACGGACGCTTGACATTTTGTTAGCAAATATTTGTGTTGATTTTCGTTCAAAAAACCGGGTGTAAGTAACTCAATGAAGAGCTTAACTCAATACCACTTCAATTTCCCCAATCATCGTAATATCTTAGACTATGTATGTATGTAGTGATTACAACAATATGGTTGTCAATGTAACACGGTCACAGTACGGCCCGCTCCGGCGTCAGAACGGAAACTCTCTGGCCCAGTGGCCACGCTCGATAATTATATCGATTGTGCGAACATGTGTCGAGCACTTACGATTTGCTGAGATTGCTTAGACATGGATATCTGGTTAAGGGGGATGCGCTAAGGTATTTAATTTTACCCTGGTGCTATCATCTTACACTGAAAAAAATAATTTCTTACTACACCACATTAAAGTGATTTCATTAAGATTTACTGACTTTATGCAGTAAGAAGAAATGTTTGTAAAACACTAAAAGACAATACAGTAACGTTTAATGATTGAACATACCATTTACTGAAAAAAACGTTAAAGTTTACTGTTATGGCGGTAACATTTTACCTGAAGCTTTAACTGTTTTCGGATCAGTAAAGAATACTGTTTTGTACGTTAGGCTCATATAAAACTGTTTTTATAAAGCAAAAAAATTAATGTTTTTTTCATTTTTATTTGCTGCTTATTTCTTTCAGTGTACTCATACAATATTTTACGTAAAATTAGGGTGGGTTTCTTGATTGGTAATTTACTATAGAAATAAGTTTCACAAACTTCTGTAAAATCAGATGTGTGTCTTCAAATATTTCCTGAGCATGTAATGTGGATTTATCGAGAGCCGATTTTTTCGCAATTATTTATTAAGCTTTTAAATTCAAATAATTGAGTTTTATTTTTGAGGGTAAATTCCACCAAACTTTTATACCTAGAATAAGAAGTGTTATCCTAAGAATACATTTTTAATTTTTGTCAGTTTTCCATACTAGAACCTGACAGACGTCAATTTTAATCTACGGATAAACTTTGGTGTTGGACTTTGGTGTAATCTGCCCTAAATCAAATAACTACCAAAATATACTTTGACAATTTACTAGGTAGTTACTAATTAATTACGAAGGACCGACACTGGAAAATTTCACAACTTTTAGATTCAACATTGTAAACAAACAATATTGGCGACCATATGATCGACTTATATGTGTGCTACAATCACTACACCAACCCAATGACGTGTTATTATACACCAATCCCACTGGACAAATCACTCACACGAGTAAACTAAGCCTATTTCAACAGTAACGTTATCACCACAGCCAGTCAACTGTCTAGTCATAGTTCGCACACGCACACAAACAAAAGACTGCCGTTGCTAAAAATTCAATGGGAAATAAAGGGGACTTTCTTGCAAACTACACCCAGATTCACATGTAGACGAGGCTTGAGTATGTGTGCGTGAGCCTGAGCCAAAAGTACAGTGTGTAGTGACCAATTTGTTGGTATACATGCCACTCACACATTCTTAGCAAGTCTACAGTTTCGTGATAGCGTGGTCAACACAGGTACCTAGGGGTGTACTTATCTCGATCTACTAACCATTTCGTGTGCGTTTTTGACACTTAACTGCTGTACTAGAACCTTTAATTTTGTTAACAAAGCTGTTTGCAAATGAAAAGTAAATTGAAGTTTAGTTTCGATTTTTACCTAAATAAGAATAGTTTTTTAGTTTGCTGTTGTCTTAATAACGTTGTTTATTGGCACTTTTGTCATGAAACTCGAACTGTCTCAGTAGATTTTCCTTTGCTTTCGTCAAGACATTCTATAAATCAGTCTTTTCTCTAGCCAGAAATATTCAGCTCCAATGTTACACACGCAACAAGTTATACTCACCAATGATCCTTTTTTGTTTTTCCCCGTCCCTTTCAGCCAAGACTATAAAACTTATACTTCTGAACTAATCAATGGTGGTCACTCTTTACGGTTATAAGTATCCTTAAAGTGCTTAGTAGACAGATTGGTGATTACTGATACTTATTAACGGAATCCTAACTGTGTTTTAGGTAAAGTAATTTTTTTTTTAATTCTTTACTATTTTTTTTTTTTTTGCAAATCAGCCTGTGACGACTATTCTGCCAGCGTCACGTTGAGTACTCAGTAACTTAAATTGTCCGTATATAAAAATCACAACTATCATTCTTTGACAATTGTATGAAATGGACACGAGAAATTGGCGTAGTGTGCCTATTTTATAAACGACTAATTTACCTGACTGATTTATAAAAAGACATAGTAAGTTATTCTGATGGTTCGTTCCATCCACACAAAATCCACAATTTCACTCTCCTAGCCCACTCTCCAAATGAAAACGTGCGAGCAAGTGTCGATGTTAAACATAGAAAACGCCACTGTCCCCCAGGGTCGGTTCACAGGTGGGGTGATTTTATCTACCATCTACTGACCACTTCAAGCGCATTTTTGACACTTCAAAAGCCCTCCGTAGTGACAATTTGATAGATATTCAAAAGATAACAATAACATGTGTTTTTCGATGTAATAGGTAGGTATTATTTTTTATTGTGTTGTCCGGTTTTTTTTTTGGAAGGTGTCTTGTTTTGTTAATTGATTGGTTTGCTTTCGTATTCGTTTATAATATTATTATTTTTGTATTGCTTCATCGTTTAAACTGATTAAAAAGTTACTTGAAATAAAACGCATTAATTTGTTTTTGAACTTCTATTTTTGAATTCTTTCGATCGACGTGCATTTTTTTTTTGTTTTACTTTTTTAAGTCGGTTACAAAAGTAACAGTACCCATCCCACTATATATATGTATTTGTATTTTATATAACAAACTCAATTTCAGTTATTATAACCCCCTTTACAAGACGCCATCTTAAATCAACTGTCAAACTCTAACACACTATTTAAGACGTAAGTACAGATCATAAAGCATACTCCACAATAGGGTGCAAGCAATTAAAGGCAACTCTATACGACGTGCTAATGTCATATTTATGGGCTTCAGCATGTAACAGACAGTTTTCACATGCTTATCTAAGTTGCTACCTGAATATCAGATTTATGGTCCATAGAGTTACTAGGGGAATGTGGCAGTTGTTGTTGGAGTAAAAAAGTGTTTTTGGGTAACTGTAACTGGCGAAATGTGGGTACAGGTGCACCTCTGCCTAACCCATCAGGGAAATACAGGCGTGATAGTCTATTATGTGTATGGATCTGCGTTCGTGATTTCTTTGCCAAACATGTAAACAAATATGAGTTTATGGAGAAATAACTTTAATTACTACACTACAAAATTCAGTTTACGCTAAAACTTCAAACATTTTTATATTTTTTTCAATGGTGCTAGTCACTCTGAAATCAACTTAATTACCACTAAATCAAAGTTCATATTTGTTTAATTTGAAATAACATCAATTACAAACATACATTTGAATAGACCTTAGATGTAAGATGAATAAAAAGTATTTGCTTAAACTAAGGTCTAAGATTAATTTGTTTGAATTGGCCAAGATTAGGAAAAGTTAAGGTGTGTGTTATATTTGTGGGAAATTACGTTTGGCTAACAAATTAATGCAAATGAAAGAAGCATTTCAAATTGATGTCATCATTTTATTTCGTATAGGCAAACTGAACGCCATCCCACGCTTAAAATTAAGCAAAAAACAACTTAAAATACTTACGAATAAGTATAGTGTAATAACCATTTCCCATACGTTGGATTGTCCAAACTGTCCATTAACCTGCGTTTCTGAGGACCTTAAAATAATCCACTGATGCCGTGATTGGCGTTTCCATCTATTGGGTCCAGTTCATATAACACAATAAATAATTTTTACTATTGACATTGAGTGTATGTCAATAGTAAAAATTCTTTATTGTGTTATATGAACTGGACCCAAAAGAAGAAGAACCTTAGAAGTACCTAGATCTTACCTTAGATCAAGCATCGCCTTCAAAACAACATTCAAGATTGCTCTACTGTGATTAAGGCTGTGTCCCCACTAGGCAAACTGTTAGCGGCCGACTGAGTTTGCGGCGTATCGGTTTAGTACGCCCTTCCATGTATTTGAAATGGAGTGTCCACAGTTTGCTAGTTTTGCGCTCACTTTACGCTCACTTCACTCACTTTACTCACTCAGTCGGCTGCTAAAAGTTTGCCTACTGGGGACACAGCCTAAAACACCATTTACTCGTCATTTCGCATCCATACCCAACCGTTAACTTTGATTTTTTACGGTTTCCACTCCAGTAGTTTGTATCGTTACGGTTTTAACGCTCTAAGATAGCTATTTAACCCCTTACGCACCTTTTACACCCTCATATAACATGAAAGAAATGGTTATTTTATGGTGGCTCGGTTACGGTACAGATTTCGATGTCATAACATTTTGAATTCTCAATACGTCACCGTGTAGGTACTGATAAGAAATAGTTATCATTGTAACGCCGTAAAGTTAGATGTTATGATGCTTTTATGGGGTTTGTTTTTTAGTGTAGTGCTTTGAGTGTTTTGTGGAATTGTTTGGGAAATATTTGTGTGATATTGTAAGTCTTGTGTCTTATTTTCTATCTTTCTTTGATGTCTATGACAAAGCTTACCTACGAGTAAAGTACGTCTTCGGGCCGGTAACGAGAAATTGGAAAATAAATAAAATATGGATCCAATAAGTTGGTGTTAAAGTTAATTAATTAAAGTTAGATTGAAGTCGTGATTGCGTTGTGATTGTGTCAGTGACTACTACATCAGATGTCCACATCGGCTAGCAAAAAATAGGGAAAAATATTTGTAGGTTCGACTAGAAATTATTATATTGTGTACTTTAAAAAAAAATAGTTTTTTGTGGTTGTTGTTAAGTAAGTCTGTATCTTGGTAGCTTTGGGGTCCCTTCTGGTCCCCAAAACTACCAAGTGAAAACTATTTGCACACCCATAAAAGATCATTTTCAAATCATCAAAATATATTACACGCACAACTAATTCCTCAAGTTCTCAACAGTCGAGTACAAGACAAACACCATTAATAATCCCATACAAGCAACAGCTTCAAAAATCTGTTTGCTAAGAAGTTAACCAAATTGTAATTTTTCATACAAACTCATTTCTCAAACCTATATAGTTAAACTCAACCCTCAGTCGCATAACTGTATATACACATGGGATTATGTATGTATGTATTGTTCAATAAAATCGACAGGGGGCTGTAAAAATAATATAAATATATCACTTTACAATGTGAAAGCACAGTTTGTAACTCATTGTGGTACCAATCAATGGTTATAAAAGTACCATTGTGGCCTCTGGTTCCCAAAATAACGTGAAAGATATTAAGAAATCTTTACAACAAATTGACCAATTTCCATGATTTTCAATTCAGAAGAAATCTAATCGAAAGCTTTGTGTTCAGAGGGGCAATTCTCGTAACTTTAAGAACGTTCACAGTCTGATCTCAGTCTCATTCTGCTAAAAATACCTCTAATTTTCCTAAATTTTTGACAAGTTTTTGACGTTGACTATCGCTGAGATGAAATTGCGACTAGATTTTGAACTTTTTTAATTACTGGAATTGGCCTTCAGGCGTTTTTAAATATTTATGTTAACTTTATTTTTTGAGTGACTGACTGGCGTATTTGATTTTAAATTCTATCATTACGTTGTTTAATTTTAAAGTCTTTTTTGCTACCATAATAGCTGTCAATATATTTATTTTTTCACTCGTCATATATTTTTTTACTCATCCCAAATATTACTGGTGAAAAAACTTTGAGCGCCTCACACCCAAGAAATACGTTGCCGATCACCGAACTAATCCGAGCGAAATCTTCACGCTTACCGAACACGGTTCAAAACAATTTCTGGCTTATTAAAGACATCCCCAGGTACTGACTTATCCGTTATGGCACTTATGGGGTACCTTTGAACACCCTTACGGTATACCTCAATCAATATTTGGAGTAGTTCCTGACGAGATTTTTAATGGGTTATTTAAACATTCATGGGTAAGCTGCAGCTTGTTTTTTTGTTGTCAGTATCTTTTTGCTACCGATTTTTTTATCCAAACTGAAATCGTACTGGTTTGATAATTTTATTATTATTAAGTAAGTAAGGCCTAAAATAATGGGGTAATCTATGAAGTTCCTTTAGCTTGGATTTCTGTTGACCAAAAAAAAAGAAATAAAGAAAGCAACAATACCTAAAACAAAATTAACAACAAAGGGTGTAATTTAGTGGCAAAAATAATTTCTAACCACGGAGGTGTTACCACAAAACACAATAAGAGAAAAAAAAAAAACAAAATCGGTTAAAAATAATTAACCCGTGAAAGTTCTTAGTCCCGTGAAAGTTTAAAAAGAAATAAACGTTAAGGGTGCGACATACACAGCCGATAATTAAGGCGTATTCAAACTGTGATCGGAAACTATAAATAATAGAATTTGGTATCGAAGCGGATCTCTTTTGTTCGCAATTATTATAAGTTTCTTAACCCTTCGATCGATCGGATTGGTTTAATAACAAGGTTCGTGTTTTCACCTCCTGTCCCACAGGTGTGCCATGTGAAATATCTGTTCATGTCGCTTACCTACTTGTCCTGTGTAATTCCAGCTGAGAATTTAATTTAGGTTCTTTGGAACTGAATAAATAAATATCCATTTAAAGATCATTATGTTTTAGATTCTTGCAAAAGCAAAGTATCTACATGGTGTAATTTTTTTAATAATCTTGTTTTTGTATGACACCTGAACGCTCATTTTACAATTCACAAATTAGGTACTCACGTTTTAACAGAATAGTTACAAGTTTACAAATCCACGAATGATCAAATAAAACTATCGCCTTACAATTATTTTCTGTTTTTTACTTGTTTAAATCTAAAACTGTTCAAAAAACTAAGCCTAACGGTTCAAATTGTTCTTAAGAAGTTATTTTTTAAATCTGCACTGGCACAAAAGAAAAAATAATCGAGCTTAAAATCTGCGCACAAAAAACTGTTACAATTAGACAGTTTTTGTTCCTTTGCCTTGGAAAAAAAAATCTTTTAAGTGACAAAAATAGGAAGTACAATGACATGTCACGTTAGGGTTGACGGGCTCTCTCCCCTTCGAAGTGTTAGGTGACACTAGTGATCGCAATTTTTGACGAAGGCCTTTGTAAACTTTTTTTCTTAAATAAAAAGCAGTGTCGTCTTGCATAAATTAACGCATGCGTATTAGAACATGCATATTCCCATGTCTATTATATGTTTTGTGAACCGTCGATTTCTTTGTGCGCCTGATGTGTGTATGATTACGATTTTAATTGAAAAACAACATTGAAGTAATATGGCGCGTCTGCGACTGACTTTAGATTAAGTTTTTTCTTGAGAAATGTGAAGACATTTTTATAGGCATTAAAGAAATTTAAACGATTTTTGCAAACTGTTTTGCTCGTAATATTTGATGTTCAAGATAATGAAAAATAAAAGTTCTAATATAACTTTGTAACCAGCTTGATAGGACTTTAATTCAGATTGCATGTTTAGTCTTTTCTTTAGCGTTTTTACTTTGTAGCTCATCAAGAACAATATTCTTTACCAAAGAGTTCTTATATCACGCACGTGCTGCACATCACACGCTAATTATCACCTTATCGATTTTACGAAGAACGGCTAATAAAGGCTATTATTTTGCAGCTGATTGCTTCATCGTATTCTATTTAACCCATGAACTAGCAAATAAGCGGCCGGTAAAGAATCAATTCACTTCATACAATTATTACTCTATTAGCCACGATACATGTCTTGTCGACCAGTCTTAGAAGTGTATGAAACTACTAGATTACTCTAGCTAGGGCATCACACACGTTAGATAGTCTTTGCTATACTGATCTCTGTATTCTCTTTCTCAAAACAAGGTGCTCAGTATTCTACCTCTCTCTCTTTTTCTCTTTAGTACTATTACGAATAATACATTGTTTTATGGTTGTGGTTATCCTTAAAGGTACTATTACAGTATAAAGGTGTAAGACAACATTACCTTTAACCCAATATATGCCTAAATCGCTAAATTTAGAGTTTGTTATTTCCAATTTTGCCCGCACACCTCTTCTACAAGGTGTAATTGAAATGGAACCCAAAAAACCTGCTCCATAGATTTCATCATTATTTCAGCCGAAAGACGTCCACTGCTGGACATAGGCCCCCAAGCACGTTTACTTTGACCGGTTCTGTGCTTCTCGTCGGTCCACCTTGTGGGAGGCCTTCCAACGTCTTCCGGCACGCGGTCACCACTCCAGAACCTTTCGGCCCCATCGGCCATCTGTTCTGCGAGCAATGTGCCCTGCCCACTGCCAGTTAAGTTTGGAAATTCTTCGGGCTGTGTCGGTTACTTTGGTTCTCCTGCGGATCTCTTTATTTCTGATTCGATCACGCAGGGAAACTCCAAGCATAGCCCTCTCCATTGCCCTTTGGGTGACTTTCAGCCTTCTAATAAAGCCCATTTTGAGCGACCACATTTCAGTGCCATAGGTCATCACTGGCAACACGCTCTGGTCATAGACTTTTGTCTTTAGACACTGCGGTATGTGGGACAAGAAGATATTGCGTAGCCTCCATAGATTTATGTTCACATAATCGACAAAATGTAGGGAAAAGCAGATATTTTTTTCGCTGTTTCTTCGATGATCCCATAGTGAAAGGAGATCACCCAGATTGGGCTAATTTTTATTTTGCCGGCCAACAAACATAAACGCATTATTTAAATAGAATTCAACATTATAATCATTTTTTATTACTATACCAAAGTTCTAAGTCAATTCAATGAGATTATATTTCGGTTTGAATTTTAGCCTCAAAGTATCACTCAGTGTAGATGTAAAGCAGTTTTTTGTTTAGTCAAAAGTGTTATTTCTATGTGGTGCAATGGTAGTCAGTTGCCATTTTAGTTTCACGTCCATTATAAAAAGTCCCGGGAAAAAAAAAAATTCTTTATTGAACATTTCAATGATTATTCTCTACTTATAATTCTCCTGGTCTAACAAAAATATTCTCTAAACCTTCAGCAGGAATGTTTATGACAGACAGGTGCCTTGCATGCCCCATGTACCATACAATACACATCACATGGGAGCAGCAGCCGATAGTTCTTCTGCCATTACGGCAAGAGCAATAATAATGCGCAATAGCTTGCCTGCCTGTGAGAGCTGTGTCTATGGCTATATAAACATGATATGTTTGTAAACGGATATGCCGGGACTGGATTCGCCCTCGAAGTATGTAGAGATCCCTCCCTTCAACTTCTCGCAGATGTTCAGCAGGTATATTTCCTCCGATTTCAATGACAAACATACCAGTTGCCTGTATGTGCTCTGCATAATAACTACGTGCCTGTTTAAGTTGGTATATACCAAGGGCGAACAAAATAAGGTCTTCTTCCGTTAATATAGGGAACGGGATATCAGACAGATTCGTATTTATTGGCTGAAACTGTGCACGTCTTCGGTTATAATTGTATCTGGTTACCAGATCACCCAATGTATTTGGAATATTAATTCTTTCTTGAATGATTTCTAAAAATCTTGGGGCGCGCACATTGTCCACAATCACTTGATGATATGCGTTTAATATTGCTGCTGCTATCCTAAAATATTCAATCATGTGCGGTAAGGCACGATTGCAATGAACGATTCGTAATAGTCGAAAATCCCTCTTAAATCGTCCATTAATGACTTCGACCACCCAGCGGCATATGGTAACAAGGCGTGACTTGTTTGCTTGTACCGTAGTCAGTTGCGTTTCATTAGCATCCTTTGTTTGGGGCATATGCACTGAATATCCATGAGATTGTAGAGGTAATGCCGCGTCTCTAAAGCCGCGATCAAGGATAAATACGTCTCCTGGTCTATAAAACCAATGAAATACACTTTCTTCGTCCTCAAGAATAGAATTCATTACATAGGCGTCAGAAGTTGTTGCAGCGTGTGGTCCAGACACCTCTATAATATGACCGTCACAACATACAAATAAAAAAGGCTTCGTCAGATTTCTATATTTATGGTGACTGTACGTGAGTCTTTGAAAAAAGTAGTTGGAGCTTTTTTGGTTATATATATATGTACCGTCGCATATAGTAATAGCGTTTCTTTGTTCTATAGAGCTTTCTGGATTTCCATATAACGTTTCTGGTAATAATAAGTTCCTTTGTGCTACATCTTGTCGATTTAAATGGTCAAATCCTAAGTGTATAGGAACAAAATCACGCACTAACGCTTCACGACCTAAGGTCAATAGTCTTTGAAAACGGGATTCGCTTGTTCTAAAAATCAAAGCGAGCCTCGCATTAGAATCCCCTGTTCGAAGTTTGGCTAATGTTGCAGCCAGTATAGTTTTTTTGTGTCTGTTACTATTTAAACTGGATATATTGTCGAGCAAATTGGAAAACTGCTCATGACTAAGTCCAATCCAAGTGTGGAATTCGTTTGCATTTATAAGTTCATATTGTTCAAAGTTGAGTATATCTGTTGTTATTTGATTTCGCATTATAGTTAGAGCACTCACTATTTCAGAGGCCGTAAAATCTTCTACGAGATTATCCTGTAGAGGAAGTGTATGCCAGAGGTTTTGCTCCAGATGTTCTTGACACACGCGAGCATTTTCTGGTATCAATAAATTGTAACGTCCGATCAGAAGAACAATCACACTATGTGGAATTCTAAGTCGGGTCACATTCTGGCAATGTTGAAAAACACAATTCACTGTTGTGTTTGGAGTACGAACGAATCCTGGTAATGTCAGTGTTGGATGGGTTCGGGGTACTTCCGGAGCAGGTTCATCTGGCAGAGCATCGATGACTTGATTTGCCTCGCGAACTCGTCGTTGAAAAGTCCTTTCAACTCTTTGCCAACATGGTCGGCAAATGAAGTCTGTTGGCTCTTCCTGAAAAGAATAATAAATAAAATGATTAAACACCTACTTTGATTAAAAACCTTTGATTATAACGGTAGTGTTGCCTCCAAACCGTGCCAGATGTAGTGTGTGTAGTGTTATTGTGTTAACCATTATGAATTATTATTATTATTATCGTATATGACATGTTTTTTTTTATTAATTGATAGAAGTATATGCACTAATACTAGTTTGTAAGTTGTTTATGTTCTTACTAACAATATTGGATTGTACTGATCTGACAAATAAATGAATTGAATTGAATAAACTACAATGATTAAAATTGTTCGTACACGTGACAAGACTGCCCAGTAGTGGTGTAGGTACGTTATACGTCCAACTGGAAAGAGACTAGCATGGTATGGAGTTACTATCATTTAGTTGTACCAAAAAATATAAAATAGGTTACCTGTCTCGCAACCAGCTCCTCGATAACTATCTGCGCCATGTCGTTATGGTGTTCTTCTCGTGAAGTCCACGTATAAGTCCTTCGACCTTCACATGGTTCACGACATTTTATACACAACATTTGTGCCATTATAGCAACAATAAAACGACAAAAAACAACAATAACACGACAAAAAACAACAATAACACTATAACAAAAACAGCAATGACAAAACAACGATAAAACTGGGAGCACAGCGGTGTAGCCGTCCGATGTAACAGAAGTTGCATGGAGAACTGAAGGCAAGCCGTGCGGTGAGCGCCGTGTGGTCAGTGCGAGCGAGATAGCATGTGACGCAGGCGCAGGTAGCTGCTACCTTTTTTACATTCTGACTCGCACGTTATTCCAAGAAATATAATAATAATTAGGTTTCTTCCACAAACTGAATAGATGTTCTGAGTTTGAATAATATCTCACAGACTTGACTTAGAACTTTAGTGTGGTAATAAAAAGTGTTTATATTATTATTATCTATTGTAATATTGAGTTTATTTTAGTTGGCCGGCACTTTCAAAATTAGCCCAAAAATGTATGGAGGTTGGGTGATCTCCTTTGGTCATAATGAGTACAGTTAATTTATTTATCCTCGCAGTGAAACGCCATACAGTAAGATACACCGACGAACCAGTATATTAAAAATAATAATAATACTATTGATTTGAGGCGCCATGAGGAACAGGGTGTAAAGTTCACTCATACTCCATAGAAAAGGGAGAATCCTCCGACCAGACGGGTGTTGTGTCTGGTGGGCAACTGTCCTATGATTCATGTCGGCCGTTGCGTATTATTTAGGATGCTAGTTGCGCGGTAAACTCTGTTTGCGAGATGCAGAATTTTGTGTGACGTCAGTATGACGCGTAGAGCGCATGTGGCGTTTGTAAATACCGCTCCAGGCTCATAGATAGACCTTAACCTAAACTTACATACAGGGCGGCATAGACATCGACTTGGAACCTGTTACCATGGATTCTAAGCCCCATGCGTTGAAATTTTTCGTCGGTTATTAAAAAAAACGGTCAAGTGCGAGTCGGACTTACGCACCGAAGGTGCCGTACAAATTTGTAGATAATGTTAATAGTTTACCACGGGATTTTTTTTGTAATGTAACTAAGCACAAATTGACGGTTTTCGGATTTTTTCCTTTACTTGTGCTACATGACATTGCTTCTTGCCAAATTTCCTGATTCTAGGTCAACGGGAAGTACCCTATAGGAAAAGGATCTTGACCGACGGACAATGAAGTGATCTTATAAGGGTTCCGTATTTCTTTTTGAGGTACGGAACCCTAAAAATAGCTGTTCCATACATTTTGACCACGTAGGTATTGCACTAAAGGTTCTATAATCATATGCTGTATTCATGGTTATAGTTTGCGGGTCGATAGTTACCACCCTGTATTTTTATTACATTCAAAAACGTGTGTTCATTAATAAGGCTTAAGACGAATCTGCGTTCGCGATTTATTTGGCAAACATACGTATACAAATATGAGTTTATGGAAAAATAACTTTAAATCATCTATATATATAAAAAGACAAGTCCTGACTGACTGACTGACTGACTGACTGACTGACTGATTGACTGACTCATCAACGCCCAGCCCAAACCCCTGGACCTAGAATGCTGAAATTTTGCACAGAGATTCCTTTTATAATGTAGACGAGGAATAAGGAAGGAATTTTCGAAATTCAACCCCTAAGGGAGTTAAATGGGGGATGAAAGTTTGTATGGAAAATCTTATTCCTTGAGTTAATAAACTTGAAACTTGGCACGAATACTTACCTAAGTAAATTATGAAAATTGGTCTTTTTTGTTTTTCTAAACTACCTTCTAAAGGGGAATGAGGGGGTGTCAAAATTTGTATGGAAGAATTTTAATGCACGGTCCGATTAACTCAAAACTCAGTATTTATACTAAGTACCAAAAATAAAGAATTACGTGTATCAGGGTTTTTCAAAAATCTACCCCTAACGGGGAGATAAGGGGTAGTTAATTTTACAGGGCAAATTTTACTGCCAGGCTTAATTAACTCAAAAATTGGTATAAATAATCTGTGAGTCAAGTAATGAACACATTCCATATGATTTTTCAAAATTCCACCCCTGTGGGGGTGAAAAGTGGGGATACAGCTTATATGAAAAATCTTATTCCTTGGGTTAATAAACTTGAAACTTGGCACGAATACTTATATAAGTAAATCATAAAGTTTGGCATTTGTTGTTTTTCTAAACTACCCCTTAATAGGGGATTGGGGGGTGTCAAAATAAGTGTGGAAGAATTTTAACGCGCGGTCCGATTAACTCAAAACTCAGTGTTTATACTTAATACCAAAAATAAAGAATTACGTGTATCAGGGTTTTTCGAAAATCTACCCCTAACGGGGAGAAAAGGGGTAGTTAATTTTACAGGGCAAATTTTACTGCCTGGCTTAATTAACTCGAAAATTGGTATAAATAATCTGTGAGTCAAGTAATGAACACATTCCAAACGATTTTTCAAAATTTTACCCCTGTGGGGGTGAAAAGTGGGGATACAGCTTATATGAAAAATCTTATTCATTTGGTTAATATACTTGAAACTTGGCATGAATACTTATCTAAGTAAATTATGAATTTTGGCATTTTTTGCTTTTCTAAACTAATCCCTAAAGGGCGATTAGGGGGTGTCAACATTTGTATGGAAGAATTTTAACGTGCGGTCCGATTAAGTCGAAACTCAGTATTTATACTTAAGACCAAAAGTAAAGAATAACATGTATCAGGGTTTTGCGAAAATCTACCTCTGACGCTGTGAAAAGGAGTAGTTAATTTTCCATTTTACTGCGTGGCTTGATTAACTCGAAAATTTTTGGAAATAATCTTTGAGTCAAGTTATGAACACATCCCAACCATTTTTTCAAAATTCCTCCTGTGTGGGGTGAAAAGTGGGGAAAAACTTTATACGAAAAATCTTATTCATTTTGTTAATAAACTTGAAACTTGAAAGGAATATTTGTCTAAGTAAGTAATAAGAAATGGGTCTTTCGAAAGTAGATCCCTGACGGGTAAAAAAGTGGTAATTCGATTTTTAAGGCCGGTATTATAGTGCGTAGCTTGATTTACTCCAAAAAAATGGTATGAATAAATTTAAGCTTCAAACTTGGCTAAGTAAATTATAGTTTGTCATTTTATGTTTTTCTGCTCTAAAGGGAGATTGAGGGTGTCAGTTTGTATGGAAGAATTTTATCGCGCGGTCCAATAATATAAACTCGGAACTCAGTATGTATACTTAAGATCAAAATAAATAAAAAAGTGTGACTGGGTTTTTCGAAAATCTAACCCTAACGGGGTGAACGGGGGTAGTCCATATCACAGAGGAGTATTTTATTGCGTGGCTTGATTCAATGGGAAATTGGTAAAAATTATCTTTGAGTCAAGATATGGAAACGTCCCAAACATGTTTTCAATATTTCGCCCCAATGGGGATAAAAACTGTGAAGGTGAAAATGTGGTCTTATTCCTTTGGTTAAGAAACTTGAAACTTTTCAACATTTGCCTCAGTAAATAATAAAGATTGTCACTTTTAGGGGTCTACTACTTACTTACTTAAAATAAAAAAGTATGAGTTTTAGGGTTTTACTTATTCGACTCCTACCGGGGTAGAAAAGGGTAATAAAGTTTAAGGAGTAGAAACTCCAACTTCCATTAACACGAAAATGGGTAGGTACTTATAAATAATCTTTATATCATAAAAATGGAAACGTACCAAATGCAAAAACAAGCCCTGTCGTGATGAAAAGGGAGGATAGTTTATTTGAAACATCTTAGGTAGTTTAACTAAAATATTGGCCCGAATACTTATGTCTTTAAATAAAGTAAGTATAAAGATCGTAATCAATAATTTTCGAAATACCTTTCAGGGAGAGGTGGAGGGTGTTAAATTTATTTGAGGAAAGTACGAAACCCACGCGGACGAAGTCGCGGGCAAAAGCTAGTACACAATAAAGTTCAGTTTACGCTACAACTTCAAACATTTTTGTATATTTTTCAATAGTGCTAGTCAGTCTGAAATCAACTTAACTGCCATTAAAATAAATTTAATATTTGTTTAACTTTAAATAATATTAATTTGAAACATAAGTTTGAATTATATACTTTATGTTAGTAGCACTTCACTTTACACTAGCTTACCCCTTTTCAGGTTTTCAGTTATTTCAATTACAACTTGTACCTATAAGAATTGATATTACTACTTTTCCAAACATAATAGGTCGAAGCTTAGCATTTAGAGAGCAATCCTTGCCTAGTTGTGAATATAATTTTACGAGGAAGTAAATTATTGTCCAGTTCATTCAAGACGCCATTAACACGTTGCACCCATTGCGTTTCTATAGAACCCATAAAGTTAAGACAATAAACATGATATCGTTTCTATTAGTGAATGAATTTTGCTTTGGAGATCTGAATGGGTCAGTACCAGCTTAGGAAACAAGCACTTTCTTAATATGTAGGTAGATACAAATAGCATACAACATCAAGTTATTTCGTAGAAAAGGAGTTTGTTGCGTTACTTCTTCTTCCCAGCTAAAGCACTAGAAAGTGGTGAATAGCGGACGTTTTGGGGACTGTCTAATGTATTTTTGACCTTCGAAAAGTACTGATTCTCAGCCTTATTTGAATATGTCTTTTGATTTTGAACAAAATGTACAATCAGGGAAATTGATTGTTAAGCAGGTTGACACACTGCGTAAATTGGCCGTACTGTAATCAAATAATGAAAGTCGTGATTTGAATAAACGAACAGTATATGTTGTTAGTAAATTTGCTAAGCAATCATTTTTCCTGACTTTACCTACTACCTTAAATTCATACCTACCTTAGAGGTAGACTTTTCTAGAGAACATCTTTGCGTTTATGAAAAACGCCTGTGTAAAAGTAATTTCAGCGAGCTCTATGTACCAAAGTATATTAAAAATGCACCTATTTATGAAGGAAATGTCTCAATAACGAAACAAAAAGTATACCATGCCATGACCGGAATGCACCGTATTTATTACTCGCTTTATTCCAAATCCAAGTGGACAAATTTATGACACTCCATACACAATAAATCATTTTCCGTAGCGACATTTTAAATACATTTTTATATGCGAGCCCAATGTTCTAGTACGATCGTCAACACAAGTATATCCAATCATTCAAACGATATAAAGAATTCTCGCTCTACAGCCGAAAAACTAGAGGTTAAAATCGCATGAATGAATTCAGCATTTTTCGGCACAAAGCGTCAGAGTTTAGAGGTGAAATTTATAAGTAATTTGCGAATAAATCTTTCTATGTTAGGGGAGTTTTTTTTCCTTACACCGTCTTCTGACAATATAAGTAGACTATTAATGTCATGTACCGATAATTGTCGCACATATTTTAAAAATATCTTCAATAGATATAAAATAGCTTTTGTATGGTAACCCCATGATTTTTAGGAACAATATACGGTATCTCTGTGAAGTTTTGTGAAATTTAACATTTTGTGAGAATATTTTGTATTTGTATGCTATTTTCTCTTTTTTTTTTTGCAGAAGGTGAGTGGATGTGAAGTACAATAGACATTAACAAGTTTATGGAGACAGCTCTTTTGAACACTGTGAGTATTAATAATTTCAAGTCTCAGGCTACATAATAATATTAAGTAGGTAAACAAGAAAAATGCATGTTCAATTTCTGGAATTATTTTTTAACAAAAGACACATGAATGCGCTTTGATTAGAAAGTTCCCTTTTTGTCAGTGTCATATGAAATAGCTAAAACATGGCAAATTAACGTACTGTGTAAATTCAGCAAACAATCAAGTTCCTTGACTGTACATTATGAAACCATATTGTCTCCTTATCAGAAAAGTATTTAAATAGGAATGTTTAAAAACAGTTTTTTGAAAACAATACAATCCCCCACAGCATTCACAACAATACACTATATTGACAGCAGTTTGACCGTCCACAAATCAGATCTAAACATGTGACATGCTCCTGCGCAGGAAACGGCATTGTTTTTACACCATCAACCAAATGATCGATATAAAATATAAAGGCTGGTGCAGACGCGCGATCGAGCGTGTCACTCGCATCCGCAGCTTTGTGTCGCGTAAAACAATGTGATAACTGCTCTATATTGTGTCCGGTTCAATGGACCTCATATGACGATATGTGTCCAGCTTAACTTTTTTATTCGATGTAAAAACTAGCTGCTTAATTTTAAAATAAGATACCTCACAATAGCTCAAGACAGAGAGGAGTGGAAAGGAGAAAGGAGCAACAACAACACATAACAACAACAAGATTCAACATTTACATACCTAGGCTGTTCAAGTTAGAAAGTGTCTTAGAAACTTTAATTTCCTGAAATAAAATGCAATGTTTTTAGATTCTGACACTTTTAACTACGCCACTAACTGCTTAAAGGGTTAAATTCCAACATTTGAATTTAATAGTTCCTGTTTAGTCCAAGGAGTTTTAATGTAAAACCACTCATTTCTAACTATGCAGTTTCATAAGGTGATATTTCGCAATTAAATTGCACGTCATTTAATATAAAACAAGACTGCGATTACACTAACGAGCGTGAGCGGATAAGCGAGGCGGAAAAGTAAGCGGGCCCGCCCCGCCTCACTTCGCCAAGAAATCGTCTCTATTTACGCAATCACGACAATGCGTAATGACGATCGTTAGTCGCTGCGACATCCAGTTTGTACAGTAATTGACATTATTTTCCAATTTCTCCGCGATTTTTTTCCTGTGTAATGAAATCGCGCAGTCGTGTTCAGTCGCTCGTATACAGGCCATTGCTTATAAAATTTAACGCAATAACGTTTACGAACTCTCTACTTACTGTTCTATCGTATTCACATCCAATTTAACACGGAATGTATGTTCATTCGAGTATCTGTTGAGATTTTTATCGATACAGGAATAGCCTTGGGTAGTCAATAAAATATTAAAGGTTCCCTTGGTAGGTAGCTCTTTAAAACCGTATATTAAAAATCTTGGAAGTTCTATATTCGTTCATACACAAATTATCACACATTCATACTGCATAGTTCAGAAAATAGTACAGTCAGTTATAGCAATTAGCTGACCCACCTGGGCATAAATGATTGAGATTTTTTAGAATATGAATCGATAGAATTTTATAATTATTTTACTTATATTTTATTTACTTTGCTCAACTAAATAAAATATAAAAGAATCATAAAATTCTGTCGATTCGTATTCTAAAAAATATCAACCATTTATACAGAGGTGTATACTGTATAGATATAGCTAATCCCTATAATAAAGGACTCAATTTTGTGAATCACTCCGTGTAGCAAAGAACAAACAAATAACTAAGAAAACTGCAAAATTATAAGAATACAGGAAGAACAAACTATAATAATGCCAAGAGAGCGCCAAATGGCCAAAACGTGATCTATCACCTACTAGAGTTGCGCGAGGCAGTTAGCTCTCTCTACATATAATTTAAAGCCATTAAAGACATCTGCAGAGCCAGCAATGAGTTCGCTTACTTGGGATGCGTAACGTCCCTTTGGTGCCCTTTTTTGTGTTCCTACGTACGTGCGGGGGTGACTTTTTCGAGCAAGGGGTGAACGCGTGGGGTGGTTTGCTCAAGTTTATGACTCCTATGTTCTTGACTCATATACCTCGTTTTATGAAAAACTCTGCCTCGAATTGCCGTTTTGGAGTCATTATCGTGTGTCGGTATTCGAGGAAGGGAGGCATTCCAAATGTGTAGGCCGTGGATCCGAGTTAAATTAGCATTTTATGCGTCTCTTCGTATTTCATTCGGAATATGTGAGTGTAAGTATCCAAGGAAAGCGGTTTAATCAGTTCGAGATTAGTTAAGTACTTAGTTTCGTCACTTGATGGCTTTAAGTACGTTTGACGCGCCTTCTAATGTAGATGCAACTATAAAAATTCTTCCCATGCACGAAATTAATCGACTATCTCAATAGACAATCTTTTAACTTCCTCAGATTATAGAATCGAATGCATTTAAATTGTAACAGTTAAGATAGTATTAGTAGAGTTATAAAAAACAACACATCGATTTTGTTTTGGGGAATATCGCGTTACATGTGTGACGATTGAAATTTTCGATACTTCTAACAAAATTTCGTTGTCAACGTTACCATCTGGCCGAAAAACAATCGGAGCAGCATCTATGGTGTCAAAGTATCGAAAACGTTCGGCTTAATCACAACGTACCCTGATTAAGGCGGACCCTCTGGCCATAAAAACATTATCGTTGCGTCCCTCCGTAAAAAAACATAAAGAACAAATACAATGGGCCAGTGGGCTCATGGTGCATCAGATATTGGCAGTTAGCTACATCCATGCCATGCGTCTTCGTCTGATTAGATCCGATGTCTACGATCTGTTATTGGTGTTTTCAATTGTAAAGCCGTTAGTTCTGTTGCTTTTATATTTTTTATTAGAATATTGAGTATTCAACTCAATCGATCTTGCTAATAATAAAGACATGAAATGGATCATCAATTTAAATTAATAAATCGAGTTCAAGACAGTAATATCAATAAAACTGTATGGATCCGATATGAATTCAGAGGCAGATAAATGACAGAAGCAAGATACAAGCATGAAGTTGATATAGCTAAATTATCTACATAAAATCGTCCATATAAACTAAGACCCTGTTTTATGTACTACGCAACATAAAATTTCATTAAACACAACATAAGCTCCTTCCAATCTCGGAAATGGCCACCAAAACAAAAATAGCCTTGAGGGTGGAATCTGAAAGCATTGAGAAAAACATTCGTGGCACAAAACTGACGATATGCTTAATGCACCCCACAGAAATTATCGATTAGAAGCTTTTTTATGCAAGAGGGAGTGCGTGGGGGAGTAAGCCTGGGGCGAGTGGTTGAAACAAAAAACGAGAGTGAAGAGTGAAAATAAAAAGTTTAAACAAGTAGGATTGCAATGGTGGCCCTCAAGACGTAGGAAAAATCAATATTCGATGCCGTCCGATGCAAATCTCCTTGCATCCCCATTTGAATTTCAATGCGGCCGCGAATTTGAGTTACTGCTTTTATTTTTATGTAATTTCTTCGTGTCTAGGGTTTTAAGTAGCATGAAATATAGGGATAAAATTACAGTAAGATACGGTAAATGTATGTAAAATTACAGTAAGATACGGTAAATGTATGTAAAAACATAATCAGCCTATAATGTTCCCACTATTGGACACAGACCTCTTCTCTTCGAGAGGGGAGTGCATGGGCTATAATCTACCACGCGGGCCCAGTGCGGGTTGGTAAATGTCACATGTCTTGGAATTTTTGGTTCTAGGACATTCCAGTTTCCTCACGATATTTTACTTATCCGTAAATGGATGTATTGGCCTTAAATTTTTGTTCAAAGAACTTGAAAATTGAAGTTTTATGATTCACCTATATGTTCCTGATAAATTCTATCAATAAATATGACTTGAGTACCAAAAGACATTATTATTTAAATTCAAAGAAACTATTACCTATTAAATGACAATGACGTCATTAAAGTCCGTTTACAATTTCCCAGCAAACTTGAGGCAATATATTGGTCAGACCAGTAAGAACATTACCATGACAGATCATAATTTCTCCGCTAACATTTCACAGCACACTATCGTTTTACTATCTAAGTTAAACGCGTATTTCATAATCTTCTATGAATATGTAATTCATAGTAAAACGTTGAATGGTGTATAATAAACTTCACATTAAATGTTCAATGCAAAATGTCACATTAAATGTTCAGAGCAGAAGCCAGTGGGAGATGGCATAGCAAGAAATACACGGTGGTTAAAAACTGGAAATTAAAAACATTAACAAATACATGTCTTGCCTAATACGTTTGACAGGGGATCTGCCGTAAATGTACCAATCAATCAACGGAGTACATAAAAGAAGGTTCGTCTCGTACTCAGCCCAATTAAAGCGCCCCAGGGCTCAGATGTACACTCTTCTTGATCGTTCGAGCGTCATCTTTAAATTTCCGTCGTTAAGATTTAATTTTTATCAAGGTCCCCCTCACGCGGGGAGAGGCAACCTGTCGCGCCAAATATTTTCCTCCGTAGTTTTTTCCCTCCTTCGATGGCACTTACTCGCCTCCCCTCTGTACGAATTTTTTTATCATTAAAACTCGGAGTGGGGTCGCCGAACCCGACGTTGCCAACTCGCGCTGTCATAACAAAACAAAATCATACGGAACCCACGTAATTTGCAACATCGCTTTTTTTACTATGAATGTTTAAGGTTCTAAATGATTAAAGTGGAGTGCTTATGCATTTTAAATATTTTGCGGGAGGATTGGCTTTTATTAGCAAACGAAAATTATTCATAGAGCACCAGCGTTTACTTCATCATAGAAATACGAACATTGAGTAAAATTAACCATACACTTATAAGATACGTCTACTAAATAATATTACTAACAGCTACAAACACTACAATATCTAATCAAAACCACCCAGTGTCCCCAATCAATACCAATCGTCACTAATAAATTCATTAACCCCGTCAATGTATGAGGTATTACGCAGTGACGGTTTAAGACCGTTTGTGGCCAATAACAGCCGGATGACACATTTCACTTAGCCTGAATGCGGCCGTAATTAAGCCGGCTACGTGTTAATTACCGGCCCACTGACACCTCGCCACAATTCATTTCCTTTGACGTACCGCTGCCATCTTTGTTTCTCTTTTACTATTTACCGATGCTTATTTAGGAACGCTTTATGATAATGGAAGAAAAAGACAATAGAATGAATACGTTACACGTAATTGCGATCTTTTATTAGCAAAAAAGAAAAGTAGCAAAGAAAAAGTTAATTTATCAACCACCTAAACCATAATTAAGTACAAGAAAAGAAAGAAAACGTGGCGAACTTTCATCAAGTGTTTACATAGAAGCTAGCGCTAAAACATTGGAACAAACAAAATTAACGTAAGTAAGGTTGAAAAGTTGTGGAAACAGAACTCTTATAATCTTGTTAGAACGCAGACGCAGCGGCTAATCCTCCTCCCATCAGCTAATTAATCCTACCAAGTTTATTTCTCAAAAAGTTTCAACTTGGTGCGGAAGTAATTTCACGCCAAGGCATTAGTGGGGAACGAACTTCACACTTAGCTACTCGGTAAACACTCATGACGTTTCCTAATTAACGGACGCAATTAGTGGTCGAGCTCGATGGACCAGTGGGGGGTTGGGTGGGGTGATAAGTGGCCAGGAGCGGAAAAAGTTAGGAGAAAATTCGAGGGCTTAACATGGGGCGAACGTGAGGCAACCAGACGTTGGGTAGCACGTCCGCACTCCGTTGTCTGGACTACGACCTTGGACTGATAGTATGGTAAACTGTTTTGATTGTGTTTCTTTTTTTGTTTTAATAAAGTTTTTATTGTGAGGCTTTTTTAGGGTAATTTTGAAGTTTTAGTAGATGAACTATGAATACAGTAAAGGGCTATCAAACATTACATAAGCTTGTTTAAATGACGAATTGAGGATTGTTTTTATTAAAAATCTAATCGTTTAATAATTATAGTATAATTATCTGGTGTTGGAAAAATCAGCCTTTAGTAATATCCAGACTGGATAATTAATCCTAGTAATATTATAAATGTGAAAGTTTGTATGTTTGGATGATTGAAAAACGTCTGAACGGATTTGGATGAAATTTGGCACACAGATAATTTATAATCTGGATTAACACATAGGATACTTTTTATCAAGGTAATACGTTCCCGTTAGATAATTACCGACCTTCACGCGGTCAAAGTCGTGGGCAGAAGCTAGTAAATAATATAATAAATCGAAAACGCAACTTGATCCCAGGAACAATAGACGAAGAATCGATGACGTGACCCAGAGCCCCAAAAAGACGGCACGTCATCACGTTTTAATACTTAGAGCTCTCATAAAAAATTACACAACTTAAACTAAAGACTACCCACACACATTCTACAAAAAGTAAGTCACCACTCATCGCTGTGCGTGTCTTAAAATATTATTCCACAAGAATCTGAACATTTGCATCTTAATTACGACTTCGTGATTGTCCGAGGAGACCAAATGAAAAATATCTCGCACCCATAGTCTCGTCTTATTAACATTCCGCCCCCGTGCTTTCCTGATGAGTAATTGCTTCTTTAATTCGCGTCATCCATCCTCAAAATAGGGCAATTTTTCATTCAGCTTCACGAGCCTTAAAGGCAATGAAAAATACACACGTCTACCTTACAGGATTGATGGTAAATAAATATAAAATATACGCATAATTTGTTTTAGATACCATGAGTAACATTAGAAGTATTTTATAAAAAGTTTCTAATAATATAATTATGGTCTTTCTTTTCTATTGCGTCTCAGCGTATTAGCGAATTATGATAGCTTCTGGCTGTTTTAAGCTATATTATGTGCATCGCTATAGTTTCATTTTAGGGTATCGTGATGACCTTGGCTTATAGAAAGTTAAGCTTACTTAAAGAAATGAGATAAATTATTCAGTACCTGCCTTAAAGATAAATGAGTTGTGCTCAATGTGTTTTTGGCACATTGACACATAGCTCTTTATTTCTTGGGCCTATGGGCTCTATTACGTATCCGTAATAATCCAAACCAATAAATTCCGTAACATTTTTATAATTCCGGTAAAAATAGTACAATTATTTTCCTCGTCGGTAAATTACAACAGAATTCTCCTCAAAATATTTGCTTCGGTAACCAAGCATCATTACTAGGACCAACAACTGCTTAAAAACCGAAATCGTTACCCGTTGTTTGCGGGAGCGTGGCTTTCCCTTCTCTGCCTCTAATTTATTCCCCAAAAATATAAAAGGATTCTGAGGAGTCGTTAGCGATATTGTAATTTGATTATTTGTATTTTTTTCTTATACTTTTAATCACCGGGCTTTGCAGAGGGAGAGAAATCAGATTTCAATTTCAATTAGAGAAGGATCTTCGTGGAAAAATCCGTATCGAGTGAATGAGTATTGATGAGTTTGGTCGTTAATATAAATGAGTCATTTTAGCGGGGGTGCTCAATCAGCCTTTTTATCTGTTCTCTTATTTGGAGGATGCCAAATTATTTGCCTACGATTTTTTTGGTCTGATTGCCGCGGATTAGATAATGTGCCAATTTTAAGTGGGCAGACGTTCGAATTGGGGCATTTGGAGTTCTTGTAATGCCATAACATAAAATAAAAAATACTCTGAAACATACATAATCAGCCTTTATTGTTCCCACTGCTGGGACACAGACCTACTCTCGGTGAGAGTGAGTGGGCCGTAATCCACCAAGCGGGCCCACTGCAAGTTGGTAGATGTCACATACCTTCGAATTTTTGGTTCTAGGACATGCCGGTTTCCTCACAATGTTTTCCTTCACCGTTTTGAGAGCAGTGGTGATTAAATAATTTACACAAAGTAAAGCGCCTGTCTGGGTTCGAACATACGACCTACAACTCGAAAGATCGCGGCCGTTACCACTGGGCCACCACTGGTCTCTGAATCATACTGCTACATAATCTATTGACACAGTTTCACACCCAGTGCGAGTGTAGTGCTTCTAATCAGAGCATGCCCCACTTGCTGGAGTGTCCAAAGTGTCTGTTCACCTGCACCTTGGATGACCTAATGATGCCGCAATCAACTTGGCCACCTACTGGGTTCAAATATACATAAACCTCACGCTCCGCACTCTCAACCTCAATGCTGATGACGTAGACATATTCTGTTGCGCTTTGGGTGAATTTTTAAGAATAACTACCTATAGAATTTGTTATGATACAAGCATTGGAACTATATAATTTTTAAGTGCACTACAATATCGCATTGGGTCTAGCCTGTAAGGATATTTGTATGTTTGGAGTAAATAAATAAATAAAAATAAACAAATAAATAAAACAACGAGGAGTAGTACCTTCGACACGACTTTTCATGTATCAGAAGAAGTAGAACAGTTAGTATCATTTACACTGAGCAGGGATTGAGTCCGCGAACCCGAAAACTGAATCCAGACGCTCTCCACCTCTGCGCCATTTCAGTCCTCAATACAACACAGCCCAACAAAACAGCCCAATTACTGCGTCTTACTTACAAGCGGTTGGAAAACCCTCAAGACCTGAAATCAAAAGCAGTGCACGTCATAACATAATATCCAACAGCAGGATAATTAGAGACGTTGCGATTGCACGCGAGCCACAAATAATTCATTAGCGGTGCCGTAGTTCACCGCATACAATCACTTAGACTGTCATGCACCACGTTTAAACTTACCAAGTGGAGTAATTACTGCACTGAAGCGGCCCATGCTGAAAGGTTAGAAATAATTGGATAATAGGGGGTGTGTTATGCACTGTAATGACACGTAGTTACCTGCATGTCGCGCACTGGCAACAAAGATAGCGCTAACCAAACGACTACAGCGTAAAATCAATGTTTACTTACCAAAGTCAGCAAACAGTTTTAAAATAAAAATAAATTCAATTCTTTCAAGTAACGCGCTGACACGAACCAATTAGAAAGCGGACGTCAAGGAAGCCGCAATTAAAAGGAATCCTCGAATATCTTTCGACTTAATGACTTCTTTGCTTGTTAATTTCTTGTCGCGAAGGAAAAAACTCGGAGTCGGATTAATTCCAAGTGCAAGTCGATTGTTTGCATAAGCCTCGGCGGGGAAACATCACCTCGCCGCCACCGGCTTAAAAAAATAATTAAAATTCGTAATCACTCTTGACTCGGCCCCCCGGGGGAGTCGACTTGCTTGCTTCCGACCGCCAAGCGGACTCGACTCGAGATTTTCACATTGAACGACACGAACGTCCCCGCAAATTCGTTTATGTGACATTTTAAGTAATTTGTGTTACTCGAATGTTGTAAAAATGACTTTATTACGAGCTACGATTCACATCGTGGCGTTGTTCAAATAGTGGCACAAAAGCCTTGTTGGAATGTTTATGGGCGTCTTAAAAAACTCGAACGACATACGGTCGGAAAGTTTCCGAGTCGCTTCGTTACGGCTACCCGCAAAATATGAAAGCTTAGTTCATCCCTTGCATGTTCACCGGTAGTTTTCTACCCTCTTAACAACATATTTCGGCATATTTCGATTACCATAAAGCGTTTCGTGTGATGTATATTTACGTTTCATTATGTGTACTTATTTCAGTGGTTACATGCATTAATTTCTTCACTATGTTGTGTAGAACATAACCTTTAATAACCTCGTGAATATGGCCCGGTTAGCCATAATATAGGTGCCCACATAATTATATAAAATAATTGCAGGTGGGTTAATGGTTATGCATTTTTGCTTGGGCTTCTAGCATCTAATAAAACTGAGCTAAGTAACATTGTAATAGCTTAAAATCGGCGTTCCTATTAGCGTATTCTCAGCCCTCAAGTATTGTCAGGGTAAATGATAAAATCATAAATGATTTATTTTTCTGTAAGTACGAGTAGGTTTGTAAAAACACTTTAACACGTCAATCTTATTTTTTTTAACTAGATGAGAACTATTTTTTTTTTTGTAAACTTGCATTATTCGTTAATTAATCAATAATTTGACAGTACTATTGTTATAGATTATTTTGTATTGTAATAAATGTTTTCGTTCTAAATTTAAATTATCAGGGAAAATCGTTACTTACAGAAACATGACGTAAATTGACTTTAAGTGCATGGCTAGTTATTTTTTCAATTGCTGTCATTAGCAGCAATAGTTACTATGGAAATAACTTCATTCAATGTTTAATTCTTAACGAGGCTTATTCTTAACATTCCACTTGATTTTTTTTTCGTATTATTAAAATATACAGTTCAAAATTATTAATTCCCTAGGGGCTTTAACATCATTATCGAAACATTTCGCGAACTCCTCCTCTAATAGGATGTAAAATAACTCATCACAATAGCCAGACATTTCCTTCGTACATTCAAAAGAATCCAAGCTTATCACGGCCTTAAATTAATAAGCATTCAAGTCGAGCCAAGTAAAAATGAATAAAGCCCGTAACACCGAACAATAGCGTAATAAGGATGGTGCATTTTGTCTCTGAGAGCTCGCTTGCAAAACAACAATAATTCTTCTTTCCGTGAAAAGATTTTCAGCGTTATTCCACTTGAAATTATTATATTTTTTTTCTTGTCGTCGTCTTGCCATTGTCTCGGACGGGAGGTAAGTAATGAGGGAAATTGGGGGCTCTTGGCCGGGGCTGAGGGACGCCAAGATTTGCGTGGCCGACCGCCGGCTAATGCCGAATAATGAAACAGCTTTGAGATATTCTCCGCTCAGCGGTTGGGATTTATTAGATTCAACCAAACGGAATTAGGCACTTACAAAACGTAGATATTGCTCTAACTATGTATACTTTGCCCTTAATAAAGTTTTACGGTTCAAACGCATTTGGAGATCAAATTAAAATGGGCAATGAAATCAAAAATTTCGTAAGACCAAAATGTTGGAAGTCAAAGTTCTATATTTAACATTCAATATTTCATACAAAATTTACCATGCTTCTGTAAAAATTCCTAACAATATAAGAAATGTTACCGAAAAATGACGTAAAGGTAATTCTGACAACGGATGACGTAAGACGATCAAGATAACCCACTCACAACAGCATTCTTGTCTAAACAGATGTCTTACACAAAATTTCGTATTGCGTAGAACTAAGAATGATTATAGACGGATTAGAGGAGACTGCTATTTTAAATAAACAATGTAGGCTTTATTTACTGATAAACTAACACTACCGAATAGCTAAAGAATTATGAAACACACAAGAATTAAATATGAAAAATAATATAACAAATATTCATGCATTACTAAGCACAACAAACAGTCGTAACAACGTAAAAAGGCAAACAAAATATGAATACAATTAGACTGGCCAGTTTTATCTCAAGGATTTTCTAAGGTTTTTTCCAACTTAACTTTACCTATTACCCCGCAGTGGTCAGTCGCGTGTATACAATCAAGTGTCGTCTGTAGGATTCCTTAGATCCTAGTTTTCGCTTTATTCAAGTCTCGGAGACGAGTCGAGAGCAGTTTTACTGTATTTTTTTTTACCATTGTGTTTGTTAGAATTCAAGTCGTCATTAGTTTTGTGTCTCCGTGGGTAGATGTCTCTTCCAATTGTGTTGTCGATTGTAACTGTTTGTGTTTCGTGGATTTTACAAGTACCTGTTAAGGTTAGAGTTTTCAAAACTTTGGAAATATTTTATTCTATGTATTTTTGGTGCATTGCTTATAAGCATTTTTTCGGATTTACTGTATGGTTATGTATTTATTATTTATTTTGAATTTACACATTTATAAGTTGCAATGATTGTATTGAGATACTATGCATACAAAATTACAATTTACCTGTTACAAACTCACCAAAATCCTTATAATCCAAAAGAAACCAAACATCGATCTCAATTTAAATTGGATAAGCTTGCACAATATCGGCGGCAATAATCCAGCGACCACTCACTCTCGCGACGTCCCAAACTCAAACATTACTTTTGTAGTTTCCTATTTACATATCCCCAAAGCGGCTTTCTTCGTGAACTCCTATATTTCTTGGCTCGTACTCGACCCAGCGGTCTCCCATCCAGCATTTTTAATCTCGTTGGTCGGATCTGCACGTGGGCCCAACCCCTCTATGTTTACCTTCCGAAATAGTTTAACGGGAACAATTTGCATCTGCTTATGCGGGGGCCGTCCTCGGTTGTTAACTAGTCTCCTTCGTCTTACCTTTTCAGAGCCAATCGTATATCAATATGTATTTGTTGATATTGTGTTTGTTTACCATGAATCTGAGGAGTTCGTATATTTTTAGTAACATCGGCGGTACTTGCATCTTTCACTTTGAGGGTCCTAAGTTCATATGGAACTTCGTGGAATTTGAAAGATGCAGTGTCATAAGATATTTTATGGATCATAATCAGCCAGCCATGGATATTTCACATCCTTGACACAATATTTTTTATCAAATAAATATTTTTGGGTCAAAAGTATACGAAAGAGTGATATGCCTATCATTTCTAGTTGAACATGATTTTAACACAACCTCTCAAAAATTTAACAGCAGGACATTAAAATTTAACAAAAAATAAGAATTGGTAGAAGTCGCCGAAAGTATGTACACATGAGTGTTCCACAAAGATATGGGCAGGTTAGAGACGTAGCCCTAATCGATATCCTTATAATGATTGCTGGAGGAGCTCGCATACGAAATAAGGAGGGTGCTTGACGTCGGAGGTGTCCGGGGGCGGGGGTGGGTCAGGGGGGGAGATATGAGACGATTTAGATTTTTTCCCTCTTCTATTCTTTCGTTTTTTTGGGGGAGCCCCCTCGAAAAGGGTGAGGAATTTAAGACGGCAACGCGCGATCGATTTTTCGCGCATGCATTGGTATTCTCGTAATGTCTTACTCAAGATTAGAGTTATGCTTGTTTATGTTCCGCTTGTCTTTGCAGTTCTAATGGTCGATACACGTGTTTTTATAATACCTAGTTGTAGTCGCCCGTAACCTTGGCTATGGCACCGTGTTATGATAATGTTATGGAAGATGAAACTAGAACTGTAAAAATATATTTAGTATATTTATCAATTGATATCATCATTCAACTATTTATACTAAGTACTAAATTGAATGACTAACTAACTAACTATACAAATAAATACAAACACAAAAGAACACTTAGGCGTCGAAGTACTCGTCCGCAACGCTGTCATCCGGAAAAGTGCCCAGAAGACTGGCAGCATTGCCACGTTGAATGGCAATGCTAATTCTTTAACCAAAGAACGAGCCAGCCTTCTGGTTAAGTGAAGTGTCGATCAACTAATTAATAGAATACTTCAAATGTGACAAAAAAAAATCAAAACTCATAAAGACTGAGCATAATGGAATAAAACATAACTTAATCCTTAACCCACAAATTAATAACAGTTACTTAATCAAATTCAATAAAGAAAACAGCCACACCTCAACCTAATCAAAATTTATCAAACACAGCTATCAAATCACGTTAAATATTTATAAAAACACGTCATTTATAAAGATAAAAAAGGGAAATATTTTCCTTCATTAATAGATCACCGGCGAGGAGGCACAAAGGCAAGGCGCGAGGCAGTCAAAGGGGCTAAAAGCCTTTCGGCCCACAAAAAAGTCTCAATTAAAAAGCTGACGGAAGCTTTTAGAAGGTAATCCCTCAAATTGTTTCCAACGCCCCCTCATTAGCACCAAAAGTGTTAAAAAATAAACTTTTTAATCTTTATTACTCGACGACTGCGCTAAACGGGTTAAATTATTATAGAACAAGCGCTATCTCATTTTTTATTCTTTAACCCTTCGCTCGCGTAATTTATTAGTGACTGGAGACGGCTTTGAACATTTTTAGTCTATGTTTAATTTAGTCGGCGTCCGTCATAATTGCGGGGTGGTTTGACGCGATTTATCATTATCTGTGGCTCGTTTCCCGCCTTCCTTGAGGAAAGATTTTTTAATAATCATTCTTATAAAAACAGGCGTTGATGACTTTGTTTAGTTTTTATTTGTTTATTTAATAAGTTATTTTAATATTCATTTGTTTTTCTTATATTTTTATATAAGTATTTAACACTTTTTGTATAGCTACGATATCTCTTCATAAGTAGGTAGGTAGATATGTATTTGAATAAAATTCAATAGATAACTTTCAGATGATGATGATTCAGATAACTTTATGAATGTAGATTACATTCGTAACATTTAATTTGTTTAGATACAGTTACGAACAACTAAATTAGAGAATTGGTATTTTTCAATGCGTGACTGTATTTCGATCTTCATTTCGTTAGCTATGCTCCAATCGAATTAGTGGTACCAAAAAGTTCTTAATTTGAAACAATCGAGCTCTTTTTGTACAATCCAACTCACCTCTAAATTGAATCCCACCCAATTTGTTACACAAAAAAGAACAAAAATAATCCTAACGGAACAAACTTCACTAATTACACGAATAAATCCAAACAATCCGGCGCAGAACTCGCGGCCCCAACAAACCGAGCGAATTAAAAAGAAAAAACCGACAGATGGACAAAAAAGCATTTCCTTGACAAGTTTTATTTACCATAAACATTGTTACAGAAAACGGAGGCCGGATGAAAAAGTTCGCGTTCATTAAATCCATTAATTAATTCAAATAAAACCGCGACAAAACATTTACATTCCTCGCCCCGCTTCCCTTTTAGACAAGGAAAATCCGAGTCATTCAAGATTTTTCCTTGCAGACCGAACCCACTAAATGGAAATTAAGCGTTTAATAAACCGACCGATGGTGGCCAGAATTAATTAATACTTTGACTTGTCTTGCAAGTTTTTTACCCTCTCAAGTTTCATTTCTTGCTATCACCAGGGGTCGTGGGACTCCCCACTTTATAATGGTGCAATAATTAAGACAAAGTCCCTTGTTTCGGTGATAACACCACTAATTATTCATTTCAAGTGCGACTTCGAGATTTTATGGGGTGACGATTTGTAATGTGATTGTAGGAGAGAACGCTTTCGTTGTAATTTTAAAAGGAATTAATGTTGAGGTCTGAGTGAACTTTATAGCTTTCTCTCCGTTTATTATAACAGTAAAGTACATAATAATGTCGTAAGGGTCAACTGAGTGTGAAGGGAATTCGTAAATTGTGAGGTTTGACTTATAAAGCGGAAAAGAAAAGACATAAAGAAAGGTGTGATTGAGTATCTATATCGATGTAATTAAAAGAAAATACATACTTAGAATCATCCATTTAAAAAAACATTGCACTTTTTACCATCATTAATGTTCCATGTGTATATTTATGTTCGTTATGTGGGTCTTACCTTGGTAAGACTAAAAGTAAGTCTTACCAAGATAAGTCACTTTGTCACTTGAAAAACGAGTAACAAATCATAGACCAATTTTCACGCACCAAATATTTTAACACACCACAACTAAATATTTCTTAAGTGTCGTCAACACGATGCCTTTACTTAACATGTACCTTTATTTGTCAATTACTGCGCGCGCGCTTCTTAAGTGCCACGGAATTGGTTTACCGCTCCTATAAGGAATTTCATGGCTATTGGAGCTTGTTTAGTCATTTAATTAGTATCCCTACAAGTTATCGTTTTCAACACGACATGTTCGGATTAGGGCTTTCCTGCCAGTTCCAGTAATGTGGTTAGGGCATTTTATGATGCTTCATTGTTTTATGAGCTGCACTTTTGTTTTTTTTTTCTTTACAGGCTGGATCTCTTGATTGATACCTACTTGAACTTGTTTCATTCGAAATTTGATTTGAATTGAATCATTTGAATTTAATTATCTATTCTATACATATAATACATTAAAATCGCTTCTCGTGTCTGTCTGTGTGACCGCGTTGTTCTTCTAAACTAGGAAACGGATTTTGATGTAGTTTCTCCCATAATTTAGAGACTTTATTCCGGAAGGTTTACGTACTATTATATACTTAAAATAAAGAAATCTCAATGTTTTGTGAAGTCGAAACAAACGTGCGAAGCAGGGGCGATCGCTAGTTAAGGATAAAGGTCCACATTGTGCTAACATAAACTATAGAAATTGTAATTTTATACCTACACTAAAATACAAAATCCTTGTTTATTAATATCATAAAGTATAAACAAACACCAATATCATGTTTCTCAATATCAAAAATAAAATCAGATTCAGTGGCAATTTTATCATACATTATAGAAATATTTGACACCCGAAAGCAGTGTTAACTAAAATATTCATGTCGGGAAATCTCTGATATATAAATACCAATATAACTGTTACATTAGTCGATAGGAATAATTTTGACACTGTGTGATAATATCTTAGATTTACATAAGATAAGCACACATCATGATGGTTATGTTTCTTATCGAGGAAACTTAGAATAATTAATGCGAAGGCACTCTAAGTGACACTTTGCTAGAGGTCTGCTGTTTGTCAATCTGTAAACTTATAATAATGAATGCCAAAGCATTCTGCGACATTTTGGTAAAAACCTGATGGTATTTTATCAATCTGTTAAACTAGACTTAGCTTAAGTTAAGACGGCGTTTACACCAAACGTATTGTCAGCCCCTGACTGAACCAGCGTTAAGCAGTTTGCTGCTCTTCCGTACAGATTAAAATTTTTGTTTACACCGAACCAACCATACGCTATTACCTACGAGCTAATATGCTGTTAGTGAGCCTGCTAAAAATCAACCATAGGTACGTTCAGTGAGTGCCTTAAAGTAGGTATGTACAGAATGGATACGATCAGTTGATTCATTAAACATTTCCTTACTTCAAATCCCATAAGATTTATTACAATGCATCACACGATGTTGCCCCAAATCTGCTCTTATTTGTGTAGGACACTAATTTATACTGATTCGTTTTTTCACGCGCAACAATCTTAGCGCCCACGAGTCGTGATCGCGCTTACATCACAAGTCAACCCACGGGAACAAGCGCCAAAAGAAAGCAAAAAAACGCACGAAAATATTCTCCACACAAAATTATCTCAGCATAAACGCCATGTACCAGGCTCGATCTGATAATGCGGCCCATTAATTTGAACAAAGTTCGCGTCGACACCGCCGTTGGCCTTATAAAGGTGAGGCGACAAAATTTATAAGTTCGATTACTTTAATCTTGGTTAACTTATGCGAGTACAATTTCAAAGCTGACAAAAGAAATGCAAGTAATAAATCCAGTGTCGCTTATCTGTTGTATACCTGTATTGTTGTTGGCGGTGTCGGTGTAATCTAGACTAACATGGGGTAATTAATATAATGAAGTGGGTAGACGAGTGTATCACGCGAAGTTTTTCGTCGCGTGAGCCCGTGACGGCGAGGAAGTAGCCGCTTCCTTAGGCTATTTCGGACTGTAAATTATGCAACCGTTCTGAATATTTGGTATCTTTTTATGGCTCGTATGTGGAAGGTAAACTGACGCCGTTAATTATGTCTCTATGAACTGCAACGACCTGAAATTTTTCGAAAAAATATCTAAATTTTCCAGAAGCAGTATCATGAAACCTGTTCAAAAATCTGTGTGGAAAATCCTGCATAGAGCATTTATACTTGATAGTCAGCCTCTATTGCTCCCACGGCTGGGACACAAGCCTCCTGGGGTGGGCCGTAATCCACCACGCGGGCCCAGTGCGGGTTGGTAGATGTCACATGTCTACGAATTTTTTGGTTCTAGGACATATAGGTTTCCTCACGATCTTTTCCTTCACCATTTTGAGAGCAGTGGTGATGAAATCATTTACACAAAGTAAAGCGCCTTTCTGGGTTAAAAGAAAGCTCTCTATGAAATATGCAGCGACCCGAAATTCTTCGAAAAATCCGCAGCTAAATGAAAACTGTTAAATTTTGGACAGAGCATTTATCAGTTGGGATATTTTATTTATTACAAAATGCAAACCTCTAACCTATCCACATAACATTTAAAATATTGGCAACGTAACTCCATAACGAAAGCTTACACTAATCAATTTAGGAGCACTAATGAGGACAATATAAATCGATGTTCTTAATCCGAGGGCTGTGGTAATAAATAAAGGCATAAGAGCACGAACCATATTTCTCGATTAAGTGCGAAAGTGAGGCGGTCGCGCTACGCGGCCGGCAGAGGGCGCACTGCCAGCGATAACAGATGATGAAAAGCGATGCTTTGGAAATGTGTCGTTTTGACTTTTAAGGCATATGGACTGAATGGCACAATCTATCTTAATTGTGCCATTTTCTCCTGGGCGAAATTATGACTAAAATTGATTCAGAAACTTGTACTAACAGCTAAGTGACAATTACAGTGATGACTCATGAGCAACTCTAGGCAGGAAATCGCCGAAAAATAATGTATGAATCAGAAAATTATTGATTACAGCGAGCGTTTTTGAAATCTCAATATTATTTTGTCAGACCTATTTTAGGTATGGTATGGAGATTTATCAAAACAATGTTGAGAAAATCTCGCTTTTCAAATAATAATATCTACACGATCGCTACGCTCATGCAATAATACCACAGCTTTAAGCTGAAACGCAGCTCTGCTGGGCGGTAGGCGCGCGTCATTACCTGAGCAGGATTGGTCACGCAAATCAGATCCACGCTGTCCACGCAATTATAATCAAGTACGCCACGCCACTCGTAATTCTAAAGTAATCAAAGGTTTAGCCATCTGTTTGTGAATGTATTTCATGGATCCCGCGATCCAGCGGCCTACGTAACGAGAAATGCGAACCGTCAGCCCGCCACTTTATGTCGCACTAAGTTCACATTTTATGATACTTAAATTTAAATATTCGAACACAAATTTATATTCCAATAGAGAATGCTTTTAAATTTATTTAGACAACCAAATAAAAGTTAACAAAATATTGATACAACGGCAACAATGGAAACCTAAAAATTATTAGTTGCATTGTTGACGCCTGGCCTCCATAATCCTTAGGAAAGCTTCTTACCATAAATAATACGTGTAGCTGCTAGCTATAATAGTGAATGCGCGTAGGCGCAACGCTACAGATCGACAGTCCTATCCTGATTGTAAATCAGTGCTGGCTGGAAAACTATTAGGCCGGGCCTTCGAATAGAGCGGGGCACGAAAGCCTGATATACATATATTATGGTGTAATGCGCCTTTATCCTGGGCATTAGATGAGCATTACATTTCTGCGTCTTCAAATAAATAAGGAACTCGATTTGTGATAAATAAAAATCGACATCGTACATTCTGTTTGCCTCGAGAACATTCCAACGTAAACATATTCAAAATAATTTCAAATTAGAACAATTATGTGACAAAAAAGGTGAGTGTCAATTGTTTGTAACGTGCACTAGTGGCGCGGCTCGTCTCCGCCCGTTGCTTGTTACCCGCTCGCTTCGAGGCCGGCCCGAGAGCTGACGGACGTTTCGACATGCCCTGTCTTAGTATAAACACCTCTGATTCATACATTGTTCATGTTTAGCTAATAGCTACGGCTTTCTAGGTGTCACAATGTTTGGTGTTTTTTGTTTCAGTCCCGTTAACTGGTTCCGTGTTAGTTATAGAGGTGTGCGAATTATTTTATTGTGGTACCAATTTTGGTATCGACATTTTAGTTAAATGCCAAATCTGTCAAACACGTATGATAAAAAAGATGACGTGTTTTTGAAGAAAAACAGTTTCCAAGTAGGTACCTGAAGAAATTAGCTATATACATAGCAAAAAAAAATCTGGTGTTTCATAGAAAAGCGCATTACCTGCGCGGTCAAAATTTATAGAACAACTAATATTTTTTTAATAATCTACGAAAAACTTCCCTAGGGGGTCTAGAATCATATGCTGAATTCATGATCACAGTTCGCGTCCTGGTAAAAACATTTATCCTGTATATTAAACTCGTTACCCATTACATACAAGCATCCATTATATAAAAGACAGGATAAAATATAGAGAAGTACCACAAAAAACTCCACCTGACATCACACAATACAGCAGGTACATTGCATAAACATTTCAGAGACATTGTAGCGAAACAAAACCAACGAAAAAAAGGAATGTTTCGTACGAACATAATATAATGAAGATATAAATCGCTGTTATCTTGAACAGGGCTCGTGCGAATAAACACCTAAGGAGATATCGTAATAGAGAAATTACTATAAAATAATCTTGGTGTATGTGTTTGTTGTAAATCGATAGGGCTAGGGTCGTCCTCACGTGCAAACATGTTCGCCGTGTTGATTGTAATTTGTAGTGCGCGAGAGCATGTCCGGACGGCTGGCGTATTCTGCAAGTATTTGATGTCTTGTTTCAGTTCTGCGGCCGGAGATAAACATGTTTGAAAGATAGGGGACATTGTTTTAATAGAACGTTTTATATCTATATCTTTATTTAAATATTAAAAACAGATGATTCTTTTAGCCTTTTTTTGTGGATGGGAAATCATCAAATGACCCCTCCCGCTCAGGGTGGAGCATAAGGGAGTGTTAGACTCTTACTGACTAAAATCCACCCCTGTTCCTTCCTTAGCCCTTTATGTTCCCGGGGTATTCTTTTAGCCTGTAGTACTGCAGTGAACGTCTTTCTGCTGATTATTTTTAAATACTGAAGCTCTGGGCCCTTTTCGGAGTTCTTTCTTCATATGTCCTTTATAATTTTTTTGTTCTTGATTCCCTCTCAAAATAAAATCCCATGCTTTGCTTCGCTATTATAAAATACCTTCAAATTCCAATGCCACATCATCTTCATCATCGTCACATTTATGTTTCTTTATTTTGGACGACAACAGGGTCAACCTTCCATCAAATGAAACAGTAAGTAAACAATTAGTATGTCAACAGTAAATCATGTGCAAGTTCAAAGATCAAAACTATCGCCAACAGTCAGTTATCGCCAGTTCCATCTTACCCATGAACCAAACTTTATTAAGGGCCTATACTACCTCAAATGGCTTAGCATGATCCTCCGTTATGTCGAAAATACTGCAGCATTAATTGAAATAAATATATGGTAAAGTTGAGGATTAATGTTAGGTCTTATGTTAGACGAAAACACGATATCATCAAATTTTCTCGATAGAAAAAAAATTCCAAAGTTACCTCTAAACCGAACAATAAACCGCTGGTATTCAAAAAATACTTCAAATTAGATCATGAAACTTTGTATACTACCCGAACTAACTACATATAAAGCAGGTCTTATGTTATTTACAATAAACCGCTGGTATTCAAAAAATACTTCAAATTAGATCATGAAACTTTGTATACTAACCGAACTAACTATAAAGCAGGTCTTATGTTATTTACTTTTTTTTAATTACCATTATTTTTACCGTTAAAAGCAAATACCTAAACTATTGGCGCTGCCTGCCGCCTAGCACCGCACTCTGTCTCGCTCTCACTCAGTCCGCGAGCAGTATAGTGCGAGCGAGTTAAAGAGTGAATTTTAGCTGAGGTAGTGTAGGCTCTTAACTAAAAAAGAAACTGTATTCACAATTATTTATGACTTAATTATTCACTAAATAGGTTTTACCCGCGGCTTCTCCATAACGGGAAATTACTACCGGAATAAAACGTATCTTATGTCCTAAGCTAGGCCTCTTTGTGGTCTGTGTGCCAAGTTTCATCCAAATCCGTTCAGCCGTTTTTGCGCGATTGAGTAACAAACATACAAACTTTCACATTTAAATATTATATTATACTTGGACTGCCATGCGGTTTCCCCGCATAAGTCTTGATCCCGTGGGAATATTGGGATTAAAAGTATTTTTTATCCTAAGCCAGCAGCCTATGGTCTGTCTGTGTGTATAATTTTGATTTAAAAGAGTGTCCGTGGAGTTTCTCACCCGTTATTCTCCATAGGTACCTGCTTTAGAATGGGCAATTAGCTTCAACTTTCTGACTGACCGACCCCTTGACAATTCAAAAGTGCCTAATTAATTGTTTTATTTGAAATAAGTCCTTTGAGTTTATGTTTCATCCAAATCAGTTAAACCGTTTTTGCGTGATTGAGTAACAAACATATAAACTTTCACATTTATAATATTAGTAAGATAATTTATGACAGAGTTATGTCTACTTAATTATTCTCTAATAATGTTTAGTTTATTTGTGTTTCGATCTTACGTGTTATTTGCATTTTAGGTAAATATGTCGAATTAGTCATTAGTTAACGGAAACGTATGTTAATGGTCAACAATTTTTTTGACGGTCGATGTCAACGGCTTTTAGTGTCGTCATATTTTATTGTGTAATGGATAGATGAAGAGTTGTATGATAATTTTAAGTATATCAGGTTAAATACTCAAAATCAAAAATTGAAATATTTTATTTCACATAAACCTACATGGGCACTGATGAAACGTCAGAAGCCAGTTACACGGTTCTAATTATGGAGAAGAGCCGGCAAGAAACTACAGTTCCTCTTAAAAATTGCCTTTTACAATGTTTTCAAATTACTTACAATGCCAATAGAAGAAGACTAAAATGGTTTTCAACAAACATGTCATAGACAGAATAAAAATAACTATGTTAGGACTCCATCTTTTTGTAAGATTTACTCATGTTGCTAAGTGGGCATGCAAAATTCAAATTCAAAAATGTTGACTATAAATTAAATACCTTTCTCTCTAACTAAAGCATGTTAAGAACAGAACAATACACCACAGTTTTAAGAACTGCGACAAACAATAACTTTAAACGGACCTTTTAACTTTAAACTGCGCATTAAAAGTAAGAATAAGCCAAAGGCTTTGTCTCCGTGGCGAGCGATGGTGTAATTTACAACGTGCCCTCGGCATGTAGCCACGAGCCACGGGGATTAGTCCATCAGTGCTAGTTTATGCGCCACGCTGAAAATTATCGCGTCGCCTTAATTGGAAAGAGGCTTTACTTTAATTAATCATCAATTTGGATTTACATTGCGAAGAATTTATGTTTGATAAGGAGTGTGAAAGGAAATGGAAATTTAATAAAAATAAATAAGAACTAATACAGTCAGCATATAATAGGTATATAGTCCTATTTCACTTTACTTTAAAAGTATCTTCGTTGTGCTGAAAATATTTGACTTAAGTTAAAATTTTTAACTTTAGATCGTACACCAAAAATGTATTTGCAAATGTTTTGGAGTTAGAAGAGGTCTACAATAAACAGCCTATGCACTCTAAAGGCCCTTAAAAACTACCAAAACTAAAGGTTTTTCTACCAAAATAAGCATACGAATTTTCGATGTAGCAGAAATACCCTGCAGCGGAAATATGCGGGCAATCTCAATGGGTGTGGAACGAGTTTGTTAGGTATGCCAAATTTTAAATTGCTTAATTTTAAAAGATTGCGACGGATTGACAAATAAGTGGTATATAATTGGAAGAGGAAATAATAAAGTTTCTCAAGTAATTCGTACATGTTTTTAAGTTGAATGCTTACTTCATTTTATCTGATTATTTTTGATTAACTACTTAACGTGCATGGGCTCATTACTTCTTTTTGACAGTCCCACTTAGGGGCTGTGTTCATGAGGCTCATCTTCTCTTGTACCTATTTAACTTTATTTTACTTAACATCATCAATATAGATATACAAGGTGTAGACGACGATACGACAATAAATTGAACTGCGTACTATATCAGAAGGCCAATTCTAGTAATTTAAAACGTTCAAAATCTAGTCGTAGTCTCATCTCGGCGACAAACAAATGTCAAAAACTTGTCAAAATGCAGGGAAATTAAAAGTATTTTTTGACAGATTGAGACTGAGATCAGACTGTGAACGTTCTTAAAATTACGAGAATTGCCCCTCTTATGACGTTCCTAGTCTACATACGAAAATTCAATCAAAGATATCCAATAGTATAATCACTATAGATTGTCAAAGATTAGCAAAACCTATAGTCGGCCGACTACTATTTATTTTGTTTGAACAAAAGTCACTTTTTTATATTTGATAGTTCTAGAATTCTCTTATGCATTAATATTGCCAGAGTTTTCATTTATTTTCGTATTGTTGTCTTCACATTGTATAACATTCGACGTGCATGTACCTAGTTCGCAATCACGTGCTCAGATTTATAGGCAGCTAAAGAAATGCAGCATCATAATAATTATCATCATTGGCAGCCCTGTTCCACCCATTTTTTAATATGGCCTCCTCCCTTTTGTGCCATGCTTCCGTGGTCAGTGCAAGTCTCATCCAGGTCTTCCGCGCGATCTTCTGTAAGTCGTCCACCCACCTGGCTATTGACCTGCCAACTCTTCTTAAGAGATACCAGCGAATATTTATAAATCTCCATAAAATCCCTTCATGGAGTCTTTGCTTCAGTCACCCACTCTGCTGAGTGTTGTAATTATGCCTGTATCCTGTCAGATCATAGTAATTGTCACACGTTATTATAGCAGTAAGCTTCAATTCTGATGAGCATGAGATTCTCAGTATTAGAACTTTAACTGGTTAGGTAGTGGATTTATTCACCCAACCAATGATAGGCTTAAAGAAGTACGTATTATATGCCAATCCCTAACACTACACTTAACTTTTATACCGTCATAATTTGAATATTGTGAAGGTAGTTAATTTTCCTGTCTATGCCTATTCAATTACCATCTGTCAATAAAATAAACGACTTTCCACATAACACTTACAAATCACAGGCAAATAAAACTTACTTACTGGGTAAACGTGTGTAATTCCTAACATCCTCATATCTGTTGTTATTCTCAAGCACACAGAATGAACATTTCAATTGAAGAGATCCTTACTCTGGAAGCTCATTTTCATAATTATACAGTAAACAGATGTTAATTGTATGTTTCTTGACTTCTTTGCATTTGCCAGTACTTATATATATTCTGTAAAAAAATCACGTTGTAAACTTGAGCTGTCAATATTATCAATTCCTAGCATCAGGTGGATTGACAGCTTACTTCATCCATACGTTTTCATGGTGAGATTTTTAAAGAACAGATCAGTTGAACTCCTTGAAAGCAGAACATATAGGCATTTCATCGTTCTTCTTCCTCGTCTCATTGAATCCTATAGGCTTAGACTTCTCACTTAACTAACTTTGCTACCTTCAAACTTAATCGGAATTGATTTATAGCTGCAATATTTAAAGTTAAGGAAATTTTGACACTATGGCAAAGATAGCAAACACAGAAGACTATATCTACTATTATATCGCTGCTATATCATAGAATAAACCACACGTAAACCTAACCTGATTCGACTGAACACTAGTGTTCAAGTAACATCATTCACTTTTCACATACATAGGTATCTATTGCCACCAAAACATCGAACGCTCTTGTACAATCATTAGGATTACTGTCCAGAATAAGTGTGTAGCCGGTACACAGCCAATCAACTGTGTTATCAGTCTCTATGAGGTGAAACAAATCGGCCCCATACCTTAGTGTAAACGACGGCTAAACTTTTATGATGCGTTTTACGCTACAACAAGACATACCCACACGCTTTTAAAAGTTTACTTTAGTTTCAGTTTATGGATGTTATATTGTACAATGTTGTGAATGGATTTTTCTACTGCCTAATTGGGATTTAAGTTATTTTAAAGGATGTCCTGGGTTATCTTATCATCAACGACGTTAAAGGAGCTTATACTGCGTGTATTAGAATTATGTGGTCATATTTATGGGTTTGGTACAGACTATCCAACTGAACAACTTTCCATTGGACCAACAGCGTAATTGCGAAAAAAATATCAGTTGTCCCATTCCTTTTTGTCGAGTAGGTTTTGTATGAGACAGCTGATTATATACATTTCTGTAGGATATTAATAGTTGAACATCATCTTTGCCTTGCTCTTATTCTTTTATTTAATTTTATTTATTGATTATTCTGGCACTGAGAAAGTTACAGCATTGAAAGCACGCTTCGGGCCAGCCCTAAAGAAAGAGAGACCACACGTTAAACTATGACCACAGCAACCATAAATAAAGCATCCAACCCAAAATATTTGGAAAGCATTTCTCCCAATACCACTTAATAGTCATATTATGTTAATTAAAAACTTTACCTTATAAAATCACGCTCGGGACACAAAACAACTTTATCATTTTTTATTTTTCTGGCAAGACGTATAGTCGTAATAAAGTATAGGGCTACCACATAATTCTATCGATAATGGTACGCCTACATATGAATTAATTAGCACGTGATGTGAAACGGGTTCTCGATAGTCGATGTCGATGTCAACGGTCCGGTAAAAGAGAACGGATCTATGGCTTGGACATTTTTATGACACTGGATTAAACTGCAATGAGTCATTTCATCTCGACATGCTAGGGTGTGCTGGGCGCGCCTCTATTAGGTACTTACATGTTTACCTTTACGGATTGTTGGCATAGATAATTTTGTCTGGTGTGTGGCGACTTGCACTTGTTCTATTAGGGGGTCAGCAGAGCTGCTAGTGAAAAAAAATTGAAGGAAGCTAAACAAAATATTTACATTGATGGAATTTTATTTATTTATTTTAATGCACATTTTTTTTTTTTCAAAATTATGTTAAAATATTCTTACCCCATATTAGATTAAGTATTACTTTGACAACCGGCTATTTAGGTTGTAACTGTATAGAAATCATTACATCACCCAATTTCACCCCATGAGTTAAAAAATATAGTTACCGAAGAGTTGTCTTTTTTAGGTCAGCATCATCTTTAGTTTGCACTACGGGTTCTTAAAATTCTGTTTCCTCTCTGCGAGGTTGATCAGCCTTTTTTAACTATACAGAAGATTAGATTAGTAGTGAGACCGCTAGGATGACACAAGATTACAATACGATATGGATAATGATAGATGCTATTGCATTGTGAGACAGAGACGCTTTTCATTGGCTTTCACGGCTCGCGTGGGTTAGGCATGCACGTCCAAGCATGCATGTAAAGACATCAGTGGCGACGGTAAGTACAATACAACTCGATTCCCGCCGGCTTCCCTTCGAAAATTCAGAACACAACCACTCTATAGTCAATTCATCATTGAAATATAATAAAACGTTTTATTGTCTTTTTTTTTGCTCCGGATTACCTGTCATAAATTCACCCTTCGCCACTGAAAGACATGCATGTCCCGGATTCCATTGTACTGTCTTGATTGCTAAGAAATACCTTACAGAAGATGGCACTACCAGATACTTACTTTTTACTACCTTAAAAAGTATAATGTCAAAGTAAATTTTAATAGACACCTTAACCGCAATAAGTTTTAAGAACGCATGATTACTATCGGTACTATTAAGTGCACCTCCCACTGTTACTAATATATTTGAAATGGTCATAATGTTCATTGGAATGGACAAACTCTAGTTAACAAATATTCCATCGCATGGCTGACCACTATTTTGTTGACGCTGTAAAGGCACTATTCCTTATGAATGAACCGTGAGACCATACGCGTGTGTGACGTGAGAACACGTCACGCTATCCATGTGTGCGAGTTGGTTTTTTGTGAATGGCCGGCGATATCCGGTCCTACAATATCAACTGGCCTGGCCTACAGGTTTCGTTATCATCTCTTGGACACTGTCTAAATACAACATAATAAAAATTGTGATATATTGCATTTTACAACTCTCCCGGGCCATGAATATCGATGAGACGAATCAAATAATAGGAGTTTTGAGTGAAAAAATGTCGAGTTGTATAACGTAGGTGTCAATGCGTCCATTTCTCTAAACCACGATATAAGGACGGAGAGTTGAAATTTTACATAACAAAAAAGTCTGAATCGAGAGTTGAGATTCGGGATATGTTAATTCGGCTTTATTCTGGTTCGAATAACGTATTCAAGCGGCGTGGCCGGCTTGCTCGGCAAAAAACCTATAACCGAATATTTGGAATTGTGTCGACGCACTTTTACTGGTGTAAAACGAATTAACAACTGCGCCCGATTGACACGATGAATAGATCAGTTTTTGTGAGAATAATATGAGTTCATAATTCATATATCTGGCGTATTGATTATAGTAGTGTCCTAGTTGCAATTTGACGCCTAATTAAGAGAGTGGCGCAAGAGTCCTGGCAGCAGCTACTAAAAATAATAAGTTAATTATTTCTTACTAAAACTAGACGTAACGTAACTACCTACCTACAATAAGAAAGGATTACCACTATTTCTCTTACTCTGTCACGTATTATTTTATTTTCCAACTTACCATAAGGTATAATGCAATGTAAAGAAAAAGTGAAGGTGTGCGAAGGTTGTACGTTAAACAAAACAGAGCCTTCAAAAAAGGTGCATCAAGATTCTCCCGCCGAAGACCTTGTATTACCCAATAATAAACTAAATTCAAACACTAAAACAAAAACTCAGAGACAGAACAGTTGATAAACAAAAAAGCCACCCTCACCAAACGAGGACACAGTTAGAGCAAAACAGGGACTTGCCTTATCAAAATTTAAATTTGGAAAAAAGCGAGGGCCTCGTCTCATTTCAATAACCGTTATTCGCGTCCCCTCCCCCCTCGCCGACGTGCCCCTCACACCCCCTGTCCCAAGCCCGGCCGGCCGAACTATAGGTGATTGATAGCCCCAAAGAAACAATAGGCAGTCTTCGAAACAGAACCACGACGCGAATCCTAATAAACGCTTTATTTTATTTGTTCAGAATAACAAGAGTCCGATATAAATATCGATATTCGACTTAGATACGGAATTATTACGCTGCCGTGGAGAATTTTAAAAGTATATTTTACATATTCACGTGAGCTTCATGATTTAGAATAAATCAACAAACTTGGGTATATAAGTGCCTATTAAAAATAGTGCAGAGAATTTTAATGGTCGACAATTGACGACATACTCTGATTATTTCCATACTAATATCCGTAAATATCTAGAAAGAAATAGACAAAGAGATAGATGGAGATATTTTTAGAAGAAAAGCATTTTTAACTTCACACTTTATAAATCTGCATAACATATTTCGTGGTCATATCAAAGCTTGAAGTTCCGACGTTTCTCGAAGCTAGACAAGAATTCAACTTTACATAAAAAGACAGACTAGACAAATATTAATTAGCATTAACAGACAAAATGACAATGAAAACACTAATCTAGTTTAGTCCAATTTGCATACGAAGAATATAAATAATCATATTTGGTCACTGACCTTCATCACATCCTTATGGCATAAATCAAACTCAAAGCAAGGCTACAATTCTATGCCAACCTAATATGATACATTAACATCAAATTATCCAAATATATGAACATGCATGACTTCTCCTAGAGGCGTATCTCCACATTTTATTTTATAAATTCCCGACAAAATAATATATTACAGTTTGCACAAGCTAACTGCTCAAAATCACAATGATATGTCATGGCAAAACGTCGCATCGTTGTCACGCTTAAATCACAGCGGCTCCTGTTATTAAACCTTTACGACCGACGATATGTTCGCCGACTTTCAAAGGTATGCTATACAACAATTACACACATTTTCCCCCATATTAAGTATGGTGTAAAAACAAGTAACAAGTCGCGTCATGCGTGTCATTCGGCCCTCGCTATGATTATTCGAGCATGTCATTAGACGGCTTGTACTTGTTAGAGTGGTGCAGAATGAAAACGACATTACTAGTAAGAGAATTAACGCCAAAATCGTTTCAATAATGTATGCGCTGGATGGTTATAATTTTAGGATGTACGGACATGTGGAACGGAAAACGCTCCTTCAACGTTTTGCATTGCGTTCTTATTCTTGATGAGTTCAGTTAAATTTTCATGTACTGGGCACATTTTTTCCACAAGCAAATTTGACAACAGGCGTACAAAGTGTCCATACTCCTGTAGAGACACTTTGTGCTCGTTAAGTACAAGCTTCACTGAAATTGGTAGGTTATGTCATTGTGCAAACTAAAAAACTATAGACTTTTGAATATAGGATCTGTGTTTTTGTCTTTGAAGCTGAATTTCGGGATCATAACATATTACGTAACTACTCTAGCACAATATATTTAATAGTGGTGACCACACATGCTTACACCACATATTCAAGAGCTGAACCTCAATGGCCGTCAATGGCGAATCATAGAAATTCTCTCCTCAGCAACTCGCTAACATTAGCATACGTGTGTCTCACTACAGTCGTGGGTCGTCCATTTGCGCGAAAGCGTCTCCAACAGTAATCGCATTGCATCGCGTTAGCTTCGTCGAAGGCATTAAACCTGAGGCCTATGGCCTATCGACTGTATGCCATTTTATTGTGCGTTAACCTGCTTCTGTCTGTCCCATGCGTTATTGACAAATTGTCATGTGTTATTAACATATTGTCATGTTTAAAGTTGTTTATGTGATTAGGTGTCACCTTAAGATCTACATTGAGTTTAGTTGTCAATCTAGCTTTTTCTTTTATTGCTCACTTCTCTGCCATTTTACTTTTGATATTGGCAGAATTGTCGACATCGGCATTGCTTGCCATATAAAAAATTATAGAAGTGTCAACTTTATTCGTTCAGTTAGGCGACTTTTTAATCTTGATTATCTACTGTTGTGATGGTAAGATTATTAAACGATACATGAGTGTGTATCAAACTAATTTATGTATGTTAATTTTAATGGGTTATAAAATATAAATTGCGGTATCGTAAAATTTTGTAGCAGCGAATTCGATTGAAAGCTCGTTGTTGATAACAAATGACTTTGTTTTGAGTGTGTTATCACATTTACTCAATTGAATATTTCTTTAGTAAACCCTTGTTTGGTTTTAAAATTCAACAGTTACGTATATCTCAATTAGATTATCATTATTCGCAATTTTACGTCTATAAAACAGAAACGTCAAAACTCTAAACGTTAAAACCCGAGACACAATCGGAGCTATCACATTTAATATTGATATTGTATTAATGTGTTTTGAGGGGACAATTAAAATACTTATGTTAATAGCCCCAGTGAAGACCGACGCTCTCAGTGTGAGACCGGTCGAACGTGATCTTTTTACAGATAACCAAATTATTAATTAATCAAAACAATATAAATGGTTCTCAATGACTTTCCCGTCAACACAAAAGCTTGATTCCTTGCGTTTTATTGTTTGAATTCTTTTAATGAACCCGTTTTGATTATTTTATCTTTATCTGTCAAATGAGTATTTGGATTGTGTGGCTACATCTAAATTGACTGTGTTATCTCTAGAGATACCTACACTTTGATATTTTGTGAATATATTGATTTTGAGAAGTATTTAAATAAATACTAAACTTAAGTTAACTTTATTCAACATTAAGCATGGATTTGTGGAAATCTTCATGTTGAATTCTGTTCAATATTAGACAACTGCTGTCCATAGGCCTATTTATTTACAGAACGATATCCATTACATGATTATAGACAACAAAACACAATCACACAAAATCGACCACGAACAAAACAAAACATAACTGCTAATAACAAACATTACTTGTTTAATAACAACGAAAATCATTCTAATATTTTAAGTACACGAAATTGATGTTAATCAACTTTAATCATTCCTAGCTGTATCTGAAATTGAGCGTTCCTAGCGGCCATTATTGTAATAGGTCGGTCAGTGTACAAACAAAAATTATGTGAAGGTAATTAAAGAAAGGGGTTGATAATAGCCTGATAATTTGGCTCGGGCAATTTTCTAGTATTATAACAATGGGTGTTTCGTATCCCGATTGCTCTGATGGATTAGGTACTTCAGGCGGTTTTAATATCATATTAATTTGGTAAACGAGGTGCAATTATGATACAAAATTGTTTTGGTATAAGTGTGATTGAGGTAGCACGGGTTTGAGACAAAAGAATGTATATATATTCAAGGGTATAAGTAATATGATCATGTGAAGCTTAGGGTCCCATCATTAGATCACGTGAAAAAAACATCGATTATATTTTATTGTTAAACTATACTTGCTCTACTTTGATGCTGCTGGCAAAATCCATTAAGGGCTTTTGCAGTGATCAAAAAATTAACAAACCATATTCTAAATTCGCAACTCGACTTTTTTAACGAAGTACAAAAATAATAAAATTAATTCATAATATCGTCAAACAATTAGCGCTCGGTCGAAGGCTTTTAAACAAAGAGAACAGAGAGTCAGAGGGTGACACTGGCAATTTCATTTGCCCCCAATTAGCTGGATCCAAAATTGAATTTTCTGACAAAATTACCCGGGTATCCGGATACGGGCCGATTTCCACAGCCTCCGAGAGAAAAAGACAGAAGACTGGGTGAAAGAGATGGTGCTACAGCAACAGGTGGCGTTTTGCAGCAATTAAAACTGGGTTTTAATTACTGGGGGAGATTATTAGCAAATCTCGCCAAACGACGGGGCTTTTCAGTGGAATGTAAACCACTTGAAAACTAGGGGAGCGAAGCTTTACCTTTCAAGTTAGCTGTTTGGGCTATAATTAGCAATGACGACGGAATTAAAATCAAATAACGAACGTAATCGAATAGCGATTAGCATTTATTAGAACCTTTATGCTTTTGAATTGATAATTTGGTGCAAATGTGTCGTTTATGTTGAGAATTCCGAAATTTACTGGTTTAAAGAAATACCGTCTTTATTACTTAGACTTAATGGTCTTAATAGGATAATTATATCACCATGATCAAGTCGTATGAACATTAAAATTTCACTCATGTGCGTCAAGACCTAAGTTATTTATTTTTATTGCTTTTCAAATGCTTAATGATGTCATCATCTATAGACTAAAGGTGTTCTCAAATGCGTTAAATAACTTAACTTGGGTATCTTGGAAATTAATCAATTACTTTACGAGTTAAAGAATTTTATACTACGATTATTGGCTCTTTAGAAAAGCAAACAAAGTATAAATACCTACATTTATGTTTCAGTCATTATGTCTATGATATGCAATGATGGCAATACATCCGTTTATTTATTTTCTTTTTAGTTACTTATGTATTAGTAGAATCGTAGCAGGTAGTGTTCTGTAGATTCTGACTGTCATGTGAAAATGCATGTTTCAAATTAATACTATTTCAAGTTAAACAAACAACTTTATTTTAATGGTAATTAAGTTGATTTCAGAGTGACTAGCAGTATTGGAAAAGTTATAAAAATGTATGAAGTTGTAGCGTAAACTGAACTTTATTATATAGGATTAATTTTTCCATAAACTCATATTTGTTTACATTTTTGGCAAATAAATCGCGAATGCAGATTATGTACGAGTATGTGTATTAATAGAGAAAACATTACATATAGCTTCAAACTACACAGCAAGCATTATTTTTCTTGCCCACACCATGCAATCTTAATAATTCTCTACTTGCCAACTGTGATGGCAGTTGAGTAATATACAGGGATTGAAAGATGGGTGCAAAGCTTTAAGGCGAAGATAGTACAGACAATTTAGAACCATTTAAGCCATGGTTGTCTTAGAATCCTTAGATGAAGTCTTACCATTTTTTTAACCTAATTTTTTGTATTGTTTTTTATGTCTAATGATACAGGGGCCTAAAACATGTTTTGCTAGATTGCTTACACATTACTTAATTAATTTAATAAAAATGAATTCAATTATCATTCAATTTGGCTATAAATAAGCAGTTTACTTAAAATTATGGGAATTTTCGAAAAAAACAAAAATTTTGGTTAAAAAAAATGGTAAGACTTCGTCCAAGACAACCATGGCTTAGATGGTTCTAAATTGTCTGTACTATCTTCGCCATAAAGCTTTGCACCCATCTTCCAATCACCTTGTATACTTAGTTGGAGGTTACTAGCGCAAGTTGTTATATTTTATCTACATTAAAATTGTAGTAAACGGCTTTTTTATGCATCTTTTTATTAATCAAATACAAATCAGCCTATCGTTGTCATCTGCTGAATATAGGATCTATGCTTCCTTGTGTACAGGTAGCTACTATATCACATGTTTAGCAAAGTTACTCTTATCAACCATTTCGAAAAGATACGTTAAAGTTGTCAAGCCAATAGTACCATTAATAACTCAGATTCTACTATCTAATAACACAAGAACACCAATTTTCACCCACCGTTAGGCATTGTCTTTTTTAGGTTACACTAAGAAGGTATACATTAGCCATAAGACAAATAAATCTGCCTACACACCCACATACAACTTCAGAAGTCTTCACAGATAAATATACCAAAAAAACTCAAGGTCTAAAAATCATATAAACAGTTATACGAAGAAGCCTTGTATTATGGTATCCTTTCGTAAATACCGCTACTGCTCTTCAATGCTTATTTGATACTTAGCTTTCTTGAAATGTCTGCATTTCCTTATGAAAAGACTCCCAGGGGTGTGAGGCGGTTTTTAAAGGAGCTGTGGTGGTAGGGGGGCAGTGTTTGTGTGTGCGTAGCCTTTAGCATGTGTGACTACTCATCTATATGTGTTAATGCGTTTTCTTTTTACCAATTTTTCGGGTGACCATTGTTTGTTAAGGGTGAGGACTTTGCATGAATTGAGTTTGTCGTTTTTTTGGCTCTTTCGTTTACATTAAGTCTTCGTTACGTTCTATGCATGCCTGTTAAGTACCGCTTTCCATACTTTTAATGAGTTGTTTAATTTCAAAATATAGGTACTTTTTATAAGAAATGTTAATATTCATAACAACTGCAGCACTTTCAACCTTAATTCTTGTTGTATCAGCAGATACATTTTACATTCAGACGAATCATCGCTGCATTATTGCTGCACCTGTTTAAACTGGAAGTTGTAATAGTTAGAAAAAGGCTAGGCAAATGATAATGTTACTGTCATTGAACCTTTTATTTTACGTAAGGTAATTTCGCCCTTCTTCATCTGCCTAGCCTTTTCCCAACTATTTTGGAGTCGGTTTCCCATCTAACCGGATGCAGCTGGATGCCAGTATTTTACATGGAGCGACAGCCTATCGGACCTCCACAATCCAGTTACTAGGTACCACGATTCCCCTTGGTAAGACTGGATGTCAGACTTTCGTGCTTCTGACTACCCGTAACGACTACCAAATATCTAGAAATGACAGCTTGGACCAACGGCTTAACGTGCTTTCCGAGGCACGGAGGAGTCTCGGTATGTAATTCCATTCACGGGCCCACCTCGGCAGGCGTTTTTTAACCTTGAAGATCGACCCATGCGTTATGTTTAGCCACGAGCTTTCGCCATTGAGAGCACGTAACTGTTCTAGTTCACTTTGATCGCTAAACCGCTCAAACTCATAGTCACTGCACACGTCTTCGCTCAGTCTACACGAGCGTGCATATTATTACCCACACAGACACACACACACATTGTCGTGTGAGTCACTCTGCTATTCACGATTTTCGCATCGATGGTGTTGGTATTGATTTCGTATTGTCGTTAGCTTGCGACATGTAAAAGAAAGGGGTCTCGTGGGCCGTACACACTTGATCGCTTGCTTCCGGGTAAGGTGTTGCCTTCAATGACGCAATGAAATATAGGCATTTGTGGTGTTCTGAATGGAAAATGTGCAAGTGTTCTTAATTTTTCGGTGTGATTTATTTTGATGACATTGGATTACTTATTTATGTCTTGCTGTTGTGTATTTTGGACTAAGTCGTCATTGACATTGTAATTTGCATTAAGTTCTTGTAACCAATTTACATTTCGTTTTCATCAAAATGTTTGTTTACTAAAAAATCTGAAAATTACTGACTTAAATAACACTATGCTGTAGGTATCTATGAATAGAACAATCTCATAACTTTTATTTGTTGTGTACTGTTCCGCAAGTTAACTCAAACTTACTGTCTTGTCTCTGTCATACACATGTCACAATATTATTTTTCTTGCATTTTTTTTTCTTTGTATTTTTGAATGGTATACAGTACAGTCAGCAAAGGAGATAAGTATGCAGGGTTGTCGAATATAGTTGAAGTTTACTAAGAAACCGATTGATGTTTTCGAATGAAATTGAATTTGATAAATGAACTATTTGTTTTCTATTAATTAAATTAAATTTTATTCGAAAACATCAATCCGTTTCTTACTAAACTTCAACTATATTCGACGACCCTGCGTAAGTACTTATCTCCTTTGCTGACTGTACATGTGAAATGTACCAAATAAACATATTTTCTTTCTTTCTTTTCTATCCTTTAAAAAATGTTCATCCCTGCACACACACAAAAATATGCACACTCATAAAAATGCTCCATCGTATGTGTAAACTCCATTATAAAGAAAAAGGGTCTCAAACACGAGCCACCATTAGAAAAATGTCGCGATAGGATGTTCAATCATTTCGGTACCAATAAGGGGCGCTATCGATTTTGGCGAAAATGTCAAGCGATATCGAATATCGCTAGCGAACAACGCGTGGGGTTTAAAGTTTGTCTTTGTAATATTTATTATCTCGGTTTTGTCTGTAAGGGTGGTAAAATTCAATGTTATTGTGTAACAAGAAAATATTCCTGTGCGGGTTGAACACAATTATGGTTCAACTTTCAAAGGTGGAAACTTTTCATAAAAAATCAAAATGTATTGGTAGATATTTATACCTACATATTATAATTTAAAGTCTCTTTTCGTGTCTATCTGTGTGACTGGGACTGCGTTTTTCTTCTAAACAACACAATAGATTTATAGCGAAAACCGCAGCAAATCTGTTCCGGATTTTTTTTGTGAATTAGTTATACCTAATTCACAAAAAAAAATCCGGAAGGTTTATGTGTAAAGCATAATTATAATAAAGAAATCTGGATGTTTTATGAAGCCGTAAAAACCGTGCGCAGCAGGTTCGTATAAGTAATTAATTAGGTAGGTACGACAGCACCTTAAATGCCTGAGCAATCATTGTTGAAAATCGCTACATATTTACACACTTCTAACAAGAAAACAGATGGAGTCAAGACAAGGCCTGCCATCTGTTTTTTTTTGTAGATTGTTTGTAAAGACGCTTAATATTTGGAGCTTTCCCAAAAGCGTAATGTCAATCAACAGTAACTCAGCGTATTCATAATTAGGACATAGGCCTAAGCTTTCCATAATGGAACAAAATTTTCCGGATTTCAGACTTCCTGATTTTCCCACTTTTTTTTGTTTTATTATTGTATTTGTTTTTTTTTTAAGCGACTCAAAAAAGGAGGAGGTTCTCAATTTGGATGATTAGAAATATTTTTTTTGAATTTTTTATTAGAACTTAGGCCTAAGCTATCCTTAGAGGAACAACATTTTCCAGTTTTCAGATTTTCCCACTTTTTTTTTATTATAATATTTGTTTTTATTTTTTGTTTATTGTCAATCAGGACATACGCCTAAGCTTTCCTTAGTCGAACAAAATTTTCCGGTTTTCAGACTTCCAAAATTTTCCCACTTTTAAATACCTTTTGAACTAAGTAGTAACCGACTAACAGCACTAAGTGCAATCAAATTATTATGCTCATGTTACTAAACAAACATAACCTTTTCTAAGTCAAGATTCTCACAGATTACCATACCTAGTCACATCTTCCATACAAATCATAAGTGATGGTAAAAGTGGTCTTATAAATATGTAAATTTTCTTCATGCTCGTGCCGTTTTGGTGTTAGCACAATAGTAGCTGATGGCACGCGTGGTAGACAGAATAAAAATCCTTTAAATTAATAGTAAAGAACTGTCCACATTTTCCCCTCTTAGATACCTAACCGCCGCGTTTTAATTTACATAAATATAATAACTATTTGTATTACGAAGATAATATAATAATGTCAATAATGTACAGAACTAGATATATTGTGTAATAATATAGCTTCTTGTAGCCATGTTCTGGAAATTTCACTGAAATATTATTGCTAGGTAAATATTAAACTATTGGAGATATTTTTCAATCATGATGAGTTCATGATTCCTGGAGAATGTGACTATATTCGAATAAGTTCTTTTTGTGATTATTTTTGAAAATAGGCTTCCAACAAGTTTTCATAAGGCCTACCTACACACAACAGATAAAATTACACTAAGACCTTATTCCTTAATCTCCGTACGTAAAGAGTCTAATAAAATCCTTTTTGTTACAGGTAACCCACTTTGATATTCATCGCAAGGAAAACTCCACAAAATTAAGAGGTAAACGCACAACAACCAACCTGTAGGAATTTAACAATCAAAATACTAACCGTAAAACAATTCAGTGTTATTTTAGTGGCATTTGAAACATAAAAATGCCTTGTAAAAGTAGTTTGCCTATCCGCTAACAGATGGCGCTGGTAGTCGAAGCAGTTCGTTCGAATGGAGGTTTTATTTTCTTTAACCACGTACGATACTAGCGCTTCACACATGTGTTAGGGGAATTTTCTCAGCTTTTCTTCAAGTGGGAAATAGTAGGGTTGTTTTTGGACGTTATAGTACGTCATTGGTCGTATAGGGGGCGGTGTGCGTATGTTTTCAGCTGACCGTTGAGTTGACCATTGGATTCGGCTAAGCTTAATGTTATTTCACATCGATTTGTTTAGTGACGGTTTCAGTATATTTAAATGTTGTGGTATTTTAATCGGGCTGAACTTTTATTGTAAACGCAAAAATTGTGAGTATTAAAATTTAACAGACTCAATTCGTTGTGAACAAGTTTAAAATGTCTGCGTAGCGTAGCGTACCTACCTGATTGAGGTGTTCATTTGCAATCTACGAAAATATCTGACAAGGTTTTTTTTTCTAACTAAACCTTTGTATACGGATTAGGTACTTACTTCTACCATATTTACCGCCATTTTGAACTACATGTTGCATATTTGTGTAGAAGTCTTCTGAAACTTAATTTTCCGACCAATGACCCAGAATTTGGTAAACAAGAAATAAATGAAGTGTCTACGTCGCTACGTAGGAAAAGTCACTATCAATTCTCAAGTAGAAACTTACCTAAGTAGCCATAACTTTACGTTCAACTCACCAGTTACTTACACGACCGTAAAACGCAGCATCATTCAGCCAAAAGAAGTCCACGACTAGACATAGGCCACCGGCTTTGACCGGTTCAAAAATGATAAAACACATAAGTATGGATATAAAAATCTGATTTCTTGGCAGAAGGTAGTTCCTTCAACCCTTACCTAACATGAATAAAAATTTAAAATACCATAAATTCACGTGGTCAGCCTACGTCAGATCCATACCTACACCTAATTGTGTCAGAAGTCTTTGATTAAGGGCGAAAGCAACGGAAAATTACTTAACCCTTCAAATAAAGAGTCCAGACCACGTGAACAAGAAGTAAACAAGTGCGTAGCATCACATGTAGGAAAGAGTCACGGTTACGTCAGTGGGCACAGTTCACGATACCAAGGTCAGGGGTTGGCCGCGCGGGTCAACGCCCGCACCGCTTTGTGACTGAATCGCCGAGAGGTCACGCCACGATTGTATACACTGCCTTTTTTTCGTACATTTCCAATAATAATTCGATTTGTAAAAAAAAGCCCAAGAAATGAGGTTTCGATTTTTTTTTTCGAGAAAAGATGTGGTTTGACTGGAACTAGTATAACAGATTTAGAAGCCAGATAAAAAAAAACTTCGGTTTCAAAATGGAATACGAATTCGCGCCGCAAACCGACAGCATGAAGCCTAACGGCCATTATCGCTTTTTTAACTATTCTTCGTTATGTAAACATAACGATGTTGATGTCATGGAACTCAAATAAAGATTATAAAAATCAAGGTCAAAGTCACACCTGTTACAGAAGATAGATTCATGCATATTCTGAAAAGAAAAAAACTAATATAATTTTGTGTTATGTTTGTCAAGTGGTTTTTAAAAACTTTGAAGCAGATATCAGAGGGGCAATTCTCGTAATTTTAAGAACGTTCACAGTCTGATCTCAATCGGTCAAAACCTCTAATTTCCTTACATTTTCGACAAGATTTGACATTGATTGTCGCTGAAATGAGATTGCGACTAGACTTTGAACGTTTTTAATTACGGGAAATGGCCTTCAAATATCAGTTGCCTTTTTCTTAAAATGACAACAGGCAAGCCTCCTGGTTATCAATCTGGAGTCTTGGATTCTGACCTCGAGGGTGATCAAAAACGTACCTATTTTTTTTAATCACCTTTCAACTATATGAACATTAAGCATATTAATAGGCTTACCTGCCTCTTAATATTTTTCTCGCTTCGCTTATACTTAGTTAATAAATACCTATCTTTAAAAAGGGCCTGTTGGGTACCTACATACAGCTATGAACCTATAAATAACGTAAAAATAAATAAAAGTAACCCGATTGAACGGTAAATTTTATAAATTCTACAAATATCATATCCTTGGCGGATCGCTCCATTCACGACGAATTTTATATAAGTAAGTAACGGACACAAAAATATTTGACAAGATAATATTGTCACCTGAGGATTTTTGTTACAATATAAAAAATAGTTCAGGAACAAGACAAACTGAGAAAAAGATGAAAATAATTTTATTATCTTCAAGATCTTAATACCAATTTCACCAATGCAACTGAACGCGATCAGTACATCTAAACTGCGTTCAAGAGCTGTCAGTGTCATTATGCTCCCTTAGTCCACTATTTATGGTTAATTGCTGCTTTAGATTCTTATATTACCTACTTATAGCTTCATAATCACTTACCTCGAACGTGTCGACATGAACTTGAGGGTAACTCGTATTGAGCCAAAAAGAAATGGAAGATTTAGAAGGTTGGAACTTGGAAGCAAGACTTTATTATAACAACCACGAAAGAACCCGAGGTGACATCTTCACCGCAAACCGAATTGGCAATTGTCTGTCGCATTCTTCGTACTGCCCTTATCCACTCCGGCGCACCGCAGTCCACAATAATATCCTAATTTAAAATAGCACAAACCTACCACAGTATACAAATAGTGGCAGGTAGCGGTGGACACATTTTTTGCATGCGCATACGCCGTGGGTGGCAGCCACAACGTGGGGGAATTTATTTATAGCTACCGACATGTCACAACTGGACATATACGTTTTTTATTGGTTTTTTCACATAAATTTTCGATATGTCCTGTTTATTGCAACTATGTTGTAAGTATGTGAAAATTGTTGGTGAGATGGTTGATAATAAGGCGTAGACATAACCCTAAGGTTATGAGTTTTTTAAAAGTTAATAGACATGAATATATCTACGGGTATGAGAGGATATCGAATGTTGTCATAATAAATATGTTATGCGGCAGAATGAGGAAAATGTGAGAAAAGTTTTGAGTATGAACGTGTATGGAACGTGGAACGCTATAAGAGTAGGAGGAACGATGGATGCACTATGTGAAGATGATATGGTTAGAGAAGTATGGAAGAAGAAGATTATGTTGCGCGGATCCAAATAAATTGATGGAAAGAGGTCATTGCGTAAAACAGGTATCCGTAGCAGCTTCTTGGACATTCTGTTTCATTTTTCTTTTATTTACTTTTTTTAAAGTATAATTTGATTTTTTATTTTTGACTGTGTTTAGTTTAGTTTGTGATCTTCCTGTACTAGTCGCAATAAATACTTTTTCTTTCTTTTCTTCGCCTTATGAACGTTACCCATACAGCACGTCACTAATATTTTTGTCCTGTTTAAGTATAATGGTTGAGGGTTTATCTCTACGCGAAGAGTTTCTATTGCCATCTGTCAAGAGGTCTATATTCAAGAAAGAAAATTCGGGTTGATAATGGCAATATATTATTACTATTATTCGGTCTGTAATATTAGTAGAGATATTGGTAGAACTCTAATTGAAGCCATGATATATAGGCTGATAGTCTCTTTCTATTTAATTAAACCATTATGTCCCACTGCAGGCCTTCCTTTCCGTTTTATACACAATCACACACCTCTGTACCTCTGACGTTGCGGGTCAGCCCGCTCAGTAGGAGTCAAATTCAGCCCTCTATCTTCGTCTTGGATAGCCTATTCATGAATTATTTAAAAGACTACGTACTCATCCATGACAAATTTTACTGTCTTCTCTAAAACACAGATAATTTGAAACCGCAAAACCAGTCTAGATAATTCAAAAGTGTCTGTAAGCGACATATTCGTAGCAAAAACTTCGTACATTGAACATCGCTTATTTACCGATATATATCAAACTAGAATAAACATTTTTTACAACTTCATGATGAGCAGCTGTAGCCATCTTGTTTTTGTTGGTTGTTCATGTTGGTGAAACAGGATGGTATTGGTAACTAAGTATAAAATACATAATTAAATTACCTATACATGAGTAAAGTAGAGCTACCTAGCATGAGGGGCCCGTGGCTTAATAATAACAGCCACACCGGTCGACCGATCAGGTTACACAATGCTTTCCGTGGTTGGTCTGTGGATGGTTGACCATCTTTACATACCGAGACCCCTCCGTGCCTCGGAAAGCGCGTTAAGCCGTTGGTCCCGGCTGTCATTCGTGGATCTTTGACAGTCATTACGAGTAGTCAGAAGCCCAAAAGTTTGACAACCAGTCTTACCAAGGGATATCGTATTACCCAGTAACTGGGTTGTGGAGGTTAGATAGGCAGTCGCTTTATGTAAAATACTGGTATTCAGCTGCATCCGGTTAAACTGGAAGCCAACCCCAACGTAGTTGGGAAAAGGCTAGGCAGATGATGATGACATGAGTAGAGTAGAGCAACCTTAAGCCCAATTCTCGTAATTTAAAAGGTTAATCTAGTCGCAGTCTCATCTCAGCGACAAACAAATGTCAAAAACTTGTCAAAATGTTGGAAAATTAGAGGTATTTTTGACAGATTAAGACAGATCAGAAGGCCAATTCTCGTAATTTAAAACGTTCAAAATCTAGTTGCAGTCTCATCTCAGCGACAAACAAACGTCAAAAACTTGCCAGGCTGTAGGGAAATTAAAAGTATGCTTGACAGATTCAGACTGAGATCAAACTGTGAACGTTCTTAAAATTACGAGAATTGCCCTCTGACTATGAATGTTCTTAAAATTACTAGAATTGCCCCTCATGTTTTTGTCTTTAATTAATTATCTGCAAAACTATCTGTAAAAAAGCAAGGCGTTTAAGGTAAAAACAATATAAATATTTTACTTTTTGAAGACTTACTCGGTGTTTCTATATAGGTATGGTGATTCGATACAACAAATATTTGATTGGCTACCTAGTCGGTCTAGTCGTCGCAAGCGCTACTGTTGAGCATGAGGTCTTGGATTCGAATCCCAGTTCAGGCAAACTGTTATTGAGTTTGTCCGTCAAGGATTTCTCAACAGATGCACGGAATCTGGATTCGTGCCTGGTTGATAGGCTCACCTCCAATAAGGGGCAATTTCGCCAGCTATGTTTAAGTCACATGTAATAATAACATGGCTCTCTGGCGAAATTTAGATGTACCTACCTAATATAGGTCACACAGACACGATTACAGGCGTGATGATAATTATATGATAAAAACATTTGTTTGGTCTACAGATGATTGTGCCTTGGCTTCTAAAATGGTAAAGAATAAGCTTGCTTAGTGAGCTATTTGTACCATATTGTTTGAAAAAGTCGTAAGGTAAAAATAGTTCTCGAAACAAAGATGATGATGTCTTTAATAACATCACATTATAAAATACCAATGGATTAAAATTCCTTGTACGGTTAGGTATCTATCATATTTTGTCATTTCCGTCAGTGACTAAAACAAGTCCAGTGATATAAAAAAATGATATAACTATAGATATTTAGATAATATACTGGCCTTTGAATTAGATATTTATCTTGAAGATACGTTATTTGAATTGGATATATTTTTTGCAGATATAGAATCGGTTGACGTGACCACAAGACTTTTTAACCAATAGTTGATCGGGAAGCAGTGAGTCATAATAATTTTGTCACTGGAAAGGGAATTTAACAAATTAAAACGGCATTAGAGCAACGTATGCTAATATTTGACGAGTCAAGCATGCTAAAGACCATGCTATGGCCAGCACAGCAGAAGAAGAATCTCTTTAAGACACTGGAGCTATAGATAAATCCAATAAGTTTTTAAGACACGAGGATATGAGACTTTAGTATGTAAGGCCGTATCATCGATTGAAATCAGGTGAGAATCGGTGAGATATTGGTCAAACGTAGATAAAAAAAACCGAATAAAGCCCTAGAATATGATGTAATTGTGAATGTTATTCAAATTCCAAAACGATTCCATTTTCCGCACGTGAACGGAAAAAAACCTGTTAATTTAAAACATTCAGTCGGTTGAATTGTCTCAGAACTACTAGTTTATTAAAATATTTAAAACCGCCCGTGTCTGACTGTCTGTAGCGTTAACGTCTCTTGGTTGCCTGACAGATGACTGATTTGTGATTACTTATCTTGAATTTCAGAACGGTTGAACACGTGGAATAGCTTTTGTGGCGAGTTGAATAATTTTCTTGTTTCTATGGCCTGATAATTAAAATGTCTTACTTATAATGTAGCGGTTTTTATGTTACTTTTATGTGTAATCCATGACATAAGATATCTTTGAGTGGGACTAAATATACTTGTAGAAACACTTGTGATAGGTACTTAGAGCTCAGTAGTTGGCTTGACTGCAGTATGCAGTAAAATGTTGGGTTAACAGCATTTTCTAAAGTCATCAGTAGTTATTACCGATCCTACTTACGGCAGAGAAGTCTTACTAATCACCAGGAAAAGGTAAATTGGCATACGTTTCTTGGGCACTGTTTTTTGTAACTATGACATTGGAAAATCTTACATGTTAGTCATCTAGACTTATTATAAATTAAAGTCACACTGAAAGAAATAAGCAGTAAATATTAATAAAAAAACATTGATCTGAACCGCTTTAAACAGTTCCATATGAGCCTAACATTCAAAACAGTATTCTTTACTGATCCGAAAACAGTTAAAGCTTCAAGCAAAATGTTACCGTCATGCATGACAGTAAACTTTAACGTTTACTTCAGTAAATGGTATGTTCAATCATTAAACGTTACTGTTTTGTGTTTTATTGTTTTACAAACATTTCTTCTTATTGTATAAAGTCGGTAAGTCTTAATGAAATATCTTTAATGTGGTGTAGTAAGAAATTATTTTTTTCAGTGCACTTTTCTTGTCTGTTTGGACGCATTACTCTTCTAAACTATGGAACGGATTTCGATGCGGTTTTCACGACCATTTAGAGTATTTATTCCAAAATATTAGACGGATACATACAGGTGTCCCGTAAATAATGTATCAAACGTAACGGGTAGGTAGCTTACCTGATTTCCAAAAATAAATTTGAACAGTTTCAAAAAAACCGTTACGGTAACCAAATTATATTTTTTTTTCTAATTTTGCCATTTTCTCTACCAGAATTCAGTGTTTTTAATGCTGTTGGTGCAAATAATAGCATTTTTTAGGTATGATTTTTGTCAAACATTTCTGAATAGCCTAAGTAATGTTATAAGATACCATTTTTCTAAATAACGTTTTATTTACCTTAGAAAATGGCAAAGAAGGAGAAAAAAAACTTCTTGGTAAGGATTTTTTTTAAACTGTTCAAATTTGTAGTTGGAAATCAGTAGGCCAATTCTGCTAATTTAAAACGTTCAAAATCTAGTCGCAGTGTCATCTCGGCGACAAAAAAATGTCAAAAACTTGTCAAAATGTAGGGAAATTTGAAGTATTTTTGACAGATTGAGACTGAGATCAGACTGTGAACGTTCTTAAAAATTACGAGAATTGACCCTCAGATAAGCTACCAAAACATTAAATTTGATCCATTATTTACAGGACACCCTTTATAATAATGAAATCTCATTGTTTTTACGTTGCCGTCGTTTGTTATGTAAAAATATAGTGGTTTGAATATGAACCTCTTTGCTAGCTTTCTTATACTAGCCAAATTACCGGCCCGTCACGCTTCTATGTTAGTCAGTTACCGCCATCTGGCGGTAGTATTCTTATTAGATTGCCGTTATGGGAATTCTTACTGCTTCCCGCGTAAACTCTTACATACTATCATCATTTATTTTGATTATTTATTTACTTATTGGCTTCTCTCATTTTCTTTCAAAACAATATTGTTACCTTTAAGCAGCTGTTTTAAAGTAACACATAGGCTTAGATGATGTATTGTAGGTATTTTAAATATGTTAAGTTTGCGGACTTTGGTAGGTTAAGTCTTATGCATCACAAGTCTTGGGACTATAATAAATGTTTAGTCAGATGTAAAAAGTTATAGGAGAACAGTACTGACATTGAATTAAAGGATAAGTATAATAACGTTTTTAAGGTCGCCCTTCACCATCGCTTGGGCGTCAAATAGCCCACTTCCGTCCTTTAGTTATATTTGGCTATAATCATCTGGAAATATAGTTTCTTTCTTTTCGTTCCCCTTTATATGATTAATTTTTGGTTCTTCTGGTTCGTGTTTTTACGAGAAATGATGAGCATCGTTTCGTCACGTGTCAATAAAAGCTGCATGTGTCAAAATAGTATCTGTAAGGTAATATTTTCTCTAGAATGAAAAACGTAAAGCACGCCAATTCAGACCAGAGACAATTTTTGTTTATAACTTCTACAAAAAAAAACATTGATCAATAGTCTTTGATCTGAACCGGCGTGCTTTTTTAGCAGTTTAGCGATTTTACCATGTGGGAAAGGCAGTTTTCCCTGTTAGTGCTATTCGCTATCACCAATCTGTTTTCCGATCGTTGTTATGTTGGCAATATTTCCTTCGGATCACTCATTGATGCTCATTTTCACCTGTGGTGGCATTCAATATTTTTTTTTTTTTGTGATAAGGCTAAAAACTAGCCAGAAAGAGATATAAGCCCCATTTACATGATGCAAGTTTCTTGCCTGTGGCATACCAAATTTGAAATAGGTAACAAATTACATTTTGTGTGCAACTTATTCCCGTTTCAACTTATGATACAGGTATGCCACAGGCAAATTAAATCACACCGTATTTATCAGGTTTTATAGATTCTTTTTTAATCAATCGCACTTGAAATCACGCTCACGTGTGTTTTTGTCCGCCAATTTATTTCTATAGACAATTTTCAAGGCATAGACCATTGTTTCCTTGTGTACCTACATTTCTTTTATGTCTGCTATCAATTGGTACAGTAAAGCTCCAACATTGTCACGCAATTGATATAATATATGTATCTATTGAAGTCCCGAGTGTAGTACATAATGGTAACAATAAATACAATTCTCGATTCACAAAAATTAAAATCCTACTATCCTACTAATATTATAAATTCGAAAGTTTGTGAGGATGGATGGATGGATGTCACGCAAAAACTACTGAACGGATTTTGATGAAACTTTACAGTAATATAGTTTATACATCAGAATAACACATAGGATACTTTTTATCCCGATATTCCTACGGGATCAAAACTTACGCGGGTGAAACCGCGGAGTGCAGCTAGTCATTAATAAAAGCGTACCATGCACACTAACATTTTCGTAAACATTCATGCGTAGCAATTTTTATTCAGTGAAGTTGGTACCTACCTACCGTTTGGGAGACACGGAACTTGTAGGTACCTACTATACGTAGGTACTAAGTATAAGTAGGTACTTACGATTAAAATACTAAAGCTAGAGGAAGTATGTTGTCAGGATATAATTCACTAGAGCGGCCCGTCCCGGCTTCGCACGGGTAGACATTTACTTTTAAAACATTTTATTTTTTTCTTGCAATTAAAAAGCCTATATTAATCAGTGATAATGTAGCATTCAAATGGTGAAAGAATTTTTAAAATCGGTCCAGTACTTTTTGAGCCAATTCGTAACAAATATACATACAAATCTTTCCTCTTTATAATATTAGTATAGATGAAGACTTATTAGGGAAACTTAATTTTCATATCTCGCAATTAGGATTAGGAGTGCTTATTTTTCTTTAATTATCGTCCTGGGTTCGATTTCCGGGTCGGGCAAAGTATTACTGGGTTTTTTCAATGATAATAATACCTACAAACAATTGCGCAAACATTCATGCGTAGCGATTTTTATTCAGTGAAGTTGGTACCTAATGTTTTTGACACACGGAATAAGTGTACCTACTATAAGTAGGTAGATAAATACTTATGTTTAAAATACTGAATTTTGAGGTGGTGTGTTGTAAGTATTGAGGACTTAGTATATGAAGGCTTATTTGGAAAACTTAGCAACGAAGATTATGAGTCCTATTTTTTCTTTATCATTTTTAAATATGGCCGACTGCTTCATTAGTCTATTGGTCGCAAGTGCTACTGCTTACACGAGGTCCTGGGTCCGATTCTCTGGTCGGACAAAGTGCTATTGGGATGTTCCATTAGGAATTTCTCAGTAGCAGCTCGGTGTCTAGATTTGTGCCCGGTTGATGGCAATAGTCTATGACATAGGACTTGAACATCCGCGAACAGCCGCGTGACGACTCCCGGCCACCGTAGGCGCGGGCCTGCGGGCGGAGAGTAATGGGTAACTCTCCGTCCGATCAGGACCAGGGCCCGTGCTGGACGGCGCGTACGTGTTCCACGCGCGCCTCAAAGAGATGTCAGCAACAAGGAAGGGGCCCGTAAGGGCCGTAGACTGCCGGGGGAGCGGGATTGTCGGAAAGGGTTACCGCTGCTCCGGAACATAAAGGGCTAAGGAAGGAACACGGGTGGGTTTTAGTCAGTAAGAGTCTGACACTCCCTCCTGCTCCACCCTGAGCGGGAGGGGTCATTTGATGATTTCCCATCCACAAAAAAAAGGACTTGAATATAACTGACGAAATGTGGGTGTACCTACTATAGGTATGCACCTCTGCCTACCCCTTCGGGTAATACAGGCGTGATGTTATATTTTATGTGTTATTTTTAAATCGTTTTTTATATGAAAGCCTTATAAGATTGCCCACCTGAACCGTTTTTATATCAAAGCCTTATAAGATTGCCCACCCGAAACCGTTTTTATATTAAAGACTTAAAAGATTGCCCCCTGTAACCGTTTTTATATTAAAGCCTTAAAAGATTGCCCACCCGAAACTGTTTTTATATTAAAGCCTTAAATTGTACACCCGAAACCGTTTTTATATTAAAGCCTTAAAAGGTTACCCACCCGAAACTGTTTTTATATCAAAGCCTTTAAAGATTGTCGACCTCAACCGTTTTTTTTTATCAAAGCCTTAAAAGATTGCCCACCCGAAACCGTTTTTATATCAAAGCCTTAAAAGATTGCCCATCCGAAACCCGTTTTTATATTAAAGCCTTAAAAGATGGCCCATCCGAAACTGGCATGTCCTAGAGCCAAACATTCGAAGACATATGACATCTACCAACCCGCACTGGGCCCGCGTAGTGGATTATGGTCCACTCCCTCTCATAGAGGCCTGTGTCCCAGCAGTGGGAACATTATAGGCTGATTAAGCAAAAGATTACCCAAAAGCGTTTCTTATTAGGTAAGTTATTACGTATACCTACCTACGTAAATATGGAAGCTATTATTAACCGGTAGCCAAGTCATTGGTATGCATACCATAGACACTTCCATTAATAAAAACATAGTGTTGGCATGCCATAACACCTGCCAATTGGTTGTTATTCATTGATGGTTGATGTGTTATTTAAAAAAATGGTATTTGTATTTTTATTTCTACGTAGTAGGTAAAAGGGACCATGTGGTTTCCTGTTTACACTTGACACCATATAACATAATCAGACTATAATGTTCCAACTTCTGGGCTGGGACACAGGCCTCCTCCCTGTGAAAGCGAGCGGGTCGTATCTAATCCACCACGCGGGCCCAATGCGGGTTGGTAGATGAAGAATTTTTACCGACTTCACAAAAAGGAGGAGGTACTATTTACTGTTCGGATGTTTGTATGTTTTTTTTTTTTTTGTATGTTTGTTCATCGAATACTCCCCAATTGTCGACGGATATTCAAAATTCTTTTTTATTAAGGGTATGCTCTCGAGGTGTTCCCATTGTCACTAAATCGGAATCTGATGAGGGAATCCCATGGAAATCGAGGGAAACCCTCAAATTTTGTAGGCACACCTATAGCGATTTGGGTATTTTTCATAGTAACTCGTGCATTCGCTCTCTGAAAGCACCATCCGGTGAAGTGGAACTGATGATGAAGACCACAGATGGCCATCGGAACTACTCAATAATAAATATTTCACGGGTTGCAATTCGATTAGGTATTTTAATGTGGTTGCTAAGCACAATGCGTATCGTGAAGTGGAGCTGATGGTGACTTCTCAATCAGATCCAGTTCTCCTGGTTTTTACAAGGAGAACTCCTAAACAATTAACGTCCCTGCATCGGGAAAATCAATGTTTTGTAATAGGTGATGAGCAGTTGAGATTAGGTTATTGTAACTTAGATAAGTTACAAACTGGCCCACTAAAAAGTGAAAAATAAAAAACTTTTTACAAAAAAAAACAACCGATTTCCAAAAAAACACTACAAAATGAAAAATACTTTAATTTCAGAAGTCGGTGTCAATAAAAGAAAATGCGGAACAAACGACACCGACTTCCGAAATTAAAGTTATTTTTCACTTTGTAGTGTTTTTTTGGAAGTCGGTTGTTTTTTTTTTTTTTGTAAAAAGTTTTTTTGGTTCTAGGAAATGCCGGTTTCCTCACAATGTTTTCCTTCACCGTTTGAAAGCAGTGATGATGAAATTGAAATACACAAAGCCTGGGTTCGAACTCACGACCTATAATTACCCGTAAGTAGGGGCCGATGCCATTGATCTACCTCTGCTCCTGGAAATAATTGCTAGGTATTAATTAGATGGGCTTGGTGGGTCGGATCTCACGGACAGGATGCCTGTGTCTCAGCAGCGGACACATTATAGGCTGGTTATGCTTATGGTAATTAAGTGGGTATGTTTTGATCAAAGGAATTATTATTACTTAGACAGCGTAAGACGTAGGTACGGTCACCAAAGAAAATAAGTAACCAGCAGTGCTATTCTGTAAAAATCTCACCGTGAAAACTAAGGTGAAGTGAACTGTAATTCCACCTGATGTTAGGGATTGCCTCTATTGATAGCTCACTTCACCTAAATGATCACGGTGAGATTTTTACAGAATCGATCGGCTGGGTCGTCTGTATAGTTGAAGTTTAGTAAGAAACCGATGGGTATTTTAGAATAAAATTTAATTTAATTATTCGAAAACAAACAGTTCATTTATGAAATTAAATTTCGTTCGAAAATATCCGGTTTCTTACTAAACTTCAACTATATTGACGACCCTGGTTACTTATCACTTTTGGTGACTGTACTACTGATAATTAAATTACGCGCTATTTAAAATGTTAAAGTCAAAGTTAGTTATGTTAGTCATTTATTTCAAATAGGCACATAAAAGACACTTTTGAACGTCAAAAGTTACCAAAAGTACAATTTGTTCTAGCTGTTCCCTTCCAAAAGGTAGTTTGGATTGGAGAAGAATGGGCAAGAAACTCCACCATTTAAGTATAACGTTGAATCCGTTCTTAAATTAAAAATCGTATGAATTTTACAAAATCGTATGAACAGATTTACTTTATACTTAAACGGTGGAGTTTCTTGCCCATTCCTCTCCGTACGAAACTACCTTTTAGAAGGGACTACCTACTGGAATCATTTCTATTTTTTTTTGTCGTTAAAAAGTGCCTTTTAAGTATTATTTGAAATACATGATTTGACTTTGACTTTAACATTTTAAATAGCGCGTAATTTAACTACCATTTCACTAAAAGTTCTAAGTAAGAAGGTTGTTATACTTTGTTTGACATAATTAATAGGTAATACGGGCTGGTCCTCAACTACACGTCAATGCGCGTATTTTATTTGACATAATAATATTATTGTTCTTTCTATTCCAAAGCATTGTCATTTATTAGGTATTTGGTCAGTTCCATATCTATTAAGGTTTTTTTAGATTACTTAATCATTTTATCATAAGAAATTGTTTTTTGTATTACATTTAAGTAAGTCGTAAGTTATATTTAAGTAAGGCAGGGACATCGATGCGCAACATGCGGGGTAATTACGTAAAACACTATCAGCAACAATGGGTCTCATTTTGACAGTTCAACAACATTCATTGCGTTATTTTTACGTTGTTGAGCAGACACATTTTTCGAACTTACGAAGCAATGGATTAGCAGTACCCTTCAAAATGAGAATTGATAGTGTGTTTCGCAATTAGGGTGCTGTTACCATGGATTCAGTAGGTACAGACACCAGCACATCAAGCTACCCGTAACTGTCAAATTTTCCCAAACAACTTTGAACTTTAGGCTTTAGCGTTATAGTTAAAAATCTTTTAAAGAAATTTAACAGATTATAGTAGCTTGATGTGGCGTCTGTACATGATTCTGGACCCCACTGCGTTGAAATTTTTCGTTGGTAATAGAAAAAATTTGCTGTTCCATACATTTTGATTGCGTAGGTATTGCACTTTTATATTTTTTTGGGCTATCGTATTACCCTTTAACTGGATTGTGGAGGTCAGATAGGCAGTCGCTCTACCTATGTAAAATACTGGTATTCAGCTGAATCTGGTTAGACTGGAAGCCAACCCCAACATAGTTGGGAAAAAGCTGGGCAGATGATGATGCAGTTTTGTATGAAATAGCAGATTTTTTTTTTGATGAGCTACGAATAATTTCTACCCAGGGGGTGAGAATCATGTACTTACTGAATCCATGGTAACAGGTCGCGCGTCGGTACTTGTAGGTAATACAGGGTTACTTTTCAATGACCAGCCAAATTTAAGGATTTGTTACAGATCATCAAACTAAACAACTTTCTCCGTGGGACCAACATCGTAATCGCGAATAAAAATTCAGCCGTCCCATACGTTTAGCTCGAGTAGGTATTGAAGTTTTCTATGGGACAGTTGATAAATTTTTCGCGATTACGATATTGGTCCCATGGAGAAAGTTGTTTAGTTTGATGGTCTGTACCACATCCTTAAATATAACTGGTCATTGAAAAGTAACCCTGTATATTTTAATTATGTAGCCACCTACTATGTAGGTGCTATGTACCTATATATGTAGGTACTACATACCTATAGGTAATTGCCTTTTATAATTACCTACAGGTACCTACGGGAAACACATAAATCTGGGGGCATGGTAGTGCTCCCGCCAAGACGAGCCAAGCGGAGCGCAAGGGCACTACCTTTATCTACCTTTTCTCGAAGCGCTTCGTCGTTTTTTTAACCCTCATAACTTGTATTTGGATTATACAAGCTAAACAAAATTCTCAGGATATGATGTCAATAGTAGACTTATTAAAACATAATATAAAGTTTCAATTGCATAACTCTTATACTTTAGATTTTATTGTTATATAGAAAACCCCGATTTCATCACTGACTCACTGATGATCATCAAAACTCGTAGCGTACTTCCTGAAGTACTAGAAAGCTGAAATTTGGTATATAAGCTAACTAGCGGCCCGCCCCAGCTTCGCACGGGTGCATTTTTAATTTCAAATTAGCGGTTAGAAATTGAGATATAAACTATCCTATCTTTCAAGTTGGATGAAACTGGACACAGTGTGCAAAAATTTAATAAAATTGGTTCAGTAGTGGAATCCATTGCGGACAAACAACGTGACACGTAATTTATATATATTAAGATATTAGTACACAAACAACAAAAAAATTCTAAAACTTGGAACTGTTACCCCTTAAACTAGGCGATGGAAGTTTGTATGAGACCCGCAAATTTTGATGCTAGAGGTCTGAAAATCTCTATAGGTACCTAACCTATCTATCTAAACAAATAAAACAAAGTCGGGTTAGTTACAACATTTATAACTTAAGAACGGCTGGACCGATTATTGTGATCTTTGATTTCTTGGATTTGTTTCGCCCCAGCAGAATAACTATTAAAACTTGAGAAAAATTCACGAAAAAAAAATCATAGCGGTACAAAGTTTGCCGGGTCAGCTATTAAATAATAAAATACTTACTTATTTCAGGATTTTTTTAAAGATTTTTTTTTTCAAAAGTAACTTACAAAAAGAAGTGAAATCCCACCAAAAACATTTCCATGTAAAATTTTGACAAGACGAGACCATATAGGGCTCGCACTGTCATAAATTTATCAGATCTCATGTAGAGCCAAGCTTCTAACTCTACACGCCCTAACTCTACATTTCTAGAAGCCCTAACTTCACAAACTCTACACCTTATTCAAAGACTAAGAGACTGCAGTTTGGTTTGGTTTGGTGGTTTGGTAGAGAATGGTAGCGAAACAGCCAAGCCATATCAAAATATGTTGCTTGGGCGTAAAGTGAAAAATATATTCACTGTTCATTACTTTTCTGTTATACAATAATTCTTGTAGTAACGAAACGGCCAAGCCTCATATTTTGACTAAGGTGTAGAGTTTGTGAGGTTAAGGCTGGTAGAGTTAGAAGCATGGCTCTACCTCTACATGAGATCTCATAAATTTTTAACAGTGCGAGCCATAATTACTTATGGTCTCGTCTTGGCAATATTTTACATAGAAATGTTTTTGGTGGGATTATTATTTATTAACAATAATTGCACCTTCTACGTTATCTTCTGCGGGGTCCCCGTATAAGATGGCGGGACGAGCTGGAGAAAACTAACGAGCAGTGGTCCACTTTTGCCCTGGATCGAAAGAGCTGGCAGTCATCGAGAGAGGCGTATGCGCAGCTGTCGGATGATGCAGGCTAACAGTAAATGTATGATTCCGATCTCGGCAGCACGCAGCAGTGCTGCCGCAGCACTACTGGTCCCCATATATTCTCTATGGGTTTATATAAGAAATCACATTCCGAGCTCCGCAGCAATGCCGCGCGACATTGCTGCGTCACATTGCTGCTGTGCTCGGAATGTGATTTCTCATATAAACCTATAGAGAATATATGGGGACCAGTAGTGCTGCGGCAGCACTGCTGCGTGCTGCCGAGATCGAAATCATACCTTAATGATTGCATCTACCTAAGTAACCTATTTAACCTTTAGTTTCTCTGCCCTTTATTAATACCTAAGTGGGTCTATTATAGTTACGGAAAAAATAGTAAATAAGAGATATTAGGTAGGTAATGGTGGTGATTCTGTTACAAATTAGGTAAACTAAATTTAAGTTCAGTGCATCTTTTTCTTTCTATTTCATTAAGAAAAGGACAGAAGATAAATTTTAATTTAGTCCTGTAAAATTAGTCAGCGCTTGACGTAAATTGACGTATTTTTAGTAGCCATATTTTTAATCACGTCTAGTAATATTGTCTATGGCGTATCTTAATTTGACAGGACTTAGGTAGGTAGGTAAGTTGCTAATCTTCTGTCCTTTTCTTAATGAAATAGAAAGAAAAAGATGCACTGAACTTAAATTTAGTTTAGTTTGTTTTAACAGAATCGGCACCATATTAGGTATCTTATAAGTTTGATTGCAATGTAATAAAAACATACAGACAGGTACCTAAATAGCGTTCGGGTAGCTTTGGTCTCCTAATAATATCGGCTGTCCAATACAAAGCGTAGGTATTTTTACACCTTAATGTCAAATTCTGTTGGAAATGACAGATTTTCATGACGGCCGTTATAATATAACGGCCGTCATGAAATATGACGGCCACCGCTTTTCTAGAAAACCGTAGCTCTATAGGTACTCTTAAAAGTAGGGGCAGTGTGTACTTTCTCATCTTTATTTTTTTTAAGTAGGTAGGTACCTACTTAAGTAAGTACCTATTTAAAGTTTAAGAAATGCCTACGAAGGCGATTCTTACCCATAATATTTAGAGTAAATAGATACTTACATACCTACCTACCTGCCTACCTTTTACCTATTAAGTACTTATAGCAATAGATTCTTCTTCTTTGTTAGTAGGTAGGTAGGTAAGTACCTACTTAATTATAATTATAATTGATAGGATAAATAAGCAATTTCTAAGATACCTACCTGTATCAATGAGCGAGATAATACTTAAACAAATTCTTAGATATCTACCTACCTATTTACCTATTCTTTTTCCTTTCACCTCTGGAAGGCATTTACCTAGGTAGGTATAAGATGACGATTTTTGTTGTTTTCAAACCGTTATTTTTCTTAAAACTGTTTCTATTGTCTAAGTTTTCTTTATTTACCTAAACATTAAATAATTAATTGCCGAATAACCCAATCCAGTCACTAGTATACCTAGGTATATACTAAGTAGTTAGGTAAGTACATATTTATTTCAGTAGTTATTGACAATACTCGCTAATTAACAACCATATCATAACATGGCGTCTCCGTCGCCCACAAAATACAACGACTTTTTGACCAATTACATTGACGAGACAATCATCTCGACCAGAAACAAAACAAACGCGTTCCAAATTCGAACGCTGGAATCCGCGCAAAAACAAGAGCGCGCGAGAGCATCGACAATTAAACGTGTGTAATTAAATGCGGGCGGGGCTTCGCGTTAATGAGGGGCGCTCAGAGGCGGCGGCGGCCGTAATCAACATTAAAGATTGGCGGGAGATGCAGCGCCCCGCGCCCGCACCCCTCATTACTTATACAAAATACTTAAGACGCGCGTCGTCCCGCTCTCCGCGCGCTAATAGCTCGCGCCCACTCGCTATCGCCGTCCCGCTTCGGCCGGCGAGCGTAATTAAGCGCTCGCATCGCCTCGACTCGCTCATGGCCCCGCCTCCTGCGGGGCGAGGGGCGCGCGGCTCGGGCGGGGGGCCGCCGCGCCGGCCGCGCAGTGTGCCGGCGACCGTTGACTGTGCTGTGTCGCGCGCGCTGCGACCAACCGCACCCCGAAACGACAAACTCACACCAACAACACAACTTTAGTTCCTCATTAACAGTTACAGTGGGTGTTTTGGTGTAATAACGTAGTTACTTGTGTTTTGACTGACCGCACTCGAGTGTTACAAGTTCTAAGTTCTGGATACTGGACAAGTGATTAAAAGTGACTGCGTGCTATGCCGCAATTAACAGTTTAGCTGCGTTCTGCGGGCGATGCTCACAGGTTAATATTTACTTTTTAAGTTTTCTTATAGGAATCCGATTGAAGGAAGGATCTGTTTACCCAAAACAATCCATAATAGTCGAGTCGGAGAAAGTCGGAAACTTCAAAAAATATTGTCATCGTTTTCGGCTGAAACAAAATTTGGTCCAGAAGTTCGTTAAGTTTTCCCGAAGTGATTTTTGTCGGGCCTACGTGAAAATTCGCATGATTTTCTGAATGAGCCCTTATTAGAGTTTTCCCGGATGTGAAACAAATGGCAGTTTCTTAATAGTTACGGAAACGTTCTGGTTAACTGTTAACTTTCTTTGCAATATTTTATGTAAACAAAACAATAAATTAAAGTCATTTCCATGCATCGGACTTATTTTTCGGGATGATATTCCTACTTACCATGTTAGTCAAAGAAATTTTATCGAGAAGAAAGCAGTTAAAATATTTGCAGACTTCCGTTATCGCTAAGTTATGAAAGTGTTGAATACAGTTAAACCTCGGTCGTTCTTTTAAAAAAACAGTTGTTAACTTCGCCACATCGTTCATTCTGAACACTTTTTATTCAAAATATTAAAAATTTAAAACCAACTTCATTCAACAAATCATAATAATCGGTAAACAATCATATTGGAAAAATCGCAAACCTAAACTCAACTTTTAAAAATCTCATTTATAATTTAAAACCCCTTAACCCTTTTCTACTACGTCTTAATAAGTCCGTCCCCGGTACAAAAGTTGCTAAAATTCCGTTCCCTGTTGAACTTTCCGTACCTACTGTCCGTCGCGCGAATATCACAGACGATTATTTTTTCAAAAAAAATATTAAAGTTGCATAAACGTCATTAAAATGCCATTCTTTTACGAACAGACAGACAGTGAGTTTTGTTGATTTTATTGCACTTTCACACCGGCTTAAAATGCCAGACAGATGTTTAAAAGATTAAGTGGATTTATAAAACGATACCTAGATCTTGGTTTTTCACGTCAATTTAAAGACAGTTATGATTCTATTTTTCACTAACAATCTTTGTTTCTTTTTAAATAAAATTATACCTAGTGAATTTAAAATCGGTTTTTAGAACTGTTGTGTTATTATTTTTTCTAGGAGATTAGTTTGTTTTGTCTTTCTTAGGGTTACCTACTCTTTTCATTGCCTTATGTTCAAGGGTAAAAAATCCTGTAAATCCCTTGATGATAGGTCTCTGAATTCTCCTAATGACGTGAGTAGGTATTAATAAGGTAGGCAGCGCTATACTGTTGTATACCTACATACGATTAACGGATAACAGTATTACTTCGAGGTATTTGAAATCCGTGATATTCTATTCTAACTTCTGACCTATCTTATATTTTATCCACCTCGGATTTAACTAGAATTGTCCAATATACCTACATCAGTTAGCAGTCGAGTTAAAACTGTTAAAAGACGATGATAGTTGAAAAGTAAGCATATTGTCTTCATACATTCCTAGATTCACTTATTGTTAGTAGTAACAAAATTAAATGTACGTTAGTAGGTACTTACCTATTAAAATTAAGTCCTAAGTATCTACAATCATATTTCAAAATATTGCCAGGCTTACAAAAAAGAGATTGCTTTTTATAAAAAAAGAAAAAAAATCCAAAGAAATGTTGTCTTCGACACCTTTTCTTATTTGATTCTTTAGATAAGAAAACTATCAAATTACACATTTGTTTATGTGCTGCGAGATTTGTTATCCTATAGTGATTTTTTACCCATTGTTTTTACCGCACAACTGATGACTAACTTAACCTTTTGAACAAACAAACAACGTTGACAGCATCAACAATGCTGAAATTGCGATCTATTGAAAATTGCGTATCACTGATTTGGCCTTAATTTCGATTAGTTGAAATCAATAAAAAGAACTTTTTTAATCAAGAAGTTAATTTTCCTTTAAGAAATCCAAATTGAAATTTCCGTTATTCACAACCCGTGACATTTGATAATCGCTATGTGAATACCGTGTAAAAGAATTAAGATCTTTAATTCTGATTCACGAAATGCTTATAAACTAGGGATTTTGTACGTACTGAGAATTGTTTATAATATTTACATAGGTACTAGTAGACACTTAATTGTTGTGAGGAGCTAAATTGCTCTCTTGGATTTGTTCCATCGTTTTCCTGTACATACTTATACCTAGATTTACATCTTCTAACTGCACGAGATTTCTTTAATGTGGTGTTATATCTAGGTATTATACTAATTATTCAATTAGCATGCCTTTAAAATGTCCTGATACCTATTCAAGAGTTCACAACTAAACTATCCTATAATACGATGTTTAGGTACCTATGTCCCCTATGTGTATCTAGGTACCCCTAAAAAATCGAACTAAAACCGAAAACTAATCGGTATTATTGGCTTACTAACAATGATCTAAACAAATACCTATTCCAATTAACAAACTTCAATCAGCGCTCAAAAATTCAAAAAAGAACCCTTCATGCGCCTGGTGCATTCCCGCGCAACGGGCGGCCATCTTGCGCCGAGATTTCCCGATACACATTCAGGATAGATTCATTTATCAAAGCGATCGATATCTATCGCAAACAGTATTTAATTTATTACTGGTATTATAATTGATTTGTGCGTAGGCGCGTAAGGTTGGTGCGAATCATACTGACAATGGCGCCACCAAAGACGTTATGGTAATGGGGCCTTATAAGCATAACACTTACTTGAATAGAGAACTCCTTTTTGATTCAGGAGTCTTAGTACATTTCTTTGTACTTATGATTGTGGTGTTGACGTTTTTGTCAACAACAAATCACATTTATATTGACAAACAATCGAAAACTTGCTCGACCTAGTAACCATAAAAGATGCTGATTTTTCTGATAGGTGCTCAATTAAACCTTGATATTTTGAAAAAGAAGAGCTTAGAACTTTAATTGAGAACTTAATTGTGTACAAAAATAACTCGTTTTGCTGTAATAATTGCACCAGCCATTAGGTACCATTTTGCCCTGTTTTCCGATCTCCTTTTGTTATTCCTAATGACTGTTAATTAAAATGTCATTGTACCTATAAATATGTATATTCTATGAAAGATGCATATGTCATTATGTACCAGGCCTATGATTATTTACAAGTAGCACCTATATGCAAAATATAGAAATAAATTAATGCAAAATTTACACTTGCATTTATGTCTAAGTCCGATGTAACATTCAGATAAAATAAATAACAGTTATATACTTATAGCAAATTATTTTAGACTTACAATTACTATTTTATTGGTCTAAGGGGGAGTTGTTGACATAACTGCATTTCTTGACAATTTAATGATAAATTATGTGTTAGTTGCATGACCTTTTCTGTTGAGGTAAGAAAGTTAACCTCCTGTCTTCTCCTCTCTCTGCCTCTTACTTGAGCGGTGAACCACAGACCTTTGGGGTATTTGCGAAACACACTAACATTAGCAATGGGTTTCTTGTTGACAGTTCAACAACACATATTGCGTTGTTTACGTTGTTGAGTAGACACATTTTTAACCGACTTCAAAAAAGAGGTTCTGTATTCGGCCCGTATGTATATGTTTGTATGTCCGCGATTTTCTCAAAAACTAATGAACCAATTGAAAATTCTGTCTTTAATTTGATCTACATACTTTCAGGAAGATTTTAGTATATAATACATTAGGTAATTATTCTTATGTACTAAGTTCTATGCATAAATGTACTGAATTTTGGCGATTCTCCTGATTCTTCTTGTATCTTCAATTCTTCAATGCACTAGTGTTGATTGATTTGTGTGGGATATGTCCAACTAAAAAGTGTAAAATAAAAACTTTTTTACAAAAAAAAAACCACCGACTTCCAAAAAAACCCAACAAAGTGAAAAATAACTTTAATTTCGGAAGTCGGTGTCAATAAATGAAAACGCGGAACCAATGACACCGATTTCCGAAATCAAACTTATTTTTCACTTTGTTGTTTTTTTTTTGGAAGTCGGTTGTTTTTTCGAACATTATGGAGCAATGGATTAGCAATATCCCTCAAAATAATTCAGATTGAGATTCATATTGTGTTACGCAATTAGGGTACTTATTGCTTTTTTATGTTGGAAAACATAATTAATTAAAAATGAATAATCAACAAAATATAACTCGAGGATGAAGCTATAAAACAATCTAGAATTATCAAGAACAAAAAAATATACTCAATAAATTAAATAAGTATGCAATACTATTGAAATGGCTTTCATGCTATATTTGTTACCTACATTTACATATTTACCTTCAACAAACACGTGCATTACCTGAAATAATGAAAGAAGCTGATTTAATTTATTTATTCAATGTTACTAGTGCCCAATACATATGTGTCTTGAACCAATGTCGGAAAATTCAACCAGAATTCGACAACATTAAGGGGCTGTTCATTTACCTATTACGTAAGACTAATTTGAACAATTTCTCACCGCCCCTCACCCCTAAAAAAATTTTTTAAAAAATCAAGTAATAATTCAAGTCTCATTTTTCCTCTTTTAAGAAAAAATAAGACTTGAATGAACCCCTTCCCCCCTTTGAATTTTAAGTAAGATCAGTATCTACGAAAATTGTTATAAAAAATTACCAATTTTTTTTAAACTTATAATTTTTGCTTACTTTTGTGATATAACGAAAGAATAATCTTGACCCCCCCTCCACCCCATGCAAGAAAAAATAGGACTTGTTAGGGCCCCCTTCCCCTTAAATCGTCTTACGTAGGTAATAAATAAATTAACAGGCCCTTAATAATTTCGAACGACATTCTAAAGATTTTGGTGCATTATCTAAATAGGATACGTGTGTAAAGCTAGTAAATCGAAATTAAAAAATTAAATTGTTTATGTATTATCTGTTACACGAAAAATAATGTCACGTAGGTAGGCATTCTATGTATAATTCACGATCTCGAAGTGTGATTTGAAACCAAACAGTCGCCGAGACGAGTATTAGCAATTTTAATGTGTTCAAAACACTGTGGTAATAAGCTGTAGGTTTATCTCGTTATATAATCTAGCTGGAATTGTCTATGACTCCAAGGGAATTTCTGTGTAGACTAGTCGGTATACATTGTATGCCGAGTCCCGACTGTTAGTTCCGGGTTACAATAAGAAGAAGGCGTTTTAGGTTTTTATTTATTTTATTGCGTCTCTTCTGTTCAACAAACTGCATAAATAATTTCATAAGTAATTAGCAAAATAACGTATTTAATTTAAATATTTATCGATAATTAAACAATTTTAAAAACCGAATACTGGAACCGGTTTTTAAAACAAACGTCAGGATAGGGTTAAATAATTTATTATCTAACTTTTTTAAATATTTTAATTTAAAACTAAATTTAAGTCGTTCATTAATTACCTAAGTGCTTAATTTATGAACGCAGTGTCCAAATAAAGCAAGTATTACTTTGTGAAGCGTGGTGTTAAGTGTGTCCTCGACTATGAATATAACCACCACCCTGTCACATTCCGTGGGTGTTGCAGGCGAAACTGAGGGATTTATTAGGACGGGCAGCAATAACTAGTATGTAGCTATTATGACATCATTCTCAAATTAACATTTAGCCAAACGTAGTAATTATGGCATCCTACGAGTACACCTAGAATCACATACAGTGGAGGGTTAAAATTGGTTCAAGAAAAATGAATGATGGCAGAGTCAAAGCTATGTAAGCGCTTTATTATGGCGACTTCTTTAGCTGAACCAATTTGATAACTAGGTACTTAAATACCATACAGGTGTATGTGGTATGTATTCAATTTGCAGATAAACATGATCTATTAAAATTTATGTCGTAGTTTTCTGTAAAACAATAACAAATTACGTCCAACGCAAATGTGTACCAAGTAATTCAGTGAATCATAAAGAGACCGTTTCGATCAATTTCCATGCCTGTAATAGGTAAATAGGTAGGTTTTCCATAAGTAATTTTATCCTGAAGAATATCGTTTGAATTACATACATTTCAATAAATCTATTAGTCATACAGTAAAATGGTCTAGAAAAATCTGAAAAATTACGGAAACCTTACACGATTGTCTCACAACTTCGTACAACTAGCGCCATCTATCGGGCGGTAGTGGAAGCTTTTATGTAAAGAGAGCGCGCTTCGTACAGATAAAATGTTCTTACTGAAGATCCACTAGATATACTTATAACTACTTGGGAGGGTTCTCAATAAGAGTTTTTAAGATAAATTAGTGTTGTTTATTTTATTGTGTGGTTTAGGAAGCTACTTTTTTGTTTTCTCTCACAGGCCTCTCACCGACCGTCAGTTGTAGAGACAGGCTGTGCTTTTTAGTACGAGTATAACATCATTTTGATTTATTTGAAACAAATCAAAATAATGTTTGTTTGGTTAATAAAAAAATGTTTTTGTAGTGTATTGAAGTATTATGCTGATAGGGATATTTTATTTTATTTTGATAAAGCCCAGTTAGGTTACCTAGGTAGGTATTGTGAATTTATTTGTAAAGCATCCTTTCTAGATTTTAAGGAAAAACTTGTATTATTAATAACATCAGAGTATGCGCACAATACTCTAACTTATGATATAAGCAGACCTGTCAATAAATAATGCATTATACAGGATGTAAAAACGCTTGAAAATTCTGGATTCACATCTGCACGCATTATGCCCATATCACGCGATTTGGAATTCTAACGGTCATCAAAATGTCTTATGTCTACAAAAATAATACAATTTATCATGATGTCGGCGACCGGCGTGAGGGCGATGCCATCTCACCAAATACATGACATTACACAGTTCCATACACAATACACTTAAACATTCAACTGATTCCAGATAGGCCATTCCTTAAATACAACCATATTACCTGTCAGTTCAAAGGTCTTCACTTACAAAAGATGTAGGTTATTTTGGAAACAGTTTGACAGCAGACTTCTAATTAGCATTGCATTTTGCTAAATTTGGATCTTGGTTTTCATAGTTTTTGTCTCGAATCGTCCCGTTGTGTCATCAATACGTAAAAAGCAATCCAGATGTTTGATTTTTCTAGCCAACTTCACAATAGATGCGCAACTGTGACTAAATTTTAAAAGACATTTCATCAATCTAATAAATTACTTCCAAATTGTCCTAGGTATGTGCTGTACAGAAGAGTACGGTTATCCAGATCTCGAACAAAAGAGTGTAACACAAATAGTGGCTTACTTCGTCCCGTGAAAATAAAACGACAAGTGACCGTTATGATTTTGCACGTGTCTCCCATTCACAGATGACCCGAGCCGTTTACCTATTTACAATCGTTCAATGTCCGTTATTCTATTTCCAAATTCGAATTCAATCCAAAAGGTGTTCTATAAATTTCCGCTCCACATCGGTCGCGTTCGGCTTTTAAATCGAATGTCAACAAACATGGCGACGTCAAACAAATCGATTTCCGAATTTTTAACGCTGCGTTCGAGCGCCACTATTACAATAACAACTTGTTATTCGTGTCGATTTTTTCTTTCGCTATAAAATATCATTTTTATAACTTAGGAATTTATAAAAATAAAACAATGTGACGGTAAAAACGTTTGTAAACCGTTAGAGTAACAAGAGAGGCTCATGATGTGTCGAATGTAAAATCCTACGGCACTTTTGACTCCATCAAAGAGTGTCAGAAGGCTATATTTGTGTGCACAACAGATTACGTCCACACACCGGTACCATTTTCTCGTTTAGCGCAATTTATCAGTGTTGAGTGACATCAATAAGTTTTTCGTCGATTTCGTACGTGCTTATATGGGTATGATAATTTGTTTCCGGCGTACGCGGCGCGTGCGCAAGACACGACAAACTATTACATTCATAGCGTTAGCACGATTTGCATTTGAAATATTTCGTTCGGCTCGCGCCAGTAGGGCACAATGCCTTCGGGAGAGGCAATACATTCAATAAAAGATGTAAGCATGTGTCATATCAAATTTCTTGGTATATTTTTCAGCGGCTCGTGCTTTTGGTTTCTTTAGCTGAGTGATAATAGGGCTTATTTTGTGGCGCACGTGCGTGAATAATAGGTACCGGCTTTCGGCTCTTGTGTGCTTTGGCTTATCTATTTATCTCGTGATACATAGAGCAGAATGTATTAGTTAACTATGTAAGTGGATACTTTGTTAACTGAACATGCTTCTTGTTTTAGGTTTCGCAAAATGGTGTCATAAAGTTCCTCTACCTTAGAATGTTGCTCTAAAATGTAACTTAGGATTTTTTGTTCTACATATTAAGGTAGAATTTTCATTAACAACAAAAAAAACTCTTAATAAAACGTTTTTAACCTAAAATAGCGTCGAAATTCCGTAATTGTTCTCAAAAACTTTCAACACACGCAGGCGAACGGTTAATTACGCTGAAATTAATTTGCGAGAACATTTTCTGGCGTTGTGGCGTAAACTTGGCGTGGTTGATGCTTTTGTTTTATTGAATAATTGCCCAGAGGTGTTTCGGACGAGACCGACTGGTTCCTTCAAGGCCAGGCGACGAACTTGCCCGAACCATTGTCCTTATTCGCGCCGACGAAACTCGACTCGATTCACGTTACCGACGACTTTTTTTTTAAACAGTAAAGTTTTTGGGTAGCCATTCATTGTTATGCTCAAGTTAAGCTTTTAATTGAGACATTATTATTTATTGTTATGCATTTACGCACCGAAAATCTGAAAATGATTTTTGTAAAGGTATTTTTAACTTTGAAAACTCGGTTCGAGAGTGGTAACACATAAACGTGAATAGTGTCGCTTTTAGCGATATTTTGCGTAGTTATTGCGAATAGCCCGGGGCAAGGCGCGAGCGCCGCTTCGGTTGACATCGTCGCGCGCAGCTTTTTGATGACTCTGACAAATCACCTTTTTAGAGTTCCTTCGAATATCGCTTTAGTGAAAAAACGTTTTACAAATAAACTTTATTTTCGTTTTGTAAGAAAGTTTTATATAGAGAGCGTAAATTGATTTCAGCTTTTTAAGTCGACTGTTTCATCTTTTCAGCTACATCTATCAGCTACAGAAAGAAAACAATTCGTATTTCAATCAAACAAAAAAATACTGTCTGATATTCATGATTTAGAGATCGCACAAAAAAAGAGGTTTAAAAGGAGAAGGGTACGCCTTTGCCCAGAATTGGCATTTAGACAAAAAAAAACCTATTTTCCAAAACAACATGTAAGCAGATTTAACCTAAACCTACCAACCTAATGAGGTTTTGGCATATTATAACCTCTGTTTTAATATGTTGTATCAAAAATTAAAACAGCTAATGATATTGTCTAAGATAAGGGCTCATAATCCGTTGTATATTGCCCCGGTATCTGTAGATACCGAACATAAACATTTAATGTAATTTCCGACTGACAACGAGGGTGAATCTTCTAATCATGATTAAATAAGTATGAATCAAGAATATCGTGAATTTCAATCAACATTTTCTTAGTAAATTAGGTAGGTACTGATGATCTTAAATTCTGAAGACTTTTTGAGGTTGCTCCTAAATATTTTCCAACATTTTAACTAATTAGAATTTTCGTTTGAATATTACTATATTCGACCGAAATTCTAATTGTGTTGTGGGCGTTCAATCTCTGCGGAGATTGTCACGCACATTCTACTTATTTATGAAGATTTAAAAGTTCCAGTCAATATCAATTCACAAGCTTTGAACTATGTCAGACAGTTTCAATCTAATTCTAACTTGTTCCACATAAGCGTACTTTTACTAAAGCATCCTACTAAAAGTTAGACCAAAAAAATTAAGAATTTCAGTCATTATCATCATCGGCATACTTGTTGCATCCACTGCTGAGTTTAGGCCTCCTCCCTTGTGTGCCATGCTTCCCTGAACCCTAATTGCGTTCACACTATCAATCTCAGTCTTATTCATTTTGAAGGATATTGTGTTCGAAAAATTTGTCTGCTCAACAACGTAAATAACGCAATGAATGTTGTTGAACTGTCAAAATTAAAGCCATTTACTGTTAGTGAGTGTGAGGGGCTTGTGGCTAAGTAATAACAGCCACATGAGTCGATCGATCAGGTTAAGATACGCTTGCCGCGGTTTGTCCGTGGATGGGTGACCATATTTTACATACCAAGATCCCTCCATGCCTCTCGGAAAGTACGTTAAGCCATTGGTCCCGGCTGTCATTCGTAGATCTTTGACAGTCGTTACGGGTAGTCAGAAGCCCGAAAGTCTGACAACCAGTCTTACCAAGAGGTATCGTATTACCCAGTAACTGGGTTGTGGAGGTCAGATAGGCAGTCGCTCCATGTAAAATACAGGTAGTCAGTTGCATCCGGTTAGACTGGAAGCCGACCCCAACATAGTTGAGAAAGGCTAGACATTGATTTACTATTAGTGTGTTACACAATTACCCCACTAGTTTGTGCGAGACTCAATCCGGAAGAATTCGAGTATCAAAATAATTGGTAACTGGTTACTGTTAGCCTGTATCGTCCCACAGTTGGGCAAAAGCCCCTCCCCATGACTTCCAGCTCTTTCAATCCAGGGCTAAAGTAGACCACTAATCGTTTGTTTTCTCCAGCTCGTCCCGCCATCCAAAACCATCAAAATAAAATTCCCAAAATATAACCGAATAACCCTACCTTATCTATGAACACCTAGGTAGATTAAGTATATTGTCGAGCCATTCCAGTTCAGTAATAAACCTTGTTATCTTCCAATAATTAGCGATAACTACCCAAAACGTTATCGACGGTGTTTGCTATTAAATAATCGATAGTACTCGATCGATAAACGGTCATTGGCTATGGTTTGGCTGTCAAAGAGAGTTCCTTAGTCCCGACTTGTATGTTAATTGGTATACTATACAGCATGTATCAGAAAGGTGTTGTAAATTTTAAGGATTTGGTAAAGACCATCAAACTAAACATTTTTCTCCATGGGACCAACATCTAATAGTAAGTGAGAAAAAATACCTAATCAGCCGCCCCATTCATTTGGATCGAGTAGATGTTGAAGTTTTGTGTGGGACGGTTGAGATTTTTTTCGCGACCACTCCCAAACGCTACTCACTTTCTGATACATGAGAGCATGTATCAGAAAGGTGAAGGATTTACAATTAACCATGGAATTAGTATGTACTAAACAGATACCTAGTAAATACTAATGCCATGGTTAATTGTAAATTCGTCTTGTTGCTAAGCTGCTGTCAAATGGTTTTTGGACTATAATTATGTTTGTGAGCGGTAGCGACAGCGATTTTAGTCCGTGTGTGGTGGCCATAATTATAACCTACATATCGAAAAGTAGGGTTGTCTTTGATTGTTCTGATTCTGATGAAATTGCGTAGGTAACAAGTAAATAGTAGAATCACTTAAAAGCTTTCATTTTAAATTTACACCTTGTTAAAGCAAACTTTACTTGACATTTACAACAAAGATGATGTTGTCGCTATCGCTTCGCTAACAAAAACATATCCCTTTATTTAACACTTACTTTATAATATATGGAAGTCTGAGCATTTTTATAGATGACATAAACTTAGACACCTCTACACATAGTTAATTAAGCGTTTACTTATTTAGTGACAACGTAAGACTACCGTACACTCGTACATTACAATGAACATGCCTGCATTCTCGTATAAATGGCACAAAAATAAAGCCACAAAGCGATGAAAAAAAAAACTTTCTTTTTGCCAGACTCCATGTTTAAGAAACTATCTGTTCGCATGTGTGTGTGTAAGTCGTTATAAGCGAGTGAATCATTTCATTATGCATGCAAAGTGTCACTTTAATTAAGTTTTGTGTTTGCTGCAATTGTGGTGGACATTTGTAAGGCTCGTTATGAATGGTCCCCCTCATTGTTTTGAGTTCAGAAATAACTATGATGCAGCATATTTTTAAACGGGTACAGAGTAGGTTTCTTTCGCTGATCGTTGAAATCGGTGACTAACCAGTAATTAATAGTGATAATTATCGCAGACACTTCGTGGAATTATTCATTTGCTCATGTAGAAATAATTTGTGGCTTTAGTTTTGATTTATAACGAATACGAACAGGATGTCGGGCCTAGTTTTAATCTGTCCTTCGATGAAGTGATCTTTTAAGGGTTTGGGCTCACGAGCGATATTTTTGATCAATGGTTTATTCGGAAGTTTAAAAAAGTGTCGGCTACGTGCAGTTATGTTTACAAAACAGCGGTGTCATTGACCACTCGAGCAGTCGTTCACTGGTTTTTGTGTCATATGCAGGTCTACTTATTTGAAATTACCTGGAGTTTGTTTACTCTTACATAAGACAAACATAAGGTGCGGCGTAATAAACCGTCTAGTCCCCCAATAATTATGCTTACTATCGTTTAATTTCCAGAATAATAAAATTGTAATCAGCATTAATTTGTCATGTGAGTGCCGCTATAAATCGGTCCACTTCCAAATTCCCATTTTATTGATAATTAAAATTGCCCACAATTAGAGTAATTACTACGAGTAATTGTAAATCAACGGATTAGTGCGTCGCAGCGGTATTTTTTATACTATACGATCTTTATCTTAGTTTATGATTTAATTACACGTTAATATTAGGCCTCGTTATTTCGTATCGAGTCGAAAGGTGTTAAATTTAATACAGACTATTATCCTGAGTAATAAAAGGAGTGGCCGTGAAAACAATTTTATATTTTGCCTCCAATTAACTGGTGTGTAATTAAATTTATGTCGACACGTTGGCGTTTTAGTGTTATAATTTTGTTTTAATTAAAAAGGGTTGTTAATAAATCTAAAAATATCCATAAACGTATACAGCATGGAGTCAAAATCAAACGCAGTAACATTATAAATTGAATGGATTGTAAAAGCCTAAAAAAGGTACAAAGTAAGGCGGTGTGCACACTGTCGCCGGAACGCCACGAGCTAAACTGCGTCCGACGGACGAAATTACCCTCTCGGCCGCTCCCATTGTTGGGTTGCCAAAAGCAATAAAAATTTCCTTAAAACAATAGCACCCCCGGGCGTCGACTGCCGCAAAAGATGTTCATGATAATTATTTTAGAAAATGCACCGCCTTAAACGCTCCTTGGACTTACAGGTGTGGCTTAATACGTAAATATAAAATATTGCTCAGTTATGTCTCACAAAATCATTACACTTAAAGACAGATGTATATTTGCCTCATTTGAAAAGGGTTTGCTGTTTGTAAAAGTTACATAAAAGCAAGAACAAACCTACATAAATAAAATAAATGTGTACTTAAAAATACATATTATTTGAATATTGATAAAATTTGAATTATACTTACTTAATTACAGGACGAAGTATTAAAAGTGTTATTTACTGAAGACAATTTGATCTTATATAAAATATTATGTTTTTCATGAAATAAGTTTAGTATATATAATAGATTATATACTTATTAATAAATTATCTTATTAATATTTTATATTGCAGGAATAAATTGAACATTGATTGTAATTACGTGCTTATACAGAGTACATACCTACTTACTGCTGATAATGTTTTATCGTCACCTATTAACCAGGTAAGTACCTACGGAGTAACAATGATATATCATAGAAATTGTCACTCGTTTATCCCTCAAAAGTAAACCAACTGGCCTATTCTGTAAAAATCTCACTGTTAAAACTTATGTGAAGTGAGCTGTCAATAGTGTCATTAGGTGAAATGACAGCTGACTTCACGTACGTTTTCACGGTAACATTTATACAGAATAGACCTGCTGGTAGTTGCTCATCACAACGTTAAGTGAATTTTAATAACATTTTGGATGCGGAGGTAAGTAATTACTGTTTATATCATCAACACTCGCCCGCCACAATTAAGTCAGTTTTTTTTTGGATGCGCGACAATCACGTTTTGATTACGGTCGTAAAAACATGGACATGGCTACACTGTCACTAAATAACGATTAACCATAGTCAACGTTATGTCCCTACGTTTTTGAATAAGTGGTGTAATTTTTATAAATAATTGACGTGGAAAATATTTTTATAATATTATAACTTGGTGTAGCATTCGTTCTCCAACAGATAAATTCTACATAAATAATAATTATAAGTAACTCTAATCATTGAACTTGCGAAAATACGCGAAGCAGCAGCAAAAAAGCGATCACACTTGCTCGCAACAGTTGCTTAAATTTGATTAACTATTAAACATCTAAAAAATAGATTGTATGATTTATTACTAAAGTTTTGAACGCTATCATTATTGTTATTCTCAAACAGTTTAATCGCACAGTGTTGCCATGTCCATACTAAACATCCACGACAATTTACTCAGTATTTACTAATGCTCGTTACGATTAAACGTTGTTTTCGGTCATATTTAGGCGTTAAATAATTGGTGTTGAAAAAACATAATTTCGTCCTTCTCACGGAAGGCCTCGAGTCAACAGATCGTATCGTGTAAACTACGCTTTATAATCTCGGTGTCCACGACTATATCCTATTGTTATGAGACATTTAATTTTCATGAATCTTCTCATGGATAAGCGTAGGCTTTTATAAAGAAAAATAAAGTTTCGTAATAATAAAATAGACCTCACACTATGATAGCCTTCAACGATATCGTCCGTGTACTGATTACCAGTAACTACAAGCGAATACAGTCCTTATATTTTAGCACTAAGATCTATTTTAGATTAGAGCTAATTTCGGATGTTTAATTAATGTGAAATACCATCAAGAGATTAATTAGTTCTGTCCCCCATACACTTTGCCGGCTATTAATTTAAAGCCGAATAATTCCAGTTACAAATTGAATGTTTGAGAACTCGTTTGTGTGTTGCGTACGTTTTTGACACTGCATGAGCTTACATTCAATGCAGATTTATCGCCGTTTTCGCGTAAATACTGACATCAATAGCCGCTTGACCATAATGTTATTATGATAGCCAGATTTATAGTTTCTAATAGAAATATGTAGTTCCAATGTACGTTTTAAATTAATGGTCGTTTATCAATATTAAATAAGAGCTTGAGATAAAAACAGATTTCAGACTTCTCGGGGGTCGCGTACTCACACGTAAGGCAACAAACTTTAGAAGTAGGCGATACGGGCAATGGGCATGTATCGAAAATATTTATAAATATTCATATTTTATCGACATATTTTATCGATACTTATTAAAGACCGGCTACCACTCGCGTCGTGAGGTGAGAACGATAGCGCCCCCTGCTGGGCGCGTTCACAGTGAGACGGGAACAAACCGAACGGAATTCAAAATGAAGTTATGGCTTTACATTCCTTTTTTCCCTCGTTTTAAACGTTTTTATCTTATTTTAAATATAATCCTGGTGAAGTTATGACCGTTTCGTACCTACAGTTTATGTAAACCGGTACCTAATTTGTTAATATTAATTCTGATCTTTCTAACCTTAAATAAACTGATCGTAAAAAAAATTTATTGTGTCTTTTCTGGTTAACGTCACTTCATTACAGTAGCTGCGTGGTGTGAATTTTACAACAGTAAATAACATAATATGTAGGTGCCGCCATTAGCTGGGACTTGGACAAATATCAAGTGTCAGTGTTTGCGGTGGTTGTGTAAATATCGACATCAGAGTTTGCGTTCCGCATCACTAGATGTTGTTTGTCGAAGTGCGCGAGCAACGCGTCGTGCGCGGGTGCCAACGTGTAAAGGGTTGCCCACTCGACAACCTTGTCGATAAATAGTAAATACACGTGTTTACCTCGTTTGCACTAACAAAATATTTTACAATAGTTCATATAACCACAGCTCCGTGATATTCCTACAGCCTCTTCGTTTGTCTCCGAAAAATATGGGCATTTTGACATCTGATATTAAACGTAATTTATCTTACATTTAAAGTGCAGAGGATCATTTTATTCAACAATTAAACTATTGTAATTATTTAACATAAATTCCCAATATGTTTTCCATTAGACTTACTGTCATTTCATGTATTTATGCATGAGCCGCCCATATTGTTTCCAAAACTTTAATGTGTCGTCTCTTTTATGCAATAACTCAGATTAAAATTGTATTAAGTATTATGTCACCCGCTGTAATAGATTTAATATTCAAATAGGAATCGTGCTCGCATTTAATGTGTTTAATCAATCATAACTTACGATTAATTACTTAGATAGGCGCGTCCGTCCGTCCGTTTGATTGTTGTGCGCCCGATTCTGTAAGTAAAGACATTTATAACATAACGAGACCTATTGTCCAGTTCTCGGTAATCACAAAGTTCAAGCTTTTATTATGAGATGTTTATTAATTAGTTTAGAATGGAAATACCGGCTTCTTGGTCTGTACGAAATTACCATCATGGAGACAACAATGACGTGACTTGAAACTTAGTGCGATATTATAATTATGGAGCACTCGCGGATCTAGCTAATCCGACCTCTTTTAATAAGTATGATGGAATGTTCCTAAGGACCACTTAATTTGTTACGAGGAAAAACAAGCATTTTCCTGATAGCAGGCTTGTTTAAATTCTGAAGTGGATCGGATAGTAAATCTCTCTCATAACGATAGTTGGAAAGCCAGCAGGTAAAAAGTTGTAAATTAAAAATATCTTCTCAGTATGCGTGCGACGTTTGTTGACGTGTAAGGTCAGAATTGCTGTTTTTTTTTTTTATTACAAAAAGAACGTATTCTGCCCACGCGGTCTGCAGCCATAATTCTTAGCTAACCTCTTTTAACAGCATAAACTTAATTCAATCAACACCAAATGATTTATAAATTAATTCGGTGAAAATTTAAATTCGGCAGTGTAAAACTATTCCATAACTTACCCAATCATAATTATCGAGTCAATCTTCCCGATTATTATAACTATTCGAATTATAGATAATGTATGTGGTAGAATATTAATTAAAAGTAGTTTCGATTGAAATCACAGTTACCGCATCGTTTATAAGGCAGAAAGTGCTAGGTAACGGTGAGCGATGGCTGCGTACTACCGGTTTTACCCGGCGCTGCGCGGGCGCACTCATTATCGCTTCTAGTCTCGTCTGTTGGAGCTTTTGTCGAAAATCAACGAAGTTGGAACTCTTTTCAATTGGTAGTTCTTTTGGAAGATGTTCATTTGTTTGCTTTTGCTAAGTAATCACTGTGTTTGGTAACGTGTGTTTGTTTCCTATTGTCTGTTTTGTAGCTGGCTAGTAGCACTTTCCTTATTATTTCTGTTTACTTATGATTTATTTCAAAATATTAAATACGTAACATTTTATGCAATACATCCTTCATCTTTACCTACTAAGGTTTGATATCTTAAATCAGATAAACTATACAAGGTGTAACATAATTAACGGAAGACCTGATACACCCCAAATAGAGTATTGAGCAAAACTATTTTTTTTAAAGCTTGTTATTTTTATTTAGAAAATCGTGTTGACACTAGCATTATTTTATGCATTTAAAATTGAGTCTCATTGCCTTGAAATAAGGTTTAATTTTATTTGGCTTCATCGGAGGTTAGTATGAAAAAATACATATTTTTGAAAAAATACCTAAGTATAATATGAAAAGTTACTGAAATTGATTCATTAGTCAATTATGAACAAACTACTTTCAGGACTTGCGTTTCTTCTGTTACACCTTGTATAATATTAAAATATGTATATATGAGTGTGACATAATCCTGGAAAAGTGACCACTAATTTTCAACATCCAAAATGGTCGAAGATATTTTTAATCAAATACGTTTTTTCTATTACCAATTATCGTGTCACATTCGATAACTTAACATACTTAAGTAGGGATCAAATCGTAAAAAAATCCGTGGGTGTTGGGATTATGTCAATTGTAGACTTCTTGAACTAGGTAGCCCACCTATACTACATAGAGTTTTTTTTGAAAATAATAGTCATCATAAAAACATTAATTTACGAGAATTTATGACAGAAATATAATATGTTGTAAAAACTTTAATTTACGATCTATGAAATAAAAATGAATGAATATTGATATTTGCAAATTGGCTATCGTGTTGATGTTAAAATTAGAAATTTAATTGCATTTAAAAATACTTTTGACGCTGGAATATAGCCATTCAAAATTTAAAATTTTGTGACGTCATTAATCTGAGTTTGTAGTTGACACAACACTATCAATGATGTTGACATCGAACAGTTTATCAATCATCCAAGCCTACTACTAAAGCCTACTAATTCAGTTAAAGCCGTCTCGATAACGTCACACAATTTGATTTCCACTCGCGTTTAGGCATTGACCAACGTCCATTCATATTCACTATTAATCCATTCATAAAGTTTTAAGCATGTGACCATTTGGCCAGTCCCAAGGTTAGATTGTGTATCTGTACCAATACCAATACATGAATAACCTCCTCTGCTTGTCGCTACCGGTTTTACGCCCAAAACATTATCTACAGCCGAAGCTTTGGTGTCACAACAGTTTTTTTTTTATGTCCAACAAAACAAATTATTTATGTTGCTGCAATCTGATATCACTTTTTCGTTTTTTACTGTTCGTTTGAGACATCCCATGTTTTAAGGTGACCATTATTGTATCCGTCATGTAGGTGGCATGTGTTGGATACATCTAATAATGTTATATGGTGGTCATAAATATTAGGAGAAACATCTTCGTTATTGAATGGATCAATTGCTTATCATTCTGTGCCAGTAGTAAATGTCTGGTGGTAGAGTTAGTGCTTACTGCAGCTGTAATAGCATTTATAAATATAACTTTTGCCGACTAATTACACTGCAAAGTGGTTTGCTTAAATAAGTAATGAATCTCGTAATCGTATCGAGTCCTAAGACACTTCCGCGGGGGACTCCATGCGTCAGTGCAGTGATTATTTTAGCTTCTGAACTTTTAAATTTCACAGTGGACTGTTTTTAATGCTTAGATTTTAAAATTCTGCTTAGTCATTGTTTAATTGGACTTTAATCATGTGCGTTTTTAAGTAGATTTGCGTGACAAAATTACATAATTCTCGACTTATTCAAATTTTGGCAATTCATCTTACCCAATATTTATTTAACGCAGCACGATTTGAGACAAGCTTCAAAAGTTAATAAGGCCCATTATATTTGCCCTTTGTTACGCATAGGTATTTGCGTCGTACTGGCCAAATGATTTGTCATAACTCAATCTGAAACTGGCCTTGATTATATTAAGGATATGATTCACTCAGTGTTGCAACTGAACTAATAGGATTACTACAGAACTGCTTGTAATTTTATAGAGCGCAGTAATTAAGGCTTCGACGATGACTAAAGAATTGAATCACCTACAACTTCCGAGGAAAATGCCAATAAAAATCAATAAAATTTCTTAATTAACACAAGAAGTTTCGAATGAGGATAACCCAATTAAAACCAGAGCGGTAATTTTGGAGATTGACGATGCCACCCACATAAACGATCTTACTCATAGTGAATCCGATAAAATTGCCAATTGACTTCTGCCACCAAACACTTAAGAACGTACGTAAAACAGTTGCGTAACATCCAAATATTTATTAGAGTGAAGACATAAATTTTGTCTTACGCAAGTAGGGGCCATCACGGCTATCATCTTTGAAAGCGTAGACAGAAGTGTGCTATTGTAAATATACCTTCAAGTGTCAGATGTTATACGAGATAATTAGTAAGGGTAATATCCGATTTCCAGCATCAAACAGCATTATTTTGTGTTGAACGTTCTGATTTAGAGTGAGTCAGTCTATTGGTAATTTGTGATAGAGCCTTCAATTTTAGGCTATTACCAAGACATTATCAGATAAAACTAACGAAAGCTTAGTAAACATCTCATTTAAATTATGCCCAAAAAAACCCAATAGCACTTTCCTACGAGCCATGAATCTATGTCTAAGCGAAACCAACGTTTTCCTCGCCAAAGTTGTGTAACCCACTAATAATGTTTGAATTAACATGTCTATCAGTCTATGTGCAATATGCAAAAGAGTAGTTAAGTACTTTCGAGTGTTAGATATACGAGATCCCGGACTATGTTCAAGTGCCCTCCAGTGGAACCTGAACAAGAGCCCTTGATGTAATCATTAGTTAGTTTATGAATATTGATGTAATTATTAAAAGGTTGTCTAAATGAAGATAGTCTTAGTGCCTTTATTCTTTTTAATTGAGATGACATTTTGGAGTTGAGTATATGTATATGTGATTTCCATACCTATTTGTAAAGGCCCTCTCACACGGTATAGGCATGAGGGACGTCGTTCTAGCAACATAGTGTTCCATAGCTGATGAGACTTCTACTAAACATAGTTGCACAATTTGCATAATAGTCTCGTGAATCGTCTCAAAAGCTACCAAGAATTCAATAAACATTTTACCTTATCCAGTATCACTCAAATATTCATAAACTTCGTGTGTTTCCCTCCTAACATTGCCAACACTCATTGGCACGACTTTAGCCGCAATCAATTTGCCATTATTTTCGTGAATCGATAAAGACAAGTTGTAAGTCGTTACCCTATAAATGCAACGTTTAAAGTTACGTTTAAGGCCGGCCGTAACCCGTGTCCACGTGTGATCGGAATAATTACCGGTCACCTAGTAAGTTAGTACCTACCAAGTAGTTTAGGCTGAATCACGATTACTGACGCAACAGAAACACGGTATTTACATAAAAAGTATGCGTGTTTGTACTACATCTGTAGGAGGTTTTTCTTTGCACTGACTTGAGGAAAGTTGCCTTTATTTCATCTGGTTTTACTCTTAAGATTCGTATGTAAGATTGAAGCTAAATGCTATCAAAACATTTCAATTATAGTTTCCAAATTAGAATCTTTACACATTAAAAATGTGTTCACACAGTTCGATTATCAATCTCAAAACGATTTTATTAATTAAATCAATACAATCTAAATTACTGTTGTAATTAAACAGTAAAGAATAAATCAAAAACTGTAGTCATTTATTATGTGTACGGGAATTAAAATCCGGTAGCCGTACGAGTTAGCGCGTTCATCGATTTAAACATTTAAATTCGACCGACGGAAGTATCACGCAGCGATAAATTATTTACGACCTTTATAAACACTTAAAATACCAAAAACCATTTCCATTCATAAGACGAAGCGAAACGAACTCTTTCGAACGCACGAGCGATACTCATAAAACCTGTTTAGAATTTGATAATTTTATTAACGATCGAATGCATGGAACGCCGAACGCGAGCCTCTAAACTCTCGTATATTACGGCTTTAACACAAATTATACAAGTTTAGAAGCACAACATAGACCGTGCGTGGGTGCCTTAATGTTAAAATGTGTCATAAGTAATTATACGATCCAGGGAATTTAAATGTCTTCCAAATGTCGTCTTCTTTATTACAATAGGAGCCTTACTGAACTGGATCTATTGTACCGATACTTATTTTGTTCGATATGAATAATATCAGTATTAAGAATATCATCTACCAAAAAGGTATTTTCGAACAAAAAGTGGCAATAAAACTAGAGCTACAACTCTACAAAGTAGATAATAACGTGGCGTGGTGCCCTCGAATTTGACAATTAGTGATGTGACGATACGCACCACGAACTCCACAGAGTCTCCGCAGCCCACGGTAATTACAGTGTTGTCCATTCATTTTATGTCGTTACCCAGATTTCTACATCTTTATGTCAATCCAAATTTGAAGCAGTGTCGTCGCAGTGTGTGGCGTAAATAATTTATTTTACTTATCCCAACGTTCATTAGGGGCACATTGTCTCACATTCGAACACATTTTAATGGCGCTACCTTCCAAATTTTATTACGACAATTTGCCGCAATTATCTTCTAACGATATGAATTAGTAGTTTTCGGTAGAATAAATCTCGTTTTCGAATCATTGTTGTGCTCAAAATAGTTTGAATACCTCATTGGTCGTTGGTGACGTCGCAGACAGAAGATGCGATGGCAATTAATGAAGTGTTTGCCGTCCTTGAGCATAAAGAAGTGCTAAAACGTACATCACAATTACTTCTTACATGTACCTAGGACCATTAGTGCGGGCACTGCGGGCTTATGTAACAACAATATCTACAAGTGATCCGCTAATCATTCGTCTCTTTGATCTTTAGAAACGTTAACTCTTCAAATTCTTAGCACAAACATGAGAGAGACTGGGCCTGTTTATTGCTACACAGCAATATAGCGAATCAATTGAACAAACTGCTTTCGGACACTAATAGAAAGAAAACGATCCGTGCGTTGCGTCAGCAGCCAGATTAATTAAACTCCTTACGACCGACTGTGCGTTATTCCATTTAAGTCTCGACGCACAAGTACCTACTTTAATTAGTAGTTTTCCATTTGTCGGACACTTGGTAAAAGCTATTTGACTTATTAGCTGTGTCGCCTGAGCTGATAGGTGTAAACGGATTTAAGCCTTAAGGTGATTTAATAAAGCGTAAATTAGTGAGCAGCCGGGTTGTCTCCGAGCTGTTTTATGAAGAGGCAAGGTTTTCAGTGCGATCCCATTGGTCAGTGGCATGCTAACGCAAGCATCACGCGTGGTACATTTTCAAATAGTTGTGGCCATAATTTGATAGTCTTTACGTCGTTTCTGACTTGTGAATTGGCATTTATTATTTGTCTTTGAATACTCATGCTAATTTATTTTTTAAGTTTAACGGTTTCATCATGTTGTTTAAATATCACGAATGTTGTTAGTGATTCGTGTACATTTATGTATGTTTCCAAATATAAGTTATTACAAATAATGTGTACACAATTCCCAAGGCTTTTAAAAGTCATTATTACAATGACTTTTATCTATAAAGCTCATGTTTTACGTCTCATTAATAATAATATTTGGTTCTGAAAGCCAGTCCGTGACTGTAAATAATGCTGTTTATAATACGTCAAAAGTCAAAACGATGAAGTTAGAAATGACTATCCATTCGCTATTAACCGATGGTCTCAAAGGGCCGAGTCTCCATTGAATTCAGTCAGAATGCGTGTCCTGGACAAATGTAGGAGATCATCCTTCATATTTGACGTGGCAACGCTCCGACATAATGTCATCCATTTAGCGACACCATGCACTATTATCGTCGTACCCGTCATTAATACAAAATCTAATCAATCACTTACAACATCGGGCTATTGACATTTCAATTCTAGTTTCGGTCACTCGTTAGACAATTATCAACTTTCTACGAATTGAAACGGAATTTCAGTTAGTCGATGAACAGTTTTGCAAACAGCCAGACTTGTATGTCGGTGCTAGCACCGCTTTTGGTGTCAACCTAATGTTGATAATTAAATTTTGAGAAAAAGGCGGCGTCACTTAATAAGTGTTACACGAAACAAGCATTTTTGTCGCAACACTCCGGCGCAATTAGCATTAGAATGTGTTAATGATACGAATATGAAATATGGAAACTTCGATGTACGACGCACTTGTTTATTAACTGAGCAAAGATCTGACTTAATAGATGACAAAATTAGGAAATACCGAATTAATCAAAGAACTCGAAAGACACAGGCATAAAAACACTAGTATTAAGTGTAATAAGTTTTTGTGTCGACCAGGAAAACAAGTGACAGGCAGAGGACAATAACAGTCGTCAACGTACCTAGAAAATAAACAATGAGTTGTCACGCTTCTCTTTGTTAAAACTATCAGTAAGTAAGCTCGATATACATTGAAAATGTAAAGTATTCGGTAACGGTAAAACTAATTATAGTTTCGGTAACGAATTGAGCCACTCACGACATGGCTACTTACTTAGTAGACGTTGAAAATGACGCAAAAAATAAATCGTGAGTTCAACACATTCAGAATCTTAGAAAATAAACGATACCAAAAAACGATAATATGGACTAGTGTCAAACAGAGCTACTCAAGTTTTTTAATGCAAACCTTAGCACAATCATCTATGGTGAAGTCAATTTAGATGTAGATTGTCCAATCAGTGTTTTTAATAAATGCTACTGAATTATGACTGTTCTCGTCATAAAATAAAAATTATAAATCATTTATTATATTAAAGTAATTAGGTTTTTATTGTGATTCAGGTGTTGTGAGCCGTTGGACCAAATATGGCACTGCATTATGATTTTTGCTAATTTATTACATGATAGGTAAATAAATTGAAGTTATGACATCATTCATACTCGATAAATTTAAACGTATAATAAACCACTCCTTATTTCTTAGTGATTACAAAATAACATCATAGGTCTGTACGTTTTTTCTCATAAGCAATCTTTTAGTCGAGTCCAATAGTGCTGGGCCAGTGTCGATGTCGATATAATGGTGCCCATTGCGAAGTACTACGTGACACCGCGACGCAGGGCTCAGTACTAGCCCAGAGACAAAAAACTGATCTCATTTAGTTTCACCGATATCAACAAAACGTGAAAGGTAATTTCATAGTGCATTTTCATTTTAACACGCCTTTGAGCACTTTGCCCTTTCCACTTTCGTTGTTTTTATCGTCATTTTAAATTAAGTAGGTAGGTACTTACTTATAGCTTTCGACGCGTCAACCTTTTATTTTACATTAGTCTGACAGTTCGTTGGCCGACTTTTTTGTTTATTGCTGGAGTCACGATGTTATAATGAGTTAGTTTTCTCATTGTTACCTACCCCAAAACTTAACACAAACAAAAGGTAATTTGGAGGATTAGAGAATACTTAACAAATGCTGATCGATTTTCGACATGTCAAGCTGATGATTATTCAGCATTAGGCAGATGTTCCATTCATTATAATCGCAACTTTATGAAATATTCTCAATTAGTTCCAAATGCGGTAAACTACACACACATGTGACATTATCACTATTTTGTCTTATTGTTGAGCACAAATATGAACCCACACAATTTGGGGAATTTGTTATAATCCGCGTTGACTCTATTGTTATGCATTGTAACCGAGGACGCGGGGATGATAACCGTAGGGGAGAACACAGGGGGCTGATGAATATAATAATTTAAGAATTTAGAAAACTGATCGATCTATAATATTATTAGCAAACATTGTTATTTGGCGTGTACGGTCTCAGCAGCGTCGCGAATAGTAGGTACGCGGAATGCATGCATCAATGCGGTCGTTAAAAGTATCGTGAATAAACGTTGACGCGGTCATATGGCGCGCCGTACAGGTGGAGGCGCTCAGGCGCTTCGGGCGAAGAGTGCGATGGGAGTCGCTCAGACCGTCGCGGCCGTCCGCGTCGTGCCGAACCGGAGCGGGTTATTAATAATCCGCATTCACGTCGCACGAGCGCGGCGAGCGAGCGGCCCGCGACGACATTCCACACCATTGTACAGGCCCGCTCCGCCCGCGACACTTTTGTCTATTCACACCGATAAATCACCGCCGACGGCCACAATGCCAGCATTATTTACCTCTAACGACGACCTCTTCGCGCTACATCGATTAATTAGTACAACACTACAGATAAGATAGTCGGGAAAGCGATCGCTTTCAATTTCCTCTCGAGGGGCACTCGGCGTAAAGTGTGCGTTAAGTGCGGACAATCGGAGATAAAACGTGCGAGACGAGACTCCCTTAATCCGGTGATCGAAGATTGCGAGGAAACGTTTTGTCGTGGGGTTGTACGCTCCACTCGCTGCCATTGTCTGGTCGGCACTAATTTGATTGCCCACACACGGCTACGCGTTGACGTGGGCGACCGGCCGTTGCGTGGATCCCTAATTAAACCTATGAGATGCTAATGGGAGTCATTCATCGCGAGGTCAGATCGCTTCTCCGGCACACAGTCGCTGCGACACGACTCTTTTTGCCGATCTACATAAACATGCATTCTAACCACTAATATTTGCATAGAATTCATAAACTGCATACGTAGACTTGTTTAGAAGTTTAATATCGACAGATCAAACAAGCGAACTGCTTTTCCGTTTTATTGAATTAACCGTTGGACAGACGGTTGCAGTCGCCACACGCGATGTGGACTCGCCCAGACGCAATGTCATAGTGCTCGTAAACACACACACTGTTTTAAATTGATTGTAATGTGTATGAATTGTGAACAACTGTGATTCGAGTCAGGAGTCTTCTGGCTTTCATTACGCATTTACATGGTCATTCATCTTTGACCTCGCAATGAGACCATGTCTTCGTCTGCCGTATTTTCCTTTAAAGATATTCCGTATTAACAACATTATAAAGGTATTAGCGAGAATCGCTCGGGGCCCGGCACCTATCTGTGGCATCGGTCTGGTTAATATGCTTATTAAATTATGTCGATGGCAAAAACCGTGTTTAGCTTTAGGGAGTAATTAGCGGAATGAGTCTTATCGTGAGATTTAATCACTGGCTGTAATTATTGGGTAAGATTCGGACCACACTCGCACGCGCCCTTTCGGTTCGCCGTCAGCCAGTTCACTGACATCGAGGTTTTTTGTCATTATTAACTTTTACGAGTTGAGCAATGAGAACTAGCCACTAGATATCAACCTCACCTACAGCGAGTACCTACATACATCTAGATAAAATAGTCAGTGAATAAACAATACCCCGTCTATTGTAAGCAAGCGTCATTGTTACTGTTGAATAGTAATTGGTATTAGGGTCAATTTTATTGATTAGCGAACAAAAATTTGTGAACAAGCCATGGGACGGCCACCACCGCCCGCATCAGTAACGAGCCGACTTTGCATATCAATGCCTATTTTAATATCGACATGCATCATTTCATCTAATTGCATTTCCTCCAATATAGATCGACAGATAATTCCACATTTTATTTAAATAGATAACTGCTTAGGGACTGTTAAATATTTATAATCACATGAACATGTTACATGTCAATTAATGTTACGCTAGAAAATAATTGACGTAAAAACGTTCTCAATTATGCAATAAAATAATGCCAGAGGTTTGCCTTATACGCTACAATCGGGCACAAACCTGGCTCAACCAAAAGTAGCGCAGCGATTTTTTTGTCTCCAGCGTGAACGAGTTTCAGATGCAATTTGTTTACTTTGTATTGAAACGTCATCATAACGCAATTTTGTAGACAAAGCGCCGGAGTGAACTTGAAGGCGCCGTAATTAGAAATCTGATAAAAATATCTCGACCCGGTTTCCACGGCTCCTGTAATTAATAATCCTCACGACGTGACCAAACAGGGAATTCTATAGGCTAGGTCAGAAACGGACTCCTAAAATGGACGGTACGGACCTAGATTGACTTCAATCGATAACGCTCTCGACTCGATGCATCATCAATTCCATACTGTTCGCTAGATAAGGAGTAAGTAATTGTACACCAAATAAATTAGTTCCCGCACTAAGTCCCACAATGGTCGAGTGAGACTTGCACATTTTGTCCCCTCAGCGCCAGCCGCAGGAATCTGTTCAAAAGTGTTAAATCGGTTAATATAATGATGATGGATGCGGTCCCGACCAAACAGCCCGCAGCGGGGGTGTTTTACCCCACTATACAAATAAAATAGTTTTATTATTAACTAGTTTCCTGTCCTTTTTGCACCCACAAAAGCTCCAAATCGAGCCGTCTCCGTCGCACAGTTTAATCGAAATCATATTTCTGTTTTGTCATTATGGTATCACGTTAAGAGTTCCTCTCTTTTGTCCAGGATTTCGATTCGTTGGTTTCTTGTTTCCAATGTAGCTTTGGTTGTTTTTTTAATCAGCCGCAGCGGTAAAGAAATGTGAAACCTGTGGAGGTAGAGTTTAGTTGTTCGAGTTTCTTTGACTGCCATATTGTATATAATATTAGAGTTAAAAACCTGCAGAGTGTAATGTTTGTTTTCCATCTGTTGCAGGTAATTGTCAGTGGGCGCTTGTCGCCATCTGTCGCCCAGTAGCGGAGTTCGCGCAGTGTGATTTTTTCTGTCCACTGCTACTTCATATGAATGGAAGCCTGACGATCCCCATAAAAAGGTGCAACCGTGTCAAAATCGAACAATATTGTTTAAAATCTAAGACAGACACATATGAGTTTCTTTCATCATCGCGAGCTTACCTGTGGGGGCTCACAAAAAACACCGCAGGTAGCCCATTTGTTTGTTATTAATTCTCGCGTCGAATCTTGTTTTTTTACCGTCGACCACTCTAATACAGTGAGAATATTAATTATAATTATAAACGTAGCTCGTCGTGTTCGTTATAAGTTGATCTCCCAAAGTTTTGCTTCAAAATTTAAATCTGATCGTTAATCATGCGACAATGTCGTTTTTATCATGATATTGTGTTTTTCAAATTTATTGTTTTCTCTCACTGACTGTGAATCTTAGGACCTCATGATTTACTGATTTTGGGTCTTTATAAATGAAGATAAAGGAAAATCTTATAATTTGATACCTTAACGCTAAATTACGACAGCTAACGATGAATCAAAAGATTAGGATATTGATAAACCCGGATAATTCGTATTAAAAAAAGATTTTTCATAATAGAATCAAGCTAGGACATTATAATAGGTACTTAGTCGATATGCACTAATAGGTATGTCCGCATTTCAATTGCAATAAAAACCTAACAATACTGTAGACACTGATTCACAAACTAGAATGCCTATTTATTACGTTCCCCCCACAATTATCACTGACATTGTAACCACAGTTCTTCTTCAATGTAAAAGCAGTTGTCAGTAATTACTTCACTGTTCTGAACCAATAATAACATTTTTATAACGCGAAGACGTTGAAATGGGGGTTTTACTGTAAGGGGCCACCGCGGAGGCGCGTCGTCAGGCAAATTATCAGGAAACTCCCGCATACGCTTTCTGCACACACTAACTGACATTAAAAATCATACTTAGCGACTCCAATGGCGTCCGCCATGCAACAATACAACTTGCTACGTAATTGAGCAAGACGCACATTCATCTTTAATATTCCATTAAACCAATTGTATGCCCACAACGGATAGGCAATCATTTTCTAGTTTACATATTGACATGTCGTTTGCAAACTGGCGTTTTCGTGTTATGGCTCCTTGCGTTTCGAGGCTTAAATATATTGTTTTAATGCAAATTGTAGTGAATCGAATACCTATAGCGAAAAATGTATTGCAGCTTTTAGTAATGTTCACTATCGCTATAGCGGCGGGCGCAAGTGCATGGTGGCGCATCGATAGAGCCCACATGCGGTCACGTTTACCACTTGCATTTTTATTACCTTACAAGTACAAATGAAACCTCATTTTTATCCAATACCTAATAATTGTCTCTTCGGTCTAGTGGTCGCATGCGGTACTGCTGAGCATGAGGCCTTGGGTTCGATTCCCGGGTCGGGCAAAGTGTTATTGAGTTTTTCCATCAGGAATTTCTCAATGGCAGCCTGTAGTGTGGATTTGTGCCCGATCGATGGCATTATTGAGCAGTGGTGGTCCAGTGCTACCGGCCGCGACTTACGGTCGTGGGTTCGAACCCAGACAGGCGGTTTACTTAATGTAAATTATTTATTTAATCACCACTGCACTCAAAACGGTGAAGGAAAACATCGTGAGGAAACCGGCATGTCTAGAACCAAAAATTACCGCCTGGGCCCGCGTGGTGGATTACGGCCCACTCCCTCCCACCGAGAGGAGGCCTGTGTCCCAGCAGTGGGAACATTATAGGCTGATTATCTATGATGGAAATGGGCTCGTCCCCTGTTACATGGGACTTTAAAATAACTGGCGATACATAGGTTTAGTTATAGGTACACATCCACAGATATAGATAGACCTAGATAACGCATGTATCACGATCTGTGTGAAAACCAAGCGTGCCATTTTTTTTTACTACCTGCTATGACGTCACAAGCGCTCTTTCTCACTCACGCCCACCCAGACAGCAATTCACAGGACTGAGCGCGAAAGTGGCGGCTTATGATTTTTGAACGTAAGTTGTGCGATTTTTGGCACGCGAAGTAGTTGCTCTTGCGCTATCTAGGTGTATCTATATCTGTGGACACATCTATTTAACCCTTCTGAAAATACAGGCGTGATGTTATGTTACTAAACAATACCTTTAACTGTTTGCCTTGACTTCCCGAAAGTGCAAAACAGACTTATGACCTCACACAGCCGATTTTGGCACATGCAAATAAAATTCGTGATCGTGACAAAATAAATCGAAGAAACAGCTGTCATCCTTGACATTCGATCTGTTTTAAACAATACCTGGGGTTCGACATTTTGTTTAGAAAGTGTACTGTATTACCTACCGCGTTAAGACAGGCGCGACGCGACCCTAGCAGAGCAATTTCTGTGAAAACTTCATGGACACATCGTGCCAGTCTGCGGGAGCTTTTAAACGCTCAACGTCCGTCAGTTATATGCTCACGAGGTGTGGTAAGGGGTCACCATTAGCTCCTTCACTAATATATCACGACTCAGGCATTACGCGTCTATAGCCCCCCGTTTAGACGCGAATTGTCTGTGGAAAGCACCCATTGTGACCGGTGAAATTTATTTTCTTCGCGTCGTGGGAATGAAGCAATTATCTTCGGCCGTTAGATTGAGATATCGAATCGAATTTAGTGCTCTTTGTCAAGATTAGGCTCGTCGAATGGACGACTGTGAAGACGTCAATTAATAATTGGCTAAACATGCAAATGGTACTAGGAGCTAAGAAGTATAAAGAAAGTCTTCAAATGTTGATAAATTGTTGTCGAGTCCATGAATGACAAAGACACTGACTCGACGGTGTAAGACACATAATAACGTATCCTATTTATTTCTATGATCTGTGAATCCAAGGAAAACACTTGGAGTCGAGTAAGATAAATAAAAGATGGCGGGTGAAGCTCGCGATACTTCTCAAATTGAATATTAGATTGAAATTACGCGCTCGGGCGGCTCTCTCCTCCGCCTTTTGTTACGCGAATGATACATAAAGCGCGCGCGCATACAAACACAGCAATAAGAATTTTAAATTAGCATTCTTTTTGTGTACCAGCCACCCCTATTCTACCCGCACTCCCCACCGTCTTAATAATATGGAGAAATTGAGTTGTTATACACCCTTTTCGGAGGAGGCGCGGGTGCAACGGCACACCTCGCGGGGAAGCCTTTTTGTAATTGAATTTAGATATTCTTTTCCCGGATATAACGCGGGGAGGTTGGACCGCTAGTTTCTCGAGAAGAATACATGTAAATGTGGCGTTATGAAATTCCCGAGTCGAGACGCTGCCACCAAGCCGCTGTGACGCTGGCGTGTCTTATTATTGCTTACTTTTTATTCCTTTTCTGTAACAGGGTTTATAGATCAGTTCGGAATGCAATAACGACTTGTATAATTATATCACATATTTGGATGATACATAATGTAGCCAAAATAGGTTCTATTAATTTGATCAGCCTTCCGAGAAGCAACGTTAGCATGATACTGGTATGTAATTACTAAAGGCTATTAACATCGACCGTGTACAAACATGGCGGCTGATTGTGGGTTTCGTTTTAATTGCGCACACGCATCGCGATACCGAGTTAGAGCTCTCTCACTGAATCCAACGTGATGTATCTGGGATCGTGAGAATATTGATCAATTATTGATTTTGGAGCGATACGCAGGCCAATACCAGCAGTTAGTAACGAAATACAAACATGTACTTAAAGTAAAAATAATTACCATTAAATTGCTCGGAATTTCTTGTGCATTTCTAACTAACTGAAAATAATTTTGAGACGCAATTCCTAAACGAGTAAAAGCAACACACATCTATTATGTGCAGCAATTTAATCATTATCTCGAAACGTGACAACCAGTGAATTTACTAAATAATTATCCATTCAAATTCTGTCTGTCAACGGTTCGGTAGTTCCCACAATTGTCACTCTCACCCGGTTCCCATCCTAAAATGACATTAAATAATACTTAAAGTAAGCTAATTTTACAGTGGACATAAAGTGTGCCCTCTCTCCTCTGAGGTAAATTCGTTAGCCATTAACCAAGCCGTCACATTACGCTGCCACACCGTAACTTCATTAGGTCGAGGTGACAGTGCGAGCGAGAAGCTATTCTCATTTGTTTTTATTTTGAATGTGACCAATTCGATTTCGATTTAGCAGTAAGACTTTTTGTAGCAAGCCTCTTGACGTTCTTTTCCGGGCAGGAAGTAGACTTAAATTAGAATCCTCAAAAACGCTCGTTGGAGTGACTCATCAACCGCTCTCAGTCTGAACCCGGCCTAATCTTCTCGGCTATATAATTGTTTCGACTTTACATTCCTCTGTGGTCGGTAATTATCGACGACAACACTAAACTTCTGCCTCGGTGAGAAACTTTGTAGCGAGCTGTTAAACGTACCTATTCGGTTTTATTTCCTTTGTTTCTTGAAAGTACAAAATGGACCGACTTTTACCTTTTGTTTATATTACCCCAGAAATTATGACAAAAAGGTAACAACCATTCAAATTAACGTTAATGACGCATTTCTCGAGAACGTTAAGTCGGCGTCACGCTCATCGCGAGATTAAAACTAATTCGAGGTCTCCCGAGTCCCAAATTATAGACGTATAGAGCGGCGGATGTCGCCGTGGCGGGAGCGGCGCCGGCGCACCAAAACCGCACGTCATTGTTTTTTGTGGAGAGACCCCGCCACCTTCCGTACCGATGCGAGCCCCGCCGCTAATTAATTATTTCACATGTATCGATCATTAATTACGAACGCCGATAGCATCCACCCGTTATCTACTCAATGACGGCCAGCAATTTGTCGATCGTAATTATCTCACAAATCACACGCATCCACAAAAACGGATAATGATTTAAAATCTTAACACGACCCAGGCATTATGCCGCGTAGGCATTAATAGCAGAAAGCATCGGGATCGAATCAATCTTAATCTCGTACAGAAACGTAATCCAGATTTATTTATGACGGAGGAGAGCGTGTGCTATTATGCTCGTCTGCGGCAATTTGCCTCGGAAATTGTCTTAATCGGCCGCTCAAGGGACTATTTATGTATAATTATTTCCAAATTCGACGCTGCGTTTGATGCCTTTCCGCTCTCTTTGAGTTGGTTCGACAAAAAAGTCATCTGTTGCAACAATTAAGCTGAGGAAAAAATAGAAATAAGTATCGAAGGGTCCGCAATAATTACAGGCGCAAATTGACGGTTCGTAAGAGCCATCGGTCGAATGGCGCCTGTTAGGTTACCTGCAGCACACGCGATGCTCGCCCTCTGCCGGACCTCCGGGCATCCGATACATGTGCCAAATTAGTATTAATCTATTCAAACACAACTAGTCTTGATTCCTAACATGGTTTGAAATAAATCAGCGCTATAAATTATGTCTCTATCAAAGTTTTCCTAATAAAAATAAATGCTTTATCGGTATTTTAACTAGGTATCGGACAACAAAATTCACGTCTATCGACATTGTTGAATGAAATCTTTAACAAACTCACAAGCCTTTGAGTGGGGCGATCAAAGGTTCGTTCCACAATGACGACAGCCGGCGCGCGGCGGGCGCCTAACACAATTAGCTTCGAAAGCAAATAAATCATAAAATCATCTGGTTTATGATCCGATCTCATTCCAAAGATTACTTTGTGCTTTCAAATAATCCACTCTCTACTATGTCTATGTATTTGTATTTGAAGTCAGTACTGTCTCCCAATTAATTAATAATATGACAAATTAATGGAAAAGTGTTTGGTGTACGTTAATCATCATAAGTTTCGCATTTCATGCTTTGAAAACGCTTTGTAATTACAAACACACTTGTGTTGCGGTTCCTACGAATTTGCGTTGTCACTTTATTATCGTGTGAAATGAGAGAGCGTTTTTAATTAATAGCTTTCTCCTTGATTTTAACGTACTTGCCATTATTGTGTTAAACGTGTGCTTACGTCATCCCATTCCAATTTAAAAATCATTTTAGCAGGATTTGTTCAACACCTGATTCTTTTGTATATTACATATTATATGACTATGGAAATATTAATCTCCGTTAAGAAGAATAGTGGTATATATAAATCATGTATTTTATTAAATAAAGAGCGATTTGAAACTGGTTGGTAATGAAAGAATTTGATTCTCATATAGCAAAGTGACACTATTATCAGCGATATCAGGTTTAGTAATTGACATTAAAAATCCAATAAGATTAGTTGGTTAGAGGTCTACAAGAGTCCGTATTTGGCAACAGGATTCTAATTGGTATTTCCACATCTTTTTGAGACAGAATTGAGTCACCTTTTTTGTTGACTTTTAGGAAATTGCAATTTTCATAGTTTTATACCATCTTCAATTTCACTTATTTCAACTTCCTCTGTTACGGCATATATGCCACTTGCAAAATATAATATACTCAAATATACAAACTTTTCTGCAAATCTAATCAATTGGATTTGCAGTTTATGTACCTATATCGATATATCAAACTCTACTACATCTGTATTAGTAGCTCTGGTAAAACCTAAATCTGTTGCTATCTGGCCTTCTCAAGCTCCTTGTCGAACAACCATTACAGTAACGTCTGCTGCTGCAAAAAGAGGCATCTCCGTCGAGTTCAGGTCCATTACCATTAATGAAGGTTTAAAGTTACCCTAACGGTGGACATTGTTCGGTTCGTACCTTACCATGTTCTACCCAGGTTGCTCCTTCGTTCCCACGTCTAACAAGACTACCGTCATTACGGACATTTTACATACATTCCCCCACTTATTATCAATGTATTAAGTAAATCGTTCCTCTGGACTCCGCTCAATTTTATTTCCATTAATAGCTTTTCAACATTAGTCGTATGCAGGCTCTGGTTTTAAGTTACAAGTTTAAATTGACCTTCGTCTGGTAACGGAATGTATGCGAATGTGAGATCAAGAATTGGACGTCAATATAGCTTGAGCTTTTTGTGGTAGGGAATGTATATGATGGCAGATTTAAGAGGTGGTACACCAGCACTATTTGACCCCTCTGCTGTAGGTCAACGCTTGTAAAAGCTGGTTCAAGTAATGTCGGTTAGCAAACAATTTCCCACGACTGGTGTTTTACTTCGGAAACCTTTCATAATGTCCAACAATGAGTTAATTAGTTTTAAGAGGTGTTAGAATATAAAGTTTAACAGATAATTTGCATGTACAATGGCAATCTAACAGGAATCAATTAATTATTCCTTTCATGTCCAACTGATAAACATGGGATTCCATGGTATTCCCATGTTGTTTGTGGGTGGAGTAATAACGAAACGATATCTATAGCCTTTTATTCGGTATAGGACAGATTCGTGTATTATCTAATATCTTACTTTGTGACACATATCTAAGAGTTACCGTACCTACACAATAGCTTAAAGCTAGATAAATTCTTATTCAAAATTACAGTGCCGATGGATTTTAATTTTAAGTGTCTTCTTCCAAGCACTATTTAAGCCTACGTAACACATTATTCAAGGCTTCACTATAAATGAGTTATTACTCTGAATATATGCAAAATTACAACAGGTCCAAGGTACCAGGTATATTGAGCCTCACCCGCATATAATAGCTACTTATATTTCGGTGCCTGACAACGTCGACTTAATACCTTATTTATTGTAATTCCTCGCGCCGACTTAGTAGATGTTGTTTAATGTGCTTTTACCATGTTTTCGTGAAGAAAGCAGTGTGGGGGTAATTATTTAGCAGTGTTCTGCGGTTTCGTTGGCGAGCGGCCGCCGACTTAATGAGGGCCTTCGTAATAACCCACGATTATTAATATGGACGTAGTTTACCGCGTCTCTCGTTACTGACACATCTCTCACACTACGCTATTTACTCTGCCTTCCACGCTCACGCATATTCCCATCAATTCTTGCCTTACACGACGTCTAAATTTCAACATTATCTACTTTAGTTTAATTGTATCTAACATTATGATTCTCTAATTAAATGTGCTCAATTTACATTCGTTCAGACAACGTAATATGCTACGAACCGCAAATGTCACAGTTTCCAACTAGTAAATTGTAGTTCGAAAGTGATACATGGCTCACGAACTCCCATTCCGCGGATACGGTAATGAGTATGTTGATTGACTTTTCATGCCATTGCCTCTGCTAATTATAGGATTTAATGGTATCCGAGTATTATATCATTGTTAATTTCACTTCCATTGACTTTACCTCATTAAATTTCTTTTCGATTGGCTTTCTCTTAGATAAACAAGTGAGATTAGCCAGCGATCATGCACGATACTGTGTTCGTAAATTGGACATTGACAAAAACGTTATTGAATGGTTGGCATTCTGGCTATCAATTACATTGTGGGAGCCTCATTAATGTTTTGAAAAGCGCGCATCTTCATTATGACGGGCTCGATAACTATTGTAGGAGAGTCAGATGCGGGCGTAGCGGTGCGCGTGCGCTGCGTCCGCCGTGCGACTGTATGGAAAATACGTACGAGTAAATTGCGTCAGTATCCACGCACACATGTACCATTGTATCCGCCGTACTTTTCTCACGCTCACACACCCATATGTACGTGTAATTTGCACTTGAACGTAGCTATGTAGTACGTTGGTGTGCGTGTTTATCGGAAATTAGTTCTGCTGCAAGCATCGGGGTATCGGTGGAAATTGACAACACCACTGATTGTAACGATGGGAATCTGCGCACGTGTGCCCACATTAAACATTTCCTTCATTGAGTGCCACTCTAGAACCGCAAAATACAAATTATAGACACTTTTGACACACGAGCCTTTTGATTTGGCGTCTCTATAAATTTTAATGATACTTTTGCGCGTATTATGTGGTATTATCTGGTAAAAAAGTATGTTAACATTGGTAGCTTGTTTTCTGATAAAGCGTCTCTTCATTTGTTACAAACTGAGATAGTTTGTTCCGTCTGTATGTATGTAAAAATAAATATAGAAGCAAATTATAGCATTATGGACCATTCACCTCGACTCTAATTACCCGCTCTTTGCATAATTTCCATACACATTAGCACTGCAAAATGATCTACAAATTGCTATTGCTGAGAACTCGCATAATAATTATTAGGTATATGTAATTAGCCTTTTTTACTTTGTCACTTGATAGTTTCGTATAATTGCAAGTGATGCATTTCTAAGCAGCATTTATGAGAATCCCGTTTGATTTGTAGTGGAAACCTTCTCAGCATTATCTTAGGAGGATATCTAAGAAGATAATCATTTTTTTTTTAACGATTTTCATTCATCCGTCTTTTTAATGACTTGTACAGTTTCCACTTAATTGTTCTTTAATTCCCAGAGCTGCTTCTCACTAACCCTAGTCCTTAGTTAAGGGGTTACAATTTCATCAGAGTCAATGGGTGAGCCACCTGTCACTACATTATCGCCTCGATCGCGTGTCTAGAATTCAGGAGCATCCCTATTTCATTCGTAATTTTGTTTTCTAAAAAAGTTTTAGATTTATTTTAGTATGTTTTTGTCTATTTGAATTCTTAAAATGATAAAATGGGTCATAATTATATTCTCAAGGGGGCTATAGAAAAACCCATTCTTAGTACTGAATGAAGAACAAAAGGAATGTATGCTATAAATACAATTGAAGGATGATGTTGTAAGTAATAAAATTCAATACAAATCAGTAAGCACCTACTTAGTAGTATTTCAAGCATTTGTACCTAATTAAAAATATAAAAGTCAAGAGAACACCCATTAAAAAAAAAACAATGTAATATAAATAAAGAAGTGAGTGATGATGTTAGAAAATAGTTGATGTTTTTGTAAAAACATGTCATTTTTATGAAGTAAATATTCGTACTGAAACATATATAAAGCAATGCTAGATAGAGGTTCTGAAGTAGAAAAAGTAATAATTTAGGTACCTTTAAACTTATTTTGTCTGTAGATAAAAAAAATAGACATTCAAATTTAGAAACCACAAAATCCCACAGAATAAGGAAACTCTTTCACAGCAAATGTGTCTTTTCAAATATTTGCATTATCAAGTCCCCTTTGATATCAATTATCAAATGAGGATTTCAAGGGCCACATTCAACCGTTGTAACGCAAACAAATGCTTAGGCGTGGTTCATATTATAATCTATAGGAAAAACCAAGGTCTTGCTAATAAAACTGTGTTGACATTGACAAGGAATTTTGTTCGAATATAAATTATGTTTCTCGTATTTGACATAATTGTGTGATTTTCAACGATTTTTAACAAAAGTTTGGTGTGGACAAATTTTTATTCTGTTAGAGCTAGCTGACAATCTACCGTAGACCACAAATGCTTAGGATATCGTCTGAAAATCATCATCTGCCTAGCCTTTTCCCAACTATGTTGGAGTCAGCTTCCAATCTAACATGCATGGATGCAGCTGAATACCAGTATTTTACATGGAGTGACTGCCTATCTGACCTCCACAACCCAGTTACTGGATAATACGATACTCCTTGGTAAGACTGGTTGTCAGACTTTCGGGCTTCTGACTACCCGTAACGACTGTCAAAGATCCACGAGTGATAGCCGGGACCAAGTGCTTAACGTGCTTTCCGAGGCACGGAGGGGTCACAGTATGTAGATGGTCACCCATCCACAGACCAACCGCGGCAAGCGTAGCTTACACTGATCGATCGACCTGTGCGGCTGTTATTATTTAGCCACGGGCCCTCCTCCAGGATATCGTCTGAAAATAAAAAGCACTTTTTCGTGAATATTCTGAATGGTCTACGAATAAAGAAAACCCGCAATTACAAAGCCTATATTCCTTATGGCTGATTTTTCAATCGACATATATTTTTTATTCGTGGAATAAAATTGACGTCTGACAGTTTTTGTATGGAAGAACTTTCAAAAATTCAAAATTATTCCTCGGATAAAATTATCTGGCGTTGGAAAAATCAGCCCTTAGAAAGACAAAGACATTAATTTTATGATTCCTAATGACAATTGATATGTCAATATTAATTTGGACACACAAACTTAATCAGTACTCCCCATACAATTTCTCCATTGAAGCACATGACTAGGTATTAAATATTGATAATACTCGTGACAAATAATGATTCGTAATGTATGTCAAATAATACTAGTTATTTAACCTCATATTACTTATCTTTCCTCTCGTCATAACATGAAAGCCAAATTTATCATATTAATAAATTACTTAGTAAGACCAAATTTTATTATTGAAGCATTTTCACGAACTGTTGTAACTTTTTGAAGTTCTTCTATTAGGTACTAAATGTTAGCAATCAATTTCCTTAATATTTTCTTTTCAATCAATCAACTCGGCCTATTGCAGTCTGCTGGATATAGGCCTCTCCCATGCTGCACCACAACACCCTATGCCGGGCGCATTCAGCATCAAGTCTCATCATAATCATCTGCCTAGCCTTTTCCCAACTATGTTGGGGTCGGCTTCCAGTCTAACCGGATGCAGCTGAATACCAGTATTTTACATGGAGCGGCTGCCTATCTAAACTCCACAACCCAGTTACTGGGCAATACGATACTCCTTGGTAAGACTGGTTGTCAGACTTTCAGGCTTCTGACTACCCGTAACGACTGTCAAAGATCCACGAGTGACAGCCGGGACCAACGGCTCAACGTGCTTTCCGAGGCACGGAGGGGTCACGGTATGTGAAGATGGTCACCCATATATGGACAAATCGCAGCAAGCGTCAAGCATCAAGTCTATCCCAGCAATGTCGTCTATGTAGTTATATGTGTCATATTTTCCTTTGGTTTACGCTAATTGGATATTATTTTCAGCTTTCTTAAATGTCTTTCTAAGGTTTCACATGATACTGGATTTTAGAGTTTTCCCTACTCCTTCCCTGAAAATATCCCCCTCACGATCATCTAGATTAGTTGATATTGTTGATACATTGATAAAACCAACATTCAGAAAGATAATTCTATACGTGCCACCAGCAGGGTGACTAAAGTAAGAAATTCAGTTAACCAATATGTTATAATTTAAATACTAATAAGCATTATCAGTGAGTTCATCCGGTTTAAGGATTCGGGTATTTGTGGTTAATGCTATGTTATCACATCCTGGCATAATCATTCATTAGTCAGTACTTGATTAGTGTTGCGAAATTGCAAATTAGTCAGTTCCACTAATTCGAAATGTTTTAATTCTAACATTTATTTATTGGTCATCTTATTAGGGACCTCAAGGAAAACGACTTCCTTATTAAAAATGGCCCTACTTTGTAAGACAAGTTTCTTGCATTTTATTGGAATTTTACGTTGAATTCCAGCTTATTAGAATTTCATGTAAATTAATATCATATCGTCGACCGTAGGTTCAATTTAGGTAAGGGACATTGGGTATCTTGTCCCTTACTTCAATTGAACCTACGGTCTACGATATATAGGGTGACTCGTAATTAGTGACCGATACCTAAACACGTGATTGTAGGTACTCATGATAACAAACAACTTTTACTATGGGACCAAACCTGAATTCGCGAAAAAAAATCTGCTGTTCAGTCATTTATGTTCGCCTAACTGGTCAAAATGTAGGTACTGAATAGCAGATTTTTTTTCGCGAATTCAGGTTTGGTCCCATAGTAAAAGTTGTTTTTTATCATGAGTACAATCACGTGTTTAGGTATCGGTCACTAATTACCAGTCACCCTATATATATATATATAATAGATCATTTTGAAACTAGGCCAGTCTGAAAAATGCTGTGGCTAAATAATTACAGCCGCATAGGTCGATAGATCAGGTTAAGCTACGCTTGCCGCGGTTGGTCTGTGGATGGGTGACCATCTTTACGTACCAAGGCCCTCCGTGCCTCGGAAAACACGTTAAGCTGTTATTCTTGGATCTTTGATAGTTGTTACGGTTAGTCAGAAGCCTGAAAGTCTGACAACCAGTCTTACCAAGGGATATCGTACCTATTACCCAGTAACTGGGTTGTGGAGGTCAGATAGGCCGTCGCTCCATGTAAAATACTGGTATTCAGCTGCATCTGGTTAGACTGGAAGCCGAACCCAACATATTTGGGAAAAGGCTAGGCAGATGATGATGTCTGAAAAATTTTATGCTAGTGAGTTGTAGATTTCTTTAGCGTTAATCTCATCTCCAAAAAGGTAGGTACATTGTCTGAATAATAATAATCATTTATTCTTTATGTGTCATGTGATATTTTTCATCGATTATCTCGACTGTCAACTAAGTAAATATATTATTTTAGTCCTCGTTAGGTATTTGTAGGACAAGTATCTTTGATAACGTTAGATAACGGAGATGACGGCTTAATCTCGTTTTTAACGAATTTTTATTCTAGATTGCCTGTTTATTATCAATTGGGTAAGTTTCGGTTCTAATCTAGTCTTATATCGATGGCTATAAGGGCTATTTTCCTGTGGGAATTAACTTTATCACAATATATTTTAAACTTGTCGAGACCTAACTTTGTTGGTTATTTAATTGTAATAGTGTCAGCATTGACATCGTTGACAAGCTGTCATACGGATAAATTGATCGTGGTTGTTTGCGTAAATGTCAGTTAGATAACGATTACCATGTATTTTAATTTGATATAGGTATTCGTGATACCTATGGGAACTCGGTGCTTATCTGTTATCAGAAAGACGGTATTAATAAGTTGAAACATTTATTGGTTGACAGACTACGTTATTGTTCATCTGTGTTGGCTTGTAACGGTAAAATATTTCATTCTAATTTAAATATAGGTGTATCCGCTTAATTTAAATAGGGCACCCACTAAAGGATCTATCTTTGGAAAACAACACAGAGTGACACAACGATGACCCTACCTACTTCCGGCTGTGCGCCCGACACAAATGTATTCAGCAGTCACCTTCAACACTGTGAAACTGGTCCGTGAGAAATAGGCGATTGATTACGGATAGTTTACCGTTCGGTAGCGGTCCGATACCCACCAGATATTTGGCCATATATCATGTTAATTGAAGATTTAACGAACCTACGCACATTCGACTTCCGACTTTTTACTCACAAGATATTAGTTCATTGAAACTACTAATCGATCGTTGTTCTAATGTGTTATGTGGTTTGTTGCAGGAGAGCATGTGATGCCGGCCTTTGACGCCCGGCGCCATGCCCACGCCGCTGCAGCCCGGCGGCCCCGCTAGCGGCCCGCCTCCGGAGCGCAAGCGGCGCCGCAAGCGCGACGATCCGCAGAGTTCAGCCGCGCTCGAGCCCGACGACGACGACGGCGACATGAGTCCCGAGGAAGAACCGCGCAACGCGCCCGCGGCCCCCGCGGCGCCCACTCCTGCGCCCTCCTCCGCGCCCGCGCCAACCTCACCCCCTGCCGCACCCGACGCCGTCGATCTCACATCGCACCGAGACTCTCCGCCGCTCTCCTCCGACGTCGAAAGATTCGACGGCAAGATCGTCTACAACCCCGATGGATCTGCGTACATCATCGAAGACCCTGAATTGTCAGAAGGAGAAACCAACATGTCTGATCTACCCAAAATAGAACCTGGGTGCATCGTAGACAGCCGCGACAACAACGTCCTGGAAAGACAGCTCGATTTCCCACAGATAGCGAGCGCGTTCTACGTGTCGAGGAACCCTTCGTTGTACGGCGCGCTATATGGAAGACTAGCCGCAGAGCGAGCGCGAGCGAGACCCGACGCGCCTGTCATGCACAGCTATCGAGTGTTCAGTTTTCGAGGAGGAAAGGATGTTCCTAGACCGCCATCTCCTCCAGCTGAATGTCCTGTCAGTGTTCCAGTCAAACCGATCCTAATGTGTTTTATATGTAAATTGAGTTTTGGCTATGCGAAATCATTTGTAGCGCATGCGCAAGCGGACCATAGTTTATCATTACTGGACTCTGAAAGAGACGCCTTATCGAGAGAGAATGCTTCAGCTATTATCCAATGCGTAGGCAAAGACAAAGAACCGCTAGTCTCATTTTTAGAACCCGTTGGTTCCGCGGCGCCACCGCGATTATCATCTTCAGGAAGCCCTAATATGACGGAATTACCAAGCCCATCGCTAGACAAGCGACAAGATTTAATGACGACCGATAGAGATACTGAATCAATGCTACTTAACGGTTCATGCGATGAAAGGAAGCCAAGCCCAACAGCGGCGTGGAGGCCGCCTCGGTCGATAGCTGAATCGTTAATGCCACAACATTCCTTGATCTCCGTGGCACATCCACACACGATAAACGCTTCAGTGCAACCGCGGGCCAGTCCCAATTCATCCCCACCGTTTCAAGCAACTCCACCTGCCTTTCTTTCTGGCACGACGATAGGTGTCTGTCCAGATCATCTGGGAGGACGGCCCTCCGGCGCTGACTGCCCAAAATGTGAACTAATATTAAACTCGGGTAGATTAGGTGGCCCGCTAGCCGGTATGCACAGCCGAAATTCCTGCAAAACTTTGAAATGTCCGAAATGTAATTGGCATTACAAATACCAGGAGACGTTAGAAATACACATGAAAGAGAAACATCCAGAAGCCGAAACCAGCTGTATTTACTGCATAGCTGGACAACCTCATCCACGGCTGGCACGTGGAGAAACCTACACCTGTGGATACAAACCATATCGATGTGAAGTGTGCAATTACTCAACTACGACTAAGGGCAATCTAAGTATACATATGCAATCTGATAAGCATTTAAATAATATGCAAGAACTTCAGAACGGTGGTAATCCTGGCGAAGGAACTCTACCTCCTCCGCCACAACATACACCTCCAGGCCCACACAAGCCACCACTACCACATCATTCACCCTTAGGTCAAAAACCAAAGCCGACCTTCCGCTGCGACGTCTGTAATTATGAGACAAATGTTGCGCGCAACTTAAGGATACACATGACTTCTGAAAAGCATACGCATAATATGTTGGTGCTACAACAAAACGTGAAGCATATGCAGACTTTATCAGCCCTACACCATAGACAACAAAGCCAACAACAACTGGAAAGCTTACTGCATTTTCATAGTGATGCCCCACCTCCTAATCCTGAAGCCGCACTCGCCGATATGGCTTACAATCAAGCACTGATGATCCAACTAATGACAGGAGGACCCGGTCCTTCACCACCTGAGCTGGGTGCTCATCTTGACGTTGGCCTCAATCCAGAAGCAATGGAACCACCACCAGAACCAGCTGACCCAGAGCCAGAGAGAACATACCACTGTTGCATCTGCAATTGTTTCTCCACAGACTCCTTAGAAGCGCTGGGTCATCACTTGGCCCAAGACCGCACGAAGATCAGAGAACAAGAGATCCTGGCTTTAGTAGCTGGGCATTATGTTTGCAAACTCTGCACGTACAAAACTAACTTGAAAGCCAACTTCCAGCTCCATTGCAAAACTGACAAACACTTACAAAGGCTGCAGCATGTAAACCACGTGAAGGAAGGGGGACCGAGGAACGAATGGAAACTGAAGTTCTGCGGTGGTGTTGGTACGGGTGGCGCGAGCGTTGGTGGCGTGCAAGTTCGCTGCTGTGCGTGTGATTACTATACCAATTCTGCTCACAAGCTGCAGCTTCACGCGGCTGGCGCGAGGCACGAGGCCGCTGCCTTATTGTTGAGACATCTTCGTGAGTGTGCGGCGCGTATTCCTCGAGAGCGACAACGAGTATACCGCTGTGCTCTCTGTGGCTTCGGAGCCCCTCACCGCTTGCCCCTTCTGCAACACGTTCGTTCTGTCAAACATCTACAGATGGAACAGATCCATCAGCTCCAACGTCGGTCTGAGGGCAAAGATCCAACACCTGATGTTGCTGAGCTGTTCCAAGTCATCCCTCAACCCAGTGAGCTACCGAGCTCGTACGATCAGCAAGACAACGGTAAGTACTTACTGTTATTTTTCTCATTACCTATTATTATTTTACATGACGAACCTCCCTAGGTAGTTACGAATCTATTTAATTCGTTATGCTTGTTGTGTAGGCTGCTCGTTCAAACATAATAACGAGTAGGTACCTAATCTAATTTAATTGTTTTTTTTTCTCATTTTTAGTCCTCGTTTGTCTTTTCATGTTCACTAGAGTGGTAATAAGGAAATTGCTTATTTGTCAGCTAATAATTTTCCAACCGTGACTGGTCTATTGTTATTGCATATTAACTTCCTCAAGGCGTTGTCTCCGTAAGTTACAACTTAATGATAATTAGTTAGTTACATAACGAACGAGCCCCACTAACAATGTAAAAGTATTCTAGTCTAGCTAGACGTAGTGTTTGCTAGTGTAGTGTGAGCGACATAAAAACCATTCACGATCGAAAACCGATTAGATGCGCGTGCGCATTCTGCTCAGTTTTTCTGCTTCGCGCTAGATGTCGCTCGTGACAACCTTTATTCAATCAATAAACGAACGCGACGCAACAAAATATATTATTATTTATTACTCCTGTGCTAAACACATTTCGTAACATTTTTATTCTATAAAGCGTAAAAATTCCATTAAAATTAATTCAACCAAAACCATTACCGGCGTTCGTATCGATAAAGTAATACTGAGTCGACTTATGAATGTGATTTCGAAACGTCACTATCGGTTTCCAATTTAAACCGATTCGTTCCTTAATCAATTTTGTTCTGCGTTTTTTCAAAGTGAACTTCTTTCTGTGGATCGTGTCAACAAACATAAAGATTTGTTTGATGTTAATTTGTGAGTATTGTGAGTGTGATACGAGGGCACATCGTGAGCTCCGTTTTCGTCAACGGAGGCTTCATTATCGTTTATCGCGTGACCGTCACTCCATGTTCAATCTGAGAGGCAATCTCCATTTTAAGCGATGAGCATTTAGCGAAGAATTCGTAATCACAATAATGAGATAATTACACACGAACAAAATTTAATTTAAAGCGCGCAACATTAGAACAGGTTTCTTTAATAACGTACGCCTTACACGGTGTCGCCACAGTCGGATGCCGTCATTGGTCGGAGGCGGCTCCGCCCCGCGCGCGAGGGAGACGGAAAGAAGATTTGAATTGAGAACGCGAATTTTCCATAAGTACCGCACACGGGACAATGACTCGCATTACGTATGTGGCGGTCGCGCATTAAGGATGATTGCCCCCTTGTTATGAGGCTGCTACATCATCGCACAATGTCGCCGGCCGCATCGCCCTGCGCATGTTTATGGCCACGGTGAAATACGATAAACTCCGAGAGAAATGTGGAGGCGAAAGAAATCCGCCTTACACCATTGTGCGCCTCATGTTTATGCTTATTACTTATTTTCACCTTATTCAGAGAGCCGTTTTAAACGATCGATTTTGATATAAATTTTAGGTTTTCGAATTGCTTACGGTTCATTGTAAAACACGACGATGAGCTAAATGCGTTGTGAGGGAAGATTGCATTCATTTAGATTCACACGCTCTCGAAGTCTCGTATGACAACAAAAAACATCATTCTTTATGTTATGCGACGTCATTTGTGTAGTTTCCTTTGAGTCTGTCACTGTTTTACCCTCGGCTACTGATTCATTAGTTACTGTCCCTATCTTCAATATGATTAAACCAGAATAAGAACCGGTTTATAATTTAATTCGTTATACAAGACCAGCACCCTGTTCCAAAACATTTTTTGCTTTGCTGAGCTAAGATCAATAAAGACGTCTGAGGCTTATTTAGTAAAAAAAGATTGAAAACGATAATACAATATTTTCGATTTAAAAAAATATCTGGCATAAAGTCCACCAGCGGGCTACATAATACATCAAGATTTGTAAACACAGTACGGCCCCTAATGGCCAGTTGGAACCACTTTAGCGTATTGAAAATCAACTTGAGTTTAATACGCTGGCCATAGCAGACTCCAGTTTGAAACTCGAACTCGCAACACCGGTGCGCAAAGACAGTAAAACGACGAGCTCCCATTGTGTCCCTGACGCCACATTGTAAAAATCCTGACCTAAATCTCGCAAAACAAAACTCACACTGCACAATACTTACTTTACGACGCTATAACGATGTGGTGTTTCCTTAGAAAAGACCCTTTGTCCATTGACAAAAAGCGTCAGAGATCGCGTTTATGCAGACAAGGTCCTTCTACCTGGCTATTGTTCTATGCTCCTACCAGACTGTGGGACGGCGACTTTACATCATAAATAATTACATTCACTGGTCACTCTGGAATTAGGGTCAGTTGCGCTATCATTATTATTACATACTCGGATTTACTTATCCCTCTCCCCATCATTAGATGTAACGGTTTTAACTGCTTAAAACTATGGAACGGGTTCCCGGACAGGGGAACGACTGGTTTCAGCTTCGCCCGACTGTGAGATAATTTCCAGTTTTAATTAAGTGAAAATTCAATGCATTACTTCGAGCATTTTTTTGCGCCATTATGGATTGACAAAATTAGGGAGTCGTACTGCACTAACTACCCATTCCCAAAATATTCCATTTATATGAAATCTTTGTATCATATGTTTCGGATTTATTATTTGCCAAATCTATACATTTTGTGTGACGAACACAAAAGCCGGCCGGTCTGTTGCTCATCTAATAAACTATAATTGTAACGTTACATTAACGAATCAGTTCTCCCTCGGCCGTTTCTTTCACCTTCCTTATTTGAGCGTAAACAATGCGGCCCAGCGTCTTTCACACGCTGCTGCCGCGGACTTATCCTTGGTCAAAATAATAATTGCACACTCACATACAGTCGTCTCGCTCACACCCGCAGTCACATACATCAACTATCCCGATGCATTTGATCCGATGCGAAACGAAATATTCGAAACCTTTTGTAATAATGAACAATGATTGTTTGCTCGTCCTGTATCTTCTTTGTGTGCGAAATTACAATATACTTGTTACGTTAGCATTAATACATCTGTGGATGTGTGAGTACGGGATGGATAGAGCGATACCTTTGTCTTGCCGGGACGTCGCAAACAAAACGAGTCCTACTAATAATATAAAAGAGAAGAATTTTATTTTTAACTTCAATTCAGAAAAGTAACAAACGCTCGCACCGAACAATAGTGAGCTTCATTTATAGAAATAATCTTTTTTGTAGATAAATCTTACGTAGACGTAGGTAGACATTGTGGATTTACGGCATACAGATCTGTATCCATTCGGCTCGCTGATTCCATAGCGGGAGGTTCGTCGTGTTCTATTTGCGTTTAATCAATCGTCTTTACGTAAACATTTCATTGCTTGTTCTTGTTAACAGACTCTAAGGAGCCGATCGACCAGAAACCTGAGCTAACTCAAGAGCAAAAGATGATGAGATTTCTGGAACAACATCAGCAGCAACAACAACAACAACAACAGCAGCAGCAGCAGCATGTGCAACAACAATCACAGCAAGGCCCCAGTGAGAGGGAGGAGGAGCGAGAGACTCCGGGACCACACCCGTGTCCTTATTGTAACTTTAGTTGCTCGAACGAGTCTCGCATAAACGCACATATCTCCTCCGTACATGGCGATCCCTCGCGACATTTCATTTGCCCTCTTTGCCAAGATGGCTTCAAGGAGCGACCAGCCCTCGAACGACACGTCATGCAAATCCATTCCGTTAACTCTGAAGGACTACAGAGATTATTATTACTTGTTGACCAAAGCCATTGGTTGAACGGTGGACCCCAATCTCAGAGGGATGAATCTCGACAAGGTGATGATGAACGGGAGATTTCCTCGCCTCGATCGGAGGGAAGTGCTGATGGCGAAACAGAAAGATGCTCAACATGCAACCGTACTTTCCGAAACGTTGACGAATTGTGCCAACATCAGAACGAGTCCGGCCATCTAGAACTGAAACAAACACCTCAAGGGCCGGGGTATGTGTGCTGGAAGAAAGGATGCAATCGATACTTTGACACGGCTCATGCGCTACAAAATCATTTTAGAGAAGCGCACGCACGTAATTCCATCGCGAACATGTCAGTGTCTGAGAAACATGTTTACAAATATCGTTGCAATCAATGCAGTTTAGCATTCAAGACGATTGAAAAACTACAGCTGCATTCACAATATCACGTTATCAGAGATGCTACCAAGTGTGTGTTATGCGGAAGGAGCTTTAGATCTGTATTGGCACTTCAAAAGCACGTTGAGACGTCCCACCCTGAATTATCTGAAGAAGAGCTAAGTGCTTTCAAACGAAGCTTAGCATCGAACCCTTTACTACAAGCTGCACAAGGCACAGCTTTAGATGCAGCAACTGCAGAGCTCCTACGCAAGGAAGCTCTAAGAACTCCCGATGATGACCTAGCAGATATGGAAGACAGAGATTCAAGCGCAACCGTCGCTGATGAGTCGGGTCATAATGACGCCGAAAACTCGGATGACTCAATTATTTATAAAGATCAACAATTCTTGGAAGATTACCTAAATTCCCAAGCAATGGCGGAAGATTCATATAATGACCCCAACAGAAAGTACAAATGTCATCGATGCAAGGTAGCATTTACACGCCAATCGTACTTGACTGCACATAACAAAACACTTCTCCACAGAAAAGGTGAAAAACTAACCTACCCAATGGAAAAGTACCTTGACCCAAACAGGCCATTTAAATGTGACGTATGCAAAGAGTCGTTTACGCAAAAGAACATTTTGCTAGTACACTACAATAGCGTGAGCCATTTGCATAAATTGAAGCGAGCTATGCAAGAACAACAGAATAATAATAATCCTCCCGTGTCGCCTGGGGCGGGCTCTGCGCCCTCTAATTTGACGCTCACTCCCAAGAGTACTTCGAGTGAGGAGGATGACCGCAAACGGTACAAATGCAACATTTGCAAAGTTGCGTACACACAAGGAAGCACGCTCGACATTCACATGAGATCAGTGCTGCATCAAACACGTGCAGGCAAGTTACAAGAGCTCGCTGCTGCCGGACACGTGGACTTATCAAGGCCTTTGGTAGAGCAGCCGGACCGAACCGACCCCGCTAAAATTTTACAAGACGTTTTGTCGCCGAAAAATACATCCCCTTCGTCTACAAGCAGTGGGGGCCCGCGTTCCTCGCCCCCTGCGCGCCCAGGTAGTCCGCGATCCCCGCGCGCAGGTAGCGCTTCGTGCGATCGCTGTCACGCGTCATTCCCGAACGGGGAGCTACTCGACGCACATCGAGCAACCTCATGTCCGTTTGGCGATGCGCGGGCGCACTCGCCATTAGGTGAAGCTGAAACAGCTGCACTTGACGAGATGGTCGCCAAGGGCAACCCGCCCAAACGCAATTCACAAATGTATAAACAACTGTTGGAAACTTTCGGCTTCGATCTCGTCATGCAATACAATGAAAATCAGCGAAGAAAAATGCAAGAAGAACGGGAGATGGCGCGCGTACCAAGTCCGCCGCCACCGCCTCCTGAGGAGAAGCCCCCGGATGGAGAAACTAAATCGACGTGTCAACATTGCAACAAGGAGTTCTCTAGTGTGTTCGTTCTTAAAACTCATTGTGAGGAAGTGCATAAAGACAAAGTACCGCTGGAATTTTTGGAGCAGTTCGCTGAACAGTTTAAATCGGAGTATGAGAGGAAGTCTGGCGCGCCGAACTCCCCGCGCGCAGCGTCTCCCGCGCCGCAGGGTGAGAGGTCGCCATCTCCGCGTGGTGATAACAGTGGAAACTTCAACGAGAACGGGAATGCACAGGGAGATGCGCAAGCTGGTGCGTTACTAGCTGCGCAAGTGCAAGAGATGCAGGCGGCTTTGAACATGATCCAACTGCAGCAGCAGCTGGGGCAGTTGCACCCGATGGTGGCTCAAATGCTATCGCTGGGCCTTCCCCTCGGCTTGAACGTGGGTGCGCTGGCAGCGATGAACCTCCAACCACCTCTGGTTCCGCTGATGCTGCCGCCTCCTCCATTCGACTCGATGCCCTACGCACACGATGCGCAAATGAAACAACAGCAACTATTGCAGCAGCAACAGCAGGTGAGTCGTCATTTGTTTATAACTAACTGAGCCGACAGACGTTTTCTTGTCAAAATTGTTGTATGGTCTAGATTTTATACCAAAATTCTATACAAAACGTACATTTTACCTGAATCTTAAAATTTTCCAGGAAACTTAAAATTTTCTTTTCCATAAAAACCTAATTTGGACTGTAACGAACATTTTAAAACAATAAATAGCCAAATCCGTCTAGCCGTTCTCAAGTGATGTGCTTGCCAACGAATAGAATTTCATTTTTATTCTCAACTTCTTGCTTTATTTATTTTTATTTATAACTTAAGTGTCGGTTAATTAGATGTAATAACTACGTGATGTTTATAAAGCATTAGATAAATTACATTATACAACAGTTAAACATAAAATAATGGAAATTATATAAATTAGTATTAAATGGTTTGTGATGTCACATTAACGCCAGTGTGGAATAAAATTAGTATAATAGCTAGCTATGACTTATAAAATTGAAGTGTATAAGCGTTTAATCGTACTCAGTAGGTACAGAATCAATATTGTCATAATGATTACCTATGTTATGTAATCAATGATAGATTTAGAATCAATGAAAACAAATCTTGGCTCGAATTTTAATATCAAATGTGTTTTATGGCCATTATAAGCTCTATAGCTCCTGTAATGTAATGATCAACGTTTTCTTTACCAATTAAAATTCGAATTGTTAATAAGGTTAGCACATTATATATATACTAGCGGCCCGCCCCAGCTTCGCACGGGTGCATTTTTTCTTTCAAATTTTCGAAATTTTCTTTCATACAAACCTTGTCCTGGCAATATTCGCAATAAAATAATATTGCGATTATAAATTGAGATATAAACTATCCTATCTTCAGTGTGCAAAATTTTATTATAATCAGTTCAGTAGTTCAGGAGTCCATTGCGGACAAACCACATGACACGTAATTTATATACAGGGTTATTGGTAAAACACCAGCAACCTCTTAAGAGGTCATTGTACTCATCATTATGAAAAACTTTTACTATGTGACCAAACCTGAAATCGCGAAAAAAAATCAGCTATTCCCTACATTTATGTTCATTTAAGTCGTCAAAATGTAGGGAATAGCTGATTTTTTTTTTATGATTTCAAATTGCACAATGATACGTCATCCATCTCATATAAATCGACGACCAACCAAAACGGATTTAAACTTAAATAATAATTAAAAAACAATTTCAAGTCGAATATTATTGCGCAATAATTTAGAAACACTCAATTAACTCAGCTGTTAAATTCAGTCGAGACGTACAAATATCATGTATTTACTTATACAAACACAAGGCTTCGCATTGATTATTTTCGTCAGTTACTGTGTAAATTATATCGTGGGCAATAAGGATATCTACGACGTATTGTGAGATAAGCTCGACGATTTACGTTAGCTATCTGTTTGCACAAGGCGACAGAGAATCTATTGTTGTATGAAGGGTCCGACCATTATTATTAGTAACGACTTCCCTTAGTATTCGGACTTACCTGCTTAATATCGTTATAGATAAATGAACCCTTTGACAACTGGAAACTCGTTTCGTTTCTTTGGTCTCGAAGCTCGTAATTTAACAAAGATTTCTTTTGTTTGCAGGCTAACGCTGCAGCTGGTCAAAAGAGAGCTCGCACTCGCATCACTGACGAACAATTAAAGATTTTGCGAGCGCACTTTGACATCAACAACTCGCCCAGCGACGAGGCAATCGCGAAAATGGCCCAACAGTCTGGACTCGCAACAAAGGTAATCAAACATTGGTTCAGAAACACTCTTTTCAAGGAGCGTCAGCGGAACAAGGATTCACCTTACAACTTCAACAATCCTCCTTCCACGACACTTAACCTCGAAGAGTATGAGAAGACCGGTGAGGCTAAAGTAACGACTTTGGATTCATCAGCAAGCTCAGATGAAGCACCGCCTGAAAAAAAAGCAAAAATTGAGGACACCAGTATTATAATACCACCGGAGGTAAAGTCAGAGCCTAATGACGAGCCATCTATGGAGGAGAAATACCACACATACGATGATCGGCACCAGGAAGATAAAAGCTTTATTTTTCCGCAAGCGCCGCCACAGAGTCCGGCGCCAATAATACATACAAATGACCATCATCATCAAAACAAATCGCGACCGCAAACTCCCACGCATATATCGCTAAACTCACTGATTCAGTCTCAGTTAGATTCAATCCCGGCTACGAGTATACCGCAGCCGCCTCATCCGTCGATGCTACCACCAAAAATGAATCCTAACTTCACGTCCCCAAACTCCGCGCCCCCGAACGTCCTACCTTTGACCCCGAATCGCAGCCTCAGTCCTGGCAGGGGACCGGCCGATTTCGGACTTTCCGGGGGCAATTCGAACGGATCCAACAGCTCAACGGGGTCTTCTGGCAAACGCGCCAACAGAACTAGGTTCACTGACTATCAAATCAAAGTATTACAAGAGTTTTTTGAAAACAACGCCTATCCCAAAGATGATGATCTCGAATATTTATCGAAGTTACTGGGATTGAGTCCGAGAGTAATAGTGGTTTGGTTTCAAAATGCGCGCCAAAAAGCAAGAAAAGTCTATGAAAACCAACCAGCTGCAGATCCACCTGCGAGCGCCACAGACGATGCCAATAGATTTCAGCGAACTCCAGGTCTTAACTATCAATGCAAAAAGTGCCAATTAGTATTCCAAAGGTACTATGAGCTCATAAGGCATCAGAAGACTCATTGTTTTAAGGAAGAAGATGCTAAAAGATCAGCACAGGCACAGGCGGCAGCAGCTCAAGTGGCTGCCACATTGAGTAGTGAGGATTCCAATTCGAGCAATGTTGAACACCACCCTCCGCACGTGCCAGTCTCGCCCGCCCCGCCCCGCACGCCGACCCCCGCGGCGCCCAACTACCCTGTCTCTCCAGCACCACCAGCGCCTCTAACACCAGTTACCCCACTATCACACGCGCCCCGTGAAGAAAAAGATGGAAATTTTCAATGTGATAAATGCAACCTAGTCTTCCCTCGGTTTGACTTATGGCGGGAACATCAACTTGTTCACATAATGAACCCAAATTTATTCCCCACATACCCGCCGGATTCCCCTTTTGGGATACTTCAGCAGCACGCGCAGCTGCAACAGCTAAATGCGTCCCTTGGGAGTGATGAGGCCCGCCATCCTTTAGTGGCAGCTCTTAATCAACAAGTTGCAAAGAGGAAATTCGATGAATATGAAGAAGTGGAAACTGGTGAACAGCCAAAAGACAAACGCTTAAGAACTACTATTCTACCGGAACAACTGGATTACCTCTACCAAAAATACCAAATTGAATCTAACCCATCGCGGAAAATGCTTGAAAATATAGCACGCGAAGTTGGACTAAAAAAAAGAGTGGTACAAGTTTGGTTTCAAAATACACGAGCACGTGAGAGGAAAGGACAGTTTCGTGCGCATGCACAAGTGATAAACAAGCGATGTCCGTTTTGTCCAGCTTTGTTCAAGGTGAAGAGCGCATTAGAAAGTCATTTGAGCACTAAACACGCAGATCAGTGTGCGAGAGGTGAAATCAATGTAGACGCGCTGCCTGACGAGGAGTTAAGTACAGAATCAACACCGAGCTTCGGCTCCCAACAAAGTGACCGGCAGCAAAATTTTTCCCAAGCGGGGGCTCCCATGTTGCCCCCTATTTTTCCACCTTTTCACTCAGACATGGAGAAATTTATCAAGCAGTACAGTGAGGAGTCAATGAAACGCTATGTAAGTGAATTACAAGCGCATGCCGCCGCCCAACAAAACGGTGGTGGAAACAATGAAGCTCCTGAGCGACGGCCAGAACATGGAAAATCAGAGATACCCTTAGATCTCAGCAAACCTGTTGATCTGTCACGGCCCGGGTCGGACGCCGACGAGCGTTCTGACACCGCTTCCGAGACTATGGAGTTTTACGAAGAAGACGAGCCCACCTCGCCACTACCGGGCCAGCAGTCGGCGCGGCCCCCGGGAAAGCGATACCGCACGCAAATGTCATCCTTACAAGTGAAGATAATGAAATCGTTATTCGGCGACTATAAAACTCCTACTATGGCCGAGTGCGAGGCGCTCGGGCGGGAAATCGGGCTGCCTAAACGCGTAGTGCAAGTTTGGTTCCAAAACGCACGTGCCAAAGAGAAGAAGGCGCGCCTGGCCGCCGGACTCATGGAGGTGTCCGACGCGCCGCCGCCGGAGGAGTGTCGAGTGTGTGACTTCAAGTACAGTCACAAGTACTCGGTGCAGGACCACGTGTTCACGCGCGGCCACATCGCGGCCGTGCGCGCGCGCCTCGAAAGCGGCGCGAGTGGCGGCGAGGACAGCACGCTCGCGCTCATGCAGATGGCTGCGCGGCTCGAGAGCGGCATGGGTGGCGACCTGCACAACGCGTTCCTGCGGCCACAGCTAGCCGGAAACGGTGAGTGTACAACTTGACCGCGGGTCGAGTCGCCTAGCGCTTCCCAGCGCTAAGCGATCCTGCACCCTCTTACGTAGAACCTCGCAGCGGCGAGCTCCGCTCGATTGCGTCATTGTCACTCTGACTGTGTTCACTTCTAGATGAAGCTGTTGTTAAGGCGGTTCGAGCGAAGCTCATTTCGTGCCGTGACGGTCGTTGCTATTTTCCTACTAGTGAGTCCTTTTGTAAATAAACTTTAGGTGTAACTGAAATAGTTAAACATTATCTCTCCGTAGTGTTGGTGTTTCAATATTAAGAAAATCCTCTTCGGATTGAGCTTAACTGTCTTTGCCAGTGAATAAAGTACATTCAAAACTGTACTGAGATAAATATGCGCCAAGTCGGTCGGCCGATGCGAAAGGTAATGGCGGCACGTACGCAGCCGATTCAATCTCAGAAATTATTTCGTAATTCAAATAATTACTAAGCACCTATAGCTGGGAGCGTGGCAACAGTAAAAAACATTACTCAATCTTCAAATTATAATATAAATCTGAAATTAGTGTGAAATAGATTATTTTTTCTGTGGTTCGGCGGTTGGACAGTGTTTTGTAGTATGAGCATTATTTGTGTTTGTTGGTGTGTCTGTTTGCCGCGGCACGTGTTGCTTGGCGCGTTGTCATCGCGCGCGAGAGGCGGGACGGCTCGGGCCGGCCGCGGTGCGGTTGTGGGCGGCCGCTCTAAGCCACTATACAAATGCAAACGATGCACAACAATGGTAGGAGTTAGGACGCGTGAAGGACGTCGTATATCTAATGGGACCGATCTGGCGCACATGCATTTCGCTCCACATGAATAATCAATTATTTAAATGACGCCAATCAAAAGACTTTCTCGGAAACGGCACATCAGTGTCCATTGTTTCCTTTGTTTTTATTAACTTATTATATTGAGTTTGCTCTACATATTGAGCACCAACACCACAGAGAGATATAGACTAGTAATCTGTTGCATAATATTATTCTTCCTAGTTGTTCGTATTTAAAACTCCTATTAGGTATTAGCGACATGTCGATTGTTGTAGGATTGTAATGAAAACCAAATTATATATTTTAGAGAATTTAAATGTTTTAGTTATTATTATGTAAAGTCATAGCGAAGCCTGAAGTCTATAATTATTTAAAATAAGGTGCCTTGTAGGATCCAAGTGTTTTGTAAATTATTTTTCTCTTGAGCTCCACTGTAAATAGTAAAAAGTATACTACTAGATGTAACGATGTGCATTGTAAAATTATCTCCGATTGCTGTTCGTATTGTGTATTTCGATAGTTCTTATCTATAGGTAGATATAAATATATTATTTGTTTCGTAGAGGCATCTTAAGAACTTGTGATATAAATGTATCTAATTAGTTTACTTCGCATATCTTTCGCAAGGGTCTCGGCTATGGGCGCGAGCCTAAACGTACAAAAATATATACAGACATAACATTAGAAGTTTGTCGGTTTTACATGATAATACCTTATTTTGTCGTGTGGGGTCCCGGTTGCAGTTTTTGCTATTCTTTCGAGAGATTTACATAAAAGTGGGCCTCGATTGGGGCGTTAGGCGATATGCAAATATTTTCTTCAAATTTGAATGTACGTGGGGGCACGAGCGTGGCCCGCATGCGCCCGCGCCCCTGTGCACGCGCCGCGGGAGCGAACGCTTTGCCCTTATTTATTACGTGGAAATTTTCGCTACCGACTCTAAACACCTTGATACGTCTCTATTGATCTTTCAAATGCAAATGTCCCAGTCTGTCGTAAAGAACATAATAAGTATTATTTACTACTTCAATACATACCACAGCATTATGGTTTTACTTTAGATTCCAAGCATGTTTATTTGCATATCGCTTTTTGTTATATTTTTCTTTTATTTTTGTTATGTTTGTATTTATTTTTGTTCTTTAGTTTTACTATTATTTTGTTTATCATGTAGATACCTAAACGTATTTACGTCAAGAGCGACTGACGTACCCCTTGATATTGAATTTGCCTCCAATACGACTTCCAATAATTTTATTTTAATTTGTATAATTTAATTTTTAACCTAATTTTATGCGATCTGCATTTACTGTTATACAGATGACGTTATTCTAAATAGTTATTTGAAACAAAGTCCTGTGCCAGCCAGTGAAAGAATTCTTTGGTATTTAGCGGCGTAGATTCGACCGCCTAAGGAAAGATTGAAAGTCTTGTAAACTTGAATAGTATTATTATAATTATTATCTACAGTTATTATATTTGCAGAATTCGTTGAAATAAATGCAATATTTATATTATTGAATTATGTTTTTTTTTGTTTTTTGTTTCCTTGGTTCCTTTTATCCTGAGTTTGTTTTTTGTTTGCTTTTGTTGGAGAACATTTATGTGGAATGCAATGTGAGGTAACAAAGAGCATTTAAACAAAGCTAATATTTTTTGGTAGAAAGTCTCTTGCTAAGTTTTGGGGAATTAACGAATTATTTAGGGACAGGTGAACATAGGAGATATTGGAAATGTAAGGTACCTCACGCAGATAGTTACAATAGGGCTGTAGGTACCTGAGACATAAAACAAAGAGGACTTTGTTTTTATTTGTGTACAAGATAAATTGCCACAAAAGATGTGAAATTAATATTTTTAGGAATATATTTCATGCCTACGTGGGAGGTAATGTTTAAATTATGAAGTTTTTCATCAGCAAAAAACAGATTGCTAGTTTACGCAGTTTTGAAGTAATAGGTGCTTTCTTGAATAATATGAAAACGATCGTGACGGCACATCGCGATACACCTAACAACCTTATTTCTATATTTAATGTATCTTGTACAATTCAGCTTATGAATCTCTACTACAAACACACAATATACCTATCTAGAGGAGAAAACTTCCTTTGAATTGAAACCTCCAAGAAGATATACCTAGTGTGCTGAAAGTATACCTGGAGATCACTGCTTCTCTTATTCGTCCAAAATAAAGCCTGAAATAAGACTAAGTAAGGTTTCGAATCAGCATTAGGTAGGTACACACATTGCCTCTAAAAATGTTTTTTTTTTTATATATATTTTACATATTTTTTATTTAATATTATTATTAGGTAGGAATCAGCATCGTCAATTTTATTTCCAAATAGGTTATCCAGTCGACGTACAAAGGCGACTGAAAAATATCTGGAGGTATTTTTCACAAAGTGCATGCTGTGTGACCTGTTCACCCCTACCTAATGGATTCTACATTTAACTGAATTAAGCACGGGTTCACTCAAATCCGAAAATACATAAATTAATGCCTCTAAAGGTTTTCAAATCCCACTTTACCTTACTTTAAATCACCACCCACTTTCGTTTGACAAAACGAAATAACTAAACGTCGATTTATTTAAAATACACATATTTTTTCACGCACCCACTCATTGGGGTTCGTTCAAAAAAATATTAAATTACAAACGTACAAAGGAAAAACTGCAGGCTTCATAAAAAATGCTCCCGTTACCGACCTGGCTAATTATTTCATTGTAAAAGGCAATGATATTGGACGTGCTTACTATAAAATAAGCCTTTTTTCTTAAAATACAATGGGTTTTTTTATGAAATCGATATCAAGACGGTAAGTAGGCAGATCATTGATGCGATGATAGTAGGTGGGTAATTTATAGGTAGGTAGTGATGATAGAAAAAAAAAATTACCCGTTAGTTGAGCTTGTGAATAAAGGAAAATGTAAGCAGATGTCTGTCAATGAGATAAGCAGGAAAATATACGAAAGGGCGTTGACTCAATGTCAAACTATACCTAATAAATTAAAATTAACTTTACGACCCAAAAGAAGATGGCTTCATAAAGATTTGTCTGGTAAACGCAATAAAAACGAAGGACCTGTCTATTTATTAAATTGGAGAATTAATTTTTTTTTAAGGTCTAATAACTGCGTGGACAGCCCTCAAAATGCCCAGCCTCGTATAAATTGTTGATGTTCATGAAATATATGAGATATACTCCTAGAGCAGTGCTTGCCCGTGGTAATGGCCATGACTTACGAGTTCACAAAGTGAAGCACCTGTTAGGCTAACAGGTGCTTTGTGTAAATTATTTCATCACCAGTGCTCCCAAAACATCGTGAGTTATACATACTCCCGACACTAAGCTATAAATACCTGCTATGCTTTGATATTGACGATAAGGCAATAAAAATACGGTAAAAATTAACAACACAAAACTCCTGAACTTTACACTCACTCTTAAAAGACTTACTAAAACGAAGCTTTATATCAAACTAGCGGCCCGTCCCGGCTTAGCACGGGTGAAAAAAAAAAGGAGAAAAAAAGCCTATATTAATCAGTGATAATGTAGCATTCAAATGGTGAAAGAATTTTTAAAATCGGTTCAGTACTTTTTGAGCCAATTCGTTACAAACATACCTACTTACATACAAATCTCTCCTCTTTATAATATTATATAGTATAATAGTATATAGTATCTAAAGTATAGAAGTATAGATGGATACAAAACAATATGAATACTTCTGTTTGATTCCAAAATCATTGCAAAATGCATTGAGTAGGTATTGAAATAGCCATAAGAATATGGAATAGGAACTGCATGGTAGGAGCAATAACAGTTAATGTTGTCCGAATGGTGATAATACCAATAATAAATACCAATTTACCGAAGGTGTGCCAATCATTGCAGATGTCATATGGGATGTCCATGCTCAGTAGGCTTAATTTATGACGTAGCTGGGTACAACAGCAATGCGTTTTGAATTTGAACATTAAATTAAATCAGATCAAAATCGTTTATTTGCATAAAATATTGTAGGTACAAAAGACGACGTTGACGGGGCCCGTGGCTAAATAATAACAGTCGCACAGGTCGATCGATCAGGTTAAGCTACGCTTACCGCGGTTAGTCTGTGGATGGGTGACCATCTTTACATACCGAGACCCCTCCGTGCCTCGGAAAACACGTTAAGCCGTTAGTCCCGGCTGTCATTCGTGGATCTTTGTCAGAAGCCCGAAAGTCTCACAACCAGTGATTCCAAGGGATATCATATTACCCAATAACTGGGTTGTGGAAGTCAAATAGGCAGTCGCTCTATTTAAAATACTGCATCCAGTTAGACTGGAGCTGACCCCAACATACATAGTTGGGAAAAGGCCAGGCAGATGATGACGGTAGGTACAAAAGATGATAATACATAAAATTTCAGTGCAATGACACATTCCGCCATGTAATGATGACATGCAAATATTATATTTAATAGATAAAGTAGGTATGTTGTAACCTATAAAATAATTTAATAACAGTTTTAAGGTATTCATTAATGTTTAGGCTTTTGCTTTAAGAAGTCGTTAAACACGTTCGAAACCATGAAATAATGGGGGTCCAATACTAAGAATTTGAAACCAGCGGGGTAATTGCGTAACACAGATAAAATGACAAGTGATCGCAATGGGTTTCATTTTGAAACTTCATCCACGTTCATTGCATTATTTACGGTGTTGAGCAGATGATTTTTGCAAACCTATGAAGCAATGGATTACCAATTTCCTGTTGCCTGTAATAGTGAGAAAATGAAAGCTTGAGATAAAAAAGGAACTTTTTTTTTGAGTATGTGAAATCATCAAATGAGGGGTCCCGCTCTGGGTGGAGCGGAAGGGAGTGTCAGACTCTTACTGACTAAAACCCACCCATGTTCCTTCCTTAGCCCTTTATGTTCCGGGGTAGCGGTAACCCTTTCGAACAGGACCTTAGTACATTATCATTATGAAAATTAGAGAATGGTCTCTTAGGTACAATTCAAGTATGGACCTGAATTGTCATTATAGCTACGTCCAGCACCGTCAATGTGACGTTGAGATGAAAAATTTCATTAAAAATATCAAGAATTTGTTCAGTACTTAGTACCTACTTAAATGATAAAATAACAAATGATGAACGATCGATATATGTTTTTATTAATGAGTCGGAAGGTATAATGCTTTCAAGTAAAGGAGGTTTACAGACAGAGGAAATAAGATTCTGCTAAGCTTAGAATCTGCCCTGTATCATATATATTTGCGAAGTAGTTAGATAACTTACAAATAGCTTTCAAAAAACATCATATCTTGGCAGTACCTACCCACCAACCCCCTATTCCACAATGAGAGACTAGATTTAATTTCCTCTTACCTACTAGGTACTTACAGTAATGCTTTGGGGTATTTGCCTAACATAACAGTAAGAATGACTTACATTCTGACAGTTTAAGGGGACTACAGGACCTAAACGCAAGGTTTATATTGCCTAAAAGTTTAAGATCAACTGCAGTAAACAAAATCGGAAAAATATATGATATTATAGATTCGATATTATATTTTATATGTTATTATTTTTATTATGATATCAGTTAGATAGTGTGTTAAAAACATAATACAACTAATTTGATACGATAGAAAAAAATCATGAAGATACCTCTAAAAACTTTCTTTTAATAATAAAAACCATATCAATATACATATAATCATTCTGATTTTTTGTCAGATTATTCTACCTACAAGCAACATACTAAAGCACTAGTGTTTTAATTTTTTAGTCCAAACAATAGATTTTTTGTAAATAAAATATAATTGCTTCATATTTTGCAATACCAGCGTTGTGTCATCGCGCTTCTCTTTCTTTTCTATGCAGTCCGACAGTGACCGCGCTTTAGATCATATAGCCTTTAACAACATTCATTGCATGATTTACATTGTTGAGCTGACAATTTTTTCCAACACTGAAGCAATGGCTAAGAAAATCCTTCAAATTCATTCAGATTGTGATTGATCGTGTGTTACGCAATTAAGGTGCTGATCTGCTATATCTCCTGAAGCAATAACGAAGTCATCATCTGCCTAGCCTTTTCCCAATTAACTATGTTGGGGTCGGCTTCCAGTCTGACCGGACGCAACTGAATACCAGTATTTTACATGGAGCGACTGCCTATCTGACCTCCACAACCCAGTTACTGGGTTATTACCCAGTAACTGGGTTGTGTGCGATACCCCTTTGTAAGACTGATTGTCAGATTTTCGGGCTTCTGACTACCTGTAACGACTGTCAAAGATCCACGAATGACAGCCGGGACCAACGGCTTAACGTGCTTTCCGAGGCACGGAGGGGTCTCGTTATGTAAATATGGTCACCCATCCACAGACCAACCGCGGCAAGCGTAGCTTAACCTGATCGATCGACCTGTGAGGCTGTTTTTATTTAGCCACGGGCCCCTCCTTCTGAAGCAATAACGAAGTAAGGAAATCTATGAAAACATGCACTGCCTAATTCTAGTGTCTCCTAACTCTATCTTGCATCTTTGTCTAGATTCATCTGTCTTACTAAACTAATACAGACTACCGGCCATATCACAGCAATTCCTTTATCAATGATAAATAGAGCAAGGTTGAATCAATCGTCAAAATAAAGACGCACGTAGTCATTTTTTAAGCCCCCGTATTAACTGACAGAAAGTTGAAACTCTACAAGTATCCTACGGCCTTTGACGTGACTTGTTGATCGTAATATTTTTATAAAAAAGCAATATTTATTTATAAAAAAGTAAAAAACCAGGTTATCACGTATTAGTTTAGATACTTCACGCTCGTACGCTTAGTTCTCGATTTATAGTTTTATATAGAAAATTTGTTGTTAACGTAAGGTTGGGCCTTGAAACCAGCCATTCATAGTCGAGGTTTTGGTGAAGGCAACAGATCGCTGTCTTTAAGGACACACGTTTAGGTAGCTCCGTCTATGTATTTAATTAATGCAAAAAATCTGTGAATTTGACATTATAAATTAGGTGTAGAATAAAATATTAAAATTATGCTCTTAAAAAGAGGTGGGCGGAAAATAATAGGTTTGATTTTGATAAGATTCCTATTCACAATAGTTATGATTTAAGGCTAACATTAAAACAAATTCCAAATACAGATGACACATAAATATCATACTTATAAAAGAATGTTACATATTAAATGGCATAAATTATATGAATTGATACCTATAGCAAATCTAATAGAGATCAATTTAATAAAATCTACATCCGTATCGGTTTTCTAAGATTTTAGTGAAAGCATAAAAGCTAGTTGTAGAGACTCCTTATTAGATTCCGAAACTGCAAACCTTTGCGTTAATTAGATACCTGCCTAGGTACACTTAACTAACACGTAGTAGGGAGGTAGGTATTAGTTTTAGTTAGACTCTTGTACTTACTTTTCTACCTAGTTCATCATCATCATCTGCCTAGCCTTTTCCCAACTATGTTGGGGTCACCTTCCAGTCTAACCGGATGCAGCTGAATACCAGTATTTTACATGGAGCGACTGCCTATCTGACCTCCACAACCCAGTTACTAGGTGATACGATATCCCTTGTTAAGACTGGTTATCAGACCTTCGGGCTTCTGACTACCCGTAACGACTGTCTGAGATCCACGAATGACATCCGGGACCAACGGCTTAACGTGCTTTCCGAGGCACGGAGGAGTCTCGGTATGTAAAGATGGTCACCCATCCACTGACCAACCGCGGCAAACGTAGCTTAACCTGATCGATCGACCTGTGTGGCTGTTATTATTTAGCCATGGGCCTCTCCATTTTTCTACCTAGTTTATAGATACAGTTAATATCATCCTATACAAGGTGTAACAGAATAAACGCAAGTCCTGAAAGTAGTTTGTTCGTAATTGACTACCTACTCAATCGATTTCAGTAACTTTTAATATAGGTTTTTTTTTTTTCAAAAATTATGTATTTTGTCATACTAACCGCCGATTGAGTCAAATAAAATGAAATCTTATTTCAAAGTAATAAGACTCAATTTTAAATGCTTAAAGTAATACTAATGTCCACACGATTTTCTTAATAAAATTAGCAAGCTTTAAAAAAAAGTTTTGGTCATTGTATTTATACTTTTAACTCAATACTCTAATTGGGGTGTATGAGGTCTTGCGTTAATTATGTTACACCTTGTATAAACTAAAACGGCGAACAAATGAAAATAGTTCGGCATTCTCCATCATGAGGCCTCCTTTTGCTATGTTAAAAGAACATAGGTACGTAACTACTCGTATGTAAGTACGTCGATATCATTTTAAATTCTACCCTCACCGCCACCACGCTGAATTCAGGGCCAAACATCACCCATAAACGTTCAATGGCGTCGGTTTTACGCGAATTTCGTAAGTAACCGTTGCAACCGCCGATAAATGATCACAAAACGCTTTGTTAACACCAAATCTTCACGCCAAATCGTGTTTTCACTTGGTGTAAAGATTTACTGAATAGAATATGGTATAACATTGTTCGCTGTGTCGCCTTAATAAAAGGATGAAACATGAATGATAATACGCGAGGAGATTTCACGTACAACGTCGAAAATGACAGAAATGTAGAGAAAAAAAATTGACATAAGAAATGCTTCATAACATTGGAATAGTCAAATCAAAGAATGGAGGCATAATCTACTCGTAACATAGATTTAATAATGATAAAGTAGTTCAGTAGCATAGTTAAAGTACTTGTTAAGTATACACATATCGACCGATGGCTATCATAGCGATCGATCTGCAAATCTCTATACAATAATGACTGAGAACTGAAGACGCGGGGACGGGGGGAGGGGTCGTCCAGTACGCCCTGGAGTCACGTCGAGGCGTCCCAACCCATTACCCGGTCCAAACCGTATCGACAAATAACCGCCAATTATTGGATCGCTCTACAATCTTTTTACAATTTCTTCTCCGTCGGACGTTATTATATTTCTATTAAGCCTTTTTTGTAATCAAACTACTAATGATTCGATTCCATTTCCTAGGCCGACGTGCCGCCTCCGCAATGTTAATGACACTACGTAATTAGATCCGGATGGTTTGAGGGCGTTGACTCTACTGCGGTGCCCGACCGGTAGATAATGGCAAAGTGTCAATTTTACTAAAAATATGGTAATTTACAATAGCGGACGCCATTTTGTCTCTTCACACAATTGAGACAACGTCAGCTGGTAATGAGTTAACACCGTTAAGAGCGATCTAGGAAATGTATGCGCGGCGGCGACACGATCTGCTGAATACTGACGCTAAACACTATCCAAGTATCATTTTATAAACACACTTGTGTGATTACCCGCCATCATCACTAATAGGTATTCGCAAACTAACGAACAGCCTAACATGTAATTAAAACAACCACTTTGTTTCAATGTGAGTGGTTATTTTTCTATTGCGTTACATAACATTCAATTTTACAAATGTGACGTAGATGTCTGGAAATTCCTAATCATAATAGGTAAAACTAATTTGGTTATAAGCGTGTCGGTAATAATTTTCACATCGACTCTCGACTGATGAATCTAGATGGACGTCAGGTATTAGCAGTACCTACTCATTTAAACCTTTTTATAAAGAAGATACAGTTAGTCTCGATAATATAAAAGAAAACAAAATACCTCATGAGGAAGAATTTGTTTCGTAATAGATTGTCTGATATCGGACAGTTACGTCTTTCTTCGTACAAAAGTGTCACCTATGTGGCTGTTGCTGGACCCGCTGGCCATTGGCTGCCAGTATCGTGACCACTGCAACTACCGTGACCGATGACAGTTCTCATTGCCAATTAGAAGTTCAATCACCGACGTCAATGGGGGCCAGGCAGAACCGAAAAAACAAGCATTGTATCTACAGTCATGTTTCAATTTGAGAAATTGATTTGTGATGCGACCAACACCACATTCGTAACTTATATATAGTTAGTTTTCTAATCAGAGCGACATCACGACGCATCGATAACAATGGACGGTTCTTGTCAAGTCATTTCATCATCAAACGTCATTTGGAGCTCATTTATTCGCTTGTATATAAACAACACATACGAGTATGTAATGACGTTTTTTTCTCAGTAATAATCTTACGTGAAATGATTGATGTAAGTTGGTAGCGTTTTTTATATTGTATCTGTTAATTCATAGACAATTCACTAAACACGCTTGTCCTGGACCAGTTCATCTTTAGCATAATTGGCGCCCAAATTGTAGAACTACTTACATGATATAATATCAAAAGTTTAAATCATTTAGACAGACAGGTCAACCGCAAGCCATCTGTAATATTAAATGTCTACTATGATAGTGACGCGGTTTATAAGATATTTATATTCTTATCTCGTCTCTTACCGGCAGTATATCTCACAAGGTAGAAACAGGTTAAATAAAAAAAATTTGGGCATTGCTAACTAGGTATAGTAGGTACGTGACAAGCATAAAAAAATATAAAAAAAACTGAATCAATTTTATAATCATATAATTTCCAGATCATAAAATCGAATTTGTTAGTAATGACATACCTATACAACTTAATCACTAGTGTTACATACATTTGCCAAAGAATGATGTTTATTTTGGGATCCCTCTCAAATAGCCATGTGTGATACACCGATGGAGAGCTCTTTTTGAACTAAATAGAAGTTACTATAGTACCTAATTTCAATCCTTGTCCGCTAACTATCTAACTATCCCACTGTACCGAACATGCCAGTTTTAGTCAATACAAAAATAAGGTTTCTTTTAGATATTTCATAATTTACAGATTAATAATAATGTCAAAATAATTATATTTTAATATAGAGGGTGGGCAAAAAATCGTGGATCAAACGAAACAGGGCGACAACTGAGGTTATTTGCAGTAAAAAAATTCTATATGGCAGTGCCCTAACTTGATCTCCTTAAAAGTTATGACTATTTGAGTGTTTACAGTAAGGTTCTAAAGTTCCAAATTAATAATTTTTCGTGAGACTTAAAAGATATTGAAAAAAGTGCCAAATACTGATAATCATGATACCCACTATCATAAAAGCACTGTTGTAGTGATGAAGCTTTTTTTTTAATTTTTGTATTTTTTTTTTTCATTAACCCCAGCTATCGTTTTGTTTCGTTTGATCCAAGATTTTTTACCCATCCTGTAGATAGGTACCAAAACAAAATCTGAATCTAATCACTTATCACAGAAGATTTTAATCTTATAAAGATGTATGTTCTCGACAGTTTGAAAGTGTAAAACCAAGTTACATACTAAAAGAACCTTGTTTCTTGCCGCAAATCGCCATTACATAGTTAAGTTAATGACCATTTCCACGTTTACTAACCACGGAACAAGTTAATGTATCTCCTAGTTATATGGATTAGAAACAAAGTGTATTTGCCGCTTAAAATGCTTGCAAAAGAGGCACTGTGTTTTCAGGAAATGGATAGTGCTGAAAAAATATAATTTCTTTAAGAGAATTAGAAGATATACCTACAGGTATCTCTGTCAGTATCTTGATTCCAAATGGTATCAGGGAGGTATTGTTTTGCTAATGACGAATACTTGCGGTGAGATTACATCGAAAGTAGTTTGACAAACCAATTTCGCATGAACCAATATTTTTTTTTTTAATTGTTAAGAGAAAATTTAAGAAAAATTGCCTACACAAACTATAGATGATCGCTGTTCCCTATTCCCAAATTCTCCTACCATCTTGTCTTGGCAATCAATGGGTACCATAAACCCGCCTTAATCTACTTTAAAATAATCAATTTAATTAACCTATTAGACTATAAAGAACACTGCCCCAGTCTCTACTTACCAAGTTACAACAAAAATAACGAGCACATACAAAGTCTAAAGGAAACAACTAGTTACCAGAGGATACTTTACTAATGAACCAGTGAACAGCACTCAATGTCCAATTAATCTAACTGATATTTAAGACAACAACGTAATGAGTTATTTGCTAATAAGCGCCCGGTGCGGCTTTATTAGCGATGTTGCAAACTGATTATTTGCGACAATGTAAGTAGGTACGTTGCTCAGTTATTATCGTACAGGCGGCTAAATTGTTTGGTGTGGAGGTAAAGGATCGGCTCTGCTTGTGCGTTTTGTCTGACAACAATGACAATGGACTCATTTGTTCAGTGGTAGACCGGAGAATAGAGCGGGGTCAGTTCTGTTAAAATCTCATTGTGAAAGCCTAGGTGAAATGAGCTGTCATTCAATCTGACACCAAGAATTGACACTATTGACAGTTCAGTTCAAGCTCACTTCACCTTAGTTTTCACGGTGAGATTTTTACAGAATATTTTAAGAACTGAATGATTCAGTATAAACCACATTGAATACCTACACATCCAGAAACAATATTTTGTTTTGTACAAACCTACATAACATGTGTTGGCACAAGACATTACTTAGAAACCATTCCAAAGATGAACGCCTTTATTTAAAAGCGGTAGGTACTTAAAGTTAGTAGTTTTAACGTCAAAAAATGTGTTAAGTAGACGTTAATCATTAGTCATTACTTAACTTAAATCTACGTTTATAAATAAACTCTATGAATTCAAACATCAGATCCTTTCAAAAGAGAATGTAGCTTGTTCCTTGCATATCATCTAACTCCTTCGGTAACTGTACCTGCTTATAACAGAATAGGGAAGAAAACGTCTCATTTCAGTGAATTAAAGTCGTGATGATTATTTTAATCGTTTGGCTAACAAAGAGAAACAGCGGATTAGCGGTAATTATCTGCGCTGAGCCGACGACGTCGTGACGGTGGTTTGTTCCGCTATGCTCCTTAGATAATTCCCTTGTCATTTCAGAGAATATTGTCAAGTTTTTTGAGTGGGTTAATGTGTTTCTATTAAAAAGTAGAAAAGTAGATGTTATTTTGTTCAGTAAAGTCGAAAGGTTGTTGGCAAAAAAGGTGAGTTGATAATTTTTGCTAGTAACAATTTACTGCATATACGAGTGAAGATTATATGCAGTTAATTCATCACAGATGATAATGAATTAACTGCATATAATTTTCACTCGTTGGCTTAGTTGTTGATGGCCTAGTTGTAGGTTTGAACCCAGATGGGCTCTTACTTTGTGTAACTTATTTCATCACCATTGCTCTCAGAACGGTAAAGGAAATCATGCGGAAGCCGGCATGTCCTAGAAACAAACATTCGAAGACATGTGACATCTATGAAACCGCACCGGGCCCGCGTGGTGGATTACGGCTCACTCCGTCTCACAGAAAGGAGGCCTGTGTCTTAGCAGTGAGAACGAGAATTTATGATTAATTAATTTATTAATTTATGATTTTTTTAATTTCTCATTATGAATTTATGATTTAGAAATATCATCTTTGAAACTTACGAAATGGGAGCAGAAGCCATTGAAGGGCTGATATTGATAGGTTTTAAATACATTAATGTTTATAGGTATCTAATACTTACACCTACCCGATAAATATTTTATAAAAGTCATAAAGTTCTAATCAATAAACTTGTTAAGCTTGATCAGACCTTTATAAAGTTTATAGTCTTCAATATAGCTGAAGAAAGCAGCTGTCTATGGCTGGCGGGCGTCATAAGCTTAAGTACCAACCTACCTTAGTAAAATCGTTCCACAAAGAATATAAAAAAAAACTTTATAACTTCATATTTTTTTTTGTCGTTAGCCTATATTGTGTCCCACTGCTGAGCGAAGGCCTCCCCTTTTTCCTTCCAAACTTCCCCGTCTTGTGCGTCTTCATCTTTGGCCATGTTGGTCCTGCAAACCCTTTTTTTTCTTTTTTTATTTCCATAAGTAATTTACAAAGTAGATGTGCGCAGCATTTACAGCGTAGGACTTACAAGTGCACAGAGATTTAATCAATGACCCCCATGATAGGTGGAACCTGTGTTACGGGTCATCCATACGTCCATTATACCTCGTTAGATCGTCACACCACCTTCGCCGTGGTCTATCTCGATGGCGAAGTCCTCCTTCAGGCGTCCAGTGAGTGACGATCTTTGCCCATCTCTCCGGGTGCGTTCGTGCGTCCGGCCCACTTCATCATACAAGAACGAATTTTATTTTAACCTTGCACTAATATTTACAAAATACTTGATAACACGTGGTACCCTTTGGAAAAGGTGACGTCTCTATCTGTTTCACTCACATTGTCGAAATGCGTGTACTTTACCTGTAAGTTTTAGATTTAAGGGGACTACAGGACCTAAACGCAAATAACGCAAGTTTTATAATGCAAAAGTAAACAAAATCAGAAAAATATATGATAGTCTTCAGGATATATTTTAGTTAGGTAATGTTTTGAAAACATAAAACAACTAATTTGATACTATAGAAAAATCTTGAGGTTACCTCTAAAAACTTTATTTTCACATTAAAAATCATACTAATATATAATACATACAATCATTCAGATTTTTTGTCAGATTATTCTACAAGCAACATAATAAAGCACTAGTGATTAATTTTTTTATCCAGACAATAGATTTTTCATCATCCGTTTCCGGCTTGACGTTGATATCACTTATACTAATTAATTCTATCTAAAAACACAATGACCATTTCTACCCTGAAATATTTCAGATTACTTTATTGAAACCCTCGCATCTCTTGTTTACTCCGGATCCATCATCATCTTCTTCATCTAAGGCTTTACAGCTGCGGGTGGGCCTTAGCCCGATCAAGTATATTTCTCCAACGTGGCCTGTTTCCAACATTCTCTCTCCAATTTCTCACTTCAGAATGGTCCGGAAACAATCCAAGCAACTGAAGTAAGACATTTAGTAGTCAGTTCCTCTGATTAGATAAATAAAGATATCTACAAAATGTTAGGCATTAGACCGGCAGCTAGCAGCTATCTTACCTATAGCTCCTGTACTATCGTAATACTGTCAGTATCATAAATGCTGCCATAAATAACTACCACTTAACCTATATACTGAGATTGTATCGACTTCCAATTACATAATACATATGTTATTCAAGGTTAGGACACTTAATCCTACTAATATCATAAATGTGAAAGTTTGTGAAGATGTTTGTTACTCAATCACGCGTAAACCGTTGAACGGATTTGGATGAAATTTAGCACACAGATAGTTTGTAACCAGGATTAACACATAGGATACTTTTTATATCGCCATTCCCACGGAATCGAAACTAACGCGGGCGAAACCGCGGGGCGCTGCTAGTTTGATAATATTTACGTTAATGTTACATATGCCAAATTATTGGCAGACTGAGGCATCCTGGTCTACCATATGTATAGCTACGCAGCATTGAGTGAGATTGAGAGCAGTGTTGGCACAGTAGTAACGGCTGCGATTTAGAGTGTAGTCGTAGGTTCGAACCCAGGCAGAGGCTTTACTTTGTGTAAATTATTTCATCACCACTGCTCTCAAATCGGTGAAGGAAAACAGCATAAGGAAATTGGGAATCGGCTTGTAAAGAACCCAAAATTTGAAGACACATCTACCAACCCGCACTGGGCCCCCGCGGTGGATTACGGCCCACTTCCTCTCACCGAGAGGAAGAGTGTGTCCCAGCTATGGGAACATTGGAGGTCGATTATGCTATGGAAAATACGCTGCAGTTAACATAATTGCCAAAGGGAAGGTATTAGCTTGACACGATCGTTATTTCTAAAACAGACTAGTTTTCCAGAAGTTTGTGGCAAGAAAATCTCAGTAGACTGAATAGAGTTAAAAAAAAATAAAAATAAAAAATTTAAAAAAATAATAAAGAAATTAATTATGTAGGTATCTACTTTAATAAAATAGGTAGAAAATCCACAAGTTTGTCTTCAAATTACCATTTGGAAAATCTCAAACATAGGCACAAGTATGCCACCTAAGTACTTCTAGAATGAATGAACAATAGCAAATTACCATACCACACCATACCATACCATAGTAGCCACGTAGGCCGCTACAGACACAATTCGTCAAACTGGGGGATTACTGACCCATTCAATACCCAGTGCGAGTGTGGTACCTCTAAACAGAGCATGCCCCGCTTGCTGGAGTGCTCTAAGTGCCCGTTCACCTGCACCTTCGATGACCTTAAGAATGCCACTGATGCTGCAATCAACATGGCTACCTACTGGGCTCAAACAATATAAACATCGAAGAACAGACATAAACATGAAAAGACGAAGAAGAAGAGCAAACTCTAGTCATCACTTTACTTTAAAAAAGGGGCTACGCTATTAGTAAGCACACGAGCATTTAAATTTTTAAAGTGTAACCGATATCCCTAAGAAACATTAAGAAACATTTTCTTTACATGATTCATACTACATACCTCTTTCCGTGCTATGCAATCTTACCAAAGAAAGCATTTTTCATTTTCTGCCATTTTTCAAAGTTTTCATAAACCTACCTCTATCAAAAGACCTTTCTTCTATTCACTACACAGACTGATCTAAGCAAAGTGTTCCTGAAACCTGAAAAGTAAAACTGCAAGAAAAGACCCTTCCGGGAGTCAAAGTCAACCTGATTATCAAATACATCATCATCATCTGCCTAGCCTTTTCCCAACTATATTGGGGTTGGCTTCCAGTCAAACTGGATATACCAGTATTTTACAAGGAGTAACTGCCTATCTGACCTCTACAATACGTACCCAATAACTGGGTAGTAGAGGTACACCTCTGTAAGACTGGTTGTCAGACTTTCGGGCTTCTGACTACCCGTAACGACTGTCAAAGATCCACGAATGACAGCCAGGACCAACGATTTAACGTGCTTTCCGGGGCACGGAGGTGTCTTGGTATGTAAAGAGGGTCACCCATCCACGAACGAACAGCGACAAGCGTAACTTAACCTGATCAATCGAGCCGTGCGCCTGTTATTACTTAGCCACAAGCCTTCATAGCCACCCATTCCCCTGTCACAGTAATCCTCTTAATTCAAAATATCATAGACAAAAATTATTAAAAAGAAAAACCTGGTATGAAAATAGGCACGGGTAACAAGTGGTACATTCTGGCACGCCGGTGGTTACCGCGCTCGTGCCGGCCCGCCCCGATATTTTCATTACCACTATAAATACCTAGGAATGAAGTCTTCGCATTGCTGCTTATTGAGGTTGCACCTTAATTATATTTCGCGATAACCGCGCTCAGCGGGTTAAATAAGGAAACTTTAATGGCGAACATTTATTTAGTTTTATGAAGTTGTTTTGTTTTTTCGCTGATTGCAATTTACAACAGGGAAATGAGGATTTGAATTAGAATTAGCAAGTGCAAAACTTTTGGTGTTTGACTTGACCTAATTTTCACCGATTGCTTTTTTTTTAAACACAAATTTCAGTTGATTTAGGTAACCTACCTCATCTTCATTCTCCTGCCCTTATTCAATTTATTTGTGGTCGGCGTAATATGTCTTTTTCTCCCATATTTCTCTATTAGTCGTCATCTCGGTAGTCACCCCCTTCCTTACCATATCATCAGTCACACAGTCCATCCATTTTTTCTTTGGTCTCCCCCTACTCTTACAGCCTGATTCATTGATTTAGGTAACCTACCTATTTTATCAAATAACCTAGATTTATTTTCCGTTACACTGCTCCAAAAACATGTAACATATTATTATACTAACACAAATATAATTTTATAAACAACACCTCTTCTATCCAACTGTGACCCAAATAAGTACATAAATAAGACAGTCAAGTAGGTATAAAGGTAGTACGCTCACTTTGTGACAAACAACATGTTAGAAGACCACGTTATTCACGCGTGATGCAAAAATAATCGACACGTGATCGAAAAGCTGTGATCTGATGCTAATTATTGGTGTCACGTTCATACAAAAGGCGTCGTCCCAACAATCTTGATCGTAGTGACTAAACAGACAGCTGTGCTGCTAAAGAGTTCGCCTTACCATTTCTTCTTACCAGCTAAAGCACTAGGAAGTGGTGAAGGGCAGGCGTTTTGGGGGCCTGTCTTTTGTCATTTTGACGTTCAAGAAGTGCTGATTTTGACGCGTCTGTCATAATATTTATCTATGTAATATTAAGACACCTACGTAGGCTTGTGAGAAAACATTGTGTTTGGTTGGTCATACCTACTTAGGTAATACTTTTGTTTACTTTCACTACAAAATTGTAGTCAATATAGCAGCATCATTTCGATTTCTTGAAATAGATGGACCTTTCCCAAACATGAAACACGGCTCTCATGCATTGCCCTGCGTAAATGTTTTAGTTTTTTTTTTTTTTGTGATATTCAATTAAACAGTTTATTGGTCGCCATTAATGGTTAGTTGGAAATAATTATATTTTTGACAAAAAGAAGCGATCGACAAAATTGTAAAATATTTAAATATCAATAATATTTTCATTTGCAAATAATTATAAAGTATCAAAACGTGTCATAGACAATCTTATAGAAAGTTCTACTACAATGTTGTATAAATGAATTGAACTTCCTACGATTACAACCGTTTACTATGTAAGTTATTTGGTAATACATAATATTTACCTACCCACAAAACTCGGTAACTCTATGATAATGAACTAGTTCATTCACAGTTCACATTGGTCCACTAGCACTCGACACAAACTGCCACAGAATGTCGTGTTTAATCGGGCTACCTTACATTTTGATGCCTCGTTGATTATCAGTAATATCAGTGAAAGTTGTGAAAGATGATGAATTACCTGAATAAGTTTAAACGAATATCAGCCATTTAGCCAATCACCAAGGGCAATCAGGACACATATGAGTAGGTATCATAAAGAGAATACTAGACAAGACTTAATACCTACCTAGTCTTAAAGAAAAAGAAAGAAAATAAATTAATTTGACAATATTAGGCACAAAATATTCACACAAAAACAGAAAAAAACTTCGTCTACAAAACTCTCTTGTCTACTGTCATTGTAATTCAGTACCTATTTACCTACTGTTACTGGTACTCTCACCCTAATAACAATCAGTAAAGCCATAACGTTATCGCCATCTTGGTCATCTTTCCCTGAAACTTCATCAATGAGTTCTGAAATGAAATAAGTAGAAATTTCAGTAGAGGCCTGACAGAAGGCTTGACATCATGTTTGATGGTCATCAGTGAAAGTTTGTGAAGGATAATGAATTACCTGAAGTAGTTTAAATGAACGCCGATTTTTAAACCAGTCAGGACGCAAACCAGTAACTTAGTTAGACAGTAGACAATACTAAGTTCATAATCTTGTCTACTGTCCTACCAGTTCCGTCATAATATTTCTGACCTCTCATTGATTAATTAATTATTTATCGCAAAGTACCCAAATAATCATTTCATTATATTAGGGATGACACACCGGTACCAGCCTCTCAGACTCGACGTAAAGGGACTGCAAGTGAGTTATAATGTCAGAAGAAGAAAATTCGGTTGCAAAAGGCCTGACAGAAGGCATTGGAAGGCTGTAGGCTCACTATTTGCCGCACATACAATAAGTGAATCAATTTCTCCGTATCTATTAAAAAATACGGTGACAACGACATCTATTATGTAAACAACACACTTGAAGATGCTAATTTTATAGATAACGCAAAGTTACGTGCATTTTAAGAGAAATCGAACCAGAGTCGACGTCCGTAACTCATATTATAATAATGAATAAGCTCTGGTCGGCGCGACGCCAGTACTCCGGCGCACTTTGATAGTCAGATGATCTTGATTTGCAGTTTTCATTGTAAGCTAAAAGATTAATTCGGTACAGTCAACAGCAAGAATAGATGATGAAAATCAGAAATTCAATACTAATTAATGAACGGAGTTCGCGTCAGAACTGTGTGGCGTCGAAGTAATAACTGTTTGGTATAATTTACAATCACATAACGACACTTCGACGCCACATAGTTCTGACTCGAGCTCCGTTCATTAGTATTGAATTTCTGATTTTCATCATAAATTACTTTTGCTGTTGACTGTACCAGCCTTCGCATTATCGGGATCGGTATCAGCCAAAAAATTTCCTGAACCATCATATAACATTCATCTTTAAATGCTCAGTCCCACCCTACACTTGCATACCAGTTGCTTTTTATCACAATGCAAAGGATTTTGAAGAAAATTCCTAATCCATTACCTCACATATTTGAAAAATTAGTCTGCTCGACAACGTAAATAACGCAATGAACATTGTTGAACTATAAAAAAGAATAGCAATTAGTATTGTGAATGTGTTACGCAATTACCTCGCTGATCATAGCTAGAGTAAAATTCTTGATCCATAAACACAAGGCATTATAGCCACAAAACTACCATTTCAGTTGTTTTCCATTTTATTAGCATATTTAAATCAACACGTTATTACAGAACGTTGTATCAAGCAATTCTATACACACTGTTACCAATTAGGATCTTGCTTTTGTAAAGGAGAAAACCATATTGAAACAAAATGTATTAAATAAATATGTTATCTATACATAGTGTACATAAATTAAAGGAGCTTTTCGTGTTCTTCTAAGATTTTGATGTGGTTTTCACCATAATTCAGACAATTAAAGGAAAGAAAGGTATAGTAAATTCATATTAACCAATTAATGAAGAAATCTCTGTGTTTTCTCAAGTTGTAAAAGCCATGCGAAGCAGGGGCGGATCGCTAGTTTAAAACATGAGAGAGAGAATGAGGTCTAGTCGGAAAACAAAAGCCGAAAAATGGAAGTGATTTTCGGCTTCGCTAAGGATTCTACAACTGCGTAATGGTCTGATACTTTATATTCCTTGCACATTAAATGAGTTACAAAATCGTCACAAATTACCTTACAGATTTGACTGTGAGATGAATTTATGACGGGTCAACAGAGTCAAGATTTACTTAATTCGTCGTGGAAAGTTTTCAGCCCAAGTACCCACATTGTTCCAGCACTCACTTTGCATATCATCACTATGGGTCCGTATAAATATTAGGACACGTACTAGAACATCCATCTATTAAGTAATCGTATAGCTTTACACAAATACATGTTATTTGCTGTGCTCTTAATAAACAGGAACGTGAGGATTAACTTGGTAATAAGTTTGCTATAAATAGGATTTTCTGATGTTCGAAACGTTAAAACAGTCTAGTAGACATTTTCAGTTCGTGTCCGTCAAAAATCACTTCTGCAAATTCATTAACCTGTTATGATAATTATATTAGTTACAGACTTTTTATATTCAATCAAATCAGTCACTCCAGCAGTTCACTGCTGGATATAGGTCTCTTCAAAGTCCCAGGCTGCGCCAGACCACTCTGTCCTCCGCCTGTCGCATCCAGTCTGTCCCAACCACCTTTTAAATTCATCGATCCATTTAGCTGGGGGGCGTCCCACACTGCACTTGTCATATGCGGTCTCCACTTCAGGACTCGTCTGCTCTACCGGCCATCGGTTCTTCGACAACCGACTTTTCACATTCGCACCATGCATTGCCCTCTTCTGTCCGTTACTGTTCCTAAACCCAAAACTAACTAAAAATTTTCTTGGTATGGCACCCAAAATCTACAATAAGCTACCCGAACACATAATTGAAATCAAATATATGGATCAATTTAAAAAAAAAAAAACTACACGAATTTTTAGTTATGAAATGCTACTATCATATTAATGATTATTTAAATGAAAGATGCTATGCCTACTACATCCGATTTATTATATTAGGGAAAAATCAGTACTAGTTTTATGAATTATCAATTCATTATTTTGAATTAGGTTTGTATTAGTTTTAAATGTGACTGTAATGTTATTTTGAACTGAACTATATTGGTATTTCAATTGTTTCGAATGTAGCTTATATTTGGTTGTAATTTAATTTTTTTTTTATTGATTTTCTATTTTTATAATTTTTTATTTTTATTATTCTGACATTTAAATATTATTATTATTATTTCATAACTGTGACTGACAAAATTGACATATTTAATTTTTTGTCTTATATGTACTTAATTTTCATTCTTTGCATACCCATGTGATGGTTAAACATGGAGAACTTTATTACCTACTTATATAAAAAAAAAACATCAATGTATATTTTTACCCATGTTTGCAAATAAATAAATGATTTAATGATTTAAGTGTTTAAACAATAAACTCTCCTAAGCAGTAGACTAAAGTTAATCTTAATCAATCCGAGCCAAATCTCGAATGATGTTTTAACGGTTGGACGCTGTTGATTGTCGTCGAAATCGTTCCTACGCTAATCGGAGCGGGAATCACTGTTTGTTCGGTGTCCGAACTCCTAAAATGCCGCGGCTTTCAATTAGGATTTCAATTATGTATATTCGCTCGGTGCGAATTGGAGGGAAACGATCTGAATGTTATGATCAGGGGATTCCATTTTAACATAATATTTTAATTATCAAGAAACTTGTTGGAAACAACATCAAATTGTAATTTTGATCACCTTTTAGAGATTTAGTTGTCTTAGCTGTCTCCTTCTTAGCGTGTAAATGGCAAAAAGTTTAAACATATTTGGCCCAAAATTTTCTTTCAGTACGTTCTGTACCTACAAATACAGTTCAATAAAATATCCTTTAGAAAAAAGAGTTGCTTTCAGAAATACTAAAATAATAACACACTCACATATTAAGCTCTACCCATCTTCAGGGACTTCTCGTGCTATTTAAAGCATATCACATCTAAGCTCATGCAATTAGGTAGTAGAAACACAAATACATAAACACACGCGTTACGGACGCATAAAAACCACAGAAAGCCACCTGCTACGATCTTAAAATCGTTTAGTAGAAACGAATGATGAATTTGTTCAAATATGGTATCAATCTACAAACGCGTGACGATGCTCCACCAAAGAAGCATTTTAGCGCTCTCTGGTCCCACTAGTAAGGGGCCCGCATATCCGCCATATCCTAATTGAGCCCATTCCGTCGCGCTAAATAGTCCAGATTGGGTCCCCACAGGGATTGTTATCTGATTCAACGATTCCACTGCGAACGTTAATGCAATAAGGATGTACACGTCTACATTTGTTCTCTAACACGGGATATTGGGTATTAGAATCGTATTATTGTCTATTATTTAATGACGAAGTGTCGTTCACGCCGGTTCTCGTTCAGGATTTAAGTGGACGGTCGCCGTGATTTAGATTCAATTTCCTTTTTTTTTTCTAATTCGTTGTTGTTTGAGGAGGTCGTACAAAAAGCTTTGGCTTTGTCTAAGTTTTTGTTACGATTTTAGGTATTAAAGAATAATGGATATCTTCCATTTTAAGTTATTGTTTTCGTTGAATTCGTTAAACTCCGCTTTACTCCGGATTCGTCACCACGACTGTAACATCAAATTATTAGTGCTTTGTTGCTTTTTCTGAAGGGGTCTGTATAATCGTATGTGCGGCGTCAATTCTGTTAAAGCTTAGGTGAAGTGAGCTGTCGTTATTTCAAATGTACATTATAGAAAATACCCATTACCATAGGTACCTATACAATTAAGTAAAATGAAAATATAACAATAATTCATTATACAGGGTGCAATTGAAGTCATGGGCATTATTTTAACCTAAGGCACTACTCATGATACTAATTGCATTAGGGCTACTATTACGCAAATCAAAAATATTATTAATGCAAGTATGGAAAACCTTAAAATGTAGTAAGTCATAGAAAGTATCAAACACTTTGCGCTTCTCGATAGCAAATGCGTAGGTACATTACGCCGTACGCGTCATTGGGCGTGAATTCTTTGACCCCGCCCGACTCACGTGACATTCGTAAGTTGCCAATGAATTGATTCATAATAAATTCCAACTTTCCCTTCGTACTTTGCCGGCTTAGGACGGTCAAAACTACGTCAACTAACATACATTAAAAAAAACATTTACGTACCTAGCTTGTGGATTGTTTTGAAAAAACCTTATTTGTCGGTAAAGTGACAGAGGGTAAACGGGTGCTCTTCCACGGGCTTGTGCATGTGCTGGCACGTGAAAAGACGAAAAATCCAACAGGTTCTTAGTGGTTCTGGTGGAATGAGACCCCGTGAAGGAATAGGGTCGTTTGGGTTGCGGCGATGGAACATTTCACGAGTTCATACAACCATTTGTGGGTATTGTTGGTTGGTGTACCTAGCCTGCACATTACGCGGTCGAGGCATCGTGTACACAAACACACACACAACACACAAATACTACACTAACACTTAATACACTGCAATCCAAGCACCGTATGACGCGAGCGGCGAGTACGGCGATTACATCACGGGATCAATAAATCAATTACCTGCGCAGTCGTTATGACACTGGTTCCGGGTTCACGTTGCGGCGGGAAGCAGACCCCGCGCGGGGGTGATATTCGTATTTTTGCGAGTGAGGGAGTGGGACGGAGAGAGTTCAGGGAATCCCGCCGGACGACATGTCTTTTAGCCCATTGTTATTATTACTTGTAAGGAAAAACCCGCGCGCGCGCAGGTGATGTTTGTTTACATTTCGCTTTGCGCTGTACTGCGCTTTAAGATTTTGATACTTCAACATTTATTGGCGTTAACGAAGTATTTTGTTTTAATTACTTTAAGTGTTTATTTGCAATAATAAGCCTTGTGCAATTTGACTTACTACATTTTTAAGGTTTTCCTTAATTGCATTAATAATATTTTTGATTTGCGTATTAATAGCCCTAATGCAATCAGTATCGTGAGTAGTGCCTTAGGTTAAAATAATGCCCATGACTTCAATTCCACCCTGTATATCATTTCATCGTTATATTAAATGAAATTAGGTCATATGATCATTAGAACTTTTATATCAAACGTTACACATCCTGATATGACAACCCACTTCAAGCTCACTTCACGTAAGTTTTCACGACGAGATTTTTACAGAATAGATTGGGTGTTAAATCTAATCAAACCTGAGATTACCTATTAGATACCATTTCACTATCGCCGCTCGACTCTTGGAATCAAATTCATGAGATGGTACCGTGTCGGTATCATCCCAAAATTTAATTCTACGAGCAACATAAACAAACTACACATTCGTCAAATAAAACAGTCACACACAAAGAAACAAATCCAACAGTTAAAAACGATCTTAAGCGAGCATCGAAGTGTAACGAGTCTCGAAAATTTCGCTCCCATTATAAAAAAGCATATTGTAGAAATATCGGACCTGATTCTGAGGGCTCTTCATACAATATGCTGGCCTCATTATAAGGGCCCTTTTGTCCTTAGAACCAGTTCTTTGCGAAGCAATGGGCCTCACAATAAGTGTATCAAATCAAAGTGCCCCTCATAAGTTTCTTTATTCATGACCACTTCATGTGTCACTGTAAGACTTAACTTTAGTTTTTAATTAAAGGGAATTGTCTTTGTTAACGCTTTATGTCCTTGGTTACCGTGTGAATTAGTGGACAATAATGTTGTTAGTGTGATTTTGTTATCAGAGTTTCAGCTTACTTTAGAAATTAATAAAGCATTGGAGAAATTAGACCAATTCAATAGCAGGACGCAGAAGTAAAAAAATCAAGGCCAATTTGGTTATACTTTTTGGTCACCCATCCATAAACGGTTGCATATGCAGTTTTTATTTATTCAATAAACTAAACAAGCGAAATACTATTACTAAGCGTTAGGAGTGACTATAATGATGTAGTGTTACACGTGATGTTTAGTCAGTGTTTTCTGCCTCTGTGAAATATTTCCTTAACACTTGTCTTTTTTTTTTTTTGAGGATGGGAAATCATCAAATGACCCGCTCTGGGTGGAGTCTTACTGACTAAAACCCTCCTCAACTCAAACTACAACTAAAACTCTCCTTCCTTAGCCCTTTATGTTCCGGGGTAGCGATAACCCCTTCGGACAATCCCGCTGCAGCACTTGTGTCTAATGTGTTTTTCTCTGCGGTTTTGTCTTTACAATGATTAAGACGCTTCTAAAAATTAACCCAACATACAATATACAAATATAAAAGCATAAAAACACACGCAAAACCACTTCCTAGTATTCGACCTACACTTACCACATAACCTCTGAAATGTATTGTGTTTTTCTCTGCGCTTTTGTCTTTACAATTATTAAAACACTTCTTAAAATCAAACCAACATACAATGTACAAGCATAAAAACACACGCAAAACCACTTCCTAGTATTCGATCTATGCTTCCCATATGACCTGATAATCATACACTCCGAGTTTCCCAGCTCAGCAGCTAGAATCTAGCCAGACTGTAAGCACCTGCGAAGCTAACTAATTATCAGGTGTTTCCCGACGAGCACGATCCGTGCCCACGACAGCCGGGTTACACCACCCTTTCATTACTTTAACTAGCGATTACGGACAACTTAACCGTTGTTTAAAAATATTTTGTCTGGAGTTTGAGTTGAAATGATGGAGTGGGTTTTAAATGGGATCGATTAGGAATATGTGATAAAAATCGATTTAGGGAAATTGATTGTACTTATTGAATTTTTTGCGAATTGTCTGAAGGTTCAATTTGTTATCGGTTAAGAACGAACGTTACAATCGATTTAATTAAACATTGTTGCATAGTCTTTAAAGTACTTTAAGTCAACGTATCTTCTACACACAAAGTTGATACGACAGAGGGGCTTTCCTTTAAACTGCCTATACTAGGTACCATTTTCAAGCTCTGTACCAAAACTCAATTAAATTGAAACAGTAGTTTAGTCGCGAATGATTTTTTTAAGTTTTTGCCCCGTTTGAACACGATGTATCTTTCCTAACAGCTGATGATGTCTATACGCATAGGTCATGCACCTAAAAACGATAAATCTACGATACGTTGTTGCCGCCCTTTCGCAAGTCATAAACAAATACGTACATAAGAGAGTGTCAATCCTATTAGCATAAAAGAAATAGAAATAGGTCAGTGTGTTACTATTGTATCTTAGATCCCTGCGATCAGTAAGTAGGGCCTCCAAAAAACTTGTTTTTTCAGTGCGCCGACGATGTACTTCCGGACGGAAGCTCCTGCGCCGCTATTGTTTTGTCAAACTCGTGCGCTGACAATAATTGTGATTTGTTTTGTTGTTGTGATAGGACACTAAATAAGTTTAAGACAGTATTTCTTTATTTTTATCGACAGGACACGTAACTTGGGATTATTATTATTTAGTGTTAGTGTTTTTTTTTTTTTGTGATTTACTGTTTTTTATTGTGAAAGGACACGTAATTAAACTTTGGTTGTGTGTGTGTGTGTATAATTAAAGTGTTCAACAATGGCCCCGATTCTGTTGTTCACAAACTAAAATAAATTTAAGTTCAGTGCATCTTTTTCTTTCTATTTCATTATGAAAAGTACAGAAGATAAATATTAGTTTAGTCCTGTAAAATTATTCAGCGCCTGCCGTAAATTGACGTATTTTTAGTATCCAATTTTTTAATCTCGTCTAACTTGTCAATGGATTATCGAATTTGACAGAACTAAACTAATATTTTATCTTCTGTCCTTTTCGTAATGAAATAGAAAGAAAAAGATGCACTGAACTTAATTTAGTTTGTGAACAACAGAATCGGGGCCAATGCCTCGCGTAACTTACACGGTGTCAGAATACACTGACATGATTTTAATTTACGGCGAATGCCGTGGAAACGCAGCGTTAGGTCTGCGAACTTACAGAGAAAGGTATGGTGACAGCCGCAATGGCCCTAGGAACGCCCGCAACATCAGTTGGCAGAACAAAGATTACGGGACAATAAACGTATAGTGCTGTAACAGGAGGGAATGCCACCGCGGCAAATGCCCGCTGCTTGGGACGAACGAGTTTTAGACAATTTTTCCCGCAACCCGACGAGTCTCGGAGCCGCTCGGCAGTTAAGATGTTGCCATAGAGCCATCCACCAGGTCCTAAAACGTAAAAACGCAAACCTTATAAATATCTGAAGGTGCAAGCTTTGTTATCGATAGACTTGCCGATCAGGAACAGTTACTGCCAATGGGTACTAAATAAAACATACGAAGACCGTCATTTCTTAAATAACGTAACATGGACCGATGATAGTACTTTTACATTTTTTTTATCTGGAATCGGCTAAACCTCCGGTACTGGAGTTTGGAAAATCCACACGTGTTTCGGGAATTTGCGCGCGCGACGTTGCCACTTTGTTAGGTAGGTATCTAAGGTCCGTCACCAGGCCCAAGTTTGTATGAAGTTATGGCGCAATTTCATTAGGGTCAGCGCAGCGGAGAGGATTTTATTAAGGCACTCGAAAATCAACTTTAAAATTATTGAAATAAAGTGCATATATGCTTGAACCTGACAAAAAATGCTCGCGCGTCCTCGAGGATACGCGAGAAGGCACGCGCGCGTTATTTCAACAATTTTAGAGTTGATTTTCGAGTGCCTTAATAAAATCCTCTCGGCTGCGCTCCTTTCTGTCTGCGCTGGCTGACCCATAGTCGATAGGGCCCTCTCCGGTCTCCCCGCCACCCGCACATGGGTGCGCGGCTGCGGGTGGCGGGGAGAGGTCGAGTGTGAACAGGATTATACAAGTCTCCGCAGTAACGCGGCGCACGCGACGCGCACCTGCGGCGCTAACGCAGCGTATTCATTTAGAGCGCCTTCACACTAGCGTTTGTCAAGCGTAGGCGTTGCGTTGTGGCGGCGTCAGTGCAAGGGTAAATGAATACGCTGCGTTAGCGCCGCAGGAGCGCGACGCATGCGCCGCGTTAGCGCAGCGTTCAATTGACTCCAGAGGAAACGCGACGCCTGCGCCGCGTTGTCGCGGCGTCTGTGCTGCGCATACGTTTATCGAACCCCTACGCTGGACAAACGCTAGTGTGAAGGCGCTCTAAAGCATGCGAGGAATCCCTGCAGGCGGTGTAACGTTGGTTGTTATCTCGCCTGCGGGGACTCCCCGTATGCCAATGAAATTGCGCCATTTGGGTGGTTTGGGTTTCTCCTATATTTACAAAGGGTGGTTGTGTTTTACTCTGATTTGTAAGCTTTTTAGTTTGTTTGAAAAAAAAAGACTGATGAAACTTTGGTAGGTGAGTTGTTGTGTGAGCGCTGGAGAAGACTCTTAACAAAAAAAAAAAAAAACATAAAATAAATATTTAAAAAAGCATTAAGAAATCTGAAGAAGAAAATAGAAATAGCATTTATAAAACTTAAATAGGAAAAGAGGAAGAGTGTAGGGACTCATAGGGAGGCCTTAGCCCAGCTGTGGGACATTAACGGTTAAAAATAAATAAATAATAAATCTTATATAAGATTTCCACGATAACTATACTTTGCACCTAGATGACAAATTTCCACGATCTTGATATTTTCTTGACTACAATCTCGTGCACAAACATAAAAATGATAGGTAAATCAAACAAAAAAACAGAGTATTGTACATTTTTTTTATTAAAAAACCAACACGCCCAATGATTTTATTTACATTTACATAATAAATAAATTAAAAATACAATAGAACATAATTATTGTTAGTAACATTATAATAACATTGAGTTATAAGTTTTATGTTGCTACTCTGCTATGAATATTTTGCTTCGGTCAAGCGTTATTTGACTATTGTTTTCGTTGAGCTCTCTATAAAATAGCTGTTGAACTATACGATGACTGACGCTTCTTTCACACGGCAGTCCAGTTTTGCAGGACCGGCTTTTTACTGTATCCTGCAAAACTGGACGCTGTGTTCACATGGCAGTTTAGTTTTACAGGATCCAGTAAAAAGCTGGTCCCGCAAAACTGTACTGCCATGCCGTATGAACACGGTTGCATACTGTTTTTTGACCATTCCTACGCCGGTTATCAGGTGAAATGGACGTGAATACTTTCCTAATATTCTATTGGTATTATCGGCATCGGCAGCGAAATAGAAGATTCTGGGTTCATCCTATTCTGACACAACGCTCGAATTTGGGTATTTTTCTGAATCTTATGAGCGACTTTCTCGGCGCTGCGCAAAAGAGCAATGCGCAAGCGCTACACACGCGCTGGGAGGCGTGGCGGGCGCGGGGCGGGGGCTGCTACCACTCCACGTCTCCACTATCCCGCGAAAAACAGTGTCCAGCAAAAAACCGCACGCAGGAAGCCGTGTGGACACTACTATTAATAAGTTATTATTAATAGTAGTATATAATTATGGTCGGTTTTTTGCAGGATCCCGCATGCGGGATGCTCGTGTGACCGCTAGCATATAAACACATTCGCCATCAAACGGGATCCTGCAAAAACTGGACTGCCGTGTGAAAGGGGCGTGATACATGCATACCGTCTGTTGGGTCAGGTTAACTCAAAGCTGCAATGGCTCTTTCTTCAAAAGGACAGACATGGCCCTGCATTGTTAGAAATGCTAGACTCACATAAAATCCTAATAATTTTATGTTTGGACTTTAAAAGAGACCATGAGGGGCCGTGGCTAAATAATACAGCCAGCCGCACAGCTCGATCGATCAGGTTAAGCTACGCTTGCCGCAGTTGGTCTGTGGATGGGTGACCATCTTTACATACCGAGACTCCTCCGTGCCTCGGAAAGCACGTTAAGCCGTTGGTCCCGGCAGTCATTCGTAGATCTTTGACAGTCGTTACGGGTAGTCAGAAGCCCAAAAATCTGACAACCAGTCTTGCCAAGGGGTATCGTATTACCCAGTAACTGGATTGTGAAGGTCAGATAGGAAATCGCTCCATGTAAAATACTGGTATTCAGCTGCATCCGGTTAGACTGGAAGCCGACACCAAAATAGTAGGGAAAAGACTAGGCAGATGATGATGACTTTAAAAGAGACCATGACCTCTGAGTTTGTTTCGGCGTTTCTTCTCAGGGATCAGTCAAATAGGAAATGCCGGCGCCATCTAGTTTTTAAAATATTGACCATCAAAATATATTGACGTATGAAGGTGTCTTAAAATATCTACTTACATAATTAACAGTTCACTTCATTACTTGCATACTGCGCGGTAACGTGATCTATAGTGGAAAAAATAAACAAAAAAATTCTGCATAGAATTTTCTCGATGTTTTCGCTAAACAAACGATGTTACAATGTAAACAAACCATGCATACAGTAACTGTCATATAAACCGTTGATGGTGTAATGATTGGTTAGGAGGTCAAATTAGCAATCATTTGCAAGCTGTAATTAATGGAGCCGCTCTGAGTTATTCTGCAATAAATAGACTCAATGCTTCTAATTTTAATTTTCTAAGCTAATATTGCAATAAATTGGGCAATCTATTTGATATTAATCATTAGGTAATTAATATTTGAGAGCACAATTATTTCTGCGCAGTACCTATCGTTTTTTAATTAAAATTCTTAATAAGCTCCAACAGCAGCTGCATTCTAAAAACATTCGCCCGCAAACACAATTTTTCACGCTTGGCCGCCAAACTAAATCATCAGGCGTTTTGTTAATAACAAAATAATTGCGCATGTTAATTTTTCACTTTCGAAAGCGGATGTGGTACTCACATAAGCGTTCAAGAACACGGTCGTCCGTGCAAGTCACCGTCGCGTGATTCCCCATCACTACATTGTTTGCACAGCCATTAGGCCGCGTACACACCACACGTAAACTCGGCCACCGAGTTTGAAAATGTACCAAAAACAACAGACAATCGGTGGCTGAAGTTGTTTTTTCATGCTGGACGCTCACAGTCTGTGGCTGACTGACTATGCGGTGGTCGGTGGTGGTTGGTGTGTAAGCAGCCTTATTCACTTAATGAGCACGCTAATGTATCTGCGTGACGTCGTAATTAATGCTAGCGACCTCAAATCACTTGCTGACTGAGTAATTCAAAACGTTCAGGATTCATTACGCGCTTTTTGTTCACGTTGAAACTGAGTTGGCACACTGTGCGGGATGTATGCGTGCGTTGTAATATGTTTGGAATTAATGTTTTACGAAACTATTATAATTGGATTTTTCTTTTGCGATTTGGACAAACTAAAGATGCTTGGATTAAAAAGAACAGAAAAGTTACTGAAAAACCTAGCTACATAAGTTTCATTGTCGTTTGGCACTGACTGATAACACGATAAAATTCTAAAGCGTAGAACAAGCTTCGACAAACTTTTGTCTAGAAAAGCAATTTCCTTAGCGGCTTTGTGTTCGACTGAGTTCGCTTACAAAGTGGGACAACAGTGGCGCTTTAATAACAGTGGCTCTGAACGTCTTTCCGCTAATAGCCGTAGGATCGAGCGAACGTTTAATTGGCGTATTTATCGCAATTACACGCATCCATGGTTTGAGGGCGAGTGCGCACCGTGATAACAGATTTCACTTCTGACCCAAGCTAGAAATGTAATTGGAAATTAATTCATTGTCTGAGCCACGACCTCGCCACAATCTCGACGCCGATAAACTCTTTATAAAACATTTTTTTGCATAATTAATTCCTATAAAATGTGCTATTGGCACGTTCCTATTGTTACTCAAAATGAAAACCTTGAACGTTGAAAAAATCCTCAGTCAACAGCAACAATGGTCGCGAATTTGTCATTACCGTCGAACGTGACTGTAACCCAAACAGCGCGCCCGCGCAGTCCGCGCACCGGCCACGCATGTCTCGTTTATTTTAATATCACCCTGATTTTTTACTCTTTTCCGTCAATTTTGTGTTTTTTCACGACGACCTTTTTGTTCTGACAACGTGACACCTTTCACGGATTTTTCACGTACACCGATAAATAAAGTATTCAGGCGCAGTTTATCGGAATGCTCAAGTACATGAGGTGGATTACCATAAGTCCTTGTGATCTACATAGCATTGTGAGCTTGCGAAATATCACGTAAACACAGAATACAGAGCTGATGAAACTTTCATAATCGTCCACTTGTAACCCTTAATAGAAAAACTTTTCTCGTGTGTTCGTAATTGAGTTTTTTGTTAAGAAAATTAGAAATGTTTGAAGAAATCTTATGATGGATGGGATCCATGTCATGTAAAGCTTCGCTTATTTGATATTCTAATGTGGCCGGGACTCACACATCATCTATAATATGTTTATTTTTTTTATAAGTCTCCGGAGTTTCATGAATTATTATTATATTTTTTATCTATATGTTTAGATATTTAGGTGTTAACTGAATGATATCTTAATTTTTAATGTTTTTGTTTCATGTACTGTTCCATGATGCCATTACCTAATAGTATGAGTAGGTATAATTATTTATTTATTACGCAACACATACACACACACCATGGTACGAAAGATTTTTTTAAATGCTTGCTTTAAATAATTTGACACACTCAATTCTGAACATGGAGTCATTTGTTGCACCCTAAATATGGTAACACTTTGGAATCGAGACTTGAATTGACTAAAAGCCTTCTCTATGGAAATATAATGTAGATAAAACTAGAATACTGTTAATTTGCATCATGATGCTGTTCGAAAGGATATTACCTTTATTCGCGATTCAATAACTCAACTGAATGCCATTTTCATAAAGGATCCATGTCGTTGGGGATAAATTGAATCCTAAAAGGAAAAATTAGCTCAATAAGTATATTTAAGGCGCGTCATCATATGGAAGGCGCGCCGGGTACACCTGTTAACTCCTACATTTTTCTAAGAACGGCAATTTTTATTTCACATGCTAAATACACATCGCCGCCACAACTTTGATGTCATTTAGCGAAAACAATGGAAAGATCCGCGCGCACACTGGCATGCTAATTCCTACATTTTATTTAAATAAACTTATTCTTATTATAAACGTGTCCTATGTCCAACTGCTGTTAAAATTTATAATGCTATTTTTACGTTTAAATGAGTCATGTGGGATCTTGAATGGGTTCTTTACACTTTGCATCGATTCATTACTTATCGCCTGATTTGTCATATACATACATAAGTGACACGTTAAAATGTCGTTTACCTTTGACTACGTTCATTTGCTGCTGTGTCGTATGCACGGTTTTTACCTATGTTATTTCTATTCCGTTATGAAGATATGGCAGTGCATCATTTCGTCTCGCATGTAACTCTGTCCACGATATATCCGCCTTAATCCAAGCGATTTGCATCGGCGTGCCTTATGAGCTTTCCTGGCAGTTTTCGCCATCATAAAGTGATCAAATAAGTTATCAGACGCGACTATAAATCAGTGGCTGTGGGACTTTCCCTCGAGTGTCGTTACGATTCTCTACGCCGTCTTACGCGGAGTGTTTCTGACGTTTTGCCAGCTTTTTGTTTGGCGCGGTTATGCTAATACGTAATGATGGGTTTCAAGTTCCCGGTGAGGCCTTAACGTGTGGACTCACACCGTAATACTAGCCATCATTGAGCCCTACAACCGTGTACCGCCATTATTGTTCTGCACGTTCCACTTTATAGCAAACAACTCAATCTTCCGCGGTCGACCTTCGCGGATGTCTTGTCTAATATCGAACCAGATAGTAATGTGATTGAACTCTCCGTTAGTTTCACCCCGCCTCGTTTCACATCTTGTTTTTCACACTAGTTTGTCCATCAAACCGTAATTAAGATGAAATCCTTAATTAGAATTGCCAACAAATCGTTTTTATATCTCACTCCATAAAACAAGGTATACAAACTGGGTAAATATGTTGTTTGCACACGCGATATTTAACGATACAATTTAAAATTCAAAAGTAGGTATCGCAGGTGCTGCTAAGTATCTTGTTTTATAGCGTAATGAAAAAAGGCCTTATTAAACCGCTGGATGATACTGCAATCGGAAAAAATGTAGGTAGGTTATACGAGTCTGAGATCATTGGTATGCGAATTACGAAGAGCCGAACAAAAGACATTATAACATCCTGTTCCCGCGACACCACTTCAACTCTTATTATTAGCCTAATGACAAAAATTTATAGCTCCTTAAATTCACCGTGCTGCAAATACTAAAGTTCTTTTTTTACGAAGGGAAATGATAAGGTTCGCTCGGTTTTGGAGTCGTATTGGGAGGTATGTTATGATACCACATTAAATATCTGTGGGTACGGCTTTTGTTCATTCAGTTCGGTTGTAAAATGTTGCGGCCGCGATGTAATTGAACTGTTATAAAAATGTATCATCAATTTGTTTATTTTTAGCACACGTGTGTTTTTATGCTAAAGGAATGGGTTTGTTTCCGGTACCTGAGGTAACTTGAATAAAAAAAGTATAAAGTCGAGCTTTCTATGGAAAATTAAGCCATGTGTTAGACTGCATTGTGTGGGCATAATAATATCAATTGGAATGAGAATAAATTGTTCTGGGACATTTTTTGTTCAATTATTTCATTTATATTCTGTTAAGGACATTATCCTGTAACAATAAATTACTAGGCGACTTGGCCTATTTGCTCAAATTCCGTAACATTTAAAACAAGTCGCAACATAAAGGTATTTTATTAAATTACAGTGAATTATTTTTTAAAAAAGCTATCGACGTGTCACCTCTTAGGTACGTATAAATTAACACTTCACCGCTTTGGCAGACCATGGGCGAGTAATACCACAAATTAATGTGCGCGATAAATTACCGCAGGTGAATTAAAACGAGACGTTTCTATAGACTCTTAACAGTTTTTCAATACCTTTTTACTTTCATTTTCATATTTGCCTATATTTACGGCCCCTGCATTGAATAAATGCATACAATTTTGGGGTAATTATCCCTAAAGGAGCAGTGGTGGTCCAATGGGAACAGCACTGGCTTACGAGATGTAGATCGTAGGTTCGAACACAGACAGGCACTTAAAACGCTGTGCAAATTATTTCATCACCACTGCTCTCAAAACGGTGAAGCAAAACATCGTGAGAAAACCGGCATATGAAGTCTTGTGACAACCAACCCTAACTGGGCCCGCATGGTAGATTATGGCCCACTTTCTCTCATCTAGAGGAGGCCTGTACCCCAGCAGAGGGAATATTATAGGCTGATTATCCCTAAAACAATGTCGCAGTATTCAATTTTCGTTTTAAAAAGTCAACCTCATTTATTAGTTGATTCACAGGTTTTCATAAAACGCTTTTGGAGACTGTCACACCGTTGTGAGGTCTTTATTTAGTGTGTTTATGTTGCAATTAGGTAGTTATCGCGTTAGGTATGTTGGAATACGGCGCGCGCGCAGTGGGCGGGTTACGGTCACCGCTCGAAAAGACGCCATCTTTTGATTCACTCGGATTTGAATTCATTCAAGCTTTTATATCAAAATTATGTAGGTACAAGGTCTTGTTTTAAAAACTTATATAAACCAAAGCTGTACAATTTATTAAATTCATAATGTAGGCGTTAGTTTAAAAGGAAAATTCCAAAAGTTTCTTTCTGAATCTTTAAAGATAGCAAGCTGTTAAAATACTCATTTTCAAATATTTTCTGGGCGGATTTTATAGTTTAGGTTTTATAATGCTAATTGCTATGAATACTTCAATCTTATTGATCCTCATCGGTCAGTTTAAACTAATAAATATCCATTGCATTAATTTGGTCTAAACAAAACCAACACGACCAAAATCCAGTCATTTTCCGAAGTCACAATCTGCAGCCAGCACACAATGTCAAGTTATTCACTCCACCAATACTTTGGTTTTAACTTTATATTTGTTCGACCGTATTTATCTCATTGCGATACAAAATCTGCATTTCAAGCGGCAAGGTCCACCGGTCGGAAACTCGGAACCGAAGGATTTTTATGCAAATACCATACAATACGCAGATGGAATGTCCATCACTCGCCCGTATCGTTTGTTTTAGTCTAATTTGAATGTCTAATGCACGTAACTCCTTATCATTTACAAATATGGCCAAATGATATGCGTACAGATACGGACAGTGGCTGAAGTTGTTGCAGGAGTTTTCGAACCTGTTTTTGTTGTTGACTGTACTCGTGGACAAAGCCAACTTTTCTAGTTAATGTTTTCTCGATATAAACAAAGATCTGTAGTGACAACATGAGAGCTTAGATAAAGAATCAGAACTGTCGTTCAGAGCCACGACATGTAATATAAACAGAATTCTACCTAATTTTCAATATGTGACTTCGGTAAGCCTATAAACGTTTCTTTATTTCAATTTACGTCTCATAGTAGGCGGGCATTATTGAAAGAGCAGTTTCCTACCGAATTCCCGTTGTATAATCAACGCTTTTCTCGCGTATTTTTATTGATTCACCCAGAGCGCTCCCTCCCCCCTCCCCTGGAGGAAGCTGGGTTGGAAGCTGCCTCCTACCGCGCATTCATAATCGCATCGACACACACGACACTTGGCGCACGCTAAATACCACTTTACGCCCATTGGAATACAGTCGCTATCATGAAACCGATACGTACTGAAATAATGGAACAGAATCGTGCGTTACCAGCCACGAGACATTAAGCGTCATATAAATTACATTAGCATATAAATAAAGTATTTTTGTTGCGTCTCCGGCCGCAGTACTTCTTGGGTCTTTTACGACGTCGGGCGCAGAGTTAACCCGGGACATTTTTGTTCTCCTTTTTAGATAAATCCACGGTCTTAACGACCGTAAGCAAATACATGTTATCGGTATACGTTTATTGCTTATTCGAACTCATAAATAATGCCGATGGAAACACGAAATTAATTTAGTTATGAGAAAGAAGGTAAATACGTTAAGATAAAATAGTTAAGTGAACTTACGAGTGCTTGTTATCCATACGACGTGGAGTCCAATTATTTATAACATACCTATAAAATGAGGGGAATAATGCTCAAGTAATTTTCTGTTGATCTGTATTAGATTTTCATTTTGTATGTAGGCAGGCTCCTCTTAAGTTTTGTTATTACATTGAAATGAATAAGTACCTAGATATTATTGGAAAAACATATTGGAATCCAAAGATATTATTTTATAGACTCTATCATGTATAAATTCCTAATAATGAGAATCACAAAAATCTTCAAATAACCCTCAAGAATTTCCTTTACATTCGGGTTTTATTTATTATAAAATAATAAAAATTTATTCAAAAATATAAGTGCTAACGTTACATACAGTTTTTCTTAAATCTATGCCTGAACTAGGTAATCCTGTGTTTCAGGCGATTGGAGGTAACATTAATTGATTGAATAATCACATAATTATCATATTTATCTTATTGGTACATGTATAAAAAGTTTTATAAAATTATATAATATGACAATTACTATTTATAAACGATGATTAAAGTAACGTTTAAACGTCAAAAATGTATGCTTAAACAGTCGCTAATCACTACTTAACTATAAGCAACGTTTATAAATAAAGGGGATGTCTTGAAAAATCTCACATTAACCTCCATGAAGGTAGGTAGGTACTTGTGGTAACTCGAAAAATGCATGAGCGAAATACCAGTCAAAATAGCCATATAAAAGTGTCTCGACGTCGTAAAAGTTAGCAATATAATCATAATGTAGTTAAGCACTTTGCTTATGTCATGAATACTCCATTTTATTTATCATTGTACAGGTAAAAGTAATAGTTTAGTTGAATAAGTACCTTTCACTTAAAGGCCTTTAAATCATCATGATTTTCATGTACAAATAGCTAAAACTAAGGGCGAATTTCACCAATGAATTTGAACGCGATCAGAACATCTAAACAGCGTTCAAACGATGTCACTGTAAATATTCACAACAATGATGACACTGAATGTTGGAAATGTTTTGTTGATAACTTCATTGTTTGTTTTCACTGTAAATTTAGTATTTGAGTTTTTCTCGCGGTCATTGAAAGTGTGTTACGCAATTAGGGTGCTGATCGTGTTAAGATCCATTGGTGAAATTGGCCCTAATTACTTAATTTACAGCGAAAACAAACAATTAAGATATCAACTAAACATATCCAATCTCAGGTATTTCCTAAAATTTTCAAACTATACCAACACGATTACAGCGACATGCAACACTGAAAGAGGTACAAATACACAAGTAAACACACACACACAGTAAACGAACGTGCAAGATCTGAACGGGCAGAATAAATGGGACAAACGAGGATAGGAAACGGCCGGGAAGAGATAAAGGGGACAGTTTGTAAAGCGTAATTATTTCAGAGACAAGAAAAACCATTGTCCAAGGAAAACGAAAGAGTTCCTATTCCACATTTGCTTTAATCTTTAATATAAAGCTAGTACCTGCAGATGTTTCGTTAGAAATATATTTAAACGTATATATATTTAATAATGGAGGTGCTTTTTCGTGGAATCAAATTGACAATTCAACTGGGTGACACGTGGCGACCCCTCTACCACCCTCACTAAATTTATTCCCATAGGTATGACGTTCAATCATTGACTTTTTTTCATTTTCCCTCCGAAGATTTTTCCTTACCTACATACGGCTGATATTGGTGTTTTGATTGCTTTGGGAGACATATATGTTAAGAGTTAAGAAGCATAGATAAAATTGAGTTCATGATCAAATTCATTACCTATCTTCAGCAAATATTGATCTTTAGATATCCTCCCATTTGTATTCTGCAAAGACTAAAATCCTTAATTTTCGTTTTAAAATGTGGAGCGTAGGTAATTCCAAATACCCATTATGAAAAGCTCATCTATTACAAAATTGCTACTTTGGTCCAGTGCACGGGTAAGCTGAATGACGAAGGCTTCTGCGCTGAAAACCTATAATAGCTTCCCCGGCTAGCTTATTGCTTCAATCAGGTGTAGATTTAGCACTAACCTAGTTCCTTCCATGTATTTTGTCTACAGAAATGTCTACTATCAGCATCATTGCAGCTTTTTCTAATCTTTAAGTGCCTTTCGAAAGCTTCTGTAAATGGTCTAATAAAATTTTACCAAAAATAAGTTGTTTCTAAAAGTAAAAAGTGGTGTACACCCACATTTAGGTACCTACAGGTACAGTTAACAACCCAATCATATTATATTTTCCTAAAATCACCAATACATTTCCGAAAATAACCAAAACTGCTGGTCCCTTCATACAACCACAAAAATTCGCTCCACATATCTTCAGCACAACATTCTACACTACCCAACCTACCCGTGTGTAACATACGAACGGTGAAATATAAATCGCATTAGGCATATCGCGTGGCCACATTTTGTGTCTTGAATACTAAAATGGTTAAGAAAAATTACAACCCAGTTACATATCTTGGGATCGAACATCTCTAGGTGTAGGTACCTAATTCGGGTGCGACACATAGATAAATGAAGGAACGGAGGGATATATGCAGGGTAGTTTCACCCCCCTTTCGCCCCTCCCCCTATCGGGACTTGGAAATGTGTCGTTGTTGTTTTAACATGGATTGAGGACGGATTTGTTGTGTTTGTTTGTATGTTGCAGCGACTGATAGGAATATTGGTTTTTGATTTAAGTGATGATTTATTGGTATTTAGTTATAAGAAAGGAAAGAAAAAGTATTTATTGGGTTTTTTTTTGGTTTGCTTTTTAAGTTCGGTGATACAACATGCAATTTGGTCGCATTTTTTTTTGTCTTCAGTAAACCTATTGTGGTTTTAACCTATCATATCATAACTAATGTTTTTTTTTGTTTGTTCAAAATTTTGTTTAGATTTATTTCGTAACGAGTGCTAAAATAATTGAGGCTCCTTTGGATATAATAGGCTGACCTTCATTCTGCTGAAATGATATGGCTTCATAATGCAGAAAATATTGAGGGCTAATAGAGGTGAATTGAAGTGTCAAAAGTTATAATAGTTCAAGTCATAATTTTAACTTATAACGATATTGCTAATACATTCCAAATAAATTGTTCACAAAATGTTGTTAAGTCATAAAGTAAAGTTAACGATAGTTGCCAATTTTAAAACTCATTACGTTATTTCTATACTTGGCACACCACCAAGACCTGATAGTCTCGTAATATACCTCATGTTTACCCTCTTTTAGAAAAATAAACAATGTTCCAGCTTTTAAAGATAAACTTCGATATAAAATGGAGTATATTATAAATATGTAATGTTGCTTTATTTACATTATAACATAGTAACTACACCCACACTCTTTCGGCTTATTGCCTATCTAATTTACTTGAAACATGATCATCGTTCATCAATTTCAATGGATATATGAAACTTTCGTTCTTCGGAAAACACTTTGAAGTAAATCGATTTCCATTCACCTACTTAAATCATTCGGTCGTCAAGCGAAACTTAAGTATCTTACCATTGTCTATTGCACATCGAAATCGGATATCAGAAATAAAAGCCATAACAACACAAAAGTTGACAAAGCCATTTCAATTACCCCCCGGATTACTCCCCCATACACAAAAAAGAGTAGGTACAAAAAAATTTGCCTAACATAGAACTAAATCAAAAATATATGCACCCTTCACGTACGTGCCATGCTCCTGAAGCGATTTACTTGGGCACCACCACCTTGTCGCGTGCCCGCATTTTTTATTTAAATCATACTATTTAGGTATGCCAAGACATTTCTCCTTCACTCCACGAACAATAAAAATAACGTTTTAAAACTTTTCGAGCGACCTGTATATGTTACCTGTGTATTCTTTTGACTGTAAACGTATTTAGTTGGATATTGAATGGTGGTTCACGTGATTTTGTGCATTGAAATAAGAGATATTGACTAGTAAAGTTAACACAAAAGTTCTTATGTTTGAATAAAATGAATCTAATTGATATATCGGATTTTGTGTGCAGACAAGCACACCTTTTGAGCAAAGAACGTTTGCGCGTGGGCAGTTTTTGTTTTATATTTATCCAAAATTTTCGCTGCTTGCCATAAAAGGTATACGTACAAGTTATTATACATTTCCAGTATAAGCTGACTTCTCATTGTAGGTACAGCTAAAACAGGAAATAAATGTCTTGATATGTCGCCGTGTGTACTATATTTTCTTTTATCCCAGAGTTTGAATATTATTTGACTCTACGAATAACTATAAAACCAAAATAATTCCTATCTACTATCACAATCAAGTATTTACTTAAACTAATTGTGTAGCGGTCGTTGTCCGTATCATTTGGCAAACATAGTACAGTTATTTAATTAATATTGAAGACGAGATTCGCAAATCAGGACAATTTGCTATTCCCATTAAGATGCCAATCACGATTACCTTGCCAAGTCATTATAATTGTATCGTAATTTAATGAAATTAGGTTGTTAATTAATTATTCTGACTTTAATTCTATCGTTGAGATTTGTGATTTCCTGTCATTTGTGGATAGTTATTAGAATATTTTGTCATCTTTTTTCTGATATAATATATTTTACTAACTCCTAACTATTATCTCTCTTCTTTCTTTCCTTTTTTCATTACCGGCCGATGAGCCTGGATTACATCAGGGTTTATAAAGAAGGTCTTATGTCTTCTAAAAGGGGTAAACAGCCGATCGATTCTGTAAAAATCTCACCGTGAAAAGTTAGGCGAAGTGAGCTTAGAGTGAGTTGTCAAGAGTATCAATCCCTAGCATCAGGATGACACTGACAGCTCACTCCACGCTCACTTCACCTAAATTTTCACGGTGAGATGGTTACAGAATCGCACTGCAGGTCTTATGACTAAAAAGCGTTAAATCTTTTTAAACGTGTCATATTACATATACAAACATTAAATGCCAGCGAAAATTAATCCAGTTATTTTCTCACATTCGATACTTGCAAATGAAACACAAGCAGGGTCAAAAAAGACGTAAGGGTTACGACTTATTTGCCTCCTACCCTTTCAAAGTTTTTCTTGAAATTATAATGAAAAAGGCACTCGCACATTTATATCGTACTTATTAAAATCTGTTACTAACCAGTGAATTATCCATTTTCATTTAGTACAAAGAGTCGATCGATCCAGTTAAGCTACGCTTGCCGCAGTTGGGCCCTGGATGGGTGACCATCCTTACATACCAAAACTTCTCAGTGCCTCGGAAAGCACTTTAAGCCGTTGGTCCTGGCTGCCATTCGTGGACCGTTGTTACAGGTCCTCAGAAGCCTGACAACCAGTCTCACATTTCTTTAAACTTCTCTTTCTTTAAATATAGCATTTTGATGATCAGGCTATGATGTTCTCAATGTTGAAACACAGGCCTCCTCTCGGTGCGAGTGAGTGGGCCGTTATCCACCACGCGGGCCCAGAGCGGGTTGGTAGATGTCACGTGTATTCGAATTTTTGGTTCTAGTACATGCCGGTTTCCTCACGACGTTTTCCTTCACCTTTTTGCGAGCAGTGGTGATGAAATAATTTACACAAAGTAAAGCGCCTGTCTGGGTTCGAACCTACGACCTACAACTCGTAAGTCGAAGCCGATTCCACTCGGCTACCACTGCTCTAACTATGTATATACAGGGTTATTGGAAAAACACCAACAACCTCTTAAGAGGTCATTGTACTCATCATTATGAACAATCTTTTTCTATGGGACCAAACCTGAAATCGCGAAAAAAAAATCAGCTGTTCCATACATTTTGACGAGTTATAGGTACGAATATACATATATTATGTAGGGAAACGCTGATTTTTTTTTCGCGATTTCAGGTTTGGTCCCATAGTAAAAGTTGTTCATAATGATGAGTACAATGACCTCCTAAAAGGTTGTTGGTGTTTTTCCAATAATCCTGTATATAGCATTTTAGCATCCATTAATTTTTGGACTTTTTTGAAAAAGTTAAAAAAAACACGTTTTAATTTTAATATGTCAATTACAGCAGACATTTTCCAATATCTCCCTTATATCATTTTACCCTGTATATTTAGAAAGTAATTTCTATTATTAAACTAGCTGATCCCGCAAACGTCGTTTTGCAAAAAAAAAAATAGCGGTATGAAAAATAGATGTTGGCCGATTGTCAGACCTACCTGATATGCACACAAAATTTCATACAAATCGGTCCAGCCGTTTCGGAGGAGTTTGGTAACCAACATCGCGACACGAGAATTTTATATATTAGATTGGTATTTATAAAGTTATAAGTCTATGTAGAAAAACCTTATCTTAAAATAAGTAATATCGTTAGGTACCTTTCACATAAGACACCTACATAATAACAGTACAGATCAGTACAATAGCAGACTTATTAAGCCAACATTATCAAAACACTCCGTTTCCCTCAATATTAAGCCGTGTATCCCTCCACATATATGAAAGGCTCGCTCCCCCTTTCCCCCACTCTCCCATACTCTTATTTCGCCCATTTCATTTGAATGTTACGTCTGTATCTTCTAATGTTCGAATGCATATATCGTTAGGGGAATGTTTTTTTAAGAACACCAAGGAAATGATAAGGGGTTAACTGGAATACTCAGTGATTTTGTACTTTCTTAAGTTCGTAAATATATCTACCTATTATAACAGTTGCTTTACCAAATTACACTTATACGACCAGTAACTAAGGAAAAGCAATTCTAACAAAAGTTTTATGTACCATTCCCCAAGGAACCTCCTAATTCTGACCCTCAATTCCAAAAGATCTTAACAGTGCAATCTACTGCTTTCTCATTCCCGATCTTAAGGCTACATAATTAAGGGTTTATTTACTTTCACGCCCTTCCCTTCCTATGTGTTAGCGGCCTAATGAACGCGAGGCGTAGATGAGCTGTTGTTTCCTCTGTAATTAAACAGTTCTGCGCATGCGTTAACCACGCCCAGCCGCGCAGCCTCCGACCTCCCCCCCACCCCCTCTTACCCCCGGTCTTTAATTACTGCCAAGACATTACCCCTTAATACTTTTATATAACATCTAAGTTGATTGTGTAGGGGTACAAAGATGAGGTTTTATCTCGCTGGGACTGTGGTAGAGTTTATGTAGCTAATTCGTTTTTTTTTTTTGTGTTTTGAGTAATAGAAGAGGTTCAAAGGTAACTTGAAGATTGGCAAAGAAATTACTTAGTAATCATGTTGGTTATAACTGTTTTATGTCCGAAATGTAGTCCAACTGTATGTAAGTATATGACCAAGTTATATACCACTTGTAGCATTGCTTAAACCATAGAAAATAGAGAAAAAGCCACAAAGTTCACGTGTTTTCTTGTTCTTTTCGCACCACGTATCGTTCTTGACAGTTCATGTCATACTGGTGGATCGCTATATTTTTTACTATGGCAACTACAAGATGACAGCCTCTAGTTAGGTAAGTACTAATAATGGAATGTGGGAGTTCCTGTAACCCCAGTGATCTTACAGGCCAAGCGTGGTTATAGATCTTCCTTAAATTGTTCACGTAGTCTCAGTCGTCAGTCGAAATTCCTTGCAGTAAAAAAATACCATTTTTAATCCATTAAAAAATGAAAAATTCCAAGATGGCGGTGGTATACAGAACGCAAATGTTCTCATTTGTAACACAGTGTGTTCCCATTCGGCTTACGTTCACCACCTCTCTCATTTTTCACTACATTGGTTTCACATGTGAATTATTGTTTTTTACCGCGCCCTGTTTGTTTATTGCGCTCCTGTTTTTTGGGAAAATTAGAGGAAAATCTTAGAATGAATGTACCTAGAATTTAGCGAAGATGAAAGGTAATGTAAGTCAGTAAACCTCGATTTCCACGATTATGATTCCTATAGAAAATGAAGACCAGGAACTTTTCCTGAAAATTTTCAGTAGGTCTTTAGATAGTTTAATGATAAACATTGAAGTATCGATCCGAAATTTGGTACAGACGCCAGCACATCAAGCTACTACAGTCTGTTAAATTTCTTTAATAGATTTTATCAACGTTATCGCTAAAGCATAAGGTTCAAAGTTGATTGGGAAAATTTGACAGTTTCGGGAGCTTGATGTGCTGGTGTCTGTACCTAATTCTGTAAACACAAATTTGTCAACAAGAAAATTTTCAGACTGGCGTGGTGCATTTAGGACTAACTTTTTTCAATCATTTAGTAGTTGTAATAACATAACTTCTGAAAAACGTAAATACTATTTAATAGCAGTATATTAATAGATAAATTCTATGAGTACCTACTCAAGGATTACTCTGTTACATCTGTGAGTACGTAGTCGCTTTTAACAATTTATGAAACCAAATCATTCATAAACTAATTAATCGCAGTAAACAAACATTAGAAAACCATGCATAAATAATAATGTAAACATAAACACCGATCTCGAAACGTATTACGATCCACAAAGAACTACGAAGCAATACTGTCCAAACTCAATCGAAATTTCATTTTACGCCTCAAGTATCACGTACGGGCATATAGAATAGACTCCATCGTCCTTCGTAACTCGTAAGAACGTCCGCTGTCAAATTTTAATTTCTCCCTCAAATATTTACCGAAGGAAAAAGGATTCCCCGGCGGCCCGCGCTCTAATAAGTTTTCCATAAGAGACGAGGTAGGGGGAGAGTGGGGCACGAAGGCTCTTATTGTGTTTGTAGAAGCTGGCGCATCCGGGCGCATACCTAACAAGATGGATATGTACTCGGGCCCACCCTACCCCTTTCGGACCGCCCCCCCTATGTAGATACGACAGCTCTCGCGTTGCACCGAAATTGCATTTTCGAATACTAATTCCTTTTCGTTTCCAACCTTTTAGGAAAAGTACTTATTTAAGTGGATGTTGAAATGGAGCAGTTTAAGCTGTTTATTTTGGATTGTAGTTTCTGTAGCGTGTGTTTGAAATCCATGGTCTTCATATGAAATAGGGTTAGTATTAAAATATGTTTTTTTTATTGCTGTATCGGCCTGCTCTTGACCTCGATCACACCTGATGGAAAGGATGAGGTATATGATGGTACGAGCGTGCCTAGAAGATGCCTGTTCACTATTGCTTTTAAGGTAGACGGGTAAAATATTGAATGGGAACACAGACAGAGGTTTTCTTAGAGAGCTATTAATTTACTTCTAAATTTTATTTGAACATAATGCTGCTATTAATGCTACATGTCTACACGAAAGACTATGTGATTGCTTCTTAGATTCCCACATTTTAGCTAGCAAAAGTACTGCAGTGTCTATCAAAACAGGGCAGCCTAAAGTGGGCCAATGAATAGAAATCGTTTATTTATACACGGAACATTTACAGCAGTCTCAAGCGATACCAGTACATCTCATATTCATTATTATTAAATCACTATCTGCTACATTACTTCAATCATAAACCACCGAATGTTCTAGCTAAAAGCAGAATCACTTCAGTATACGACTGTACCGATCTGAACTCATACTGGCGAAGTACTAACTTCTCTGATAAACTGTACTTCGTATAATTGATAAGAAAAGTCAACCCAATAAAAATGCTGAAAGATTAAGATCCCTATTCTATATCAATGCTCAGTGATACTCAAATCGAAACATTTAGATTTCATACAAACCCCAACTCGAATCTAGTCCTCAATCGAGATTCTATTTCATCTTTGTAGAATACGGTTTTATTCTATTCTTATAACTCTTTCTATAAAAAGAATATGTCAAATCTAATGAATTATATAAAGAGTGCTTTTGTCACATGTGAATAACGAAAAATTCACACTAATATTTTAAAGGCGAAAGTTTGTGAGTCAGTTTGTATGTTTGTTTCTTCTTCACGCAAAAACTAATAAACAGATTTGAATGAAATTTGGCACACGTATAGTCTATTATCAGGATTAACACATATAATACTTTTTATGCCGATCTTTTCACGGGATCGAGACTTATGCGGGTGGAACCGCTAGGCGCAGCTAGTACATTTATAAACGTTTTATTGTTGAAAAACAACTTGATTCAATGAACAATTTTAAGTACTTCGTAGGTATATTCAGAGGTTGCACGTGTAAAATGTCCCCTTCAGCATAATATTAAAATATATAATATAATTCCAAAGTGAAGTACAGTACGTAACATACATACATCAATACGGGAGCTGAGATATGTCATGCATAACGCTTCCCCTCTTTGAGAGATGAAGTACTATAATCTGAGAATGGAGGCTGGTTGGGCCACCTGTGATGTCGGCTTGAGCTGTCGACACGTCTTGCAATGCAATGATCAATACATTGGGATTTTTAACAGACTTTGCCTTATATACTTGCTGTCTTATATTTGAATAAACTATTTGGTATGCGGTTCTAGAATAAAATCGTTGGATTTTCTTAAAAGTTTCCAATACACTCCCTGCAATTTTTTTTTTTATGTTTACATACACTTTTTGAAAGTTTTTTACGTACTTAATGAACGTATTATCAAGAAAGAAAGAAAAAGTATATATGGGGACTCGCATAGGACGATCACAAACTAAACTAAACACAATCATAAAAAAATAAAAACCAAAATTATATTTAAAGAAAGTCGTGAACGAAGCCAAAAGGCTCCCATCACATTTAAAAAAGTAATTTAGTACACCAATCCATTTCAGTCTGTCCAATAAGTTTTTAGCATACCTTAACAGTGATTAACATTACCGAACATTCTAGAACCTTTCCCACTACCGTTGGAATTGAAAGGTCTAGATTTAAAACGCAAATTTGTCGGATACGTTGGAAAGAGCGAGTTATTTACATTTCCACGTCAACATGGCTGCCCGTTACGTTTTCCTGGCTACGTCACTGTGAACGTGCTCAGAAGGTCGATGCCAGCGCACCCATGAAATAAGCGGAGATAAATATGAACCTCAAATATCTCAGATATTACTGTACTTGTAACATTTGTGAACATTTTACTGGAAAATAAACATTATTATTATTATTATATTATTATTATTATTATTATTATTTGTGTAAGTTTCTGGTAGCTATTTCCCGCGACGGATACGATGACCATTCGTCACATTGGCTATTTGGTCGCCATCCCTAATAGGTCACATTCACTAATACGTCACCTTGTGCATCTGGTCAGTTTCTTAACTCGTTTCATGCTGTATTTCGTCTCATTCCCAACTCGTCCGATGGATATATACCACGTAGAGACAGTGTAAAAAAAATTATATTAAAATTAATAATCAACACAATCAATAATCAAAAAAAAATCAATCAATACCTAAATTATTAATATTAATAGGGGCATCAGCCTATATTTCTGTTCTGTTTTTTCTAGTCTGTTCATATAATTATGTGTGTACATAAATGGTAAAATAAATGAAATTCCTACATTTTTTTAATTAAACTCTAGCTTTAAGCGATTTTGTGTAAATCAAAATACTAGTTAGGTACCTACCTATTTATGTTACGAGAGAGTGCATTTTTAAGTTTAGTTTTTTATTATTTTGTTTCTTTATCGTCATTCTAGTAAAAATTCAAACAAGATTGTCCGAATAGTATCTAATTTATATTATACAATTTTGTTGTACCTACTGAAAATGTTGATTTTGTGCGTAATTGTATCGGACGAGTTGGGAATGAGACGAAATACAGCACGAAACGAGTTAAGAAAACTGACCAGATGCACAAGGTGACGTATTAATGAATGTGACCTATTAGGGATGGCGACCAAATAGCCAATGTGCCGAATAATTTTGTTTCTATCTTTCGTTTTTGAGGATGTGCGTTGTGTGTCAGTCAATCATGGACCCTAGCTATACTAATAATAAAGCTGAAAATATGTTTTTTGAGCGCGCCAATTTCTGAGACTACCAGTCGGATTTGAAAGATTATTTTTGCATTTGTTAGCTTAATTCTTGAGGAAGGTTATAACCATTTAACATTACGCTGTGACTCTTAGGAGCCAAGCAAAAGGAAAAAATTCAGAAAGAACGCTAAGCGAAAACGAAGTAGGAACACGGGCGATGCGACGCAATGGGTCGGGGACCAAAACTTTACGAAGTCGCGGGCAGAAGCTAGTTTCATATAAATACAGATTTACGCAAAAGATCATCTAAATCCTTCCCCAGCCCAATCAGTGCATCCTGTGCATCTATCAGTCGCTTTCCACATATTATTATTGGCCACATATTTACATGAAAATCTAAAAATAAATCGCATTGTCGCTTTATCATATTCGTTCCTTTTTTGTTTAATTTATAAAACAGTAGGCCAATTCTGCTAATTTAAAACGTTCAAAATCTAGTAAACTTGTCAAAATGTAGGGAATTTCGAAGTATTTTTGACAGATCGAGATTGAGATCAGACTGTGAACGTTCTTAAAAATTACGAGAATTGCCCCTCAGGTCTTTGCCGATTTATTCCGGTCTGATCTCCTGAGCCCCCCCTACATCCCCCCCTTGGATACCCCGCTAGATCTTCTTCTGTTTTAGACTCGTGTCTTATCCACTATAAGCTTTTTCATTCCCAGTGAGACAATTATTGGATGATATTGTTAGGTCTCTTTGCATAGGGTCGCGAGAGGAGTTTATTTATAAACGTTGCTTAAAGTTAATAGACGTTTAAACGTCAAAAAGGTACCGTTACACAGTCGCTAATCACAACTTAAATTACCAACTTACCAACGCATGCAACGCAACGTTAACTTTACGCAAAGTTTATAAATAAACTCCCAAATCTTTTTGTCAGGATAAGTAGGTACAGAAAATATTTTTTTTTTACTATATAGTTATGTTTATTCATTACTAACTGAACCGGTGAACTTCATACCGCCTCAGAATCAATAACTGTCGTGTTAACTTACCTATTCATCAACATAGCCGTTTCATAAAAAAATATGAGAAAATGAGTTATCATCATTATTTTGTGAATTTTTCCCATGTTTTAATAGTTATTCTGTATTCGGGGCGGAGACAAATCCAACAAATCAAAGATATTCTTGAGTTATAAATGGTGTAAATAACTCGACTTCGTATTATTTATATAGATTTAAATACGCCTGCGTGCAAAAAAATCGGCTCACCCCATGTTCTACATTCGAGACACGATATCTAAAAAATCGTAATGAATATAATTTATTATTTAATATTGTGAGAAGGTAGGTAAGGTACAATTTATTTTAACATACACTATTTCGTTCAAGGCAATATTCTTGACAAGATCGACTCGAATCTTCGTCCTCATCACTCACTTTTGCTCGGAAAAAGTGAGTGACTTTTTTTATCAATGAAATTAACAAACGTTAAATTGTGTTTATTTCTGATTGTTTAATCAAAATTGAACTTGATTTCGTTAACGGACTTCAAAAAAAGGAGATTCTTTATTCAGCACCCATATCTGTAAGTTCGCAATTTTTTCAAAAACTAATGAATCAGTTTTGATAATTCTTTCACTAATGTAATCTAAATACTTTCAGGAAGGTTTTAGTCCTAATTCCTACTAATATTATAAATGTGAAAGTTTATGAAGATGTTTGGATGTTTGTTACTCAATCACGCGTAAACCGTTAAACGGATTTGGATGAAATTTGGCACAGATAGTTTATAACTAGGATTAACACATAGGATACTTTTTATCCCGATATTCCCACGGGGTCGAAACTAACGCGGGCGCTGCTAGTATACAATATTTTGTTATTTGTTATTGTTAGTACAACTTGTTGAATTATATTGTTTCAAATCGAAGAGCATGGAGTGGGTCGAATTTTTTGCACGCAAGTAGTTTATTAATAGTAAATAAATAACAACTTAGACCTAATGAATACATAAAATGAACAATAAAGGGTGGCAGAATCATCGACGCGCAAACTGTAACCATGAAATTCAGCACATGAATCTAGACGTAGCCTCTAGCGTAGAATTAGTTCATTGGTTACCAAAAAAAGAATCAGCTGTTTCATAGAAAAGTGTGACCTACATGGTCAAAATGTATGGAACAGTAATTTTTTTTTTTTTAATAACCGGCAAAAGTTTCAATTCAGGGTGTTCAAAATCATGCAGTTCGGAATCAATTGTAAAATGATGTGCATCGTCCTTGCTACCCTGTAGGTATAATATCCTAACTTAAATAAGTGTAGGTACAGACGCCAGCACATCAAGCTACCCGAAACTGTCAAATTTTCCCAATCAACTTTGAAACTTATGCTTTAGCGATAAAGTTGAAAATCTATTAAATAAATTTGACACATTGTAGTAAATGTATGTGCTGGCGTCTATACATAAGTAGTTGTGGTATATTTATTATTCTGGATCACAAACAACTAAGTACTTTAAGTGTATTTACTTGCGTTTATTATTTAATACAATAAATTCAAGGAAATTCAATAACTCACTTATTTATTGATCTGTTAAATACCCATTATCGTGTCTATCAAGTTAACACGACCGTATTATGTATAGTATAAGTCCTAATCCAAAGCCAAGCCTTCTATATACATTATAGAAGGTAGTTTTATTACTCAGGTATTATAAATTAACCACAAGGTTCTATTAAAAAATCGTCCTGCAAGTAACGTAGGCTACCTTGAATCTTCCTAATTTTAGAACATCGTTATGTTTCAAACTTAGTAATTATCTACAGGAGGTCAGATAGCAGTTTCCCAACTACGTTGGAGTCGGCTGCCAGTCTGAATACCAGTGATGCCAGAATTATACATGAACCGACTGCCTATCTGACCTCCAGATCCCAGTTAGTGATTAACACGATACCCCTTGATAAGACTCGTTGTTTTTTGGGCTTTTGACTACCCGTAACAACTGTCAATGATCTACGAATGATATAGCATTATAGAGATAGCACTCATTCCTTAAAAAATACTTACTCATATAGGTACTGTCGCATTTCGTTGTACCGAAAGTTGACACCAACAAAGGCAGAGGAATAACTCGAAAAAAGAGGGCATAAAAACAATTGCCAACGCAGACTATATTAACAATCTAATTTTGAATAAATATTTAGCAATTAAGTCGCTTCTCTTAACCAAATCGCTGTTTTTCTGAAGTCAAAGGTACCTTACATCGCCCTCCTTTCATAAACAGTAGGTGCTTCAAATGATTCTGTTTGCGTAATTTAATATCTACGTAGGTAAGTTGTCAAGAGCACGGATATTATCAGATGCTGCTGCGTCACAAATTGTCTTATTGTTATGTTTTTAAGTAAATGCGCAGTTTTGTTCACTGTATCGTTTTTCAAGATCTCATTAGACGATAAAGGTGGATCTAGTTTAGATTCGAAAAGTTTGCATCTTTGTTTACGATAGCACACCCGTACACGTTACGGCAGATTGAGCGTCTCCTCGTAAATACGAACATGCCTTAATACTCGCAATCTGCTCAAACTGAAATCGTATATTTACACTATCATTTCTCGAGCTCTGAAAGAAGTAAAAGCCAATACAAATACTCGTAAAATACTCTTCAAGCGCTAGATTGAAACGAGGCGCATCCACTCACGTTCCAGAGCCCTTGTCGCCACCAAATCGGTTCAATATAGCTTTTTCCCGTCGATTATTTCAACCAGCCTTTAATGTTTTTATTTAACGCCTTCGGGTATTGAGTCGGTGTCGGCTTTCGTCACTCGGCCTAATTTATTGCAGGTCGGAGCGTTCGCGCGACGTGTTTTTGGCGCGGTAAAAACACGCGCGTCGGGCGAACACTGCGCGTACCGCTCGCGCGTTTTTGTCCGCGTATCGCTTTAATTACGGCGTTCGGAACGCGCCTTGTAGACCGGCCATTGTCGTGCTTCTTTGCGTTCCATTTGAGATACAGCCGTTTATTATACTTTATGTTAGTTAAGGTTATGTAAATGCTACGTTTTGCTAATTACCCAGATGTATGAGAAGGCACTGCTCTTTATTTAGATAGATCTAAATCAACATCAAGATGTCGTAGTTAGCTCTGTTTATATATCTATCAAGTCTTTTCATAACGTTAATCTTTACAAAGAAAAGAAATTCAAACAATCTAGCGGAGCATATATCGTAAAATTAGATTTCGCCGCTTGTCTCAGGTCATAAAGCGTGTGGACTCCGACATGTCCTGAAAATTATCCGAGCGAAGCCTCCCCGCTGACCGGGGTCTTGAGAAAACATACATTTTTAACGTACCCCAATCTCCCCGCCACCCGAGGGTGAGACGGGGGAAAATTACAAAAGAAAACAGCCTTAATTTCCAATGTCATCTCCGTTCCACCTAATCCTCTTATCGTTTTATATTTTGGCCTTTGAATTTTCATTTATTTTTGTTTGTTTAAGGAAAAGGTCCGCCGCGCGCCGCGGCTTGTCTTGAGACATTTTATTGATTCGTATGATGAGGTGGACGGTTATTCATTGAAAATCACTCATTACTTACTACTCACTTATTACTTATATTACTTTTTTATCTCCGCTTGTAATACTTAAAAAAGTAACCAAAGTAACCATATAGAATTTAACCGTTACATTTAAATTAAAACAAATAAAAACAACAGCATTCAATTTTCAAAAAACGATTCTAAATATAAAATTGCAAATGTGTGCGTCCAAACCCTTGCACTACCAACGTAACAAAGTACAAAGTGGAACACACAGAGACAAAATGCTGATACTTACACATTCCGGATCCGGTCGGGGATCGTTTTACTCTCTTATTGGTGGATGCAGATTGGAACAGACAATAGTACGTCAGTGGTGGATGTCGCATTAATCAGTTGTAGTGCAACCATAATTCAATCAGTGGTAGGCACCGGCCGCGGTCACCGCTTGTTTTATGCATGTGTGGAATGACCAATGTGTCAGATGTGAGAATGCTTGGATGAGCCGGACATCGAGTAGACTTATGTCATGGATACAGGCAGATAGAAGTGAATATTCAAACTAGATCAGATCTGACAGCAAGTTAGACCCGATTAATCAAAATTGCCCGTTATATTATATATCGGTACCTATTGAAAGATATCCTCACAAAGATATCCTCAAGATATTCTAACTTGCTACTTATCAATTGCTCTACATAGCTAGACCTATCTACGCTCAAGAAAATCTCCGCCTCAAATCCATTGGAAGCGTCCAGTATTTCCATCTCCGCTCGCTGAACATAGTTTATGTACATTCCTATTCCTAGTTAAGCTCTCAACGCGAGTACCACATCCATCTGGAGGGTCATTTGTCCGGCATCGACGACCGGGAGCGAGACTCTTTCATATTTTACATAGAATGCGGTGCACTGTCAATGCGTCCGTACGCTCAGTCTCAATCACTCAGCCAGCTATATCGATCGAGCATTTGCAAATTAAACCCACGATAATATCGCTGCCATTGTGTAAGATCCTTAATAGCCATAGAAAAGTCATATTCGTAAATCTCAACGATTCTCTATTTACTTTTTATTGAAAAAAGTCTTTGAAATGTAATAGCTTTTGTTAAATTGTTTTCGTTATCATTAGCTCGCAATTTTACATCTTTGTGGTCGAGTTTTAAAATCCTAAACTCAATTTTCTTTTTTATGATGAGTAATGGGTTTTTTTTTGGAAGAAATTTGAATAACAGATTTGAAATTCAAAACAAAAACAAACGAAAATTAGTAATTTATTGTCATAGAGCCAGTTTCTGGGAACATTAGATGCCATTAATTGGACTAAACCAATAAAGACGACATCCCTAGACACGTGTAGGGACTTTTTAGTAATAAAAAAAGAAATTGTGTCTTCGGGAACGTATTCTAAATATTTCTCGGGGCGGCCGAGAGGCTTCGATATTTAATTGTTGTTTTTTGTTCGAATTCCTGTTTTTTTGTGATTGAATCAACATGCTGCTGTCATTGTATAAGTTCAGGTTTTGATCACGGCTTTTTTCTGAGTTCCTTCAATTGTTTGTGTGTTTTAAAGAACCGAGTCGGGGTAGTTTTTTTTCTTCAGTATGGTAATGTGAGGCTTTTAATCAATTTGATGAATTTCAAATCAGACGTTACTGTGTATATTAAAGTTGTTATAAAGTTTAAAGGAGGCTCTTTGTATTATATTCGTAAATAAATTTATTCTGAGAAAAGCAAAGTAAGCTTACTGACTGGCGGGTAAAATAATGAATAAAATATTGTTTGATATACACAGTATTCTTTTTTACTTAGTAAAAATTTGCACTTATTTGTAGAAACAAGATTTTTGTTATTTGTACCTACCTGCTGTTTAGCAATTTAAAAATATTTCATCACCAAACTTCAATGAAGTGAGCTGTCAATCCCTAGCGTCAAGTGATATGACAGCTGACTTCACGTCAGTTTTCACGGTGCGATTTTTACAGGATAGCTTTGCAAGCCTGACCCCTGAAACATGAAGGTTGCAATGTACAAAATATGTACAGACGTCAGTACGTCAAGCTACCCGAAACTGTAAAATGTTCCCAATCAACTATGAACCTTATACTTTAGCATTAAAGTTGAAAATCTATTAAAGAAATTTGACAGATTGTAGTAGCTTGATGAGCTGGCGTCTGTAGATATTTTCTTTATCATATTTTAGCTATCATTCCACTTTATGCTAGGATTAACAGCTCACTTCATCGAAGTTTGGTTATGAAATAATTTACACAAAGTAAAGCGTCTGTTTGAGTACGAACCTACGACCTAAACAACGTAAGTCGCAGAAATAACTACTAGGCCACCACTCCTCAGAACGATACGATTGGTAACAAAAACGATTGTTTGGCTTTCACCAATAACATTCACAAAGATATAATCAAATCAGAATTGATATCAAATTGATCCACAGTACTATCACTAGCCCGAAGGCGTTAGCGGCTAGTGTACTGTGGATCATTTTGATATCACCTGACTTATATTCCATAATATTGATTGATAGCATGTCCCTGACCGTAGACACAGATACATTCTATAATGTCATGCCAATCGGGAATTGAAGGGACTTACCGCCAGTCATCCGCGAAGCATTTATCACGGCTGCACCCTAATGTGTGAGCTATTCATAATGTTTCATTAAGTGGTAATGCGTCTATGATACACGATCAAAAGGTTTCTACCATTATCTTTAAAATATATTAACTTTGTTATGCTTTTGCGCACATTTAAATCAGGTCCCAATTTGCAAGGCAAAGATGGTCATTGGAAAATTGTCGTAAGTTTTGCCATTTTCTGGCCAATTTATTATGATCCTTGGGCCTGAATTTCATCCCAGTTTTTTGTTGAAAATACGCAATAGAGGGTTATTGCGTATTTTCAACAAATACATCACTCATGAATTATATAAATTCTACATTATACTCGTATAAACTTAAAACGGTTCCGAGACCCCTCCGTGCCTCGGAAACCACGTTAAGCCTTTGGTCCCGGCTGTCATTCGTAGATCTTTGACAGTCGTTACGGGTAGTCAGTAGCCCGAAAGTCTGACAAACAATCTTACCAAGGGGTTATCGTATTAACCAGTAACTGGGTTGTGGAGGTCAGATAAGCAGTCGCTCCGTGTAAAATACTGGTATTCAGCTGCATCCGGTTAGACTGGAAGCCGACCTCAGCATAGTTGGGAAAAGGCTAGGCAGATAATGATGATAAACTCAAAAACGTGAAGGAAAAACATCGTGAGGAAACCGGCATGTTATAGAACCAAAAATTTGAAGACATCTACCAACCCGCAGTGGGCCCGCGCGGTAGAGCATTATAGGCTGATTATCCTATTATTATATAATTTTACATTCAAAACATCAACACTTGTAAATATTTGAGCTAAACATTCTGCGTCACCAGTTTTACGCGCGGACCAGAACATCAATCGATAGATTAGAATCAATCTGGTTCATTCAATTTTATGATCACTAGCATCTTAAGCTAAATCACAAGCGCTTGCTGAAAGGAACATCAAAATGGACTATTACTTTATTTTTAATTTCGATACAGACAGAATGAAAACATTATGATTTTGCGCGTGCCCACATCTGGGGCAATTTGGGAGAGTAATCGAACCGACAGACCAGAACAAAAACATAAAGCATTTTACGATCGCCCCTGTTGATTTATTTCTCATTCATAATTTGATGTTTCGGAACATCAGAGGATTTAATAACGCCAGATAGACATCGCTTAAACCGATGTAAAACTGCTCGCGTCTTGTGTAACAATCGTAAAATACACATTAAGACGCATTAAGAGACTGGCGGTATAGATTCTGACAGCTAAAGTTTCCACCCCTTAATCTTCAGTTATTTTAAAACGCCGAGAGATTCACCAATTTTATTGGCCAAAGTCATAACTGCTTTTATTGCTATAAATCGTTATTACGCTAATATTATTTTATTATGGCTATTTTAAAGTTGCTTCTTAGCCTAAATAAATCGTGAGATGTTGCAATCTTATCAGGGATTCAGATGAAATTCTTCAGCGATTGATAACATATCACCGGAGTGGTATCTACAGATATCGTCGAGACGATATGTGCTTGTTTTTCTTTACGATGCTTTGCTTAGATGTCAATGCTCTCTTTGTAAACGTTTGACCGGTGAAAGCATTGCAGTCGAGTATGAGTGACGTTTCCTCAAACAAACCTCCACCTCCGCCCGTCGTCGAGTGTCAACAATGTACTACGGCTAGTAACGTAAACACTTAATTAGCATCATAAAGTACCAAGACTGTGCAATCTCCCAACACTTATCAAACGTCCATAATAATTTGAGACGCGTTGTTATGGCGAGGTGCAAAAGTGGCTGACCTGACATCACGCCTGTGACCCTCGGCGGTCGGACCTCTCGCTCGCGCACGTTCCACGCTCTCTCTTGCACATCACGCCCCCACTTTTCCTAATCATCTTCTTAAAGTCACATGTTTTGGTCACGTCTTAAAATTAACGAACTCTAAATCTTTTGTAGTAAATACGACTTTGGATCGATGCGTATCGTCGTGTGCCGAACGTCGAGGAGTTTCGGTCCATCACCGTCGTCTATTGTCATGTCGTCTGCTCTTGCTTTATAAACAATGTCTTTTATTTTCACCTAGAAGTTTAATCGGCGCGCGCTTGTGGAATTCCTGTTCCTATTCTTCGGGTGGTCGTTACGGAGGTAACGAGAGCACAAAGGTTGTTTTGAGGTGCCACGTCGTGTCAGATGAGTCCCAACAGGCCAAAGGCTTAACTTTCGGCGTGATTGTTTCTTTTGCTCATCTCGAGTTGTTATCGGTATCGAGTGACGCTCTTAGCGATTGTAACGTTATCAATCGCTTGATCTCTGATCTCATCCGATAGGCATACCTGTTGCGTGTTCCCATTGATATATATGTTACACTAGATTAGCAATCACCGCACCAAGGCGTTGCCACTAGGCTGATGGCCACAGCCATCAGCGTAGCTAACGTCAGTTCAGTGCTCTGTGTGACGCCAACCGAAGTCAACTGAGTGACATGCGACAAAAAATATCGCGAAAGAGTGCGATTCAAGATCACCAAAACTTAATAAATTAACCGGAATTACTTTCCACACGTAAATTAATTGTCTCTGTGTTTATATCAACGTAAAAACGCAATAAAATGTAGAATTTTGTAAATTAGGTTCAGTGTTACCACTAAAAACTTAGTTTTAGTTTCCCACATTAGTGGGAGTTTTTAATTTATGGAATAAGTGATTTAAAATATTTTTTAATAGTAAAAACGTAGCAGGGTGCCTAAAGATGCAGCACGCTGTGAAAAATGGATGGAAATAATCCGATTGCTGAGAAAAGAGACTGACTGGCTACCTACTAAATCATTCAATTTCATTAATAATAAAGAAAAAATATTCAAAAAGAAAATGTCTTAGTTATTTTCATTATTTATAAACTTCTATTACACATCCAATAAGAAATACATAAATCAAATATTTAAAAAATAATTTAACTTAACCTAAAACGTTTTTTATGGCTTAAAATGTTGGGTAAAATTTCGCATGGGTAGGCAACCCCATCCCGTCATTGCATGTTTATATAGCGGTCTTTGTCTAATCTAAGCGACGGTATTATTCTTACGACGTGTGTAAGTGAGACAGATATATGTTTACTTTTAAATGTTTTGTGGTTTCAAAGCTACGTCGTCGCGTTTATAAAGTGGCTACACTTTTTTGACACATTTAATTGAGGTTTGCTTCTCTAGTTATATAGCTCAATGCGTGTTCCTTACAAAATTTACAGTCACACGGTCGTCTTTAAACATGCTCAATTTAAATGAGACAAGAAAAACGGAGATCTTAATCAAATTGATCACCTGAACCTAATGACATCTGTAATGAAGCTATTTGGAATAAAAACTTCAGAAGTTTAACATCGTCGAACGATAATAACCTACAATATTTAGATGGTTATCTAGACTACTTATTTAATTAATCTCATATTCCAATAACGATCATAAGGCTGAAATGAGTGGTCATTACAGCGCATACGAGGAATTTTTACCAGCGTGCAATTCGTCATTTATGCCGGGGCTCAAGTTTTTGTTGAAATTATATCAAAATTCATAATTATTATTTGCGTTGCATCATGCTTCAAAAAGTCATTTTCTTCATCATGTTTGGTGGAGTCCGATAGAAATGCGCTCATAATTTGTAATGAGCAAGGATCGTGAGATATTTCTCTACGCTTCGCCCCTTTAATAGGTTTGCCTCGTTACATGTTTCCCATGCTTTCTTTACTCGTATCACTTGTTTTTCTTGCTGCTTTTAAATTGGGTGTGATTTAAGTTACATTGCTACTATATAATAGCGGTCCGCAGTTAAGTATCAGTGATATGCGTGCGCTAACAAGCTAAATGACACAAGCTATCAGCTCCAATGACAAATGTAATAAAGACTGCTTGGTCTACATGACGTTATTACTTTTACTGCATTGATATTTGCAAAAGGAAAAGTTGACAGACTCTTGACATTCCATCTTAAAAACGAGAACGTATAGCTTTTACAATGCAAACGGTAATCAGATTTTCGGGTGTGGTGTTGGGTGATAACTATCCGTTATTATTGATTGAATAGCTCTTACAGACAAACATTCACTAGGTAAGTATACGTGTAAAAAACCAGTAGTCATTTATAGTACTATCTATGATCAGTGAGGTTGATGAAATAAAAAATCCAATCATACAATTGAATAGCGCCTTTACGCCAATCATTGCGATTCGCGGTATTTCCATTTAGCCAGCGTGGCTGGAAAGTATTGGAGCTTAGGTCCATGGTAATCATTTGACTTAAACAGCGTCTTTATTTCCAAGCAGTAAGGGTGATATTCTTATTTCACGTGTGTATGTTTGGTTGACTGAATTATGAGGTCCATAATTAGCTTCCAATCAGTGCTATCGGCGTCCCGTGAGGAGATCTCGATTCTTTTCCTGTAAATCATAAAAAAATAAACGGACTTGAAAATTTTTTGTTCTATACTTAGTCCTATTTTGATTATCTTGAAATTCCAAATACCTTAAGTATGTTTTAGATTTTGAGAGTGTCAGATAAGTTTTGTACGTATAAAACATGTCACTTCAGGGTAGGCTGCGACACATTGTAAAATTGCAAAAACAGTAACAATATTAAACAATAAACTGTTCGTGTTGAATTTTAGCAAGTTAAGGAATGTAGACTATTTTCTCGAAGATTTTACTCAACTCAATCGCATCATTATCAGAATTTTAACCCGAACCTCTAAACAAAGTGTAATTGCTAATTCCTCGCCATTTCGCAAAAAGGCAACATTTAATCGGCGATCGAACTTCACAGGCTATTGAAACAGAGCTTTACCCGTGTCTTCGGCGCTCTCCATAGCAATTTTAAACGTTGCTGAGCCGTATTTAAACAGGCACGAAGCAGAAATTAAGTGCAATTAGACGAGCGAGACGGCGTGCGGGAATTTGTTGAAAAACGTCGGAATGCTCTCGCGACGCCCGCGACGTGTGGATAGGAACGCAGCAACTCCTGCGCATCCTCGCTCCCCACTCCACCACCCTCCCTCCACCGCGTTTGTATTCCGTCGATAGCTCATTTTCACTTTTCTTTTCCTCCTAAAGTAAGACTCAATCCAATCTGGTATGCTACAGGAATTTCCAAGCCCACTCCGAAGTTTATTGCTTAATAAAGTGGGACTTCAACAATTACTTTAAATGGGCCTCTGTCTATTTGTTTGGTAGTTAATAGTTGGCTGTGATTTATTTTATGTGATTCTAATCTTACATTTCTGTTGCAGGTAAGTACGAGCTACTTCCACATTAAGTAAGTTTGCTACACAAAGTGTATCTTGCATCTGACTACGTTTAGGATGGGTAAAGATGTTCTAGCATCGTATGCCCCAACTTTGTTTTTTAAATGGCACACTCCAAAATCTTTGGGTCCTTTGAACACAGATGCAATTGCATCAGTTTTTCGACAAACCGAGTCCTTACGATTTAAATTTAACATTTGTCGAATTTAGGCCAAATATTTGACGATCTTAACCATATCTATCACCACTACAAAACAAATTTAGCTATTACCTTCCATTAGCCAAACTACTTCACACCTAAACATCTATCAGCTACAAAACCACACCCACATCGGTATCGCACGTACAACGCACACATGCGCTTGCGCATCCATCAACATTATTGCGGGGGCTCAATCAACGCGTCCATTAGGTGCCGAACATCGCGCGCATTGTTCTGCCGCGCATGCGTGAGATTTAGGGCCTCTTCAAGGTATAACTGTTAATTATATAGCGTATATTCTGCGGTCGTCCAAGAGTACTTTGTCCGGGATTATTTATGAGGAACCGGTGGTGCTGTCCATTGTATAGGGTATATGGATATGATGGGATACGTCGAGCTGTGCATATTTTGGTAAAGGAAAAGTGTAGAACTTCGGAGTTCTAAATACAAAAACGAGACCAATAAAAGTAAAGCAATTAAGAAGATATCAATGGAAAGAGGAATCTTTTGAGGTCCAGTTAAGCTTAATAAGATATTATATCTGAGGTAAGATCTCTGTCTGAGAAATCCTTTATTTTGATTGACACTTTTATACATGGGTCAATGAATGATATAGGTACTTTCCTGAAAAAAAAAAACTACCAAGAATTTTTCACATATCGTTTTTCGAGACACGTATTACCAATGGAACAGCGCCTTGCAGACAGCATAAGAATTGTCATTATTTGGGGTATAATTCCAAAAGGCTGCGCGTCAGACGATGAAAAACCGCACACGACTTTTACGGCGACAGGCAGGATTGTTTATGGTTCCACTGTCAGTCAGCCGATCATTCGATTAACATTCAAAACCTGCAATTAGCTCGAACGCTTTCTTTGTCCGTATTTAACGCACTAAACCACCACTACGATGAGCCATATATAACTTTTAAATATTCCCAACTATTAAAACGCTATAAATGCATTAATAACCTCAGTATCTCCATCGCGAAGCCATTCTAAATTCCATCAGTTTCTTATTTACTTGCATAATTATGTGCCCTTTAAAAATTTTATTATAGATTACACCGCAAACACTTTTGCATAAATTGACGATTACTTTCAATATCAGCCGACTGGCTAGAACTAAAATGTCAGCGCCACAGTCGAAGCGACCTATCACGACCAATTCGTACAACAATTAAGTGAACCTCTAGAGTGGACATAAAACAAACTGTCCGATGGGGCCCAACAATGGCCCGGACGGACGCAGCCGCATAAAAACTCTTACGACATAAAATATTAATAGAAATGCACGTGTGTTCATTGTCAATAAATTACCCGAGTGACAGAGCAATAAAAAAGTATATTTCTTGTGGAGTGAATGGGAGGCTGCGAGGAGGCTTCGATGTGAGGTAGCCAATAAAAGTGGCTGGCGTTCGGTCGTAAACTTCCGTCGTAGACTGCGTGGCGAGACGCGGTGCAAGGCCGAGCGGCCCGCCACCCAGCCCACCGACCACTTAGCACCACGTACACTACCTATTTAACTACCGAATTCACGCTTTACATTAAAACTGAACCAAACAGACAAATCACCCAACTCAACATATCCATACGTCAGTCGCACCTCGTGCCTTTCATCAAAACCATATTGAAATTCAAATCGGAATCAACCAGAAATAATATTTGTAATTCATTACTTACAGTCGACGATGATTTGCAATACCGAACTAGAAACGTGCGCATAGCATTGACTAATGCAACCTAATCTGATCCCTACAGTGATACAGTAAGACGTATGAAAGTTGCATGAGACGTTCTCAACGTTTCCAGAGATATTTTCTAAAGTTCTAAACCAAATGCAAAGAAAGGTCAGGGGACTTAAATTAAATTAGATTATATAAATAATTGATAGAACACGACAGTGGATGGACGGTTTGACGTACGGCCGGGAGATATGATCGGTGACCCGCTGATACAACCTCACCTCCTAATCTTCACGATTCATCTCCTAATACCTCGTGTTGTTTCGTTATCGAACAAAAAACATGTAATGCTTTTAATTAGATTAAATTGATTTATTTTATATAGATCGGTTTGTGAGATAAACGCGAATAGTGAAGGTAATTAAACTCGGCAAATAATAAATGAACGTTGAGAATCGATCGTTTGTTGCTGTGATACATATTTTAAAACTGTAGCTAAGTATGAAACTGTAGTCGAGGAAAAGGAATTCGATGCAGATAGTGTTGTTTAAGATTGATTTAAATGAACAGCTATAGATGTAGGCCAACAGGAAAATACTTCAAAAAATGCTAAATGTCAAACCTACGTCATCAATGAAAGTTCAAACCGAAGATTGCTTATTAGATGTGCCTAATTAATTGGTTTGAGCTAACTGTTATCTCAGTTCTTTGAATTGATCTCTTCTTATACAGAATTCATTTAGTAAACGGTGTTCGAAGCTAAATATCAAAAGAATGGTTGTCAGTTTCATACATTGTACACTTAATACATCTTTTGTTGAGGACGGGGACAGCAAAAACTCATAGATTAAAATTCGCCTTACCCAAACTATAATTAACAATAATTTGTTAAACAAACCGTAACTAGCTGTTGGTAGCTTTGTGGATGCCGACAGAGCTTTTGATATTCTGTTTCATTTGGACATTCGATTTTATACCTTATTGCTGTATAAATTACTTCTGATTTCTAATAAAAAAATAATTTAATTTCGTTAATAATGACGAGCTTTTAAGTCCTAAATTGTGAATTCAACAATTTCGACCTACTTCTAAAGCTTGTTCACAAAGAATGTTCGAGTCTACAATTATAATAAGTAATGTAAATTCTTCAACGACTCAACCTTTATTGCTTTTGAAACTGAAACGAAACAATAAATTAAATTAAAATGTATAATTATGAAAATGGCCAAAGTGGAGTATAATGAAAGGTCTAAGGCTGACCGTGTGACTGCAAAATATTTGCGTTTTTGCTAATTAGGACGCATACTTAAGCTGTCAGGAAAGTTTTTAATGAGCCCCGCATTAATTACGTTTGGAGGCTTTTAGAGTCACCGCGAAATGTTTTCAGGGAAACCGATGTTTCTTTTGTTCGGGTATTTTTATTTTATTTTTAAGTTATATAAAAATACCGCTAGGTTCATTTAAAGCGACTTTACTAAAGCTAATTGTGATGTCAAAGACCTTGATTATGAGGAATAGCTTGAATACTGAATGCATGTTTGCTGTGTTACAATTTAAATGGCTAGGCAAAAAACTAGGTGCAGTTATAAAAATATATATATCAGGCTGTACACACATTGGCAATTTAAGAATCTGATCAAAACTTCAAAAGGCTCTAGTATTGTAAACTTAAGTAAAGTAAAACGTAACAAAAGCTCTCAAACCACCCTGCTTTTATTGACAAAATTTCTCATGTATTTGACAAAACAATAAGACACGTCCGTCTACCCTCGATCGTGATCCATAAAGCGCGAACTTAGCTAATGAAAGATTAAAAAAATATAAGTACACCTGTACCAACATAATTTTACTTCCACAATTTAACATCCTGTTTATTACCAACCTTATGATATAAACTATAAAGTTGGAGATCCAAATGTTTCAGTTTAGGAAATGAAAATGAATGTTGGTTTTTTTATATCTACCTGCGCGCGCGCTTCGCAGCTTATTGTCTAGTTTGACTGAATGCAAACTGCACAGCCGGCAAATGCATTGATAGAGGGTTGTCGATTAGCTTGATCATAGTGCTTTGATCATAATTTATTCAGGAGAAAAATATTTTCACAAAAACCATATATCATTTGTATGTATTGAATCTGGACGCTATATTGATTATTTTAGTAACACTAAGCAGAGCCTAAGAAATACATATCATTCACAAATCAATAATTTATAAACTTCCGATCAACTTTCATCCCAACAACTACGGTGAAAGTTTCAAATCTTTCGATTTGTTTCCAACTTAAAATATCCTCCATCTCGTCACCCCTATTGAAGTTCATACACCTTTAACAATAGATCTAATAATTATTATTTTTCATCTGCTACGTTTTTGTCACAGTTATCAATCAACGCAAGGGCCGGATCTTCGTCTCTCTCTTTTTTATCATCTTCGTCATCTGTCTATCCTTGTCTATCGCACATCCAATGTAATTATATGAACACCTGGGCGCAAAAGAATGTCGCACAAAGAGACGAGTAATGACGATCCGAAACTTAGATCGGGAATATTTTGTTACCGAGAAAGCCTTTTGCTTCATTAATTATGAAACACAATACTCTTTTCAATTTTCGTTAAAATTATGTTCGTTGAATGCTGTCATATTATTTGATAAATCGCCTTTCGACTTGGCCTTCTGTTTAATAAAAAAAACACTACCCGGAATTTATTTGTATGCTTGTTTTGGACATTGATAACTAGGCTAGCCAAAAGGTTTCGTATCGTTCCGAAATTGTATCGTGAAATATTAATTTATTGCCACTAAATTACTTTCCATTTAATGTAGAAACGTATTTCTTTATAAAGAACACACCAAAATTAAAATGAAGTCACAGATGAGTGAGCAACGGTAACATTAAGCGGCATAAACGGTAGGTCCCAAAAAAAATTTAATTGTAAATTTTTTTGAAATCATACTTTCAATCGAACTCAACAAAAGTATGGAAACGAAGAAGGTAAAAAAGCCATAGTAATGATTCAACTTAAGAAAAGAACTATCGTCACGTTTTAAATGGAGAGAAAACTGTAAATATTTTTAAATTAAAGATTGCCGGCTGAAACTATTGACGGAAATAATAAGTGTTTAGATCTATAAGACGATAATCACACAATCAATGACAATCTTCGAACCTATCACGAAGCAGCACCACAAAGCCGTCTCCCACTTGACATTTACAACTTGGACGGGATAATAAACAACGATACATCCTCTGTTTTCTTTCATTCCGCGACCATCATGGAAATTACGACAGAATATTACAAATAAAATAAAGCACAAGCACGTCGTGAAACTGCTATATTCAAGTCAGAGCAGCATCTTAAATCTATAGCAGATGTTAAGACGACGGCTCGCACCTCGTGGTACGTCGTTAATGAAGAAATATTGCTGGCTTTTGATAAGTCGCGCGATAACTGCGCACCGCCCCGAGCGCACAATCGATTCTCAATATTAATTACACGCCCTGCTGTTAAACCTTGCTCTAGTGAACATTAAGCACACCACTATCTGATGCTGAGTAAAGCACCGGCAATTTCCAAAATTAAAACACCTAAGACTACGAAAGAAAAGTACCTAACTTCGCAGATCCGTAAAAAATGATTAGCAAACAACGTCTCAGATAGCGTTACGTTCTATCCTTCAATCCCAACTTTAAGATTAAAGCAAAAGAAAAATCTCAAGAATATATTCAATCTTCTACCCCTAAAATAAAGCTTGTTTTTGAATAAACATCGTCGTGATGAAATTTCGGCGTATTAAATTGAAACTATATCGACGGTCAGCAAATCCTGAATGTGTTTGTTTAGGGCGAGCCCACCCTAAAATATTTATTTTATCTCGGTTTGCCGAAGTCGCGTCAATAGTTTGTTCCCATTTTTACCCCGGTTTAAGAGATAGGATCGATATTCGGTTATAATTTATATGGCCGCTTATTGCCCGTTGTTTACACGTCCATTGGAGGAGATATGTAAAACTAACATCTTCTGAGCAAACGTTATCTAAGTCAAATACCTTCGCGGAATTTGGTCATCCTGGAGGAAGTATTGATTTTTGAATCTATAAACTAATTCTAACATCCTGTTTGCTTTGTCTTAAACCAATGATGGGGCGTCCTCTACATACATCTTATAGAAATATAGACAGTGTTACGGAAATACCACTTATTGAGATACGTGACAATATTGTTTAAAATAATCTCCCACTGTTTCATCGTTTACTTACTAAAATATTGTCGTCCGTCGTCCTACTACTTGCCTCATATCCTCACAATCAGGATTATCACAGCTAACAAAGCAAACTTTGTTTAAACACAATATCGTTCGCGATAGATTAAAACGGCGAAGTTCTTAAGTTCTAGCTAAGACAACATTTTCGCGGAAACCAAACCGTAGAATCGTGTCATCTTCATCTAATGGAATGCTGTACGGGTCTTTACATTGTTGAAATATGGGTTAAATTGGAACAACCCTCAATTTTGAGAGGTTGACGTATTTGGCAAATTGTGTGCTACCTGAACTCGTACGCATTGTCTACGTACAATTGTTGCTCTGGTCCCGTATCTCGAGGGACGTAATCCCTTAACAAACGGCACCTTTTATTTTAAAACCGTGACGTAAATTCTTTGTTTTTTTGGATTATTGTAAGGTTTTTTTTTCATCTAAATCGGTAAACAAAACAGCTTTTGTAGCGTTTGTGCGCTTTCCATACGATCTGGAGTGGTTCTTTCTCAAGTTTATGGCTGCTGTAAATTATCTGTGGACTAAAAACAATAATGCTGTAAATTATCTGTGGTCTAAAAACAATAATTTCTATGCCTATTCTTTTAGGTCTAAAAAGCTTTTGTTGGGTGGCACGAGCCACTCTTGACCTTTTAGTAAATTCAATAAGGCTGTCAATTTTTCAGCGCCTTAAATGTTAAGAGCAAAAACTCTGCTTTTGTTTTAATTTATTGATCTCACCTGAAGCATACTTTTACTTAGGGCGGATTTTTCCAACGCCAGATAACTTTATCCGAGGAATAATTTTGAATTTTTAACAGTTCTTCCATAAAAATTCTGTCAGTCGTCTATTTTATTCCACGAATAAAAATTATATGTCGATTGAAAAAGCAGCCCTTACCTACTATACTTTTTTTGGGTTTTGTACCTCAAAAGGAAAAAACGGAACCCTTATAGGATCACTTCGTTGTCCGTCCGTCCGTCTGTCAAGACCGTTTTTCTCAAGAACACCTAGAGGTATCAAACTGAAATTATAAATCTAATACTCAGGTCTACTGTCCCTTGAAGCTGTGAAAAAATCAAACTTCTAAGCCAAAGCAATCAAAAGATACAGCCGTTTAAGCCGCAAATTTCCGCAAATTTTCGAAACTCGCACGGGAATCAAAACCTACAGGACACTTCCCGTGATCTTAGAATCTTGAAATTGAACAGCACTCCTTCACAAAAGCGTGTTTTGTATGGCACCATTAATATATAATAAAATTCCAGAGGTTATTAAAAATATAAACCAGCCAAACTTGTTCAAAAGAGAACTTAAGAAGCTACTTACTGAAAAATGTTACTATTATGTTAAAGAGTTTTTAAATGATAGTTTCTAATCTATTTGTGTTAAATATTTTAATTTTGTTATGCTTTTTTTTTTTCCTTTCTTAAATGTATTATATTTCAAGTGGCTATAATTTATTTTGTACGCCAATGGTGGCAAAACATGTTGAAAGTCACATATTTTCACCTTTACATCCACATTTGCATGTATATGTATAATGCTACACATGTTTACAAATAAATATATCTTTATCTTTATCTTTGGTACGAAGTAACATATTATAGTACAGATAAAGGAAAAATTGCTAAAACTGTAAATTTTTAGTTACATCATATAATAAAAAATATTTTTAAAAATTTTAAAGTTACTACTTCTTTTCTCATGAACGCGTAGAGGTATTAAATTGAAATTCATATCAGATACTCAGGTCTATAATAACTTTAAGCTGTAAACAAAATCAAACTTTTATGTTAACGCAATCAAAAGAAATAGCAATTTAAGCCGCATATTTTGAAACTCGCAACTACTCGCGAGGGAATCAAAACCTAAAGGGTACTTCCAGTCGATCTAGAATCTTGAAATTCGGCATGAAGCAATGTTTAATAGCACATATAAAGGAAAAAATCCGAAAATAAGTTGGAACTCATATTAAATACTTAGGTCTTCAATGTTCAATGTGGTACTATTCATACCTTTTTCAGTCAGCATTTACAGATCTGGTTCAAATTATATTCATAATTAACATTTTTATACCAGATTTCTAAATAGTGACTAAAAAATTTTTGTAAATAAATAAATAACTTTGATAAAAAAGCTTGCCCTCATTCGTCAGCAGACTTTTGCAAGGCTGCTGCAAGGCTAGTGTAGGTATTTCAGTTATATTATAAAATAAATGATAGGTGTTAACATAAAATAAAGGATTACTGAAAAGATAAAGAGACCCTTGACATTAATTTATGCTCCTCCAGCTTTCCATATTGTAATGTTATAAACTTTATTTTGCAATAAAAATACCATAACTATGACTCGATTGTCGTGATGGGTGAACTTTTACTTATATATCTACAGGTTTGTACGGAACCCTCGGTGCGCGAATCCAACTCGCACTTGGCCGTTTTTTTTTGTATGTTAAATACAATTCTTACCGTTTCCTTAATTATTATCAGTGTTGTTTTAACTCTTCCTGAATTCCTTCAGATTAGTAAAGCCTTCCTGTGTCTTTACCACGTTATATATTACCTGGTTTTTTTTTTGCAATATTTTTTGCGATCGCTATTAATTTATCCACTCATCAAGGGCGGCTTTTGTCACTGGCACCAAATTTACACATCGGTGCGCTTGCGCATCGCAGCTGCCGATTTTAACAAATAACGCCAACTGATAACCCTCTGTTTGAACACACACACATTTCGCATAACACTTATCTTGATTTCTTCATGTAAGTATGTAACAAACGTCATAAAATCGCGTTTTATTAACTCTTGTACAATATTTTTTTTTTCTCTATTCCAATGGAGTACTTGTTGCAATCTTTGATTAAAATTATAGAGTTTTGGAAATATGGTAGCCTACGCATTATATGAAACAACTGCGTTTTCTAAACCTATAACATTAATCTTACCGGCTTCGTCTGTCACGCCTACACAACCATCGTTTTAGAAATAATTAATGGAGAAACTTTACTCTATACCTACAACTTTTTATATGCAAAAAAAATATTGGTATCGTCCATTGATACAGAGCTTTGTCCGTGCCCACCCCACATCGCCCCACCTGTAGTGAATGGTCGAAGCGTTACAATGAAAAATGTATTTTTTTTTACGCTTCTTTTGTCGGTGGCAACACTATATTTCACGTGGAACAATTATCATTGTCTTTGGCACCTCAGAGCAGTGTGGTTGCTTAGTTGGGACTCTTTTGTGTTTCCGAGATTTTTATAGATGCCCTCTTTGTTTCCTTAAAGAGGCCATTGTTCGAACACGAAATGCGAATTGTACAAAGCATTTAGAATATATATGTAACATAACGCTGGAATAAGCAAATCTTGGTGGTTAACGTTGCAAACGCAAAGTAATAAAAATAATTGACGGGCTACAAGCACATTAAGAAAATTGATTTATAGTAATTATGAGAAACATTATAGTTACAGTATCGATAAAAGAAACTGGGATTTAGAATCGATTTAATTTAAACTACAATTTACGAGCAGCAATAAATTATTCTGTCGCATCAACTCCGCGAGCCATTGTCGCCATTTTTTAAGGCCATTAAAAATCCTATCAATGACTTCCATTCGAATGACAAAATCAATTGCATTAGAAGCTGCCCCCGAACATATAGCCGTCTCTCTCACACTTGCAATCAAAACTTAAACAGAACAGAAATAGAATTAGCCTGACGCATTCGCTAACTAAAAAATATTAACATGCGTAACAAATTTCAATAAATAAGCAAATAAATTGCTATTCGATAAATGTTCATTGTTAAAGTTTAATATTGATTTATATGAATATTCATGTATGTATTTAGTTATAATATGTGACGTTCGTTATTTATTGGAAAAAACATTAATTTTATATATGTATTAAAACAGCATTGAACAGCGTGACTTTATTGTGTGCAGTGCACGTGTGCCTTGTTATTGAAAATACTAATTTTGATTTAATGCAATACATGTAACTTTTATATATTATGCAGCTCATAAAAATGCGGAATTTAATATTATATTATAAAATGTTTCTTGTGAGAATAAAAGTAATAAAAACGCCTCATTGCAGTTAAAGATTTGCCGTGAAAAAATAACTAGGCTTATCAAACAACATCAAAAATAACATAATAAAATAAATACAAATAGTCCGAGGTTTTGGTATTAAAAGTTAAACCCAAACAATTCATTTTATTCAGTCTAACTGGAATTTTGGTAACCGATTTGTAGCGAAGGTCAACATTATTTAAGTACTTAATTTTCTTATCAGAGTCCATCTTGTTAGAAAGCGACACAGCACGAACGAACTGTTTGCTCATTTCATTCCCCATTTCCTCGAGACCTTTCATAATTCACATTCATTTTTCATCCCACCAACAACTGCACTTATTTATGTCGGTGTGCGCCCGCGATGTGTGCCTTATGTCATTGTGTAGACGGTTTATGATGACTGCATCGTAAAGTTGTCACGTATCCAGAGGCTTGGATGCGCCGTGCACCGTGTCATGACTAAAAGCGATTCGTCGCTAAACAAACAAGCTTTTTAAATGCTACCTAACTTGTCTTTTTTATATCGCTATTTGAATATTACCATCGTTTCAGTAAGGTCGTGACACGACGCGGCACCGGCATCACGTGAGAGATATTTATAAAAGAAAAGCCGTGTATCGCCGATACAGCGTAATTTCCAATTTAATGATTGCTAATACCAAATCCGGGCTGCCGGCACGTCAGCCGGTCGACGTTTATTATCGGTTCGTAGCCGAAATGTCTGCTCTATAACTTACCTAACCTATAATTCTATTTTAATATCTACGTATTCACCAGTTCACCCTTTATGGACAAAAAAGTTAATTTATTTCAGGAACTTTTCGTAACTTATGAAAGTTCACGATTGTATGGCAACTTTCCTCCTCTATCGTGTTAATTTCACATGATCCGACTAAAAGTAAACAATCAAAAACATAAACTATAAAAACACCCCTCAGTCATAAACAAGTAGCTACTGAAATGTTTAACCACAAACTCTAAATAAAGCCATATCGCACGCTATAAACAATCTAGCAAAAAAAAACCGTTGAAAAAAAAAACTTCATCAACAAAAGTGACAAAAAGTTCCCCGCGATCACATGCAAATGTCGCGGCGACTACGCTCATTATTGCGCCATAAAACCATAACAACAGTCATTACGAGCACAATTAAAAAAAAAAACTTCGTCAATACTAACAATGTGCAAGTGTGACGAAAACCGCTTACGGAGCGCCCACATAGTTTGTTTTCAATGTAAAAAAAAGCTCAAAATCGAGGGCGCCACCGTCTTATGCAAAAAAGTCCTTACATATTCACCCCTCGCGAATTTTACTTTAATGAATGCTCCTGGACGTTTTTTTAGCATCACTCGACGCAGTTGTTTTGACGGATCGCAATCTAGCCACTAATTGCTTTTTCCTCGTCGGGGTGCGCATTTCACCTCGCAAAATTACGTTTTATTAATTGAATAATATTAATGATACTTCCTCGCAGCAATCAATCTTTAATGACGTTTTTATTCGTCGCGAGAGTGACGCTACTCTCAGTTTTCCTTGGGATCGTAGGAGATGTTGTTTTTTTAGTCGACGATCGATGTTAATTATGTATCTAATGGCTCCCGTGTTACACTTCCATTAATAATACGTCGGACGACATCGTCCTGCTCCACAGAGATTTAATAACCACGCATCTTGTACGAGATTAATAGTGCATCTGTGGCCGGCGTTATTATAAAAATATGGCTCGGCGCGGGCCCGCTGCACACTCTCAGGGCCCAGGACTCACATACATCGCTGCTTTCGATTATTTGGTAAAATACAACCCCAAAGTTTTAAAAATAAATATAACACTAGTTAATACAAAAGCGGACAGGCGAAATAAAAATGTCTCATTATAATGCAGTACTTCATCTGAGTGAATTTAATCCGAAAATTCGCGACAGCTGCTCACCGAGAAACGTCAAAAAGCGTATCTATGATGGGACTAGTTTAATAAACGTTGATTCATTTCTAACGCGTAAACGCAGCATATTGTTCTGCACAGCTATTATTACTGCTTTTTATTTAACCATTTTATTTTATTATCATAACGATTTTTTCGCTATGGATCCGCTCGTTGGTATAATTTCTTTTGTTCCGCGCTCTGATATTGTTTCTTTTTTTTGTTATTTTTTTTTCATTGTGTCGCGGTGTTGCCATCGCAGCGCGAGCGTGATTTATTCCCCCTTTTGGGTAAAACAACACCCGTGCGAGTTACGATTAGTTGGGTAACGTAATATCTAATTACTATGTGCGAGCACGTACGAACATAACTCGCGTGCTTCCTCCGACCAATGTGGTTTATGGAATTGGATGCTCATATTTCGGCAGTCTCTCGGTGGCCATAGTTTTTGTCCGTGTCTTGGAAGTAGCACTTTTTCCGTGTAATCTGATATCTTTATAGTCCCGGCATTTGGAAATCAAGTGCCGAACATATAAAGAAAAAAACCGCGAGCCACCCGCCGCAGCTTCGCTGCCTACACAAACACAGTGGGTTCCGACTGCTTTTTATGCAGCTTACTTTCCCCCGGGATGGTGGCTAATGTTAGTAATTCTGAATTCAATCATCTCAAACAAAGGACGTCTCTCGCGTAGCTAAATGGCGTTTTTTAATCGGATATTATAATTAATGTTCCTTTTGTCGCGTGCTGACGTGCCCTCGCGCGAACAATGGGATATCTAATAGAAAAAGATATAAATATTTTTTTCTAAGAAACGGGAGGCTACCTGACGATAAAACACAGGCGACAGACGAATCCCGAGCCGAATTAAATTAGAATAATAATCGAAGAGCCTCTTTGTTCTGGCCTTAAACTTTAGATTTTGATATGAAATTAATGCTTCGATTGTGTATGCAACAGTTACTGGACGTCCGAGCGTCTGCCTCGATGGCGTGCATTAGCATCGACGGGCACGTCACACCTAATGCTCAGAGTCCTCCAAAGTAATGCAAAGATTGAATGAAACGCAACAAAAGCACTCCAGTGCCCCTTAAAAGTCTCATCTAAACGAACATCCTCGCGAAACTCGAATCGACGTAAATTTTTTATCAAGCTTAACCCTCTAGCCCTCGTCCGAACCCTTCCCCATCCCATACAGAAAAAAACACTAATAGTTAAAATGTATAATGCGCGTGTATGGTGGAGTTTTTTTTACTTGTGGGTATAAGGAGTAAGCAATAAAAAACTGCATTATATCACGGTGCCCTCCCTTCATTATGTGTCGCGAGGGTCGTTGCGAAAGTGTGCGTATTTTCTCGTGCCCACACGCACGCTTGTGTGTGCTTGGAGACACTTTTAAACAATATTCTTAAAAAAATATTACACTTTTTACGTGGCAATTTCTAGTAAGAAATTTTTTCAAATAAGATTTGATGTAACAAGTTGATTATAGAGTCCCTTACCCACACAGTTTTTAGGTTCTTATTGGATTAACTTGTTTTATGAGTAAGTTTTTTATTAAATATAATAAAACTGATTGGATTACATAGTTGTGTCTAGTTGCACATTTTTTCAATTTAATCAACGCTTGTTTTTTGTTTCAGACAAAATATATTTTTATCAAAAAACTAAGTTCTATTGATGCGTCTAAACAAAGAAAAGTAATAAAAACCCCAATATTCTCCGAACTGGACTCATAAAGCAAAACAAGGGACATCAGTAGCACCCTTCCGAATCGAATCTATAACGAAATTAACAGGGATAAAACATGGGTGCCAGTTTCTTTAGTACGCAATTAAAAGTAGTGTATACAGAGTGGAAAGGACTCTGTATCGAAATAGACAAAGTAAAAAAGGAGTAAGAAATAAATGGTCAACTAATCGACTTCAATGACATGCTGATCTTGGATCAAGCTTTTCTCTTCACTTTAAGTAATAAAAATAAGTATCTTATGGTCGCTGTAGGTTGGTAGGCGTCTATGGTGAGTTATGGAAATCAAGCTCTACTTAATTTCAACAATAAGTAGGCAATTAATGAATAGTCTTGAAGTAATGTCATCATAGTCTTAAGACTGTGCCGACCCTACAGTGGCGCCCTCATCGTTTGTTTGGTTATTTCATACAATTTAGAATGAAAATGCAGAAAATAAGCACGTTAAGTTGTGCTTCACAAGATTATACGTTAATATTATTATAAAAGGTAGTTTTATATTGTTTAGTTTCATTATAATCCTTAAAACGGATAAAAGTGGCCACTATATTCCGTTTTAAGGATTATGATAAAACTAAACAATATAAAACTACCGCTTCTAATAATATTAACGTATAATCTTGTGAAGCACAACTTAACGTGCTTGTTTTCTGCATTTTCATTCTAAATTGTATGAAATAACCAAACAAACGATGAGGGCGCCACTGTAGGGTCGGCACAGTCTTAAGTAAATGGTCTTTTCTGATTTCTAAAAAACATACCTATTAATCGCCTTAAAAAAAACCATTTATGATATTTTCAACACCCTGTATAAAACACATTGCATTTCTCACATCGATAGTTTTTTTTCAAGCCATAAAAATAACGACTGTCTCCCAATTGTAACGATCATAAATCGATATCGTGTCCTAGTGTTTGATTAATATCGTCGAAACGATTTTATGTATCGAGTTTGACTATAAGGTTTTATGTAAAGAGCGGGAGAGCCCTTACTTTTTAGTTGTGACATTTTTTATTCGGAAATGTGAACAAAATGTGTTAAAGTTAAACTGTCTTGTTTACAAAATTTACTTAGAGATACCAACAACATTATTTAAAAAAAAAACGTTCATGAATTTTCCAACTTCATTCCAATAATTATAGTTAATGATCTCATTAATTAAGACAATAATTAGGGGCGTGTGTAACGCTATGTAATAACAACCGCACGGGTCGATCGATCAGGTTAAGCTACGCTTACCACGGTCCTTCCGTAGATAGGTCACCATCTTTACATAACGAGACCCCTCCATGCCTCGGAAAGCACGTTAAGCCGTTGGTCCCGGCTATCATTCGTGGGTCTTTAACAGTCGTTACGGGTCGTCAGAAGCCCAAAATACTGACAACCAGCCTTACCAAGGGGTATCGTGTTATCCAGTAACTGAGTTGTGGAGGTCAGATAGGCCGTCACTCCATGTAAAATACTTCTATTCAGCTGCATCCGGTTAGACTGGAAGCCGACCCCAACATAGTTGGGAAGAAGCTAGACAGATTGCATTAATAGCTATTAATACTTAACTCCTGAAGACGCAGTAAAGCTGTTTACCTACCAGCATTAGAGAAACACGTGAAAAATGTTATTAACATTTAACAATTATTATTGGAAGTTCAGACAACATTTTGCACATTTGTACTCACACGCAGTAACGAATGCATTGTAATGAGACTCTATGTAACAATCAGTGCCGGTAACCAATTAGGTATTACTAGCTGCGCCTCGCGGTTTCATCCGCATAAGTGTCGATCCCGTGGGAATATCGGGATAAAAAGTAACCTATATGTTAATCCAGGGTGTCAGCTACCTCTATACAAAATTTTATCAAAACTGGTCCAGCCGTTTGAGCGTGAAGAAGTACCTAACAAACATATAAACACGCATACTCACTAACTTTCGCCTTTATAATTTACTTGCTGCGCCCCGCGGTCTCACCCGCGTAAGTTTTGATCCCATAGAAATATCGGGATAAAAAGTATCCTATGTGTTATTCTGATGTATAAACTATATTACTGCAAAGTTTCATCAAAATCCGTTTAGTAGTTTTTGCGTGAAAGAGTAACAAACATCCATCCATCCATCCTCACAAACTTTCGCATGTATATTATTAGTAGGATTAATATGATTATCGCGCTATATTTTCTAAACACTCATCAGAATACCTTTTTCTAACAATCTGAACGATCCAGCAAATAGTATACATAATTAATCAGCCTATAACTTTCCCACTGCTGGGACAAAGGCCTCTTTCTCGGTGAGAGTGAGTGGGCCGTAATCCACCATGCGGGTCCAGTGCGGGTTGGTAGATGTCACATGTCTTCGATTTTTAGGGTTCCATACCACAAAAGAAAAAACGGAACCCTTATAAGAGCACTTCGTGGTCCGTCTGTCAAGACCCTTTTTCTTAGGAACGCGTGGAATTTGAAATTAATATCAAATGCTGCAACCCCTTGAAGCAGTGAACAATTCAAACTTCTAAGTCAACGCAATCAAAAGATACGGGCGTTTATGTTCCGTTTACGCCGCATATTTTAACACTCGCAAAGGAATCAAAACCTATAGGGTACTTCCCGTTGACCTAGAATCATGGCATTTGGCAAGACGCAATATCATGTAGCACAAGTAAAGGAAAAAATCCGAAAATCGTAAATTTGTAGTCACATTAGAAAAAAAATGTTTGCTGATTATTTTAGTATCTTCAGGGTTTTTCCTTTAAAATATTCGAGACTCGGTTCCCGTGATAAACTATTAACATACCTACAAATTTGTACGGAACCCTCGGTGCGCGAGTCCGACTCTCAGTTGACCTTTTTTTTTTATCCTAGGACATGCCGGTTGGCGGTTTCCCGATGTTTTTTTCCTTTACCGATTTGAGAGTAGTGGTGATGAAATATTTTACACAAAGTAAAGCGCCTGTCTGGGTTCGAATCTACGACCTGCAAACTCGTAAGTCGCGGCAGTTACCACTTGACCACCACTGTTCTCACCACACAATATAGTATGAGGTGAAATAAAGGTAATCTCCTAATCGTAAGCCAACTTGTAATCCAGAATAACGTGCCGTATGATTTCCTGTAAACGATCGCCACTAAAACACAAAATATATAATATTAAAGTGTAGTAAAACAAATAGACATTAGGTCCGAGACGGTGGCGTGCACCGTATCGCCATTCCACGCCATAAAAATAATCAAATATATTCGTTCCATCTCATTTGGCGGCGTCTTAAACGATTTCTCTCGTTCGTCCTTTATTACCGAAAACATAACTCCTCATTTTGTTTTTTATCCCCTATCCACGCCACCCCGACGGGGTATAAACCTACGGGGGTAACTGCATATATTTTATGGGTTTTACGCGGATTTTCCTCATGTAGACTGCCCTCTTGTAATTTTAATCACATCTGTTAGAAACTATCCCGTTTGCTACCTCGAAAACTTTATAAATCAAGATTATTGTATCTTATGAAAAATATTATTTATGATGATCCAATCATTGTAATCTAAATTGTGTGCTCCGTTACCTAAGGTTGAGTTCTCCTTGGCGAGCAACATCCCAAACCGTAACTGACAGGAATACATAATAACACATTGTTTCATTTACGCGAGAGACGTACATAAAGTGTTTTATCAGTGGGAGCCCACATATTGCGAAGGGGACGCCATTTTTTCCTCGTTCTAATGCGGTTAATTTCCTTTTTTCCTCTTTATTTATAGTAATCCCTTTATAAGGTGATTACGGAAATGTGTTTTTGTGGACGTGAAAGAGCGCAGCGTGGGGGCTTGCACGCTCTCCGTACTTACGGGGCTTACGTGTGGCGGGACTTGGGACACACTTGTCATCCAACATCCACACTTGTACTACTGTCCCATTCATTGACTTGATCCACATACTAGTGAGTCATACGTTTACCCTCAACCGATTTTCTAGAACTTTTATTAAAATAGATCATGTCTTATTTATTTTCAAAACGTCATACTTAATATTTACGACACTTAAGCTAAAACATCACACGATCGCTTTAGGAAAGTTTTACCTATTATACTTGCAATCAAAGTATTCCATTGTAAAGTAATGGAATATTTTCACATGAAATTGAATCTTTCATAATGTTAACTTACATTTCAAATCACCAGTATAGTCATATTAATAGATTTTGAAACAATCTTTACATTATTTCAGGCGTTCTTCAAATTCTATTAATATTTCAGAATTTAAATTAGGAAAATTTATTCGAACACGTTTTGAAACTGTTTTTTATTTTATGAAAGACTAGTATTGTGACGCAATATTGTGTCGTATTGTGTCGTAAATAAATTGGAAACTATAGTTTTGTATAATTTAGAAGCATTTTTTTAAAATTTTGTAAATGTAAGAACCATGGATCCATTTATTATAATTTTTTTATATTGACTTGAAAGAGCATGGCAGTTGAGAATGGGTCATGCTCACTTAAATGTCTCATTGATGGTGGCGCGTGTGTTGGATCATTCGGTTCCCTTCAAAATGGTTGAGCTAGATGGTGCTGATCCATACGTCATGTTCGTGAACGGGCGCTGTCAGTTGAGACTGGTCATCTCTTAGCTGCCAGGGCTTCTTTTTAATCTTATACCTATTTTGAATTGTTTCTTCATAACATTGTTCTCACATATAGAAGCAACAAGAATACTGTACTAAGGATTTTGTAATATCTTAATTTAAAAGAGTGTCCTTGGAGTTTCTTGCCCATTCTTCTCCAAGAGATCTACGTTTTGGAATGGGCAACTAGCTTCAACTTTCAGACTAACTGACCGACTAGTTAATTTTGACAATTCAAAAGTGCCTGGAAATGGTTTAATTGAAATAAATGCTTTGAGTTTGAGTTTGAGCATTCGCGAGTCCGGGACTACATGATATGTCCTTGATATAGCCCATTCATATGTATGTAAGACAGAAACGGTAGCAATCACATAAAAATATTCTTAATATTAATGTGATTGAACACTTCTTAGGAAAAATATGCCGGCCGGTCCTTATGAAACGTTATCCCTTTTGTTGAATTTTAAATTGCAAGGTCGCTGCTGACTAATAATTCGTCAGCTTTTATATTAGTAAAAATATATTTGAAATTATTTTAAAGGGGTTTAGTTTAATGTTTATGGCCGTACTGAAAATTATCAGGCGTCAGTGCTTAATATCAATAAGATAAACGATGCACTAAAAATATACCTACTGAATTCAACAAACTCTATCAGGTAGTTACAAGACATACCTACGTACTAATCATTCATCTTAGAAAATCATCTTAATGCTCTCTTTACGCAAAAAATCGGAAATGTTTTCAAAGTCTGGATCCCATACAAAATTCTAACACTGATCACTGTCATTCAACTCAAAACGACAAAGTTTTGACAAACAGGTATGTCTTCCTTTTATTTCCGGTTCAGCGAGTCTCGTTGGACAGGGTTACCAAACCTTGACCCAGTATTTGCAGCTAGTCGATGTATATTCAGTATTTACTGACGTTCGTATTAAACGAGACACAATAGATGGATGATAAGCCAAATTTGCATCGAAGAAATTGTGTATACCGCGATATACCCAACTAATATAATACTTTACTTAGAAAGACTTATTCGAGTATTCTTCCTGGAGTTTCAGATATAGAAGAAATTCAGGAGGGTAAACCTTGCACAATGAATAAGTAAACTTCAGAATACTTTATTTAAAAGTCTTCTTTGTGAAAAGTTTCAGGTTTATTTTTCATGGAATTCTGATCCAAGTTTCTTGATATTTCTCGTTATCTGAATGCCAACGCCATCTATTGCGCTAGTTGAAAAATTATCGCTTTTTGCTGAAAGGTTATGCTCACTGAAAAGCTACGTGTAATGTGATATTTAATAGCATTATACCTGCCAAGATATTTTTAAAATATATCCCATAAAATAGAGCATCGTATGATTTAAATACCTTGGTAAAAGTTGAAGACTTATGTTACTTGTGCGTGGGTTGGTATAAATTACGTTTTTTTTAATAAGTTTTTTTTTTTGTATTTTACACTTTAAAGTTTTCGTGCCATGAATAATAACGTAAACATCAAAGAAAAAAAATAGTTAAAAAGATAGGTATCCATTACGGTACCCCCTTAATAATTTGAAGATATTTCATACTCCAACACAATTTATTCTTCTATGAAGACAGCCAAAAACAAAATTCCAAATGTGCCTCATTACGGGAGTGCTACCCTCCCTTTGCATATAATTGCATCTTTTTGTCTGAAAAATGCTTGCCCCGAGCACTGATTTACGCATACAAGGTGTGCAATAATAACGCCGCCTCAGAAAAATATTATTCAAACATACAATCAATGTTACAGAAATGTGTGCCATAACGGTTGTAAATAAGACACGTTTTCGTGTGGGGCTACGATAAACAGAGCGTATTTACTGAACACGTTGAGTAAAGAAGCTTGGGGTGAGTCGCACCCTCGGTTTTTTCGAGCATCTTTTCCTTAATTTATATAGAAATGTTTGGTCTCATCTGACGCCTTTGAACGTAACAAGCTCTACTACGCAAGTGAAATTTTCGATTTCAATTTGCATTTTTCCATTAGCGACAATCTAGTTAGGTATCTACAGTGAAAAAATATATTATGCGGCAAGTGCATCAAATTAACATAATTATACATGAGATTTTTTGTCAAAATATATTTTAAAAGTAATCGATAATCATCAACATCATTCAACATTATCGTATCCCTATCAAAATTTATTTGTGGTCGGTACAACACGTCTTTTTCTTCCATACTTCTCTATTAGTTGTCATCTCGGTAGTCACGATAATCAATGAGGTAATTAATGATTTCAGTATGTATAAAAATTACCTGTAAACTCAAGACGATGTTATGATCAATAAATAATTTGCCATCCACTCACTCTCTTCAAACTAAAAGAAGACAGGATATTATTGCGCAAGTCCCTCAATCTAAAAATAATTTTGCTGCTACATTATTATAATAATCAATCAGCACGGTTATATAATAAAATAAATAAGGACACATACATTTACACTGAACATCTTCATAAAGTTTAGGAAATGCTAATAGAATGGAAATCACGCACTTATATTGAATTATTGTTACAATAAGTGGAAATTAGTTAAACTGGTAACGCCACACCCACACGCACATCCTCCCTCATACACACATCCACTCCAACCACACAACTCTCACACCTCACATACCTCAAACATATCACACACCACACTCGCTCGACACACCTCACACACCTCTCACACATCACACACTCCGCACACCCAACACACCCACATTAATGTACTTATAAATGTAAAATGTAAATTCAGGAAAAAAAATTAATAAAAAAAATTGTGTAAGTTGTACAAACAACCAAAGCTATGGAAGTGCGGAGTCTCCTAACACAGGCGTCATCATGCTTAAAAGAAGGCTCCAATCATAAACTAATTTAGACTAGTTGGTACAGAAATAAACATTTTGTATTTGTATTTATTTGTGATTTTTTTAAAATCTGTTAGGTGTTAGTTATTTTTCAGTTTCAGAGGAAGTTACAATGTAGCCAATTATAAGGTTGAGTGTACTTTGGGTACCCTCAAAGTAGTCATATTCCTACATTGTCAAAGACTTTGACTCGGTTCTCAGCACCGCAATGTTCTTGCCATTAAACTTTTTACTACGAAAAATAATAATAAACATTCACAAAAACTTCACACTTAGATTACGGCAAGATTCTCATTTCTCGCAAAAAGAATTCTTTCTTACGATGACTTTCTTTAGTCGAATCGTTATTAAAAATATATCCCCTGCTCCCCTCCCAAGGAAAGTTGTCTCATAATAAAGGACGGCATAATTTTTCCTTTTAAAACTTTTTGATTAGATAAAATAATAGGGTGGCGTGGGGTGGCGAGCCTCGCAGCGATGCGCCGATATCGGCTATTCTAATTGTTGTTCCTTTGCTGATGTTTACATTCCTTTGTAATTCAAAAATATACCACTTCGTTAGGTCGCTGGGTTTTTCTTAACAAAAATATTGGCTGACTACGAATGGAAACTTGGGTCTAATTAATCGCGTTTGAACTTCAAAAATCGATGCCCCAGCCCTCTTTGGAGTTAGCACATAAAGCCGCCCTCTTTCTATCGATTTAAATTGAAAAAACATCGACAGTTGAGTTTGACATGTCGTTAAAGTTCAGCGGCTTTGTGTCGTCGACATCGCCTATTTGTATTGATTCTTATTCATGTATTTAACTCATTTATCGCTGTTTGCACAACCTGACAAATGCTACAATTCTCGAAGAAAACATTGAATGCAATGATTGCTTACCCTTTGAATTTCCTAGTTAAACATATGCAGTCATTCCTCATACGAGTAGTCTGGAACCAGATACATGTATGACTGGTATTAACTCTGCCATATTTGATCAGATAATGTATGCATCATTATTATCATACCCAGTCAGTAATGAAGCAAATGCTAATTTAAACACACATGTAGAATACGCACACTAGTATGTATACAATTGTAGACCATTTTGGAATTTGCGTAGGGATACAAAATAAATCCGCAAGTACGGTAAAGTGCAATTAGTCGAGGTATTTTTTGTCCAAAATGAAGTATAATAATTCCCCAAAATATAAAATGTCACAAACGCATTACTAGCCCCGGTTTAGGGTTGTCCCCCGTTCTTTTTTCAATTTAAACCGTTTGACAAGCCGCGCGTCGAACGCAGCTATGGCCTTTCCGATGCCATACAATGCCAGTTTTCAATAAGATTGGTTACACTACACTAAGCAATGCAATCAATCAAAATTGCATCGGTTGATAGACTCCAACGCACGCTCGCCCCAACCTACCCACGATCGTTTGCGCTTGAATTTTATGTGGCTATTCGTTATTTTAATTTTCGAACGCTCATATTTCAAAATTGAATAAAAAGGTAGGTAGGTACCTACTTATATGAAACTCTAGAGACTATGTCAAGATTTACATATTGGCTGGGATAAGTCTAGGTTCTTTACCAAATGTTTCGCAGAAATATGTTATTACAATTTAAAATTGCACAATTTCGCGAAATTTATTTTCATCTCGCTCGTGGAATTTTAATTATTTTCTGGAATACCTATATGAAAAACACCCACACAAATCGGATCAGGCTTACATGTAATACCGAACTACTAACAATAAATCATACCCATCTTTTTTCATAGACTGCAGTTGAATTAGAAAACCCAGTGAGCATCGAGCGTAGAAACCTATGTAATTATTAACGTATGTGTACGTAATTAAATAAAAACACTGTCTATATGCGTTTAACTAAGCCGCGTCAGTGTCAAACGGTGCATGAAATTCTAACAAAAACCCGACAATTACTCGATATATCTCCCATCACTTAGTTTTAATGACAGCACTAGTACAGTTTAACACCTCGCTGACAGCGCTTCGTAATTATCGGTTTTAATAGCCGTTATTCTGTTGTTTTTATTTTAATTGATGTTACACTTACACGACACGTTATGGACATACCTTGTACGGCATTTTCTAGGTCGTGTAAACAGATGATTTGAGCGGTGGAACAACGTAACAAGTATGTTTACACCGTGGAAATTATCATAAGTTAGGCTGCAGAAATCAGAAATTGATTTTGCAAATGCAAAATTGCTGTTTGACTAACTGCGCCCCGCGGTTTCACCCGCATAAGTCTCGATCCCGTGAAAATATCGGGATAAAAATGTTGTGTCCTAATCCAGATCATGGTCACACATGTGCCAAATTTCATTTAAATCCGTCAAGCAAATAATATAGCATATTATTTTTGCTATCGTATAAGTAGTTAAAATCAAAATGTTTAAAACTATACGTACACATAGTTGGGACCGAAGTCTCGATGAAGGATGATTAGGGAAATAGGGACCATTGAATTACCTTTAACTCTCACTAAAGTAGATACCCAAAAAACAATGTTCAAAATCTACAAAATCTCTCACCATTTCTAATTGAGATACCAAATTCAAATTCATAAAACAAATGACTAGATATTAAACATGAATAAAACCCGCGATGTATCACCCTTTAAATAATTAATCAAGGAAAAAAAAAGTGTCTAGCAAACGGTAGGTTATCATTAATACTAATAATAATTGGTGGGCTATTATTTTACCCGTTTCTAACAACAAATTAGTGAATAATGAATGCATGAGTGCCGCCCACGAAGCGTGTTCCCAACATTTCTTCATTTGTATTTCGAAGCGTTTTGTATAAATTAATTTTTAACGTTTTTTTCCCTTTCGTTTTTACAAAGTTGTGTACTGTAATTATAGTTTACGTCCGCTTAAATAGCTGCTATAACTTGATAAGTAGTTGTTTGGAATTAGTATTTATTTATCAGTTTAGGCTTTTTTGTTTTAGTCGGGAAAACGAAAATCGTTTTGATTCGTGTAAAGTGAGTGGGACTCCATAATGGTAAATTCGTTAGAATTTTATAAAATTTGATGCCAATGAATAATACTAATAAAGCTCTCTACGATGTACGTCATATCTTTTGGTTAGGTAGCTCACAAAAAATAGTAAAATTGAAAATAGCAATAAGGTGTACTTAACCCTTCGTATGCTGGATCATGGATCAACGCAAGACACAATGGCTTTTTAATTGTTTCTGTAATTACGGCAATTAACTGGTTAATCAGCTTTTCATTTATGAATATTTCCTCCAGTTTCCCAATTTACATTTTACAACTGCAAAACATTTTCCGAATTTTCCCAAAGAACTTGCAACAATACTCGTGCACTCGTAGTGCACTGTGTAAAGCTATGAACACAATGGAATTGGCACACTTCGCCCCCTCCTAATTGCAGCCTAATTAATACCCCAGTACACTGACCTACTACAACTTTCCCATGAGTTTTCCTCCCCTCCACTAATTTCCAACCCTAACGAACCATCGGTTAACCCTGCAAACACCGACATGCAAATTAACCCTTTCTCCGCCGGCTGTTTGCGCAGTTTACACCACTTTATTGAATTAAAACGAACTGCCTGACTTAATAAAAGGGTTGAGGGATGATACGGTGTAAGGAGATTCTCTTAATGAGTTCGCCCCAAGGGCTCTGTGATTAGGTGAAGTTGTTTAATTATTATGGTGAAGGGTTGGCTTCAGTGCTAATGTGGGTTAATCGATTCGTCTTTGTCTTGTGGGAACAACACCTGTTTGTTTATTTAGGCTGTGGTCTTATTGATGGTTTTATTTGGCGTGATGTTTCTTTTTTTTGTTTTACTGGACATTGACTTCTCAATCCTTTCCCTGTCCTATGAGTTATAGCGATTGGAGTAAGCATGCTAATAGTTTTCTATATATTTCAAAGCCATCTACACAGATCACATAATATTAAGTATATAATAAAACCACTGACTCGAAAGAGAAAATTCATTACAAGGAGATTAAAACGAAAGCTCAAAAGAAAATCTCTGAAATGGAAACTGTAATAAACTCAAGCAGATTTAAGACACAATTACCATAAGCAACTCCCTGAAAACAAATCCTCCCCTCTGTGGTGAAGGCAGGTCCTGAAAATCAAAAGTTTCCCAACAGGAAAAGCCAGGATTGTTCAAATGAGCAAGTGTCCGCCCGCCCATCCGCGTTAATTGCTTAATCGCGTCGTCGGGGGCGGATTTAATTGGCCAGTCTGACCACTTAAGCCCGGCCAGGGGCCGACAACTGCCGACAATTTCCGACAGCGTCCGACAACTTCCGACAACTTTGAGTCGGTAATTACAAGGCGCGATGTTTAATTACGCTCGGTCGCGCGTTCGGACACCAGGAATTAATTACTTCGAACTCCCGCCTTGAGGGTTCGTGTTGCTTACAAACGGCTTTCCTTAAGTTTGAGGTTTTTGAATTCCTGCAAAGCGATTGTTTTATTTTTATGAATAATTAACAAGGGGAAATCTTTAATGATATTGCTGCTTTGAAAATTTGATTGAGGTGCATTTTTTGCTGAAATCTCAAGATTGCTGTAATCAAGTTTTGGTTTTAACTTTTCCGCGTTTCCTTGTCGTTTTTTGCGTCTGTTATTTTAAGAATTTAACTGTGGAATATCCATCGTATCAATTTGAATCATAACACTTCAGAAATTATATGGTTCTGATCATGTTTTTATTAGATTTGATCTCCAAGATACAGATCATGTCAAAGTTAACATGACAGGACACGCTAAACTTTCCTACGTCAAATGACTCTATACCTTGACCCTTCTCAAGACCATAATAGACACGAGTTTGCTAATTATAATTACCATTTAAGACTGAGGATATGTCTCGTGGAGGCGGCACTTACTTACAATGACGTACACCGGACACCGGCTCATTGTTTAATACCAGATACTAGGTCACCCGCTTTGGGCTATCGGATGAGATACGCTTCCTAAATAGTGGCGGTATTAATGGAATGTAGGATTGTCTTGTGCTGTGTAATAGTTACGAGTAATGTTGTTTCAATAATTCTAACGTAGCTTAGTATTTTTATTTTACATGTCATATTAGCTGAGACACGTTATAAAGAAACAGTTTTATAAATTAGATTAGTCATGTTGATCCATTTCACATGAAACAAATGACGTAGTAATGCATCTCAAAGAAATCAGTAAAAGCATGATTCTAAATGAATTACTTACCGTAATAGCAATCTTAACGAATGAGATATCTCAAGAAGATGGAAGTCAGCGGGAAAATTAAAGAAATCTGAAAGTGATCACAGCAAACACGTAATTTAATATCAATCAAGCGATCTGAGAAAATTACTCGCAACGAGAAAATGGAATTAAAAGAACACGGATGCTAACAAGTCTCGATTACAAATTAAACAGAGTGAGTGTCAGCGCGATGCCGCTGATATAAGGAGATGAAAAAGAATCTAATTACAACGAGACTCCGTAGCCGGTCTTTAATTGAGAACTTTCTACCCCCTACCGCACCCCGCACCCCCGAAGCAAGAGTGTTCCGTCCTGTTTGCATTTCCCCCCTAATCGCGCTCCGGCGTCGATTACATTTTTTTAACATTTTTTAATTTCGTTCGAGCTTTTAATTTTCTTCGCGCGCGCCTTTTCTTTTATGCGGCGTTTTTCTTTTCCGTTCGCCCGGCGATATTTCTCACCGCCATTATACTCGCCGTAATGAGATTTTCTTTCATTATGTTTAATCTCCCGATTAATTCAAATGTTAATCTTCTTTTTCCACGTAGCTTTTTATGGATTAAACGTTACCGTGGCGAAATACAGAGGCGTCGCAATCAACTTCGGATTTCGGGCGCGACATTTAGAAATAATTAAGAAACGTGACGCTCTTCCGGCCGGTCGGGTGGCACGGAGGTGGCGGTACCACCTCCGTGCCACCCGACCGGCCGGCTGGTACGTACCAGCGGGTGGGTGTCCGAGTGAGATCGGCTCGCCGATTAGATCGTCAATAATTTAATTCGCAACAAATTCAAAACGCCGGTCCGCCCCCAGATAGGTGCGTCGAGACGTGTCCGGAACGCCAATGGCGAGTCCAGGAGTCGGCAAATTGAAAACACCTCCGGCGCGGCTGTAAACACGTCACGTGATTTAGGTTTTAATCAAGTAGGGACGCACCGCCCCGCCGTAATTGTGACAAATCCTCTGTTTGTCCGAAGAAACTTTTAACTCGGCGGCGGAACGGGGCCGGAACGGCTCTTCGCACGTGCCCGGAGAGGGAGACGCTTTTTTGTCGACACATGTGCTCCCTTCCCTCCCCTCGCCGGTTCGGGCTCTTGATTAATTTTTAATATTTTTTCTTCCAGTTCACGTACGCAATTTTCACTTTCCCGCTTAAACAGCGCAGTTCGATCTTCTCTGTTTGAAATAGTGACGTCACGCACTCTCAGTAAATCTATTAAGTGTGCTCTACTTAGCGCCCATTATACGTATTATAGTTGCATCATATGCAGACTAACATTCTTTCGCCTAGTTAGCGTTAATGCGCGTCAGTTGTTAATGTTAAACGTTTATTTCGCCCGCGCTACACCTACATACCTCATTAACGAATTAGCAAGACTTGCAATTGTCGCACTTAACGCCGGTAATAAACTCAATAAAGATTAATCTCGAAGACGCGACGTTCGCACAACAGATTTTTGTCCCTATTAACATTGATGATAGTTAAAAAGTTAAGTGCCACTTAAGCCTGGATTTCATTTCTACAATGATTACTGTCAATCTTACTATACTCTTTTGATGAATGAATGTCTGTGCAGTATGTAGAATACGCGCGGTTGTCGCGTCTGCAAGATTGCTCAGTAATCGGAAGAGCGCACATTGTGTCTGTAATCTGTCGCAATTATCGCGCGGCGCATATCCCGATTAGACGCGGCGCGACGACAATTAGGTCGGCGGACACTCGCGTTAACCTGCGCAATGAGGATACGCCTAAACACCCGCTCGTTGTGCCAAAACGACCGACATGTGCTTATTAACGAACTCAAAGTTAATGGAAAAAATAACCTCCAGCAGAAATGAATGGTCAACATACACAGCCGCTCTCCCCTATTTATAAATCACATCCGCACTCTTTGTAAATTCACCTTAGCGGCCCACCCTCCCGAGTTCAAAGAGTGCGCCGCCACCGGCCGGGGCAATGTCCAAATTATAAATTCGCATTAGATCGGACGCACACGGTTCGTTTACCATTTCATTTTGGTTCAATATCGCCACTCTACTTTGTTCCACACACTCCCCCGGCCCCCGCTCACCCCTGCGCCTTAAGACGCCGGGAAATATCTGCGTTTTAAGCTATATTTCTTTCATCCCTCATTTTTGCAGTTCGTAGCAATCTGAAATCCAACACGTCCCCCGCAGGGGTCTCCTTCCTCCTCGGGTGGCGACCCCCTATTCTTGTACTCGGATAAAAAAAGCGATATCTATTTATAAAATGTACGCACGCATATACGTGGCGTGTGTGGACGCGGCATTAGCGCATGTGTGAGTGGTCTGGCGCGTGTGTGCGTGCCCGCTCATTTGCAAACCGTCTCCTGAGATAACGTCCTCTAGTCGGTTATCCCGTTCTTATTGCCTCCATCTTTCCTTGATTGCTGTGTGTGTGGAAAACTTTGGAGCTCTCTCACTGATGGAAATTGATTTTGTCGCTGAAAATGAAAAAGTTACAATACGTCTTATTTCGAGACGCGCTGTTGTTGTTGAATTTTGCAAGATTCAACATTGAGCAGAAAAAGAATGGAGGCGGTGTTTAAATGTTTAAAATTGGCAAGTTGTTTCATAAGGCTTTTAATAATTAAAAAGTAATCGTGAACGAGAGTATGAAGCGGAGAACTATTCTAAATAAGTAATCGGAGGGAGCTCGGAATGGCGCGGTGGTGGCGGTGTCGGTGGCGGTGGAAAGCGACGGCGGTGGTGCGGGCAGCGGCGGCGCTCACGTATGAACGTAATTATAAAAATTGAAGGCAACTCGAGACCCGCTCCTTGGGTCTCTCCCTCGCTCCCGCAGCGCCGTGCATTTTTTCGTACATATTAAAGTCCCCGCCGCCCGCTGCCCGCGTCACTTCGCCCCGCGACTCCTCTTTTTAATCGATTTTCCCGACACAAGGGGTGAGTCCTCTGGGGTGAATGTAATTTTTTATGCGTTTTTTTCGAAGGAGGAGACCGTCGCCGGAGGTGCCATTACGCCACGGCTTGTTGAGAATATTTTAATTATAAAGCATTAGCGCGTTTTATGATACCACTCGCGTTCGAATTTATAAACGATCGAGAGCTAAAGTAATTAAATATTTGAATGCGGTGAGATTTCCGCGGGGAGTTGGAGGAAGCTGGGATAATGGACGTGGCGGCGTCCGTGAGCGCGTTAATATGATGGATATAAAATTCGATGAAATTATTGGTTAATGGCCTTTAGAATTGCTTTGGGGGTGAAATGATGTTTCAGCGTTTTCACGTAGAAATTACATTTGTTTGATGGTGCCTTTCGTGGAGCGGAATAATTAATTCTTGTTTACATTCGAGTAGTTCCTACTTATAAATGTTTTCTGTATCCTGTTAGTTGAGATAGGCTGGTAGCTGATTGATGACTTTAGTCAGTCGAGGCGACCGCTCCCTGCTTCCCTCCGTCCAGCGATTATCGCTTTAGATTGCGAGACACTTTATTTGTTCAGCAAAAAATAAGGTTTTTCAATTGGCTCCTTTTGTGATACCATCAGCTTTGTTCGTTCTTTTTAAATGGCATCAGTACATGGGGTTTTTCCTTGCACATCGCACTTATCATTCATAACATAACATTCGGAATGGTCCTGAATCACTTAAGTCTCTATATCGATATTTGGTTGTTGCATTAACATCAGCAAGATCTTTTTCCATTTTTATCTCGCACATACCCGAAATCTGACCCTTCCTAAACTAAGTATAATCCTCGTTCTTCTAATGTTAATCCTCACCAGCAATTCTTAAGACACATGATGAGCAAACGTGTCTGTCTACTCGCACATTACACTAATTCGATTAGCAGCAAGTGAACACAGTACAAAGCGGATTCACGTATTTACACCGGTACACAGGCGACGGAAGAAAACGACTGACACCTAAGGTTTCATGCCGACTGGACTAGCGACTTAGAGGTGTTAGCGTGCCCATTTGTTGTGTAAGTCAGTTATAATGCTCGCTTGGTTATATTAACACGTTCTTCGTTTATTGTGTTTACAAGTTATTTTGTTGCCTGTGGTTGCACTTGTATCCAATGGTCTCTACTTATTAAGTAGTCTACAATCGGATTAAGGATGTCCTATCCAGTCAGGGTCTCAGGTCTTTCTTCCAAATCCGTACAATTTCTTATATAAGTATCTTTTACGAGGAGGTATACAAAGTTATATTCACAGTCTAGTTTTTTAGTACAGAAGATCCGCTTTATAAACTACAAACGATTAATTAGACGAGGCACCCCAAATTTTACTAATCCATAAGTAATTTCATCAAAATAAACATAAAAGATTATAACTTCTCTTAAACAGAAATCTTGATACTCCAACAGTCCATCAGACACACTTCTCTAATCACAACCACGTCGTTACCCTTCGCCATGACACAGAAAACATTCCTTACTAAATAATTGCCATGCACAAGATCGATCTCATACGTTTCCCTGAGCCTCATTCTACAAACAAGGAGCCAAGATCAAGTCTATGGTCCGTTAGTCTAATTGCTCGGACATCCCGGACAGTGATGGGACGGACGCCTGTCCGAGCTGTCCCAAGATGTCCGGGAGAAACGCTCTCGGAATACACTGCTCCGATAATGTTGGCTTTGTAGGAAGATTGATTTGGTGATAGGGCTGAATGTAAATTTTGAGCACTAACGTTCTTGGAGCAAAGGTTAGGAAGATGTGGCTGTATACGTAATGTAGCTATGGGAATTTAATTTGGCAATTAATTAATGAAATTCATCATTTTTGGAAACAGATTATGATAAAATGAGCTCTTAGAGAAATGATCTTAGGTTTTACAAAGGCCAAATGGGGATTTTTTTGTAATCAACTGCTAGATATACAGTATCTTACATTAAGTATGTTTTTCTACAGTCAATTACAAATCTGCATCTAAGATAACAGTGGAACAGCCTCAGAAACAACACCTAGAAACACTTTTCAGAATCTAATCCTATACTGCCAATCACCACCAACAGATAAGTCAGATATCACCAGCTTCCACGTCCAACGTCCTGATTTAATTACCATCCATCAAGCATTGCTGCCGGACCTCAGTATCGCGAGATCAGACCCCAGACCCGCCCAATACGGGTCTCAATAATTGATGTTGTTAATATACGTCGAGTTTCGGAGACATGTCAAGTCGTGACTGTCTGGTGAAAAATTTGTTAGTCTATGGTATGGAGTATGGGTATTTGAAAATGGGCTTTGAAAGACTACAATATATAGGATTGTTTACGCACATCGTAATATAATATCTGGTATCGCCACTTTTGAAGAGACTGAAATAAACGAAAATCATGTGCTGTTGGTTTTCAATTCGCCTAAAGTTGAATGATGGCAAAATTTAGCATGCCTCTTCATTAGCATAAAGTATACTTACGTAATGAAAGCAAAAAAAAACGTAAGCCATAAACTTAACAATAAAAAAAGGAAATACAATACACCTTAAATATCTTCCAACCAAAAAAAAAAAGAGACACTTAATCCCTTTTAAAGGAGTTGACGCAATGCTCAAAACTCGAGCAGCCAACGAAAGTCTGCATAATGCGTTGTATAGTCCAATAATAGCATCCTTAATGAGATGTAAATGAGCGAAGAAATACCCGACTCAGGCCGTTATAATAACACGTAACGACCTACAAGTCCGGATTAAGAAGCCCTTTGACTTAAACTTGCCCACCGGACCAAGTGGACGACCTAACCCGGAGAAAGCCAACGGATAATCAACTTTATTACACACTGTAAAGGTCCAGAACTAGTCGTGGAATTTGAATCGTTAGGTGCGATGTGTGGTCGTGTTAGCAGCACAATAGTGTGGCTATTTTGAAACTAATTGGCAGAAAGGGTTGCGAATTAACGTCAGGGCCAACGTGTCGTGGCAAGCCGGCTTTGTGCCACCGACGCTTGATAAATAAGAATAGGAATTATAATAATATTAAGACAGATTATTTTACAGGGATTATATAAACTAAAGCGGATATATAAAACGCTTAAGCTGCAGCAGAATAAATTGCATCAAAATGGTTTGCCTTGCTGATAAATAACAATGTATCTGTCATACACGTCTGTCAATACTAAATGCGACCTTTTACTTTGTCCTACATTAGAACAAATGCTAAGCTGCTCGCTCAATTAGCTTTTGAATTCCACTTGAGCCATGTACGGTGTTCATTACCATTAGAGAGAACATGACATACGTATGAGCAGGCTCCCTAAGGCCTCATTACACGAAACACGACTGGCCAATCAGCCCGAACGATTGTTAAGAGGCTGATTGAAAGCCGCACGGTTTCGCACGGGATTGTTCGAGATACCGGCCGCGATTAAGGCCGGTATCGCATCACCGGAATGGTTACGAAGTTAGATCGACTATCGAATTGAGCTTAATGTTAGAAACGCTTTGTTTTATAGCACTTTCTAATGATTTCTGATTAGGATAGTTCTGTGATAGTATTGCCTAATCTTGACTGGCGATATGAATATTTTGCTAGGTAAGTGCTGAAAATTCTGTTCTGCGCTTTGTCAGCTTATTCCAATTTACTATTAATTTTTTGATCCGTAAAATACACTTGCAAAGTATGATTAAAATCCGTCGAAATGACGTAGACAGTACATAACTATCTTTAAGTTCTTTGTTCTCGAGTTCATCGTCAAGCACCACTTTAAGCTTCGCTGCTCGTTCCCCGATATAAAACTCGATGGCGACTCAAAAGCTATGTATTATGCATTCGTGAATATAAGCCGCATAAAGCAGCGTCCGAATCAATTACAGAGCCGGGCTGGGCTCGTTAGAAACGCATCACGCATGTACAATCGCCTCGCAGTAAGGTAAACACTGTTTATCTGGTGCTAACCTATTGCGAACAATGGGACTCCCAATTTGGGTCTGCAAGACGACGAGATCGACCGATCATGTTTTACTTTTCGTCTCTCCAATGTATTTGAAACGTTGACTTTATCTTTGCGTAATGTAAACAATTTATCGATGAATAACGAGACATGTTACGTATTTGCACAATTACAAGGACAAAGTTGAAAAAACGTGTAAAAATTGTAGCTCGGTCGAAAGGTCAGTTCACGGTTGCGGGCCGACCCTCGGCCCTCGATGTAAGTGGATTAACCCCTTTACAACGCGCCCGAGTGTCACACGAGCGTGTGTCGATAATGCCGATATTTGATGCTCCGCGATGCGATTTACCAATCCCCTTAGCCATATGATACGTAGACAGATGCAGGACACTAACACGTGGCGTTAATGGCGCTAATCTTTCATTATCTCATTATACTAATTACTTTACATTTATTAATTTATTATTTTCTCTTGTTACAGGTCCTAGTGTCAACCCCGCTGCCCTTCAACCACAACCACAAGGCTTAATAGTGGAGACGGGGAACGGCGCCAGCGTGCTTCAGCTGCCCGCAACCACCCTGGAGCAGATCCGGCACATCGCGGCCGACCCGGGCGCGTCCACGCTGCGCCTTCCGCCGCCAGCTACTGAGGCGCCGGTGGGCGCGCGTGAATTGGATTTCGACCTTTGCTACGTTTGCAAGCACTGCAAAGTAGCATTCCCGTCGCCGGCGCCGCTGCAGGCGCATCAGGCGCGCGCGTGCTACACAGGGCGCGAGGCGGCGCGCGGCGTCATCCGCGTAGTGCAGCCGGCGCTCGAGTGCCGCTCGTGCGCCGGTGAGCGCTTCCGCACGGCGTTAGAGTTCCGCCGCCACGCCGACACCGAGCAGCACCTCCGCAATACCATGCCGCAGCCGCAGCTGCTGCAGCAGCCGGAGACCCTCACGCACGAGATGGAGGATGTAGTGAACCAGATCACGCTGCTGGCCGCCCGTGCCGCGCAGGAAACCGCTCCACCTAAGGACCCGAACGCTAACTTCTGCGCGCCCGGGCCACGCTTCCAGCCCCCCGGCGAGCTCTCCCTGGCGAGCGCCGGGCACTAATCCTACTCTGAAGAAATGTATAGTTACTATCTATTAGAGCCCCTCGCTCTCTCCGTTGTCCGACAACGCAGCAGTTCACTATTAGCTCTTAACGCTTCTTTTCGTTGATGAATGTCGCCGCAGAAGCGGCACTTTCCTAGTTATATTTAAAGCTTGTAGTCGTTTAAGTATAGGTTAATCGGGAGCCGGCTACCGGCAGCTCCGCTGGGCAGCCGGCCCCGCGCCGGCGCCGCGCACTGGGAGGCGGCGCCGGCGAGCGCGCCCGGCCGCGCCGCGCGTCCGCACTTCATATCATACGTTAGACAGGTTTTATTATATACGTTTATCGTTGCGGCAGCGCGCGCGCCGCGGCTGTGGACGCGCCCCACACACTCAACATCAATTCCCAGGAAAGCAAGTTCCTATCTTTATGGCATATAATATTATCGATATTGATAATTACGATTTAATTATTGTTTAAAGCTATGTAATACATACATATAATCGTTCTAATTTTAGGCATAGATATGTTCTCGTAAGAAGTTCCTGACGCATCGTAAATGTATGGAGATATATATAGTGATATACATATATGATTTTTTTAAACATGAAGCGAAGTTAGGTACGTATGTTAGGCAGTAGAGCGGTCGTCCTCTCTCGCGGGTTCCACGCTCAGGAAACGGCGTGAACTCACGCAAACGCAACTGAAACTAAATGGAAATACGAAGAGTATATGTAGTGCGGCTTGTCGTTCGCACGGTGCTCGCATCACGTGGACACGCTGATGTGCACCGACGGCGCCGCTCGCCCGCGCGACTCGCGGCTACCGCCGGTACCGCGCGTCTGCACCCCTAGCGCGCAGAGCCGCCCGCGGAGACGCGACGACACCGCGTAGGCTTATTGGTAACACTTAATTATAATAATTATTATCGTAGCAAACTTTTCCAAAACGAACGAACTCGAAACTCGGGCTGCGCGCTAGCGCTCAGCCTACCTCGCAAACAAGTGAGTTTATTTTGGAACTAAGTGTGATTCTTGAATTTTTATTGATATTGTAATGATTATTAGTAGTGGCGTAAGTGAGTCCAGTGTCCGAAGGCGTGGGGGGTTGAGGGCGGCGGGCGACGCACCGCGCTCGCCCGTCGCCTCCATCTTCGACCGCTTTACCGAGTGCGTGGAGTCCCTAATATTTTCGATGGCACAGATCACGTTATTAAAAATATTTTACATATTTACATTTTATCTAGCGGAGTGTACTACAATATTTTATCTACGAGTGGATCCTACTACAACATTGAGTTTGTTTATTTATAAAGTGCAATGTTTTATTCCACCGGTTACCGGTCCTTGTTATGTGTATACATGCTGGTGTGTGTGCAATGTGCCGATGTTCGCGCGAGCCGCCTCTCCTATCGGTTTACTACTCCCAGCGGCGTCTGGGGTTACACGTCAAGGTTATTATTGCAAAAATTACATTTGAAATAGATTTTTATATATGATATTGGAGTCAATTTAGATTAAAGTGTAATATTTATCTGTCAATACACGACTGGGTACAAGCTCGAGGCACAGATTATGATGAGAGGAGATGGCGTGCGGTCGGAGGCGGCTCGCTCGAACATTGTTGGTACGCGAAGGCGCGCGTCTACAACACAATTATTTTGTTTGATTAGTATTTAATATTATTGCGCCTGCATTGTTGCGCTCGGTTACGTTCAGAGCTCCACCGCGACGTGACGACGGTTACTCGTTCGCAGAGATATTTATTTTGATTGGTTTGTACTCGGGAGTATATGTACGTGTAAGTTTGAGTTAGTGTAGGCGGACGTGTGGGTAGTGCGATGTTGTGTCTCCGCGTGGCGAGAGCCCGCGGAATGAATCATGGTTCCTATGTATATTTCAATATTATCGCATCTAGAGTTTCACTATACTTTCCGAATACAAATTTTAATATTTAAGATTAATTCGGACTAGTCTGTTGTGTCTGCTGCTAGAGGTGCCGCCACGGCCATGTAGTTTGTTTATTTGTATATTATCGTTTCCTTCATTCTGTAACTCTCATGTATATTTAATTTACTTTTGTTATAGTGAAACATTTTGTGTAGAATTTTGAAGCCCTCTAGATATTACATAATGTTGGTTACGAATATTAGTTTATGATCGTAAAAAGGTAGCATTCATGTCTATCATATAGTTCCTAATACTGTATTGTAATACTAAAATTATTTTAAAGTTCTTTACTAGTAAAATATACCGTTCCTACTATTTTAAATCTGTGACAAGATGTTAAATGTATACACGAAGTAAAAATCAAGTATCACTTTCAATTTTGTTGGCATGTTAAATGAGGTGTTCTCTGTAATTTATTTTTGGTACAATCGAGAGAAAGTCCTTTTTTAACTAATTATAAAACTAAAGTCTGTTATACGATTGTACGCAGAACTTATATATCACTTGACTAAATGATTGGAATTTTCTCTAATTGTACCTGTATTAATGTTAAAGTATAATTTTATAATAATTTAATACATAGTTGAATGTGAAACTGTCAACTGACTAGCTGATTTCGTAGCATTAGTTTAAGTTTGTCCGCATGAGACGTGTGCTACGCAACACTCTACGCGTGCTACGCGCCTACGACGCATGCCATCCGTAGCGACAACAGATTACGAATACATTGTCAAGTGTAAATGGTAAAAATAAACTCAAAGTTAGTTTATCAGACACTCGAGTTTCATTTATTTCCTAATTATAAACAACACTGAGTAGGTATTATACAATTATATTATATGTAATTGATTCGTAGCACCTCTCGTAGCGTGATAGAGTGCTACGAAAAAAATCATGAAGTAATACAAACGAAAAATGAAATTTAATTCTGAAAATATATCGAAAACTCATGCAATAATCATTCTTTCTATTTGTTCTAAGAAAAAAATATGTACAGGCCTTGGTAGTAGATGTGTCTTAAAAGCCAACAACATGGTGTGTACTATAATCACATTGCACGCAACGCTTTTGTATACAAGTTAAAATTAATAACAACATTTTAACAGTACCTACCTGTAAATTATACCTACTCATAAATATTAGGTGGTTACAAAATTTTAATCATGAGAATTCTTGTTTGCGATTTTACTTAAAATACCTCTAAAGGTAATAAATTATTGCTATGAATAAAGGTGCCTACGAACAAAAGAAAATATAATAAATATCCCGTTTTGAGGGTAGTAGAGTACACGTTAGCGATTTACGTAAGAATTTCAAATAAATAATGAGAAACTTACTCGATGAGGTATCTATAGAGAGGGGTTTTTCGGAAGGTAGGTAGAAGTGATGCATACTTATATATCTTAACATCCACCAAGAAAGTAACAGACCTACCCTGACACCTCTGCGCCCAGAGAACATTATGAAATACGGATTTGGATCGTAAGTATAGGTACAACGTAAGTAACCTTAAAATTTTCAAAAGATACTTTTGTAAAGAATTAATAGATACAAACGGCCTTTAAATCGAAGAAGCGAGAGAATTATCGTACCTAAGTATACAATGTCTAAATAAAAATCAGATTCTGAATTGCTAACCTACCTCATAATAAAACACAAAAAGGTACAGATGTTGGCTATTTTACTGACTAACAGCCATTGAAGATAAAAAACATGAAATCTGAAAAGTAGGCAAAGAATAAAACTAAAGAATTTGCCAAAGCTCAACCCTTGAAAGTGGCGCCGCGTTCAATTTTATTTACCGAAAAGTCACTGGCATTAACTACTACAAATTATTATGAGTGTCAAATAAATAATATAATTCCCAGTTAAAGCTGACGATCGTATAAACTGGTTAGTTATGTCAATAGCGGTTGTCATTCGTGGACAAACCGACAGCTCAATTGAGTCGGCCGTGTGAGTTATATTGAGCCTTGTACATATGTATTAAACTATTGAGTTAACTGTCCGACAAGTAAGGTAAATAAACGTAATATGAGTCTAAACAATTGGTGGATTGAGGCCCACTTGTCGAAGGTCTTCATTGTTCAGTTAAAAATGAGTAAAATGCAAGAAATTAGACTGGTTATGATTTTATGTTGAGTTTTGTTCTGATAAATAATATTTATTTCTGCAAGCAGGATTATGCAAACAGGTCAATAATATTTTTAAAACTAGATTAGTTTGATGTTTCCTATCCGACTACTCTGAGAAGAAACAAACTTAAGAGGTCTCTTTTAAAGTTCAGAAATAATCTTGATCAGGTCGTGTGAGGACCATGCAGATTAGTGTTTGAAAAGGTCTTTTATGATAGAACCACACAGATCGAGTGGTCCTGTTCTGTTTACATCTATTTCTGGTTGATTATTTGGACAATTTGAGTCACAAATTGCATCATTATCAACATCAGCCCAGTCAGTCAGCCAATCTTTTGCTGGATATAGGCCTCTTCCATTGCACACCATTGAACTCGATCCTCGGACAAACTCGTCCAGCCAAGTTGCGAAGATCGTCGTTCAATCAATCTGCACTCAACTGAAAATCAAGAAAATAAGTGTGAGTATTGTATGTTTAACTCAAAGAACAGTGGTGGCCCAGTGGTAACGGCCGCGACTTACGAGTTGTAGGTCATACGTTCGAACCCAGACAGGGGCTTTACTTTGTGTAAATTATTTCATCACGGCTCTCAAAACGGTGAAGGAAAACATTGTGAGGAAACCGGCATGTCCTAGAACCAAAAATTTAAAGACATGTGACATCTGCCAACCCGCACTGGACCCGCGTGGTGGATTACGGCCCACTGGATCTCACCGAGAGGAGGCCTGTGTCCCAGCAATGGGAACATTATAAGCTGATTATGTATGTAACTCAAAGATTGTACCTGATTATGCGAAATGAGTTATCAAAGTATGCTAAAATATACTGGTTCCTCTTTTTACCCGACTGCGGCGAAGTCCAAAAGCAGGGTTATGTGTTTTACCTGTATGTAAGTATGTATTTATGTCCGTTTTTTGTTCCCTCGTAACTCCTAAACGAATAAACGGATTTGAATAAATTAAACGTCTTAATGGCGGATTTGGGGTGCTATTTTGTGAAGTTCGATTTTTTTTTCTTCTAATACCATCGAGTGAGATATCAAAATGAAGGGTTTTAAAAGGTAATTTAAAATTATATGGTTAAAAGTAATTCGAAGTTACAAATCGTAAAAAATACGTACAATAAAATAAAAAAATATGTATAGTAATAATAACCCTCATGACTAAAACTCCTTGCAAGAACTAAATAGTCTGCAAAACCTTTAAAATTAGTAAACTAAAAATCTGGAAATAAAAAAAGTAATCAAAAAAACTAAAAAATCCGACTGAGGTAAGAAACTTAAGTTAAAAAAACTGAAAAGCTAAAAACAAGCTCATTTTAAATTAAATAAAAGTTGGAAGCAGGCGGGACCCATTCCATTTTTATATTTTCAAAGTCAAATGGGTCTCGCCTGCTTCAAAACTTTTATTTAATTTTAAAAAGGCTTGGTTTTAGCTTTCAGTTTTTTGAACTTAGTTTTTTACCGCAGTAGAGTTTTTTTGGTTTTTAATTAGGTACTTTTTTTCTTACTTTTAGAAAGGGAAACAGTAAAATCTTATGGAAAGCTTCAGTTTTGGTACTTTTATTTTCACGACATCATAGTTAGATAATATGAAACTACATCAATATGCTTTTGGGAGTCGTAAATCGCAAGCTCCTATAAAAGACGCTATTATGTTAAAAGACGATATTTTCTACCAAACGGTGTATACCTACTCACTAAAATACAAACTGAAATCACTTGTCAAAATACCTCCTTGCAGTTTCTAAAGTGCAAGTTTTCAATTTTGTCAAAAATGTAAACAACAATGGCCGCTCGAAATTATCTGTGGTTTAGTGATGCGGTAGTATAAATTTTAAGTTCTGGTACTATCGATGTTAGCAATAATTTCCGCGCATAGGATAGAATGAATTTATTTTATTGATATATTAATTTATATTTTTTTATTTTTTAGATTTGTTTTATTAACAAAAAAGCCAAATTCTACGCAGAAGTTTCTACTTCGTTTAACTATTATTATTGATGAATTAAAAATATATGTAATTAACTGTTGCCTGTGACTTCGTCTGCGATTCAGGATTTTCATGGTCATGGTCTACTCATGTGCCAAATTTCATCAAAATCTGTTCAGCTGTTTTAGCGTGAAAGAGTAACAAACAAACATACATTAGCATTTATATTTTACTAGCTGCGCCCCGCGGTTTCACCCGCGTAAGTTTTGTGGGAATATCGGGATAAAAAGTATCCTATGTGTTATTCTGATGTATAAACTATATTACTGTAAAGTTTCATCAAAATCCGTTCAGTAGTTTTTGCGTGAAAGAGTAACAAACATCCATCCATCCATCCTCACAAACTTTCGCATTTATAATATTAGTAGGATTAGTAGGATAGTATTGTGGGCGCAGGTTTCCACAGAATGTTAAAGTAAATGTGGGTGTGTAGAACGCCTGGAAATTGAACGCGACATCTGCGTGCTACTGATTAAAAACGCTCTAAATGGTTAGTGCTTATATCGCGTTCAATTCCCAGGCATTCTAGATCGGTCTCAAAACCTCTCATGAGTACCTACAAACAAATATATTTTGAGGACTTTTTTGAGGAGTTGTCTCTAGACCTGACTTTGGATACTAGAAATTGATCCAAAAGACAGAACATCTCTAAATAAGTAATTAAAAGGGGAGGTAAAACGACGTTCAAAATGGAAATATATCTACACTACAAAGCCACAAAACCTGCAACCTTGCAAGGACATATTAATTATGTAAGTAACATAGATTTCATAAAAAGTATTCAAATACGACATGATATGTATAGGTAGGTATAAACTAAAAGTATTAATAATAGGTACTTGATGAAATATCTAAATATCTAAAACACTGAAAGTAGGAAACTTGAAAGTTTTAGCTCTGCTGATCTTAGGATAAGCTTGCACAAAAACAATAGAGCTATTTCGGCAAATTTTTATATGCGTGACTGGAGTTTTTTTTATTGTATCTATTAAAACTACTTTTTAAAGTAAATCATGCTTCCAATATGAATTAAAAGCATAGCAGTAACCAGAATTTTGTACCAATATTTTGATTTAAAAGAGTATCCAATATCTATGAAGTTTTTTTACCGTTCTTCTCTATAGGAACCTACTACGCTTTGGAATGGGCAACTAGCTTCATGTTTCTGACTGACCGACTCCTTGACAATTAAAAAGTGGCTGTAAATGGTTTGCATAATAATTTAAAGTTACACTTTCTTGTCTTATTAAATAAATAAATAAAATAAAATCCATTTATTTCAGACAACAGTGATCCATATTTTGTTAGTATTAAACAAAGCTTATATTCTAGTGTTAGTAACATTGATATAAAAATAATATTATTAAAAACAAAGGACGATCAGGCAGAAAGACATGTTCCTTATCTAATCAACCTCCGCACAAAATGCCTGATATTTAGAGTATAGCTCTCCGCCACAGCTCTCAGGATATAGTTGCGACTACTCCGCACTCTGCAAAGCAGTGAAGCTGTTTTTTTGCGTATTATGGCATGAAAGCCATAATACGCAAACGCAGCTACTGAAACGGGGCAGTCGCAACAACATCCTGAAAACATTATTATATTGAACGCGCAGGACATCCAGCGATCTCTTAGTGTAGCTGACCCATAGACTGCTCGTGTAAAAGCTCTGACAGTAGGCCTTAAAAAGAGTAATTTTTACTAGGTCAGAGCACCGAGCAAATCTAAGGGCCAGCATGTTACCTCTGACCGCCAGTGCCCTACCCTCCCTCACAATATCTATATCATCCTTAAGGTCGTCGGTAATGAAATGTCCAAGGTACTTGAAATTGGAGACTCTGTTTAAATGGAGCCCATTCAATTTTATAATTTCTGGTACACAGTCTGGACATCTACCAGCGGCCTTAAAGAGCATATATTCACTCTTAGTGACATTATAAATAAGTCCATGTGAGGCAGCATAAGTCTCACAAACTTTGAGCAATTCCCTGATTGCCCCAGCAGTCGGGCCCAGCAGCACCATGTCGTCTGCGTAACTGATATTATTGACGCTCACTCCATTTATTCGACATCCAACAGTCATGCTGCTGAGCTTGGTGATGAGGCCATCAACATACAGATTGAAGAGCCTAGGGGATGTCAAACCCCCCTGTCTCACACCGCATTATTTTTATTAAAATGAATTAAATTATAGAACAAACTTAATGTCCCGTACTTTTCCCAAGTACATTTTTTTAACCTTCTTTATTAAATATCATTGTTTATATAAATACCCGATTGGCATTCACAGTCCACTTCAATAATCTGATGTATTTCTAATTTCTTATATCCCCACACAATAACATGGAATGGCATTTAGTTATTTCCCCGCGTTATAAACACTGAGCATAAAATGAACGATAGAAAATTGAATTTTATATCGTTTTATTAATCTTTGTGCGTTGAAGTAATCTAAAAGTTTAATCCCAACTTAATACAGCTCGTTGCAAGACTTGGTAAGTCTTTGTATTAAATAGAGGTACGAGTAGGTCCTACAAGACTTTGTGCTCAAGTCAAATATGGTTAAGGCAATTTAAAATCTAATAAACTCAACGGTCTGCCTTTTTATTGGCGAAACGCGGAAGTCCTATGCTCCATAGCAACAGATAGAAAAAGGCAGAAAAATAAATGAGCATAACATTTACGTAATTTCCAAAGATATTCAAATCAAAACACGAACTCTCACGCGAAAAATCACGCAACATAACCAAAAAGACACACACGAATCAAACAAACATTGACACACGTTTATGCAAAAAAGAAAAAATCAGGAGGCAAACATTTATTACCGAAAAGCACGAAATAACGAACGCAAACTATCTGAAGCGACGTCAAGTTCAAAAAGCCGCACGTCGCTTCTCTAATCACGCTGTTTGAACAAAAATGTAAAAAACAACCCTTAGCCTCTTCGATTGGAGAAACTGTCACACGGCTGGATGCAAAGGGGATCTTACTAAGTTATTGATTATATCGGAATAAGTCGCTCGCGGGGCTCCATCTCCTCGGGCGCACCCCACCGCCCGCCGTGGGGAGGTTAGGATATATCGGCCGCATTATTTTACATATATGAGACATAGTTGCAGCTAGTAATTTTCGCTGTTATTGTATCGGGTAGATAATCTTAAATTGGATTTTACTTTTGGGGATTCGATAGTGATTTGGTTTACATAATAAAATAGTTGATTTTAAAAAGCTGTGCCTACTTTTTTTAAGTTATAACGACTCTCAATTGTAGAGGGTATGCTTTATGTATTATTAACAGGACGACTCTTGAAACTTTTACATTGTTTCACAAGATATTAATAAAGGTTCCTCCTAAGACAAAAAAGTAAAAGCACCGTTCACATAACGTCTTCTTATGCAAACATAACCCTCCTCATTCGCGATAAGTCTTGAACCGACAGAGGGTAGATAAGAGTCCTATAAAGCCTTTAACTTATATAGCTCTTGAAGAACTTTTACGAATACCTCACGATTATGATTACAGCACATATCATAGGAACAATCTTACCTAAAGGGCATAAAAACTTCGAGAGCCACTATTTATACTGTTCTGCGACTATAAAGAAATTGATGACGTAATTCCCGGACCCTTATTGCCTGTATTACTCGAGTGTCATGTCTAACTCGTACTTAGAAAGTTTGTAACAACAAAGTTAGCGTTAGTAAATCCATAAGGTGGCAAGGTCACGACAGGTGAACAGAAACATTTATAGTTCTGTGACTAAAGCTGGATTCTTTTTGCAAGTTTAGCTAAAATATACAATTGAAAAATGAGTGTTTAGCAAGTATTCAGACGCTTTATGAACTTGGTTTAGTTTGCTTGATGAGTTCTAGAATAGTTTGTCTTTCTATTAAGAAAATGTTATAAAAAAAGTTTGCTTCGTTAACTGTAATGTTAAAGGAAAAAGCGTAGTGAAAATACCCCCAAAAAACAAACAATCGCTGATGATTGGAATAATATCGTATGTAAATGCGGAGATCCAAAGAGAAAGCAAGTCGGGTGCTACTAAATCGTATTGCAATATCGACGAGGACATATGAGGAGGCGGCGATCAGGAAAGGCGCGGGTGGCAACCAACCCTTCACGCGTTCACGCCAAACCTTAACGCGCGATTTAAAAAAGAAAACTAACGCCTGAGGGCGGCGGGCGGGGGCGATTGAGATGGAAATGCCGATTGTCCCGATCGTCGGCGGATCGGTGCCCGCTAACTCCAGTTATAACGATGGGGAGAGAATTTTAATGTGCCACCATTTTGGCGCAATGCTCAAATTTTACGACCGCCGAGTCATTATGAGGGAAATTATTGGCACTCTGATTGCTTTCGCTGTGATAAAAATTCTCAAGTCGGCAATAAGGTGGAACTAATTCCGAGTTAGATTGAAATGGCGCTTACCTAATGGAATTAGGTACATAGTTGATGCTGCGGTGACCCTCTCTCCGTGGAGCGCTCTGATAAAGTATTATCTCATTATAATAAGAATCTGTAATAGTATTGTTTATTAAATTGAAACCATTTTCCATTACTCGTTGGAAATTGAAATTGGATTATTCAATTATCTGTTATGCCAATAGCCGTGTATCTAAGAGTCTTTTGTTTTACAACTGAATTAAAAAAATGATTACATAGCTGTAAGCGAATCTTTATTATAAACCTATGTTTTGTGGTTACTTAAGATTTCAATATAAATACAGTGTAGAAAAGACCATTTATTTTATTGGTAATTCTATTGCTTACGGTAATCTTGCTCCACGCAGTAGGTATCTTGCGTCATTATCATATTTCCTGCTCATAACCCAATTTTATTTGGGGTCGGCGCAACATGTCTTTTCATCCATACTTCTCTTATCATGAATAAGTAGGAATATTCCCTTCATCATCCCGCTGACGACAAGCAGCTCAAATCACAAGTGATTATCAGGTTATAAATAAAACCCGCAGACAACAGTGAAACACAACACAAACATGAGGGATGCTTAAAGTCCAGCAGCATATATCGTCGACCGTAGGTTCAATTGAGGTAAGGGACAAAATACCCAAAATGAGTTGAGTATACAGTTTTGTTCAGAATTTTTCGCTCTTTCGAATGGTGTATATGAAAAAATTCTAGCTTAAAAAAAATGTCCCTTACCCTACAGATATTTTGGGTCTAAATTTCGAATTAGCCCCATAATAACAATGTATCTGAAAAATTATGCAATATAGCACCATAAAATGGTGTAATTACCGCCGCCAATCCGATTCAAATAAGGTAAGGGTCTTCCCAATCGACGAATTACCATTACATGGTTTATTTTTGTAGAAACCATAATAAAACTGGCCTTACACTAATGTCACTGTTATCTCAAAAAATAAATATCTTCCATACTTTAAATGGATTGCACGAGTTTTGACATAGTTGTCCCTTACCCCAATTTGCATTGTCATACTTTAAGCAGTCTCAACGTTACACCAATTTGCTAGAGAGAAATAATGAATATTTATCTCTGTTACCTTTATTTGCACACACTTCATAACACAAGATAGCATGTGCTTGCACTATTACCATCCTTTTCTATCTCACAACGTCTTTCTGTGTGCGAAAGAGAGGATGATACCAATGCGAAAGCAGCGCGCGGACATCAAAAAAGTCTCTATCAGTGCGAAATCACCTATCGTTTGGTCGGGATTGTGCATGGTTTTTGACAAAAAGAATGTGGTACAAATGGGAAAACAAAACCATCAGTTGCTTCGACGCAGACAGAAATTAGGTAATATGGTATGGCGCAATATGGTAGCATCAAATAATTTCTTGATGAAATTTATTAGGCATCGCATTCACGCTCAATTTTTTTAAATCTTTGTATTTTGCCAACAATATTGGCAGCCTGGTATTAGGCAGCCGTCGGTGTTCATTCCAACCAGCCCACCTCCCTGCAGAAGCTGATTAAGTCTCCTGGTCTTTTGAGAACATCTGTGTACGATCTGGGTGTCCCGAGGGTGTCTGACTCAGTCTGGGTGACGCCTTTGCACTCAAAAAGCACATACACAACAGTTTCATCAGCCTCCATGCAAGCCCTGCACAGGGGACTGTCGGTTATGCCTATTGGGTGGAAGTGTTTATTTAGCGAGCAGTGTCCCGTGATGGTCCCCGTCACCAGGCGCAGGCCTCTTCTGTCCAGTCATAATAAACGCCCGCTTAGCCTGCCACCTAATGATGGCATAGCTTCTTTAGACTGCCTGCAGCCTGGTGACGACGTCCACCAGTTTTCTGCTTGTGTGTGGGTGCGCTCCTGTAGCCACCTGCGTAGTTGGTTGAAGGGGATGGGCACGACATGTTCCGGTCCACAAACCGACGTACTGGATGCCCTTCTGGCCAGCTCGTCAGCTGCGTCGTTACCTAGCGATACACTGTGTCTTTTTATCCATTGTAGCGTCACTATATTGCGGTTCAAAACAGTTACCTGTTCAAGCGTATTGTGACATTCTAGTATTAGGTTTGATGTGATGCATTCCTTTCCTAGTGATTGGAGGACTGAGGCACTGTCAGAGGGTATGCGAATACGAGCGTCGTTAACTCTCCTGTCTACTATGGTATAAGCCGCACACACTCCGCTTGGTAGACAGTGTTGAGCGGTCTGGATATTTTTATGTTGAGATCGTGTGAGGAAATTCCGATTCCAGTTCCGCAGTCGGTCTTTGAACCATCAGTGTAAATTCTCAGTTCCTTCGGACTTGAGTAGTAGCACTGCTCCTCTTTAAGCACTATATTGTAATGCTTTTGAAAGCGGTATTATTTCGGGGCTTTGTCGCAGGGTGATACCATCATTGGCTGCCGTTTGATTGCATCTTCTTTTTAACTTATGTGTTTGACCCTAGAGTCTGTGCTTAGGGTTCCTGATTTAGAGAGCCTAAAGGCAGCCAGAGCCGCCTCTTCCCGCACTATGAGGTGTAGGGGCGGCAGTCCAAGCATAGCCTGTAGGGCAGCAGTGAGTGTATTTCTCATGCAGCTAGTGATTGCCACAGACATGAACTGCTGCAGTTTTCGAGGTCTTTTTAGGCTGTGCTCAGGTCTGTTCTGGGCCACCAGACTAGTGAGCCGTATTTAATGATTGGTCGGATATCTGTGGTGCATAGCCAGTAAGTAACCCTGAAGCTAATCCCCCAATTCTTGCCAAGCATTCACTTGCTTTGCCTCAGGGATATGCTGGCTTTCGTAGTAATTTAGTTGGAGTGTTTTGCCCAATTCAGCTGTTTGTCCAAAAAGATGCCCAGGTATTTCGTTTCAATTGATAGGCTTAGGGTTGTACCATATAATCGTGGTACTTGTAGTGTCGTAATTTTCCTCTTTTTTTGTGAAGAGAACCAATTCGGTTTTTGTGGGGCTCACTGATAGTTGGTGTTCACCACACCAATTCTCTATTATTTAAAGGCCTGATTGAGTCCTTCGTCATTTGTGGAAACAGTTTTTCTGTAACGGGGTCCCAGTCAATGAAATCCATGTGCTCCATAACGGTTACGATGTAGGGACGAGTATCCTTTCTAGCACATTCCATGTGGCCATAGTCCTACATGGAATGTGCTAGAAAGAAGCCTCGTCCCTACGTCCTCGTCCTCATCCTCGTCCCTACGAACTAAGACCTTTGTATAACACTAAGCTGCCAATATCGTTGGCAAAACACAAAGATTTTTAAAAATTGTGCATGAATGCTATGCCTAGTAGATTTCATAAAGATTATTTGAAGCTACCATATGAGCTAAAGTGATTGACAATTTGAATCAAACGGACGTAGAAGATAATGTTGATGAAAAAACCTTTAATTCTGAAACTTTTATTGATCTCAATTTTTTTAATGATTTTTTTATATTATTATATTTATATTGAAGGCTGATTATGCAGTAGAGGTAAAATTGTTTGATTTAATTTGATTAACAATGCATTATAGGCTCTATTATGATTATTTGCAGTACTCTTTTATTTGAGTAAGAATTCAAAGTAAGTACCTATAGGTAAAATTGGTACCATTTTTTTAATAATTTGATTATAATAAATATATTTAATTAAATAAAAATTGTTTTATTCCAATTAATAGAAATTGGTTATTACGATGTACAAACGTCGCATGTAAGCGACATACAAAAAAACACACACGGTTCTAATACATGTTAATGTTGTCTCTTAAATGATTTTTTCTAACGATTTCCAAATTTAAGATATCCGTACGTCAAAAGTGTGTATTTCATTTTCTATCAAAAATCTCCTTACACTGTATTTTCTTTCATACATTTTTTCAACAAGTTCTTTACACTATTTATTCATTAATAGATTGGATCCAACTTAGAAGTTAATTTAGTGTAAGGGACAGGACTACAAGTTACTTGGTTAGTAAGGGACATTACTAACAAAATACGTTGGTGTAAGGGACATCTATTTTCTTAAATAGCTAACTTATTTAAATAAATGTTACACAGGTAGATAGAGCACTAAAATACAAGATTATGTGTGAAATCAGATCCGAAAAAGGTTAATAACAAAAAAAGTTATGGGCGATTTAGTCCGAAAAAAAACTTTGTCGGTCTCTCCTGAAAAATCGTATTTTGTCCCTTACCTCAATTGAACCTACGGTCGACGATATTTCAGGCTGAAGAAGCTTAATTGTTTTTAAAACTTGCAAGCTCCCAAGAAATTACGTCGCCATATTCAAAATAGCATCACAAAACGCTGGCAACATCACTTGATAACGCAATAAAGGAGCGCTCACAGCAGCACAAGATATATTACTATTCAACTTACTTAAAACTCTGAGTCCATCAAAAGTTTTGAACAAAGCTTAAAAGTTAAAAGAAAATACCCGAGTCAGGTGAAGTCTCAGTTGAATAGGGAAAGTTTCGTGGCTCAGCATGATTAATGAACAGCCTGTGTTTATTCTGAGCATTTCCAATGAAGATTAGACGGTAGACGCCTCTTGAGCTGCTATTTAGATATTGGGGACGGGTGTTTTCTTTCAGTGTGTAAGAATAGAGAATTAGGCACTGTAGATGGGTGGCAACATGTCATTAAAGACTTTTTTGCAAAAATGGTGTGAATCTTCGCGATTTCAGTGCTGGGAAAGTTGGTAAGTGAAAATTTTACCATTGTTAGTAGTGAAATACATTCATAAATAAGCTGAAGTAGGTCATTTTACAAAGGATTTTCAATAGCAGCTTGGTAACCTATAACTAAAATGGCCAGTTGAAAAATTTAAAAAAAATTTATTTAATTTAAAATTCCTATTAATAAAATAATTAAAACATAATAGATGATCTGTTGCAAAGAAATTCTTTATACACGTGTGCATTATGGGTTTTTTAGTTTAGCTTTGGCTCAACATGAGGACACTTTTGGACTCAGTTTCAAACTACTTACTTACTCGAAACGTACTTATTCGAAATCATTAAAATGTTTTTTATACTACCTGTTAATGATGATGATACATTTTTTTTTTCATCATTGTGTTAAAAAGTCACCAAAATATGAACGTACCTACTTAGTCATCAAGGAAAAATATCAAGTTACCAAATCGCCTCCTTAATTTTAAGTATTTCTGAGAAGTAGGTATTTAGAGATGTTTTGCAATCCGATATTTGTTTATATTTTTATTGAACCCTCGAATCATTATTGCAAAGGATTTAGAGTACCTATGTATATGTTAGCTTGAGAAGCTAGTGTAGAAACCACGTGTATCGATACCAAGAATTTCCTTTCCCTTGAACGACCAAGTCTTGTTTTCTTTACTTTTATTTAAATTGAATTGCATTGAGACTATCCATAGAGTGGCTAACTAGACAGGTAATAAATAGGTAGATAATTGCGTAAATCACACTCACAATGGATTCATTCTGACAGTTCAATATCATTGTGTTATTTACTTTGTTGAGTAGACGAATTTTTCGTCTGCAATCCAGGGGAGAAGTTTCCTATGTACTTACCCAAGTCATGGTTTATCTGTGTGCCAAATTTCATTCATATCTGTTCAGCCGTTTTAGCGTGAAAGCGTAACAAACAAACATACAAAATATCTAATCTTTTTTCTTTATAATATCATTTATTAACACTTTATGCACAAGTAAAAACTGTACAAAGGCGGACTTAATGCCTTGGGTATTTTCTACCAGTCTACTTTAGGGTGATGCAGAGACAATACACGTAGGTGCAATAACAAAAATCAAATTATAAAATATTTATAACTAAAATATAAGAATAAATACATATATACATACATACAACAAAATATAACACAAAAAAAAGGAAAAATGAGAGATAAACAAGAAAACCTACAACAACTTAATTCTGAGACGAATCTGACAACTTCTTGTGTATGTGTTCTCGAGCTTTCACTTTAAATGTGAGTCGATTGATTACTGTCCTGAAATTCTGAGGGAGCGCATTCCAAAGGAAAACCGCCTGGACAACGAAAGAAGACTTTATAAAACCAGAGCGATGAGAAGGACAACGAAGATGACGATTATTCTCGAACCGAATAATACGTTTAGAAAAATTATCAATTTTCTTCAAAAGCTTTCGGACTGTGATTGAAGTGCGTTACGGAATAGGGTCTTAGACACGCGCTACTTTTTCTCAATTATTTATTCCCTAGGAATAGTAAAATTAAGCTTTACAAAATACCTACTTGCAGCGGCTAAGTGTGGCTGTAGTTAATAAAGAAGAAGACAAAAACAATTGCTTTGATGTTCAACATTAACCTCTAAGTGCGTGTATAGCCGTTGGTCGGCGCCTGATCTCTCACCGGTCGTGTCGGCTTAGCATCCCATCGGACTATGAGGGCTAAAAACAGAGAGTGCACCTGTGTTTACGCACACACTTGTGCACTATAATATCTCCTACGTACTTGGCTAATCTCCGTTGAGATTGGACACCATGACCGAAATCATTTCGGTCATTGTCGTCATTGCAATGACGTCTGTCGCACCTATACTACTATTAATATAGGTGCGACAGACGTCATTGCAATGACGCCATTACAAGAAATGAAAAGATATTTCAGTAGGTAGACACTGTAAGCGTCCCATTGGATGTCCCAGGTAGATACCGCTTTGGTAATGAAGTTCAGAAAGCCTAGAGCGCTCTCCGAAGAGTCGATTGGCAGGATATGGCGCAAGATAGAGAAGGGTAGCGATTTTCCTGTCGGATGCAATGATTTACGACTTGGAATAGGTCATTTTCTTCTTCCTTTGACGTATTATAATTAAAGTTGCTCATTCCGTTTAATACTGATTAATCAAAATCAATAGTAATTTATTGAAACTAGGGTGAGTATAAGCAGAAATAAAATAAATTAATATATAATATACTCAAGCAGCAATAAATAATACTAAAAAAACATCGACAAAAACTGGATTACTAAGTTGGTCACTGAGAAACTAGTAGCCATCATGAGGAAACTCCATACGTTTAAGACAAACTATTTACTTACCAAATTAGTCATTTCTGAAGTTATAACGATGGATTGAATCCTATCGTTAGATTCCTATATTTCCTTTGAATTTTTAGAAAATTATGTTATGCTTCCTTGAAAATGGCAGTGGTAGAACAGACTTCTAAATTTTAATTTCACAACGTTAAGACTTCTACTTATCCTAAAAGAGAACCGATGAAGTATCAAACGGAACAAGAACAAATACGTAGCAATCGGTCAAATTCCTGCGCGTACGGAGTCGAAGCCGCACCCGTCCATCGCTCCACGCTCCACAGTACAGTTGCACATTTGTATAGCCGTACAAATTGCTAACCCCCTGTTTATCTGCGATAGCCGACCTCCCGGCCCCTTGTACGTATTTATCTTCAACCCTTCGGCTGCGACGACATTGCATTGACTTTGTAGCGTTTTGTTCGATCTGTACGATACGGTAGGAGAGGTTTTGGGTACGTGTCTCTGTTTGTTGTATAATCGATGAAACTGAAACTCATGTTAGCTTAAATACCAAAAAAAAAACATTTTTTTTTTCAAATTAATCACGTAGGAAATTCAATAACTAAAATGACAATATTATAAACGCTGAATAGGTATTTCGTATTCATACGATGCATTCATTAAACCAACAATATTTCAGCACCTAGACATCCCTTACTGAAGGGTTCTCCTGAAAATCGTCTCGTGAAAGTCTTAGTTCATTAATCATTATTAAAAATTATTATGTAACATATATTTTGTAGTGTTCGATCTTATGTTATACATTTTTGTAGTGTACATTAAAGAAATCACTCACAAAGTACGATGAAGAGATTCCATGTTCCTTTCCTTGTTAAGTCTGCAAGACCTTTTTGTTTCTTAACTTTGGTATTTGTTGAACCACCATTAATAATACCACAGAATCGCTGATGAAATAATGAGCATACGATTCAAGCCCCATGAAAACGAAGCAGTTATAGCTAAAAGGTCGGCAGTGTACCAAGTTATGTACCTAGTAGGCAGAACCCTAGCATAAGAAGTTAACTGCATAATTTAGACAGTCATTTACGCCTGGCGCCAAATGTCAGACGGATTTTGTGCCCTTACGACCGAAATATAAACATCTACAGTGTTTTACACAACATGTTTAATCACGGTGAATTTCAATTTTACACGATTTGTAAATTTAATATAATTTTTGTGTTTTTATAATTTTATGTTTGTAATTTTAGGTAATATGCATATAGATACCTAAAATTGTTGACTGTGGGTACATTGTGCGTATGTTTAACTGTATTAGTTTTGCGTTGTAAGGCAATATATGTTAGTTACTATATGTTATGTACCAAATACAAAATGTGTTTTAAGAGGCGTACAGAATTGCTTGATCTTGTAAATCATATTTTTCAGACGACAATAAGTAGATATTTCGGCTAAATTGTGTATGTTCCCCAATAAGCATGACTTCACAAAATAGTTGTGTTGACATATTAGTTAATTTTAAGGACATGTCCTAGATCCAAAAAAATCGAAGACGTGATATCTACGAGTACCAACCCGCACTGGGCCCGCGTGATATATTAAAGCCTACTCCCTCTCGAAGAGCAGAGGCCTGCGTCCCACTGCCAAGGTCGTGGGTTGTTCGAAAGACATACCGTGGCCCCTGGCACAGGCAACTGAAGGAACATGGGTGGGTTTTAGTCAGTAAAAGTCTGACACGCTCTCCCGCTCCGCCCAGAGCGGGAGAAGTTATTTGATAATTTCCCACTCTCAAAAAAGGCCTGCGTCCCAGCACTGGGAATATTATAGGCTGATTATACTAAAGACATACAGGTATAGTCCCATGCAGTCAAAACAAAATTAGAAACACGCAATCAATATGTACCTGATTATGGTTTATCGTCGCGAACCAACCGCTTCAGGCTACGGCCAGCAATGAGAATGGGTGAATGATCGCATCGAGGGTGACAATAGCCCGTAGTACTGCACCATATATACGGAATTCGATACTCATTTCTCACATCACAAACAATAATATCTTCAATACACGAATAGGATAGGTGTTACTTTGTAACATTAATTATGATTCCTTCCACATTTTAGAAAGATTCGTAGTAATTAAAACTGATCTTTATCTGACAGTCAACATGAGATATCCACATATCTCATGTTTATGAATTATCGACTATGTACTTATATAACTATCATCCGATGGGATCACTTAATATATGATTTAATTAAAGTATGAATGAATTGCAAACCAGTGTTTGAATATAATAGGGATGTTTCGAAAAGCGGTTTCATAAATGTCATTTTTCCGACACGTAAAAAGATTTTGGTGATACTCGTATGAGATTTAAGAGCCCATAGTTAAGGAACTTAACGTATTACAAGTAAAGAAGGAGAGGGAAGGAAGATCTATGGATAGTTAAACATAAACACCTCTTAATTCATGCCCACCTAATCAAAGCACTTGATAAACAATGCCAGCGCGATCGAAGACCAGTCGTAGGGTGTAAACGAGCCTTCCATAGATTTATTGCCATAATTCCGTGTGCAAAAGAAAACGCCGAGGTGTTATCGAGGCCGTATTGACACTTTAATGCTATTGTTTGATTTAGAGGGCTCATTACTGGCGCGGGAAGAATGGCGATCGTGAACCAAAGGTGCGAACCTGTGCTATACAATCATACAATCCAGTATTCATAATTTCTTTATAGAAACCCTTTAGTGTCGCGCCAACATTTGTAGCGTTTATTGCCAACAATTTATGTTGGTGTTGTTCGGTTGTGGCTGATATGATAGCGGAACTAATGGACGATAGTCGATGGTCGATGGTGAGTGTCTTTATAAGGCGATGGTCAGTGGTGCTATTAAGAACGGTGCGTTAGGGAATGAATTAATATTGGTTGTTGTTCATTCTCTAAAGCTGGAGTCAACAGTTTAATGACTTATCGGCTAAGCAAGTAAATATATTCTATTCTATCATGGCTTCGGTTTCTTAAGACAGCGGTGCTGTCACATAAGAGTCAATTTTTGACACAGTAAAGTCAAACACCGTTGCCATAATTATTTTGACGGTCGTTACTGTCTGTTTCTTAGAAAACCCGGGCTCTAGTTCAATTCATCAATCAAATCAATCAACTCAACCTATTGCAGTCCACTGCTGGACATAGGCTTCTCCCAGGCTGCGCCACAACACCCTGTCCTCCGCCTTCCGTAGTCCATCCCAGCCACCTCCTTTAGGTCGTCCGTCCATCTAGCTGGGATACGTCCCACACTACGCTTGCCGTTACGCGGTATCCACTCCAGGACTCGTCTGCTCCACCGGCCATCGGTTCAATTCATGGTTCACTTTAATTTCGGCGCACAGCAGCAGGCGATCTTTCTTATCTTTCACTATCTGCATGCAAAAATATGTAGAGCAATAAATTTAGCAATGCATTGTATTATCTCATTAACAATCATTTATTATGGAGTAGTTTTACAGTTGTGCTAAACGGATCGTGATTTGCCCGGTCGTTGTATACGATCCCAGCGATGAGGCGATACGGCCCTGCGCCCCGCGCGTGCCGCCCGGCCCGTAATAACAACAGAAAATTTTACGCTCCGGGACAATGCGATATAAAATTATCTGTTAGATCCAATAATCGCACGGAACAGCCGGGACTTAATGCCGGCCAATCATTAGCTACGAGGGATAACGGAGCCGATGGCCAGCGGCCCATTAACGTCGCAACAGAACTGCGCTCGCGATGCCCCGTGACCAAACGTCAATGCAACATCCACTGCATCGTGTGTTTGTTACGCCGGACTCATCCCTCAGGCATCGGCGGACAAAAGAATGACTTCATTGTAGCCTCTAATAGTCTACAGATATTTTTATGATTCTTCGCAGAATCCGACATACCTACATGTATCCGACATACCTATAGATTGCTGTTACTCATGGAGGTATCCATGAGTAACAGCAATCTCTTCACCCCAATTACTTATTATTCGTTTAATTATTGACATACGCGTTCCCACAGATTTCTCCAGGAAATTTTAAGTGCGCACGTATGCTTAATAACTAGTATAAAGCTGCGATTAAGTGCGAGCACTTATAAATACTGGTAATTATTTTATCGGGATCGACTAAAGAGGACGCGAGCGCAGGCGGCCGCACTATCATTAGCGCGAGGAAAGCGATCAGTTATTTACGCGGCCGAACAGCGAGCCGTGTTGGTTTACGGCAGGCAACCCCCGAAGGAGATGCATTCCGCCATTCCACCGGCTCACGAACTCACGACTGCACAACAATAATTACCCGTGGGTGTACGCCATTATACTTCGCGAGCGATTATTATCAATCGTTGTGCTAGCGAACGGTCACCGCTTAGAACCCGATGTAATGGAGCGAAATTATCGTAATGTTATAACGAGAGATGCAAAGCAGATTATTCGATAATTATACGAAATAAATCAAAATCTCGCGAGTGCAGTAAGTTTGTCCCTCTCAGTCGCGGGCGCTGTGTCGCGTCGTGTCGAGCGCCTGCGGCTGGGCTGCGCCCGCGCTGCGACGCCGCTGCTTGTAGCCAGTATTGTTCGCCGCAGTCGCCGCCGGCGGCGATTCATACCTCACCCCAGCTCTTACCAGGATGTTGCTAATTTTCTATCATTGCGATCACAACGAAATTTATAAACCTGGAGATTCTGAAATTTAGGTGTCAGTGCAGTATTTATTGCTGATACAAAGTAGGTAATTTCCAACAATGTAAGAACAATAGCCCTGTGTTTCCAACGATAATACTTTATGTACTTTCCATACATTTTATGCTAACAATGTGGAGTCGTGTTCCTCAAATTATTTGTAATAAAATAATTCATATCACATCTTCAAGAAATCAAGTTGGATACAATAGTAGATAGTCATAAATACATTTGTTAATTTTAATTAGCGCACTGAAGTTGAACTCATGTTTAATCACCATTGCAAAATTAATTACTTTATCTACCTACTACACCCATGCTTTCTGTATAAAAGTTTCTTAAACAGTTAGCTTATTGCCAACATTAAAACAACCAGTGTCATAGTAACATTAGTAACCATAATATCATCCAAAAGAGTGTTACAATGTTGTACTAAATTTCATTATGCAACACCTTTTCTTTTTCGATCCCTTCCAGTTCCATTAAACATCCACATTCTCACTACTAAATTCGTGGTATCTTTATGAATTTCAAAAAAAGAGCATTGTCATGCGAGTTTTACTACCACAGCGCCGTAATTTAAAAAAAAACTTAAGTACAGGTTATTCAACATAGAGTTCTTACAGACTGTACAACACCCTATAGTTTCATAACCTTTTATAGAGGATTAATATCAAAGTCTTGTATGCAACTGTACATAATTAGGTATTAAAACACTCATGTAATACTATTATCATACTCGGCTTCGCCTCATGTGAGACACTCACATTCGTGTTTTAATAACCCTTAGACAGCCCCAACAGTTGCATAAATAACTATTACTCAAGTCTTAAAACATCCCCATTCTGGAGAAAAAACCGCCCCACTTAACGAACTTACAAAAAGCACTAAGTTTAGTGATCCATTAATTTATCCCAAATGCCATCAGGAGTCAGCAAATTGATGTCATTCAAACGTCAGTTAAAATACCTACTGAAATGTCACACAAGCGAGCCAATTTCCACAAACCTGTATTCCCAAGATGTTCTCAAAAGCTCCACAATTCGCGATATCCCATGCAACATTTTGCGGTGGTCATAGGGCTTAGTGCCCACTCCCAATCGCCATTATGACTTATCAAGTTAACGTCATTCAATTAACCTGAAATAATGTACCTATCTACCTATTGAAACGTCACACCAGCCAACGAGTTTTCCAAGATTTTCTCAAAAGCTCCACAATTCGCGATATCTCATGCAACATTCTACGGTGGTCATAGGGTTTAGTGCCCACTCCCAAACGCCTTTAGGAGTCAGTAAATTGTAGACTGCGAGGTTCACGCTCCTCTCATTACGACAGTAATGTGTTCCGTCATCGAGATTAACTCTTCGTAATGGCGCCACTTCTTATACATTTCTACAACGTCACTATTACAATTGCACATAATTGAGGTTTGTCCGCTTTTAGTAAAATGGCCAATTTCGTTCTTAATGTTGTTGTTTTGTTAAATGACTTAGAATTGTCTCGTTGTAGGCTGTTGTTAGTTTCCTTTTTTTGTTGTCATAGTTTAAAGTATTTGGAATAAGTAGGTTTACGATTTTTGGGTAATTGTTGTAGCACACGATTCTGTTATGGTGTAATGGAGTGAAAAAAAGCTATATTGCAATCACAAATACTTCTAAAATTCCTACATCGCTTATCTGTTTTGCACACAAAATCTCTTGAAATAATAGGACTAATATCATAGCTGCGTAGACCACACATAAATCGAAGAGCCTCATCGAATAAAAACAAAATAAAGCAATTCCTTTCGAACATCATTTTCTAATATCACAAAAATCGCAACAACAGCTAAAAACGGTGATTAGTGAGCAGATTGTCCAGCAATAAGTTAATTGACGGTTGGTTGAGTGATCGATCTATGGCGGGAGGCGCGGGGTGTGGGAGCGGGGTGCGGGCGGCCGGGGAGAGGGGTGCGCCGGTGCAGCGACGCGGTGGACCGCCGCAGGCGACGCACTGTCTCACCTGCAACAACAGTGTAGGGCTGGCGAATCCTGAAAGTAGTGTTTTAGTAGAGTTAGTTACAGTTAATTGTAACGACCTCTTACGACGTCGTTTTTACCATGCTATTGATGATTTAAATGCACGAGGCTCTAAAGACTATGGCACTTACTTTGTGTGGTCTGTAATCATATCTAACTCGCACGAAATTACTCAATAACTAATCTATAACAAATTTTTGACATCTTTTCCACTTTGACGTTATTATCGACATTGTGACTACTGCGAGTTATTGGCATGCGGATAGGAGATATGCAGTAGTTTCAAGAATACATTAAAAATTTCGGGCTTTACTCATAGTTTTGTTCAAATCACCCACAATAAGCACATTTCTTGAAACATAAAACAAATTCTCCTCTAACACTTTCTAACCTGTTTTCTTACAGGTACAACATGCGTGATTGGTCCGTCAAGCTATAAATTCGCTTGCTTCCACCACGTCAGCACCAATCGCATCCACGTGTGGTTAACGAGTTGTTTAAAGATCACAATCGCACGTAAATGACAGGCTCCTAAGTAATGGTGCCCCATCACAAATGTCCACGACTCCTTAATAACCCACTTCCTCGCTGAACCTCACACTTGAACGGAATTATAAACAGTTAAAACAATTGAAACTTTCTAACTTAAAGACAATGGATTAAAGTATTGGTAGGTTTTGCATCTATATAGCAAGCAGATACGGAGTGCCTACCTACACTGCCTGTCGTTTTCTTAATATTTTCAAAACTCATCAACTAATAAGCTTAGTTTGTGTAAAAATATTCAATTTCACTAAAAAGGTACCAAATTGCTGTAGTTAACCCTAAGAACCTTCTCTTGACAAATGATGGAGTAAGGAGAATGATCGAAAAAACTAAATAAAAAGCTAAATAGAAATTTTACAAAAAAAAAAACAAGTTCGCGATTTTTTTTCTTTAGTCTACATTTTGTCCCTCTGCTGGAAACAGGGCGTTCCATTTTTCCTTTTAAACCTTTATATATTTTGTGCGATGTCATTAGCATTTTTTCCCGTTAAGTCAAAATATTATAAAGATATAAGGACTATCCTTATAGTCCTTACTTCTAAAAAAAATAAATGGAGTCCTGTGGATGTAGACCTCTCCTTAGAGTTCTATATCCAGAGGAATCCATTTCGACTTGCTAAATTCACTCATTCACCTTCCAAGTTGCAAAAAAGTACACCCCTACATCAGCATAACAAAGCAAAAATGGCTGAGATAATGAAGCATAATGCAAAGCGTGATATAAACTTCATATGCGCCCGCGGCTGGATTAACTTGTTAGTTAGAGACTCAGTTCTCCCCACACCTAACGTCCACACCATGTCAGTTTCCAGATTAGATCTAGAGAGGAACTGTAGGACTTAGATCTTAGACTTCCAGTTGTAAGTAAACGAGGAATTCCTAGTTCAAAATTGACATTGCTTTAAAATTTTGGAATAAAAAAACAGTTGAAGGTAGAAATGGTAATTAATGATGGTAATCAGTTTCTTGTTCTTCGCTGTATAAACAAAACAATTGACAATCTGTCAGTGGTCAACAATTTTCAACAGTTTTTCTCTCTCTCTCTCTCTCTCTCTCTCTCACACGTCTGCTTTAGACTTTTCATTTGTTTATTTCAGAGAAATCTCAATAAAAAAGGAGTCATCACTTATCATTTCTTCTTCTGTTCTGTTCTTTAATGTAGGTATTCATTTGTTTATTTCAGATACATCTAAACCAATTTGTGGTTACATCTTTCGACCACCTGCCCTTCTTTTAGCCCCAGGGTTATTGAAACAGCCTATTTGTAAGTAGTAGAGGTAACTAACAGGGTAGATGGGAGACTTATCGCACTACCGAAATTCATAATTAACTCTTAACATAATGCATGATTTATGGTATCTGGAAGCCTATTTTTTACTGGTTTACTAATGGCTCGTCTTATGACTCAACAAACGGTTCATACTGTATCCATCTTTGCCAAGGTGACTCACCCAGTCACCTACAGCAGGATACTGTCGATTAACGGAAGGAAAACTTGCCCCATTGTTACATAATGAGGTCATTGCCAAATGTGAACTTTACTGTAGATCTAAACCTACACAGCAGTGTATCTAATTACAGATATAATTGCTGCTTACCATTCCTGTTCAAACGATTATTTTAATTACTTACTTTTGCACCGTCAGAATCCGCGGCCCATTTTTTGTACACCTCCAATCGGATTTGAAACAAATGAAACAAAAAGACATAATAAGTCGAGGATCAAATTACACAGCTAACTATGTTCCAAAACTCTCTGGTAAATCATAAATATCTCTTAACGTGTTTAACCCCAAATCACTGTAAATTATTATTGGAAGTTTACATTATTAAAATAATGAAAATGATCGCCGACGGCCGCCATGCGTGCCTCCTTGCGAACATAAAAACCACTCGAGGCGATTAAAAATAAACAATAATTGGGCCGGCCATTCACGCATGTAGCCTCATTAAAACAATTAAATCTTGATTGAACAGAAATTATAGCTGTCGATTCTTAAACATAATGCGATGGTACCTTGCCGGAATCTGCTCCGAAAAAAGATTAACGTTGATTTTAATAAGAAACAATTATATACGTAGGTATGTGCCTACATCCCACGCTCAAGTAGTTTGATCGCGTTTTGGACCGGTTAGACATAATTATCAAAAATTACCGATGGCGTTTTTTTTTTTGGTATAATTTTAGACGTTTTTGTTTGCTGGCAACCACGGGCAGTGGATTAGAAACGTACCTTTGATACATGAGTCATTGACATAATTATTTCATTGTCTGATTTATCATTTTCTGACCGACAAAACCATCATTTTCATTTATTCAACTACCAACGGTGAGGAAAAACATCGTAAGAAAACCGGCATGTCCTAGGAAAAAAAGTCGAAGACGTGTGACATCTACCAACCCGCACTGGGCAAAGTCAAAGAGAGGAAGCCAGTGTCCCAGGCTGAGGGAACATTAAAGACCAATTATGCAACTACCAATGAAACTAACCGGTTTCAGAGTTGCCAGTGTTACAATAATTAAGGTTAGCTCACCAATTTATTCAACTACCACTTCAGGCTTCAGCTGAAACCAACGCTGCAATTATCTAAGGCAGGTTGTATAATGTAGTCAGACTGTATAATTGAGGCTAAAGCTGTACTGAGCTATTCTACAATCAACATAATTGTGGTTTCGACACCCAAAACCACAGGGAAATGTTTGCTATCCACCTTACATTAACTCTATACCGAGTTTTCATTGTCAACATTTTAATAAGGAAAAGTTTTTTTTTTCTCGTGATAAACTGCAAAAGAGTGAGTCATTTATTTTTTTCAGTTAACCTATAATTTCCCACTGCTGGGCAAAGATTTTCCCCATACTTTTCCACTTTGTGCTGTGCCTTCTCCGTCCTACTAGTTAATCAATCATGTATTTTACATAGGTACCTACGTAATTATTTACCGAAGAGAAAAAGAAAATACCTTTTAAAAACTGCTAATATTTTCGCATTTTCCACAAGAGCAGTTAAGTAAACAGTTTTGCATTTTACGTAAAATTAATAGTAAGGAAACCACAAAGTTCGCCATAAAGAAGTTAATTCGACATAATGTGAATAGTCTTTGATACCTCCATTTGGAAGGCGGTACCCAAACCTTAGTATTAGCTATGGAAATGGGATCGTTATCATAATTATAATTAATCTCCTAAAGTGGCCCATCGACGATCATCGACAGGATTAAGGAGGGACCCATCTTATATGTATATATACCTACCTACTTGATATATTTACGTAGCTATAATTATATTAATTAATAATTGCTATGCGTATGTTGAGTTCAATAAGTGGTAATGGTATGGGGTATCACGAAGCGTAACGTTACGTAATAATAATAAACGTAATTGAATTTCAGTCATTAACTTAATTTCATATTACATTCTAAAGGAATCAAGGAAGTTTTATTAATACAATTAACAGTCGTAGAATCCATTTGCTCTTAGATACTTGTCGTGTTATCATTTACGATAAACGGCAATCACAATTCTTTCTTCTGTTTGATATTTAACGCTTAGCAGGCATTGCTAGCAAAATAACATTAGCAATATTTAATAGAAAACACTCAAAGACATCACCATTGATCTCATAAAGAATCGTTTATAATTTATTTCTTGACATTCGATTAAACAACAAGCCAATTTTTACACGAAAAAGGTACACGCGAACTATTTTTGATTTTAAAATGAAAACTCTTCGCAGAACTTTTTACTAGGATTAGATATAATAAAATGCCTACCTCAAATATTTGCAGAAAGTTATTCAAATAAAACTTATTTAATCAAAATGATCTGACCAAGACTATTTCTGGATTTTTATATACACATTGACATTGATAAATTTTACATATACAGTGACATGAATATTTACTTTGTAAAGTATTATGTTATTTTTAATGACTGTGAATGTGAAGACTATGTGGGTTAATTTTAGTTTGCCTTTGTTTTTTTCTCAGATAGTTTTAGTCATGGTCTTGCAGTTTGAGTAATTTATGCGACCTACCCAAATGTCCTTTCTTTGGTATTGTTCGTCGAATCGTTGAGCTCCCTAAGTTTGAGTTGAGCTGCATGATTACTGACAAATGCGTGCACTGACTGGACGGGTCCACTCAATCTGTGTGGTTCTTTCCTCAAAAGACCATTTCAGACACCAATCTACATGGTCTCCACATGATCTCACCAAGATTATGTCTGGACTTTAAAAGAGACTGTGACCTCTGAGTTTGTTTCGGCCTTTCTTCTCAGAGTAGTCAGATAGGAAACGCCGACCTCATCTCGTTTTAAAAAAAAAATATGATTGACGTGTAAAAGTGTTTGTACAAACCTACTTACAGAAATAAAATCATTTATCATTTATCATTTATCATTTAATCTAAATCCGAAACGTCTGCGGGCTGAGTGCAGGAGCAACATCATTACGATCCCCATACATATTTACGTCTTATGATATTTTTAATTTAATTTTCCCGGCGAAAGTTCGGAACCTACTCCGTTGAGTGTTGAAAGCTATCCAATTTGCGTAATACTGCCAAAATATCTCATTTCTACGCTCGCTACCGATATACTACGGCCAGACGACCTAACTTTACAGAACCTTTGCAGAAAAATAGCTCTAACTGTTCATGGAATTGAATCCAAATTCCTCCGCCCCACTTCTAAGGTACAATGTTTGAATATAGAACGCAAATGGAGTTTTGGCAATTCCATAATGCGAAAGTGGTCTGTTCAAGCTTTTGACTCTATGAAAAAAAAAATACGAAACTCGGAAAACGTTAGAAAAAAGAGAACATTTATGTTTTCATAGAGTTATTATTTATGGTTCGATGGACGTGTAAAAGCGATATTTAGAGGGCAGCACTCTGCCGATTAGTGGGGCTTGTGTGCGCCGAGCTTTACGGAATTACAGCGCTTTGCGAGCCCCAGTGGCCGCTAACCCTTTCAGCTTTGAAGCTATCAAAATTATTTCGGAGAGGGCTTAATACAAGTTGAATTTCATATCGTCGTAGTGGATTTTAATATTACAAATTTCATGTGGGATATTACGCACTGATGACTGAGGCCTTCTACGAAAATGTTTACTGAAATCGTAGTCATGAAAATAGAAAATAGTTCTGTTTATTTTTCTGAGAACCCTTTAAATGTTAACCGTAACTTGTATTGCTATTACAAAGTACAGACGCCAGCACATCAAGCTACCTGAACCTGTAAAATTTTCCCAATCAACTTTGAATCTTATGCTTTAACCATAAAGCTGAAAATCTATTAAAGAAATTTGACAGATTGTAGTAGCTTGATGTGCTGGCGTCTGTACGTAGTAACATATTAACATACTGAAATTACTTTTGTGGGGAATAACGCTCAATAAACTAAATGATGCGAGCAGTAGCCCAGTGGCAACTGGCCCGACTTACGATTTGTAGTACTTCGTTTCTCCAAACGGTAAAGGAAAACATCGTGAGGAAAATTACATGTTCTAGTACAAAAAAATCGAAGACATCTACCAATCCGCATTGGGCCCACGCGGTAGATATTTATTTATTTAGGGACAACAAACAGCAGTGTAATAATAAGAACTTAATAATAAAGATAACAAATACACTACTCACAACGTTATCCACAAACAAATCTACTAAACAGATCTACTAGAATGAAGGATATAAAAATAAACAGAATAAAAGTAAACATTAATTAATTATTAGGTTTCTGATCACTTAAAATAGTAACAATTTCTTTTCTAAATACAGCCTTGCTGAGAAACATAATATCAGTTGAGCTAAACTGCCTATTGTAGGTAGATATACAGCCCACTCCCTCTCCAAGCAGTGGGAATATTATAGGCTGATTATGCTAAAGTAAATGATGTTAACCATGTATGATGTCCATGCATGTGGATACGACGACAAACTAATTATGGGCAACAGCATCATACCTTGTATAATAATAGTATAATAGTAGATAAGATAAGATAAGATTTCTTTATTTGTTTAAACATTGTGTACAGAGGCCAGCACATCAAGCTACCCCAATCTAACAGATTTTCCCAATTGAATATGAACATAATTCCTTTGTGCTAAAGTTGAAAATCTATCAAAGAAATTTGACAGATTAGGGTAGGTTGACCTGCTGGCGTCTGTACATACAAGAGCATGCAAGATATTATATCGTTTGAGTCCAATCATGTTTAGCCGTAAGTATCGGCGTACAAATATTTCCATAACAATGAAAAGCATTATTAGTAAAAAAAAAATCGAAAAATACAATTACAATACATTTAGAAACTTCACAAATTAGAAATCAATGTTATGTCATAATGTCAAAATTCAAAATAAGGCAAACTTTAATGTCAGTCGAATACAGGAATATTTTAAAATTACTACGTCATGTATGTCAAATTTAAAAGATTGTCAAATTTACAAGATTGATGTCAAAATTATAAGATTAATGTCAAAAATTACAAAATTTATCTCAAAAATTACAGCCGTAAGTATTTATATAAATTTAATATTAGTGTCAGGAAAAGATAAATAATTCAATCAAAAACTTTTTCAGCTAGAAATTCGGAGACACTATACTTAATATGCTTTTTGCGAAAGAAACATTTTTAATTGACGCTTAAATGCATAGTAGTAACACTACTACTGCGATCCTTGTATAATAATAGGTAGGTACTGAGATCATTATCCCGTTAGCCATGTAAAGTGATTAGACCTTATTCTCTGACTTTAATTAATTTAAGCAGACTACTAAGAGATTCTGGTGTCTTAGATGGAGAACTTTATCCAGCAGTAGGACAACATAGGTCAATACGAAAAAAAAAACCTATTGTTCATCGGTAACAATGAAACTCCTTACAACACATGGATACGTGTTTAATTACACTATCTTCAAATAATTAATTTTAAGTATAACACCAAAAGTCCAAACAACCAAAAATTCGAAGACATATTACATCAACCCGCACTTGGCCCGCATAATAGGTAAGAATAGGCGGGTAGGTTGGAATATTAGAGGCATAATTATGTAAGTATAACACCAAAGCTTGCTAATATTGCACGACATTAGAGAGAAGCATTAGAGAGTGTTGTACGATGGAATTTTTTTTTGCCTCCTTTTTGCAACTGTTTCTATTGTGATACTCCTGCTAGTACCTACATAGAACCTACTTAACCGTATAGTTCGGGAGAGGCCCCGAATGGACCCGAACACACAAACCTCCGCCGCTCGGTACTGGGTCCCATTGGCCCCGAGAATTCCGACATACGACACCCTACATTGATTATGTAAATATTTGTTATGCTACCTATCAAATCTTATGAATGTGCGTTAATTAAGAGAGTTGGATAAAAAACTCATATGTTAACGCCATTAAATATTTCATATTTGGCGCGCAAGCTTATTAATTTATATACCATTGTATAGATAATTTAATGGAGATTAATTCTGTACTTTTCAAAAATTGATTGATTTCATTAGAAACGAAAAACACATCAAAATATTCCTATAAATTTCCCATCAATCAAGTGTGAAACCTGAAAACATAGCTTCCGAAAAAATCAATCAATTGAGTAATTTTTCTTTTAATAGATTCTATTCACCCTTAGGAGGAACCCTATTGAAAATGGCTCTTTTATTCAAAGTAAGTAGTTTAATTACACACATTAAACACCATTTCAGTTAAAACTTTTATTCCTTTAACAAGCACTCAATTCCATTACAAAAGAAAATATTTTATTTGCGACTATAGCATTTCCCAAGAAAATGTGACTCCAACATAGAAGGAAACAGAATAAAATAAATAACATATCATTCAATGAAGGGTTAATTGAATCAAATAAATAATAATTTCTGGTACAGTCAGCGACAAAAATATAGGAACAAACAGGCTGTCCAAAATAATTAGAACAGCTCAGAAAATTTAACTTTACATTAATTGGATTTTTTTTATCAGAATGGCCACTGTATATTGTGTTCATTATGAAATACCAATTCTGTTACTGAGAAATGCCGAAACAAACTAACCCACATCTTTATCCTTTTCCGATATAATATTAGGTATAGGTAGGTGCCTACTAATGATCTTGAATAGTTTAATTTTATATATCATCATCGTCGTTTCAGCCGAAAGACGTCCACTCCGATCGTTTTTGTACTTCTCGCATCCAGCGGATTCCTGCGGCCTTCATCCGATCATCGATCCACCTAGTGGCTGGACTTCCAACACTACCTACGTCTATGGTATGCGGTCGCCACTCCAGAACCTTTACATCCATTTCTTTCCTTTTAATCCATTTTAAATTTATTCTAAGCAATTATGCGGGTTTTGCATGTAATTTTTTTTGGCTATCTACTTGTATAGAATTCCAATATTGAATTAGTTTGAAATAACTAACAGAACAATTATGATGTTACGGATTGGTTCGTTTCAGTACCTACACCTTGGAAGTTGTCCAGATCATTTTGAACAAACAGTTCTTTCCGATATTTCTGTCGCTGACTGTACTACCAACCCCACATACATATGATCGCGCGTGGATATTCTCGTCACGCACCTTGCTAATAAAGCGATGTATGAAGTGCTTACACAAAACAATATTACCTCATTTCTCGGTATAAGGGAAATTATACCAAGGTCAGATGAACTGGACTCACCTACAAAGACAAGGAGGTAGGTTTTATTACCGATAATGTGTGAATTACTTTAATTGGATAATTAAAACATGAATTTCATTTTGTTCTAATTTCATGTAGGAGACTGATTTTTAACCTTGCCAAAAAATCACTATTTTTCCTTCTAATTAAGATATAGCTAAGTACAATGGCTCATCGGCTTCTGAAAGGGTTCAGTCAATTATTTTTTTCTAACTGATATTAATTAATGCAAAAGTGTGTTTGTTGTGTTGGTTTGTTCTTCTTTCACGCAGCGTTAAAGTGTCGAGAGAAGTACCTATTCTATGACCAATTTTTAGGTTCTCAACGTGGGCAATAACGCCCCCGTGGCCGTATGAAACTTTCAGGGGGGCGCAGCATATAACCCAGAGAAAATTATATATCCTATCTTACGACTATATTATTACACGAATAAGTACCTATATATAGTGGCAATGGGCAGGCCACATCGCTCGTAGAACTGATACCCGATGGGGAAGAAAAGTTCTTGAGTGGCGACCACGAACCGGAAGACGCAGCGTAGGCAGGCCTCCCGCTAGGTGGACCGACGACATCGTGAGAGTCGCGGGCAACCGATGGATGCAAGTGGCGGATTGTCGTTAGGCGTGGTGGTCTAAGGGGGAGGCCTTTGTTCAGCAGTGGACGTCTTCCGGCTGATGATGATGATGATGATGAAGTATAATATAATCGGGGCAATAGCTGACATATGGTAAGTAAAAAAAATTGAAGGGCTCTAGAAAATAATAAAATGGTGGGAAAAATAAGGTTGAGAACCTATTAGGATTACCCATGGGCCAAAAAAAAGCAACTAGGTAAATTTTTATCCTAGAAAATCTACATTTCCTGTGGAAATCTCTATGCGGGTGAAACCGCGGGTCTTAGTTATAGTTATAAATAAGTTAATAAGGTTATTTATACTGCAAACTTTTTCTATATAAGTTTATACCTAATGTAAGTTAATAGCGATAGTGGGCTGTAGAGGTGGGCGTCGATCAACTTATTAAGTTGTTAGCGCGTGAGTTCATTTAATATTGCAGCCTTATTCATTAAAACAAGCTTACATTAACATTACTTTTGAAAATAAGCCCTCATTTCGTTAAAGATAATACGTACTTCATTACTAAAATATATTGCAATATAACTAAGTAAATGGCCCACCACCTCCTTCTCTTCTCCTCTCCTTCTTCTGGTTAACTTAATTATCCGGCAAATAATCTACTAGAAATCTATTCAATTTTTTCTTTATTATTTTTTAATATTTTCAATTTTTTTTTTTCTATCTTACGTCCATGGGAAGAAGGGAAGAAGGCATGAGTTTATGTAGTCTATTCAAACGTGTTTCAAATTAATATTATTTCAAGTTAAACAAATATTAACTTTATTTTCACGGGTATTAAGTTGATTTCAGTGACTAGCACTATTGAAAAAGTTATAAAAATGTCTGAAGTTGCAGGATTTATAGTTATTTTTCCATAAACTTATATTTGTTTACATTTTTGGCAAATAAATCGCGAATGCAGATTATATAATTATTGTGTTGGTGGGCAGTGTGCCTATGTGGGTATTTGGAGATATCTAATTAAATCTTCTTTAGCATTTTTATGAATCAAATAGACTACAAATCAATTTTCGTATCCGTTAGGTAGCTATGCTAGAAATCACAACGCCATTTCTCGTAATAAAAAACGTTCAAAACGGATTTTGAAAAATTTTCTCTAAACTCTCAACCCAGCGACAAAATCGATGTCAAAAACTTGTCAAGAATGAAATTATAGTTATTTTTGACAAAGTGAGAGTGAGATAAGAATGCGAACGTTCGGTAAAATATGGTAATTGTCCCTCGTATCGCTCTCTAGTAAAAGTAGAACTAAAATTATATCCCGTTTTCCGTAATTTTCAGTAAAAACAAAACAACATCTTACAGTGATAACAATACAGATCTCGAGATCTCGGTACAGACGCTAACAGCTACGTATGTGAGAACAAACCTTATCACAATAACGACATACATCTCGCGAAGCTCTTATTATAATCCTATCAAGTTTACAAGGATGCTGCACGGTATATGCTGGCTTTTGTTCTTTGAAGTTAGTGTGGAAAACGAAGGATACGGTCTACTATTTCAGTACATATAAGTACCTAAAGGCTTTGATAAACTATTAGTTTATTTTCATAGCATAATCTTTAGTATTTGAAAATAATTAAAATCTAATTAAATTAATTATCTGACTGTGAATATACAGGATCATCAGGGCAGGGACATCGAGGCGAACTGAAACCATTAATTCAGAACATAATTCTAGACGTAATCATGATTATAGAGTAAAAAAAAACGTCGGTTATTAAAAAGATTTTAGTTGTTTCGTAGAAAAGAGCCCTACGTGGTCAAACTGTATGGCCGAGCTAATTCATTTCGGGCCCACCATACCACTGGCCATACCCCTGGTGATATGGTGGTTCTAAATCTATACCACTGATATAATAGTTTTGTGGTAGACTAGTTTATTACAAATTTTAAAAAAATTGGTTGTCTGTAAAGTCTGTTTACGGACGATACTTTTACGTGATAACGTCATAAAGAAACATTGATGAATAAATGTGTCACAAGCCAACGCTTGGGCCGATCGTGCCTCTCTATCGCTTGTTCCGCTCAGGCTCAGGCGGAACGTGACACTTTTTCGTGCATGCAGCCGGTGTTCATCGATATAATTTTATTTCATATGATTATGTCCCAAATACCTGATTGAAGTCCGTATAAAATACACTGTGACTACGAAAAAGCGACAATGAACACAATTTTAAAAGTATTCCCAAAAATTACTTTAAAGGGCTGTTATTAGGTACTACTGGGTTCGCAATATTTGTAAAAAAGCAAAATCGTTCAAAAATACACAAAACAACCCTGAAAAAAGAATAGTGGCCCTAACTGCTGCCTTTTGCTTCATCCTGATGATGAGGTATTACAAGGATTTGAATAGTAAAAGCAGAAAGTGAACAATTGGAGCAAATGTAAAAGTTTATAAGCTACTTAGATCGAAACGTTTTGGTTCAAAATTCAGCGTGTTTGGTGAACGCCATCGCACAACAAATGTTTTGGAATATTTTCATTCTAAAATAAATTACACTAAACAAAAATACCAAAACGTTAATGCGATTATTGAATGTGTTGCAAGATATACATAAGGCAAAGATGAATCCTAAAAACGGCGAAATATAAAAGTTAATGACGATTTTATAACTAACTAGACCCCGCAAACGTTTTGCAAAAAAAAAGGGGGGTATGAAAAATAGATGTTGACCGATTCTCAGACCTACCCGATATGCACACAAAATTTCATACAAATCGGTCCATCCGATTCGGAGGAGCATGGTAACTAACACTGTGACACGAGAATTTTATATAACTAATAGAAGATGACGTACAAATGCAGTTAATAAACAGAGAAATATCAGTAGGCCATGCCTTGGACAAATTCCGAACATGATTGTTAATGGCGAACTGCGTAGCAGTGGCATTTTTATTTGTAATAAACTAGTTTACCACAACACTATTTACTCAGTTTTAGACCCCCATGGCCAGTGGTAAAGTGGGTCCGCAATGAGCTAATTTTTTTTGTAATTTCAACGCAGGGAGCGTTGAATTTTTTTTCAGAATCATGTATTGAATCTATGGTAATAGGTGTCCCTGCCACCTGAATAGGAAAGCCAAGGAGTCCAAGAGAAGCACAAGGATATAAAAAACGGGAAACCACAGATATAGATAGACCTAGATAACGCAAGTAAGTATCACGATCTGTATGAAAACCAAGCGTGCCATTTTTGACTACCTAATATGACGTCACAATCATAAGCTTTATTTAGTAATGGGAAAATCAAATTGATTTAAAGACGTCGCCGCGTGTGACACCCGTCTCGCCCCACCCCCGGGGCCTAGCGCCAGCGCTCACGCTCACCCAGCCAGCAATACACAGGACTGAGCGCGAAAGTGGCGGCTTACGATTTTTGTAAGTAAGCTGGTGCGATTTTTGGCACGCGAAGTAGTTGCTCTTGCGCTATCTAGGTGTATCTATGGTAAACACGCAGGTTATCGTCATCATTCACCAACCCTTATCCCAATTTATTTGGGGTTGGCGAAACATGTCTTTTTTTCTTCCATACTTCTCTATTATGTTTGACGAGGCTTGTGGCTAAGAAATAACAGCCGCACGGTTCGATCGATCAGGGTAAGCAGGTTGGTCCGTGGATGAGTGACCATCTTTACATACCAAGACCCGTTGGTCCCGGCTGGCATTCGTAGATCTTTGACAGTCGTTACGGATCGTAAGAAGCTCGAAAGTCTGACAACCAGGTATCGTATTACCCAAAAAGTGGGTTGTAGGGGTCAGACAGGCAGTCGCTCCATGTAAAACACTGGTATTATTCAACAGGTTGCCTTTAGACATAAAAAGTGCAGTCTACAGTAACGCTTTCAAAATAAAACTAAAAAAAATCCTATTGAATAAGTGTTTATATACTGTAGAAGAACTGTAATTTTTATTGAATTGTAATTTTATTGAGAATCAAGGGTTGTAATGTTTTATTGGATTTTGTTCATTCTGATTTATTGATTTAACTATAAATTTAAGATTATTATTTTGAATTATTTCTATTGATCTATGCTAATTTATCTTTTATTAATTATTGTAAATTTTAAAGTGTTGGTATTGTTTCATTTTCATGTCGAAGTATTATTGAAGAAATGTTAATATATTATTTTTAAATTGATGATGTATTTTATGAAATTCAAATGTAGGTCATTTATTTTAGTGTATATACCTACTGTAACTGTGTAATTTTGTGTGTAAATTCAGATACAAGTTACTTGTTTATATGACTATTCAGCTGCATCCGGTTAGACTGGAAGCCGACCCCAACATTGTTGTGAAAAGGCTAGGCAAATGATGATGATTTCTCTATTAGGCGTCATCTCGGTAGTCACCCCCTCACTGACCATATTGTCATCCTTCACTTCCTTCACACAGTCAATCCATCGTTTCTTAGGTCCTCCCCTTATAGCCATCCACATTCATTCTCAAAACTCACCTCACGACATTTTCTTCACTCCTCCGTATCACATACCATGAGAACCGATATCCATTCAATCGTTCAGTCACCGGTGTCAGTTTCATACTTCTTCTTATATTCTTACTCATTTTTTAATCTGTCCATTCGTGTAGGTAATATCACACATCCCTTTTAGCATTCTCATCTTATCTGCATGCAATTTCCTTTCATTCATCCCTATTGTTCATCCTCTGATTCATTGTTTTATGCATGTTGTGTTTACCTATAAGTAATTGATGCACTGTTATTCTACTTTTAAAAATGTATTATGTGGTTGTATTAGTGTAATCAGTTGTTGGTGAACATACTAAAATATTTTTTTTTTTTAAATTGTGGCCCAACATTCTGATTCATACAATATAGCAATTCCTATGTTCAATTCAGCCTCGGTTAGTGGAATCCTGAATCAACGATTCATTAGTTCTCTTATCACTAATCATGTGTGAAATAACCATGATGTAAGTTTTGCTGATATTACCTTGCCAAATTGTCATTGGTTTTCTGGAAACGAGGATCAGCACCCTAATTGAGTACCACACTGTCAAGCTCAATTTGAATCATTTTGTAGGATATTTCTAATCCATTACTTCACATGTTCGAACAATTTGTCTGCTCAACAACGTAAATAACGCAATGAATGCCGTTGAACTGTCAAAATGAAAGGCATTGCTACTGATAGTAAGTTACGCAATTGCCCTGCAAATTCCAAAAGGTCATTAAAGAAAATCTTTACAGAAGTTGCTCAAGCTCAGAGCTTAGACTAATCAGAGAGCCAGCAGTTAGTTAATTGGTAAACCCATCGAAACAAATCAACTACATTTAATCATCCACGACATGATAATTTCCATGCCCTAAAGTAGAGACAGTTTATCAAACAGCATTTAAATAATTAAACCCTATAATTAACACTTATGAAGTGTCGAAAAACACCCTTTATTAAGCTGCCCTAAGCCGTGTTGGCCGTTACTATGCCATATGTCGGCCAGGTTAATTCCGCTCTCTCGCTATGAACGATGACCCCTTTATTACTTATTAAGGAGCTTCTGGCCGCCTCACCCCCCGTACCATGTTATTTATGTCGTCTAATAATAATTTGTATTAAATCACGAACGCTTCCCACAGGACAAACAGGATTTGTTGGCTTTTGTTGTTGACGGCTCCCTGTGCTTTCTTCGCGGAACGAAAAGATATTGTTTGTTTGTGTTATGGAAAAAAGACATTTCTAATCGTGTTTTGTTTGTTTGCTCGGATTTTCACTATTAGGGCGATCTTCTTGGGGTTTTCCTTCCTCTATGTGTTTTGGGTTTAATTTATTTTGGTAGAGATCTATTTGTGATAGGTATTCCAATCTAAAATATAACTTTTCGAGGCAATGAAAATCGACTACACCCGTAATATTTGCAAGAAAGAAAATTGAAATAAAGCCGCTTTCGTTTATGAAACCAATTTTTCTTTTATGCATTTTTTCCCTTACAAGCAAGCAATTTGCCCATTTTTTGGTGTTCACCGAAATTCAACTGTCACTCACAAAAAATTTTACTGTTGGCGAATTTGCGAAGTACTTACCTAAATAATGGAGTTCAAATGACGCCAGTCTCATCACTAAAAGTCAAGTCTCGAAAAAAGTGTATTTTTTCAAGCTTAACGTTGACTTTTCAAGGCATGATATGACCGCAGCACGCCTACTGGTTGCAAAGAATATGAGTTTGCGTGGACAGTCACTTTATTTTAGCACGCTTATAGGCTATAGGAAATTGTCTGGCCCTGATCTATAAAAAATCAAAAATAGTCACCAAATTATCGATACAGATAGACAGACATTCGACTTTGTTCCCAGAAAAAGGATAATACGAGCTTTCTATTTTCACGATTGCCGTCAAAATCAAGTTAAACTTATTAAGATAAAGCTTGACTTGCGATGAGCAATATTTTTCTTAAACGCAATTTAGTTTTGCCAAGCGTGGTGATTGCAATGGTCTAACTGTCTGACAAACAGGCAGGTGAATGTTTTATTATTCCTAATGACTTGTTCGGGAGTCAATATTTATTTGGAAAGCTTAACAAGAAAATTCACAAATTAGCATATCAATGCAATATTTTTTACCTTATTTGTTTCCGAGAACGTCTTAATCACACACAGCTTAAAATAAAACAACGATAAATAACCCCTAAAACAGTGTCGGTCAACGAACGGTAAAGTTTCAAGTCATGACACGGCGAGGTGTAAATCTCATGCGCTTATCTGTTCCCGATTCGCATACATTACACGTTGAAGATACTCGGGGCGACAACATTTGCATTTCAACCACACACACGAGTAATTACAAGTGGGCGCTTTAATTATCCGCGGGTCAACAACACGTGACGTCGGCTGGAACGCGCTGCAATTTGTTTTTGTGATTTAAACGTGTCGAAAGCGCGCACATTTCAGACGCTTTGTTTAAGGTTCCCTCAGACAGGCGCGTCGAGCTTTCGCGTAGCGCCTGTTTACGGGAACCTTTAAGCCTGCGTCCTAATTCTGCGTTCGTTTACATGAATATAACAAACCTGCGCGATCAATCAAATCTTCATATGTGCGTCATTATTCAGGTAATCGAATGCGTAATCGCTTATTCGAGCGAAGTCGCTTTCGGTTAGGACGCAGGGTAAGGAACGCGGCGATGTATCTCTATAGATCGCAAGTTATGTCTTTACTTAATTTATTATGTACAATGTCCAGTACTAGAAAAACATTACTCATGCCGCGGAATGTGTGAATATATGAATTATTAAAACATTGCTCTTTGCCGCTTCTTCGTAATAAACTATGTGTAAGACAAAACATGCGTCCACGCATCTCACCAGCATTTCTTTTGCAACTTTTCAGCGCATCGTCGGGCGAGCGTCAATTTTATTTTTTAATTATGGAACTGCCTAACGAACGCCTCCGTGTTCATGTTGTCTAACTAAAGAACGTTATAAACGATTCTGCAAACTTCCTAATTTAAACTTTATTTCTCAAAAGATAAAGTTGCAGTTCCTATAAGTGCACGTTAATGAAAGCCTTTTTAAATAAGTCATAGATGGCATCCAAAGCTCCTCAGCCTGTCCACAGCCGTTGAGCTTCAACTTAAGTAATGAGATATGACTTCAGCTCATTATTATTTTCCTTGTAATTTGTACTGTGAAATAAATAAATATGTTGTAAATTTATAACGTGAGAGATTTACTGCGCGCTTGCGCAAGTTATAGGACGTGATCTTTTTGCTTGGTCGACTTCGTTAATCAACCACTTAAGTACTTACTATGAATGTGAAACCAGATATAGATGTACTGTTGTACACTTTTTCTGTGCTTTTGCTGAGTTGATCGGTGTCGTCGTCGCTGAATGAATAATGATGATAAAATAATCTGCGTAAATATTCGATGAACGCAACTATGTTCAATAGGGGCTCAGTTCAGCATCGCATGAGTGCGTCCACGTCATTAGGTACCGACATCATCGAATCACTGTACGTAAATGAAAACTCGCCTCATCACGTTCCAAATTGAAATCCTTCGTTCCCTCGCTAAGGCAGGCTGCAGACGTACTTTTTCCCTTTGTTTTATTGTATTGGCCGAGGCTCGATTATTCGAATTATGTTTAATTCATTTCCATCTCGATGGTAATGCCCGCGGTCTATGTACCTAATGCTATGGTGAGATACTAGGGATAATCGATTCACTATCGCTTAAGTACCTACATTTTAATAAACTCTGCTAATCGATAAGCCATGTTGTTGCTGGAAATAATCACTGACTTTTGAAGATTTAGCATGTAGAGAGAGGCCTGTGTTGTGAGCTACAAACCGTTCTATCGATTTAATAAAACTTGTAATAGCATAGTATTGTAATAAAATTGATAGATAGGTACTACATTGCGGAAACTAATTACTTATTCACCTCCCACTTTCAGCTTCGGAGAAAATTGTTTTGTCAAGTGACACGAATATTTGCACGATATCTATTCGCCGTAGATACGCACGAGTAAACGAATCGAGTTACTGTAGTGACGGTTGCTCCGACACAAATTAACATTAAGAAAGGGTCCATTAACGGCAATAAATGCGGTTACGCAAGACAACAGATGCCTCCACTGACGAATTTTATTAGAAACGTGATGAACTGATGAATGATCAGTATATTCGTTCCTTCAGAAATCAAAATCAGTGACGAGCGAGTGATTGTGGCCAGCGGACGTGATGCCAGCGACACCTTCCGGCCGGTGTGAAACATTATTATTTTTTGATAACTTAATGCTCCATCTGTAACGCTGTAATTGCACGTTTAGCGGTTTGTATTCGGACGAAAGATAATTTCTCGGTATCTTCCCACCCTTTGTTACGGCTAAACCGATTTCCTGCCGGGCTACGTGAAAATTTAAACCGACTTAATCCCCTATAGAGCTTTTAATGACATTTTCTCGGAACGTGAAGCCACAAGAAAACAACCAACATGCCCAAGGATGGTTAGCCGCAAATCATAGAAAGATTTGCCGCATTGATAAAAATAAACGAGAGACGATATTACGAAATCAATATGAAATTGCATTTCCTAATGTCAATTGTTAGTTACGAAGTGCAATAAAGTTCCAATAATCATGATATGAAATAATTTCTGAGCGATGTGCTCGGTGGGTTGTGTCTGTCTCTGTCTGTGGTTCGTGGTGGGGCTACATCTGTCTCTGTCTAGGCCCGAGGATCGCACGGGGTATGATGAACTCGGTAATGATCCAATCAGAAGTGAAGTGCATCAAGTCTCGGCCGCTCTGTGAGAATGCGGTTGGGGGTGCAAAAACTACGTGCACAGATTTAAATTAAACCGACCATTTCGTTTTGTTTCAGATCACCTTGCTTTTTAAACGAACAAATGATTATTGGTTAAAATAAAATAAACGAATATACTGCATTATCTACTCCGAATATGTCATGTTCATGCCTCGTTTTCTTTAAATTAGGTAGGTACTTATAAGTTAAGTGAGGTACCTATATGCCATGCTTAATGATTTGACAATTTACACCTCTATTTTTTGGGATTCATATGCCTATAAGTAGTCGATTGCTGTATTAGACGAGTAAATAAAGCAAACTTTTAACACAAGTTTTTTTTTTTTGTGCTGTCCAGTGTTCAATAATCCCAACCCCTTTAAGCTTCCTTACCGTCAAGTAAAACTTCAAACCCGGCTAATTTCACAAACCTTTCGAATAGAAAGTTTAAATTAGGCTAAGATGATGCTTAAATGTCTTAGTGATGATGGCGCGTGTGTTGGTTCATTCGGTTCCACAAAATGATTGACCTGGATGGTGCTAATCCACGCGTCGTGTTCGTGAACGGGCGCCGTCGGTTGAGATTGGTCATCTCATAACTGCCAGGGCTTATTTTTAATCATATTTTGAATTGTTTCTTCATTTGTTTTTTTTTTTTTACATTGTTCTCACATATAGAAGCAACAAGAATAATGTACCCAGGATTTTGGAATATCTTAATTTAAAAGAGTGTCCTTGGAGTTTCTGGCCCTTTCTTCTCCATTAAGATCTACGTTTTGGAATGGGCAACTAGTGTCAACTTTCTGACTAACTGACCGACTATTTAATTTTGATAATTCAAAAGTGCATGTAAATGGTTTAATTGAAATAAATGGTTTGAGTTTGGTTCCGACCTTCAAGACCCGGACCCATACTGCACATCCCCGCCGTGCAATTATTTCACCGAAAATGCTCCAATAATAATATAAATTTGGTGCAACAAAATTACACCAAAAACTTGTAATAGTCTCATTTATTGGCCGCATTGCACCAAACAGCACTAAGTGTGTGCTTTAAAATATTTTTTTGAATTAAAAAATCAGTAATGATCTCAAAACACTGGCTGTTACGTTTCTCCGATGGCTTGTAATTATTTTAAATGTCCCGCGTGCGCCTGAGTCGATGCGCCCGCTCACAACACCGCGCGTTGCTTCAGGCAATCCGCGCGTGATTGAGAATCCATATTGAACAAAAGTTTAGACACTTTGGTACTTTTTTAATTAAAATAATACCTGAATGTGGCCACATTGTCAGAAGAATTCATTCTTCCCATGTACAGTGGCCTCCAAAAATTACTTAGTTGATATTTTTCCACTTCAGCTTTGATACACCATATTATGATTAATTAAAATTCTAGTGATCCAAATCTTTGAACTGCTATAACTTTTTTTTTGTTTACTAATTCAACTACTACTAATTCAACTTTGACTTATTATGAAAAATAATTATGTGATCCCTTACAAGTACTTGTTTTTTTTTTGTCATAATATGGCATCATAGCTGGAGTGGAGAATGTCAACTAACTTTTGGAGGCCACTGTACCTAAGTAAACCAATTAAAAACTAACCAAGTTAATGTGCGACTATGCCGATATCGCTTATAAGTTATTGGCAAACTTTAATTGACCTTATTACAAGCAAGATTTATTAATATAAACAGTTAGCTATGGATTATTACGTTACGTTACCTCCTTCGCTTTTTATGGATTTTTATAATTAGCTAATTAAACGTAAAGACCTATAATATTTTCTAATTAGTACGTTATGTAGGATAGATCTTAGATAAAGACAACAGATTAATCTTGACTGAGTGAGCTAACGAAATTCCTAGAATGATAAGGCACGATTTACTCTAGAAATATAGAAAGAAAGAAAGAAAAAAGTATTTAATGCGACTCGTACAGCAGGCGTAGCATGAGCACCGTCTTGTCGACGGAAGAGTAGACAAAGATGACATTCCGTGTAGACAGTACGACGGCAGCAAAGTAGAAAGAGTCAACTGCAATTTTTACGAAATACATACTCTTTTACATAATTCGACTCAGAATTCTGTTTTGTCATAGGATTTTTATTCGTTTTTTTTACTGATAATAAATCACGTATATAAAGACAACTACAACAATTGTTCTCAGTGTTGAAGTACCGTGTTTTGGAACAAAAAAATATTGTAGTTATATCATGATTTTGTAGATAACCGTATATACTTTGTGGCCGTCGTGTAGAAAGTTTAAAATCTCCTTACAACTGTCAGTCGTCAGCGTCATTTTGACAGTTGGGATAGAAAACTTTCTTCTGAAATAGTCTACATATAAAAAGACCTAGACAAAGATCGTTAGAAGCGAAAGACAAAATGACAGATTGTAGAAGGATTTCTACGGTGCGATGTCAAAAGTGGAGAAACGAAATGTCACTTTGTATAGAAAGAGCTGTGTCTATTCTACGTAGAAATAGAATGCGTCATGCTAAGCCTGCAGGAAGATCACAAACTAAATTAAACACAGTCCAAAATAAAAAAAAAAACAAATTATATTATAAAAAAAAAGTTAGTAGAAGAAAAATGAAACAAAGTCATGATGCTGGCGACATTTAAAAAATACTTAAATTTCGCAGCTCTTCTATTCAGCTTATTATATTTCATGGTTGGTATACCGTCTACTAATATCTTAAATTCATTCACTTACTGACAGAGAACACACAGTCTAAAGTTTAAGCTGTGTCCTTCTAAGCCCAGTTGTTTAGGCCCTAAACCACTGGGTTTAGAAGCATTAAATTATGCACACGAGTTCCTAAAACGAAAATATGTTCCTCGTTTAACCTAACATCCTGTAGGTAACTATTATTCTCCTAACCACCAGAAACATTACAGATATCTACCTACCTTCTGGGATCACCAAACACTCCACCAATCATAGTGATTGTGATTGTGACTGGTGATCTTAAGTAAAGCCATCCATTGTCAATGCCTGGCCCATGTTCCACAATGGCCACATCAGTCATAATAATTATAAGTACTATTTACAGGCCTCATCTCTGTGAGAAAGTATTTGCAATAGGCAGGTATTCGACCACGCGGGCGCACTGTGCAGATTAGTGGATGTCTTTATATTTTTGGTCTTAGTACTTTTCACCACGATGTTTTCCTTCACCACTCTAAAGGTGATAAAATAAAATTAAACGAAGTGCATGCATGCAACTCGTAAGTCGAGACCTTTATCTCTGGGCCACCACTGCTCAAATCAATTCAAATCTCAAATCGTTTATTGCAATCCATAATGCACAATTACAGGTGGTAAATATAAAATATTAATAGAAACAATTCTGGACCTTGTCGGGCACAGCAAATTCTTAATTAAGTAAAGAGAGGAAGAGCGCTTTATTAATTTTCTTTGTTATTAAGTTAGAATTATTTTATATCCTACTAGCTGACCCCGCTAACGTCGTTTTGCAAAAAAAAAATAGATAGTAGCCGATTCTCAGACCTACCCGATATGCACACAAAATTTCATACAAATCGGTCCAGCCGTTTCGGAGGAGTATGGTAACTAACACTGTAACGAGAATTTTATATATTAGAAGATTTCCTATGTATTTATATTTCCATTCATTCACTTATCCTATTAATATTTAATATGCAGGTCTATCTATTCATTTATTATTTATATAATTATATTTAATATTGCTTATTTCTTTACTTGCTTCAAAATTGTTCATTATTATTAATGTAATATAATTATTAAGTATTATAGTAAGATTTATTTTTGTTATTTTACTTATTAAAATAAAAACGCTCTAATGTCGTAGCGAGTCCTAAAAAGGCCCGATATCAAAATTTGTTAGAGGGCCCTTTTCATCCGACTGCGAAGGAGAGCCAGAAGTAAGTATACAGGTATTAAAATGTATGTAATTAATGTTGTGTCAAATAAAAACTAGCACACTGAGTTGAAAAGATTAAACTATCAAAGGTTAAGCTATCATTGTGATCTTAATAAGAGAATACAAGAGCGACCGAAGTGAACTCGAAAATTAGGAGACAATTCAAGAGCGAGGAAACCGACCTTCAAAATTAAAGCACCCTGACTTGGATAATAAGTAGGTAGTTTAGATTCTCTGTGTGATTTTAATACAAGAATGCAAGCCTTTGCAGGCCATAAATAGATTACGTAAATTGTCATATTTTCAGAAGGTCAATCAATCAATCAATCAATCAATCTTTATTTGTGAACATAGGTATATAACATAAAAGGTGTTAAATATACATATTATTGTAGTCGAGCTCTATGTTCTACCAATGAAATTGGTGTACAAATAGTAATTTTTGTATTATCATAAAATTAAAAAAAAAACGAGATTATTAAAAAAAGTAAGTCAAGTTAAATAAAATATGTCAAGAAGGAATGTCAATTAATTAAATTTAATTTTGCATGCATGTCAAAGGAAAATAATATTATAGGATTTGTACATATCATAATTTGTCATTTAAAAAATCTTCAATAGAGTAATACGTCTTGTCAATTAAAAACAAAAACAAATTATTTTTAAATTTGTGGACATTTTCTTCACTTCTTATACATTTTGGTAATTTATTATATATCCTTGGAGCCATTGCAAAAACACTGTTCCTAACTAGTGCAGTTTTATACCCAACTGTTTGTAGCCGGTCACAACGACGCTGGCTATTTACTCGAGTAAATTTGTGCAAATTATTTTTAACAAACAGGTAAAGGTTTAACAAACAGGTTTTTAAAGGTATTCATCAGGAGCCTCACTCATATCAAGAATTTGGATAATATTTTACGTATATTTGCTTACACGCGTCGCGTCGGGGGGGGCTGTAGCTGAGGGACCCCTGTAGCTAGTGGGCTACGAATCATTGATACGGCGGTAGCTACGTCCCTGCACTGCTCTATATTATATATTTTGTATATACCAGATTATACATGCCTAATTAGGTACATCAAATAAGAAAAATTCTGAGTACTTATCACACTAAATTTATCGTGCACCGCTATTGTTATCAGAATTTTATAATTCTGTGTAGATAAAGTCACAGGTTAGCACAGGCATAACTATCAACAGCCTTTATCTATACGCTCACTTCAAGGCGATCGTAATAATCGAATTCACGTCAATATTTGAATTAAGAAATTAGAACAGTGTTTTTTTCTTTTCATAATGCCACGTTTTCGTCAGCTCAAAGTGCCTAAAATTCAGGACAGTGTGAGTATTTATTTTTCTTTTTATTAAATTTTCATATAAGGTAAATTTTATTGAATGGGTTTATCATAATAAACGTGAAGTTGCTCTGTTGCTAGATATGTTCTTATCATTGTGTGACCGCAAGGTTATTTAGTGTAGCATACTCTAGTGGCCAGTGTGAAATATATCCAAGTGTTGAAAAAAACATATGTTACTGGTATTTTACACTATAACAGTCATGAGTCATCATCAGTCTAACCTTTTCCCAACTATGTTGGGGTCAGCTTCCAGTCTAACTGAATGCAGCTGAATACCTGTATTTTACATGGAGCGACAGCCTATCTGACCTCCACAACCCAGTTACTGGGTAATGCGATACTCTTTGGTAAGACTGGTTTTCAGACTTTCGGGCTTCTGACTACCTGTAACGACTGACAAAAATCTACCGGGACCAATACCTTAACGTGCTTTCCGAAGCACGGAGGGGTCTCGGTAAGTAAAGATGGTCATCCATCCACAGACAAACCGCGGCAAGCTTAGCTTAACTTGATCGATCGACCTGTGCGGCTGTTATTATTTAGCCACGAACCCCTTTAACAGTCATGAGTCTGGGTGGTAATTTAGGTACGTACCTTCCTATCCATACAGGGTGATAAGAACATCGACGCACTACCTGTTACCATTGGATTCAATAGGTACAGAGGCCAGCACATCAAGCTACCTGTCAAATTTCTTTTATAGATTTTCAACTTTACTACAAAGGAATAAGGTTCATATTCAATAGGGAAAATTTAACAGATTGGGGTAGCTTGATGTGCTGGCCTCTGTAGGTACATGATTCTGAACGCCCCAGCACTGAAACATTTCGACAGTTACCAAAAAAAATTGCTCTTCCATACATTTTGACCGCGTAGATATTGCACTTTTCTATGAAACGGTAGAATGATTTTTTGATAACCGACGAAAAATTTCTTGGGACCCTACCTCCTATCACTTAATAATTTTTTTCCGCCATCTACTTTTACAACTGGTTGTTTAGTTCAAGAACACCAACATTATGATTTATGTACCTACTTATACTTGTAGGTATTTAATTAAATAATTAGATGTTGATTTCTTCTTCTTCAAAACTTGTAACGAAAATTAATATATTTGCGGTAATTATTTGCTGGATCTCACCAGACCACCTATTTGTTATTTTACAACATTACTACTTTGAAAGCTATCGCAACTAAGGTTGGTACTGTCAGCAACGGATACAGTGTTAATCGACTTTCTTTGCTGACCGTACCTAAACAATTGAGCAGACATTGGTATTGGACACTTGTCAGTACGACAATTCTAGGTAACTAATAAAGATCAAATTCACCAAACACGTATTTGTTTGTATGAAACTGACAGGTGCCAAGAACGCATAATATTCTCTCGTCGGCCGCACTGTAAGACACGGAGTACAGACTTAGGCCCGTATTACAGAACGTCACTCAATACTCAAGCATTACTTAAAACTAGATTCAAGCCATTTGATTGCTTGAAACTAGTTTTAAGTAATGCTTGAGTATTGAGTGACGTTCTGTAATACGGGACTTAGACCGATTGAAAGCTTATACGTAGGTAATCAACAGTCTCCAGAAGTCCAAGTAGGTACCTACACCTACTTGTTTCACTATTCAATCTAAACCTAGATTAGGTATTTTTAATAATTGCTGTCTGTACTTAGCTACCCATGCCATTTTTTCAATTAGTTTTCTAACTTTAACTCGAAAAACTAAAACACAATAGGTAAGTACACTTCTAATTATTGGCTAACAATGCGTTAGTAAACAGGTACCTACCAGCGATACAATCAAAGTAGATAAACCTTTCTACAATAAAAATAGTTCTTCTTTCTTATAACGGCTTCCCAAACTCTATCGGAGGTGGTCAAGCGCAGCCGAGACAGTGAACGGTCGGTCACGGCCAAGGCCGAACTGAGATTCTGAATTCTGCGATTCTGAATCAAAACTCAGATAATAATTAAAATACTAGCCTTTCACTAAGAACCGGGAAGTCTTTTCGACTTACATAAATACTTGGGTGTTAAATTCATACTATTGTAACTTACAAGGTAGCATCAGTGGCCCTACAGAACAGTTAACGTGGTCAAGTTAATATTGGATCGAACAATTGGATAACTGTCAACACAGTGCAAGCAAGATGATGAATTTGGTGCTTCGAGAAATTGTCGCGAAAGCTTCGGTTGAAGCTAGACAAGATTCGGTTAGTATTATTATTCTTTTAGAAAGTTTTGCCAGACAACATACCTACCTAATTATTTGTCAAAAAAGTTTTTGAAGACGTTAGGGACACGTCTTCAAAAACTTTGATTGCTAAAATACATATGTATTGTAGGTACCTTACGTATTGGCACACAGTGATATAATCGTTTCATATAGTTACTTTTAAGAAATTATCCATAAAACTAGATAGGTCTTTACTTAGTTAATTCATTAATTTCAATGTTTTTCAATCTCGTAACTGACGGGTTCGTTTACGAAAACAGCCTTACGACTACAAAGAACATCCAAGAATGTAACGCACCATTTAATATCAGATAAACTTATAACATGATTTTAAACTTTATCCTTATAATTATGACTCCAACACCATATATTTTGAATTTAAACGGAAGTTTACGCCCAAAAAAAAAACACAAAAAGTGGAACGTAAGCAACTTCGTAAACAAGATTCAGCCCCCTAGTGCCGAATGACAGAATTAAATCTGACATATGTACGCAAAAATTAATGTTGTTTTGGACGGTTTTATAGATTTTTTTATATGAAATATACAAAATGTGCTAGGATTATGATGTAAAAAGTTTAACTACGATAAGTCCATGGATTCTACCATAACAAATGCCATAGAAACAAAAGATAAGTGAGGTTATTTCAGAAAAATCAGTGTCACTGACTGATCTTCAGTACACATGAAAAGAAAACAATGCAGATCTCCTTAAATGTACCTTACTTTTAGACTATTATGTTACACAGTCCTCATACGGCAGATATTGCCAGCTGAAGCCGAATATAGATCTCACCTGTTCTGTTATTATATGAAGGACTGTCAACAAGACCCTACAAGAGATGGGAACATTAAACTAAACCCGAGGTTCTTGCAAGCTGCTGTACAAGCTCGTGGCAGAGAAGTAGACAAAATGACAAGTGGTTCATCAGGAGTCAATGGGTTCTATCGGCCCCGGAGTGCTCTTGCCCGGGCTATGTATGAGAAGCAGCACAATGATAGATACCTGCAGGAACTAGATCAGAATGAGGTAAGTTTAGTGTCAGTTTAAATCATACAGAGAATCATGTAGACATGTCAAAGAGTATGACGTGTTATCTATCAATTAGTTCATAGTTAATTAATAATTACATCATTCAAAGAAATATTTCCTGTGATCATTCCTATTAGTAAAACTTTGTTACTTCATCCTGTTTAAGATCAGGGTGTTATAAATGCAAGAAAAAAATATCATTTTCATTTTTGTTCACATGGTACTTGATAAGAACAATGATAATACAACCCAATACGGTGGGCAACTATTTTATAATTACATTCTTAAATGTATTTTTTAAGAAATATTTAAATATATATTTAATATGTATGAATGCATATACAAAATGTTAATACTTACTTTTCATGCTATAAAATCTAAACTTCTAATGAATTTGCTGACAACTCAATAGGTACATTTAGTGTTGATTGATTGCTCATTGTTTTATTATTTGACCTTGGCTTAAAACTATGTCATTACTTGATAATTTGTATCATACATGCTATAATAATAAAATTAAATACGGTTTCTATTGTGAAAAATTATCTATTGTTTGCTGTCAATTTAATCTAGAATATGATCTAAATTATAATCACAAGTTATTGTTTATGATTGAAAGCTTTGGTATATTAAGTTGCTTTATTCACAAAAATACATAATATTTTTCTTGTACCTGTTGAACAAAAATACAGACTTAATTAAAGCAAGAGTGAATATATGCATATTCTGGGTTTAGTTGTTCCATCATAGACCTCATCCATCGCTTTCCACAAGGCGAGATCGAGGTAACAAGCTGGCCCATTTTGCAACAAAAAAAAAAAAAAAAAAACGTAGGTATGTTTTGAAGTTTGTCACATTAATTGTGAAAATGTTTCTTGAACTGAAATTTTATGGAATCGATTTAAATACATTATTAAGAAAGAATTAAGTTTTGGTTTTTATTTTAAACTAGCTGGCCCCAGCGAACTTCGTACCGCCTCAGAATCAATAACTCTAAATGTGTGAGAAAATAAATTAAGTATCTTCATTATATTTTTATTTTCATGAATTTTTTACCGACTTCAAAAAAAGGAGATTGTCAATTCAACACGTATGTATGTAATATTATTGGAACTGCAATATATTCACATAAGACAATCTATTAAGGCTCCCAAACAAATATACAAAATGTTATAGATATATGTACATATGTTTGTCCACGCATTTCTCTGTAACTGTTAATCGGGTTGTGACCATTTTTATTGGCTTACGTTTACCTACTTCAAATTCAGAAACAGTGCAAGTTTCATCAAAATCGGCTCATTAGTTTTCTAGATATGGACTAATACTTGTAAGTGTGATGGCCTGACTTATTGATATGAGCTACTGGTGTGGTGTCAAAGGGAAAACATCTCAAAACCTTGGTCAAATTCTAGTGCAACAAAACCTACAACAAAATTTTTACCTATTTATTACAAACAAATATTCCAGTTTTTACTTAAAACTAAAAATTACGAAATAAGAAAGTAATTAAATAAAATAAATCGACTTCAAAAATAATTTTTTTGAAGTCGATTTATTTTATTTAAATTACTTTTTAATTGAATTTCATGGGTATGTCCTGAAACCTTTTACGTAGGTATTGTTTTCCAGACACAATCGGAGAAAAAAGTCCGTAGGTAGGTACTATCGCGGACACTCCTGCCTAACCACCATTAAGTTAATTTTTGCTTGTACTCAAAAAATAGAAGCGCTCTGTAGTAAGTACGCCAAGGTCAAATAGTTCGTCGTAAAATTCACAAAAGGAATACACGTGATGCGTCACTAAGTTGCGCAGTGCAGGTTGCAACTAATTGCGTTACCGCTTTCTTAATAGGCGAAAACACATCTGCCTAACCCTTCGGAGAATACAGGCCTGGTGTTATGGTAACTCAATTTGTAACTGACGCCCTTTACTTGTTAAATAGTAAACGTTTGAAGCTTTGACAGAGACGATAGACAAACGAAAACTATAAAACCAGTAGGAACTCTCAGTAAAATCCACAGGCTTTCATTTTGACAGTTCAACAACATCAATTGCGTTACGTCAATAACTTTGCATACCTAGTATTGTATACAATTAAATATTTTCTAACTGAACAGACAGCTGTGCTGCTGGGGAGTTTGTTGCGCCACTTCTTCTCCCAAGCGAAAGCACTAGGAAGTGGTGAAGGGCGGGCGTTTTGGGGGGACTGTCTTTTGTAATTGACGTTCGAAAAGTGCTGATTCTCAGCCTAGTTTGAATAAATGACTTTTGATTTTGGTTATTTACGTTACTGAGAAGAACATAAGGCCGGACTCCACCAAAGCGGAGATGTGCGGAGCGGACCGCACATCTCCGCTTTGGTGGAGTCCGGGCCATAATTATGACGCAATGGATTAGCAATATCTTTCAAAATGATCCAGATTGCAAGTGTGTTACGCAATTAGGATGCTAGGGCACTGAATAGGGTTAGAATTCCTAAATTAGAGACAGTGCTAACTGCATATTTTTTATTTCGAAATGATCAGTAACCCTGTGTTTTAATTTTTTCTGGGTCCTTTTACAATTATTTGTCTGATTTACTTATAACTGTTTAAAAATTGATTCCCAAGATGATTCGTTGACGAATTGAAAGGTAAACACAGCACTATAAACTTAAGTGCCTGATGTAGGTATACAATAGTAGCTTCTGTCCGCGACTTCGTCCGCGTTAAAGTTCGGCCCCCGACCTAAATATTTTGTTAAATCCGACTGGTAGTTCAATAGATTAGCGCGTTCTAACAAACAAAACAATAAACTAACTTTTCAGCTTTATTATTAGTATAAATATAAATGATATACGAAAAACTGTGATTAAAGGGTGGTTGACTAAAAGCACAGAACATAATTAATAAGTAACTAAAGCTGGCATGATTCTGGGGACACTGGACAAAGCCCCACAAATGCTGATATGACATAAAGGTCCCAGACACTACGTTATCTAAAGATCTGAGAAAAGGCACGTTTCCGAGTAGGTCCATTTACGGAATGATGTGTGTATAAAACCTGGATATTCTCAAGAACGCCGTAATATTAAACGGGAAATCTGTCTCAACTTCCGCTCTAATATGATGCACTATGCCTACTAAAATCCTGCCTTATCCAAATATATTGTTTAGTAAAATCTAGAAGCCTAGTTTCTTTAAACAACTTTTCCTGTTGTGTCACCGAGTGTCGGACGATAACGACGCAACGTTTGTCCAATTCGCCGTTTGATTACTGAATCCAATTTTCTGGCAGGGACAATTCCCACGGTTCACCGTCGCACTTACTCGCCAGGGGTTTCCATACTAGACGCACACGCAATCGGAGGCTCACGTGTACCTCCGTAACGAGGATATATTTGCGTATGAAGAACACGAAATACCTCTGAATTGTGGAGGGAATAAGACATTCAACCCGCTCCTCCCCCCTTACACCACACCCCCTACACCCCCTCGCGACCCTTTTAACTTTCATCTCTGTCGAGTGCTCGGTCCACATACTTTTGTTCTATTTGATCAATGTTATTAAAATGTCGCGGGCTTGCTGGATTACAAACATTTGACTATAGTAAAGCCGATTCAGAATAATAATGTCCCCTGAATTTCATGGAATTATTACGGTCGATTTATTTGAGAAATTTCTGAAAATGTGGTTTCTGGATGAGATAAAATTCGCTGTTTTTTCAGCATAGATTAACGACTTATTCTATTGATATGAACCCATCGCCAATAATTCACCTGTAGTCACTTAGTCAGTTCTATGGTGAAAGTCCGCGACACAATTAATGGAGTTCTAAACTACTATGAGTTCTAAAACTAGTGGAAAAAATTGTTCAAGCAAGACCAGTACAAAACAGTGTCATGTGATCGATCCTAATCATTGTTAAATCGCGTTATGCGTCCAACAATTGTAACGAATAACATTTGATTGCGGTCCACCCATGTGTGCGTACGCGCATCTCCGGCGCACCGAGCCGAGCGTCACACGAGATCGTCGCCATCGGCCGTAATCACTGCTATCCATTCTGTTAAAACCACCCGAGGATAAATTAGTTAAGTAGAAGCTTCCGTTAATCGTCGGTCGACGTCGGTGCCGGTCGCTCGCTCTAAATGGATTAATTTATACTTATATGAACGAGGACGTTTTCGGTGTCACGCGAGGATGGGGTGATTGTGTTGTGATTGCTTGCGCTTCCTATGAACACGTCCTATATTAAACGGCCTCGCCTTGCACGCCCTGCCCGCCTGCCCGCCTTGCCCCGTAGCCCGGATTGCTGCTGCCATTAAAACGTCGCTTTACGCTTGGACATTGTTATGTTTATATTGTGCTTTATGACTTCCAAATAGGATTGTTATCAACTTTATTTAAATCTGTATAAATCACCTGTTAACTACTTTCTAAATCAGGGTCTATTCATTTTCAGTAATTGTATTTTAACTCCTATCACGCTTACCCATTCGTTTTACACCTTATCGTAAAGGTTTTCGTAAGACGTTTCATAAGTTAATGTAGCGCAAATGCGTTCGAATAATGGAAAGTTTAAAGAAATGCATGTATTATTTGAAGCACCACTTAAGATGCTTCCCTAGTATACGAATACTTATTTACTGCCACAGTGCTTATGTATTACAAACATAGATAAAGCTCGCTCCTTGAAGCACAGGAGGCGTGATGTCCACACACAGAGCTAAGACACCTGAGTCGCGCTGGGCGCATCGCTCACTGCAATCTGTACATTATTTCTCCATTGTTCGCGTAACGAGCCCCCACCCCCTTTACGGGGCCACCCGCACCCCTTCCCCCCGGCTCCTATTTCCCACACCCCACCCTGAGGCGGTGGGACCTCGCTCGCGCCTTTCTTTTATCATTCCTCTCTTTATTTCCGAATGCAAATAATCCTCCACACGTGTGAGAACCGAAACCATTGTTCTCGCCTCCCCCCTCCACCCCCACCGGGGACCTTGGTGACGAAATCTTTTTCTACAGCATTTAGGCAAATGTACCTACACAAATATTTCACTTGCTTACATCATATCTCATACGAGCTTCCTCGTTACCGACATCGTATCAGAAAAGAACATTATTTGCGTGCACTGTCACACAAAATAGAACATAATGTTGTGGAATCTTTTCTGGCAAATGTTGATTTTGTGATACAAAACTTCACAACGTACAAAAATTTGGTATTTTTGGGTATTATTAAAGAAAAAGAACGTTTTGAAATGGGTTTTTAAAATGAACCAAATTACACTAACTTCAGTAAATCTCATTAAACAACAACTAAAATCAACATCATCGTCCTAGAAACCCATAAGTAGACTAAGATCTGAGATCATTAATTTATTGAATGGGTAGTTTCTTGGCACGGACTATAACTGGACTTTGTCGTAGTCTTGTCCTCAATCAGAACTACCTACAGTGAAGTAATTTAGACGACGACGCCAAAGTGTAGAGCGACAACCGCCCTAGTTGCCGCGAGTAGAGGACAAACAGCTCGTTAGGCCTCCGGACGGCGGAAGGGTGGAGCGCCGCGATTCCCAAGAAAAACGCTAAGTGGGAAATCAATACGTATTAGGCGCGATATCGGACCGGTCGCCCGTCACACCATGATGGATGAACGCACCCAAACTTTCCGCGCCAAGTCTAATAATGACAATATACAAATTGACGTCCGCGAACACTTCCGAAACGCGATAGCTCGCTGTCGCCGACGCCACTCACGTTATGTATACAAACATGAAAAAAACTGATCGCTTTCAATTTCAGTAATAGAAATCTCAATTACGGATATGTTTTTTGGGTCTCATCTATCATGCGGCGTCCTGAGAAGGCGGTGCTCCCATGTGAGTCAATCGTCGCATCGAATAATGGCGTCGCCTTCGTGACGTCTCACAAGGAGTGCGATATTGGAGTGGATCGACAGGCGGGAGTCACCGCGTCTCTACATATTGAAAGCTATTCGGAATTTGCAAATAAATACACACATGCATGCGAGTACAGGCCGTGTCGCGTCCCGCGGTCCCGCCACCTTGCACACCACTCCGCTGCTTCTATAAAATTGAAATCGCATTTACTACCTCGCAGACACTATCATTTTGTTTGATGCTCAAAGAAAGAATAAATAAATTAAAAGAGCCCGCATCCAGTCTTAAACATTAAGTTTTATGTTTACCTCTTGTTCATAACATTATTTAGAATATGTTATAGATCTTTAAGAGCACCGAGAACTATACGACACAACTCTCGAAAGGTTAGTAAAGACATACAAAATGCATTAGCAGCGCACCCATCTGGGATGCCCCATTACATTAAAGTCTATCTGCGTATTTACATGATAAATTTACGAATGTCTTCTTATATTTAGTTTTGTACCAGTAACCAGTTCATTAAGTACCTACTGCAAGTTCCAAAGATTTTCTGCAGAACCGTAGCAGTATAGGTTTCAAGTAATTTAACCTGTAGTTGGCAAGACGTTTTAATGCGATCTGCTTCCGTGGCGTATAGCCTTACATGAGATTAACTCGAGGGTAGTTGGAAGCGAGGAGTTAGGGGGTAGTATTTATGTCACCTCGGGGACGCTAGCGCTCGCCCCACCCCAATTATACCGCAGTAAAAGTCATAAAAAGACACCCGAAGTTTTTACACGAACCAAGAAGAGGCTCACGCGAAATTAAGAGGGGCGCCGAAATGTGAGATGAGCATGAATTTTTTATAAGCCCAGATGATGGTGCTCCGTTTATGATGTCTTATGGCGGATAATGCCCGCGGTGCACGCTCGCTTTGTTTGCTCGCCTGAATCATTGATGAGCTCGCCTTTATAGCCACCACAAGCCATAACTAATAATTAATTACCAATCCAACACTCCGCCGCCCTTAACGTGCCCAACTCCAAATATGTTCCGAGTGTAGGGCCATTGTGAAACTTGAAGCTCATTGATGTCAACATTTTAATCGGCATCATATGTTAAATATAGTGCCCATCTGCAATTTTTTCTCGACAGTTTCACTCAATTGGGTTGACTGAACGTATATCGTAAAGTATCAACGTGCCCAATGTAACTCTTTTCGTACAGCAAAAAACTGGTCAACGTTATTTCTTTAAAAGAGAAGGTAATGCTTTTAATAATGAATCAATTTACTCAAAACGATGCCTCTACAACAAAGACGGGCAATTTAAAAAATACGAGTTAAATAAGAACTATTGCAACCGTGTTCAGTGCGGTTCATGGTAATGACAAATATTCCACCCTAAAATAATAAGTTCAAGGTTTATATATAGCCGAGGAGGTCCATTTGAATATTCAAACTCAAAGTCAACTTTTTCAATTCGAAGTATGGACGTCATAAATAATGCTTTTATTTAATGCGATTTATGTTCACGAAAGCAGGTCGAAAACGACCTGAGAGCTGGTTAACGCAAACAACAATTTTCGTTTTGTTCACGCTTATATGAAACAATACATTCTCACGTTTAATTTCTTTCGGGTCTTAACAATTGATTCTTTTACGAGTGTGTTTATTGAGCTCACTCGAAATGCGTTAATTTCAATTGTGATTTTCGATATCGCAACTTGTATGTAGGTAGATAGGTGTGGCGTCATGGAAAGCCTGCATTAGTGGTTTATAGTTTTTCTAGAGCATATGTAATAAAAATCTAGCGCAGTCGATGGCATAATGTGTTCGATGCCCCGCCTGGTATGAGATAAAGAGTCCGCCTGGACACAATTCAATGTATAATTCATATTGTGAAAACACTTACATTAACGCGTTGCGTATCGCTCGCTACGCCATGTTTGTAATCGCTACTTTATGTGTAGAGAGACGTATTAAAAATGATAATGAGTTTTACTTCTACATCAGCGCTGTTAATAAGATCCTTTTATCAACTTACACTAACACGAAATATTAAATTATCAAGATATATCTCCGTATCTCTAGATAGTCCTGTTTGTTATTTTATTGAGCGAATTTATTTTACTTACAAAATAATGTTGTCATAAATTTTACTTGTATCTCTGTTTCCATTTGCCAGTTGTAATTGGCAATTACGGTGCGATTGTTTTGAATATCTTGAAGTTTAGATTGCTAAGAACAGTTTCTGAAATTCAATCAATCGTATCATTGTGTCTTTTAATAGTTGAAACACCTTTTCATATAAGAGCTTGGTTGTCTGTGGTCCTTCGGGACGAAAATAATAATTGACTTTAGATATCTTCTGATATATGATACAGCAGCAGCGATACATTTCGTCTCAATGAGGTTTTTCAAGGTTACCGAAAAACATGACCAATTAGGTAATTATTAATCAAATCAAATGACAGAAGTGACCCCAAAGTTTTAGAGTAAGAGTAGGTAAGTCAGCGTATAAGTGCGCGGTGCGTGCGTGCGTGCCTAGCCAGCCTCCGGTCGCCGGGCTCCGGTCGCGGCTAATATGATTATGACAGCAGTACGTGCCAGCCCAGCTCCGGGAATCCTCGCACAAATATTCATTAATCTTTCACGGTCCGACGTCCGCCGCGATGGAGATTTAATCAGATTAAGGATCATCTTTTTTTGCGGGAAAAGTCATGCCCTTTTGTTGCTAGTCGACCGTCGCTCGCACTTTTGTGCTGAATTTATGACGGCCGATGTTTGCTCTGAATGTAAATTTTATCTGCTAGAAAATTATTTTCGTAACCTTTTTCGCAGTGATATTTTGTTATGTCCACATAATTACTCGATTTTAGTTCACTGTTTGAAAGTAGTAAGTTGTTTATGTGTGGTAGACGGCGGCGCCAAGACGACTGTCGGTGTCCACGGACGCTCGAGTCGCGACCTCGCCACGCAGTCTGCCGCGGACGCATCTCGCTCGCCTGGTACGCTTATAGCCGATAGGACCATCACTTTTAATGAAGCCAACTCATTTCCCAGTTATGTTAATGTTTAAAAAACACATTACTATGTTTAAATTCATAACACGTCCATGGCAACATATTTAACTGGCCAGCTTATTAATAACGAAACATAAAAAAGTTTATAATGATGATGCACGTTGGTATATGTAGACGGCTCGCTGTTAGATTTATACAATTCATAAAAGTATTCGAAAGACTTCTCAAAAATGTTAACACTTAAATGGGCGCGCGCGAGCAGGCCGTTTGATTCGTAGATAGGGCGCGGAAGGCCAAATAAAAAGTAGAATTAAGCGCTGCGAAACGCGCGTAAAATTATTTTACCATTGTATGCAAATCGACGCCGCCGTGATTATTTTATTTCCTAAGAGAGTCCGAATATAAATCTCGATTAAAAAATAAACCAGTCTGTAGAACGTCTCTCTGTTGATAGGTGTTTAAATACTTAGAGCTTAAAATTCAGAAATAAATGGTCTACCTCTTTTAAATTGACTCATGGCTTTTAGTTTTATGATACAGACGTTTCCGAAGTAAAATTACAAGCGGAGTCTGCAGACGCACTGAAAAGCAATAAACAAAAAGAGAGACATACAAGAAATGTATGAATGAGTAAATAAATACACGAAAAGTTGACAACTGCGGGCCTTGCGGAGTTTGAGGACATTTACAGATAACAAAAAGATTGTACGTGCCAACCGAATGTGGAAATACCTGCGCACATTCTTGATGAATTCTACACTGACAGCTACGCATCAACTTGCTACCGACTGGAAGATTTGTTGGATTGCTTTCTTTGCAATCTAAACTTTCAAATTTAACTTTCATGTTGAAGGCCAAATGAGACTGGTATCGGTCTTCAGAGGCGAACCACTGGCACAGACCCACCAGTATCAAAATAAAATAATCATAACAATAATTTTTAAACAATGCAACTGTATAAGTCAAAAAGCTCGCGGCCATCGTAACATTCTTGACACCCTAGTGGTATAAAGCGGGCAGCCATCTTGGATATAAACGCATAACTCATTTATTAAAAGGAAACGCCTCGGTCCCGCGGCGCGCGGTGTCTAATGAAAGTTGGCGTAGCAAAAACGTCGCCTCGTCGAGAATGTGTCGCCCTCGCGTCGTGGGACGTGTACAGGCTATAAAAATACCGGTGGACCAGGCACCGGCCTCGACACCCCCCCTCTACGTTTCTTTTTCAATCAATTCAATCAACGGCACTTCGATTGGCTTCTGACGGAAGGATATTGTGACATCCCAAACAAATGACACTGCTTTGAGGATCTCATCTAGTGGTGTCCTGACAATATCCTTCAAAAGGGTCATCCTACGGCATTCGAGCGTTTTCTGACATTGGAATTAAAAAGTGTGCCTAATTTCAGTTGCAAGTCTATGAAAATTATTACACTGCAAAGTGCAATTCTAAAAAAAGGGACTAACAGAGTTGAACTCCTTTTCCTCTAGTATTTTTTGGAGCACTTACCGTCCTATGAAAAATAAGAGGTTGCACGGTTCAGGTCCAAGAAATGGACAGGTGGAAAATATTTTTGAAAGTAGGGAATTACTAACACATGCAAGGTCTACAAAAAAAAAAAACAATAATTGAATCAACAATCACTACCAAGCCCATAGCGATAGAACTTCAGAACAATACGTGATGGATAAACAGGAAAGCACTCAAGATTTTCATTCCTCAACCCATACCCAATGGAAAATATCATAGAAACATATGACGTATTTGTATGAAATACAGACGTATGTAACTTCAGTAAATCAATGAATAAGAAACGACGTATGTGGGGCCCGTAGGTGTTGGATCGCAGCCGACATCAAGGTCGACTACATAAAAGCTAGGTACTTTAAAACGGGAGCAGCTAAACTTAACGATTTTATTTCAAATGATAACTTAGCCACGGAAATGTAGTTTTGTACCTAAAGATTATTAGTTAAATGATAGTTTTTATCTGAAACAAGAAATAGAATGTAATTGAAAAGTGAAATTCAGTATCGAACTTTTCCTCAATCTGTCTCACACAACTGACTACAATAATAAGAGTACTAAAAATCGTTATCATTTAAATTATTTGTAACACTGCTTTAGTTGACTTGGCTCTTTAGTTAAACGTGTTTTTTACGGCCACTGTTAATTTCAGCGGACAATGGGTGGGGCCATCGGCGATCGCGTCCGAACAATCGGCCGGGCGTGAGCGCGCTTAATTGCTCTCTTTACCGACGAGTAATTTCCATTCCAACACCTTAAATAAACACTAGTTAAATTTAACAACCTTCGGCGTCAAACAACTTTATTGTAACCTACAGAATTGTTTGGTCGACTCGACGTCTCGAAGCCAGTGAAATTAAAACATGTACATTTTGTGTGTATATACCTACGTGTACGCCTCAGTAACAAACGTGCCACGATTCAATCAATGGGCTTCGTCAAAGAAATGACCCATAGTTAACCTGAAGTTAATTTAACAGTCCACCGCTTGGGTGGTAACCAGCGACGATATTGTCTCGAAACATAACGGCTGATTTTACGATCAAATCGGCCAAGTTGGTGCTTAATGTAAAACCAGTTTAAATACACTCGTAAATCTCTTGAACGCGTGCCCACGTTACAGATGACGTTGTGTCTCATGCAACTCCATTTTTTTTTTCAGTCCTTTATGTCGTAGGATTCACAGACGAAAAACTTAAAACTTACTTAAAAAATATATAGGTATCGTGTTAAGTATATTATTTTTGGTATTATTATTCCTAATCGCAACGAAAAAATTATTACAGCAAAATTAATTCCAAATGGTTATTTTATAGCCTAACAAAACGTTCCAATGAATTGTTAGTTGATTAAACTTGTAGACGGTGCATTCCCATGGTCCGGCTACGCGGAAATAATAGCGCAAATGAATGTGAATGGCATTACGGCTGGAGATCACGTCGGCCCATAAATCCCAACCCCCGATAGAACAATTAAAAGACGAGTTTAAAACAATTACGCAACGGTGGCCCCCGGGCTTGCTCGTGATGCCATAGAACAAAGATCAATGAAGCAGCTGGGAAATTAAAATAAAAGTGCCCCAAGTGCACTTAATGGAAGCTTCCCAAAAATCTGGATTCAATACTTTGTGATGTTCTGCTTCCTTGTGGTTTATAATGAATATAACCAAAATTGGCCCTCCGATCCAGGAAATGCTGAGCTCGGTAAAAAGACCCTTATGTTTATCCTTATACGCTCAAATGACACCTAAACCCAGTAATTCATACCAAGAATTTATTATACTTTAAGATTCGTCTATTGTTTTTCAATTCTGCGCGCTAGTCTTTGAACACGTGAACATATAAATCTGCTAAAATATATGCGTATCTGATAGAATGCTTTATTGTTTAGTAGCTTTGTCGAGTGTTAATCGAAATCAATTGTTTCGCCACTATAAGTCTTGCATAGGGTTTTAATTGAGAGTATCGCTCTTATGCATCTGAGCCCTGGGCTATTACTATAGTTTATTCACTACCCAATGTATGTTTGCTGTAGGTCTTAGACATAAATCCTGTTTATTACATTCATAAAAATCATTGCGGTAGAGCAATGTTACAGTACCCATGGATACAGTCAGTTTTGATAACAGGACCAGTTTTTCACTTGGATTCGTCATAACACCTGAGGGGCAATTCTCAATTCAAGAACGTTCACAATCTGATCTGTCTCAATCTGTCAAAAATACCTTCAATTTCCCTACATTTTGACAAGTTTTTGACATTTTTTTTGTTGCTGAGATGAGACTGCGACTACTTTTTAAACGTTTTAAATTACGAAAATTGGTCTTCAGGTCAACTAGTTTTCACTTAATATACCAGTAAATCCAATTTCTTACAAAACATTTCTTGCAGCTCTATGCAGCATTATTTTCCACTCGTCTCCATTTATAATTTTACCATTTTTACCCCTAAAACATTAGATATTTAAAACCAGAATTATATAGAACAGGTGAACAACTTACATCAATCTAAGTCTACCTGCATTACGTCTCAAGTACGTTCATCATGTGAACACATACGCTACGTTCAGTATAATCAATATTGTACGTCGTATATCCCGAAGGCGGCAGCTCATGCGTCCCGCTTGCAGTACGTCCAAGCGATCTGCATCCCGCCTGATCCCATTTTAATGGAGCGCCCGGCAAACAAGCTTCCGAGCCGCTTACTGGTAAATCCACCGGGATCCCATGCGCCACTTAGCTCGCAAACGTACAGTGTTTTATACTTGCTCCAACACACCCTGGTTCTTCGCCCGTCACACGAACATATACTTATTTTAAGGCTGTTGAAAATACCTTGAATGATTTCCCACACTCATAAATTCTGCCCTTATAAACCTATTACGGTTATAAATTCAAGTTTATTGCTTAGGTATATAGTAAAGCAGCGGTAAATATAGAAATTTTATCTACTGCACATGTTGCGACAAATTGTATGATTGCGCTTTTCAAAGACATCCATTCACCATTCATCTATCGGAAAATTGATGTGTAGAAGTCAAACAAAACGTCACCGGTCGGAGCGGCTGCTTTTAAATGGCCGCTGCTCCGCCATTTATTCGCACATTTAAATGGGAATTAATCTGGCATTGTGCGAGCTGAGCGCGCTCAGCGTTAATATTTCGCTTCGTATTGACAATATGCTCACACTAAGGGCTTTGATTCATTAGCTAGAGGCGAACGACCTGCGGATAAAGGAGCTGGATCCCTCCATTCGTTCCATGGATGCGCCTCCGCTGACCTGCGCGCTAACGAGTCAGCCGAGTATAATGATCGCATTGAAGGCTATGACTGGCCGAATGACAAGTTTGAAACACAAACGGAAATAAAACAAATAATTTTATTATCATCTGACCTGTTGACCATTCGGCGAAAATCGGTAACCCACATAGACAGTAAAATAAAGAAAAAGTGGATTCAGCTCAACAAGCCGTCGGATTGAATAAATCATTCACGATTTATCTCCCTCAACAGGTAGATTTTTAAAATGAGGTAATTGTTATTCATGCAAATCTAACTTACACGAACAGAAAATGAATCCTAAGCATAGACTCTCATAAATAATACAATCAGACGGGTGGCTCTTGTGTATGGCACTGGTGGAATAACAAGGAAGTCCTTCTCGGGTTTTTAAAAAGCGTACCCTCGTATCATTAATTCACCCAAACGTACAGAAAATCCGTGTAAAAAAGTTATGACATGAAGTCAAAAGATGCATGATTCATACTTTTGCTCGGCTTCATTGTTAACAGATCCTTAACCAATATCAAACACATTTCTACCCAAACGATTGTTCCATCGTTCACGAGACGTGAGCCAGCCTATAATTTTCTATCATTTTTGAAACAGCACGGAAATTATACGTAATTTTGATACCAGACCTGTTATCTGTTTATCTATTAACAATTTGAACTGAAATCCACGACAGATTATGGAACAGTTTTTGTATATCAATGATGATTCTTCAGACTTCAGTTTCAAAATTTTCCATGATTTGTATTCCGTCTGGAGAATTTACCTCGTTGAATGCCGTAGTTCCGATGCAGGCTATTTTAAATGTAAAGACGGCGCATTGCATAATCACCAACGTGATTCGCTATCAGTATTCGGTACTAAATATTTATTTCCCTCGATTTTTACGATACTTTTTGCTGTTCCTCGTAAAAATGTTTAGATATCACGGTTATGCTACGATTTGACTTGTCTAAACCACATGGCTACTTAATAAATCTGTAGAACTCTGCGAATTTCATGAGTGATTAATACCGTTGCTACGTTTATTTACTCACCTAGTTAACGATTTATTGTAGGTATGTTTGATTGCAATCTATCGATTTATTTCTGTAATTAAAAACGATTAATCTGCCTTGACCAAAATACCTCAAGTTCCTCCTGCTGAGCTCAAATATTTAAAAGATCCTGGAGCACAAAAACAGCCCTAGAAATACTAGTAGCTGAACGAAAAAACGGTGTCTAATCGGATGAATAATAGTATAAAACATTGATTGTATTACACAAAGTAAAGGCGGCCATCATTTATCGCCGCTCTGAGTCGAACTCACTATAAAATTGAATACGAGCTCCCGGCCTGACGTTTCGATTTGCCGTGACGATTGTTTCAACTACCGGTTTTAGACAATTTGGAGTTCCGTGTGTTGCCTTCTGAAGCTGTATTGTCACTTATGTTTTCATTTGTCACTCGTAACTGACATTCACTCTTGTATTTTTGAAAATTATTTACAGCATCTCGTTACTTGAAACGGTCACATTTTTGTGTTCGCAAAGATGTTCCTTTGTAGCTTTTTTACGATTTGCAACATCATGTAATTATGAATTCCAATTAGACGGGGAAAAAACCTTGATAATTGCTATCGTACATTAATTATACACAACTTAATTACACACACTAATTAAACCTTGCGGAGAACCCTGTTTGATATGCAGCCCGTACCACCTTCCCAATTTTTTATTCGGCCGCCGTTCGATTTTAATACAAAGACAGATCTGGCATTAATTAAGTTGGGCTGATGAGTTCGCATCGTCCGTCTCGCTCGCCGGTCGCCATCATTACGGCTACATGTAGAGGCGAGAAGTTTTTTAATTCGTCATTATTCTGTGGCGTAAAGAAATGTTAATTCGAGGCAGCGTGAAATTAACAGCCGCCGCGTTGCCCTTTGTAGGGCCGCAGCGGCTGACTTAAACACACAACGGGTGACGAGATGCACGCTCCTTTCATACTACATTCTCTTATTTGCACTCGATTACTCTTTTTTGTATGCTTTCATTAAGAACTGCTGCAATGGGTTGTTAAACATCAATTTGTATAATGGTCGAGAAGAAGAAATTGCGATTTGCCTTTAATCATGTCATTACTAATATGTAACGCTGTAGACGCAGCATGTCTCTCTTGAGACGTCTCATCTAGATCTAAGTTGTGTGCTTTATAAGGAAATTATGCAACTTTTTAGACGTGGGGATAATTTGTCGGTTGCAGACAAGTTCGGCAAGATAAAGTAAAGATCACGATTTATTAGTACTAATGTGTGTTTACACAACATTTGCCTGCATATTTTATTGCAGTACAAGAAAACCCGTACCTGACGTACCGTAAATATTTTAACATATGATACTCATTTAACTCAGGCGTAAACCAGGATTCCTAACCGCAATAGAGAGTATTCTTAAACGTTCCCTGAAAAGAATAAAATCCAAGTAATTTAAGAACAATAAAAAATAGACGTCATACGGCTAAAACGTTAAGATATTCAATATCTAAATGTCACAGCATACTTAAATCAAGATTTCGTTGCAGTGGTACCGCGTGAACAAGGAGCGGCTGTGTCCAGACCTGATCAAGAAGTTCGTTCAGCTGTACCCTGATGAGGAGACCAAGGCGTTCCTGTCGGCTTCCATCGACAAGTCCTCGTGGGTGTGGACGCAGCTCTGGTACCTGTTGGCCAAGGCTGTGCTCAGACACTTCTGGTCCGTCACTGATATTAATGGGTAAGTTTATATCAAGTATTTTGTGTCTAATATGTCCTTTATTAAAGGAATTAGGCTTTTGTTAAAACTGTTGTAAAGATGCCATTGGACTTACGACTCCTTTATAAAATTGTTCCTAAGAACCAATTATTTTGTTAGAAATTTTGGGTGGCAGCATTGGACACCTGATTGAATGATGATATTGTATGACAATAGATAGATATGATATTCTTGAATGGAATAATAAATTACAAATAAGAACCTCCAACACTCTTACTCACTCTGACAATGTTCAAATCTTTGAGACTCTGATCAAATATGTAAGAATTTAGCACCACGCCAACCTGGTTAATCTTGGAAAACTTTTACTGCGCCACGCCAATGGAACCTTAAGGTATGTTAATTATATAATTTGGTTATTTAAAGAACAGCTTTAAAGAGATATTTTACTTGAATTGGTTTCCACAACAGTTATTTCAATCACAACTATCACAACTGCAGCTCGTAAAAGGATAACAATTTTGGCTTACAAGACACACACAGTTTCAAGAGAATGTACATTGTACAGAAGTTAGTGAACTACAAACAAGAGGTGAAATGAAGGTAGAATAATGGATAGAAAAGGTTATACAAAAGGAATTGCTTGCCGTCACATTGTCTTTTGTAGGCCTAAGAAAATATGAAGCACGATCCTAAAGCCTAAGAATTATTCTAAGAAAACTCATGTAATAGACCTCGGCAAAATACATTGTGTAGAAAACTACACAGTAGCTGAAAATACTTGAAACTCATATTCGTTCTAAAGATATTAATTCGATATGATCCCCGTGACAAATCTAATATAAAAAATTCTCGTGTCACAGTGTTAGTTACCATACTCCTCCGAAACGGCTGGACCGATTTGTATGAAATTTTGTGTGCATATCGGGTAGGTCTGAGAATCGGCTACTATCCATTTTTTTTTTTTTTTTGCAAAACGACGTTTGCGGGGTCAGCTAGTAAAGATATAAAATAGACGTCAACATATTATTCTGATTTGGTATTTATTCTTGGCTGACTTTAAGGGGATTAGACTTAACACTATACCAAGATATCATCTAGTAGTATCCATAGGGATACTAATTACTTGCTAGATATATGAGTTATGTCATTTATGAGAATATGACCTGAATTTCAAATTAATCAACCATATTGGCTATGATTAGCTAGCACTCACCACCAAAGCGGTTGAAGGCTTGGGCATTCTTAGGGTCAGCGCAGACAGAGAGGAATAATTCTCGCGCGGTCTCAGGCATTTTCTGACGGGGCGCCGACTCAACGTCGCGCGCGCGCGTGCCTTCCCGCGTATCTTCGAGGGCGCGCGAGCATTTTTTGTAAGGTTCAAGCATACATACACTTTATTTCAATAATTTTAAAGTTGATTTTCGAGTGCCTTAATAAAATCCTCTCCGCTGCGCTCCTCTCTGTCTGCGCTGCCCTTAAGCCCTCTAACGCTTACTGACTCGTTCGTTCACTTACTTGAATGTTTTGTGCATAGGTATAGAATTTACATAGAAGATTTCGTGTAATCCAGATACGATTCCACCATACAATTTAATCGCTTTCCTTAGATTGCAAGATCCCCCCTGTAAAAATTAGCCTTTGCAGAGTGTACCTAGGTGTAGTGTGAACTGTGAAATGGGTACCACTGACAAGCTTGATTACAATGACATCCTTTCAATAGTCTTCTTCTTAAGCAATCTTAAGGAAAGTTCCATCTTCATCATTATCCTTCAATACCATAACGGTTACTTTTAGCCTACCAACAAGACCTTCGCACACACTGCCTCTGAACAACTACGTCAAACTTTTTAATTTAAAAGTAATGAATCATATATTTTACAAACGATGAATTGCCAGTTGAATGACGACAATGGGGCATTATTAAGTGCGTCCAGATTCGTCCAATTACGCCAATTACAATCTCCCGGTACATACGTACTACGTAGATGTGGGTGTATGTGTTATTTCCTCATCCATTGTGTTGCGCCTGCACAAATTAACTAATTCGGGATGTGATTTAGTCTTTTGTTGCTTTTCAGCTAGTGGTTCTGTGTTTCGTTCATTTTGTACAAGGCTAACTATAACGTCACAGCATCAGTTATCGTGACAGCTGTCAAAAATTATAGAGTTTTCATTCACACCATAGTGTGAATCATAGTTGTGACTATTCGAAGATGCTTTGGGTCCATCAGAATCCACGCCAAAATCAACTCTTCTTTAAGTGTCACCGCAATCTAAATTCTAGACCAACATATCCAATATTTAATAGTAAAAGTACAACCGTGAATATCGATAACGGTATCCATCCGCCATAATTGCATCAGTAGGGGCGTCCGTCCGCTGATCGTCGGGTGTCTATAGCGACCACTAATAAATAATTTAAATAAATTGACGGACGAGATTTACTCATTGGTTGCTTCCGTCTCTCAATTACGTTTTATTTATCACTTACTACGCGTCGACCGCCGCGAGTATTGGGCGAACGACTGAACTATCGACAAACTGATATTTTTGATAGTCCAGGAAAGGAAAATCGTAGCATATTACTTCTCAAGATCGGTGGAACGGGAAAATGAGGTCCTGTGCGTCGCATTCTATAGATCCGAAAGTTGCATTTCTGTTCAATTGTCTCACAACAGGTCTTGATTGCTTTTCGAAATAAATTACTCTAAGAACATAATAACCAGCAGCCAAATATAATTTCTTGTTTCTTTCTACAACCAATGAGATATCCTTCAAAGTTCGTAAATGTATTTTCCTTCAGTTAATCGTTTCATTTCCAAGACTCATCAGTAATCAGATTCTGACAGCACAAATGCTTATAATAACGCTTGATTAAAAAATAATAAAAAAGAAGCAAAATAATTAAGTTCTCTTATAATTACTTGTACCTGCGTATGAGTTAGTGCCCTCTCTTTTTGGTGCCTTCCATTATCCTGTTGCATTTATCCCAGTCATCATCATTTGGTGCTTTTATGTTTTTTGTTAATTTTCGTTGTATTTTATAATTATGTGCGTGTGTTTGGAGTCATAAGGAAACGTGAACGTGGCAGTTATAGAATGTTTTTGTTTCTTAAATTAATTTTAAAAAATCAGATTATTGAATTATTTTCATTTTAAAAGAATCTAGTGGATTTTGGCTTTCTTTTTGTTTCCTAAGCCTTGAACAATGAAGACCTTTGATAGAATACAAATATTCATATTATACTTGCATTTGTCCCACCATAATCTTCATTCTCAGTCTCCTTTCCCCTGCCCTTATCTCAATTCATTTGGAGCGCAACATATCCTTTTCTTTCATACTTCTCTAATAATCGTCATCAATGCAGCGGGATTGTCCGAAAGGGCTACCGCTACCCCGGAACACAAAGGGCTAAGGAAGGAACACGGGTGGGTTTTAGTCAGTAAGAGTCTGACACTCCCTTCTGCTCCACCCAGAGCGGGAGGGGTCATTAGATGATTTCCCATCCACAAAAAAAAAAAAAATCGTCATCAATGAGAATCCCAACAATGGAGTGGAACATCCTTGAGATTTTATTAATGTGTTTATAATTAGCATAATCACGCTTGCCAAAAACATAGATAATGCACAAGAAAGATGTTTCCACCTGTCATCCCGCCGACCTAATCCCTTAGTCGCCCTCCACGACACCCACGAGAATTTTCAATGAAAAACTGATTTCCTCATAAATCAATGTTGTCCCTACTTACTATTTACAAATGTTAAGCCATATTTCATTATAAAATGATAATATTTTTTGTGAAAGTTCCGTGTCGCGATGGGTCCCCCTTATTCAGTATATCCGGGATATTAATCATAGTGCTATTAGTCAGGATAGAGGTCTCACTGAGCGCTGCCCTATCCACTTTTCCGTCCTCCATGAATCTATTTTCAATTAATTTCAATTGTTTTACATTGTACGTATTCTGTTTGTGAAGATACTCATTTAATTTGATTAGGGCTTCTGCGGCTATCTTACCGTGTCAGTGTATTTCAGTGGCATGTCAGCCTCATCATGAATGCGATTTGATGAAGTAAAGATTGAAAATAATCCATCTTATACAGGGTGCAATTGAAGTCATGGGCATTATTTTAACCTAAGGCACTACTCATGATACTAATTGCATTAGGGCTACTATTACGCAAATCAAAAATATTATTAATGCAAGTATGGAAAACCTTAAAATGTAGTAAGTCATAGAAAGTATCAAACACTTTGCGCTTCTCGATAGCAAATGCGTAGGTACATTACGCCGTACGCGTCATTGGGCGTGAATTCTTTGACCCCGCCCGACTCACGTGACATTCGTAAGTTGCCAATGAATTGATTCATAATAAATTCCAACTTTCCCTTCGTACTTTGCCGGCTTAGGACGGTCAAAACTACGTCAACTAACATACATTAAAAAAAACATTTACGTACCTAGCTTGTGGATTGTTTTGAAAAAACCTTATTTGTCGGTAAAGTGACAGAGGGTAAACGGGTGCTCTTCCACGGGCTTGTGCATGTGCTGGCACGTGAAAAGACGAAAAATCCAACAGGTTCTTAGTGGTTCTGGTGGAATGAGACCCCGTGAAGGAATAGGGTCGTTTGGGTTGCGGCGATGGAACATTTCACGAGTTCATACAACCATTTGTGGGTATTGTTGGTTGGTGTACCTAGCCTGCACATTACGCGGTCGAGGCATCGTGTACACAAACACACAAATACTACACTAACACTTAATACACTGCAATCCAAGCACCGTATGACGCGAGCGGCGAGTACGGCGATTACATCACGGGATCAATAAATCAATTACGCGTCAATGCACCTGCGCAGTCGTTATGACACTGGTTCTGGGTTCACGTTGCGGCGGGAAGCAGACCCCGCGCGGGGGTGATATTCGTATTTTTGCGAGTGAGGGAGTGGGACGGAGAGAGTTCAGGGAATCCCGCCGGACGGCATGTCTTTTAGCCCATTGTTATTATTACTTGTAAGGAAAAACCCGCGCGCGCGCAGGTGATGTTTGTTTACATTTCGCTTTGCGCTGTACTGCGCTTTAAGATTTTGATACTTCAACATTTATTGGCGTTAACGAAGTATTTTGTTTTAATTACTTTAAGTGTTTATTTGCAATAATAAGCCTTGTGCAATTTGACTTACTACATTTTTAAGGTTTTCCTTAATTGCATTAATAATATTTTTGATTTGCGTATTAATAGCCCTAATGCAATCAGTATCGTGAGTAGTGCCTTAGGTTAAAATAATGCCCATGACTTCAATTCCACCCTGTATTTACATCTTATGAGCTTATTTCTAGAGATGGTTTGCAGTGGGCTGAGATTTCTAGTTTTTTTTTCCTATTTTCATGGAAGTTTTATAAAGAACTGAAATACAAGAACAGCAAAGCCTTATCACTTATCAGCTATCTTATTACCAGTTTTAAAAAGTTCTCAAATCCCTAGATAATCTTAGAAACTACTGCATGAATGCATTTGAAAAATTCTTGTTGGAAATTGGCCTCGATATTATGCAGTAGAATTTATTTTAAAAAAATATTTTCTGTAGCTTACATAGCATTGTCTAGGGTTTTCAAAATCTAACTTATAGTGACGTTAATTATAGTGACACTAATGCTGATAACAAATTGGATGATCTAGCATGACAATCTATTATGTAGTCAAAAGCTCTACTTAGTGGAAGTTTTTGAGAACTCAAAGGATTGGTAATATTCAATGAGACAGGCTTTAGGTGATATTTAACTAAAAATTATGTTGGCTAAGAAAGATTTTCTCGAAATAAAAAAAAATGTACCTATGACTTGATTGAAGATTTTAAAATCGGGTAAATGATAAAATAGAACAAGTAACAAATGCCCAGGTTTACCTCTACCATGATACTACTAGTTATAATGATATTTTCCCGACATAAAATCTAACCACAACTGCGTATAAAAAAAAAAACAAAACGATGACCCTGTAGCGGGTATCTACATCGCCACATGCGAACAACGCGTCATACTGATGTCACAAAATCCTGCATCTCGCAAGCAGAGTTTACCGCGCAACTAGCATACATACAACAACGGCCCGACATGAATCATTGGGCAGTTGCCCGCCAGACACGACACCCGTCGTCGGTCGGAGACCCTCCCTTTTCTATGGAGGTTGAGTGAACTTTACACCCTGTTCCTCACACCTCTACCTATAACCCATTTCCTCCAGATACAACTATTTCGACAAGTAGAAAATCATTTTTTTTAACACCCTCTTAGCTACTGTATCTATCTCTGCATCTCGTTTATCATATTCGTCAAGTGTGGTACTCCAATGAGCCACTGTGTGACTGTGGAGCTATATCACAAACGCTGCCTTACCTCTTGTCTCGCTCGCTGTACCAATAACACCTGCACTATGGAAGATCTTTGCGAGGCCAACGCTAACGCGGTCCAAGTGGAAGAATTCTCTTTGAAGCTTAGTTAAAACTAGCTTCTGCCCGCGACTTCGTTCGCGTGGAAGTCGTAAGACACCACAGTAAACTAAAATAACAGACACATTTCTTGCCTGCGCTATTCCTTCGGTTTTGCTTAGCGTTCTTCCTGGCTTTTGTTCTTTTTGCTCGGCTCCTAAGGGTTGTAGCGTGATGTTATATTATAGCCTATAACCTTGCTTAAGAAATGGGCTATCAAATGCGAAAATATTTTTTGAAATCCGACTAAGCGCTCCTGCACACGATGCCCCCGCCGCGCCGACACCGCGCCGCCACCACGCCTCTACGCTGTGTATACGTTCGCGACCGCACCGCCCCCGTGCCGCCGCCGCACCGCCACCGCGCCGCCGTTTGCCACTGTTTGACTTATTCCATTACCGGCCGTCAACGTATGCGAAAATTAATTTATATATCAAAATAATAATAATAATATCTTTAATTATTAATAAATCTAATAATTTGTCGAATGTCTGGTAATTCATCCGCAGATAATCACAAAACGTGCCCTCATCTTTTCGTAGATCTTCGTAAAGTGTGTGAAATTCACCATATTGCTCCAGTCGCATTAGAATAGTATGTACTCACAGCTTTCATTATGCCATTTTCTGTACATGTAGTAACACTAACTTCTTTTTATTCGTTAAGTTGGACATATTCGTGCGAGTACCTACTACGCGTATGCTCTTCGCAGCTAGCAATGTATTACTAACAACTGTATAGTGGTATGGTAAAATCAAGCGGCGCGGACGCGGTGGCGGTGCGGCGGCGGCGCGGGGGCGGTGCGGTCGCGAACGTATACACAGCATAGAGTCGCGGTGGCGGCGCGGTGTCGGCGCGGCGGCGGCATCGTGTGCAGGAGCGCTTATGACTTTTATAGGCAAATTTTTGATACCTTGGGTTAGATTATTGCAATTTTCGTAGGGATCTCGATTTTTTTTGGAAAATAAAATTCCCATAAAATACAACCCCAGCCCATTATAATAATAATAATATAGCCTTTATTTCCATAACCAAAAAATAAAAATAAAATATATACAATTTATACAAGTGGGTTACAAAAAATTACATTTAAAGAAGAAAAACACAATGTACCTACTTATACTTTTTCTATAAGGTTATGGCCCCTTTTCGGGTACAGGCCTCCTCCAATTTTTTCCAAATTTCCCTGTTTTTGGCTTTGACCATCCAGCCCATTATACTCGCTGATAATAGATAGGTAGCGTTCTATAAGTGGAATCATTTTTTATTATTTTTTTTTTCTCTTTATAATATTAGTGTAAGATATATGGAACCATCGATACGACGAAGAAGAACATATTCGTACCCAATAATTATTCGGCACACAGCATTAAAGTTATACAAACGCATTTCAATCAGCAAGCAGACGAGCTCATTGACACCAGACAATAAATTCGGCAAATCAATTGGCAAATGGTAATAATCGGACTCGGCCATATATTGAAGACGTCTATGCTAATGTATGGATAAATTAAACGCATTGGCGTTTATTAAGACGAATTTGCGTGTCATCAGGGTCTTTTCTATTATTAGATGGACTTCTATCTAGCCATCACGCTTGTTGTTTTCTTTTTATCTTAGTTTGGGATCACAAGGTTCGTCTTTATCTTGTCGCTCCTGAAACGTCATGACTTTCCCGTGTGTTTAATAAGATATCAACTGGCTAACACACTCTAATACATTGTTACACGATGTTATTGATATTTAATATCTGGACTTTCACTCTGTACATCAAAGGATTAAAGGAAAAGACTACGTGTGAGTTCATTGATATTATAAATAAAGCTATCTATATGACAACCACTTCGAGGTAAGCCATTTTTCTAAAAAGTCAGTAGTCGTCATTATCCTGCTGTTGTCCCAGTTTATCGGAGGAAACCTTGATCCCTCCTTGATTTTCACCATTTCTTCTCAGGGGTAGCCAGGATTGGAAATGTCGAGTCCATCTAGCTTTTTTTATTTTTATAAATATGACCTGTAAAAGTGATACCGATATTCTATTTATAAAAGAATCTATTTCATTTCATACACTCTATTCCACTTATTTTTAAATTATGATATCAGTATTCACTACTGGACGTGGCCCTGTCCCGTAAGGTCTAACATCCTTTTCCACAATATTTTACTAGTTCGCTGTCCGATGATTCTAAACGTTACTGCGTAAAGGGTTGGTCCCTAGGTACTTAAAGGTCATGATCCATATTTTAGTAAGTGGTCACTTAGCACAACCGTTGTTAGTGATGAAGTATTCGTATAATAAGTAGTCTTTGAAGTCATAGTCTGCCGACGTTCATGGTTATTAAGTGATAAATGATTTTATTTCTGTAAGTAGGTTTGAGCCGTACGCAAAATACGCGCATTTACGTGGAGTTGCGGACACCAGCCCGTATTACCTAAGTAGGTTTGAGGGGCCAGTGGCTAAATAAAAACAGCCGTACAGATCGATCGATCAGGTTAAGCTACGCTTGCCGCGGTTGGTCTGTGGATGGGTGACCATCTTTACATAACAAGACCCCTCCGTGCCTCGGAAAACACGTTAAGCCGTTGGTCCCGGCTGTCATTCGTGGATCTTTGACAGTCGTTACGGTTAGTCAGAAGCCTGAAAATCTGACAACCAGTCTTACCAAGGGGTATCGTATTAGCCAGTCACTCGGTTGTGGAGGTCAGATAGGCAGTCGCTCCATGTAAAATACTGGTATTCAGCTGCATCCGGTTAGACTGGAAGCCTACCCCAACATAGTTGGGAAAAGGCTATATAGGCAGATGAAGTAGGTTTGTAAAAACACCTTTACACGTCAATCATATTTTTTTAAAACGAGATGAGTTCGGCGTTTGCTATCTGACTACTATGAGAAGAAAGGCCGAAACAAACTCAGAGGTCACAGTCTCTTTTAAAGTCCAGACATAATCTTGGTCATCATGTGGAGACCATGTAGATTGGTGTCTGAAATGGTCTAGATGTCCCTTTACCAAAGCAAATCAGTTCAGTTCAATGATTGTCATAATAGGATCCACATAAAAATGTGCCACTAAAACCATACTATAGATAAAGAAGTTAGCTATGAATATAAAAATATGGCAGTTGGCTTTCTGTAATTTCCTTGCAAACCTAAGCGACTTTGATAAATGATGTGGCATTAGATTTGTGTCAACTGAAGACGTCAATGGACTTTGAGTAATTCGAAATGAGGTCACAAGTAGAACAGTGCATGTCACGTCGATATTCATAACATATTCACATTCGGATAAGGGAATTAGAGATCAGTGGTAGTCAAGTGGTATCGGCCGCAACTTACCTTAGGAGTTGCAGGTCGTAGGTTCGAACACAGGCAGGCGCTTTACTTTGTGTAAATTATCTCATCACCACTGCTCTCAAAACGGTGAGGGAAAACATCTTAAGGAAATCGGCATGTCCTACAATCAAAAATTCGAAAACATGTAACATCTGGCCCGCGTGGTGGATTACGGCCCACTCCCTCTGATCGAAAGGAGGCATGTGTCCCAGCAGTGGGAACTTTATAGGCTGATTATGCATGGGTATTAAGGTCTCATCGAAATTTTGCCTCCAGGTTACGAAAATATACTTAAAGTTTTACAAAATTTTCCAATATATCATTTTTATTTACTGTAATTAACCCTTGTTTTACACAAGCTTCTAAAGTACCACATATCTGATCATATTATGCGAGGAAATTCGACGAAACATATTTACACAATAATTATTTGTGAATTAACGCGATAAACTTAAAGAATCACCACTATATGCAAATTTTACCATAAAGCCTTAATATTGAACATTAAAATGATTGTTATTGCACACGTTAATTATCCCGACCTTTTTAAATCGTTCAAGTTAATAATACAAAAATGCCATATAATTATTTTTCGGACACCATTAAATATTATTAAGTTTTTTGACATTTCTTCTTAATTGCCTGTTTTTTAAAAACCATAATGAGATTCCTTATACAATCTCATATTTTACGTAGCAGGTAAATTGATTCGATTGTATTACATATTAAATTTGGATTATAAGATTCAACCGATATTAATAAGGTGTCGATGAAACACGTTATAAGTGTGGAATATTTATTGGCACCGTCTTATTGAAATCAATTTAGTTGAAGGCACCTTAAGTATTTTATTTAAGAGACAGTTTTTTGTACACTGGGTTTTCAGAGCTCTAAATGGCAATATGGCTAGCAATGACACCCTTTCGAAATCTCTACTATGAATATAACCTTTTTGGGAGCAGTCGATAACGATCGTTACCCATTAACCCATTTTCCCCCAGTACCGTCTAACAAGTTGTGCGGAAAACAAGTGAACAATTGTTTTTCCACTCGCAGATCATGGGGAATGTTTATTTATTTATTGTGGCCACAAAACGGGCGTGTGGTCCGTATTCCGCGGCGGTCTCCACTTTTCAAGCGGCGGTGTGCGATCGCTCGATAGTGTACCATTAGCGCGAAGAGTCGCGCCGGCATCCAATTGTGCGCTTAGATAGCGCATACAAATGTCGATCGGCGGGCTCCGTTCTCGCCTCGCTCGCCCCGCTCATCTGCATTCAATCCCATTGTTGCCTTTATTATTGGATAAATGCGTAATCGCTAATTTATGGATCGCACTGACCGCGCCAACGTCACCAGTGATCTAATCTACGTTTGCGGCTTTCGGCTTGTTTACGTAGAGTGCGTTTGTGCGTTCTAGGACTATTGTTACCATTTCCGTATCATGTTATTATTGTAATAAGCAAGAACTGTATGCTATTTGCAATGAAGTGCAATCCTTTATATCAATAGGACATATCTAATTAATGAACGCGATTTCTTCTGCAACTAATAATCATAAAGCTGTTGGAGTAGATGAAGATAGAGAATGGGACGTACGGCATTGAATGTTGAATCTTTTCTTTTGGTCCTCGATCCCAAAGCATATAGCTAGATATCGATGTGGTATCGTAGGGTGACAATAATTATCTGCAACAAAAAGGCGACAGGATCGTAATAGGGACTGAAAAGACGCGCCGGGCTCGCCGCCGCCGTAAAAAGCGCAAAGAATACACCTCGATATAATCGCACAAAAGCCGCTCCTGAATCCTACCTCAATGCTAATTTCCACTATCGCGCTCGCCCTCATTCATTTTCAATCGGAGGCAGCCTCCGCTTACTTCTATTTTTTTAAAGATCACATTAAAGAATCGAATATGGTGGATGTTTTTTTTTGCTCGGCCGGTGCGTGCGACGCGATTTATTTATTTGCGAGGTTTTTTAAAGCGACATTCCGGCTCGCTGTATACTTGTGTCTACCCGCAATTGGCATTTCGGGCTAAGCGCGAGCTATACAAAGTCGCCGGTTTTAACGGTTGTTTTTAACGCTCGACCCTCTCGCGCAAGAAACCGAGGATACAAATAAATTATTAATCGTTTGTCCTGTCTTTTATAAATTAAAATCCGTCCTTTTTTTGGTCGACCGCGCCCCGGTCGTGTATTTTTTGGTCGCGTCGCGTTTCGTTGTCTGTCCTCGAATTTATTAAAAAGCTTAAGCCAGAGGTGAGCAATTAAATCTGTGACAGAAATTAATACGGGAACGGGCCGGGTAGCGGGCACTGGTCGCCGCCACCTTATTAATTCACAGCTTGTATGCTTTATTAATCCTCTTATTATAAATAAAGACCTTTCAAAGTGTACCCAAGTTGTTGTAAGCAGATATTTTGTGCGTAACTTACCTTTTTTCGACTGCACTATGAAAAGAAACGTTGTAAACATCAAACGTGCCCTGTGTACTTAAGTTTGCTACGTGTTACTTCAGGACTAGGAGGCTCACATAATATATTAAAGTAAGCCTTTCGGGTTCGTCGGTCCGAGAAATTCATGAAAATTATCTAATTACGTGTGTGCAGACAGAAAAATCGCAAGTTACTTACGTAACCGCCCGGAAAATTACAGGCATAAATCACGCGGCAGCGGGCGCGCAGGGAGGGGATGATTTTCCATTCGCTATCTTTTGCGTTGGTATTATTTTGATTTATTTCCGTACGTAATGAAAGCGTACGTCTCGGTGTTGATGTACCAGAATCCAGCGGTATATTCATTTCTGTAGATTGCCTTATTGGTTGGGCGCATTGTTATTAAACTAAGTAGCTGAAGTATAAATCTTGGTGATCATAAATTTAGTAATAAAATAGGATGAGGATTACCACAAATAGGTGTTACTTGTGTGAGGAATAAAACGGCGGACGTTGTGGCGAGGTGTGGAGCAGTAGGATGCGTGATGGGGCGGTGTACACGCTCGTTAACATGGAAAGTGCTACATTCCGCGACACCGCACATTAGGCTGCGGCTGCGCAATTATGCGCGACTCTCATTGCGCGGCCCTGAGTCTCGCGGCCCTAGGTGCCTCGTTGAATAAAGATGTAACCGCTGCGATCAGTCGACTACTCACTTATACGCTGGCATAACTGATCCATATTTCCTGTGCTCGAGATAATCAAATTAATCATAAAGTGAATTTTGATTAACAAGTAGGGTTTGTTTAAAAACATTATCCACTATTTATTTTGTTATGTATTTTTTTAGTGGACCTTATGTAAATAAATAAATTATTCGCATACAATATGTTTTTTTTATCTCGAAATCCGTTAATGATCTCAAAAGTCAAAATACGATAATAAATCCGTTTGGCACGTGGGATGAGATAGGTACACACGGCTACACATCAAGCTATACATTTCCAGTTTTAGCTGACCTCGCATTGTATAGGTTTTTCATACAATCAGAAGTCAGCTTATATTGGTTATGTATAGCTTGATGTGTAGCCGTGCGTACCTAGGCAGGTCTCTCAATCGTTCATTGAAGCGATCGGTGGGTGGACCATTTTCAGCAGTTACTTACCTACTGACTGACAGTGATTGCTTTCCCACCTCATAATAGCAGGTAATTTAGTAACACCATCACCCTAGGCTAAAGACTCCCAAATCTAGCTTAGCCATTATAGGCTCCCCCAAACATCGCCATAATTTCGTAAGGAACTTGTAAATACGTACCCAGTTTAGAGACATAGCTACACTTATCACCTGCGTTATCTATCACCAAATCTATCAGCCCCTACAGACGTAAATCATACCTTAATAGCACATTAAACTGTATGTACAAAGTCTTACCCAAATTCCAACGGCTTGTTGGTGAAAGTAACTGTTATAAATATCACAGCATTCATTGTAGTGTTTGACCTTTAGGCCGGGTTCACGACAGCGGCGTTTTGTCGTAGATACGCAACGTTGTTATTGTGTACGTACGCGACGCAGGAATGCTGGGAATGACGCGTAATGGCGGCCATTATCGTTGCGCTAAGCAGCCGACGAGACGCGACCACCAGCCTGATAGCCGATCGCAAGTCTGCGTACAGCTTTATGCACAATCTAAGTATGTTGTGCTAACGTTGGCTAGATGGAGGAGATAGTTTAATTGGTTTTTGGATGATTGTAGGAATTATATCTACAGGACAGACAGGTTTAATTTTATACATAGTTAACAAATAAGTACAGATGATAAAAGTTTGGGATCTATGAAAAAATACTTAAGTAAAAAAGGACCCAAAATAATCACTCCAGTATACACAGTTAGTTTTATGGAAACCAACTTTAAGAATTGTTAAACTTACGATAGGTACATATTCAGCTATCAAATCACCATCGAAATATAAATCCGGCTATCAATCGTTCTAAAGGCTGCCACATAAACCTCACCCGACACAAACTCGAACGGTAGACCTAAACAAATCGCATAACTTAGAATCCAGAACAAAAGGACCACAAATCTCTAACAGCAGCTCGAACATTTCTTAATTAGGCACTTTTTATTGAACAACAAATTCGGTTAACTTCAACAAAGGATTCTAAGAAAATAAAAATAAATTTGATTCGTGACGAATCACGAAGGTGTTTCGCCTGATCCCTCGTAACCCTTTTTGTGACTCTGACTAATCTAGAGATGGCCTCTGAAGGTTTTTAATTAAAGATAATGTAACACGTACATACTGCGCAACTACGCCGTTTAGGGCTGTACCAACGTCCGCCAATTAAGTTCCGGACCGAAAGGAATGTTCAATCGGAACAGAGGAGTATTTGACGATAATGAATCAAGATCCAGTACAGGGGAGGTCGTGGCTAATATAATAACAGTCGCACGGGTCGATTAAAGGTTAAGCTATGCTTGCCGCGGTCGGTTCGTGGATGGGTGACCATTCATTATATATCGAGACCCCTCCGTGCCTCGGTCGCGACTGTCATTAGTTGATCTTTTTTTTTGGGTAGCCAGAACCCTAAAGGTCTGATAGCCAGTCTTACCAAGGGGTATCGTGTTACCCATCAGTAACTGGGTTGTGGAGGTCAGATAGACAGTCGCTCCATGTAGAATACTGGTATTCAGCTGCATCCGGTTAGACTGGAAGCCGACCCCAACATAGTTGAGAAAAGGCTAGGCCGATTGAATCAAGTTCCAGTTCCTACACTGGATCTGTCTACAGAGCTTTTCAAAGATTGATTGTAGAAATTTATGAACTTATAATAAGTTGATAAGTAAAATCTACATTACAAACCATTCGATTACCTACTTCGTTAGTTTTGTGAGTTGTCCGTAAAAGTACCATCGCAACTTGCTTTCTGAAAACATCAATTTGCTACTTTACTCCTCAATCTTATTAATAAACAAAATTAAATGAATACAAGTCATAATAAGGTGATACATAGGTAAAATCTAGGTACATTTCAAACCATTCACTTACTTTGTTAGTTGTAGATTGGCCCTAAAAGCACCATTACAGCTTGCATTCTGAAGATATCAAGATATCACTTTACTACTTCACTCCTCAATCTTGTTAGTAAACAAGATGAAATGAATACAACGTATAATAAGTGAATAGGTAAAATATGCACAAACCATTCAATTACTTCGTTAGTTTTGAAGTTGGCCGTAAAAGCACCATCGCAACTTGCTTTCTGAAGATATCAAGATATCACTTTATTACTTCGCTCCTCCATCTAGTTTATAGTAATTTAGTAAAGTGATAGAGGGGCAGCCCTGCATCGTGGAGTGTACGGCGGTAATTAGTAGAAAGCGCTCTCGAGCAGTGTGAATAGCATCAACAATGTAGCCGGTAGCCGCCTCGCCACCTCTACCTATATTCAATTAAAAACACAATGCCTCAACAACTGACCACTTCGAAGAAGAAAACAACCTCGCTCATCTCCGCGCAAACTAATTCATCTCACTATATGGACCATAAATTATACGTAGCATAATATATGCTGTTGAACGCGAACTTTTATTGGTTTTAACGACAAATTATCCCAATCGTGATCATTGAAAATGACTCAACACACAAGACACGTCTAACTGCTCTCGAACCGAACCTTTCTAACTCATTGCCCAAAAAGTTACATTAAGATGGTCGTTAATAGTCGCCTTGATTACCATCTAAGTTGAGTGGTCAACGATTATTTCGGAGTCGGCTTCTTGATGCGAGAGAAATAAAATGTAGGCGCACGCGTCGCCACCGGGTTACGCTGTCGTTAAGAAATTACCGGGCGCGCCGTCGACGCCGCCGATTTTATCGATGGAATTTATCGTCGACACTGGTCGACTCGCGCGTGCGCCCTTCCCTATCAATGCGCATACAATATATGGGCGTTTAGAAATCTCCAATATGATCCTCTAACATCTACAAAAAGTCTTCATCTTGTTAGATTCTCATCAACGGAAGCAGTAAGAAAATTACAACATTACTGATAAGCAAACAACTCTACATTCGAGCCGAATAAATTCTGTTCATTAATTTGTTGTCAAAACAATTTCTCCGATTTAATTTATTAAGAGCATTGGTGAGGTGTATGTGTGCGCGAGCGCAGCACGGTAGTAACGAGTGTATAATTATTGTTGGCCGCGGCGCCGGTAGCCGAAAGGCCGACTCATCGTAATTTGATGGCGTCGGCCGGCCCGCCCCGCCACTGCCGACAAAAAACTAATTAACAGAGATGGACCACGAGATAGCCACCTCTACCTACTATGTTGCATTCGCAAGAACAAAATAAAACACAGTGAAACCATGACGATGACATTCAACCAGATCATTTTTGTGATTCATTTGCTCATACCGCGCTTTAATTAGAAACCCGTTGTGGCGTCTTAAACTGCATTCCTTCTTAGACCTAGTGGGAAGCCAAACTAGACGGATCCTAAGCCTAGCATAGAAAATACTCAGTGTCAAATTACCATAGAAAACCTGTCGCTTTGGTTTATGATCGTATAGATCGTATATCGCAGAACGTTTTTATGGCTACCTACTGCGTACTTAAAGTTAGTATATGGACACCCACATGCGCGTATATGTAGATGTGCGTCTACCTATATATAATGTGTAAGACATGCGTGTCGGTTGTTGCCGGGCTCACTTGGTGATAGATTGTCGTCATGATGGATCGCCGACGCGCCAATGGTGTCCGCCAGCTGGCCGACCGCAAACACGACACAACACTGGCTACTTACTTGTTATTACTCGCCAGCTTGACAACATTGGAAAAACAGATTGGACTCATTCAACTGCTAATAGCATAAAAGAAATCCTATTGATTTCGCTGATCTTATAAGATGTAATTTGAACATTGTGCCGCTTTCAATGCGGATATAGCTAATCCATTGCTTCATGTTTGAAAAATTTGTATGCTCAACAACGTAAATCACGCAATGAAAGTTGAACTGAACGACTGTTGACTGTTGAGGTGAACTGTCAAAAAGAAAGCCATTCCTACTGTTGGTGTGTTACGCAATTATACCGCTGGTAATTACATGAAATCTCAAAGTCAACAATGAATGAACCATGGAAAATTATTTGGTAGCGGCCAGGACACGGTTGCTCGATTTCCGAAATTCGATAACCAGCCGCGACGCGTCAACAAGTCGAACTTCAATCATTTTTAATATGTACTTTTAACCCTGCAACTGTATTGTCGCTGACGTGACTCGCCATTGTTTGCCCGTTTTACCACCGTTTTATACCTTTTTAGTGAACGTTCCCAAACGTAGATATTAGGTATGGTATGGTTATGGTATTAGGGCAAACGGGCAAAGCAAATTCCTTACCACTTTGATGCGATGAAAATATAACAATTAATGATACCTGAAAACCATCGATTATGATGGGATCCACACCATTGTTCAAACGTGAACAAATAAACAACAAAAAACTTACAAGAAGTGCTAATTAACGGTTTTCGGAATAGAATGCGACCTCGCTTTGATTACACAAAATATGATTGTTTTTTTTTTTTGGGGCGCCGAAATCGGACGCTTCATTAACACAGGGACACGGCGCGACCCAAAGAAATGTCACGTCAAAATCGTTTTCCGAGAAGCGTAGAGCTACCGGAGCCGAAAGGGAATTAATAAATACAAAAGGGTTATAAAAACTGTGACAGAATTAAGAGCGAGCGCGTTAAAAATGGAGGTGCGAGCGCGACTGCGACGCGAACAAGTGAAACATAATGCGCGAAACAAAGCAGCCGGAGCGAATGCCTTAAATCATTTTTAATTATGTTATGGCGCGGGCGCACGGCGCGTTGCGTATGCGCACGGCTTGGGTTACAGCGGCTGCTGCGCGCGCACACTAATCACGCGGCTGCGCACATGTATCTGTCCGTCCGATGCGTGACCCCGTCACTAGACACTCGCGGGCACCTAAAGGGATTATGATCATAGAAAAACTTCATGTAACACCGCCAGGCAAGGATTTAATTACGATCATGTGCAAGCGCAGGATGCTCTTCATTTATAAGTTGAGATATATGTACAAACGAAGGTGTCGTTACGCTGGAACAGTTTTATAAGGTCGAGGCGAAATCATTGACGATTATAGGCAACAGACTCCTCCTTTATCATGAGCTAAACTCCAATTAAACAACAATGCACGTCGGTATAGTTGAAGTTTACTAAGAAACTGATACTTAGATATTTTTGAACAAAATTTAATTTAATTAATAGAAAAGAAACAGTTAATTTATCAAATTAAATTTCATTCGAAAATACCCATCCATCCATCCAAAATAAAATGCATCGGTTTCTTACTAAATTTCAACTATATTGACGACCCTGGTTACTTATCTCTTTTGGTGACTGTACCTCATCGGTAGTAAGATGACCGTATCTATAGCTATAAAGATTTGCCGATCAGGGAGACCCTGATCACCTCGTCGAGTCTCGACTAAACTTTTGTAGAACTCCAAATTACTACTTTACACTTTTGTCTCCCAAAATGAGCTTAAAGCTTTCACAGAAGTGTTTTAGTGTGTTATATGAAAAACTAGGAGTCATAAGTAACTCGGTGACTCATTGTTAGCCGGTTCTTATTTCACGGTAGCTTAGCGGCTTACTAGCGAACCACGTTCGCCATAATGTGGTGCGCGCTTTGATTCGACAGTCATTGTACCAAAAAGTAATGATTTTCGGATTTTTATTTTGAAGTGTGAAAAAGATCAATCCTTTGACATTTTAGTGAAGTGTGGTTAAAAATAGTGTACCTAACGCTCATCATACGTCAATAACAATAATATTTATGTAAAAAAATCTCGGAAAATGGAACTTTCAGATTCACAGCCTTTGTGCCTATTGTTTTTACAAAAACTGAATAAATCTCTAAGTTCTTCCATGACAGCCAGACGCAATCAAGCTATGACGGAAGATAGATTTATAATTCGCTTGCTTATCTCATTTAAACAAGCGAGAGGGATAGAAAGAAAAAAAGAAGAAAGAACAAGAGAAGAGATTTCATATTGTTCTTCAAAGTTCATCACGTTTTGTAAAATGTTACGAGTGGAGCTCAGTCCTTTACTTGAAGTTAAAGCTCGCACCATAAATGTCCGCCCCGCAACAGTTCTAATGGTAAACAAACATCAAGAGTGGTCTGCGTCCTGTTCCAACAGTACCTCCTGTTGTGACATTGTACTGCAAATATACACATCTTGAAGCCCTGGTGTTGATATCCTGAAGAAATTGGGAACTTAGAAGCACCATTTTAGGGCACATGTTTTGAAATACGAGAGACAGTTTTTAGTGATCGTCGATCTATCTCAACAAAACGTCTCCTGTAGGTAGTGGCTCTAGTGAATTTCTACTGCAAATTATTTATTTATTAAAACTTTATTCACAAGGAAAAAAAATACTGTACAAAGGCAGACTTAATGCCTGAAGCATTTTCTACCAGTCAACCTAAATTATATTGTTCTTTATTAACCGACTTCAAAAAGGAGGAGGTTCTCAATGCGACTGTTAGTTTTTTTTTATGTATTGTTGTTACGCAATGTCTCCGGCAATTGTGAATCGATTTAATTTTTTTTTTTTTTAAGGATTGGATATGTATGCCTCAGGGGTGGTCCCATATAAATTATATTAACTTTGCTTGGGCTATATATAAAATGTAAAATTAAAAAAAAAACAACCAACTTCCAAAAAAACACTACTACCTAAGTGTAAAATAACTTTAATTTCGGAAGTTCGGAACCCAACGACACCGACTTCCGATATTAAAGTTATTTTTCACTTTGTAGTGTTTTTCGGAAGTCGGTTGTTTTACCATGTGAAGGTGTTGATATACCTAGTGAAGAAATTGGCAACTTCAAAGCAATGTCTCTGGATTCCCATATAGAAATATGACATATCAAATAAATCCTCGATCTATTCCAATAAAACGTTTTCTGTTAGAGCTTTGGACTGAAAATATATACTTCCTGATAAATGAATCTATAGTATCATGAAGAACTTGTGAACTTACAAGCAAAATCTCAGGGCTAGAAAAATGACGGTTCGAACGGGTTCCCGATCTATCCCACAACGGAATGTCTTCTGATAATTGAAGGACTATAATGGTGATGAAGGAATACGACGACAATATATCTACGACGTGACGTGGGAACTGGAAGTAATTGTGAGAATACGAGTTGTCTGCATCCGAATCCAACAGGGACATAATCAGGCCTATAATGTTCCCACTGCTGGGACACAGGCTTCCTCTCTGTGAGAAGGAGTGAGCCGTAATCCACCACGCAAGCCTAGTGCGGGTTGGTAGATGTCCTATGTTTTCGAATCTTTGGTTCTAGGCCATGCCGGTTTCCTCACGGTGTTTTCCTTCGCTGTTTTGAGAACAGTGGTGTGTTTACACAAAGTACCTAAAGCGTCTATCTGGGTTCGAACCTACGACCGTAACTACGCTCATAAACCGCGGCTCTCTAAACTCTTTGCTCTCTCTCTCAACAGGAACATTATCTCCTTTTGTGCAATATTGCTAGTAAGTAGCACCCCCACATTAAAAAATTAGCCATTTATTTCCAGCCTACGTTCATCACATCTGCAGACTAGGTGTCTCAAAGTCGTGCTCACGCGCAGGCCACTGTCAACTATCCGTGAAATTCACCTCACCCACCTCAGTAGCCACGACACGACTGTCGACCACGTACAACAGTGGTGCACTATGATATGATTGTTGATTTACTTGAAAGCACGTCTTTCAAACCCCTGTTATGAAAAAACTGGTAGACAAAATCTTTTCCTTAGAAGACACCTCTCTTCTTAAGTAAGGTACCTACGAATAAAAAAAACGTACGATCCTCTTTGAATAACCCGGATAAATAATACTGTTATAAATTCGAAGGAAATTAACTCATGGCCCATTTCTTCTGGGAGCTTATTTGCGTGCAATGTTTGAAATAGCGCTTCGGTCGCTTTAAGTTTGAAATACGTCTTTTTATCATGGGACATCGAGAGGCTACGCACGCGCTAATTTGCCACATCAAACCGATATCGGGTACAGTCGCCAGTGTCCACGTTCGGAATGCATGACCGATCGGCCACGGGGAAAAAGCGCTCGCTCGCCGGTGAATGAAGCGATTAGCGCTGAATGGTCGGCCGGCACGCGGAACCAAACGCCTGGCACGACGCGCGCGCATCCACGCCGCGCTTTGTCTCAGCTCGCTTGACCCGTGCCCCGAGTAAAAACCGTGCCGGACTAAAAACTAACAAAAAGCACTAAAAAACTACGTTTTTAATTGGGGAAAAAATATAGTTGACCACGTTTTTGTCGATTAAAACGACTCGTCTAGTTCGTCTTAATGTATTCTTGTAACGCCGTAGACTATTTTAATGCAGATGAAGATGCCTGTCCTCGTAATGATGTTATTGCTACATCGCATCGTTTTTGTGTAAAATGTCTCAGATGCCCCACCAGCACCGTTATATTTAAACATATTTACAGCGTCATTAAAGCGTTTCTACACAATTGCACACGATCCGTATCCGATTGTATTTTTTGTGCAAATGGCTACACAGCACTCGACCGTTACGGGAACGTTTTCCTCGACGGATTCGCTAAATTCGATGCCTGAACGCGAGATCTCGGCAGAAAATGCGCTCGTTTAGGATAAATCCCTTAGGTAACAAGGCGTTTGTTAGGTGAGCGCGCGAGTCGCGAGTCGGTGCTAATTTAAGCCGGGGCTGTGCGCTGGCGCAGGCTCCGCATCTCATTTACCTTATTAAGCGGGAGGCTCGCGGCCGGCCGCGTCACTCAACGTCACTCGCGCTGTGCGCGGACGCATAAACACCTCCTTAGCTACCGTCTATCGCCTCTCTAATCGGAGCCGCGCACACGCACACGTACCTACTCGCCCATGTTGTTTAGCACTTCGCAATGTCTAATGAATAGATCGTAACTCATCAATTACGAAAGTAGCATGACACCATGCAGATACCATCCGCGTAGCCTGCACTGTAGGTACCTAATGATTCATGTTTCTACCTAAGTAAAATTTTGCATTTTATCAAGCTCCTCAACTTGAAAATTTTTTCTGCGGTTGACATTTAAGTAGCTGAATCTTTCAGACGCTCTTTTTAATAGACCCACAAAAACTTTTGCACGTGATGAGAATGGAGATTAAAAATACTTAGACGAAGACTAAAAATAGTCTAGAATTGTGGGGGCTGAAAACCCGGCGGCTAATGGTCTCATTGGTACAGCAGACGCTAGACGGGATAAATCTCGGCTCCCGGCGCAAGCGGTGTTTCAGTAATGAGCTAATTCGGCATGCGCTCGCCTCTCTCCTCACATACGTGGGATCTAATGCTGCTGGGAATGCACTCCGCACGATCGTTTTCATAACTCAGTATTATCTACTTTGCTTGCGATTAGTCATTCTGAGAATCATAATCGTTGAACGTTAGATAGGTGTGTGCGGTTTGATTGTTCCTTGGGCTGCATTTGGACCAACCAGGTCAGCAGGTTCTTTGAAGTTCGTAATAATGTCAGACCGGTTCAGACAGTGCAAAGTCATTTAAACTTAAAACAAAAGATGAAACATTTACTTAAATACAATGTAGTAGGTACCCACAATCAAACCAGTAGAATAAAGTGTGAAGCGAGATAACATCGCAAAGACAATAGGCATTGTTCCTGAGTGTAAACAAGAAACGTTCCGACCAATCGGATGGCGTTCCACTGCTTGCGAGCGAGAGTAATTAAAAATTCAAATTAGGAATGTCGCCCCTCGCGCGACGCGGTTGGTGATTACACAGCGTTAATTACCAGCGACCAATTAAAAGCCGGGGCGACAGAGCGGCACGTTTAGCCGACCAATAGGGGCGCGTCGCTGAAGCGAGGCGTGGTAATTAAGACGAGGCGAAAGGGTTGTGATTTTCCGGGCGTTCTCGGGGGCGTGCAATTAATCACCGGCGACGTGAAGGAGTGGCGGCGGCACTCCCTTGTCTGTCCACATTGTTTTAAATAGCCGTTAATGTAACAGCACACAATACATACTAAACATTTGCCCTCTTACCTATTTATTGCTTAAAGTTAAGAGACGTTTAAACATCAAAAATGTATGGTTAAACAGACGCTAATAATTACTGAACTTTAATCGTCATTTATAAATAAACCCTTTAATATACGGTTTTATCGTTACCAAATCGACATTAATTTTGTTGAATGAAAACCGTCATAATATCATGAAATGTTTGTCTGATTTTCGCGCACCTCTAAAGCTCTTTGTGGAAGCGAAAATTTCATCTTTATTTCACCTTCGCAGGAACTTAATATAGCTACTGAGTAAATAAAGATCTAAACCGACTTACGCACCCTTCAAAGAAACAATAACGTAAGTTTATTTGCATGCAGCGATTCATTGGGACGTAAAACAGGTGTAGGTGGAAGAATTTGGCTTAGGCTTTAGTGGCTCCGAACGGCCCGGAGGCACACGACCGTATTCAATGAGGACTTGGGTGATAAGAGATGTTTTTAGCTGACTGTACCTCGTTGTAAATTATTTTTGGTTAGTGTTTATAGTTTTTGACGGGTGAATTGATGCAGATGTTTTCGAAATCTATGTCATGACTAGGTATAAGAAATTACGTTTGCCAGCATAGTTTTATCTGAAACGTGCTCATCAAATTGTGAAGCTCCGGTATCTCCGGCCAAGTCTACCTAATTATCTTGCTTCCTGGGAGAAAATATTACTCGCTTTCAACATTCTGTCCATGGCAGGTTTCAGTCTCGGTTTCTCGAAAAGAACAAACATTCGTTTCATTGTTGGGGGCTTACAACACTGTTATTAACAAAGCCGATGAAGTATAAATGATCCGCGTAGCCATTCCTGAAAGAGAGTTATTCCAGCCTCGTTCCCCCCCCCCCCCGTTGCCGGCACTCCGCGGCCCTTGCCTCCCCCGCCCGTCACCGCCAGAAGAAAAATGCTAACACGCCCCCGCGAAAACTATTAGTTATTTTGGCACCCCCACAACCCTCGCTTCTTTCGATTATGAACCACTACACATTGTATTTTAAGAGGTCACACGCTGATTAATTTCAATTTACTATGTCACGTTTCCAACATGATCGTAGAAAGTGCAGCATAGTCTATAGAATGTATACCACCTCAGTCATTAAATATTGCTAAGGTAAAAAGGGGTTGTACTAGCAATAAGGGCTGGCAACCTGTCATTACCTAACGTACATAGAGTAACACGATCAAGTTTCAACCCTATTTTCTATGCCAAACGAGATTTTCTTTAGTGATTGGCTTGAATATAAATCGCAACTACACGTAGGTAACCTAACGTCATAAGCGACACTGTAATCGTAATGTACTCACAAATCTAGTAATAGATATTCAAAGAAAACAATGCCATATTCTTTATCAATCTCAAGTATCTGTCGCCGGAGCGCGTCACATTTAATAAGTACCGAGATCGATTTGGATCACCATACGGAGAAAATCCAACTGATAAGTTATTTGGATCCAATCTGGAGATTGGAAAACCGACTCTAAAACATTGGGAGGGTTACAAAAAGCCGGCTTAACACTTAAATCTCGCGTTGCAGACAAGATGATGAAATTCAAAACAAGATAAAGAATATGGGCCATAAAAGTTTTATTGCTGTTAACTTATTTATGAAGTCGGCTACATATTTAAATGTGTACTTACGTCAACTGTACATACACACTAACTTTACGTTTATGCATGAGGTATTGTTTGGTATATTGCGCATTGAGGCATTCTTCCTTGTTTTGCGTCTTTTCTAATAATTTTGGGGCGGAACGGTATTAAAAATGTATTTATTAAATAAAGGGGTTTTTAGTTTTGAGAAACCAGCAGTCATTGCTTAACACACTTACAATCCCAATGCCTTTAATTTTGAAAATTCAACAATAAGTAGGTACCTGTTTATTGGGTTATTTTCGTTGTCCAGCTGACGAATTTTTGAAACATATAAAGCAATAGTTTTTTAGTTTCCTTCAAAATCTTTCGGACTTTTATAGAAAATGAGCTACCTACACAATTTTAAGAGCAGAATAACCACGTGTTCCGGTTTTTTGAACGATACAAATATGGCTTTGACTATCAACCATAAAAAGAGATCAAGAAAAGTAAGGCAGAAAATAATTAGGCAGTTTAGAGATACATGTAGCGGGGCCATTTTTTTTTTTTCAATATGTAATCTTGCGTCACACAAAATTGAGCACCTCATTATCTGTGCCATTCAAACAGTAAAAGAAAAACAAGTAAGTCTGAAAACAAATATGTGTTCAGATGCTTACGTTCCCTTGTATTCATGCCCATTTTCCTTAAGGAGTAGGTACGTCGGATCGTACCAGTACGGTATTACTATTCTTACTTAACTTTTGGTTGACTTAGGTGTTGCTAGTAACAGATTACACACTAATTTACTAGAAGATTAGAAATTAATCAAAGTACTGACTTAGGTATACTGACTTCGAATAAATCGTAGTCATAAAGTTGACGTAATCAGCAAAAATATTTTTAATGGAGAACCTATCTAAACAAATTTTTCGTGAAATTGACCCTGTAAAAGAGAGCCTTATGAGCAATGATGCCATGATTCTGATTTTGCGCTTAAAAGTTTTATGGCCTTCATTACAATAGGGCGAAACAACTTTATTTATTTCTTTTAAAACTTTATAAGGTACTAGCGATATTCACGAGAAAGTATCAAGTAACCATTGATTAACTGGAATAGAATCAAGCTACACCTTCTGTTTTGAACTAAGTATAGGTGATGATATGCTCCATCATTAACATTAAACACAAAAGTGTACCTAATTATTTTCCTTATGATTCTTAGAACTTTTAAAGGTCGCTTAACCTTGCTACCTCATCATCATCATCTGCCTAGCCTTTTCCCAACTACGTATGTTGGGGTCGGCTTCCAGTCTAACCGGATGCAGCCGGGTGTAACCTTGCTACCTATTTATGTGATTAATGACTAAACAAAACATTATATAATGATTAATAACTCCTGAAAAAAAATATATCTTACTATTCGTATTCTACCCTACATGTTTAATGTATTCGATCACAGTCCGGCCTATGTGGACGAGATACGCAAACATGTCACGCCGCGCCCTCCCATCTGTCATACACGCTTCCGCCTCACGACCTCCTGCTTAATTGACCTCCCTGTCCACCCTGCATGAGTACCTACTAATATACACAGTACATATAGGTACCTACAGTAACTTCTTAATGAAGTCAGAGACCATGCTCATGAGTTAAATAACTGTTACGATGGACTAAGTTTTCAGTAGATACTCTTTAGTTATGGACCTGAAAAGAAAACTCAAAATCGTTAACTGGACATTTGATTTATTTATGTAGGTACATAGACTATTTCAATGGCTGCCCACGACAAATATAAAGAGGTTATTTTATTCAAATTGGACGGACTTCGTGAAAGTGGCGAATGAATGCATGTCAATTACTCTTAACGTTGGCAGAACGCACAATGTGTAGGTACTTTCAGTTGTTTGTGTGGCCAGTCGCACGACATATGACAAAGTTTCGGCGGCCGGAGACGAGCTGTAGGTAATGTAACAACACAGCAGATGACCACTTACATAACATACACACAAAAGGCCAACACTTGCTGCACACAAATGAACGTAGTTTGCACATACGTTGAATAGACAAAGCACACAGTCACATGAGGTCATCTCCCCTCATTAGGTGGTTAGTTTTCCGGGCGTGTCCGCAGACTCCGGGGGGGTGAGGTGCACAGGGTAGGTGGCGGCGGGAGGGGGAGGAGGGGGGGTGCTGCTAGACGGGAAGTTACTTAATTAATCCCCGCGCGGCCGCCATTGGCCAGCAGGACGTGCGGGCGGGCGGACGTCTCATCGCCCACGCGTTAATTGGGCGGGAAGGCGCACAGATTACAGCAGCGGTTCCCGTTAATGAAACCGGACTCTCGTACCTACCTACTGAAACATACCCATGTTACTTATATGTTGCTATGTAGGTAGCTAGGAGGCGCTAATGAAACTTTACCTACCTACAGACTCATGTAGGTAAACATGTCTTAAACTCGAATTAGTTACAGCTGCTTTTGAAATGACTGAATCTTATACCTACATTCAGAAACACGAGACCTCGAATCTTGCGCATTCTTAGGCAGGTATAAATATTTCATGAGATTCTAAACAATTGTCCTCTAAAACCCGAAACTCTTAACGACTTCAAAGACAAACTTTGTATTTCTATCATTCAAACATGGTTTATCGCAAAGGAAATGAAAAAAAGTCGCGCATGGCACTGTTGAAGCGTTAATAAATATTGTAGTAGGGAAGGAGTTGACTCGAAACTAATATTGCTCTCGTCGCGTCAAGTGAACGTATAAAGCTCAGATTTAGCGTGAGCCGAGGGCTGAGCAGGCGCGAAACGCCCAGGTAAAGTACCTACTTACACCTCGATATACGAGGAAACGTAAATTATAATATTGTGTGTGTCGGTGCTAACCCTCTCGCGCTCACGTCGCGCCCGCGTGTGTGCGCGCCCACTGAAAGAAAAGCAATTTCCTTCGGGCGGCGGGCGGCCGCAGGGGGTTGAGGTCTCGCGCGAATATAATTTTGTTCATTTTTTTCATTCGGGCGAGTTAATTCGGCTTCGCGGCGGAGTCGGCTATTGATTAGGGCGCGTCTTACGTTTTAATTTGTTTGCGCGCGCAGCCAGGATGCACCCGCCGAGATGAGTGCCCCCTTCGCCCATCTTGTGCACCCCAGCATCTTCTAATGAGCCTCTAACTACGCCTAGTGTAATCACGAGCCTTTTCATAATCACGTTCGCGCGTCACATGTTTTACTGTATCTTTTATGGAGCCTCTCGTCCGAAGCTCTTGTTTACACTTCAAGCGAGACCCCTACGCGTTGTTGAGCAGTTTCAGGGTTGCCCTTTTGTGGATGACCGATATATTATTTTTGGTCGAGTTTTCTGAAAAGGTGTAGGTACCTAATGGTGTAAGAACGTTATTTCGGGTCTTGTTGAAGTGTAGGAATGTTGACAATTAGTTTTACGTTAGGAATAACTTGAAATGTAGAGACTATTTTAACCGGCTCATTTTAGTTCAATCTTAATTCTACAAGAGAAGTTAGGTACCTACAGTTTTGTAGATCGTAGTGATCAAGGGGATCTTAATTAGGTCCAGATTTTTTAATTAGAGCAGTACAAAAAGTTGTTCATTATATGCAAGGATGATATATCCTTCCGTAACTTTTCTCTAAGCCCCATTTCCATTACATAAGCTTAACTAACCATAACTTATAAGTACTTAACCCAACATATCACAGTAATAGGTACCTACCTACCTAGACTTAGCTAAGAAATACATTACCTACACTTTTTCCAGTACATACCTACCTACACGCGCACTATCAGACACACACTTGATCATGATAGCGTAATTAACGGTGCATCGTCGGTGCGGCTTGGTGCGACGCCATTGGTCATCCCTCCCACCCCCGGACAGCCACCCCGCCTCCCCCCTTGAGCCCGGCCACCTCACCTCACCCCCCCGCACGCCTGCCTGAAACAACGCCGGCTGCATGTGACACATTAGTAAATGAGACGACATTCGTTACCGGAGCGGAGCGCAGCAGGAATTTCCTCATTGAAAGCCTGCGGAGTTGATGGTTCAACGCAAATGCAATCTCTGGTAAAATGTTGGCGATCTCTGTTTAATGTACCTACAACTGATTGCTTGGTTGTTAGCTATAATTGTAAAAATGGTAGTGGAATGTGGTCTTTATTATGAAAGAGGTGACCGAAAGACTTTATTTTTTATAGTTTTAAAACAATACTTTCATGTCGTTTCATACATATTTAGATTTCATTTTAGCATGAAACGATAATAAAGTTTTATAAGTACCTAAGTAGTTAATTATTACAATAGTATTACCTATCCCATTTTGCCTCGCTGGAAGTCTCGCTCTTTTTTATCCAGTAGGTAGATATTTGGATTTTTGCAGACTAATTAGATTACCTATAATTCGCACCTGTTAAAATAAAAGTAGGTAATTACTTATATTAATGTGTTAAAACAGTCGTTTTCCGAATTTGGCTTGTGTCTGAAGTCTTGAGGCGAAGCACCTCACTTAATAAATCGAGAGGCCGCCACGGCCGCCTCCGCTCGGCCATTAAGGCTCGCGATAGTGGATACTCTTCGGGGTTCACTTTGTTTTATTACTTTCATTTTATTGTTTTAATTTGTGTGCGGGTGCGCTATTTGCGTGCGCGCAGTTTGTCGCGCGCCCCGCCCACCGCGCGGCGGCCAATCGCACGCGGCCCGCTAACGAGGTGCTGTCGCGCCCGCACCGCGCCGCTCGACACGCGCCCGCTGCGCCCGCGCCGCCACGCCGCACACGCACAGACATCGCGACAATGCTCATTGTTTCAAACTATTCTTATTTTGTTTTAGTTAGGTCCACCTCGCCGGCCGGCATCGCCTCCCACCGAGCGATAATTTCAATGTCGTCGCGTATATTGTGATATTGACTGAGATTCCACTCTCGCCATGTTTTATCGTCGGAGGCGCGTTTCGTCAGAGCTACTCAATAAGCAATAAACCATTCGCCTCCGAGGAGTTATTTTAAACCCTGACTGGGACTCGAATTGAGCCCACGCCTTTACACCTTTTAAAGGTTATTGTGTTTCCGAAACACTAAAGATATAAACATTCAGCACTCAGCAGCCTCACAAATATTCACATCTTCAAGTAAACAAAACACGAATAGACATTTTGAAATACAATAAGCAATGTGTAAAATAATATTACCTACGTAGAGGCACTCATTTTACATAATTTCAGTGTCATTTAAATTCGAAGGTTACGGCTTCTAATAGATCGTTAATATTGTCAACAGCCCGTGTGATATTCAAAACAGCATCAGACACGACACAGCCACGAATAATAATAGGGGGAAACTAAGCAATTGATAGTAAAAATGGGCTTCGAAATAGAAAAATATCGTCGGACGCATTCGTGGCCTGGTAAAATATTCAATCGGGGCAATTCGGGTCCGCGTATAAATTTGGTACCGCCATTATTTGTAGCGCGTCCTCGCGACCGAAAATCGGTACCTACATTGATAGTCGTCATTTTTCTTGTAGGTATCGTTAATATTTTACGGGTGCGTGTCAACGGTTTATGGGCCCACTCTTAACACTACCTAAAACGTTTTAGCCGTGCTCTCATTGTTTATACATTTTACTATCCACTTTTTATAGTTTATTGCAGCTTGAGTGCTGTTCGGGGTTATGACACCGCCTAACGTTCGGGTGACGTTCGATTGTATGCTATAGAATTTGATTTTTATTGCGCCCTGATGTCAGGCGGAAACTTTCGAAATTATCATGTGTATATTTGGCTGCCCCGTCAGGTAGTAAGCATGGCCGTTCTGGTGGCGTGCCCCGGCCTATCCACCAGTAACTGCCCAATAAAGGTACAACAGACTGCGGTATGATCATTTAATGACAATGAAACTCGACTTCGTACGAATTTCGCAGTCTATACAGCCTTAACAGCAGAAAAACTAAAACGACAAGGTTCTAGGGTTTTCCAAGTTAATTTCTATAGCATTACATAATATAATTTGTTTCAAATAAAACGTTGCTCTCGTAAAACACATAACAAGGACGGGGTCTTATCTAAGTGTAATTATCCGTCCAAGTTTGCGAGCTGAGAGAAAGAATTGCTGGAGAGTGCGTGCATGTGTGTGAGTGTGGGGGGTGAGCCGGTGGGGTGGGGGTGGGGGGGTAGGCTCACATGGGACGCGCTCTAATGAGGTGCCTGAAAGCGACAATGTCTTTGAGTAAAGCAAATGTGTAGGTATCTACATAAGGGAGGGCTGCCTCCTAGCTACGCTCTATTTTAATGTGTATCTAGTGTACGTTTACGATGGATATATAAAACGTTATGTTGTTTTAAGCAAGTTTCAGGATAGAGTGTTTGTTAGAAAATGAATTCAGTTCTAACGTTCTATGTAGAATATTGTATAAGTACTTCTTAAAGTATCTCTCTCTACCTCGTGCAGAAAGACGTGGTTTTCGAATATTGGCAATCAAGATCCGTGAAACCAGGCATGGGTAATCAATCAGTATAACAACGCCTACTATGTATGATTACAAAAACCATGACACGATAACACAGAACACCTTAAGACTTGCAATTTTGCAGATTCAGTTAATAGCTAAGACAAATTTACTTAAGGCATATTTTTCTTGAAAATACCTGACTAGGTACTTAAAGGTGTCTGAGGGTACTGTAGAGAAACATCCCAACATGTAACGCGTTATAAATCAAGCATGTAGAACAATACAAGGTGTGTGTGCGGTGTGACATCGGCGGGCGGTGTGAGCGCGGCCGGCCGTGAGCCGCCCCGTACGAAGCGCGAGGGTCGATTGCTCCTTCCGGTCCGGAGCCGGTTTTAATTTCCCGCGCGAGGCGGCGGCGCGTTAAGTTTAAACGGCCGGAGATGAGCCGCACACGTACTAATATCATGCACGGCCCGGGCCGTCGCCATAGCGACGCACACTCTTATGACGTGTGTGGCGCGGCGCGGGTGTGAGGCCGGGGGTAATATGATTTGAGCGCCCCCGGCGGGGTGTCGCGCCCGCTTGTTTGCTCTCCGATGCAATCGCGATACGAGCCCCCTCCCCGCGCCCGGCCCCCGCCGACGACACATCTCTCACCTCCGTCGTCGATAACCGCATCGGATTCCTTGTTGCAAGCCACCGCATTCTATTGAAATAGATACCCCGCGCCCGCCTATCCACCTACCTACTGCTCTACTCGATTTACACGTCACCCTGCGCCGCACAATTTTCAACTCCACTCGACAGACCGCGTTCTTCCGTGTGGTTTCTGTTACCTATTACTTCATCGCCTCAAATACATGTCTCCCTTCACTACTTTCACGATATGTTCCACTCTTTTTGTCAGCAGCGTCTGAAAAGTACCCATGTTGAAAGTTTTTACTCCAAATGAGATGGGTAAAGTGTCACCTCGACAACGGTGCTTATCATCGTTATGGTCCTAATAAATCAATCACTTGATTCCGCCGACAACACAGTAACAACCGCCGTCATATTCCCGCGATCTTTTTGCGTGTTGACTCAATCGTGTATTGTCACATCGAGTGTGGAATCTGGCGAGTTTACGCGGCGACCGGTGACAATTACGCGGTGCCGGTGCTCATTAGTTGCGGCCGCGCGGCCGCTTCATGTATCATGTATTGCGCGTCGCTCGCAGCGCCAGCGACCGACCAGACAATAAAGCAATCAATCGACACCGCGCGCCTCCGCAAACGAGCTGCCACGACCAGCGACGACGCTCTGCCGAGTCCGACGCGATACATATGTATCGAACTATACCTGTCGTGTAACGCGACTTAACTACATGTTCTCTACTTGTTTGCTATCCGAAGATGCAGACGATCATCTCGGCAGAGTACTCCAGTTTCAGACTTAGGCAACACTATCTCTAAGGCTTTCCTAATAGGGCATTGTGACTGAACGGTGTGCGCTGTTCGGGCCGCTGTAATTGCGGCGCGGACGCCGGAGGCCGCGGATAATGCCGTACGTGATATATGGTACTACGGCTAATAACAGAGCTCGAGCCCAGCGCCGATTATCCCTTTACCCGGTGCAGACGAATTCGTATCGATCGGAGCGTCGCTCGGTCTCAGCTAATGAGAGCGGGATTTACTACTCATTATCCACTTGTGTTGGTGCCGGGGGCGCGATGAAGACGTCGCGGGGTCGCGGAGCCGCGGGCGCACAATTTGCGGCCAGCGCCGGCCGCCGCACCGCCACTCGGCCGCGCCGTAGCCCGCAGCGCGCTTTGTACTTGATCCCGGTAATTGCGGCCGGTACTCCGCTGCACCGTGCACCGCGCGATACACCTTCCGACGGCCACCACCACACGACCCACGCCAGTACTAGATAATTGCGCTATTGTTGCCTAGCTCAGCGACTAGCTCACAAATCGCTTTCAAGGAAGCTATCCACGTTTAAATTAGAAGGTTCAAACATCGAGCGAACTTTGTTATTTGGACAATTAAGTTAGATAAGAAAATTAATAGTTCCATTGAATCGTGGCTGTAATATAGCATCGCATGTTCACTCCAGGCGGTGGAACGTTACCACACCCTGTTCTTTGAAGCAATTTTCTCATACCCCGTATTCATTTCATGATGATCCACTACCAGTGGCGGATTTACCAACAGGCTGAGTAGGCTCCAGCCTAGGGCGGCAGATTTTAGGGGCGGCAAATTTAGAACTAACATTTTTTTAAATGTAGTACTGAAATTCAAATGATTAATATATAAATACCTACATACCATATTTTTTTGTTTGAAGAAAGAATAAACAAAGTGAATGCTCAAATTCAGGCTTCTACCGCAGATTTGATCACTGTTGCCGATCTTTACAATCTCTTTGCAAGTTTTTCGTTGATAAACCAGAACATTTTAAGTATTTCGAAGAAAAGGAAACAGTAAGTATACAAAAGACAATATGGGACATTATTGTAGAGGTCGGTAGGGGCGGCAGATTGAATAGCCTACTGGCGGCAAATGTGTAAATCCGCCACTGTCCACTACTTAGTTGAACGTTAGTCCTGCCTGCTAATGTTTCACAAAAGAATATTTACGATAGCCATAGGTTGATTTTATGGTTGCTCATAAACCTCACACAAAAATAGAACACAACAAAAATGGACGATGCAGAAACTTGCACAGACTTATGGCCAATGGAGTGCCAAGCACTTCTTTAGGCTTTAATTGTAACTTAGGCCTCCATGGAATCTTCTCGACATCTTGGGAAGGCAGAAAAGATATTACACTTATGAAACGTTTATAAAACGATAGATCCGATCATTCCTAATCCGCACATGCTACGCAGATATTATCATAGATCAACATTGAACTGCTATCGTTCATATGATAATTTTCCCAAATAACCCAATATCTCGTTGGCCTAGTGGTAGCAAGCGCTACTGCTGAGCAAGAGGTTTTGGGTTCGATTCCTAAGTCAGGCAAAGGTGTTATTGGATTTTTCCATCAGGAATTTATTAGTATCAGTATCAGTGTGGGAGTGTGGATTTGTGCATGATTGATGGTAATAGTCTCTTTCCCAATAGAGAAATTTTTCCAGTTGTGTGTTAGTTAGTTATGTGTGTGACCTGTAACAGGTACCTACACCTCTAATCCTTTGAGGATTACATGCGAAATCTTATGTTATTTTACCCAATATCCATACCTGCGTTTCGTTGTTACAGATGGCTGGGTCGCGGCTCGATGTTCGTGCTGTCCGAGGCACAGGCGCGCGCGATGCTCCGTGTTACAGGGCATGGCGTCGGCGCCGGCGCTTTGGTTGACGTCGGCGCGGGCGACGGCGAGGTCAGCCGGCGCTTCGCACACATCTACCCGAACAACTACGCCACTGAGATATCTGCCAGCATGAGGAAAGCGCTGGCTGATAAGGGATACAAGTGAGTTGCTCATGTTTTGTTTTTGTACGGTTCCGAATGTAAAAGTATCTCCTAGGCCCCCGACTCATGGTAGTGGAAAAACTGTGGGATGGTCGGACTCTTAGTCCGACAAAACCCAAGCGATAAGGCCGCCCATTGTATGTTTTGTAGTAATAATTGAATTTTTGTTATGTATTTTCTGGTGTACAATAAAGTATACTTATATAAATAAATAAGTAACCCTCCATTCTCCCCAAAAGGAAAAAAAACAACGTTACAGGAAAACTGGAACATTTCTATGATCACGTTTTTGTCCGTCTGTCACAGAGATTTTTTTCTAGGCACTACCTATTATTTTGGAACTTTTTGTATAGGACCAAATGAAAGCACTGACAGTTGGTCATCTAGTCAATTGGTCTTACCATCTGACAAGACGCAAATTGAAAAGACTCTGATTTTGCAGTTGTTATCTCAGCATGGTCAAAAAATCAGCTGATTGCCCACCATTCATCAAGAGGTTTAAATCCGGTACTGGTCTTTAAAAAGCTAAAATTTGGGGTGGTATTTCGTAGCGTAGACATCCAATGTTGAGCGTAAATCCTTTCATTCCAGATTGCTTGACACGGAGACGTGGCACCACTACCGTCAGTTCGACTGTATATGCATGCTGAACCTGCTGGATCGGTGCAGTAAGCCGAAGACAATGCTAAGACAAGCCAGAGATGCTCTCGCGCCGGGCGGAGTCCTTATGTTGGCGCTCGTGCTACCGTATAAACCTTACGTGGAAGGTAAGACCAACAAACTTCTAATCCTATCTATCTATTACCCCCTTACTAATAAACGTTTTATAGCGTCTGTATAGTTACACAACGCTTTGTCTTCTTTCGAAATTCATATTACTGATTACTGAAAGAGAGAAATCGGTGTGTAACTAGGTATTCATCTGATATAATACGTTTATTAATAAACAAAGCGAAACTCTTTGCAGCAAGCTAATAAAAACAAAACTTTTAAACCTAGTACTTGTTGACGCGCCTACACTGTCCTTTCGTAACTAGTGATACTGTAATATAAAAAACATTGTAAAACCAAACTTAAAACGATCGTAACAGAGGAGCTTCTTGCCGGCTCTTCTCTATAAGAAACTAATTTGGAACTGACCGCCGCATCTGACGTTTCATAAGTGCCCATGTAGGTTTATGTGAAACGAAATCATTTTTAATCGACTGACAATGTACTAGCCAAAGTAATATAAGAGCCAGCAGCATTAGAGACAAGGACTAATTGTGAGGTGTCCAGGACTTGCAATCACCAATCCTAACTATTTCAAAGTCAAGACAGCTTGCTTAGCCAATAAGGAGATTCTGCTGGAAATTGACCGTTTTCAGATACATGGGCAGTAAATTGTTTTTATTATGTATGTTTGATTAAAATCAGACCTGCTGGTTTGGTGCCTAAACGCGTTGAAGTCTTTGTTTCGCAAAAACAAAATTTAATTTAATACCTTCACCGTCAAACATAATTTGCTCAAAACTCAAATACACCAACCCACGACTCTTTGAACGCAATGGGCGCGATGTATCAATTCTGATACACATCGTATTAACAGATGACATTGTGTGTATAAAATGATAGCCACTGGCGGTGATAAGTCTACAAAATGCCCGCTGACCAACGTGTACGATGCAAAAGTAGTACCTACCTATTAAGGGCGTTCTGTAGTTTGTCTGCCCTCGTGGGGAAAATGGTGTGTGTAAGTAACTAGCAGCGCCCCGCGGTTTCACCCGGCATAAGTGTCGATCCCATGGGAATATCGGGATTAAAAGTATCCTATGTCCTTTCCCGGGACTCAGACTATCTCTATACCAAATTTCATCTAAATCGGTTCAGCGATTTAAGCGTGAAGAGGTAACAGACAGACAGATAGACACACTTTCGCATTTATTATATTAGTATGGATGTATGTAAAATGCCTGTTTTACTCTTCTTCCAGTTACCCCAGACCACAAACCAGAAGAGCGTCTGCCGATTGAAGGCTTATACTTTGAAGACCAGCTCACTGCCTTCATCAAGTTCATGCGCGAGGAGGCTGGCTTCGACCTGGTGTCCTGGACCCGAGCGCCCTACCTCTGTGAAGGGGACTTCGCACAGGCTTACTACTGGCTGGATGACTCCGTATATGTGTTCAAACCAACCGCAGTAGACCCCACACCCTAAACAAGAACGTCTTACAACAACGAATATTACACTCAACTATCTTATAATAGACGTAATAAGTAACCATTTTTCATTAAAGGAAAAGTGTTTAAAACCTTTTGAATGTTACTACAGCATCCGCTGTAGTGCAGTATACGTTTCTGAAATTTAACATACCTACGTGCTATTTAAAATTTATAAGGTTTTTATCGAATAACAGACTTTTGGGAATTTGATCACGGTATTAGAATTTTTGTACGTACATTAGATGTATAATTAAAACAGTTCCGTATACTGTATGCGCTTGCACATACGGGTTTACCTAACTGTAAGGAGTTACGCAATACGAAGAATTTATAATTCTTATGAAGATTACTTGAAGAAGTTTTAGTTTGCCTGTACTAGATAGTGGTCGGCCATACATTTATTATACACCGCCTGCGAATTAGTAATTTATTTATTTATATAAAGGTGCATCACAAAAATACATCGAACACTACAAAATATACAATGGGCGGCCTTATCGCTTTCTGCGATGTCTTCCAGGCAACCTTGGAATGAACAGTGATTTGATTATCTATGGTCTTACAAACAAATGTTTTGCATTAAAATAGATAAACATTTTTTCAGCTATCGCACCTGACTGCATACGATACTCAAAATGTCCCCAAATGTCTCGAAAAAGTTTCTAAAGGCTGCCCAAACGGTCAAAGATACAATGGTGGTCCAGAAATAAGTTTAAGTCGGGTTAGGGAACCGAAACTCGATTCATTCAGCTGTTTGGGTAACGAATAAGGCCCTTCAGAGCTCAAATGGGCTTAATCAAGGGAGTGGGGAGAGAGGTTCGTCTTAACCCCCTAACATTCGCCTTCTCGGTCCTCCACTGTAGGGTGCATAAGATTACTTACATAATTACATTCCTAGTGTAGATCGTATCCTATTGACATACTTAATCATTTCAACATATTTAAGGCTTGTCAAAAGGTCGAACAGCATTTTATCGATTTCGTGATGTCAATATGAGTACTTTAAGTATTTTTTTTAATATCCTGTCTTTTTAAAATCACCTGAGGGGCATTCCCGTATTTTAAGGAACGTTCACATCCTAATTTCAGTCTCAATCTGTCAAAAACACCTCTAATTTCCCTACATTTTTGATAAGTTGATGAGATTGCGACTAGATTTTGAACGTTTTTAATTATGAGAATTGACCTGCTGATAGTTTTTTATATATAATCACGTTAATTATGTAAATTTACGTTACATATTTCTTATCGTAAATATTTCTTATTGAACAATTTAGATTTGGAAAAACATAACGAACGGTATTGAAATCATCGAACAGTATTTATAAGATAATCATATTTCTGTTGTCATACGCACATACGTGTCATCGAAAGATGTTTTTCAATAACAATGTTAGCAAATTATGAATATTCTGTACGCCATCTATTAACAGTAATAAGTATGACAAATTAGATGTTTTGTACTTTTTCTACGGTATAGTTATAATAGTCCTAATGAATGCTTAAATAATTAAATACTCGTATAATCTATGTTCGAAGGTAATACTTGTAATAATCTGTAGATGGTCAGCTACGAATAATAAAAAATCAGGAAGCGTAACTATGAACAAAATCAACGAGAAATTCGGCTCCAAACTTCACTACATTGACAAAATACCTCGAGGATTCGAACGAAAGAACACACATGCAAATAAGCCAATCAGCTGCGCTCGCGTAAAGCGTTGTATTCCGTCAAGTGCCGTGATTGATTCCGGTGCGCGGTGGCGTATTCGGCAACGCCCACCGCGGTAAACATTTGCGTGATGCCATTTTTAAGCTTGAGTTACATTTCTTGACTTTTATTATTCATAGACAGTCAGACTAACCCGAGATTTGTGGAACGAAAATCAACATCTTCATCTTTACGAAAATAAATAAAATTGATGTGTCTCATTTGTAATGTCAAAATAACAGCTTTTTACTAAATGCCTAAGAAAGTTTATACGGTACATATACCAAAATAATTTATTTTTAATCTTTGTCTGTCTATCTGTTTGTTCCGGCTAATCTCCGAAACGACTGGACTGGTTTTAAGGAGTAAGTAACTTTTATTTTAGAAAAAACAAGGTCACGGGCACAGCCAGTCTAAAATAATCATGTAAATCATCATCACAAATCACTACAAATGTATGGCGCGTGTGCGTGTTTGACTAAATTAACAACAGCCAATCAGATCACTTGACGTGCGTTTAGAGTGCTACAAAGATGTTTTGCCGCTTGAATGACATTGATAAAGGGCGCTGTTCGTAAACAATTATACATAAAAAAAACGTGTGCGGTCGAGGACCCCCGTCGGTAACGAAGAACCTTGATTAGAGAATTAGAGATTTTTTAAGTGATCCCCATGACGAAAAATTTAGAAATTTTCGTAACCGCCATCTTGTATTTTTACGTAGACCTCACTATTGATTAGCATACTCTGGAACTACGAAAACTACCTACAAAATAGACAGAGAAAAAAGTCGCTTGGACGAGGGCATAACGCTTTTTTGTTACATGACGATTTTTACCAGTTTACTCCTACTGCAAGCCGTGTTAAAGAAGCAGCACACACGGTACAGCTATAATTTTAACACGTCGTTGATTTTCGTTCTAGAAACCGGGCGTTAGGTAATTATTGATATTTTCGATATTATGAAACCAAAAATAAGTATTTATTTTGTTATGTACCTATAGATTGTGCCAAACGTTTGTATATAGAACATTCCACGAAAATAATGTTGTTTTGTGTCTCATTTTTTAATGTTACTACTTATCTATCTTTTTGTCTTTATTTTTATTTATCATTTGTTTATTAGCTTTTGTTCTGTTTCAGTTAATAAGTAGTTTGATATTACTTTGTCACTCCTTTATTATAATATTGGTGTACTTAATAATGAATGTTTATAAAAATAAAGAATAATAATTTAAATCTTATTTATTTATTGTCATTTGATCCTTATTCCAAGTAGTTTTCACATAATTTTAAAAGTAGATTCATATGGTTCGTTCGTCAGTGAAAAGGTAGGCACTCACACTTGTATGCTTCTATTTTCTAACGCTGCGTTCAGGCACAGATCTAGGTTTTTGCTCAAGAGGAGGGATTTCTCAAGCCTTAGTAAGACAAGTAAATCATTCAGGCCCTCGACAGCTTTAATAATTTTGAGGGGGGATCACGACCCTCATGTCCCCCCCTCGGACCGTGCCTGGCTGGGGTTGCGTCTCGCAGAGGGTCTTAGCATTATGCTGAATGATGGCCGTTCTGTGTGGATGTGACGCATATTTTCCCCCCAACTTGTTATATATTCTTTTTGTTTTTGTGATCTTTCTCTGCGTCATGTTTAGCACAAATAAACGTATTTTATTTCTTTCATACAAACATGATTCGTGATTCAGAGATACATACGTGAATACGGAGGAATACGTGTGTTACGTTTGCAGCTTTGCGCAGGAGTTAATGCTAAATATCTCTGCCGCCCTAAGCCAGTGGGACGAGTAATCGTTCACTCACTCATAGCCCAACGAAATACACTCTTCTCGTTGCTCGCCAACTCGTTTCTAGTTGCTAGCTCTACTCGCTTGTCGCTAATTGTCGGCGGTAGACGTCAAATAAAAGATGGTGGCCCTGACAGCACTGCAACCATTAGTTTTCCACCTTCGAAACCGGCACACACAAAACCCCAATTTCGTATCTACACCAAATAAAATAATTAAAATAAAAAGAAGATAAATAATGTCACAAGATATCTTCCGTGATTTTTTTCCCAATATTCCGACGTGGAATGACGATGATTGCACTTGATAATTTGAAGCAGGCTTCATTATTGATTTTGTTTCTGTTATTTATAGCTGCCATATATCCCTTTTCATTCACACTAAAAAAGGGAGAAAATAAAAAACGACATTATTCAATTTAATCATTATTTATTTATTTCTAAGCACTGCTTTTCATTACTATATTACCACCTTTACATTAAAAGAATCTTCAAATACAAATAATAAATTAAATGGCAAGGCCAATTTTGATATAACATAAATACAACTGATGATCACTTTTACCGAATCGACTTCTACATCGGCGAAATAATAGTAATACTAGTGGGTTGGTAACCTACTGACCGCAACCAGCACCCAGCTCTTAAATCGACAAATAAATACCTATGACGAATATGTAGAGTCGTGTTGCAATTAAAAACAAAAAACGAACATACATTCTCAGTCGTATAAATACGACTGAGGCGGCACAGCCACTAAAACATTTGTCGTATAAATCCGACTGGGGCGATCAATAGGTTAAAGACACCTCCATATGTCGTGTTTTTCAAATTGGTTCAGTCTAAAAATAAGCAACCATCAGCTGTGAAATACACTATAGATAAACTAAAAGAAGTTTCGAAACATAATCTATATTTATAATAGTAACTAATTTTCCGATTGGTATTGCATTATAATGTCAAAATTACATTTTGATTGAATAAAAATTTATCACAGAATTCAGATGCCAAACGTTGTTGAAGATTACTGGTACGTATTACCAAATAATAATAAATGCTTTTTCCGATGACAAATAAAATAATGGTAATGAATAATTTAAGTGTCCGTAAATACCAATACAATACAAAAACTATGTTATTACGTATGAATTAACCATCACTAAGAGAAAGTATATAATGGAGAAATATTATAGTTACTAAGACTCTGTCACCGCAGCGAGTTCGACAAGCCGCCAGAATATGATACAATGCAAGCAATGTTCTTACGGTGTGAGATCATCAAAGTAGTACTGGTATATTATAGTTACACGCTGAACTGACAGAGCGAACGTTTAAACGAAAAAACTCACATTCAAATTTTTCAATCAATTTCCAATACCTAGAAAGAGGTCCGATCATATCAATAAAAAATGCAATATGAAATCCATTTTTGACTAGAAAGCTTATAATTCTAATACAGAGAGAGATTCTTTTGGAAGTTTATAATACTTTTTCAAG